>OX578141.1:69051494-70448994 GCA_951213105.1 Amaurobius ferox | reverse complement strand
ACTATTGATTACAATGCAGACATTTTGAAATTACAATATAATTATTCTCAAACTTTCAATTTTCTACCTGTTTGAACTCGGTTATATAAAGTCAGAAAATGCAAATTAAGTATTGTTTATACTAATTTTTTAAAATTAAAATTAACTCATGAACATTTTAAGCATTTATTTTATGATTTGCTTCTTTCACGTACAAATTTCTTAAATTACCACCTTTCCATTCACCAAATCCACATACTAAAATAGCTTACTGTGTAATTTCTTTTAAACACCCTATTCTTAATTCTCTTAACTTCAATAATTTATTTGCAAAACATCAGCACTTGTTACCCGTAAAAGAAATCAAAATACAAAAATCCTTCAAATATAATTTACCAATTGGTAGAACTATTTACAATTACAATGAAGTGTCCAGGACATTAAACTCCGATGACCTTACATCATGTGTATGCAGCAATAAAAATATTGTCCCTTATGTCAACTCCTCTCATGGACACATTATTACTGGGGATCTCAGTATAGTTCAGGATGATATACTTAGGGACATTATGAATAAAGGGTTTAAATTTCGCATTCCATTCTGCCATCACCCTAAACAACTTCTTCAGTCTATATCATTTGATTTTGATAAATTCATATATCAACTTGCTTTTTCACATTCCATTCCTATTGAAGCATTCCATCTATGGAAGTATACTACCTTACATCTACTTAAAAATGTTATTATAAACATTAAATTAACGAAGCCTAAGTATCCTTATAAACAACTCCTATCTGCTATTAAAGAACTACAACAACATTTTGTCATAACTTATGTAGATAAAGCTTCTAATAATTATGCCATCATTTGTAAAAAATATTATGTTTCTCTGTTACAGAATTATTTAAAAAATAATCAAATTTTTAAACCCATTAATAATCAGTCTATCAAAATCAAAATTAAAATGCTAAAATTATATACACAATTAAATAATAATTGTAAGTTTTTAAATTTCCTTATGTTACTTTGGTTCCTAAATTCCATAAATCACCTCTCAGTTTTAGAACAGTCACTTGTGGACATAATACCTTTACCACTACCGCTAGTAAATACTTGCTTAACTGTTTAAATAGAATCAATGAATCTCTTAAATTTAGGAATTCAGGATATTTCATTTTGAACAATAGTTTTGATTTAGTAAATCACCTTAGCAAGCTTCCACAAATTCTTGGTTTCCATACCTTTGATTTTAAAGACATATTTAATAATATTGTCATTAAAGATTTATATAAAGTTATTATCTCTCTTTATCAAGACTATCTATCTGCCAATAATGTTGCATTTAATGTCAAAAACTTTCCTATGCTCTTACACTTTGTGTTATACAACAATTATATTATCCAAGGTGATAACATTTATATACAAACATCTGGTGTACCACAAGGTGGCTGTAGTAGTAGTATACTCGCTAACTTATATCTTTATTATTATGAATGCCATTTTAACTCTAATTCATATATTCTATATAGATATGTTGACGACTTAATTTGTATTATCATTGATGATTCCTATCCAATTAATATTGATTTTTACCCATCTAACCTAGAATTAATTCCTAATGAGCCTAGCGTTAGTCAAACTGTAAATTTTTTAGACCTAAATTTAGATACCCTCAATAATCATGTAATCACCAATCTATATGACGAAGAAGATTCTTAAAACTTCACTATCATAAAGCTGCTATCATATCAATCTTGTAATTCTATTCAATTGTTTAGAAACATCCTTTTAAACCAGCTATTTCGAATACATCGACTTTCTGATCCTCGGTTTCACTTTCTCCACATCAATAATCTTAAACGCATTTGTCAAAATTACCAATATCCGGAAGTATTTGTAAATAATATTATTAATAATTTCAAATATACCACGTAATCATTTTACACATGCATTATTTATCTTTGATTGGATAACTCAATTTTGAGAATTCACCCATTCTTATCACCTAACTTACCACTTGACCTGTGTCTAATACTGTTTACTATTTTCGGATGACTGTTTTCCACTTTTCCTGAGTCCTATACTGATTACTATTTTTGAAAGTCTCCATACATATTATGTATCGTTCAAATGTATTCATTCCGGTGCCCACTCGCATTGACAAAGTGAGGTGAAATGCTCAGTCGCTTGTTCAACTTACACGCGGTGGCAATGCTTGTGAGTTCATATTTCTGTTCGAGGAAGTATTATTTTTTTATTTGTAATTCAATTGATTTATTTTTCTCCTTCCACTAGCCAGTAGACAGTTCCAATGGTGCCTATAGTTAAATACTATCGCCATTGTCAGAAACTGGCTATTCTATCGGTTTTAATTCGAATTGTATGGCTGTCCTGATGAGAATGCAATTTCGAACTAACCGCCATTTTTTGTGTAGTTTCAATTGATTATTCTCTATGTCTTAATCTTTTATCTTGAGCTAATTATTATTGCCTTTTCTCATTTTTACCGTGTTTTCTTTTTAATATATTTATATACTTTTAATTGTGAATTTTGTATTCTAATATTCTTCTCATCCTCCTTTCCATTGTAGTGATATGTTACCTTCTATTTTTATCCTTAGTTTTGGTCTATAGTTACTCATTTGTAACAGATATGCTAGAGATGGGTTTTTTTGTACATACAGTAGTTTATGCATAATTTTCGATTAAAATCTTTCAATCTATATATATATATATACACACACACATTCATAGCTACATATAAAATACGAAAAGAAATTTATTAAGAAAATAGATCAATGTTTAGTTCATATATATCATTATTATTATATCAGCAGTTAATAATAAAATATTTAGAGGGCGCGCATGTACAATTCTATCTTACCTTCTGAGTACACCTCCATTATCACCGAATAAGGAGACCATTCTTTTCACGTTTTCACAAGATTTAAATAATGTTTTAAGCAACCGCTGTAGCTACTTAAATTACCCACTTTTGATGTATCTAATATGGCGATAAATTCCATCCATTATTTTCTGCACATAATCGCCAAAGATCCAGTCACGTGAATTCATAAACCATGTATACAAATTATTACTCATTGTGTAACACATATAAAACATTTCCTCTGACATATTGCGTCTACGAATTCTGGGTATAATCAACTTCGAAACCGCAAGAATTTGAGTGGCAAGTGATACATATTCATAGAAGATTCGACCTTGAAGATGCCTAATACGCCCCTTTCTCAGTATAATTTTCTCGTCGATCTTTAAACCCCAATACTCATAAGAACTCCGTAATTTGCTCCGTAATGGTACACGTTAACTCTACACTTCCGAGGAAAACCCATACCTAGAACATGTCCCAAATGACCGTGTTCGAAGAACCATTACGATTTCTCTGAAGCGGGCCCATATTAAAAACAATCCCTGATTTGTTCCATAATATTTGCAGGTTGACAAAAATGATAGTAAGAAAGAGAGGCACTACGGCGCCGTCTGGAGCCCCCCCCCCCCTCCTATTTCGAACTCGAACGCCCTTGGCAAGGTCGTTTCAACTTCCCCCTAGAAAAAGGTCGTTGAAGCATTCCATGCGTATTTTTTGATTATTTTTCTTTTTTTTTTTTTTCGCTCTTGCCCCCTTTTACCGAATCACCTTAAAGACCCCACCCCCTGAGCTACTCAGATCTATGGAGTTGCTACGTCATACACCTGCTGAAAAGGACCGCCCGGCCTCAAACATCCTTGAGAAGGATACCTGCCTTGGCGTCATTATCGCTGGGGAGAAATCCCAGGTAGAAATTCTTGCCAGGTATTCCGTTCTAACCACGAACCTGGGTTCTAACAGGTGTGCTTGCAAATGCATAATCGAACCGGCTTATAAAGAAATCGTAAGGGACCTATCATTGCTTCCGTTATATTAATGCAGTGTTTTTCAAACTTTTTTGGTCGCGAAACCCTTGTGAAATTCAATTTGATGGGGGAAACCCGAATCCGACAAAGTCTATTGTGTTCCAAATTATGCATTCAAATTTTACGAGTCTTTTTTTTATTTTTTAAGAAAAATTACACGAAACTATAGCGTCCCTTGAAATTTTGCACTGGAACCCCAAGTGTTCCGTGGAGCACACTTTGAAAAACGCTTTATTAGTACATTCACTGTAAAAGACTTATTTACTTCGCTATTCCTTTTTTATAAACGTGTTTGACTGTAGGCAGTAAAATCTTGTTCATTCAAATAGAAAGGGGATTAAAATACAGTATGGCGGATCAATAACTGTGAGCTCAGATATAAAAAAAAATAGATTACCCTTTTAATTTTGTAAAATAATTAATTTGTTACATTTAATTAGCGCAATTAATTTAATAAGCAAAAAATACTTTGTGCAGTAAATAAAGAAAACGTGAGCAACGTATTTAATCGCAAATAAAATAACAATGCAGCATAATGTATTGTTATTTGATACCGCATTATTATTTTACTTATGCTTAAATACGTTACTCAAGTTTTCTTTATAATTACTTTAATTCTGAAAATTAATAAGATTTAATTAATAAGCAAATTGTGTTCCTTACAGCTCAATTTTTTTTAATTCTGTTTAATGCATATTTAAAACATGCAGTTCCATTACAAAAGCATTTACGAATTTTTTCTGCACTTTCTGCACATTTGCACCCCGCCCGAAATGCAAAGCCGTGGGGGGACGGGGGGGGGGGGGGGGGGCTCCCAGATGGCTCCCAGATTTTTTTTTTTTTTTTCAAATTTGATACAGTTATTTTCTACTTCACTACGAGTAATCCCATCTATGTTTCGATTTCCTTGGACCAGTGGTTGATAAAGATATTAATATAAACCGTTAAGTTAAATCTTCCACTGAATAAGCATTATTCGAACGGTTATTCTTCGAAACTTTATTTGAAAAATGATGTGTTGTTTAGCAACGAAATTAGATCAAAAATGTTTAATGCGCAGGCGATTTTTATTACTTGCTCTGCAATACATAGTAATGCATAGGGAAAGTATTGAAATTATGTCAAAAATCGCAACTCAAGTTTTTGACGGATCTACACCTTATGGGGCCTCTAGAACACGAAAAGACTATTTTCAGCGTGACGTCTGTGAGTGTGTCTGTCCGTCTGTGCAATGTCCACTTTAACTCAAAAACTATTTGACCAAATTTCTCAAAAATTCGTAGGTAAGTTACTTGTGGGTGTGGTACTGATTAGATTTTGGTACGATGCAGAATGAAAGAACCAGCCCTTTTTTGCGTAATTGCCCGTAAAAATAGCATGTATCCACTTTAGCTAAAAATATTATTTACCAAATTTCATAAAATTCGGTAGATGAAACACTTGTAGGTTACCCTGGCGCTGATTAGATTTTGGTACGATTGGGAAAACAGAACCGTTTTCTTTTTTTTTAAATGCAAAATGGCTCGCAAAAATAATGAAAATCTAAAATAAAAGACTGCGAATGCTCAAATGTATCAGTTAAATGATTGTTTTATACGAACGGATTAGCCGTTCTTGAAATATTTGATGGTTTCTCTAAGTCCTCGGACGAGACGGATGGTCTGGGCTTTCGACATACGCCATTATATTACGCCACATATATATTATATATGTTACCTTACACCTTTCTGGTAGGTCGGACGGTCTGGGTTTCAACAACAACATATATATTACGCCCCGGCCACACAAACAGCTGCCATAAGCCTTCGGGTTGGTCGTGTGGTCTGGGCCTTCTACATATATATTACGCCCCCGGCCATCCAAATAGCTGCTCTAAGTCCTCGGACGAGTCGGGTGGTCTGGGCTTTCGACATATATATTACGCCCGGGGCGCGGTAGCCCATTGGTTAGCGCGCTGGAGTTGCACTCGGTAGGCCAGGGTTCGATTCCAGCCGCTGCCAAAACTGCCGCCGTGTTCAAGCGGAGTACGATCACGTTAAACATGTGGGTCCGTAAGTCCTTCCGAAAGGTTGGTGGTAGGGGAAGGAGGGTACGGTCCCTGTGGATGCCTCCCCCACTGGGTTCCGGTCTAAATTGGATGGCACATCCCGGCCGTCCAAACAGTTACCTTACACCTTTCTGGTAGGTCGGACGGTCTGGGTCTCAACAACAACAACATATATATTACGCCCGGCCACACAAACAGCTACCATTAGCCTTCGGGTTGGTCGTGTGGTCTGGGCTTTCTACATATATATTACGCCGCATTTGAAAGTACGTGCAGTTACGAAATGAAAACGAAAATTGAATATGAAAAGTGCACAAATCCAGTATAATTTCAAATAAGTATGCGTGTTAGTTTGTGCAATAAAACTCAATTTGATTAATAAAATAAAGAGAAAATGAATTTAAGTCTGCAGGGAAAGTCCTTTGCTGCCCACATCAGATTTTTTCATATGATTTAATTAATAAAGAAATTGATATAAAATAAATTTTTTAAATGAGCGGTATTTTCGATTGGATTCTATGGCCTTAGAATACAAGATTACGGGAATATTTGATATTTTCTAATGATACTTTCAGTCAGCTGTTTCTTACTTTATTTTCACACACACATAGAGGCATCACTTCAAAAACGTTTGATTCGAGTTCAAGAAAGCTTGAAACGTGCTCTTCCACCGAAAACTCGAATGTGAATTTTCGACACCTTCGTTATAACTTTCGTTATACTTTGTATATAGGGAAAGTAATAGGACGGATTTGAGTCTTTCTTATCTTACTTATCAATACTGCAAACAAGGTCAGTCAGTTATATATCTGGTCAAGTATATATCTGGTCAAGTGAAGTATATATATGGTCAGGGCCAGATTAAGTTTTACCCTCCCCCCTCCTGATATGTTATTGAAATTTTGGGGGAAATAATGACATAGAGTTTTGGACTGTTTGTGTAATTTCAAATTTAGATTTCTAATTGACAGCCATTTTATAATAAAAATTAAAAATTGTATAGAATTTATTTCTTATTAAACACCTACTTTAGCGGAAAGTTTTTTGTAGTGGAGTCGACTATATTATTTTCCCCTTATTTTTAAATGATTGTTTTACGTGGAAAATAAAAACTGGATATAAACTTATTGATATGAAATTATTGAACTTATGATACAAGTAACAATCATTCATTTAAAATATATATATATATATATATATATATATTTAATGTTTAATGGTATGTGAAAACAAGATAAAAGATTGGCCAATGACCACTTCGCTACGTTTATTTATTTTAACTTAACTTTTGCCGGCGCCCCTAGGCAAAAGTAAAAGTAAAATCTTGTCCCCACACATGCAACTTTTATACGGTACATTGAGGAAAAGGTGTTCCCCATCCCCAGAGTTTCGCGGCCCCCAAGCATGTACCTACTTTGCTTATGGTGAAAAACGGTTTTGTGTATTTTCAAAACTCATTACCATATTGTTAATCACCTGATATTTGCATTTAATAATTCATCTTTGCCAAAATTTAAAGTTTTTTAGTGCTGCCATCTATGGGGAACAGCGGCAAACATAAATATTAGCTTAACAGACGGCTTTATTTTCGAAATATTCAAAATTACAGAATTATTACCACTCTTTATTACCATATTCGTTTGTTCTAATAATAGTTCCATAGATACGATTAAGTGCGATTTCGTAGTAGGTCTGCAAAAGTATGTTACAATATCAGACTCACTCGGCAGTATTAAAGAAGAAAAACAGATTACATTTACCTAATTACTTTAAAATATTTTGAAGAAATGTAACGAACCTTCTATGATCGAAAAAAAATAATCATAACTTTAATTAGAATCGCGTTCCCATTGCAGAATATCTCGAATGAGATGGAACATGGATGTCAATATTTCAAAGGGGAGCGGGATCTTAACTATGAGAAGGCCCCCCTATAGACATGTTCTGCACGTACATAATTTTAGTATTCACCAGACGTGAATGTTAACAAAACACGCCTTTTACTTTCCCTACATACATAGTATAATGGATATGGAAGGTATTGTAACGGGATGAAAAATTCGAATTTGAGTTTTCGACGGAAGAGAACCTGAACTCGAACAAACGTTTTTGAGGTGATGCCTGTGTTGTCCATAAGTCTGTGAATGCGATATCTCACGAAGGAATAGGGAGTTTCAAACGTAATTTGGTACGATTACTCCAATCAGCAAATACTGGAACCCTATTAATTTTATATACTGTCAAATGTTCGTCAGGACCCCCTCCCCTCCCACACACACACACACACAATTTTTGAATGAATTTAAAAAAAGAGTCATAAAATTAAGACCTTCAATAATGATAAATAAATAATCATTTCAAACATAACTTTGTTTTAAAAAACGAACGACATACATTTCAGAACGCTAGCATAACTGTTCTTTTTGAAAAATAAAATTAACATGAACCGTTCTCGAGAATTGCATATTTTTCAAATAAAGTTTCCACAAAATTACACAAAATTAACAAGAAAGATCAATCATGATTAAAACATTGATTATGAAACACTTTCCAACTTCAATGCAATTTTATTTAAACATGTCTAAAATGCAATACATTCCTCGGTAATATTTTAAAACTTATCACAATACTACATTAATTTATTATATTTGAAACCTTAAACCTTCATCGAAAAAAATTAACTTCATTCAAATGACGGCATTAAAATATAAATTGCCTGGTTTAAACATCTCTAAAATGTGATACATTCCTCGGTAATAATTTTAGAATTATCATAATACTACGATAATTTATTATATTTGAAAACTTCATCGAAAACAACTGAAATCCATTCAAATGACGTCATAGAAAAAATAACACGCCTGGCTCTCTCTATAAAAGCAACATTTCATTCATAAATAATTCCCCCATTCATGTCATTCATCACAATACTATAATAATTTATATTATTTAAAAATTAAGACCATGGAGCTACAAGTAAGTAAAACTCTATGCGTAAAACTTCATCGAAAATTATCGTCCTTCTCTTTCTAAAATCAATGAATATTTCATTCATATCAGCCATGCAGACTCCATGGACTAAATGATTTTGTGTTAAAGAATTACAGCGATTCTAATACAACTCATTCTACATATTTTGCTGTTTACATTTTACATAGGTGAAAAATAGGCTTAATAGTAGAAATAATCAAATTTGTATGAGCATTTAAACTGAAATATATTGTCATTGCGTTGTTAAAGTATGTAGATGCACAGAATTTAGGCCAAAATAAAGTAGTTTTAGGATGGATACAACACTCAATATGAATTAGAAAGAACTTTAAAAATCACGATTTTGAGACAAGATGGATGACATATATCATTTTGAAGTGGGTCATGTGATCGTTTCATATCATGAACACGTGATCGCTTCATATAAGAGGTGTTATTATTATTTTAATTTTTATTTAAAAAACTACTGAATATATTTCGCTGAATTTTTTTTCATATATTTTATGGAACAATTTGAATATTGCCTAAAATTTTCGAAGCCATTTGTGAATTTTAAATCCGCTTAAAAAATGCTTGAAAAATTAGGTCCCATAGGGCTCAATGTATTCCATTTCTTCAACCCGGGTTCAATCCAAAACTAATTGGGTGATATTATTCATTTATATTCCCATAGGTCCTATAGACCGTCTGAACAACATACTAAAATTTCATTTTGATTAAGTCATTTTTACGGCAGTTATCGTGCTAACGAACAGACAGACAGACAGACAGACAGACAGACAGACAGAATGAACAAAGTCATAAACACTTTTCAACTTTGTTGTAAAGTGTTAAAAAGTAGTAAGTATCATCGAAGAGATTCGCTATCCATATGCAATATCATGTAACAAATTTGTTAACACCATTCTCGTAGATCTAGTTCGTTCCATTCACGAGAAGTTGTGTTTTGTAATAGTTTTGTATTTTGCGCCAAAAAATTCGTCAATATTTATTTATTTCAAGGGATATTAATTCAATATCAATTGCATTTTTATGAAGGTTTTGTACGTGAGTATGAATATGTCATTCTGTTTGCACTAATAAGTTGCCCCCCTTTTCAATTTACGTGAAATTAATTTAATACCAAAAACATTGCAATGTGGATTTTGTACGTCATTAATTCACTGTGAAATAAGTAAAGTCATTGCATTGTATAGCTACAGTCATATGCTGCCCATATTTTTTCCCCATTCATATCTTCACATTAAGAAGAGGCCATTTTAAAAGGAGTTTTTCCAAAATGCAATTTTCTAAAAAATACTTGAAATAGGTCTGAAAGAATCTGAAAGAAAGTGGGACGTTTAGTTCCGTTCAAATATAAATATGTTTAAAAATATACAATTATCGAAATACCTCTTTCAAATTTTTATTCGTATGTTTCTTGCAACTTCTACGTACTTCTTCTGAATATTTCATTATCATATTCAGTCTCCTACAAGACTCTGAATATGAGGAGGATAAAAATAAGAGATCTTAGCGTAGGTGGATACTGTGCCATTGAACATCGACCCTCGTGACAGTTCCAGCTGCCATTCAACTAATCTGGTGAATTTACATCAAGAGAATTTATGCGGCTAGCATCCCCTTCCCTACACATACGGAAGAAAGTGTAAAGAAAAGTCTGGGGTAACCCTAAAAGAACAGATGGTTGGTTGCTGCAACATAAGGCATACTGACATTTGGCAGCAAACGATATCTTCTAACCACTAGCAATAAAATTCACCGGCTAATCATGAAGCAAAAGACACCTAAAGCACTGCGGTTCATTTATTTTGACCGGCACAACTTTTTTTTTCCGTGTTTTTTTCCAGATCAAAAGTCAAAGGCGACAGACTGGCGAAAGATTCGGGAAACATTTTTATTGCTCTGTGTGGTTTCTTTTTATTCAGTTCCTCATCACTTGTTCTTGCAAGAGAAACAATAAATAATGACAGCAAGAGTTCGATATCCACCCATACGAATACGCGTACATCTGATAAAATATATTCGATTGGTGCTATTATAATACAGAGTTTAAGACTGATCTTGGAGAACAAGATTGCAACTGTAAATTCTCATGAAAGTAGGATTAAGCTCCCGTTGCGGGTAATAGCATCCATGAATCGGTTTTGAGCTTGTTATGAGACGACATGTAAAACCCTGTGTCTGCAATTGCAGTAAGAAGTCTGCTACAATATTGCAAATCTCCACGGGAACTTTAATAAAACTTTTCGTGCCCAAAATTTTCTAAAATATACGAACTTTTTTAACATATATAAGATTATTTATTGTTGCATTACTGCTGGAAAATGAAAATTGGTGCCTGCTTTACAGAAATAGTTATCATTTTATAAAGAATGTGTTGTATTTGGTACGTTTTGTTAAAAATAGTCGCCTCGAGTAGAAAACAGTAGCATTTAACAGCATTTTAGTTGCCAGCGACAACCCTGCTAGAAAAACTGCCTTACATGAGACAGTCGGCTAAATTTGTGACAGCTTAAATAAAGCAGATTTATAATTATAATTACTAATATGAAATGAATTTTAAAATACGCAAAACTCTATGTAGTAGAAATACTAGAACATGTTTACGTATGTATAAAATCAATTTCACGTTAGTAATTATCTCCTTTATTTGATCTATTACAGAATTACTCGTGCTATTCTGTGACGTGCTATTCTATAATTCATGTAACAGTTTAAACCATGGATAAAACCGTCACATGTCAAAAACTTGCCAACCCTAGTCTTCATCGTATCAGAGGATATAATCCACCATCTGAGAAAATAATTCGATCCATTAAGTGGATAAAGAAAACAAGCCTTTCTAATGCGATAGCCGCTGTCCAGAAAACGGCCGCTGTCTGCCGTAAATTATGGAGCATTATGGAGATTTCAGGATTCAAAAACAATGACGTGCTATTCTATAATGCATTGCATTATCAATTAGTTTGGATGCTATTACCTATGTGATACAATCGGGGTTACGGAAAAGCATCGATCAAAACGGAGCAAAATCATTTCGAATGCCTTGCAAGGCGCTGAATAGGACGCTGCTGGCATCTTGAGGAGAAGTCCGCAATTTATTGGGTGTTTCCTTGGCATTATAAATGAAAGCAAATGGCCAGTTCAGAGCAATAGTTCCACCCAGAAAAACAGGATAAGTGAAGTGCGGCATATATCACCACGCGATAGCGGAAGTTAAAATGCTAGGAAATTTAAAAAAATAAACAAATAAAAAAGAAATATGTATTTCGTCGCATATTACCGATCAGCGAATAGCAGAACGAATGTCTCACCTCAACGATTTGAAAGTCAGCAAGCAAATCATTGAAGTGCGGAATCACGAACTGGGGTTGGTTATTTGAATAACTACGCCCTAAGTTTTACAGGAGGAAAAGGGGTGTTGGGGTGAAAGAAGAGAAAGAAAATGTAGAGCAAAAAGGACGAGCAGGAATTATGCAATGTTCCATATTTCACCAATGGACGACGCCAAATCGTAAGTGACAAGCGGTGAACTTTGAAAAGGAAAATCACGGATTCTTAAGTACATTATGTTCATTTTTTGTTCCCCCGTGCTGTTAAGAACGCGAAACAAGAAGCAAAGGACGCATTTGACGCGAGCTTTCATCATTTCGGATAGTTGGACCAGGCAGCATACCGTCTGATCCCGGACCTGGAGCGCCTTTAATTATGCTGACACATTTCATATTTTAGGAGAGACAAGAAAAGGCAGCACTTAACCCCCTGCATTAAGGACCTGTCACACAGAATTACTTACAAGGAATTCTACATACTTTATGCATTGTACACGAGTTTTTTATTGCTGCGTAAAACTCCAAAAAAGATAAAATTGCGGTAAATCTCACTTCTCCCCTCACACCAAGCAGTCGAGATGAATAAAATTTCTGTTGAACTTGCCGTACACTTGGTAAACTATAATATTTTAGACGCCTCAAAAAGTCGTACTCTTGTTCAGGGATCGGCAGACTTACTTGCAGGAGGGCCAAATGAAAAAAAAAATGTTTGCACGGCTATACATTATTTTTCCTTCAAAATCCATTTACATTTAAAAAAAAATATTCAGAATACAAAACAATGATAAATACCCACTAAATTGTTTTTAAGTTCATTTAGAAAGTTTTAAACGATGGGGTGTAAAATGAATGAAGCTGTGATTGTGCTTTCCGTACTTTTTCGTAATCTTGGTTAAACTATGAGGGTGATTCTCAAGATAGAAGACGGCTGTTTATCAGTAAGTCGGCTTCCAAGATTACTTTTCTTATGTTTCATGATTAAAAACACTTGTTAGTATTAATATGATGATGCAAGTATTAAATGTTGATTTTGGCATGTCTTTATAAATATTTACAGAGAAACCGGAAATGAAGCAATATGGTACTTTAAAATTTTGAGCATTTTGAGTAAATTTCCTTGAATTTAACAAATATGACTTAATATGTGTGAAAATTCACGTAACGTTTCTTAATCTGTTAAAATTTTGCAGGAAAAATATTCCCACTGCTTCATCTCATACGACATATACCCACTGCTTCATCTCATACGACATATGCCCACTGCTTCATCTTATACGATATATGCCCACTGCTTCATCTTATACGATATATGCCCACTGCTTCATCTCATATAAAATTTCTAAAAACAAGATTATATATATGAGAATTTCATATCAAACCGTATCTTTTTTTCTGTTATATAACAAACAAGAAAGATCAATCATGCTTAAAGCATTGATTATGAAACACTTTCCAATTTCAATGCAATTTTATTTCAACATCTCTAAAATACAATACATTCCTAAGTAATATTTTAAAACTTATTACAATACTACATTAATTTATTATATTTGAAAACTTAAACCTTCATCGAAAAAAATGAACTTCATTCAAATGCCGGCATTGAAATATAAATTGCCTGGTTTAAACATCTCTAAAATGCGATATATAAAATGCCTCGGTAATATTTTTAAAACTATCATAATACTACGATAATTTATTATGTTTGAAAACTTCATCGAAAACAACTGAAATGCATTCAAATAACGTCATAGAAAAAATAATACGCCTGGATCTCTCTATAAAAACAGCATTTCATTGATAACATTTTCCCATTCATTTCATTCATCACAATACTATAATAATTTATTTTATTTAAAAATTCAGACAATGGAACTATGAGTAATTAAACTCTATGCTTAAAACTTAATCGAAAAAAATCGTCCTTCTCTTTGTAAAATCAATGAATATTTCATTCATATCAGCTATGCAGACTCCATGGGCTAAATAATTTTGTGTTAAAGAAATACAGCAATTCTAATACAACTCATTCTACATATTTTGCTGTTTACATTTTACATAAGTGAAAAATAGGCTTCGTTGTAGAAATAATCAAATTTGGAGGATCATTTAAACACAAATATATTGAAATTGCGTTGTTTCAGTATGTAGATGCACATAATTTAAGCAAAAATAAAGCGGTTTTAGGACGGATACAACACTCAATATGAATTAAAAAGAACTTAAAAAATCAGATTTTGAGACAAGATGGATGCCATATATCATTTTGAAGTGGGTCATGTGATTTTTTCATATCATGTTCACGTGATCGCTTCATATAAGAGGTGTAATTATTATTTTAATTTTTATTTAAAAAACTACTGAATATATTTCGCTGAATTTTTTTTTATATATTTTATGGAACAATTTAAATATTATCTAAAATTCTCGAAGCATATAAGAGGTGTAATTATTATTTTAATTTTTATTTAATAAATTACTGAATATATTTCGCTGAATTTTTTTTTATATATTTTATGGAACAATTTAAATATTACCTAAAATTTTCGAAGCAATTTGTGAATTTTAAATCCGCTTAAAAAATGTTTGAAAAATTAGGTCCCATAGGGCTCAATGTATTTCATTTTTTCAACCCGGGTTCAATCCAAAACTAATTGGGTGATATTATTCATTTATATTCCCATAGGTCCTACAGACCGTCTGAACAACATACTAAAAGTTATTTTGATTAAGTCATTTTTACGGCAGTTATCGTGCTAACGGACAGACAGACAGACAGATAGAATGAACAAAGTCATAAACACTTTTCAACTTTGTTGTAAAGTGTTAAAAAGTGAAATGTTTTAGCCTTTACTGACCTTAAAATCGTATACTAAACGTTCGCCTAGGGCTCCCATTTCAGACGCCGCTCCTACTCCCCAAATTTCCCAAATTAATTTGAAATTATGGTTTTTACTTAATGCAGGGAATACATTTTTACTTATATTTCAGAAATAATAAAATGCAAATATACTGGAAAAGTTAAATAACAATTTCGACTTCATGGCCCAAAAAAAGTTTTAGCAAGGATCGCACTAGCGCCAGCGCGGGTCAGGTTTGATCCGACGCGCACCCACAACAGTGAAAATTCTTGAACCACAGCCTGACCAGAACCTGCATCGTGTCGTCCGAATATCCGACCCGCGGACAGCAAAGAAATTGCATCTAAAAATTCTATTCAGTAGTTTTAAATCTCTAACGCGCGCATCTAAGCATTTATACGAATATATTTCTGCTGTTTTTCGTAGCGTCTGTTCATGCATTTATCCATTATTCTCATAAAAATTGCGATAAGACATAGACCTTAAAAATTACTTTTCACGTAGACCTGCAACCCGACCCACAGCTTGGAAAGTAAAAGAAATCCGACCCACAACTTAAAAATAAAAAAAACCCGATCCGAAACGGATCCACAAAGCTGGTAATCACGGGTACTCGACCCGATGCAGGGCTCTAAATCACACCATAAATTTTAAAAGTAAATATTAAAATTTTAAGGTACCGTGTTAGAATACTGCAGTTCTGGGCTAAGGCAGTACTGGGTTAAAGTTTCTGGCGACCCTGGACTGGACTATAGAATTATGGGACCAACATGGGGACTATTATATAATAGTTATCCTCCGTTTGGGAAGTGCCCATTTACATTGTCCAGCACTGAGATCCATCCTATAGCATCTCTCATGCGAGCTATTTCATGCAAAAATAAAATTTAAATCGATAAATGATTTATCTAATCGCATTACCCTATAATTTCTCTATAAATGTACCAAATTTCATATTTGTGTATGCTATAGCTTTTGCGGTACGAAATCGAGAAAATAGATGGACGTGTCAATATGAAAGAATATTTTTCACTTTAGAAGTACATAAAAAGTAAAATATCTTATAAATTACATCGAAACAACAAAAAAAAAAAAGCTCCGTCCTGCAAAACTTCTTGATCTTGCTATTGCCAGTCTTTCTAGCACACGAACTTGCAGCTCACATATTTTGTCTTTGACATTAAATATTTCTCAAACTACAATATATATCGAAAAACGGTTTATTTCAGCGTATTCCCCAAACCTTTCTCGACAAGTGTACGAAATTCTATATTTTTGTATGCTATAGTTTTTGCGGTACGAAACAGAGAAACTCGAGGAGCGAGAAATTTGTCAAACAGTGGTAGCTACTTTTTTAAATAGATATATTTTAATTATTGGATTTGTGCAAAATTCAAACGCTATCATGATAGCAAAACGCATATGAAATTATACGTCATGAATGTCATGTTATAAGGGTCCCTAAGAAGAGGTTCAATTAAGACCCCCCCCCCCCCCAAGAATAAGTTCACTTAGGGCCCCCCAAAAAGTGAGTGCCTGAGTAGACCTAAACCTATAAATCCGCTCTGATATTCCTTACCTGCACACCAGTGAGTCTTGAACTAAACACAGTTTCAAATCAATGTTTTCCCAGGGACACTTTAGTAAAATCGTCTAAGAATGTTCTAAATATATTTTTTGATGTTCAAATAATAGACAAAAATATAAAATGGGCCCCTGTCCAAATATATTTTTGTCTGTCATATATCATTTAACATTAACGAATTGGAATAAATATGCATAAAATAGAATAATTCGCTCAAACTGCTGTCTCAATTATTTAAAAAATAAAGTACGTTTGTAAAACAACGTAAAACAAATAAGTTTTCGGTTAATTCCCTCATCTTGAAGAAGGAACCTCAATTTTTCCTCCGATTATTAACTTTACATATTTGTATTATGTTGTTGCAAGAGCTAAAATTTCAAACTCTTAATCCGTCCGGCCGCTCAAGCAGCTGCTCATACCCTCTGGTGAGTGGGCGGTCTGGGTTTTTCACCGTTCAGCCTGGCCTCTCAGTACCAATAACCGATCTCAGCTCAAGTCAAATAAATTGTCAAATGCAGAACACATGCCGGGACCGTCTGAAGGGTCCTGGTTCGTCTGAACATATGCCTGGACCGTCTGAAGGTCCTAGTCCGTCTGAACATATATCTGGACCGTCTGAAAGGTCCTGGTCCATCTGGACATATGCCTGGACAGTCTGAAGGGTCCTGGTCCGTCTGAACATATGCCTGGACCGTCTGAAGGATCTTAATCCGTCTGAACATATGCTTGGACCATCTGAAGGGTCATGGTCCGTCTGAACATATGCCTGGACTGTCTGGAGCGTCCTGGTTCGTCTGAACATATGCTTGGACCGTCTGAAGGTCCTAGTCCGTCTGAACATATATCTGGACCGTCTGAAGATATGCCTGGACAGTTTGAAAGGTCCTGGTCCATCTGGACATATGCCTGGACAGTCTGAAGGGTCCTGGTCCGTCTGAACATATGCCTGGACCGTCTGAAGGATCTTAATCCGTCTGAACATATGCTTGGACCATCTGAAGGGTCATGGTCCGTCTGAACATATGCCTGGACTGTCTGGAGCGTCCTGGTTCGTCTGAACATATGCTTGGACCGTCTGAAGGTCCTAGTCCGTCTGAACATATATCTGGACCGTCTGAACATATGCCTGGACAGTCTGAAAGGTCCTGGTCCATCTGGACATATGCCTGGACAGTCTGAAGGGTCCTGGTCCGTCTGAACATATGCCTGGACCGTCTGAAGGATCTTAATCCGTCTGAACATATGCTTGGACCATCTGAAGGGTCATGGTCCGTCTGAACATATGCCTGGACTGTCTGGAGCGTCCTGGTTCGTCTGAACATATGCTTGGACCGTCTGAAGGTCCTAGTCCGTCTGAACATATATCTGGACCGTCTGAACATATGCCTGGACAGTCTGAAAGGTCCTGGTCCATCTGGACATATGCCTGGACAACCTGAAGGGTCCTGGTCCATCTGAACATATGCCTGGACCGTCTGAAGGATCTTAATCCGTCTGAACAAATGCTTGGACCATCTGAAGGGTCATAGTCCGTCTGAACATATGCCTGGACTGTCTGGAGGGTCCTGGTTCGTCTGAACATATGCCTGGACCGTCTGAAGGAGAGTCTTGGCCCGTCTGAACATATGCCTGGTCCTCGAATTCCCCGATCGACAGTCGATACAAAACACTGCTATTTGAAAATTGTCAAAAACGCGACTGTGGGCATTTTCTATGCTCAGAATTATATTAATTATATTTCATCCTAAACATTTATTAACAAAACAAATTTATAATTTTTTCAAGTATTGAATATGTCTGGCACGACCCGTCCTGAATTTTTAAAAATTAATCCCGACTCTAGCTCGGCATGAAACTGCCAAAGTAAAATCAGGCCCAAACTGTGAGTCTAGTCGAGTGAAAGTTTGCAAAGCGTCTAGTTAGCCTAGTTAGCGCAAGTTAACCTAGTTTGCAAAGCGAAATATTTTACCTTTCAAATAAATATATTTAGTTCTTACTTTCCTTATATATATATAACATAATGCATATATTTTGAGGGGATTTGAAAATTCGAATTCGAGTTTTCGCCGGAAGATCACGTTTTAAGTATCCCTGAACTCAATTCGAACGTTTTGAGGTGATGTCTGTGTGTGTCCGTAAATCTGTGAAGACGATATCTTACGAACAAATGGAGCGTTTTGAACGAATTTTGGTGCAAATATTACAATCGAGGAATTCTGGAAGCCTATTGATTTCAAACATATTCGAATATTTGGAAGCCCCTCAAATTTTTGAATGAAATTGTGGAAAAAAATCATCAAAATATCAGCACTTTCAAAAGTGTTACGTATGAAATAATATTTTATTAGAAAACGATTGACACATACTTTAGAACGTTAGCGTGAACCGTTCTCGAGATATTGCACAGTTTTCAAATCTCTATAAAAAGTTACATAAAATTAAAAATATTAACAATTGTGAAATGTGTTCACTTTTTATATGCAATATTATGCACTAAATTTGTTAAATTCATTCTCTCGGTTCTAGTTTGTTCCATTTAAGAGAGAAGATGCATTAGGTAATAGTTTTGTATTTTTACGCCTAGCACTTCACCAACAGTCATTTATATATAAGAAATGCTCTTCTCTCTGTCTGTCTGTCTGTCTGTAACTCTTGGCGAGAAATCTGGCGAACTTGGTAATTCATTTAACGAAGTATCACCAGCTTTGCAATATTTCGCCCCGGATAATATCGTCAAAATTGCAAAAATGACGCTAAGTTAACGAAAAAGACGCCAAATTGATGAATTAATTATTAAAACATTTTAATATATAGACTATATTGCGTATTGCGAATACTATCATTATTGATAATTCTCAATTTGGAGTTGCGTGAAATACAAGTTAATTGGATATTCCGAAATAGTTTTGCATGCTGTCATCTGGAAAGGCGATAAATATACAATTCATTAAAAATATTGTGCAGTAAGAGGAAGATAAAAACATTGTGCAGAAGTAGTTCATCGCATTATATAGGGAATATCATATGCTGCCCACATCATATTTTCTTGAAGTTGTGGGCAATTACCTTGAGAGCGAAGAACAAGAGTAGTAATAATAATTTAAATATTAAAAAATATTAAATATTTAAATTATTATTATTTAAATATTAAAAAAAAACTATTACCTCCTATTAGACAATGACTTCATGTCAGAGACCTTTATCCGCTTGACACATCCAAAGAACTTCTGATAAATAACATTCAGCGCTGCATAATAATTCCTTGCGGGACCATCGGCTCGTTTAAAATATTACCATATCACAGATATCTTGCGCCCGACAAAGATCGAAATCACCGAAGCAGGTCTTGAGGGGCTCTACGACAAATCCAATCTAACCACACCACACAGCATCAGGATGTTTAAATGACTAAAAAGATCGGATTTTTCGTATTCAGTCCGGTTTACCTATCGAGCAAAAACAAGCCTTACCCAAATATTGCGCGCACTGCCCCAACTCGACCAATCAGGTTTCAGAACGAGATTCTGGCTTCGAACTGGAGGAAAAAGGATTCATCAAGAGAAGCTCTGAAACTTTCTCCTGTACATCTTGATCTAAGAGATTTTTTACTTTCCCTGCAATACATGGTAATGTATAGGGAAAGTATTGGAATCATGTCGAAAATCGCAACTCGAGTTTTCGACGGATCTACACGTTTCAAGACCTCTAGAATACGAAAAAACCATTTTTAGCGTGACGTCTGTGTGTGTGTGTGTGTGTGTCTGTCTGTACAGATTTTGTATCCACTCTAACTAAAAAACTAATGGACCGAATTTCATAAAATTTAGTAGGTAGATCACTTGTGGGCGAGTCTGGTGCTGATTAATTTTGGGTATGATTCGGGATAAAAGAACCCGCCTTTTTTTGCGAAATGATCCGCAAAAGCTTGTATCCACTCTAACGGAAAAACTAATGGACCAAATTTCACAAAATTCAGTAGATGAGTCACTTGTGGGTCACCCTGGTGCTGATTAGATTTTGGTACGATTCGGAAAAAACAACCTGCCTTTCTTTGCAAAATGGTCCGCAAAAATCGTCCAAATCTAAACTAAAGAACTGGGTATACTCAAATATATCCATTAAATGCTCGTTTAATACGTAATTTTTAACGACGAAAATAATAAGACCAACCCCATTACACTAGGACTAGCCGTTCTCGAGATATTTTAGTTTTCCGTATTTTCTCTACGCCACCTTTGAAAATAAGTCCGGTTACCGAATGAGAACGAAAATTGAATTAAAAGTGAAATAAATTTAATTAAAATAAAGAGAACGTTAAGTCTGCAGGGAAAGTCATGTGCTGCCCACATCAGATTTTTTTTTTTTTGTACTTGCTCGTTTCATTTGAATCAATATTTTTTATAAACAAGCGTGCATACAAATTTTTCACGTCCTATAATCTTTCTATTTAAGAAATACTAGTAAAACGCCGAGCTTTTAATTGATTTATTAAGTATGCGAGCTGCGAAAGATTTCGAATTAAAACTCAATTTAACAAATAATTTTGAAATTAGAAGTATAAAAATTTAATTTCAATATTTGAGATTCATAATAGAAAAGAGCATATGAATTTTTAGAATTTGAATATTGAGTTAAACACATTAGAATACAGGAAAGCAATTAAACCAAAGTAACACATTTAAATCCCTAAAACGTATTTAATATACAGGAACACGATTAAATCACAATGCATGCAAGTGCACACACTATGATTGGTTGTTTAAAAGTTGTTGTTTACTTGTTGTTTGTAGGAAGTGTAGTGAGCATGTGCAGTTTAAAAATGGGCGTTTCGCCCTGTTACAGTTCGTTGTAATAATTAAAATTGGGGCTTTGCAAATCTGCGTGCAATTTCACATGGGTATGCAATATTTCATTTTGCTACCTATTGTACTTTTTTAGTAAAACGGATAGCAATATTCAGGCAAATATTGACTACGCTTCGCTAGGAATGGAGAATGGACTTCGCTCGTCCATAATAATCCAACTCGTAACTTAAATTTTAAGAAACCTGTATAATATGAGCTGAGGAAGTGAGGGAGAAAGGGAGTGAATTGGTGATGCATCAAAATTATCGAGCACTTTCGCTCTAGCTAGAATCGTAGTCTTGGTGTCGCCACTCAATCCATCCCATCTTCGAAACCAAGAGGAAAATAAAAAATTCCGAAACTTTGAATTAGGGGCGACGGTGCAAAGAAATAATCAAAAAACTCAAAACACTTACACTCTAACTAGAATCTTGGATTTTGTTCCAGTCGATCCGTCTCAGTTTCCAGATCAACGAGCAAATCCAATATTTCAAAAGTTCGAATTAAAGGATGACGATGCAAATAAATAATTAAAAGAAACTCAAAAGCACTTTTTAAAATGATCGAACACTTCCACAATAAAAAAAAATCGAAATTTTTGTGACGATGAAGTGACGATGATATAAAGTGGAAAAAAAAAATCTTGCACCACTTTGCCTCTCAAAAATGTAAGCCATTTTGTTTTTGTGCTTACATTTGAAACGGTTTTTGATATTTAGAACTTTTATTAAGTGTGAAAGTGTCTCATTTAGTGACTGCTAGCCATAGAGTACGCAAAGCGCGGGTGAAATGGCTAGTATAATCACACTCTCCGTTAACTTTGCATAAATACTGCCCAATGGAGCAGTACTCCGCAAATTAATGACTATCCGAGTTGCGTGAGAACCACATATTATCTTGTGTCCGTGAACTGGAGGAAAATATTTTATCAAGAAGGGTTTTGAACTTTCTCTTTACATCTCAATCCAAGCTTTTTTGCAGTTACTCGTTTATTTATTTCAATCAATAATTTTTAAACAAACGTGCATACGCATGTTTCACATCCAATGGTGGTTCGTAGAACAAATATGATCAAACATATTCTGTGTTAATTTTACTAAATACTAATGAATAGTCATCGTTAATGTCATACAGTCCTATTCATTCATACGGTTAATAGTCATACGGTCCTATTCATCTGCAGGATAGTACTCTAATAAATACAAACTGAGTTATCCGTGCTGTGTAAAACCCCCCACATTATCTTTGTTTCAATTTGTGGCCGAGATATCAGTGACCCATTGACGTGGTAAGATAACACACACACACACACACGCACACGCACACACACACACACACACACACACACAAAAAATTAAGCACTTAAGCACCTTAAAAGCCCTATCAGCACTCCTCAGATATTTTATAAAAGGTATACTGATATTCTACATTGTTTCTGAAATCATATTGGCAAAAAGAACTTAGCACTCCCAAATTAAAAATTTAACTCTGCCTATTGCTATGAAGGAAAAAGAATATACACTGATATCTCTGGGCAGTAGATGTGAAAAAAAAAATCGTAAATTGCTATACAGGAAAATTTTTACGAACACTTAATAGTAGGAAAACTGACTTTATTTTATACCTCTGAGGCAATTCCATTGACGTCCAAGATTAAGTTGCACATTTTGACGCCCATCCGTACCAGCAGAACAAAAAGTAACCACAGTGAGCACAGCAAATAAATTTCAAGGATTCTACTTCAAATAAAACAGCACAAATTCAACAATGGAAGTCATCACAAATAAACCGATTTTGGAGTATTTAAACCTCCCCCAGTCACATAGAGATTAATTTACGACATTCTTTGATCACCTTCATTGTTAAGCGCCTCTTACGAAAGCAGTTAGGAATACTAAATAACAATGGGCGAAACTAAGGTCAAAATCAAGCATTTGCTCAAAATATAAAAGACGTCAAATAGGAAAGAACATTTTTGTCGAGCGGCGAACTGCAGGGAAAGAGGACACGGGAAAGGTGATATGGATCTAAAAATATATTCTTTATCGATAAAAGAGTAAACTAAGTCCAAATTTTCCATGATATATTGGAAGGTGATCTGACATCCTACTCAGATCTTAGATTGCGATGGCGTTTCAGGAGTTAAAAGATCTATTTATTTAGGTCAATTTTGTCACGGATATCTAAACGTTTCATAACAGAGGTGAGCCATTCTATGACCATGAAGATCTTGAGGTTGACCTGTTATGCTTGAAATGAGATATCGTTTCTGCAATTTACTTATGAATAGAAATAAATCGTTTAAATTTATGCATTGTGTTATTGGAAAAAAATGTATTTCATCTTTTTTGTAATTTCAGTTATATCGATAAATGCGTACGTCACAATAATAAGAGCAAATATAAAACTGACTAGATAGCGACATTTCCCTAAAGTCACAAAGTTGGTGATATTGCCCTAAATTTATCGCCAAGGTCGTCAAATTTGTCGCCATGTGTGACAGACATAAGTGTTGTTCTTATGTGATACAAATGTGTAGCATGAAAACGTACATCACAATAATAAAAATAAATAAAAAACTGACTATATGGATAACGACATTTCCTAAAAGTCATTAAGTTGACGATATTATGCCAAATTTATCGACAAGGTCGTAAAATTTGTCGCCACGTATGACAGATATAAGTGTTTTTCTTATACTCTGTTTAAACGGATTAATTCCAATAGGTGTCCGTCAATGCGAATATCAATATCGAGCTTCAGAAAATGAATATATATATATATATATATATATATATATATATATATATATATATAATAGCCCACTTCAACTGTTTAATTTGTTTAACGGTGGGAGTGGCTACAATAATACCTTGCGTAGTTACTGGATGATAAGAAGTAAATATTTCTAACAAGAAAATTTCTAAAATTTTTGTTTCAAAGATTTTTGTTCTCACTAACCATCTCATAAAAGTAAGTGAATACCGGAGAAACAGGATGAATTTTTACTCGATAAATCTGTCTTCGTTAAATACGGAATTTACTGCAAAAATTTACAGTTTACTGTGCTTTACGCTTAATAATGGTTTTCCGTTTGGTTTCTTAAGTATGGTTATGATAATCTGCGATTTTCATTCGTTAGCCTATTGCAAAAGATACGAAAAATACTTTTACATTACATCAAATATATATATGGTGTAAATATTTAATATTATCACAAAATAAATATGCTGCAAATACCCAACAAAGCTGTAAGGAGGTATAATTATTTCCTAATTTCTAACAAAGCATGAATGCAATTTTTTTTAATTTCAATTTTATCAACATTTAAATTTATTTTAAATTTTATTAACGTTTAAATTCATTTGAAATTTTAATAGCGATTTAAATGCAGATATACCTATACTTTAATGAATGTTGAACAAATAGTGCGTCTATGTTCCCAGCTAAGTAGATTTCCACGGGAAAATTATAATTAATACAAAATACAACAAATGTTTATCTTCGCTTTCAATTTGTATCGATAACGTTCGCTTTCGGTTTGTATCGATCAGAGAGAATCGATAACAATTGAAACACTGTTTAAATGCCGTGTCCATAAAAACTCAGGCAAGATACACCTTCAAAAGTGGAGATTATTTCAAATCCTTATAGATACATCAGTGATGTTTTTTACCATATTCTGAGAAATATTCACACAGCTTGGGTTATAAATATACAGCGATTAATTTTCTCCCATACGAGTTGTATTAAAGCTCACAGATGGCGCCACTATAACAAAGCTTGTCTGAAACATATTTGATCTTATGGAGGGAGTAATTATTAGATGCTTAGATAAAGTACTTTATTCCCAGCTATTTTCATTTAACTCATAACCTCAATGCAAATTTCTTAATGATGTTCCAATATATATTCCATGGCTCATAGGCGTAGCCAGGACTTTGAAATAGACGGGTGTAACAATGGAATAAGGGGGAAGAGGTACTGGGGATGTACTATGTACATATTAGTCTGTGGTACTGTGGTAGATATCGTTTAGCCAAGTCCATGGATATCTCCTCTCTTCTTGGCTACGCCTTTGGGTTAGGATTTCTATTAAAGCTGTAGACTCATCTAAAAAATAATTTGTTCATTGTATTTTGTTTTAAATTATCCACTTCTGCTTCGCATAATAAAATATTGTTTTTACAAGGACAATATAAAATTAATTATTCAGTTTAAAAATAGACTTCTGTGATTTACAGTAAGTCATTCAAAAACAGGAATAGTTTATTTTAGCTCTGACTTCCATAAGCGTATTGAATTAATTAAGAAAAAATAGAATCAATCAGATAGTTATGAAATTCCATTTTTTTATGTGAAATCAACGAATGTTTTAAATGCAGGATACTTCTGAATTTTGTGTTTAATGTACGATTGGTAAGTTCAGTCTATATGGTATGTTATATTCAGTGGTGTGTATAGATATAAACACTAACTCAATAATCTTAAAATAAAATAAAGCAATAATATCAGCGGTAATATTTAAGATATTTTGGGATTCATCCAAATATGTCTTTCTAATTTATTTACTATTCATTTGTTTCTATTAAGGGGATTTGATCAGATAAACCTCCTCCTTCGTAAGATTTATTTATTAAGTTCCATGTTTAAACTCAATTGTGCTAAAAATTTTAATTATAGTATATAATTTTTACTTGATAAAAATGTTTTACATCCATATATGCTGTAATATAAAACAAAATTAGAAGTTATTATGCAGTAATTAAAAACTTTGCTCCAAAGGGGGTTGCTTGGAAGGATCTTCTGAGGACGACCAAGACCTGCTGTGGGCAGTTGCGTACTATGAAATTTACGGAAAGTAATAAAGAAAATAAATTATAGCGTTGCTGTCGTGATATTAATTTCTGCAAAATTAATATTTTTTCTTAAAAATGCTATATTCATTTTAAAGAATATTGATTGAATAATATATTCTGCATTACTGCAGGTAATTGCTATAATGTAAAAACACAAATGTTGAAATAACGTGAATAGTATATATTTATCATTGAGCTAATAGATACAGCTCAATGGCGCTTATAAACCTGAAGACTGAAATATTGAAAACTAAATTAAAACTGACGAAATTAAACTAAATATCATTTTTTAAGAATATCGATTGAATAATATACTCTGTATTACTGCAGGTGATTGCTATATACAATATAAAAGCACAAAAGTTAAATAACGTGAATAGTATGTGTTTGTCATCTAGCTAATAGATATAGCTCAATGGTGCTTATAAACCTCAAGGCTGAATTATTGAAAACTAAATTAAAACTGGCGAAATTTCTAAAACTAAATATCATTTTTTAAGAATATCGATTGAATAATATACTCTATTACTGCAGGTGATTGCTATATATAATATAAAAACACAAAAGTCAAATAACGTGAATAGTATGTGTTTGTCATTGAGCTAATAGATATAGCTCAATGGCGCTTATAAACCTGAAGGCTGAAATATTGAAAACTAAATTAAAACTGCAGAATTTTCTAAACTAAATATCACTTTTAAAGACCATAAAATGCGCCAAACGGTTTATTTGACCCTTTTCCTGGGTGGGATATGTTAGGGTACAACAAACCACCAAGAACTAATGATTTACGCTTTCGTTCAGAATGAAAACCATTCATAACGAGCAAACCCCACAGAATATCATCAGGTTTCTTTGTAATAAGTTGTAGGTGGCTCTTGTCAAATGTTTGTGGGACGTAAGTCTGGTCCTTCCCGCAATGCACGCCAAATAACAAAAAGGCTTCTAAATTAGAGAGGGAGAGAATCCACAGAATCAAGATTTCACAGTGTATTAATTTTTCTTTTATTTTTATCCTCCTTAACCCTAGATGCCTTTATACGATCCTCCAACCTCTCAAGCCTACGTGAAAGAAAGAAAAAGACAAGAAATACCTCGTATAAAAGGCAGGCACAGCCCCAACATTTGAAAGAACCCGGATGCAAGAATTGCAGTGATACTTGAGGAGGCTCGACCTGCTTGCTCCCCCTCTTCCCAAAGATTCTTGAAACATTGATTATAAATTCCCAAAGTTTATTTTTGCATTATTATAGTTTCTGGAGATATCGCTCTATATAATTGTCTAACGCATCTAATGCGATTTTGACTTTTTAAACTGTCTAGAAGCGACCAGCTGAGCTAGAAGGCTGAAGCTTTGCACATTTATAGTATCGACTACGGTACAGAACCGAACGGAGACGGATTTTCGATTTTCCCCCGGAAGGGGGGGGGGAGAGAAAATGTGAATTTCGAACAGTCTTTCCAAACCCCCCAATAGCCCTTGACCTAGAAGACTGATATTTTGCACATTTATAGTACCAACCACTGAACCAAACCTAATGGAGCCGGAGTTTCGATTTTACTCCCGGAATGGATAAAATGATGCGGGGGGGGGGGGGGGGGGGGGGTAATGTCTCACAAAACTCTCCCGAGCGGGAGCAGAAAAGGCTGAAACTCGACCACGAAGCAGAACCTAATTAGGCCAATTGAGAAGTATTTTCGACTGTAAATACCACACATCGTTAAACAAAATAAAACTTAATAGAAAAATTATAATAAGTTGCAGTTTTGTAAGTTAGTTGCAAATAAGTTGCAGAATGTTGGTTTACCTGTCTTTGACAGGCTTAAATACTAGTAATCATCTAAAAAGCTAAATTAAGTTACTTTAGGTACGATGTTCCTTATTAAAACAAACTATGCTTAATATTATCAACATTTTTTTTTTATATATACATATCTCTGAATAAAAAAAATAAAAAAATCCAAAACTTTGAAGCTTTGGCTTCAAAAAAGTGGATTTAGTGACAAAATTGGAAGATTTGAAGATTGTATCTTTTAATGTTCAAAATCGCAAGTCACAATAAAGCGAATTTCTGCGGATTCATAGTTTAAGTTGGCATATTATCAAAGACATATCTTACTAAAATCGTTAAATACGTTTGCTGGAACAAAACAAATGGGTATAACTTTCTACTTCTAACTATCTGTGTACTTTAAACTGTACCTGCGGCCATTTATTTTTATTATGTGAGTTTAAGAAGATTTTACGGGTAAACAAATGTTTATTTAAATTTTACCAAATACAGTCAAACCTACATGTCACGAAATAGTTATTCCCTTTGGAATTTTCGAAAATTTGTAAAACATTTCGCAATGTACCTTGCTTCTTTATTAAAGAATATTTTTTATTTTTTTTGTTATATGCATAACACTGTTATTTCGCCCTCCGTTATAAAAGAGTCACACTGTAACACTATTTTTCAATTAAGATGACACATGTATAAAGGCAGGGCCTGATTAACCAACCAATTTAGAGGAAGCACAACCAGATTAGGGGGCCCCATTTTGATTTTGTGAGCATAGACCAAGGAATTCCCCATGCACTCATCAGTGCTTGAAACATTTTATTACCCCATTGCCCTGGTCAACTAACAGTTCTCATCAACAAATTGATTTTTTGAAACTGGTTGCCTGTACCAAAATTCCTAAACCACAGTCTATTTTATTATTTAATCACGAGTGATCCATGTTTACTTTTGTAATTAGTTCTAACTTAAATATTAACTGCCACGCTACATTTTTTCGTTAACAGTTTAATATTTAAATGTAAAAAAAATATATGGGCAATACAAACTTGAGCTCAGACAACCAAAATATTTCTTTGTTTGCCTGTACGGGCAAGATACTATTTAATTTAACTATTTGACAAATAAATTACATTAAAAAAGTGTAAATCTAACTAGTTGACAAACACCAACAAATAACTTACATTTAAAAAAAAAATGTGAATCGGGGATGCAATTTGGGGGCCCCTTTGAAACTTTTGAAGGGAAGCATGTGCTTACCATGTCTTTTCAGTAATCAGGCTCTGTATGAAGGGCCGCTGGGAGCTGGTGTGGGCCCTGCTAAACAATAATTCCGAGCCCCGTGACAAGGAATAAAACCTCATAAGCCAGGCCCGGGCCGGGAATTTGTACCGTCCTCTCCCCCCCCCCCTCTCTCTACCGACCTGCATGTATGTAATATTTTTTTTACCTGCTCTTTTACATTTTATATAGGAAATTTGCTTATTCTTGTCTGACCATTGTAATCTTTCAGTTATTTTGATAAATTTTTCAGCCTCAATAAAATTTTCCTCCCGTTTCTTAAAACTTTGATTAGTTGATACGTGTATTTTTATTGATACTTTCTATCTAGTAAATGCTATCAAATTTGAGTTGCATTCTTCAAATATTATGTCAATGTATGTTTACTATCTTCTATAGCTTCTTAACGTATATTGCGGTTTTCTCTAGTCCATAATTTTTAACTTTGTCTAATATGATACATCATTTTTATCGTCTTTACTTTCTTTCCCCTATTTACTGCGTTAAAAATAGGTTGCTAGCTAATGCATGTAAAAAAAGAAAAAGCTTTGACTACAAAATACTTTCTTTTAACATTAACTTTTCTGGAGATTTTTATTTCAGTGTCTTACATAACATTAGATCATTTTGAGTGCTTCCGATGACCTTCACATACCCATGACTTTATGTACCACATTTTGATTTCCTGCCTTTTTCCTTTATGAGTGCTAAAGTTCACTGGGTTTCTGAAATTACTTTCTTCATTCTTGTCCTCATAATTATCTTATTTATTGTTTTCCCTTTCTGTGTTGCTATTTTCCAAAACGAATAAAATCAGAAATAAAGATTTTCAGGAAGAAAAACTGAAGTAAACAAGAAACACGCGTTCGCAGTATATAATTAATTGCATTTAAAAAAGTCGTTAAAATAAATAATATTTTGTCCTACTCGAAAAAGATTGTAAGAAAATCCAAAGTTTATAAATGCCTTGCAGGCAAAAGGCAATTACTCTGCTATTTCAGATAAAAGTGAAATATAATAGGAAATCTTATGAGGTCAATGCGTTGCGTTACAGCCTAACGGTGTGTATTACGTTTTTATTTTTTATTGAAATGATTGATTTTTGTGGCACATATTTAAAATGTGTATATTTAAAACTTTTTATCTTCGTATATATATTTTATTATGAAAAATTATGTACAGAAAGTACTTTATTTGATAGAGCTAAGATATTAATTATTTTGCTAACCGGATTGATTTGAATTAACTGGCGTTTGCCAGGGTATAGCAATTTTACTTGCTGCCACTGCAGTTAACGGCGATTCTGAGTTGATGACCAACATAATAAACGTGAAACTGGCCCATGGATACTGTTATCTGCAGTATGCATGTCTTTCTAAATAAACCCACGCTAATAATGCAGATACATACATCACTCAATTTCAGACCACTCAATTTCCATTATACACCACTCAATTTCCGAACCAAAATCATTTCCACCTTTCATTTCCATCCAAATCCTTCTATTTCAAGGCACGCATAATAGCGGGCAACACTTTGGCACGCATGCGCACACACATCCACTGTTACTGGAGAAAGGAGCCCTTCGCGAGCGGAATTAACAGAAAATACAGCACCTTTTTTTATTAGAATGCGAAGATATACACCCACATTTTTGCTAAAACTATAGAATTGTACCATCTTCGGATGCAGTGAAATTGCGAATCAGATTACCTAAAACATGCATATTTCAATGTATATAAAAATAAATAAATATATATATATATATTTATATGAAGGAATTGAACTACGAATTCGGTTTAAAAATTGTTAGAAAGAACGCTTTTCGATGTCGAGATGGAAACTCTGTGGTAATATTTTCGATTGTTATGTAACTCAAACCGTCTTTGAGTCAAAATGGCTCAAAATCGTGCTTCATAAAATAATTAAAAACCCAATTCGAAATTCTGTTTTAAATCTCACTGAGCGGTTTCGTTCAGGGACCTGAAGTACCTCTGTACCGAATTTCGCCGTTATCCGAAGTTTTGATGTTGGTTTCCCTGTCTTGACAGGTTTAAAAACACTAGTAATTTTCTAAAAGCGAAATTAAGTATATTTTAGGTACAATGTTCCTTATTAAAACAAATTATGCTTAATATCATCAACAGTTGAGAAAGAAGTGTACTTTTTTTTTACATATCTCTGAAAAAAAAAACCAAAACTTTAAAGTTTTGGCTTCAAAAAAGTACATTTAGTGACAAAATTAGCCAATTTTGAATTGAGAACTATTTTTGACTGTAAATACCATACATTGTTAAACAAATTAAAACAATAGAAAAATTATAATAAGTTGTAGTTTTGTTAGTTGCAAATAAGTTGCAGAATGTTGGTTTCCTTGTTTTTGACAGGCTTAAATACTAGTAATCATCTAAAAAGCTAAATTAAGTATACTTTAGGTACGATATTTCCTTTTTAAAATAAATTATGCTTAATATTATCAACAGTTGAGAAAGAAGTGTATTTTTTTTCCCTGAAAAAAAATCTCTGAAAACAAAAATCCAAAACTTTGAAGTTTTGGCTTCAAAAAAGTGGATTTAGTGACAAAATTGGAAGATTTGAAGATTGTATCTTTTAATGTTCAAAATCGCAAGTCACAATAAAGCGAATTTCTGCGGATTCATAGTTTAAGTTGGCATATTGTCAAGGACATATCTTACTGAAATCATTAAATACGTTTGCTGGAACAAAACAAATGGTTATAAATTTCTACTTCAAACTATCTGAGTACTTCAAACTGTACCTGCAACCATTTATTTTTATTATGTGAGTTTAAGAAGATTTTACGGGAAAACAAATGTTTATTTAAATTTTACCAAATACAGTCAAACCTACATGTCACGAAATAGTTATTACCCTTGAAATTTTCGTAAATTTGTAAAACATTTCGCAATGTACCTTGCGTTTTTATTAAAGACTATATTTTTTTTGTTATATGCATAACTCTGTTATTTCGCCCGTCGTTATAAAAGAGTCACACTGTAACACTATTTTTCAATTAAGACGACACATGTATAAAGTTAGGGCCTGATTAACCAACCAATTTAGAGGAAGCACAACCAGATTTGGGGGCCCCATTTTGATTTTGTGAGCATAGACCAAAGAATTCCCCATGCACTCATCAGTGCTTGAAACATTTTATTACCCCATTGCCCTGGACAACTAACAGTTCTCATCAACAAATTGATTTTTTGAAACTGGTTGCCTGTACCAAAATTCCTAGACCACAGTCTATTTTATTATTTAATCACGGGTGATCCATGTTTACTTTTGTAATTAGTTCTAACTTAAATATTAACTGCCATAAACTACATTTTTTCGTTAACAGTTTAATATTTAAATGTAAAAAAATATATGGGCAATACAACCAAAATATTTCTTTGTTTGCCTGTACGGGCAAGATACTATTTAATTTAACTATTTGACAAACACCAACAAATAACTTACATTTAAAAAAAGTGTGAATCATGGACGCAATTTGGGGGCCCCTTTGAATCTTTTGAAGAGAAGCATGTGCTTACCATGTCTTTTCAGTAATCAGGCTCTGTATGAAGGGCCGCCGAGAGCTGGTCTGAGCCCTGCTAAACAATAATTCCTAGCCCAGTGACAAGGAATAAAACTTCATAAGTCAGGCCCGGACCAAAATTTGTACCGTCCTCTCCCTCCCCCCCCCCCCCCTCTACCAACCTGCATGTATGTGACATTTTTTTTTACTTGTTCTTTTACACTTTATATAATAGGAAATATGCTTTTTCTTAGATGACCATTATAGTCTTTCAATTATTTTGATAATTTTTTCAGCCTCAATTAAATTTTCCTCCCGTTTCTTAAAACTTTGATTAGTTGATACGTGTATTTTTATTGTTACTTTCTATCTAGTAAATGCTATCAAATTTGAGTTGCATTCTTCAAATATTATGTCAATGTATGTTTACTATCTTCTATAGCTTCTTAACGTATATTGCGGTTTTCTCTAGGCCATAATTTTCTATCTTTGTCTAATACGATACATCATTTTTATCGTCTTCACTTTCTTTTCACTATTTACTGCGTTAAAAATAGGTTGCCAGTTAATGCATGTAAAAAAAGAAAAAGCTTTGACTACAAAATACTTTCTTTTAACATTAACTTTTCTGGAGATTTTTATTTCAGTGTCTTACATAACATTAGATCATTTTGAGTGCTTCCGATGACCTTCACATACCCATGACTTTATGTACCACATTTTGATTTCCTGTATTTTTCCTTTATGCGAGCTAAAGTTCACTGGGTTTCTGAAATTACTTTCTTCATTCTTATCCTCATAATTATCTTATTTATTGTTTTCCCCTTCTGTCCTGTTATTTTCCAAAACGAATAAAATCAGAAATAAAGATTTTCAGAAAGAAAAACTGAAGTAAACAAGAAACACGCATTCGCAGTATATAATTAATTGCATTTAAAAAGGTCGTTAAAATAAATAATGTTTTGTCGTACTCGAAATAAATTGTAAGAAAATCCAAAGTTTATAAATGCCTCGCAGGCAAAAGGCAATTACTCTGCTATTTCAGATAAAAGTGAAATATAATAGGAAATCTTATGAAGTCAATGCTTTGCGTTACAGCCTAACGGTGTGTATTACGTTTTTATTTTTTATTGAAATTATATATATTGATTTTTGTGGCACATACTTAAAACGTGTATATTTAAAACTTTTTATCTTATATATACTTTATTATGAAAAATTATGTACAGAAAGTACTTTACTTGATAGTGCTAAGATATTCATTGTTTTGCTAACCGGATTAATTTGAATTAACTGGCGTTTGCCAGGGAATAGCAATTTTACTTGCTGCCACTGCAGTTAACGGTGATGATTAAGTTGATGACCAACATAATAAGCGTGAAACTGGTCCATGGATACTATTATTTGCAGTATGCGTGTCTTTCTAAATAAGTCCACGCTAATAATGCAGGTACATACATCACTCAATTTCAGCCTATTCAATTTCCATTATACACCACTCAATTTCCGAACCAAAATCATTCCCATCTTTCATTTCGATTCAAATCCTTCTATTTCAAGGCCTGTGTATTCGATCGCAACAGTTTGTCACTCATGTGCACACACACCCGCTGTTACTGGAGAAAGGAGCCTTTCGCGAGCGAAATTAAAAGAAAATAGAGTACCTTTTTTTTTATTAGAATGCGAAGATATACATCGACATTTTTGCTAAAACTATAGAATTGTAGCATCTTCGGATGCAGGTAAAATGCGAGTCAGGTTATCTAAAGCATGCATATTTCAATGTATTTAAAAATAAATAAATATATATGAAGGAATTGCACTACGGATTCGGTTAAAAAATCATTAGAATGAACGCTCTTCGATGATATGATGGAAGCTCTGTGGTAAAAGTTTCGATCGCTATGAAACTCAAACCGTCTTTGTGTAAAAACCGCTCAAAATCGTGCTTCACAAAATAACTAAAAACCCAATTCGAATTTATTTTTAAATCTCGCTGAGCCGTTTCGTTCAGGAACCTGAAGTACCTCTGTACCGAATTTCACCGCTATCCGAAGTTTCGATTTTACGCTACAGATGACACAAATAAACATAATACACACAAGCACATACAGGCAGACATATGCTTTTATTATGTAAAAAAATTAAAAATATATGTATTATGTAGGTGCTAAATGCTGTAAGGTGAGTTGAGGAAAAGCTTTAGAGAACTGGAGTGGTGTAGCTGGTAGCACGTCAGAGTGGTAGCACACACAGTGGCGGATATTCAAACCCATACCACTTCCTACAGCCTCGATTTTCTGGCCTAGACCCCCTACCACATTTAATTTCCTAAATACTTAATTTCCCTTAAAAGCTCCATCCCCCCCACACACATATTGCAAGGTTTTGGTCTGGTTAAGGTCATAAACCCTTTTCGGGGACCCCAATACAAGGGCCCTCATATAAATTTCATAGTAAAAAATGTACAGTGAGCACTGAAGATGGTCCCCCAGAGTTTCGTGGTCTCAATGCATTTGTCTACTTTCTCTAGGGTCAAAAACTGCTCTGGATATGGTTGCTTAGCACCTGGGCTAAGAGCAATCTTGGGGATGCGACAGCCCAGTAGTTAACGCGCGGGGATTGCACTTGGGCGACCCCAGATCGATTCCCGCCTCTGCTCAAACTGTCGCCGTGGTTGGTGGTAGGGGAAGGAGAGTACGGTCCTTGTGGATGCCTCCCCCAATGGATTCCGGGACTAAATTGGGTGGCACTTCCTGGCCGTCCAAACAGATACTTTACACCTTCTGGTAGGTCGGCCACTTAAATTGCTGCTCGTATCCGAGGGCGAGTCGTATGGTCTGGGGTTTCGACCTTCTAGTAGGTAGGACGGTCTGGGTCGAATAAGAAAAGCAATCTTGAAGGGGGGGGGGGGTACGTTTGATCTTTCATCAATTATTTTGAGCCCCAAATTAAGCCATTTACCTTAGATTTAGCGGCCGATCTAAAAATTTGGTATCAGTTCGAAATGCTTCATGTTTCGAAAAGGGAGAATATAAGCCCTTTTAAATAATTTCTCACATGGTTAGATGTAGCAAGTAAATGGTCTGCAAGAGGCCTAGGTTCGATCACCGGTTTAGGCTTATTGTTATTTTGTATCCAGATTTAAGTTTAGTACTCTACAGTAAAAATTTACTAGTGAGTACCGGTAGTAACTAGAACATTTTTATTCACTGAAAATTAATAAAAGTAAAAGTTTTTTTTATGTCAAAGAAATCTTCAAAAAGAATATTTTAATTAGTATTATGTACCTCAGTAAAGCGACTTAAAATGGTCTCATTAAATCGGTTTTAATATTCTCTTCTTCAAATGACCGGATAATACTCGCTGAAGCGCTAAATCTTGGTTGAGCCTAACTTTACGCTGACCGACAATCTTCAAGAACATATGGAACTTTTACTCTGGTTTAAGATTTAATTAATCAGCTGAAAGTTATAAAATAAGACAAAAATGTTGCGTGTAACGTGTTATTATTGCAAAAAAATATTTTTAAATAATGTAATTTCTTGCTTTTATTAAAAGCGTATAACGTAAACAAACCCATATCGTCGAAAATGTACATGTTTGTTGCCATTCGCCAAACGATAATAACGAGTGTAAATTACTTACACTCGAAATTATGTTTTCTGATGGTTACAATAATATGCTTGTTGCCATTTGGCAAATAATAATAACATGCCTAAATTACTTATACTCGAAATTATGTTGTTTGATACGTAATTAAATAGGGAAAATGTTATGAATATTATGAGAAATGCATGTTGAAATTCTGAGCTATGTTTTTTTTATTTTCTTAGGTTTCTGTCAGCAATGAGAAAAATTGCAGTACGAACGATTTAATTTGTAAAGTTAGTTAAAAATACGTCTAAACTGCTACTACAATGTAAATGGGGAAAAAACCAAACTATTTCGTCAGGACTGTAAGACATATCGATTTACACTCACCAAAGCAAGATCGCGAAACGAGAGTTTCATTTAAATAGTCTAATACGATATTAATTATGTTAAAACTTTGAAATCAATCTAATAGAAACGAAATATGTAAACACCGAAATCTGATTTGGTTTCGCTACATTTAAATTTGAAAATAATTATCTTTATTTAAAAGTTGGACTCCAATTCTACTTACAAAATTCGATATACACCCCATCAGCTTTGGAATGAAACAGTAAAGGAATTCAAAATTTATCAGAGTGATTTATGTCTCATAAAATGTTTGAAAGAAACACTTTACTTTTTGTCTCATAACGGTTTTTGACAGAAAACAAATATACACAAACAGCTACATTCGCACTTATTTCTCGTACCTTTAAGGAACTGACAACATACCCAAATTTCTCTTAATCCCGTATAAAGCAGGTTTTAATTTGTGTTAGAATGATTTATGCCTTATAAAATGTTTGAAAGAAACACTTCACTCTGTTTCGTAACGGTTTTTGACAGAAAACAAATATACACAAACAGCTACATTTCTCATACCAATATGAAACTGACAACACGCCCAAACTTCATCTAATCCCGTATAAAGCAGGTTTTAATTTGTGTCAGAATGATTTATGCCTTATAAAATGTTTGAAAGAAACACTTCACTCTGTTTCGTAACGGTTTTTGACAGGAACAAATATACACAAACAGCTACATTTCTCATACCAGTATGAAACTGACAACATGCACAAACTTCTCCTAATCCCGTATAAAGCAGGTTTTAATTTGTGTCAGAATGATTTATACCTTATAAAATGTTGGAAAGAAACACTTCACTCTTTGTTTCGTAACGATTTTTAACAGGAAACAAATACACACAAACAGCTACATTTCTCATACCAGTATGAAACTGACAACATGCCTAAACTTCTCCTAATCCCGTATAAATAAGGTTTCAATTTGTGTCAGAATGGTTTATGCCTCCAAAATGTTTCAAAGAAACACTTTGCTCTTTGTTTCATAACGGTTTATGATAGCAAACAAATATACACAAACAGCTATATTCGCACTCACTTCTCGTACCTGTATGGAACTGACAACACACCCCAACTTTTCCTAATCCCGTATAAAGCAGGTTTTAATTTGTGTCACGAGATAGATATGGTGATATTAAGGTTGATCAGACCATAAGCTCTAGGGTAAGCAGAGAACTATTTCCAAAATCGTGACTCCAGTTAGGAGGTATGACGTATTAAACCTTTGGCAGAAAGATACCATTAAAAAAGCGACAGCGAAAAAAGAAAGATTTAAAGAAATAAGATGAACCCGGATGTACTAAGCGCTTTCATTCGTGAACTATTGTCTGTTCGCAATGCCCTCCACTTCACGTCATTTTAAAAGTGACAAGCAGACTTGCCGTAACTTCAAAGTCCCCGTTCTATGCTGATGTCCTTTTTTCACTCTTATTCGACTTATACATTTTATTAAGAGAGAGAGAGAGAAACTATATTTCGATGAGCTACAATGAAACTTCAATTTAAAATTTTTCTGGGGCACAATATTTAAACTAGATTGTCTCTTCCGACCCGAAACAAAAGCGAAGCAGGGTATATAGCTGGATGATCAGTAATTGAGATTTTTATTTCATGAAAGTAATAAAAAATTTACAATATTAAGTCAAAGTGATATTCAAACGGAATGCTACTGCAAATTTTCAAGGCGGAGTAGTTTTTGCTTCTTCCCACTGACACCTCTTCTGGCCAATTTTTTGAAGTCTATCGAAATTGAAAGCAAGGTCGAACATCAATCGTTCCAGTGTTTGACCTCAGATATCTTAATACATAGATCGAAATTTCAAATGCAGGCTTCGTCATGACAAATTGTTCAGTTCGAACATTTCTACAAAACTGCACAGTAGGGCTAAAGCAGAACATTTTAAGTAGATATATGGCAGCTAGATAGCTATATAGAGACATGTTTCTCCAACAGGTTAACATGCTTCTCGCCGTATGGATATTCCACCATGATATTAAAAGGGACGTGTCCTTCAATGAAAACTTTTCGAAAAAGTTCATGATACTAAACTGCATCCAATTCAAATACTAAGCGAATACTAAATTTCAAATACTACCTGCCGTACAAGAACAACCTCGGACAAACATAAAATTATATATTTTAACAAATAAAAGTTTACATTTAGAAGAAAGTATATTTTGTACAAGGGAAAAACTGTCACTAAACTTTTAGTAGCATATTTTAACCCTGCCATACAAAAACGACCTCGGACAGACATATATTTTTTATTTGAAATTCAAAGCAATATTTAAAATAATTGCAAAAAACTTTGATATATATAACTAGCAGAGAGGGGGAGAGAAGGGGGCCATTGTTCTAGAACATGCGAAACATTTATCTCAAGCAATTCGATGGAAAATTACACAACCATAGTTACAAGTCGGTTTTGAGGTAAGAAAAGTTTCAAATTAGAGAGCTTCAAAGATAGAAACGTATGAAATCAGTATGATCCATATGTTATCATAAGTTTTGACCGCCCTATTATTTGATTAATATGGTGGTCAAAATGATTTATATTATTACACTGTAGATGATAGTTACCTGTAGATGATAGTTTAGCGAAATGGCGAGAGAGAGTATTGCACAGGAATTGATTAAGTTTAAGCATGAAAATAGAAATTTTTAATGAAGGTTCGTTTAAAAGAGCCGACTTTTATAAGACAGGGGTTAACATTTTCGCATCATACATAAGGCGGCTTATCTAAATATTAATTTTCCACGATTCGAACTTATAAATTTGCTATTACAAGACATCCCAGAACATCATTATAACTGTCTTATAAAAATTCACCCTTAAATATCATCCGGAATATTCATATTTTACGATCACGGAAAAACGGTAATCATCCATGGGCCATTTGCACAACAGGATACCTGAATACTTACGGATAAAAACACCGTGCATTCAAAAACACTCCTGTATTACTTTTTAAATCAAAAAACTTTCTCGTGAACTCTAAGTACATCACTATCTCAATAGCAATAAATTATGTGTCGTTGAACTGATGTTTAATTTTATATATTTATTTTTTTTATGCCAGTTTCTGATCTACGCCTTTCACAGACTAACGTCTAATAAGTAGCCAACAGATTATTATACCTTTTTCCCGGCCGCAAAAAGGTGGAGTTTTCATCTACCCAAAGGGTTGAAAAAATTTGAATATAATCTAAGTGGAACTTTGCATGCGACGATCAAGAAGCATCGTCACGTATAAAGTCGGCTTTCTTGTTTCTTTGCAAGATCCTGATGAGTCCTATCATTATGTACGTGTGGTCCATTTCACATTTCTGTAGCACCTCATATCCTAATTTAGGAGGTTTAACATAAAAATTGGCAAGAAAAAAATCCCGTGAAACCAGTTTGACATAGTGTAAAATGTTTCATAAAGTATTTCCGTGTAAGTCACTGTCAATAAATTAACCAAGAAATATTCGATACTGCCTAAGGTAGTAAAGGGCAATGCTTCTTTAAAAATTGGTTCTAAAGATATGCACTTGCAATTATAAAGTTTCTTAAAATAAGGTTCACAATTTCATTAAAACAGAATAAAGATGAGCTGTGTATTAGATGATCAGGTTTCCATGTGCAGCAAGTATGCATTCGACCTCTGCAAATTATCTACATTTTACAATTTTCTTTTTTGAAATGGCATCTACACTATAAGCAGTACACGCCTAAATTTGTAAAAATTGCTTCAACCGTTTTTGAAATTGAGAAGGGTCACTGATTTTGACAAAATCTCGATTTATAACTTTTTATATAATTTTTTTTCTGCGATCACATCTAGACAATATACGTAGTATGCCACCCAATTTTCTTTAAATCGCTTCAGCGATTTTCGAGATTACAAAGACCAAGGATTTTGACAAAATCCCGTTTTAAAGCTAAACTATATACATCTTTCAGAAGTTTTTTCCCGCGTTTACATCTACACATGAAACGGTATCCAAATTTCTTCCAAATCGCTTCAGTGATTTCTAAGATTATTAAGAGTCAACGATTTGACATCTATAGACACACAAAAGTCATTTTTGGTATCAATAGACACTATAGAGGTTTTTACAGTAAAAAGCTCGACTTGTGTTTAATCACTATTACCATACTTTTTCTTATGCTACATCGGTTAAAGTAAAAGTTTACTTAATATACTACAAAAAAAATATCTATCAGGAAAAGTGATACACGTCACAATAACTATCACCATACTTTCCTCTAGTTTAGCGCTAGGAAAGTAAATAAACTCATCTAGCATTATGAAAGTTTTAAATCGAAAATAAAAGCAAAAATCTGATGTAGGCAGCACATTACTTCCCATACAGTCTCAAATTCATTTCTTTTATTTCATAATTATTTAAACTGAGTTTAACTGCACGAGAAATCACGAATAATTCTTTTAAATTATATTGGATTTGCAGTTTTAATTCAATTTTTGTTTTAATTTGGCGGCTGGGCGAATTTTCAAAGACGACGTTGCAAAAGATGTGAAAAAAAAATAAACTAAAATATCTGGAGAACGGTTAGTCTTAGAGTTATGGGGTTGGATTTATCCTTTTCCTTGTTAATATTTACGTATAAAACCAGTATTTAATTGATACATTTGAACATATGTAGTCTTTTATTTCAGATATTGACGAATTTTGCGGCCATTTCGCAAAATGAAGCAGAGTTACTTTTTTTCGATAGTGCAAAAATCTAATTAATGACAAGGTAGCTTACAAGTGACTTATTCACCAAATTTTGTAAATTTTAGTAAATTAGTGTTTGAGCTAGGGTGGATACATACATGACACAGACAGACATCAAGCTAAGAATTCTAGAGTGAACGATAAGAATTTTCGGTCTCTTAGAGTGCTCTAAACGTGTAGATTCGTTGACAATAGGAGTTGCGATTTTCGACACGATTCCAATACTTTCCCTATACATTACCATGTATAGTAGCAAAAATAGAAAGGAGCTAAAGGGAGATGGTCTTGCAAAACATAATACAAATGGCGTGGACAATTATAAAAACCTGATATGGGCAGCTCATGAATGTCTCTCTATACATAAATTCATTTTTTAACAGTTTACAGCATAGTTGAAAAGTGTTTATGACTTTGTACATTTTGTCTGCCTGCCTGTCTGTCCGTTCACACGATAACTGTCGTAAAAATGACATTATCAAAATGAAATTTTAGTATGTTGTTCAGACGGTCTGTGGAACCTATGGGAATATAAATGAATAATATCACCTAATTGGTTTTGAATTGAACTCGGATTGAAAAAACGAAATACATTGAACCCTATGGGACCTGATTTTTCAAATATTTTTTAAGAGAATTTAAAATTCACAAATTGTTTCGAAAGTTTTAGGAAATATTCAAATTATCCCATAAAAAATATAAAAAAAAAATTTAGCAAAATATATTCGGTAGTTTTTTAAATTAAAGTTAAAATATTAATTACATCCATATTATATGAAGAGATCACATGACCCACTTCAAAATAAAATATGGTATCCATCTTGTGTCAAAATCGTGATTTTTAAGTTCCTTTCAATTTATATTTAGTGTTGTATCCGTCTTAAAACAGCTTTATTTTTGCTTAATTTCTGTGCATCTATATTCTGAAACAACGCAGGTACAATATATTTCCAAGTTTAAATGATCAATACCATCCCTCTTGTATCAAAATCGTGATTTTTAAAGTTCTTTTTAATTTATATTTAGTGTTATATCCGTCCTAAAACCGCTTTATTTTTGCTTAATTTCTGTGTATCTATATTCTGAAACAACGCAATTATACAATATACTTGAGTTTAAATGATCATCGCACTTTGATTATTTTTACAAGGAAACCTAATTTTCACTTATGGAGAATGTAAACGCATCAAGCTGTAATATGAATTGTGTAAGAATTGTTGAAATTATTTAACATAAAATTATTCAGATCTGGACTCTGCAATACAGCTGATATGAATGTAACATTCATTGATTTTACATAGAGAACAGACGATTTTATGGCAGTATTTTTCGATGAAGTTTTAAGCATAGAATCAAATTACTTTCAATTCTATGATTTCAAGTTTTCAACTAAAATAAATTATTGTAATATTCTAGTGAATAAAAGGAATGGAATAAAAATGTATGAATGAAATATTTACTGCTTTTATATAGAGAGCCAGGCGATTTATATTTCAATGACGTCATTTGAGTAAAGTTAATCTTTTTCGATGAAGTTTCAAGTTTTCAAATATAATAAATTATTGTAGTATTGTGATAATTTTAAAAATATTACCGCTGAATGTATCGCATTTTAGAGATGTTTAAATAAAGTTGCATTGCAGTTGGAAAGTGTTTCATAATCAATGCTTTATGCATGATTGATCTTTCTTGTCTTTATTTTTCTTTCACAATTCATTACATTGAATTTAAATGCATAATATAACATAGATAATTATTTAAAATTGCAATGAATTCGCAGTTTTAATTAAATTTTCGTTTTCACTTGGCGACTAAGCGTGTTTTTTAAAGGCGATGTGTTAAAAATGCGAAAAACTAAAATATCTCGAGAATGGTTAGTCCTACCGCTCCGGGGTTGGTCTTATTCCTTTCAGAATCAAAAATTACGTATGAAACAAGCAATTAATGGATACATTTGGGCATGCGTAGTATTTTATTTTGGATTTTTAAGGGCCATTTCGCAAGAAGGCAGACTCTTTTTATTCGAGTGGTATGAACCAGGGTAATCCACGTGTGACTCACGCACTAAATTTTATGAAATTTGTTTACTAGTTAGAGTAGATGCATACGATTTTTGCGGTCCATTTCGAGGGGAAAGATTTTTTTTATATCAGCACGAGAGTAACCCTTAACTTACTTATCTACCAAATTTTGTGAAATTTGGTCTATTTTTTTTCCAGATAGCGTGAATACATACATTGCACAGATATACTGACACACAGACAGATGTCAAGCGAAAAATAGTATTTTCGGGTTCTGGAGTATTTGAAAATGTAGGCCCGTTGAAATTCGAGTTGCGATTTTCGATACGATTCCAATACTTTCTTTGTACATTAGAAAGTAAAAATGGCATAATATATGCGTGTATAATTCATGTTCAAGCATCGAAACACATTTTACAGTTTTCAAAACTCCACTATGCTTATACATATTTGATTTTCTCTCCTTTTCGATTAGGCGTAATCAACTTCCCGTTTATCACTTGTTAGCATTTGGTCTTAAAGATGAGAAAGAAAACACGATATCAACTTATCATGCGAAAGAAATTTGCATTTTACAGTTTTCAAAACTCTACGATGCTTATACAGATTTGATTTCCTCTCCTTTTCGATTAGGCGTAATCAACTTCCCGTTTATTACTTGTTAGCATTTGGTCTTAAATATGAGAAAGAAAATACGATATCAACTTTAACATGCGATGTAAATTGGCATTTTACAATTTTCAAAACTCCACGATGCTCATGCAGATTTGATTTCCCCTCCTTTTCGATTAGGCGTAATCATTTTCCCGTTTATTACTTGTTAGCATTTGGTCTTAAAGATGAGAAAGAAAATACGATATCAACTTATCATACGAAATAAATTTGCATTTTCTAACATTGAAATGCTTTATGTATAAAAACGGCATGCCCACTCTCATCAGAGAATGCAGCAGCAGCAATGGAGTCATGTCAAGCATGTGCACGTATATTACAGTTCATATGTTTTTATTTGACCTTTATACACGTTTTCCGGACAGTGACCGCTCCCCGAAATCCGGAAACTTGTAGTACAAACGAAGGTAGGTCCCTTCGCATCAGCTGGAGCCAGCTCCCACCCAGGGTCGTATGGGGTTAAAACACCTATTCTGCGGACGAAGAACAATCGAATCGAGTTCAGTGCGGAAGCAAAACAAGTATTTATTATTAGTGGATGAAACGGGCTGCAGATCGTTTAAGGTTATTCTTTCGAAAAAAGTAATGCAGTTGAGTCAAGGATGGTTTCTTGAAAAAGAAAGGGGCTTGGTAAAGAAATGTGCTATGAATGTGATTAGTTTTTTCATTGGTTTTAGTGAACATATAGGATAGGTAAAATGATTAATGACAGGATATGCAAAAACAGGAAATGCAATTTTATGGTGTTTGTAAAGTAATTCGTGTCCCATTGGGAATTTGAAGCACCAATGCTCAGTTAACCAGACGACGAGCTACTGAGCATTCATTGAGCTACTGAGATGATTAGATTTTCGTCTGTATTTAAAGAATACCTTATCCTTCATCGGATTGCACATCGAAGCAAATTTTAGATTTGTACGACCTCTGCTTTTTACTTGTCCCTATATATAGAGGAAGTATTGTTATTGTTGTTGAGCCCCAGACCTTCCGACCTACCAGAAAGGTGTAAGGTAACTATTTGGACGGCCGGGAAGAGCCACCCAATTTAGACCGGAACCCAGTGGGGCAGGCATCCACAGGGACGTTACCCTCCTTCCCCTACCAACAACCTCTCGGAAGGATTTACGGACCCACATGTTTAACGTGATAGTACTCCGCGTAAACACGGCGGCAGTTAAACACAGCGGAAGGGATCGAACCCGGGCCTACCGAGTGCAACTCCCGCGCGCTAACCACTGGGCTACCGCGCCCCGAGAAAGTATTGTGACGGGGTCGAAAGTTCGAATTCGAGTTTTCCATGGAAGAGAACGTTTCATACATCCCTGATCCCGAGTCTAAAGCTTTTGGTGTGATGTCTGTGTGTATGCATGCTAGTGTGTGTGTATTCCGATGCAATATCTCATGAACGAATGGAGCGTTTTAAACAAAATTTGATACAGATATTACAATCAATAAATAATGGAACCCTATTGATTTTAAACGCGATCAAATGTTTGGACAAAGCAAGTTTCGAATTTTTATATTGGGCAAGTTTTTAATTACGTTCCCTATATATATATAGCATAATGTATAGGTAAAATATTGTGACAGGGTCAAAAATTCGTATTCGAGTTTTCGACGGAAGAACGCGTTTCAGTTATTCCTGAACTCAAATCGAACGTTTTTTAGGTGATGCCTGTGTATGTAGGTTAGCGAAACAAAATCTAATTTGGTACCTCGCAACAGTTGTGCATTTTATCATCTAGAAAAGCGCAAAATGTCAGTGTAAAATTCAGTGTTAAAAACATTGTGACGTGGATCTTGTACATCATTATTTCATTATGAAAGAAGTAAAGTCACAGCGTTATGTCGGAAAAGTCATGCGCTGTCCACATCAGAATTTGTTTTACTCTTTATTTACCGCAATTTCTTTAGTAAGTCCCACACGTGATATTTTCAACCGGGAAATTTCGCAATGGACTAGTTAGTTAGGTTAGTGGAGGTCTCTGTGGCATATAATTAAACCTTGTACAGCGGATTTACATGATGACCAAAGCGAACTTCTTGTTGGGTATCTTATAACGTCATTAATTGTATGTCCACTTGATATAAAATTAATAGTGAGTCATGATGACGCCGTATTCATGCCATATAATTTCATTTGAGCTCTTCGATTATGATAGCGTTTTCGTTTGTTATTTTAATTTTACACAAATTTAATAAAATGATCCATTTAAAAAGAAGGATTATTGTAAATACATTAAAGAAATAAATCCATATATCTTGCAAAAAACAAAATTAAAATAATCAATGAGAGAAAACAGATAAAAAAAATACTAAGCCAGTGTTACTTGTAAAATTAACATTACATTAGTATCATTAAAATGACTGTACAATAAAAATACATCTAATTATTGAGCTGGATACTGCATATAAATAAGATGAAATTAATAATTTAACTAATAGAACAACAATTGAACCTGAAGAAATACTGCAAAGTCCATAAAACTAATTATACAAAATCATTAAAATGATAAGATTTGGAATGCATGCCAGATAGGAATAAAATGATGGGGGGGGGGGGGGGGGGAATAGAAACCATAAAACATAAGCAATAAAATCCATATATCTTGAGTAACCTATCCATATAACTCGACTAATACGTATATTTATGATTTCTATACTTTTACTTGTATCACAGGAGAGAGAATATATAGGCTGGAGCCCAGATTATAATTCTGACTAATGCGGAATGTTTAAAATAGATTGTCCGACTAAATATTTCTTGAACAATTAATGGGTCGCAGACCCATACTTCCAATTTAAAGAGTGCTTAAATTGTAAATATGGGTCTGATGAATAAGATAGACTTTTAATCTACTGGATTTTTGGTCACATAACATATTTTAGTGAAAAAATACAAAATTTAAATTTTTATATACGCCCTCTACAAAGGCAGTTCCAATTATCAAAATGTTCCTTATTCATTTTAAGATCTTTTGGGAGAAAAAAGCAGGTTCTCTAATATGCAAAATTAGCCGTAAAATTTGTCAAAGTTATAGGACTTAAAACACTTTAATCCGGTCAAAAGAGACAGCGAAAACATAGATTTCAGGGGGTCGTACAGATACTGAATTTAGTTAGACAAAAGTTCCATTCGAAAACTTACATGCGTACCTACTTTTTAGCAATTTTTTTTATACAGTCCCCAATTATCCGACAAAAACTAATATTTAGAGTAAATATTTGATCGTCCAACAACGGGATTTTTATTGTTCGACTAATGGGATAATATAGAATAATTTTAAAATTGAAAACATTCTAGAGAGCCCATATAAAAAGTTACATTTTGCAATTTTTTCATAAAGGTGTCACATAATCAAAATTTGTATATGATGATAGTCTGCCTTAATTAAAGTATGTTTTAAATTGGAACACACGGGTCTATGACTAATGACTCGTTCAAAAGATATTTAGTAGTGTAGTATTTTTAAAACACTCTATATACTGCACATAAAATATAACTATCATATATTACACATAAATGAGTGAGAGTCCGGACGTCCATTTTGCTACTCATGTCTTCGGACGAGTCGGTCGTTCTGGGCTTTCGACATAAATGAGAGTATCACATATCCGATATTCTATTTTAATTTAATTAAAAATTTTTAATACAAATGAAATTAATTTCAATATGTGTAAATCAAATGCCATTTTCTTGTTCATAATACCGTGAAATATCTTACACTAAAGGAAAACAACCTTCACACCAATTACACCAAAACTTGTTAGCGTGCTACAGTTCCCTGAATTCAAAAAATTTTACTTATAGAATAGTTATTTGAGCAAAATTACACGACTTCCGGTCATGCTTTTGTGAATGGAATTTCACGTTACACTGGAGATTCGACCATGTTAGTTGTGTGAGTCAAAGTTGGGAGATCAAGGATTTATTTTCCACAAGTATTTAAAATTACCTGTGTCGCTTCAGTAGCTAAGCAAAATAAAAAGATCCTATTCAGCGGTTGTGGATTTACCCTTCTTACATATCAATGCGGCAACAAGCATTAATCTGTACATAAGTTTCTCTAAAACTACATCTCATCAGTCCTTTTGAAATTTTACTGGTAATAAATGTTTTTACTTTAATTTTATACTTCAATGATCATACATATTTAGCTCAGGTCGTACTGTTTAGATTTATTCGGAAATGGACATTAGCAACTTCAAATTGGACATTGCTTCAGAAATTTTACCAAAGTAGGATACTTTTAAGTTTGTAAAAATACAATACATGAAATGGGCTGCTCATGTAATACGAGTGCTTCATGTAAGAAACACAAAAAGAATATTTCTGACCAAGGTAACAGAAAAAAGGTATAGAAGAAGGCCAAAATTCAGATGGTCTGACTGAGTTGATAGACTTTTCTCAACACTTTTGGAATTGGGGTCCTTTTAAAATATTGCTGATAAAAATATGTTTTTACTTTAATTTTATACTTCAATGATTATACATATTTAGTTCAGGTCGTGCTGGGTGCAGTACGGGATGGAACATACTTATTGAGAAGACCAGAGCTACACAGGGTTGTCGAGCCAACGAGGAAGAAAGTAATTCACAAGGCAGAAAAGAAAAAATAAAATCTATTCTACTCTAAATACAATATGTCAGGAGACATATATGAATAAGGCACTTGCAGGTCTACAAACGTGCAAATTACATTAACTTATACAAACTTTGAAGAGATACTGGTTATTTTCATGCTGACTACGAAAGTGTGGTCCTACTGTTCTTAAGTTGGGTTTACACTGAGGTGAAAAAATGTAGAAACGGTAACCAGAAAAATTCTGCGACCCTCAACACCTGAATTCTTATTGATTACACCCTTCTTCCACACACATAAGTATTCGAGCCCGAATACCATATGCATATATTTCTTATTCTCCCACTCTATTCTTTGTAAAGTGAAGATGAGGGACCCAATAGTGCACCACTAGCCCAGGTTTCATGGTTCCAATGTCTTCTACTTGTATACTCTATGGTCCTCATTATCCCAATATCTTCTATTTATCACCATTATGGTCCTTATTACCCTAATGTCTTCCTACTCTAATGCCTTCATAGTCCCCAACTTTTCAATGTTTGTTCCCAACTAACCAGCTTTTGTTACTCTGTCCATTATTCAATAGATATCGTATATCCTATATTAGCTTTATAACAGATATATTTAATCTTCAGGTATGAATTTTGAATATGATCATAAATCGCTGAGGCCTCTCTTTTTTCCGAATTTATCTCACTTTGTTGCGAATATATACATCTTGAAAATAAAAGCAAAATTGGTAACTAACAAACATTTTTGTAACGTTAAAATATTTCAATTTTTAGCAACGACTTTATTTTGGTCGTTTTTCTTGATTTTACGATCAATCAGCCGCATGAGGGGAAAAGCTCACCGTGCCATTGCCCCGATCTTGAACAATCTTGAGTTACACTACCATCTCTTGAACAATCGCTAACACCCAATCGTGGCGTGCAAAAAGTGGAGGGGGAAAGCAGAGAATGGGGATCTGGAACTCTCACCTCCAATAGATGCGTAAAATAAATCTTGATTCTTTTTACCGCATATAAATGTAAATAAACAGAAATCTCAAGCGTCGGCTGCTCAATTTAGGCGCCAAGGACGAACTTCACCTGAGGTAAAAGACCTTGAGGTGAAACGTTGCCATGGGGATGAGGAAAACGAAACCTTGATTTGGATAAATACTCGCTGCGCCATCTATTGGAAAATTTATAAGCATTTTTACTTTTGATCTGATTTTTACTAGTGATGGGCGTATCGATTCAGTTGTAGCATAACCTAACGATACATTAACATTTGATATCGATACACTTCGATGCGATATTTCATATGTGTCGATACAATTTGATCGTATCACAAATGTTCCTTAATTTGTTACCATATTTTGCTTTCTGCGAATTTCTTTCAATTTTAGTAAAAAATATGTCATGATTTTGTTAGAATGATAAAAGTAATTCAACAAATTATCTGTTTTGTTTAAAAATATTTTTGGGAAACTCGAATCGTATGTCTTTTCTCTTATCTTACTCGCAAAATTATTTTTTTACTATGCAGAGTGTAAAAATAAAAGCATTGCTTTACTACGTACTGCAACGTTGCATAGACTATCATTTTGCATATCCAAGAGATACTATACGCCAAGTTTATGTTCAATTTCTAATATGTACCGGAATCCATGGACCTATATCACGTTTAATATGTCCACGTCAACATGGAATAGCCACTACTTGCAATGGCATCAAGAAAATTTGTTATGTGCCAAAATTTTCGTTGTCTCCATGGAGACTTGCACATTTGGCCCTACAACGGCTTCAACTGTCTTTAAGAAACATTGAATTTAGGCTGCGTAAATTTGACACGGTAAATTTCATACTAACAGGACCAGACTATAGGAGGCATTTCCAAAGTTAGAATCACGCTCTTATGGCAGATAAAATCATCCATGAACTGATTTTGCATTTAGTAAAAAAATGTAAATAAACTCAAATTTAATGTGATCAGGTCAAGAGAAGATTAAAATAAAAGGATATGGCACACGCTTTTATATCTTATTACAGACGTATTTATGTAAAAACATCTTTTTAAACGCATTTTAAAAGACCATAAACTTTCAGACACATTGCGGTCTTCATCAGAAGGTCGTACAATATTTAAAAAAAGAAGTACAATATATTTCGATGCTAAATAGCTCAACACCTTTCTCACAGTTGCAGGAAAACATGGGGAATTTTCACAATAATGTACATTACAGAATTGCTGATCAAGATAGGAAATCAAAGGATTTTATTTTCTCGCAGCTACAGTCACAACAGGTGAAATTTGCATAATAATATGTGCACTATAAAAATATTGACCAAGATGAAAAGTAAAATGACTTTATGTCTACAAAATCATTTGAGTTTCTGTCTTTTCCAGCATTGTACAATGCATACATTATTATAAAATATTCTCATTTTCTGAATGTAAGTGTGAGAAAGGCGTTGATCTGTTAGACACACACCTAACTACTGGAATTCATTAAAGAAGGCATAAAATTCTTACTTTTGCCACACGCACCAAGAATAAAGAGTGTATGAGATTATTCAGAGTATAACTTACCTAAAAGAAAAATATATATATATATAAATTAGTATTCGAAATACAGATAATCAGATGCTGATATACATATATTATTACTCAGAAGTGTTTCATAAAATAATTCAATAAACGTTTGTAAACAGTGTATACATTTTACTTATATTTATTTGCAGTATTAACGGAAAATCATACATATTTTACACAATCTTACACATATCTTAATCATACACTTTTACAACTTGGAATTATAACATTGAAGTCATTTAAAGATAATTTATATTTTAATTTGCTCTGCAATACTTAACATATGTACAGGAAATGTATTGTAATGCAGCAAAAGAAAACTAATTCAAATTTTGGGCAGCCTTGAACGCGAATCTTCTATTTCCAGTCGCCTAAAGTTTGTATCCATGTGCGTGTGTGTGTGTGTGCAATTGTATCTACCCAAATTTAAAAACTATTCGACCGATTTCTATGAAACTTGGCAATATGCGGACCTATAGATTTATCAAGTGTTCAGTGTAAGGGACATTCTCAATATAGGGGCGTACTCTCTCTCCTGCTTACTTCACTGTACAATCTAGATGCATTCTTATTTCTTTTAAAGGAAATGCTATGCTATTTGAATTTTTACAGCTCTCATTATACTTTTTTAATTTCACTCATATCCACTTTAGTAGCCCTCTCAAGAAAAAATAATACAAATATTTGAAATAAAATATTTTTAACGAAAAAAATTCTTATCTGGCATAAATTTTTGTTAGCCATAACTCAGATTAATGATCTAAAATCTTATTTAAAAGCAAATAAAAGCGTCATTACACCATAAGGCTTTCTCTCGAACACTCCCAAAATATAAATTCCAAGCGAAATTCTTGTCCTCAAGATGCCATTTAACTGTCGCTTTGCACATTAAGTATACCAGCAAGAAATATAGCCGCATATGATTATAACGAATAGCATATTTAGGATTCTGCTCACTGGAATGCAGAGACATACAACTCATAACTCTCGGCTTTAACATCCACAAGTAGCTCGTAATTGACGTTTAAAAAATGTGTCTGACCAATGAGCTTCGTGATAGATAAGATCACCTCCAATAGCGATGCACCGAGTATGAAGAACAAACTTATAAACAGCTAGGAGCCAAGTACCACTGAGAGAGAGACACATTTATTAAAACCTGTGCTTTTTTAATGCCAACCGTCATTTTTAGGGATTATCCCAACATGGGGTTGCTTGACAGTAAATTTCGCGATTATTTATTTATTTTTATGAATAATATTTCTTGTTCAGAACAAATACGTCGATGTCGTTTGACTTCTCTCTTACTACATCATATACGACATCTTCACATTTTTTAAATCTACGCACGCACTCAGGAAGATTATAAAGAATACAAACAAGTAGAAGGCGATTAGGTTCATGGGCAAGAATTGCTATTTTCATAGCATTCGGAGTAATTGTAAATTAAGTAACTCGTAAATTAGAATTTGTATTTCGTCCTTATGTAAAATAGAAAAAGTTTGACCGTGAGTGGAATTAATTAGCTCAGTGGCGGACTTCGGATCAACCCAGTTGCATTTTGAAAGAGCTCTAAACTTACAATAGCTCTGATATATCTTTAATAGCAATCTTTATGAGGGTAGTTAGTGCAGCAGTACATTGTTGATTAGCCATGCTGCTGTGTCCCAGTAATGCCAGGTGCCCATACGCTACGTGGGCAAGTCACGACTAGCGGTAACACTAACAGTGCTGAAATCGGACCGATAGAACCAAAAATAGAAAACTATAAAGCCCGGACTATCTTTTCGATGCACCTCGATATATTTCCTTCAAGGACGCTTTCATATAGTGGATGCAAAAAAACTTAAAAGCAACGACAAATAAACTACTAATTCAAATATTTCTGAGAGAGCCACTTAAATTTCTAACCAATTTCTTGTGTCAATGAAATAGGTTTTATAAACATTTTCTAAACTTTTGCAAAGCTTATTCCATTTCCATCATTTTTTCTAATATTTCAACAAAGATAGATCGAAAATTCACAAAGAATAAAAGTCGAAAATGTGAAAAGCGAAAAACATTTTTCCCACTCCCCATCAATTCAAATATACATATTTACCGTCAAAACACCTGGCAAGGAAAAAAAAATCAATGAAATATCCCTTTTGACATGTCGTTTACAAATGAATTTCAAAAAATGGCAAATTTAGAATACAGTTATTTATTTATTTTGATATATTATTAAATTTAGTTATATATTTTACAGCATTGAATTTACGACAATAAATCTTATTCATTGTTGTAAATAATTGTAAATGTTAAAATTTAAAAGTGCAGCAAGACGGCTTTAGCCCGATTTTAAGGATATATATATTTTTTTGAATAATTAAAAACTGCTTTTATTTTATTTATTTATTTATTTTTAATAGCTAACGATCTTCTATACCAAAAATAAATAAATAAATAAATCCTTTCATTAGATGACAACCGCGATTTCTGGGAGCATGAATTCACACATTTTCTAATGGTGCAGATCAAAGCGGTAAGTTATGGCAGCAATTCTGAACGTGAGTTCAGTGAAAATGCCTAGAAGCGGAAAAAGTAAGTGGATAATTTTCCCATAGTTAATACGTATTATGCTATATATGAGATAACAAATAACAAATTTTCTCTCATTACGGTATACTCAATAAACTGTATGGAGACATTACAAATATACACCAGAGATCAATCTGATTGTTATTCTGATTTATAAGAAATCATGTAAAAGAGTAAATGTTAATTTTATCCGAATTTATAGAAAATAAGCTTTTTAAAGCCCCTGAGAATAAAAAAAGACTTGGAAGACTTAAAAGCTTATGATGGCTAAGCATTTAACAGTCTCTAAGATCTTATCCAAAATAAAAAAAATATGGTAAGTAAACAAAAGTAATGTCGGCTATGATTTAATGTAATGTGTGAATTACATGCTAAAGTTTGTTCTAGTATTTTTTTCTTTCTGAGTATTTCAGAGTGGACCAAAGAGAATGCATGCTGGACCGATTCTACCTTGGCATAATGGCTTGAAGATCTGCCAGGATCGATGTGAAAATGTATTAGGATCCAGGAAGTGCCAGAATCGATGATATCAGAGAAAAGGCAATCCACAAATATTTGTGGATAATTCTAGTGGTTCAAAATCAACTTAAAACTGAAGACACAGGACAAAATAGTGTTTTTTGTTCGCGTTTATTTTCACCGTCCTACATTATACTGTGTAACAAACCATGCGTAATATTTTGGTTGTTCTGCATTCAGTTCATCATGTTGTGTAACAAATCATGCATACTATTTTGGTTATTCTGCATTCAATTAATCATACTGTGTACTGCATTATGTCGTGCAACAAATCATACATAATATTTTGGTTGTTTTGCCTTTAATTATGTTTTGTTTTCAATTCATCTTATTGTATCTTACATTATGTTGTGTAACAAATCAAGCATATTATATTGGTTATTCTGCATTCTATTTATCATGGTGTATCCTACATCATCTTGCATAACAAATCATGCATAATATCTTTTTTGTTCTGCATTCAATTCACCACTTTGTATCCTACATGTTATGTAACAAATCATGCATAACATTTTGGTTATTCTGCATTCAATTTTTCGGTTATTGAAAATGCAACCGAATCAGCGTAATGAAATTTTTAACATTTATTAATTATGCAGGTATTAATTTGAAAATCGAATAACCCAATTTTAAACTATACGCGCATATTCACAACATGAGAAATAATTTCAAAAACTTTTTAATAAAAACCACAATTGAAGAATTAATGTAATTAACTTAAATTTCATATTTGATTACACGAAGATGGGAAACACAAAAATCATGTTTTAATTTGATTCTTCTTAATTCATTAGTGTGACAAATCAAGCATAATATATTGGTTATTCTGCATTTTATTTATCATGCTGTATCCTACATCATGTTGCATAACACATCATGAATAATATCTTGGTTGTTCTGCATTTAATTCGCCACGTTGTATCCTACATCATGTTACGTAACAAATCATACATAACATTTCAGTTATTCTGCATTCAGTTCTTCGATTGTTGAAAATGCAACCGAATTAGCATAATGATTTTTTTTTTTAATCATTTATTATCCAGGTATTAATTTGAAAATCCAATAACCAAATTTTAAACTGTACGTACATATTCAAAACATGAAAAATCATTTCGAAAACTTTTTAATGAAGACCATAATTCAAGAATTGTTATACTTAAATTAAATTTCGTATTTGATTGCACGAAGATGGGGAGCACAAAAATTATGTTTTAATTTGATTCTTCTTAATTCATTAGTGTGACAGCTAAATTAGCGTAGCAACAGCAAAACACCTTTTCATTTTTAAACATTCTTGGCATTTAAATATAGTCATTAATTGAGTTACAGCTATGAGGGGAAATTAAAACACGATGGCATAAAAAATAACAAAATTAAGAGTTATCTGGAAGGGTCTCTAACATCACTATCTCTCAGTGACCTTCATTTGTTGAAGCTAAGCAGACTCGTGTTACTCAAAACTTGATTGTGGTTCATCCCCTATTGGAAGTCCATCAAGAGCCCTATGATGTATATAGACGCTTCAGCTACTGATGTTTAGGTGCTATTGAGAAAGGAGCAAGACGGAAAAGCAAAGATAAAAGCCTTCGGGATCTTGACACTGAAAGTTGATATTACCCGACCATATCAGGTGTTACGAAAATGGACGGGGAATGAAACTAGTTCTGGATCCTAACCTTTCCTTGCTTTTACTCGAACCAGTTTCACAATTTTAACTCTTCTTTTGTTTCGATCAGATTTATTAAATGCATTTTTTGTAGTTCTTCCTCGCCATAAAATCGTAGTTTATGATCGTACACAGCTCATTTGCGTGGTGATCTGTCAAGTGGTCGAATGTTATCTATGGGCAATATATATATGCAAAAAAGTGTTTGGGTTTATTTCGGCTTTCGGATGTTTTGTTTTTATTTCTATATAAGCATTCAAGAGATAAAATATGATAAGAATGTAAATTAATGATAATGTATGTAAAGGAAATTTACATATGAATAATGCTCGAAATTAATATCGAACTCAAAATATGGAGATGTCAGGCATGAAGACGTAACTCAAATGCTCCTTGATTTATAATGCGATAGAAACAGTTCCTGCGGCGATTAGCCCCAAAAAATTTGTTCACATATTATCGAAGCATATTTTCAAATAAATTTGTATTGTGCAACGTATTGAAGGTAAATATAAACTATACAAGTAATAATCGCGTGCTATGAAACCTAAAGAGACAAAATAAATTTTCTAGTCCCGATTTCAATTCACAGCTTGATGGGGGGGGGGGGGGGGGGATAAATGTAAATCTCTACAAAAGAGATCAAAAGAAGACCGAAGAGGTATAAAGAAAAAAAAAGTAGTTGGCCTTCAAGCTGCCAGCTAGACTAATAAGAAAACCTAGTACAACCGATCCGTTAACAACTGACACTGTCTGAGGATAGAACATGCACACTACTTTCATTAAAATATATCCGTATTCAGTAATTGACTTGTTAGCCACTTGGCTACAGCCCTATTTAAGTGAATGAAGATGAATATTAATGTTCTGTTTTAAATGGCTATACAATAGTGTTATTATACCAAAAACTATATACTACAATATAACAATTCTTGTGCTATCTTAACTTATATTGCTCGAATGAACTATATGTAAATTCTTGTGCTGCAATAATTTATGCCACCACAATGCACGCTATGTTAATTATTTAATCCTGTATCGTATATGTATAGCCGTATGTGTTTTGTCTGTAGTTTTATTCATTGAGAAAGTGTTTTGAATCTTTTTACTATTTTCTTTCCATTCCTCCTTGGGTTTCCTGTCATTTTGTTTAAACTTTAGTTTGACATAGATTTTTTTTCTGGGTCAGGTGATGCAACTATATTGACGGGCGCTTTCTTGCTTTTGTTCGAGCTGATACTCTGCCTTTTTATACTGATGAAGGGGGCTATCCTTAAATAAATTGGGACCTTTGAAACTAATTTACAAATTAGTATTTTAATAGTTATACAATAGCATCTCAGTTTCACAAATTGGAGTCATGATGTTGCATTATTGGGAAAGAGCAAAAGCAAACAAATAAGTGTCGAAAACCCAGGCCGACTGACTCATCCGAAGACTGAGAGCAGCAATTTGGGCGGCCGGAAACAAATAAGTGTGTAAGGGTTAACAATTTCTATTGCCGACGTCTTAATTTCCAAGTGTCTTCCTCGGGGAAAGAAGAGCTTAAATTTAAATAACAGCCGCGCAGATTGCGGACTGTAGGTGGAGCTGGCAACCAGGTTATAAAAAGGCGAAGTGCGACGCACAAGAGAGAATATGATGGTTCGAGATTATACGAGTTGATACGCCGTAGAACGTGGCTTGTGTGAATGCCGACGATGGCAAGAAAAGGTAGACCATGTACATACAGATTTATTATGTGTAATTAACGTTAAGGGAGTTTATTTTATGATTTATGCAGTTTAAGAATAAAAAAAATGTTGATTTTATCAAAAGATGCCTGCGTGTTCATTCCGACACCTTTACAAATGTTGTTGAAAACATAAAGCTATAGAAATGATATTTATCAGTATTAAATTACTGTAGTTTGAAGTTTCATGCTGCATGCTGCGAAATTCACCATCTTCATTTTCGTAACCCAGAAATTAAAATCCAGAAATCAGGCAACCATATTTTTATTTACCAGACAGTCGAGTCTGGGACTTTTTAAACCAGCAAAATTAAAAATGCGTAAAAATTGAATTTTATTGTTTGCGGTTGTGTTAAAAAATGATCTTAGATTTGTAAATTGGTAAATATGTCGACCAAAAATCAATTAATTTGACATTATTGCAGACCGAAACAAGTTGCACTCTTACTTTACATTATTATATGTAATTTTCTTATGAGCAACAGAAAGTTGAAGAAAAGTTAAAAGATCCATCCACATTTCAAGCAGTTTTTTTAGCACAACTGTATAGATTGAAGTCTAAAGCGTAACACATTTGGGATGTATAATTTTACATAATAAAATATGTCTGTGTGTCTATAGCTGAAACTCCGGACAGCGTCAAAGTTCGGCACAGGGATATTTCAGGTCTCCGGATAATACGTCTAGGCGAAAATTTCTATTCGAATTATTTTAAAAGTTAACTTCTAAAGTCGCAAATTATGAACATTTAAAGACATTTCCCGCCATTTCGTCAAATCAATTTGTTCAAATAATTATGGCCGAATGTAGCCTCTATTCTTTCGTAGATGGTCTGTGAACGATTTCTCACACATTTTCCGTCCAGACATTGACTGCAATAAATCTCGCGATTACTTAATTTCGTGAATTTAAAAGATAAATTTTCATGTTTTGGAACATAGAATTATTTCAAAATTATAAGTGTGTTTTGAAAAGTTAACTTAATCGAATAAGAACTCGATGAGGCAGCAATTTTTTTTTTTTTTTTTGAAGTAAAGGAACTTTTTTCTTTTTGCGACTTCAAGTATTTAAAATATATAGTATTAAAGCATATAATAGAATATTCTGCCAACGATCGGCAAACCAGACGTTTGTTTGAATGTGCAGCGAATTGCAATGCACTTATTTAGAGAGTATCAAAAAACCTTATTTAGGGCACATTAAAGGAGCTTATTTAAGGTGTATTACACTGGTGTTGCATAACTTGCATTGTTGCGTATGAAAAAAAAATGGTGCACGGGAATGATTGTGATTCAAAACAGGCGATTTGGAAATTATGTGGTCTTATATCTATATTAGTTAAGTAGCGTATGCTTATTTTTGATCCGGGCAATGTCGGGGAATTCACTCTAATGATTTATAAAATGGAAAATAATATTTTAAACCTTATTAGAATAATTTAATTATTGTTCATGCAGATAGAATAAACAGCATTTAATCCAATTCTCCGAAAAAATAAGTACAATAAAAAGACAGTTCAAGGCAAACCCAAACATGAAACATTAATAACTACTATAAGATGGTTTTCTTAAAATAATTTATTCCGAATTATGTAACAATGAAATTTAGTTCACAAAATCAATTTCTGTTGTGGCTCAACTCAACAAGCAAAAATTATCACGCAAGAAAAATGGAAACAAAGCTCAGAAAGAAAGCTCATCGGTTGTTTGTAAACACGAAAAACAAGCAGAAAATTAATTTGAGTTCCTTGTCCATTTGTTGGGTGACCCAGATTTTTTAAAGGCTAAGGCGTCGGTCAAATTGTTATTTTATGGATGCAATGACAAGTAAAGTTGAATCGTGATATCTCAGCTGTTAAAAAAGGCCAATTTCAAAGCTCCAAGTATTCCTTATCCAGTGCTCTCATTTAAGTATTATCTGGAACTTCTTTTTGAAAATAGCGTTAATGGTTTTCCAGGAATCGACTAAGTAATAAACAATGTAAAAAATGAGTATTGTTCACAAGAATGTAGTTCCAGAATCTCAATCCAGAAACAAAATTAAAATTTTCTGTATGACCTGATGTTTTAATTCCTGGACGAACCTGGCCGGTCCTGGCCGAGCTTGGGTCAATGAAACCTTCCATGGCATAGGCATGAACTCTTCTCGGAAAACAATGGTAAACTTTACAGATATATTTTAGCTCAGAAATTCCTGCAACACAATCTTAAAGCCAGAAATAATTTCAAAGTTCAAAAATATTAATTGCTTTTTAAATAAGGTCAAATCTGAGGCGCTATGAAGATGGCAAGAACAATAAAGTTCAAGGAACATGAGATGTATGATTGTTTATTTTATAATCGAATGTCCATATCCGGTATCCGAGTGAGGTCAGTATTCCGAATAATCATATTTTTGCAGCGCAAATAATGAAAGAATCTTTCAAAATGCAGATTATTTAAAAAATATATTACTTGCGTTTTAAATGAGGTTAAATAAGTTATTGTTGTCTGAAGAATAAGACAAGAAGAAAAAAAAAAAACGATGCAAAAAGCGGGAATATATTTTATTTCTGCTTCCTGGATATCAAATGAAAAATCAAAAGCATGCCAGATTGTATTGAAGAGTTGTTTTAGAAGACCTGATTCTGATGACCGAAAAAACTGATTTTAAAAATAGAAGGAGATGACCTTAAAAATTAGTAATTAATATCTAAAATATGTTTTCTTAAATTTGCGTCAAATATTACATTGATTATATTTACCAAAATGATAAAGCGTTTCTTTTCTTTAAAATATGTGTTAAATGGTGGTTTTTTTCTCTTTTAAATAAAGGGTCGTTGGACTGTTAAATCTTTAGACGTTTTTCTCATAATGTGATTTTTGACATTGCGAGCAAGATCACTCTAAAACTTCTGCGCTTTAATGATAAGAGCTTGCAATTTTGTTTCAGTAGCTCAACGGCAGAGATTCGGCTGGCCAGTACAAAAATCTGTTGTTCGATTTACAGTTGGGTAAGCAAGATTCTTTACACTTCAAAATATTTTTCATGGGATTTTAAGAATGTATAATGTATGTTAATGTCTACAAAGTAAACTTAACTTTTTTCATATTTTCTTGTTTCAAAAATATTTTAAGAGTGTTTTTTTTTTGTTGTTGTTGTTGAAATTTTGGGAAAGCTAAGTTCAACATTACATAAAATTGAAACGCACTTTAAATAAAAATTAATTTGAGTTCAAAACAAACAATTATTCCAAAAGTATAATTATGTCCAAAAACTTTATTTTAGATGAAAAAATTTCTGAGTTTCTGAGCCCAAGCTACTATAACCATTTTTTGTTCGACAAATGCCTCATATTTTTTAGCTGTCTATAAAAATATTTCATTATATTACATTTAAAACAATTGTATACTTAGATAAAATATCGATTTATCACTAGAAAGAAAAGGCGTTTTTTTTTTTAATGTATACTTTATAAGATATGAAAGGTTGAATATAATGACTTTTTTTCACTTTTTAGCATTTTAATAGTCCTATGACCCCAGGGTAGCACTGGTGGGAAATTTTAAGGGATTCCATGGAAAACTGAAAAATAAAGAATATCCATATCTAAACTGAATTTTATTTGCTCGTGTTTGAAAAAATAATTTTGCATGTAAATGTAATGTAAGGTAATGTAAGATAATTTGGTGATGGATTTTAAAATCATATGTCCAACATATTCTTATATTTAAAAGTTTCAAAATTTGCTGACTTGCTGTGTAAAGTGCACTATTTTAATTCAACATAATTTCTAGTTTGATGGTACCGGGCTATTGTTTACTTGAATAAAATGGAATATTCCATGTTAATAGTTTTTTTGTAGATTTATAAATGAAAATAGATTTTGTAAACGACCAATAAAATTGTTTGAAGGTGCTGAAATATGATATCATTTTAAAGCTCATTTTGCAGTTGCATATGTTTTGTATTTTGAGTGATTTGTATATTAGAAAGTTTCGTACATGAAATGCATCTTCAAGTCGAAAGAACATTATAGTGCTCGGGAGCATCATGCTAAGAACCTCTAAATTAGACAATAGATGAAGGATATGTTTTGAATAATTAATACTGACCAATTTTCATCTAACCATAATTGAAAATGATAAATTTGCGCAAAGTTTGATAATGTTTTACAGTGCACTGAAATAGAATAAACCAAACCAGAGTTAACATTTAAAAGGTAGAACCAAACCGCAGTTCACTGTTAGCTGCAACTAAAAATTGTGCTTGAGTCAACTACAATTTAAACCACAGTTGGACTAACCGAGCTTCTGATCATGCCAGAAGATGTTCAAGTTAAATTCAACGTTAGTTCAAAAACATATAAATTTATAAATGCAGCTAACTTTGGGGAAACATTATGCAAAAATGTTTACGGTGTAATTCAGAAATATTAAGTGTGCAGTATATGTTTCTAAATCAACATTTATGAAATGCCGTAAGCAATAAGCGAACGTCCCGGAATATGACAAACAAAATAAAAACCGTGTTATTGTTGATGAAATTTGAGATACACAAAGACGTCAGAAACAGAAAGCAGATCAACTTTATAGGGTATTTTTGTAATCCATTAAAAGCTATGAAGGGGTCACAGTAGGCAGGAGTAGAAACGTCACGCTTTCTTTTATCGCAGTAAGTGTAGATGCAACTATAAAAGACTGCCTTTAACTCGCTTTACTGCTTTATTTTCCTTTGCAATAAATGCTAAGATATCTACGTTTTAAGCACAGAAAGCACTCGTGATTGAAATGAGAAATTTAATAACTTTTGAAGTAAACTTTCGTTGAATAGCAGGTAAAATAGTTATTTAAACCACGCTGTAAATACACTTATTATTCAAATCTAGGAACTTTGCATAAAAATGAAAAATATATAGAAGGGTATTTTTATTATTAAAATAGGCTACATCTACATTTCTATACATGACTCTGACAATATAATTTTTGATTTAGTAGTTAAAAAGTTCTAAATAAAATATTTTCCGTTTAACATAATATATAACCAATTATATTATAGGGGACAAGTAGAAATGCGGGCCACGATTAAAATGCAAATTATTCAAAATCAAATATTTTAATAGCATTATTTTGAATGAGAAAAATACGAAAACTAGTCGCATGTGCTACAAGCGCAGACAATTTTCTCCAACTCCGAAAATGTTAAACAATGTTTAAAAGGCATGAGCATTCATTCCAATCGTATAATAGTCCAATTGTATACATGTCATAATCTGTTTTCAATCGATGGACTGTTGTCACTTTCATATTACACGCGGTTATGCCAATTGTACCATTTGTTCAGAAACTATACGGGTAATTCTGGAATTTTCAACCTTTATAAAGGATGCATGAAATAATGAAGTTATACCAAAGATACAATAAATAAAAGTAAAGGTAACTTGAAAATCTTCACGAAATGCATAATCGATTATGAAAGTTTAAAATAAATTAAACAAAACTGAATAGATCAAAACAGAATCTTATCGAAGAATGAAAAAAACTTACCTTAAACGAGTGGGAAAAAATTGCAAGTTTGAAATATGAACAAGAAAGATCAATCATGCTTAAAGCATTGATTATGAAACACTTTCCAACTTCAATGTAATTTTATTTAAACATCTCTAAAATGCAATACATTCCTTGGTAATAGTTTAAAATTTATCACAATATTACATTAATTTATTATATTTGAAAACTTAAACCTTCATCGAAAAAAATGAACTTCATTCAAATGACGGCATTGAAATATAAATTACCTGGTTTAAACATCTCTAAAATGCGATACATTCCTCGGTAATATTTTTAAAATTATCATAATACTACAATAATTTATTATATTTGAAAACTTCATCGAAAACAACTGAAATTCATTCAATTGACGTAATAGAAAAAATAACACATCTGGCTCTCTCTATAAAAGCAGCATTTCATTCATGAACATTTTCCCATTCATTTCATTCATCACAATACTATAATAATTTATTTTATTTAAAAATTAAGACCATGGAGCTACAAGTAATTAAACTCTATGATTAAAACTTCATCGAAAAAAATCGTCCTTCTCTCTGTAAAATCAATGAATATTTCATGCATATCAGCTATGCAGACTCCATGAGCTAAATAATTTTGCGTTAAGGAAATACAGCAATTCTTACACAACTCATTCTACATATTTTGCTGTTTACATTTTACATAAGTGAAAAATAGGCTTCGCTGTAGAAATAATCAAATTTGGATGCTCATTTAAACTCAAATATATTGTAATTGCGTTGTTTCAGTATGTAGATGCACAGAATTTAAGCAAAAATAAAGCGGTTTTAAGACGGATACAACACTCAATATCAATTAAAAAGAACTTTAAAAATCACGATTTTGAGACAAGATGGATGCCATATTTCATTTTGAAGTGGGTCACGTGATCTTTTCATATCATGGTCACGTGATCGCTTCATATAAGAGGTGTAATTATTATTTTAATTTTTATTTAAAAAACTACTCAATATATTTTGCTGAATTTTTTTTTATATATTTAATGGAACAATTTGAATATTACCTAAAAATTTCGAAGCAATTTGTGAATTAAAAAATGTTTGAAAAATTAGGTTCCATAGTGTTCAACGTATTTCATTTTTTCAACCCGGGTTCAATCCAAAACTAATTGGGTGATATTATTCATTTATATTCCCATAGGTCCTACAGACCGTCTGAACAACATACTGAAATTTCATTTTGATTAAGTCATTTTTACGGCAGTTATCGTGCTAACGGCCAGACAGACAGACAGAATGAACAAAGTCATAAACACTTTTCAACTTAGTTGTAAAGTGTTAAAAATTGGAAACAGATACCCATAAGTTACATCAGATTGATAAAAGTATTGTCTATATCCATGGATTTTTTGGTATTGAGAATCCTATATTAATTATTATTTGTTTTAAATATGTAATGTTGCCAGAAACTAAATACAACTAATGTTATACTATAAGGTTAAAATATAATCACGTAAGCCAAATAAACCAAAAATATTTTAAATAAATGAATGAAATTGAAAACTCAATTAGTCCAATCAGCAAAACGCACCACCTTAGCAGCATTTAATATTGGTCCAATATTGGACCAATATTATATATCTTAGCACTACATTGCAAATATTTTCAATGTAACCCCAATATTAGGCAAATATTGGGGTTACATTGGCCTCCAATATTGACAAAATATTTTCATTAAAATATTACGCCAATATTGATGTTACATTGGAAATATATCTAATGAAACGCTAATATTGGCGTAATATTGTCCCAATCTTTTAAGCCAATAGTGGGTAAATTCCATCAAAATGTCCACTTTTTCATATTGGTCAAACATTTCCAATATTGGCTGCCAATATTGGGCCAATATTGGATTGTTACTAGGGCAGTTAATAATTAAAAGAGTCTGATGTGGGCAGCACATGACTTTCCTTATATAATGCAATGAATATACTACTTTTAAAGTTAAAAAAAATGTTATTCTTATAGTAGATACTTATATTCTTTCCAAGATATCGAATTTTTTTCAATTAGTCGTCATTTTCATTGATTTAGCGTCATTTTTATCCATTTGGCGAGATTTTCGTTAATTTGGTAACATTTAAAAATGTCACCAAGTTGGCGACATTCCACTAAATTCGTCGCTAAAATCTCGCCATGATCATTATTTTATAAATGATCATTTATAAAATAATAAATCATTTATAAAACAAATGAAAAATAAATTATTCTTATAGCAGATAAATGACTATTGGCGTTCAAATACAAAAGTATTACTCAAAGTATCTTTTCTCGTGAATGGAACGAGTTAGATCCACGAGAATGATGTCACCCAATTTATCGCATGATATAACATATGCAAAGTGAATATGTTTTTTTAACAGTTAATATTTCTTTTTAATTTATGGGATTTTTTGATAAATATATTTGAAAAATGTGCAATATCTCGAGAACGGTTCATGCTAACGTTCTAAAGTTTATGTCAATCGTTTTCTAAGGAAAAATTAGATAAGAAATGTCTAGTTGCGTAACTTTATTAAAGGTTTTGATTTTTTGATGATTTTTTCAAAATTTCACTCGAAAATTTAGGGGGTTTCTGAACATTTGATTATGTTTTAAAACAATAGGCTTCCAGTATTCACGGATTGTGATTTTTGTACCAAATTTCATTCGAATCGCTCCATTGAGATATCGTCTCCACAGACTCACTGACATACACACAGACATCACTTCAAAAATGTTCAATTCGTGATCAGGGATGCTTGAAACGTGCTCTCCCGTCGAAAAGTCGAATTCGAATTTTCGACCCCGTCACAATACTTTCCTTATACATTATGTATATAAGGAAAGTAATTAGTATGCGTACATAATTAAACAATGGCGAATATCTGAGGGTAATTTTATAAAATATATAACATTGAATATAGCGAAAGAGACGATAGAAATATAACGCAACCAAAATGATTTTTCTAGAACTTAGCGCTTAGAATGCATATCAAATATCATAAAAATCAATCAAAAAGTAAAATTTGCACAAATGGATTTCATAATAATAGTGAATATTTTTTAATTCACGAAGACTTAACTGTTGTTTTGAACAAAAACTTTAAGGTGAAATTTAAGTTTTCGGTCAGTCATATTTTTATCTAACTACATTATCTAAAAATCGATATATTTTACAGATGGGCTACACGACACAGATTTCAGGAAAAGCACGAAAACAGAAATAAAGTATTTTGCCAACCATTAATTCTAAATAATAATATAATGAAATATAAAAATCCTCTCAAACTGCTGTCTGAATCAATCAATAAAATAAAAACTTCGGTAGTAAACAGCATAGAAGGTTGATTGACGAAATCAATTGGTTTTGGGAGGCAAAGAACAGTCTCCTCCATCAGGATAAAAATACAAAGCACCAGCATCGACGCGTTTGTCTCAGACAAGATAGTCTTTTTTTCTTTTCTTTTTTTCACACTGAAGAAAGAGACTGCTCTTTCTCTTCTCTCCGAAACCTGTTTTTCGTCTTCTTGACGCAGACCGCCCGACCTACCCGAAAGTGTAAGGCATTTCTTTGGACGGCCGGGAAGTGCCATACAATTTAGACCGGAACCCAGTGGAGGCGACATCCAGAGGGATCGTATGCTCCTTCCCCTACCACTAACCTCTCGAAAGAACTTACGGACCCACATATTTAACGTGATCGTACTCCGCGTGAACACGGGGACAGTTGGGCAGAGCTGGGAATCGAACTCGAGTCGTCCGAGTGCAATCTCCGCGCGCTAACCACTGAGTTGTCCCACCTCCTTCCGAATCCAGTTCTTCTTCTTCGACCCAGACCGTCCGACCTACCAGAAAGGTGTAAGGTATCTGTTTGGACGGCCGGGAAGTGCCACCCAATTTAGACCGGAACCCAGTGGGGGAGGCATCCACAGGGACCGTACCCTCCTTCCCCTACCACCAACCTCTCGGAAGGACTTACGGACCCACATGTTTAACGTGATCGTACTCCGCGTGAACACGGCGGCAGTTTGGGCAGTGGCTGGAATCGAACCCGAACCTACCGAGTGCAACTCCAGCACGCTAACCACAGGGCTACCGCGCCCGAATCCAGTTGATACTTTCAATAAACAGTGTATACTGTTAACTAAGAAATATTTGTTTCAATACAACTTAATCAGGCAACATTAAAAACGCAGGGCCGCCCATAAAAATTGTGCCCCCCCCCCCCCCCAAACTTTTATTACTTCTATATAAACCTTTAAATGAATTCTTCTCATCTACTCAAAGAGAATGTTGGAACTAGTCAGAACATTTTTTTTTTACATTTAAACCGAAAAAATGATTATAATTTTTTTGCAAGTTTCATCCTCCTGAAATTCTTACATCAATTTGTGCATATCCCGTATTTGCTATTGTTATGAAAGATATCTATAATACAAAATATAAATGGCAACATTCCTAAATATCTTTTTCGATCTTTTAACATTTATCTTTCACTCTCTACTTATGTATCTCTTCGCATGTAATTCTTTCATCTGTATTTTGCTCTGCACTTCCAATGCCTCCACTTCATCTGCATTCAGTAGGATTTCAATGGAACAATACATGCATGCGCGTATTGTTCAGACAGATATTATTATACGCCTACATTCATTAATCAAGAAATGATTTCAGGCGGAAATCTTAAAAGACCCCCTTCTAAAGAAAACAGCTATTAATTTAACATAACTGCACGTTAAATAAATAATGGGTTAGGAATAACAACATACATTTATTTTTAGCCCAACTTTCGAAATAAGCAATGATAGAGCACAATCTTGAGCTCCAGAGTGAATTTGCTATCTTCGTAATATTCGAACTCTTAGCTGTGATCCTGGAATATGAAGAATCGTTTGCATAGCAGATAAGAACATAATCAGGGGAGGAACTCGAAATGCATAATTATTATATCCCATTAAAAAAATCCCATTCATTACTGTACACCAGACCTATAATTATCAAAGAAGACTTTTCAAAAAACTGAGTTATTAAACTTGCTATCTTCGAGATAAGTCCAGGCTGAAGCTGGGGGTTACTGCGATTGCAGCACGTTTAAATGAGGCTCAGATAAAACGTAGCCATGGCTGTGGACTAACCGTTTCATACGGCAACAGTTTAATAAAATTTATAATGCAGTAGAACAGAAAAGATGCAGGGATTCGTTCCACATTGCACATTTAAATAATGAATCAATACATGCAAATACACATATGTATAAAAGAATCCTATTTTCATTTAATGTTTCATATAAAATATTATAATGTGGTTCAAGTTTTCATTTCTGCATATATAAAATTAGTATTAAATATTGCTTTTAAAACACTGGTACATTAAAAGTGTTTTTCACAATTTTTAAAGATTAAGATTTTATTATCTCTAAAGGTTGTATATTTACAATGCTTCTTCGATTTTCGAAAAAAATAATGTTCAATAACTGGACAGAGACATGGTACGATCTCCCTAAAAAAAGCAATATACCCTTTATTTACCGAATAAAAATATCTGATATGACTAGCACATGACTTTCCTTATATTATGTAATGAGTTTAATTCTTTCACAGAGAAAAAATAACGTATGAGATCCACGGCACAGTGTTTTGACTTTGATTTTACATTTGGCGATTTTTCGGTTGACATGTAAACCTATTTTGAAATATTCCGCGCATCTTTAAAATGGCAACTATCAATATTGATAGCATCCGCAGTAAGCAATATAATCCATATATTAAAATATTTTAATAATTAATTAATTTATCAATTTGGCTTTGTGTTTGTTAAATTAGCATCACTTTTGCAATTTTGATGATATTTGTCAGTCTGGGGTGAAATACTGCTAAGTTGGCGATATTTTGCTAAATTAGTAACCAAGTTTGCCAACTTTATCGATAAGCGTTTCAGAAAAAAGACAAGAAGAGATTTTCTTGTATATAAATGATTATTGGTGAATTTTTAGGCATCAAAATACAAAACAATTACCCAAAGTATCTTCGTTCGTGAATGGTGCAAATTATATTCACGAGAATGATGTTAACAAATTTATCGCATAATATTACATGTGAAAGTTGAAATATTTCACAATAAATAAAACGTTTTGTTTTTAATTTTATTTGATTTTATTTGATAAATTTATTTGAAAAATGTGCAATGTTTCGAAAACGGTTAATGCTAGCGCTCTAACGTTTGTGTCATTGGTTTTCTATTGAAAAATCACCAAAGAAATGATCATTTACTTAATATCATTGAAGTTTTTGATTTTATGATGATTTTTTCAAAATTTCATTCGAAATTTTGGGATTTCGAATATTTGAATGCGTTTAAGATCAATAGGGATCCAGTGTTTACTGTTTCTACTATTTGTACCAAATTTCTTTCAAAACGCTCCATTCGTTCGTGAGATTTTACATCTACAGGCGCACACTCGCACACAAATACACACATACACACACACTCACACTAATATAAGCACACACTCGCACAATAACTTAAGCACAGACTCGCACACTAACATAAGCACACACTCGCACACACATAGACATTATCTCGAAAATGTTCGATTCGAGTTCAGATATGCTTCAAATGTGCTCTCGAAAACTCTAATTCAAATTTTTGATCCCGTCACAACATTTTTTCTATACATTATACAACGTATACAAGGAAAGTAAAAATCGTACTAAATTTTATTCAAGTCTCTCAGTTTATTTGGAAGATATCCATCTCACAGATTCACAGACAGACAATTACAGAGAAATGAATGATTCGTATTCAGGACTGCTCAAAGAGTATAAATCCATTAAAATATGATCAGGATTTTTACCTCACACAATTATTTCCCTTTATATATTCCATATATTGTAGAGAAAGTAAATATAGCGATTTAATTAATCCTATTATTGAATTTCTATCTATATGGTACAGAAAACTATTTGCAAGCATGTAAACCAGAATTAATTCTTCCCCAAAATTAAATATTTTTATAAGCACTCGCAAAAGCTCTATGTAGACATCAGAATGCGAAAACATACGACGTTCTACCATAGAAGATTGCAAATGTTTATCTCAAAGTTATACACCCTAGTTCCACAAAGTGCCCTGCCCCATTCACAAATCATGAACCAAGTTTGCAGGTATCTCGCCCTTTGCAGTTCCCTTCTTAGCCTCTCTATCCAGATTCCACAAGGTACACATTAAATCAATGTGACGGATCACAGCACCAGTATCCAAATATTTGCAATTTGAAGAGATTGATGCTACTGCTATTCAGTAGATCCTTTGATAAACGGGAATTGGGCAAAAGTCCTTGACTTATAAGAGTATACAGGGTGTTTAGTGCTATCGGTGGCCAATGGCTATTTCCTCAACCGTTAGTCACAGAGATATACTTCCAACTACAAAAATGTTTTAAATTTTAATATCTATTATCTTAGAATCAGTTTAAATCAATAAATGCGTTTCTGAAAGAAATACGAAATATAAAGTTTTATACTGTCCCCCGGTCCTACCAGTTATATTTAGGAAAATCAACCTCCTAAAATTTCATGCAAAATGAAAAAAAAAAGCATCCTTTTACGACCAAAATTCACCGAGTTATGAACTATTAAACTTTATGACATATGTCGCTTTTCCGCGCATACAAATGTCCCGTTTTAGGCAACCTTTAAAGGACCGTATAAATATTGAAATTCCGTATGTCATTTAACACAAGATGTATTTTTTTTTTTACTTCTATTGTCAGTACAAGCTGTATTTTCTATATTTTATTATGTGTTACAAATAATTATAACTTTAATATTGTTTAGTGTAATGTATATTACTGCAAAAAATAATGAAATTGCTGCGAAATATTTGTCTCTCCAATTATTTTGTGTATAACCCCCATTTCTCAGCACAAAAAGTGCTCCAACTTTAAGCAGCTATAACTCGTTGAATTTTGGTCGTAAAAGGACGATTTTTTTTTCATTTTGCATGAAATTGTGTAACGATGATTTTCCTAAATATAACTGATTGGATCGGGGGACCATATAAAAATTTATATTTCGTATTTCTTTCAGAAATGTATTTATTGATTTAAACTGTTTCTAAGATAATAGATTTTAAATTTTGAAACATTTTTGCAATTGGAGGTATATCTCTGTGACTAACGTTTGAGGAAATAGCCATTGGCCACCGATAGCATTGGACACCCTGTATATCTAAGGAAATTCACTTTAATATATTGCATTTGGGCCACCACTCACCACGTTGCTATATGGAATAGCTCGTATCTTAGAAATTCCGGGACGAGATAATAAATATTTTTAAATATTATATGTATGCATAATAGAGGGGGATCAAAAAGGTGCACAAATTTTAGAATCCTATAAAAATCAAGCAATTGAAGTAGTAGAATATTTTACTTTCCCTAAATACATAGTATAATGTATAGGGAAATTTTTGTGACTGGGTTGAAAATTCGAATTCGAGTATTCGACGGAAAAGCACGTTTCAAGCTTTCCTGAATTGAATTCAATCGTTTTTAAGGCGGTGTCTGTGTGTGTGTTAGTATGTGTAGGTATGTTAGTATGTGTGTGTGTGTGTTAGTATGTGTGTATGTGTTAGTATGTGTGCATGTGTGTGTGTCTGTGTGTCCGTGAGTCTCTTGAGGAGATATATCTCAAGGACGAATGAAGCATTTCGAATGAAATTTGGTACAAAATTTACAATTAGTGAATACTGGCAATTTATTGATTTTAAATGCACTCGAATGTTCGGAAAACTATCAAATTTAAGTTTTAAAAAATCGTCAAAAAATTAGAACGTTCAATAATGTTATATAAATAATTATTTCTTATGTAATTTTTATTAGAAAACGATTGAGATGTATTTTAGAACGCTAGCATAAACCGTTCTTAAGATATTGCACATTTTTTTTTCAAAAATTTATGAAAAAATTCGTATAAAATTAAAAAAATATATTAAATATTGTGAAATATGTTCACTTTCCATATGTAGTATTATATGATAAATTTGTTAAAATACTCGTGGATCTAGTTTATTCCATTCACGAGAGAAGATAATTTGAGTGATAGCTTTGAATTTTAACACTTAACAATTAGCCAACAATCATTTATATATAAGAAATGCTCTTCTCTTAGTTTGTCTGTACAGTTTGGCAATAAGTTTAACGGACTGAGCGACTCAATTAACGAAACATTGATAACTTGGCGATATTTCGCCCCAGATTGGTGAAAATATCTTTAAAATTTTATAAACGACGCTAAATTAACGAAACTGACGTCATATTGATGAATTAGTTATTGAAATATATTGTGACGTATTTGTGAGTTTTAAGTTACTATATATTATATATTCCGCACGAAGAACGGGTATACAGCCAGTGAGTGATGCTAAAAATATGCAAATATATAGCCTTATAGGTCAACAGGGACTTTTGGAGGGCCATGCTTTAAAAAAAAAACTTTTTTACTACCAGCTGGGGAGGAAAACGAAAATCCGACTCCGTTACGTTCTGTTTCGCATATAATATTATAAGTGTGCAAAAATGTAGCCTTTTATATCAACGAAGGTCTTCTGGAAGGCCAAGAATGTTTCTTTCTTTTAACCCTAATTTTTTCCGCCCCAGGGGGAGGTAATCCGAAATCTTGCTCCCTTAGGTTCTAACCAATGCTCGATACCATGTGTGGAAACATTCAGTGTTTTAGGTCATCGGAGGCTTTTGGAAGGTTTGGAATGACAAAACTACGTTAGACAATCCGAATATAGATGCAGAGTGAATATTTTATTATATTTCTAAGTGCTTCGCGATAAAAAAAAAAGATTAAGGAAGTGGTTTTATTGATATACCACCATACGTCAGTTAAGAAGCCACAGGTAGACACGAGAGAGTGAAAATATATGACTTCCTTTGATGGAAGATTGGGAATATTTTACCTCGAAATTATACACCATCGCTCTACAAAATGGCCTGTTCACAAAATATGCGCTAAGTGCTCAGGTATCTTTCCCCCTTGTTGGCCTCTCATTCCAGATTCCATGAGGTACACATTAAATCACAGTGACGGATTACTGTAACCGTGTCCAAATATTTGCAATTTGCTGAGATTGATCTAACTACTATTAAGGGGCCCCCATTGATAAGTGAAAATTGGGTAAACGTCCTTGACCTACAAGAATATAGGAAGTGCTTCTCGATATCTTGTATTTAGAGGCCCTCAGTGAAATACAGTATCGGTGTGACCTACATTTTAGAAAGACTTGGTCGGAATAATAAATATTCTTAGAGACCAGACTCATGATCAAGGTAATAAGAAGTAGCACTAAGATCTTTTCCGAGAGGATTTTTATTATTCTTTAGAAAAGTGGTGATAAGGGAAAGGATGAAAAATAATTATAATTATTTAATAAATTGCATTTGTTTCAAAGGCAATCTCAATACAGTAAACGTCTGTTAATCCGGCATTCAATGGTTCGGCATGCCCGATAGTCCAGCATGCCTCTCGAACGACATTCGCGTCCGTCCGACTGTACATTTACTGCAAAGGAAAAAAAAATAAATGCAGATTTTTGTTCGTTAGGATTCATCTTATAATTTAAAAATGTATTAAAGTAAAAATGTATAAAGGTTTTTCAACATACTGTACAATGTAATCCAGTCTGTGTAATGTTTCAAACAAATATATATCATATTTATTATCCAGTATTTTGTTTCAGAATATTTTTTTACGTTTTACTTAAACCATTTTAGTTTGACATCCAATAATCCGGCAAATTTTGTAATCCGGCACTACCAAAGTCTCGAATGTGCTGGATTATCGGAAATTTACTATAGTCTTAAATTATAATATGCTGAATAAAAATGTAAAAATGCACGTAGTTGTCCTTTTTCAAAATATTAGTGTATCAAATTACAATGAAATTTTTGAGCCATTACATAAGTTTCCGATTATTTTTATTGATGAAAACACATAAAATGTTTTAAATCCACTCAGAAAAAATATTTTTTTATTTACATTTTAAATTTATATATGTTTGAAATGTATTTTTCGATTTATGACACATTAAGTAAAAAACAACAGAAAAGTGTTTTTTTCCCCCTCTTCTTTTTTTCATTTAATCAAATTCTTTAATGTCTTCATAGAAATGTATAATTTTCTTCGTAAAAATATTAAAACGCCATTTGGATCCTCTTTCTTCTTGGATAATTTTAAGGAGTTGGGATTCAAGAGAAACGAAATAATTACTAGAGCTTCTGCAATTTGTTGGATTTATTTGTCAGCGAAGTTGGGGCTACTTTTGTTTGTGAGCGTGTAATTATTTTTTGTTGATATTTTTACGTAGTAACCTTTAGTAAAAGCATCATCATCAGTTAGCATGAAAAATAAATGAAAGGGACAATTATATATTCTCAGATTAAACGAAAAGAAAAAACTGGAAAAGTAAATTTCGGAAGTTGGAAGTTTCCGATCATGTAGAATTTTATATGCAAATAAATTTTGTTTAAGTGAGAAAGGGACGGGAAAAAATAAATAATCTAGAGATTAAAATAGAACTAAGTAGAAGAACTTCAATTTGTATTATTTATTTTTATATAAGAACGCTGAAAAGAGTAAACCACTGAAATATATTTATACTCTGCAAGTTAATAAAACACCACAAGGGATTTTAAGTGTACATATATATCCTACATCTGAGATATAAACATAGAAATATTTCATTAAAATGTCAAATTTAAAGTATTTTATGCGTTAAATATACAAGTACCTACAAGTACCTATAGAAAATGTTTACTTTCCTTAAAATCATAAGAACTGCAACTGTGGTAAAATAAGTCTGGAACGAAAGAAATTAAGACAATAAAAGGCTTAAAAAATTTGCAATATAGCAATAAACGATAGTCGAGCCTGCCTATAACGCATCTTAAGGGATCAAAAAGTTATTCGTTATATCGCTATTTCCCTATAAACGATTAACACAAATTGCTTTATTACAATGTTTAAGAGAAAACGCAAAACTTTGTAATAATAGGTTATTCGCTATAACCGAATTCCATATGAATGATCTCAACTGTATTTAGGAAGAACCATTTAAACCTATTAAAATAGAAGTAGTTAAGAAATTGAATTAATATTTACTTGTACAATGATCAGATGTACAATGACTTGTACAATGAGACTTGTACAATGTACAATATGACTTGTACAATGTACAATATGACTTGTACAATGTTTTTGATGAGAAAAGCGGCAACAAAAAAAACCTCCTTTATTTTGTATTCTTATGTAGAGTATCACTGTGAACTAAAAATTGCTATATTGATTCGTTACAAACACTTTAAAATACTTCAGCAAATGCCTAAAAACTGCCATCCTACAATCACTGACCATTACAGAAGTTATGACGACTTTTAACTTTTTGCGAGAAATGTACGAAAAGAAACTGAGAAATCTGAAGAACACACCTTTCAAGGTCAAAACGCATCAACTAAAATGAAATCCCCTACAGACACAATTTGGAATGTAAAGGTACGTGAAAAGTAAAATTATTATCAACAAAATAAATAAGTGACGATAGGTGCTTCTTTTAGCCGTTATTGTAAATCCAGGTACCTCAAGTTGCCATGAAAAATTCCTCCGCAGTGAAAAAAGGTAAAAAAAAACCTCATACTTGCTTGACTGTCCTTGAGATAAAAAGGTGAATCTTTTGCTCGCGCAATGTAAAAAATACAAATGAAAGGCTTAATGTTTGATAGGCATGTATCCCAGAGGGAAAAAAACTGTTCACATATCCTCTGGGGGTAATGAAAGAAGCACTCGCATGCGAGGCAAATTGAAATTAATATTCACGTATTTTCAGAAACATATATTTTAAACCTAAATAACTAGTTTAGTTTCTAGGGGAAAAAGCAATTTGACGGTAAAATCTCTCACCATTCCAATTTAAGGCATAAATACCAAATCATTATTTCGGCACAAAACGATGGAAAAATTGCCGACAAACGCCCACTAATAGCTACAGGTCAGAAAATAAGCTGCTGAAAAATAAAATCCGCCCTTAGCCACTGAGAACCCAGTAAAATATGATGAAATTAAAAAAGGGTGGATAGGAGTTTAGAAAAAAATTCCTTATTATAAGTTTTAGAACCCTTGCACTGATCATAGCAAAAAAAGGGGGGAAGGTAAAATCAGATAAATCAACACAAAGCTTCAGAATATTAACAGCCTCTATTTTGTGATTTTTAAGAATGAGGTATTTTCGCCTTCTTATTATCAAAAATAACACAGAAAGTAAATACACATTTAAAATTATAACGCATTTTGTTTATTAATAACGCAACTGGTGCTGTCTCGTCGAATTTTTCGCTGAAATTAAAAAAAAAAAAAAATCATTTCTTATGCGTTTCTATAAAATAAAGTTTCATTTGTTTTCTTACGCAAAATGACGATACAACTATAATATATTTTTACTTATTTTTACTTTACTCGCGCTGAGTTACGGGAAATTATAGTGAATAATTGTGAATTGTACCACTTTTTTAATAGATATGCCAGTAGATTAAGTGAAAATTTTACTTTAACCATATAGCCTAAGCAAAGTATGTCGATCGTGATTTAATCACAAGTCGAGTTTTCGCCGTAAATATATTGGTAGGATCCCTAAATACCAAAAATGTCTTTTGTTGGTCTGTGCGTGAGTAGGTGGGTGTAGAGTGAGGATCAACTCGTTGACTATTCGTAATCTAAAGATCTCGCTTTACTCTTTTCTATTTTTCTAATTACACTTTACTCTTCCCATTTTTTCCAATTTCGCTTTACTCTTTTCAATTTTTCTAATTTCGTGTTACATCAATTTCTTGAAGTTTCTTTATTACAATAGAAAAGTTAATGTTTTATGTTACGAAATACAAAGCTTTCCGAACCTGAAATTCTGTTAAGACGACAGAGCAAATCACTCCAACAACGGAGAGACTCTTGCATACCTTTATTAACATGGACAATGTCTTTGGACTCTCAAAAAGGAGGTTGTTTTTGTCCTATGAAACCGGCATTTACCGTTACTCATTTGTGCCGAGTTCCTTCAACCTACAATGTACTTTTATTTCATCATCCTACAGAGATTGGATTCATAATTTTACAGTACTTTAATGTACTCATTCATTCAATCGAATTCACATGTCGCATCGATCTAAATAATATCTAATTCTTTCCCACGAAACAGATTAGGAGGGTAAGTTGAAAATATAACTAAAAATTAAAATATATTTAAAAAATAAAAGATGACGCCAATCAGCTCCAGAAGTATTATCAATGGATCTATAAAAGTAAGATAAGTACGTCATCACGAAAATGTATGAACTTGAACAGAGATGAAAGGAAGATAGTGTCACCGCCCTCTTTGATGCAAGGTTTAAAAATTCATGTCGCGAAAAACAAAATTGTGAAATCTATTTGAGTTCAATAACAGATTTTTTTCGTGAGACTCGTCAAAAATTAGTCGTGCCCTTTAGAGTTTCGCTTTTTCTATTTTTACTCTCCGAGCTGTCTATACCAAACGTCGATGATTCAAAAGAGGTTGCTAGGCGAGAGAGCATTAAGCGTTTATTTCCTTTTAGTTTTTCGTATATATCGGTATATTGACATCTGTGAAGGTAAAACATTCCAAGAGTCTTATTTGAAATTTCCTTTTATCTTTTATTCTCCACAGTTATTTCAAGTCGGAGCTAGATTAAGCTGGATCCTGGACACTGGGAATCAAGCTATGATTACATAATAAAATTTAATCTCAATTACTTAAATTTTGTATATCGAATTCATCTGAAGCGGATTAAAATTTTAATTTTATTTTCAATAAATTGTGGTTTTACTTTCATAAATATTGATTTTTATTTTCAACAAATGTTGATTTCTACTTTTAATAAATGATGATTTTTGCTTTCAATAAATGTTGATTTTTACTTTCAGTAAATGTGGATTCTTACTTTCAGTAAATGTTTATTTTTACTTTCAGTAAATGTTGATTTTTACATTCTGAAAGCAAAAATGTTGAATTTTAATTTCAGTAAATATTGATTTTTACTTTCAGTAAATGTTGATTTTTACTTTTAATAAATGTTGATTTTTATTTTCAGTAAATATTGATTTTTATTTTCACTAAATACTGATTTTCACTTTCAGTAGTTAATGTTGATTTTTCAATAAACGCAATGTGTATCCTCCTTGGTGAAATATTTGTGCACAAGCACAAGATATTTTAATTAATTTTAAAGAAATTAGGAAATGAAGTGAACTTTAGCATTCTAAACATGTTTAATGATTGATGAAGTTTGAAGATAAGAAATGGAAGTATGAAATAAGTACGTATTTATGTACCACCAGGAAAGTTTATGTACCGCCAGGAAAGTTATATTCACCAGAATCTTAAATCTCATCAGAGATATTGTATAAGTTTAGGCGTAATGTTAATGCATGGTAGCATGAGGGCTAAGTGGAATGAAGAGGTAACTTTTAAAGATCTACCGTCATACTCAAAGATATACAGTAAAGGGAAGGGAGAGGTAAAGGGGGTGCAATGTTTTAAACTGCAGACAAACCAAGCTCTGCCACTATATGTCGCCAAGCAAGTTATTAAAATAATTTGATATTTTGTCGTTAAGTTTATGATCTGGGTATTAGGCTAAAAAAATTCGGACCGAAAGAAAAAGTTACTAACTATGAACAGTTTGTGAGAAATTTGTACCCATTTGAAAACCCCATCAGAATACATAATTGGATTCCAGATCAAGTATTTAATTTTCAAAATATTACGGTTGTAATTTAGAATATTTTAATATTTTGAATTTTTTTGAAAATGAGGTTTGGTATTTCAGTAATTTCATTTATTTTGTAAAGATGATTTTAATTTCGATATTTTTATATTTTGAACTGCTTTCAAAAATTCCGAAGAAGACAAACCACCCACAAAGAAAGATGTGATTAACGCGAAACCATTTCGGCTCCAACGGACTGGAGCCGCTGCCAACTTTCTTTTTAAACATAAAATTAAATCCGTGTAAGAAGGGATGTACTGATAATTTTTTACTGTAACACTAAAAAAAGGGGCGAAATGAAAGTGTGATGAGATAAATGCCGCGACACAAACAGTTAAATTTACAGGAAAGGGCGTTTTCAAGAGACTAATGAGAGTATGATTCATGTATTACGAATCCTAATAACGAAAAGTTAACGTACCCGTTGAGCCTCAAGGACAACAAGTTTTGCTTGAAAACAGCAAATAAAATTTTTAATCTGTTACGGTTTGTTGACTTTAGTTAACATTTTTTAGACAACTGGAATAGCTTATATAAAATAATAGCTCTAACATCATCTCCATACTATAAATTTTTTTCCCATTCAAAACCGTAAAATCAGTTTGAATGACTTATGCAAAAAATACGTGCAAGTTACTTTACCAAGGTCTGGATACACCTAAATTAATAAGTTGTTTTAGAATTATACTTGCAAATATATGGCCTTGGGAAAAATGTTACTGACCAGCCGTATGATATCTGGTAGACAAAGTTTCTCCGGTTGCGTTAGCAGAATAACATCATAAAGATGACCAGAAAAATTTATATTTTATACACATGTATCTATAGATGACATGTAGATGTTGTAAGAATTTTACTTATGACGCTGTTTAACGGCGACTTTACAGCTACCTGATGAGATGCTATAACAGTGTATGGGCACACGTATAATAATTCATAAGATTGGAGTAGGAAAAACAAAATTATTATATGCGTCAAAGTAAAACGTTTACCTCTCTCTCACACACACATACATGCACAAAAAAAAAGAGAAAAAAAAAACGTCATGGGGGAAAAAAACCTCATTGCCAGAAATAAAACCTCATTAAAAAAGTTATAAAACCGCAAAATGGTTTGCACCCAGTTTCAACAGGACCTAAGCTGTATTTTCAGGTAGTTCCCTTCTTCAAAGAAAGAGTTAAGATTCGTCAATGGGGTGCTTGTTGCTACCACTAAATTCTACCCGAATTGCAGCAGTTGTTCTAAAAGAAATGGAGAAAATGAAACGTCTTTTAACAGGAACTTAACATATTTATTAACAAACGACGTACGCAACTCTTACAAAACGCGATCTCACTCAGTCGATTTAACAGTAATCTGACAAGAAATTCCAACTTGGCCTCCCGCGACACAGCCAAAGGATATACATATACACAGCTTTGGCAGGCAATAAGAAAACGTTTAGCACTTGTGCAAACAGTTCCCAAAATCGTCAGTTGCGCAATCGAACAGCGCATGTTTCTTCAAGACTTGATTCGTGACAGTATTGTAGACATGCAAGTACAGCTTCGGACCTGCGAGGTATGGGCGCAAACCATTTTCAGATTTCATAGCATTTTTGGAAAGATGTTTTTGTTTCTTATACTTGGCAGAGAACTTTTTATCACAAAGTGGTGCTATTATGAGGTTTCAATGCTTTCTATAGAAATATTTAGCAACTTGATTATGTAACAATTATGTAGCAGGTATTGTAAATTTTACTCTAGTGCCAATTACTGCAAATTTTACTTATTTAGCACTATTTATTTGGGTTTTTATTAATTTTTGGAATTCTAAATCAAATTCATTGTCAAGGTTTAAAAGAAAAGTATGTACCTCCCACTAGAACACACAAATTGAGCCAAGAATGATTATAATTGCCTTAGTAGTTTAGGTCCACCAACACTGAAGAAAAAAGTCGGAAAAATCAAGCTTTTTCAATTTTCGAAATTTTAAATCAAAATTTTCTTTAAGTTTAAAACAAAAAAAAATGTATTTTCCACCAGAACCCACACGATGAGCCTCAATTGGTTAAAATAGGTTCAGTAGGTAAGGCTACAGGTCCGTCAAAACTTAAAAGAAATAAAAGCCGGAACGACAATAGTAAAAAAAACCATTTCAAAGTTGTTTTATTTTGGGGGGGGGGGGGTGCTACCACATAAATTGCAATTTTGTTTTTCTTAGCCTGGACATGGCTTTACAGAGAAAAAATAATCAAGCTTTTGGCTTTCTTTGGGGCTGAGCTGCAGATCCCTGTAAGTCTGAGTTTGCCACGTCAAGTATAATATACACTTCTCAACTACGGATTTAGCCATGACGACTTGCCGGGTGGTCCTAAAATTGATCAGAGAATATTTACTTTTAATAAATAAAATGAAGACTAAAGAGTTCACCAAGAGCTGAAAGTTTGCAAGAAAGGTACATAAAACAAAAATCTTCAACGGAAAGGTCAATGTTAATTGATAGTACATAAACCAGTTTCTGCCATCTATCTCCAAGCACACATAGAAAGGAACGAATAAGGCCGTTTGATCTGAGTGCTAAACACATGGAGGCACATTTTCATGGATACTCTGTGTTTATTTATGCATTTAAGAGGTATTTGGAGTGGATAGGATTACCAATATTTTATGAAAAATTCTAGCCCAGACTTGTATCCTCATCTTTTTGCTTGTGCATACTGAATGTGGTCAAAGAATAATCGGTAAAAATTAAGTACAAGAAGGATAATGGATCAGGCAACTTACAATGTTTTTATTCTTTTGCATGTTTTCCTTCCGGGACGATGAGACAAATAGGATTCGATTTTAAATATATCTCTCTATATTAAAAAAAGTAATTCCGTAAATTATTTTGCTCAATTAAAATCAATTTAATGAATTATGAAAGAAAAAAAAGGGAAAATGAATTTGAGCCTGTAGAGAAAGTCGTGTGCTGCCCACATCAGATTCTATAATTTTAAATGAAATTAATAAGGACATGATAATACGCTCTTTTGCAAAAGAAACGAAACACCACGGAGAAAGTGACTGTTTTTATTGAAATTAAATATGCGTACAGCTCATACACAGGTAATGAATGCAGGACCCATCAATGGCTAACAATTGCGCATCGAATTTTCAAATCAGTAATTGGTGAAACCGCCCTTGGCGGCAATGCATGCTCTTATATGTCTAGGGAAGGAGTGATAAAGTTTCCTAATGTCATCCTGCGATACATTCTGCCAGGCATTCCGCAATTGTTGCTCCAGATCTGCTACATTTCGGTATGCCCGAATCTGGCGGCCTAGCATGTCTTATACATGCTCAATTGGCGAAAGGTCTAGTGGCCTTGCTGGCCAAGAAACAGTATCAACAGCACGGAGACAGTCCGCAGATATACGAGCCGTATGTGGCGTGGCATTATCTTGTTTGAAAATGGCCCCAAAATGACGTGCTATGAAGGGTAACGCAAACGGCCGCAGGATTTCATCAACATATCGTTGAGCTGTTAAAGTTATAACCAGGGTGATTAGGGGCGACCTGCTGTCGTAAGAGATAGCACCCCACACAATCACACCAGAGGTAATGGCTGTGTGCTTGTTGTTGTTGAGACCCAGACCGTCCGACCTACCGGCTGTGTGCTTGTGTAAAACAAAGGCTGATTGAGACCGCTGGCCCTGACGCCTCCACACAAGTACCCGATGGTCATCTGCTGAGAGCCTGAAGCGTGATTCATCGCTGAACACTATGCGAGGCCAGTCTGCTGGCAGCCATGATGCTCGGCTACGACACCACTTCAAAACGACTCTGTCGATGCTGTGGGGTTATGGGCAGACGTCTTAAAGGCCGCCGTGAGCGTAACCCCACCTCAGCCAAGCGCCGTGAGATGGTGGAAGGTACCACGGGTGGTATGGAAGAGACTGTAGCGCGTTGGATGGCGGACAATGATGCCGTTGGGCCAGTTCGGGCCTGTCGCACAATCATCCGATCTTGCCTCGCATTCGTGCACCTTAGCCTTCCAGAGCCTTCATTCCGCCGACGAGTTCCTTGCAACAACCATTGCACACCTTTGCACGACAGTGTCCGTTCGGTGCAGGTAGCGGCCTATTGCTCGGTATGACCAGCCAGTTTCAAGCATCCCGACTATACGACCACGTTCTAACTCGTCTAATTGCTTGTAAGATCTTCGGCAACCTCGTAACGGCATTACTGGTTGTGTCTCCACGGAACTGCAACGCCGATAACGAGCAAAGATAAACCGTCCACATTTTTAACCTGTTTTATAGGATGCTAGTTGCAAAGTAGAAACGTGCCCTATGACTGATGTTAACACTCATTGGCCTTGCAAATTTAATCATTTACATACTTGGTATTTGCATGTTAACTTGACTGATGTTAACACTCATTGGCCTTGCAAATTTAATCATTTACATACTTGGTATTTGCATGTTAACTTGACTGATGTTAACACTCATTGGCCTTGCAAATTTAATCATTTACATACTTGGTATTTGCATGTTAACTTGACTGATGTTAACACTCATTGGCCTTGCAAATTTAATCATTTACATACTTGGTATTTGCATGTTAACTTGACTGATGTTAACACTCATTGGCCTTGCAAATTTAATCATTTACATACTTGGTATTTGCATGTTAACTTGACTGATGTTAACACTCATTGGCCTTGCAAATTTAATCATTTACATACTTGGTATTTGCATGTTAACTTGACTGATGTTAACACTCATTGACCTTGCAAATTTAATCATTTACATACTTGGTATTTGCATGTTAACTTGACTGATGTTAACACTCATTGGCCTTGCAAATTTAATCATTTACATACTTGGTATTTGCATGTTAACTTGACTGATGTTAACACTCATTGGCCTTGCAAATTTAATCATTTACATACTTGGAATTTGCATGCGAAATTTCGAGATGATCGGATTATTATTATTATTATTATTATTATTATTATTATTATTTATTTATTATTTTTTTTTTTTGCAAAATAATGTACTACATCTTTCAGTTACTATAAGTTTAATACGAAAGAAACAAAGCAAAACAATAATCAGAATGTATTTTACGTATTTTTGCATGGTACTACCGGAACAACAAGATTTAAAACACAATAAGCAGAAAATATTCTGCTAAATGATAGAATGTGTGGCATTTTGAAAGTCTTTCTATTTACAAAATTAAATACAGGATTCGTAAGAGAGTCATTAAGCACCCCAAAAAGTTTATAAGGAAAGGTCCATGAATGTACACGTTAGGTCTATCTATAGGAAAAGTACCATGCCCGATCGAATAAAAGTAGTGATTGTAGTGCCCCTAGTAGATAATTTAAAAAGTTAGAATAACGAACTCTGCAATAAATCAAGATAGACAAAAAAAGTGAATTATAAAGTTGCAGAACTTAATCTAACTTACATGAACAAAAATATAGTGTAGAACCTGCTTAAAATACCCTCAGTTAATTAAAACTGCTACATTTATTTGACATAATATGATTATACCGAATTGTTGTCATATTCGAAAGTGATGCAATAAATAACACTGACATGAACAGAAATATAGTATACTGCTTAAAATGCCCTAAGTCAATTAAAACTGTTACATATATTTGACACAATTTGATTTTACCGAATTGCTGTCATATTCGAAAACGATACAATAAACAGCACTTACATGAAGAGAAATATAGTGCAGAACCTGCTTAAAATGCCCCCAGTCACAGACAATGCATATTTGAGTTCTAGAAAGAAAATTTCCGCGTACTTGGACAAGCATTGCAGGTGTCACTGTGTTAAAGGCCCTGATGATACAACTTTTTGATAGGTACTTATTGCTTTCCGTATACGCCTTTTGTCCGTTTTTGGTGTCGATTCCTACAAAATATGTAATGGTCTACAACTTTGCAATTGGCTTTTATCGTCTATCTTGCTTTGTTGCCTAATTCGCTATCCTAAGTTTTAAATTCTCTGTTAGCGGCGCTGCGATCATTTTTACTCGATTTGGATGGTCACTTCACTATAAACAGACCTCACCACTCATGGACCTTTCCTTACAAATAATAGCGCCACCAAGGGGTTTGATTTAGGAGTCATTACCATCCACAGGAACACATCGACTTTCGAAGAAATGATATATATGGAGAAAAGGAAAATAAAATATTTAGTCCCCCCCCCCCCTCCCTCCCTAGAAATTATTTCTGGCTACGCTACTGCTTACAATGTTATTAGGGTGCTCATAAAAACTTTTCTAAGAAATCTGTATGTATGATGATTGAAAATTATTCCTTATGAAATACGAAATTTTAAAAAAATCAGAGTTGAAATGACAGATTCTTTTGGATATGTTTATTAAAGTATTTTAAAAGATAATTGGACTGTGTTCAAATTGCATACTATGAGTTTCAAGAAAACACAGCATATCCGGTATGAAGTCTGAGAAAGGATTCAAACTGATGATCAGAATTTTCCGTAATTAGTGTCAGTGAACATCCTTAATTATTGTTACTTGTTCCGTATTTAGTGTCGCTGATTCCATAATTAGTGTCACTGATTTCGCAGTTAGTGCCACTGATTGGTAATTCATGCATTGAGCAGGTTTATCTGTTAGGTAATGTTTTTTACAAATATTGTTACTATTTTTACTTTCGTTACGCACATAGTATAATGTATAAAGAACGGGTTAGAGAAGATTGGAATCAGAGTCCATGTTTCGAGTTTTTCGGACCCGGGGTTGTCTAGATATTAATTAAAAACGTCTAGTTAAACTTTCCATAGAGATAGCATTATGCAGATGATATTTTTCCCGCAAATTATCTGTTTAAAAAAAAATGATATCATGTCCCTTAGCAACGGATTTAAATCTAATGTGTTTATGCGGCAGACGAGTTTTATTAAATCTCTTTGATTTAAATAATAAAGAAATGTATATAAAATAAATTTTATCGAAATTGCATTTTTGACTGGATTATATCAATTACGGCCTTCAGGCTTAAAGATTACGGGGATTATTGATAGTTTCAATTTAATACGGCATCTGTTTTATTTTGGCAAAAATTGTTGAAAGTCATCCATTTAATCACGAGAATATAAGTAGTACGGGTATATCTAGCCGATACAATATTAGCGTTTTCATTTGGGCATATACTGATTCCATTTCATATTTTTTTTTTGTAAATTTGTTTACAAACAGGAACAGTATGTTTTATTTTTCAGATCTGCATGTAAAGATAATTATTTATAGCGAAAACAGATAGACTTAAATTTCTGTTTAGGAGCATTAATTTAAATATTTTAATGGAATGTTTTAAATAACAATGTCATTTAGAATAAATACTACAGGAATTTGCACATGATTGCGAATTTCAAATTTTTTATAATATACGCCCCGTACGTAGAAATGGTATACTGTGAGTATACATTGCGGCCGATTATTTAGACGCCAAGAAATTCGTTCTAGTATTAAATAAATATTTATTTTATACTTGATTTTTAATCACAAAATTTTTAAAACAAGCATTTATTTATGACGATAGAAATTTAAAGTTTGATTTCAGTTTTTTTCAATTTTTGAGACCATTTTAAATAAAATCAATCCCATTACTTTACATATAATGAACCTACCTGGGAACACCGCGTGCTGTTGGCACATTTCGGGCGCGGTAGCCCGGTGGTTTGCGCGCTGGATTTGCACGCTGCCACAACTGCCGCCGTGTTCATGCGGAGTACGATCACGTTAAACATGTGGGTCCGTAAGTCCTTCCGAGAGGTTGGTGGTAGGGGAAGGAGGGTACGGTCCCTGTGGATGCCTCCCCCACTGGGTTTCGGTCTAAATTGGGTGGCACTTCCCGGCCGTCCAAACAATTACCTTACACCTTTCTGGTAGGTCGGACGGTCTGGGTCTCAACAACAACATATAATGAACCTTCTTGATATATTTCAGTTTTTGTGAATTATGGCAACTTAACGCCATTTCAGAATGCGCAAGTCGTCAAATGAAAGAGAAAATATTTTAAAAATCTTTAAATGTGGAATGTGATTTCAAACAAGTATCCATTTTATGCGTTATTTTGTGCGACAAACTCAAATGAATGTATACATCGAGAATAAAAGTAAGAAAAATATTGAATTTGAAAGTTAGAAAAACTTATGCAGCGTAATTAAGCACAAATTAATAGGCAAACATTTACTGTTTATTATTTTGTGCTTACTTACGCTGTTTAATATTTCTCCTTATCCATTGAAAGAAGTGTTACTTATTAAGTACTTAATAATGTGAGAGTTGTCTATAGGGGGAAAATATGTGCTGCCCACATTAGATTTTTACTTGGCATACAATACATGGTAATATATAGGGAAATTATTTTAATAGAGACGATAATGGGGACTCGAATTTCAACAGAACTACATGTTACGGACACTGTAGAAAGCGAATCCACCATTTTTAGCGTAACATCTGTGTGTCTGTGCATTTCATGTAACCATCCTTGAAAACCATTTCAAACAAATTTCACAAAATTTGTAATGAAGGGCATGAATTTGTTTAAAGGCCATGTAAGTTAGTTATAGGTTATCCTGGTGCTGACTAGATTTTGGTGCGATTCAGATTTTTTTTCTTTCTTTTTATGCAAAATGACCCGCAAAAATATTTAAAATCTGTAACAAAAAGCTAACTACTTACATGCATTAATGAAATGCTTGTTGCATACGTAATTATTTTTGACGACGATTAAAAGAAGAACAAAGCCAATTTCAATAAGACAAACTGTTCTAGAGATTTATTTATTTATTTATTTTATACTGGCGACGTTTAAAACTGTAAATTGAATGTAATTTAATATAAATATACGTGTCATTTTGTGTAATTAAACTCCATGGAATATTCGAGAAGTGAAGAAAACACGAATTCGAGCCTCTAGGGAGTCATGAGCAGCCTACATCAGATTTTTACATTTTTATGTCATTTGAAAGGCTTTAGGTATAAAAAAGATGTAAAATGTGCCTATTTTTTTCTCTTTACATATATTTCCTTAGAAAGGACTTTTCTTGTTTAAGTAACTGTGAATCACGGTGGTCTTATTTTTTCTCCGGCGTATTACTTGGTACGCAAATGTTCGACCGTGAAGCACACAATTGCAAAACAGCTCGGAAACTGGTAATCCGCCTCATTAACTCTCTAGAAAGAGACTTTTTTTTTTTTTAAATTGTTCGGCCTTTTTCATTTCATAAGTTTCGTCTTTTAATGCAAGGATGAATCCAAATAACTTCTCTCACAAAACTCGTTTATTTTGTTAGCAGAATTACTCAGCGTTGCTCGAGGAAGTCTTACATAATAAAAGATGTGCCGTTTATAGCGGAAAATCGAAGCTTCGGACATAGGCGGTATTCGGTATAGCGATACTTCGGGTCCCGGGAAAATACGGCACAACGAGATTTTTTTCGCATTAGATAAAAGTAATTGCATTTTTAAAGTCGAAACTCACCTGTCATTTTCTCAAATTAAATATATTATTTCCTTGCCGCCGCAGACGATAATGCAAAGAGCTTTGATTAAATCGCAGACAGCTGATTGCACACTAAGTGCATCTAATATATGAGTTTTCTAACTTTGCGAATTTAAAATATTTCGTCTTATTTTCTTTTATTTTCCATTATGAGTTTTGCGCTAAAATTTGACTAAAATTGGATGAAAATTCGATGAGATAGCAAAAACTTTTTGAATTTTACCTCGGAGTAAAAGAACGTGTTTTCTTTCATGCAACTTCAAATATTTTCATTGTGTCGTTCTGGTAACGATTGGACGCTTATTTAGGGCGTATCAAAGGAGTTCATCTAGGATGTATAACGTTGTATAATTCGCATGGTCGTTTTTGCAAAAACGGAGCGCGGTAATGATTTTAATTAAAAATCGATTATTTGGAAATTGAGTGGTGTTATTTGTATCTCTATAATTTAAGTATCAGGCACTTATTTGGGGTCCTTGTAACGCTGAGTAATTTGTTCCAGTACTGATATAAAATTAATGCTGTAAAAAAATCTGAGATGTTTTAATCATAAATTTGCTTTCTATTAAGATTTACTTACTAATCAGTCACGAAAGTATGGAAATCGATCGAGCCGATTTAGAATTATAAGCGGTTATTACAGACCGACAGAATAAGTATCTTAATTTTCTTTGTTCCGCGGGGAGGTGTAAGGGCATAAAACATATTAAAACATTTGTGGAATCTAGTCTCGTATTTTGAAAAAGGTTTCATCAAAATAAATTGCGTGTTTCAGGAGATAATTAGCTTGGAAGAGTAATTGGAAATTTTTACTTTTATATATTAAAGAGGTTTAAAATCGGAAATCCATAAACCTATTCCTTAATAAACTTAACAAACCAGTAAAGAAAGTATGCACATCCGTTGAACTAGTTATAATCAATCATGACAAATAGAAGAAAACAAGTTTTCAATTTTCGTTATTCCGTTATTGCTATAGGATGATAAAATTTAGTCATAATACTGAGCTTATACTCAGCCTCATTGATAAATTCATTAACATTCACCAAACTCCATCGCATGTCTCAGAAGATATTTAAGTAAGAAACATGTATTGAAACTTTTCCATTTTTATAATCTAATATTAAATTTATGATATATTAATAAATCGATGATAATTTATTAAAAAAATGATTAATTAATTTCAACACAAATCAGTATTAATGAAATTCACGCTATTCAGGAAACTACTAATCTTTATCATTTAATTTAGATGTGTGGATTCAAATTTTCTTTAGACTAGCCTTCAAATTTTCATTAGACTTAGTGCCAGTTCTTCGTACGGAATATGCAATATAAAGAAACTTAAAATTCACAATCATGTGCAAATTCCTATAGTATTATAAATGGCATTGCTATTCAAAATATTCTATTAAAATATTTAAATAAATGCTCTTAAAAAGAAGTTTAAGAATTTTTGTTCTCGCTATAGAAAGTTATCTTCACATGCAGATCTGAAGAATAAAACATCCTGGTCCTATTTGTAAGCACATATATAAAAAATTGAATCAATACGTCAAAATGAAAGAGCTGAAATTGTGTTGGTGGATATTTCCGTGCTACTTATTATCTCGTAGATTTGAAGATATGATCGTGTATTAGAAGATATACCCTTAATGCAATATATGAGTGTGAAAAAAACTAAGATGAAACAGATGTCGTAAGAAATTGAAAATATCGATAGTCCCTGTAATCATTAAACCTGAAAGCCGTAACTGATATGAGTCAGCCCCAAAAAAGCAATTTCCATAAAATTTATTTTATACACATTTCTTTATTATTTAAATCGGAAAAGATATAATAAAAATCGTCTGCCGTATAAACACATTGGATTTAATTCCGTTGCTAAGCGACATGTTATAATTTTCTTCAAATAAATTGGAGGAAAAAATATCGTCTGCGTAATGCTATCTCAATGGAAGGTTTATAGTGCGTTTTTTATGAATATATTGATAACCTCTGGTCCTGGAAACTCGAAACATAGACTAGATTTTAAGTGGGGCTGTTCCAAGTCTAACCCTCGAAAATTTTATCACATTCGGTGCAATATTTCTCCCGTGATGATGAAACACACACACACACACACAGAGAGAGAGAGAATTTTAGTTTTATTTATATAGATAATTTTCATGGTAGTTTTCATCAAGATACTGTAGTTAGAGAAGTTCCTAACAGTATAAACTTTTTATGTTTGCGATTGTAATGTAACCGCAAAGAAGTTGCTCATGACAATTGTTCAAACCCAGTGGATTAGAACCAATTACCATTATTTATGATTGTTATTAATCAAAGCCGCATATTAACAAAATACTTTCTCATCTGAACGTTCAGTGTTATGTAAGTTAATCAATAACTCAACTTTGATAAATGATAACATTCCTTCTCCGATTTAAAACATTCCGCATGTAACGATATATTTTGAAATATTAATATGTGTATCCATATCATGTTATCTTTTTATTAATGAAGAGAAGCCTTACTAGGCAAAAATAGTGTAGAGGCTTGAAAGAGTTTCCACAAAAGTAGCTAATTTTGCATCACATGTTGAGTTAAATATAATACTTGGCAATTGTGGTAAACATGCACACAACCTTATATATAATTCTTGTTTGGAGATAAATAAAAATTCTGAGGAATGTTAAATATAGGTAACAGGACTGTTTAACCTTAAAAAATTCGATACATGAAAACACAAACCTTTCTGAACGATTAAAAAAATTCACATGAAAAAGTTCCTGTAGTTACTGGAGTTATAACCCAAAATATTTCCGGTAAATAAAATTTATTGAGAAATAACTTTTAAGTTATTTTTTTTTTTTCATAATGCGATTTTTTAACATTACGTGCAAAATAACTCTGAAATTTCTCAATATTTCTTCATGGCATTCTCAAAATGTGTAATGTATGTTAGTCTCTATAAAATGAACCAAAAGTTTTTCACATTTCCTTGTTACAATCATATTTTGTTCAGAAATTATGTTGTTAAAATTTATAATTTTGTAAAAGATAAGTGCAACATTGCATAAAATAGAAATGTACTTTATATACAAATTAATTAAAGTATAATCAGACAAAAAATTTTTGATTTGTATACAAATTTTTCTGAATAATATTGCGCGCAAGCTGTTATACCAACATTTTGTTTAGCAAAAGGCTCATATTTTAAGATTCCTATGACAACTTAAAGTTTTGTAAAATATAATATTACTTGCAGTACATATTTGAAGTTTTGTTGAATATGTGTATATTATTTTAAACAATCGGAAGTCGCTTGTTTTTATTTACATTCTGGATCAGATGATATGATGAAAAATTACAGAATTATTTCAGAATTATCCATTATGAACGAAGTTCATTATTAGAGGAGATAATATACTAGGTGTAATTTATGACTTGTATTTAACGTTATGTTACTATAAAATAAATTGTAATATCTAAAGTTCTAAAGGAGAACTGAATATTAGTTATTCAGACAACAAGTTAGACTTTTAAAATTAAGGAGGCAGACCACTGAGTTTTTAATAAAATTCTTTAGAATATTCATTTTCCAAATTTTAGGCTAAACACTGATATTAATAAATCTATCCTGTACATTCCATATCAATATCATAATTATAACACATGTTAAAAATGTTTTTGCTCTGAAATTGAAAGCTATAAATGCAGTTTTCTCAGTTTTATACTTGCATTACTTTAAACTATTCAAATTCTTATAACTGTGAGCAAGTATTAAGTACTAAAAATAGTAAGTTATATCAATTTTAAAATTTGTCAATTTTAAATTCAATTTCTATCATTTAAAAATAAAAATAAACATTTAAAAAAAATAAAAATAATATTTTATATAATTCCTTGTTGTCTTTAAGTTGAAAAGAAAACTTACAATATAATAAAAATTAGAAAGAAAAAGAAAAATCCAGTCTGTTTCCTTAATTGGACGATATTCTTCGCCAATATATTTTTAATAAAATTACCATAAAAATAATTTTATATTACTTTCAATCTTCAACACTGACACTCATAAAAATTTTGATGAAGGGTTCGTCAAAAGAAAAATAGTCAACTTCAGAAAAAGTTTAATTATCAGTATTTCGAAACAGTGTAATATAATTGAATATATAGTTATATATAATTAATATAGATTTTATGTATCTCGTCACAAAACATAAGAGGAGTATTTAAATCAAAATTTGATTATCAAAAACTTATCACATACCCAAGTCTCTGCAATTCTCTGACTTCTTGTTTAACACTTTTCTTTGGCAAAATAATATGAGCATCATTCCAACTGTTACTCTTACTAGAACCATTCCAATGACCACTTACTGGCATGTCTCAGATGTTACAAAGAACGGTTTAAAAATATATTTTACTCATTTGTGTTTATCCTCTACTCCACCAGTCTGCACAGGTATATTTTCTACAGTATAAATGGTTTTTCATATTACACATTCGTTTTAGCCATTCAAAAGAACTATTTCTTCAAAACAGAAAAATCACCAAAATCATTTAAAAATAATTGAACTTTATTTTAGAAATGTAGATCTTTTCTTTTCTTTTTTTTTTTTTTTTTTTTGCAAAGACAGCTAATTACAGTTATCGGTTTATTTTTAAAATTACTCTTCATTCATACCATACATGCTTGATCATAATATTGTGTAACCAATCCGAAAAAATTAGAAAAAAATTCATGAACTGATCGCAACGAAATATATTATGTCTTTGGTGCTGCACATAAATATCCCATACTTCTTGAAAAAAAATTAAGAAACGAAATCACACGTGCGTTGCATCAATTATCTTGAAGTATGCACATAAATGCCTGGAACAATGTACAAATAGCAATCAGAATCACATTAAAAAAAATCCCTTGAGAGAAAATAATTGCTTCTTCCACCTGACAGTAATATCACAGAAGTAGGCAATCCATCTATTTAACGTAGTAAAATGAGGCATTTTTTGTCTTCATTGCACTAAAAGCACCGCTGCTATTCAAGTACAGCATGCGCGACGTAGAGCACCGGGTGTAAGTTACACTGCTTTCCGAGTTGGATACCTGGCTACAAAAAAGTAACGAAAATAACAATAATAATAATAATAAAATATCTCCAACCGAACCGTCCATCTTTGACGATTAACAACTTTAAGTGGATACAGTCACGTATAAAAGACCCAAGTTTATACTGAGCCATTCCTCAAAAACGGTCCCCTTCCTTAAGAATTAAACTCTAAAGCTAAGACATACAGTTCTATAAAACTGAAACAACAATGCAAAACAATTATTCAACGATCAAGATTCCTTTGAACTTAATTGCGTTTCAATTTAGTCGAAATTACCCGATTTCATACCTGCCCGCTGAGATACCCTTCTGCATATCTACCATATTACGTGCCTGCAGGCTGGCGTTCTCCTATTGGCTGAATATACATATAGATTAAAAAAATAATATAAAAATACCGAAAATAAGCGAAAGTCATTTCTGGCAGGCGCGTGCAGTTACGAGGTCAGGCCGACGCGTTGCCGCCAGCCCTTAGAGATAGGTCCCCCCTTTCTACCTGTAACCCCCTTAACTTTGGGTTCAGCTCTTCTTCGCTACTCAACTGGACGTTCCAACGCTTTATTTACTTTTTCTTTTTACATTTATTTATTTTTTATTATCGAATTTTGTTGCAGTCCAGCCCTTTCGAAGGTTGAACAGGAACGGAAGAGCTTGACAGAAATATTGCTTCACTCTGGCCAGAGATCTGGTTTCTATCAGCTATGTTCATTCTGTTACCATGCAGCTGTAAAAGCTTGTGAAAAGTTCTTTTATTTTGAAGCGCTGATTTTAACACAAATACTGTTTTCATCTCTTCCTTTGTTTATAAAAACATTACATATATTATTAATATTTACAACTGTGGTTTTGAAAGATTTTAAGTCTTCTAAACAGGATAAGCAATTTCTTGTAAATGATCTTTCCATCTAAACATAAGCTAGAGTTATTCAGAATGTTGTTGTTGTTGAGACCCAGACCGTCCGACCTACCAGAAAGAGAGTTATTCAGAATGTGAAAGAACTTAGCTTGAGGAAGAAATTTTAATTTTGTTACATTTACAGGGTGTTAAAAAGTGAACATTAGAAGTTTTTTTTTTTTTTAATCGTTGATTGTGGACACATAGTTGTAATTGCTAAAATGCTTTAAATAAGGTAAGAAATTATGCAATAGTAATGTAAATACTGTGCAATATTTTTTTTAAATACTTTAAAAAATAATTTTTATACAGCCCCTCAAATGAAAAAAGTTAAATAAACAAAAATGTGGCCCATATTTCATTTAGTCAAACTAGAAAATATTTGGATCTCAAAAGTAGGAATTTAATACGAAATAAATTCCTGACATACACCACTTTATCGTAGTTTTTAAATACGGTTGTAATCACCGCAATTCATAAACCCAAGGACCGTTCACAAATTGAATTGATTTACAGGAACTCATTTACTACGGTTTTAAAACGATTTTTTTTCTCAGTAATTTGTCTTTAAAGCTATTAAGGATATATGATGATGCTGGTTCAAAGTTATTTTAACCTTTAAATTAAGTAAAAAAAAAAAAAAAACTAATAATTACGACTTTGTCTGTCTGTCAGATATTTTCCTATCAGAATCTATGGGAAAATTAGCATATCCTTTAATTTTTTTAATCGGTTGCATTCGGAACTAGGAAATCGGTTGTATTCGCCGTAAATCATAATCATCTCACAGAGTCTGACATTACTAAACAATGCCATAATTTAAACTCTAGTTATGTATCGGAGTGGCTTAAATCCTTAAATACAAACCATAAATCGATGGTGACATAATAGCTTTACTAAAATATCCGCCTAAAATAAATCGAAATACGCAGTGAACGTAAATATTTACAACGAAATTGTTTTGTGCATTATTTTCCAATGAAAATTTTAATCAATGATATACATATCATTGATTAAAATTTTCTAATTTGATTTAAATTGATCTAATTTGATCGTATTACAGCCTAAATTTTGTCAGTTTTACTAAGTACGGTATAGGTAAAATTTTCGTAATTTAACTTTTTCGCTAGAGGGCTATATAAGAAATTAATCTATTTACTTCTTTACAAAAATATTGCGCATTATTTAAATTGTTATTTCATCACTTCCTACCTTATTTAAGTTATTTTTGCAATTGGAACTATATATGGAACTACAACCAATGGTTAAAAAAAATATCTACTGCTGTTCACTATATTTTAAACACCCTGTACTGTCAAATCAGATATGTTAAGAGAACATTCTGGAAAGGGGAAATTAATTGATAAAAATTACATCTCCTAACAATATCTGTAAAAGTTCGTTGCAATATAGTATATTTAATTTCTGGGTGGCTCAGAGTAAAAAATGATTATAGATTACGGTTTTGCATTTATAAAAAAATCCATTTACATTTTATTTTGAAATGAGTTCAGAATCAAAAGAAAAAATAACAAAAAACACTAGACAGAATAACTGTATTTCGGCTTAACCAAAATAGCTAGTTTTCCGAAAAGAAGTTTTGCGAATTGTATCCAGAACCTACTTTCTGCTAATCTTGAATTTTTGTAGATCAACAAAAATTATGCAATAGTGATGTAAATGACATGTAATATTTTTTGTAAAATATTTAAAAAATTAATTTTTATACAGCCCCTTAAGTGAAAAAATTTAAATAACAACAAGAAAGCTCAATCATGCATAAAGCATTGATTATGAAACACTTTCCAAATACAATGCAAGTTTATTTAAACATCATCATGCGATACATTCAGAGGTGATATTTTTTAAATTATCACAGTACTACAATAATTTATTTTACTTAAAAACATAAAACCATGGAGGTAAAAGTGCTTCCTAACTCCATGCTTAAAACTTCATCAAAAAAGGCAATACTATAAAATCGTAGGCTTCACTATCTAAAATTAATGAATATTTTATTCATATCACCTATATTCCAGACTCTAGAGCTAAATAATTTTGCTTTACAAATATTCAGCAGTTCTTATACAACTCATCTTACAGCTTAATTTGTTTACATTCTGCATACGTTAAAATTAGGCTTCGTTGTAGAAATAATCAAAGTTTGTTGATCATTTAAACTTAAAAATATTGTAATTGCGTTGGCGCAGAATATAGATGCATAGAAAATTCGCAAAAATAAAGCGGTTTTAGGACGGATGCAACACTGAATGTAAATTTAAAAGAACTTTAAAAATCACGATTTTGACACTGGGAAAAAAGAATGGATGCCATATTTTACTTTGTCAAAATATTTTTATATATTTTATGGGATAATTTGAATATTTTCTGAAATTTTCAAAGCAATTTGAGAGTATTAAATTAGCTTAAAAATGCTTAAAACTTCATCGAAAAAGTCTGTTGTAAAATCGTCTGTTTTCTATGTAAAATCAATAAATGTTTCTTTCATATCAGCTATATTGCAGACCCCTAAGAGCTAAATAATTTTGTGTTAAAGAAATTCAGCAATTTTTATACAGCTTGTCCTGCATCTTTATGTCTTTGCATTCGCCATAAGTGAAAATTAGGCTTCGTTGTAGAAATAATCAAAGTTTGATGATCATTTAAACTCAAATATATTGTAATTGCGTTGTTTCAGAATGTAGATACACAGAATTTCAGCAAAAATAAAGGGGTTTTAGGATGGATACGACACTAAATATAAATTAAAAAGAACTTTAAAAATCACGATTTTGACACAACTTGGATGGCATTGATCATTTAAACTCAAATATATTCTACCTGCGTTGTTTCATAATATAGATGCATAGAAATTAAGCAAAAATAAAGCGGTTTTAGGACGGATACAACACTAAATATAAATTAAATAAAACTTCAAAAACCACGATTTTGACACAAGATGGATGCCATATATTATTTTGAAGTGGGTTACGTGATCTCTTCACATAATATGGGTGTAATTATTATTTTAATTTTTATTTAAAGAACTACCGAATATATTTTGCTGAATTTTTTTTTTCATATTTTTTATGGGATAATTTCAATATTTCCTAAAATTTTCAAAGCAACTTGGCGAATTTTAACTTCGCTTAGAAAATGTTTGAAAAATTATGTCCCATAGGGTTCAATTAAAATTCTTTTCTATGATTTCCTAACCTTTTTGTTATGATCGGAGATTAAAAGCAACCCTCCGGGGTTTGCTGGGCACTCCAAAAAAAGAGATTCCTTGAGTCCATAGGGTTCAATGTGTTTTACATTTTCCACCCGGGTTCAGTCCAAAACTCATTGGGTGATATTATTCATTTATGTTCCCATAGGTCCCACAGACCATCTGAGCAACATACTAAAATTTCATTTTGATAAAGTCATTTTTACGGCAGTTATCGTGCGAACGAACAGACAGACAGACAGACAGAATGAACAAAGTCATAAACACTTTTCAACTATGTTGTAAAGTGTTAAAAATGTTGTCCATACTTTTTTTAGTCAAACTAGAAAATATTTTGATCTCAAAAATACGAATTTAATACGAAATAAATTCCTGACATACACCACTTTATCGTAGTTTTTCAATACGCTTTTAATCACCGCAATTCATAATCTCAAGGTCAGTTCACGAATTGAGTTAATTCACAGAAATCAGTTACTAGTATATAGAGTTTTAAAACGATTTGTTTTCGTTTTCATTAACTTTATCATTAAAGTCCTGTAAGCAAATAGTGAAAGAATTTATCAAAACTCAGAAAGTGTTTTTCAGAAGAGGAGCTAAAATGAAATATTCATCAGCTGCACACAATTGTGATACTAATGTTTAAATATATAAAGTAAAGGTAAAATAAAGGAAATGATTTTGACCTTTTTGTCGGTTACAGCTTTTCTATTGAAAGCTGAAAACCCATATAAGTTTATTTATATGTATGTATGTATCCTCTTATTCCGAAGCCCATAATTGTTTGACTAGAAAATTTGATAAACAAAGTACTTCTTCAAGACTGAATTGCAAAAATGAATATTTCACTTACTTAAACGGCCAACATTTTATGCATAGCTCAATCTGCTGTTAATGTAATAAAACTAAAAATTTCGTTAAAAGCAACATACAAGACAAATTAAACATGTCTTGCTTGAACTGCTGCTAATGAAATAAAATATAAAAATTTGAATAAAAGCAACATACAACACAAATTAAAAGTGTCTAGCTCGAACTGCTGCTAATGAAATAAAAGTATAAAAATTTCATTAAAAGCAACATGCAACACAAATTAAAAAGGTCTAGCTCGAACTGCTGCTAATGAAATAAAACTATAAAAATTTCATTAAAAGCAACATGCAACACACAATTAAATTGACTTTTATCGACAATATACTGAAATATGGAGTTAAGTAGAATAAGGAGGTTTGCTTAAATCAAAAGTTAGTTTTCAAAGGTTAAAATAAAATGTAGAACTATAATCAATAAACTCTGAATTCAGATAACTTTCTTATCACTGTGTTAAAATTAGAATGGATACACATCACCTTTAATAAACTTTTAAAATTAAAGACACCAAAATAGGCTAAAAAAGTCACTTAATAAAAACTCCTTTCCTCGACGTACTTAAATTTATAAAGCCAAAACGCTTTCGGGCATCACTATGCCCTTCATCAGTGGCGAAGTGAAAAATACAGTGCCAACAAATGCTTACATATAGGCCAAATCGGCAGGCAAAATTTACATGTTATCCATTTACGATTTTACAATAGTTACATTATTTTATTTTATAAACAAGGCATTTAAAATTTAAATAATTATTAAATACGAATTACAATAAAGTGCAAGGTTCATAACCAAAATGTATGTCGTCGAAACACAAATTACATCAAATGTTAAATTCACAGAAAATTATGTAAAGGTTTGACTCGTATGGATGGCCTATTTTGGTTGCCTTTAATTTTAAAAGTTAAAATACACTCAATAACTAAAAAAAAATCAACGCACCAAGAAGGAGTTGTCCGATTGTGATAAAAATTGGTGGATGCGAGGAACATACATAGAAAAGGAAACGATTAAAATTTCAGAACAATTTAATGATTTAGAGTTTGACCGTATATAGAGGGAGGAAGTCAATAAGGCGTTGTTCCACCTCTGGCCTGGATGGATGTCACCCGGCGTGGCATAGACTGATAAAGTTCGCGGATGGTGTCCTGCGGAATGTCTTGCCAAATTGTCTCGAACTGTCGGGCTAAATCGTCAACATTCTGGGATGGTTGCAATCGCCTTCCCATAACGTTCCAAATGTGCTCTATGGGAGAGAGATCAGGAGACCTAGCTGGCCAAGGATGTGTTGGACAAGCTTGAAGACAATTCATAGCAACACGTGCCGTGTGCGGCCGGGCATTATCTTGTTGAAAAGTAAGTCCGGGGTGTCACAAAAGGAACGGTGACACAATCGGTCGAAGAATGTTGTCTACGTACCGCTGTGAGGTTAGTGTGCCAGAAATGACTACCAAAGGGGTCCGGATATCAAAGGAGCTGGCACCCCAGACCATAACGCCCTGTTGTGGGCATGTGTGGCGTGCGATAGTAAGGGCAGGATCCCCACGCTGCTCTGGACGTCTCCAGACACGTCTGCTGTTGTCGTCAGGACACAGTTTGAAACGGGACTCATCCCTAAAGACTAAATGTCTTTGCATACGAAATTCCATTACAATCGGACAATCCTTCTTGGTGCGTCGATTTTTTTTTTGTTATAGAGTGTATCTTTACTACAAGCGTGAGTGTCAAATTTATGGAAACTAATATATAAATCTACATAAAAATAAAAGGCACCTATATAAAGAAAATAAGAGTAATAATTAATAGTATTATGTTCACTATCCTGATAGCATTAGTATTTTAAGTGTTGTGAACACTTATTTTTTCCTTCCCTTTTCCTAGGCAATCATCTAAAATATTTAAACCTTAAACAATTCTAACCGTATTAAAATTGTCCGGATATAATCTTCTTTAAAAAAAAAAAACTCTTTAGGAGGAAAGCGTGAAAAACACAAATAAAAGCCATTTGAATATTATTCGAAGCTATCTTGTCTGAAAACAACACAAAAGGGCCCGGATCCAAATTCTAATATCAACCTACAGCTGAAAAATATTTTGAAACATCAGATATTCTACAAACCTTAAAACACTTTGTTAAAACCCGGGCAGATTCATTGGACACAAAAGAAATTAAATGGGAGTTTCTGTCAAAGAATCTGCATCACGGAACTTCTTTCTAACGTACAAAAATCAACTTTTATGATTTTGTAAATTGTTGTTCAACTTTTAGACGAATTATCCACGCATTTCAGGCAATTCCGAATAACTAGCAGATTCTTTTCCTTATTCTTTCAAGCCAACATAATTCTCGATGCCATTTTCATGTACAACAGCCCGCTCCCAGAAAATAATAGCAAGGGGTTGTATATCAAAGAAAAGAATATCAAGAGAAAAAGGGCAGCCAAGCAAACTCCCAGCCGGCAAACTTGTTCTACCAGCAGTGTTCAGCCTGTGAAGAGAATTTGCTTAGTGAGCATCCGTCAATGTCAAGGGGGCAGCAAAATAGAAAAAGAAAGAAAGAAACCAACACGAACTCGTTCTCTTTTTTTAAGGTTAAGGTTAGGTCCCGGGCCGAAAGGGGTGCTGGCTTTTCTCTCCAGTAGAGATCTCGCGTGGTCGGTTGGGGTTGGGTTGTTGGCAATGGATAGTCTGGTCTCAGTTGCTCTTATCAGCAAACAGTGACATCTTTAACAAGCAATCTACTGGAAAAGATTTATAAGCGTTAGCAATATAAATCCCGAGAGCCAACTGACTTTAATTGAAGAATAGAGATCGATGAAAATTTTGATATACAAAATTTTATAATATCCCAGAATTGGCAAAAATTGTTTCAAGAATTTTCTACACGGCAGCATATTTTTTCTTCACATTTAAACAAAGCTGTAGCGCTGGCTTTCGTTATCTGAGGAATTTAGTGAAAGGGTCGGCAATGAACAACCCATGACATCTCTGATATTTATATCAAGTAAATATAAACTTAAGATTCGAAATAAAAGATTAAATTTAAACAAATTATATTTTATCTGTTAGTTAGACAAATTTATTTAGAAACCTTTAATGCGTATACGCAAAAAAGTTGAAATAACTGAAATACACTAAAACTCCCTCATAGCAAGCCCGCTTTTTGTGAATTAGGGATTTAACGAGTAATTTATGAACTTTTAATTGGTGCACTGGTAATTGAAGCCTGATTTGCTCGATTCTAACTAGCAACATGTTTGGATCCTCGATATCAACAAGCATACGAAATGGTATATCTGATTAAATATGAACAAGGAGGATATAAACTGAGCAAAAGAAAAAAATGTGACATCGCTTATGAATCATTATGAGGTGGAATGAGTTGCGTGGAAGGAGGGAGGGGGAGGGGGAATCATCTCAAGATCTAAGCATCACACACACACATACACACATGTTTTCGAGTCATAAGAAGTATTTCAGTGTTTTCCGGGTTGTCTTCGGCTGTGGAAACTGCAAAGTTGAAAAAGAAGATATTGGATTCTGAGAATGAAATATATTCTTTTATATCTTATTTACATGGTGTATGGGATTCCTGAGAATGGGTTTTGTAATACTAAATGGGAACTATGTTCCTAAGAAAATAATGCACTCGGAGTAGAAAATGGGAAAATAACTTCCAGAATGTGATACCGTGATCACTTTGACATGTTTTAGCACGTTTCTGTCATTTCTTGGTTTATTTTAAACCAGTTTTTATTTACTTTTTGTGTGAAGCAATATTACACTCCTACATGTAACACTTAATTATATAAAAAAAAAATGCACGGAAAAAAATTGGAAAGTACGTCAAAGTCACTCCATATTTGGAATGATTTTGGCACTTTCAATTTGTTATATATCTCCCATTTCCAATTGTTTAGTCAAGAAGTGGTTTTCCAATTGTCAATAATACCTCTCTACATATAAAAATGTAGATACGAATATAGAACGATTTAAAATAGGTGAATTAGAAAAAAAAAAAACACTTATAAACGTTTTTATCTAACTGACAATTTGTTTCTATTGATGAAACCATTCAAAAAATCCGTTACGGGTAGATTGTTAATGGAGTTCTTAATGTTAACACATTTCTTGTCGAGCTATTTTTTTCACCACCGTACGAACCTTGTTTCGTTATCGAAAACCTCCACTCAGCCTCTAAAACTGTCTGCTCTTCACCAGTCGTCAACATTATTTGCCTGCCCAGAGACTTTGCAAATCGTCCAATATGTCATTTTTAATGGCGTCTAGTGCCAACCACAAATTTTCTGTAGAATTATTCGCATATTTTTAGGGTTTTTAATATGCACATTATGATAATTTTATTAGATAATTTAAATATTCTAAATTGATAAATAACAATATTGCGAAACAATTGTATAGAGTTACATGAATTATATGGTATAAAATAACTCTAATTCGAAATTTAAAAAAATTGATATGGGCAGCACATGACTTTCCCTGTAGACTCAAATGCATTTTTTCTTTATTTCTTTAATAATTCATTAAATTGAGTTTAATTGCATAAAATAACACTAAATTTGCATTTTTAATTCAATTTCTGTTTTTATTTGGTAATTGGACATTTTTCCAAAAGTGGCATAACTAAATGCGAAAAATCTCAAATATCTCGAGAACGGTTAGATCTAGAGTAATAGAGTTGTTCTTATTCTTTTCATCATCAAAAATTACGTATAAAACAAGCATTTAATTGATATATTTGGACATACGTAGCTTTTTTTTTAGATTTTGGCGATTTTTGAGGGCCATTTCGTAAAAAAGGGCAGGTTGTTCTTTTCCGATTAATACCAAAATCTAATCAGCACCAAAGTATCTTCCAAGTAACTTATCTGTGGGCGCGGTAGCCCTGTGGTTAGCTCGCGGAGGTTGCACTCGGTAGTCCCGGGTTCGATTCCCGCCGCTGCCCAAACTGCCGCCGTGTTCACGCGGAGTACAATCACGTTAAACATGTGGGTCCGTAAGTCCTTCCGAGAGGTTGGTGGTAGGGGAAGGAGGGTATGGTCCCTGTGGATGCCTCCCCCACTGGGTTCCGGTCTAAATTGGGTGGCACTTCCCGGCCGTCCAAACAGATACCTTACACCTTTCTGGTAGGTCGGACGGTCTGGGTCGAAGAAGAAGAAGAAGTAACTTATCTACCAAATTTTCTGAAATTTGGTCAATTAGTATTTTAGCTAGAGTGGATACATGAAATTTTTATGGACCATTTCGCAAAAAAAGGCAGGTTCTGTTTTTACGAATCGTACCAAAAACTAATCAGCACCAGGATCATACCCAAGTGACTTACCTACCAAATTTTATGAAATTCGGTCCATAATTTTTTGAGTTAGAGTGGATGCATACATTACACAGACAGACAGACAGACAGACAGACAGACACACACACACACACACACACACACACACAGACGTCAAGCTAAAAATAGTTTTTTCGTATTCTATAGATCTCGAAACGTGTAGATCAGTCGAAAATTCGAGTTGCGATTTTCAGCATGATTCCAATATTTTCCCTATACATTACCATGTGTTGCAGGGAAAGTAAAAAATAATCATGTGTCAAGGTGCACTTATGTACGTCGAAAAGTACCTTTGTATCAAATTTCATGATCATACGAGGCTTAGAATTCTCGTTACAGACTGCACACACAGATATCTTCCTTTATTATGTAAGATTGATGGTTTATTAGACGATAATTCCAAATTATAAGGAGAGCAATTTAATTTGATGTTATTATTATATTTTTTTATAAATTCATTAAAACTTGTCTATTCATCGTCTGGACTCCGTATAAAGGAATTTTTTTTATATTTTCTGTGGTGTCAACATAGAAACTTTGTGACAATATTTCAGGTCACTAAAGAATCAATTTGTGTAAATATCGGCCTACATCGGGATAATAACTAAAAAACTAATTCAAATCTTAGAAAATAACATTGAGGGGCATTTGTGTACATCGAGAAATACTTGTCTACTAAATTTCATTATCGTACGAGGCTTGAATTTTACGCTACAGACTGCACACACACACATCTTCCTTTATTATGTGAGATTGATGGCCAGTAGGTAATAATTCCAAATTATCTGGATAGAAATTTAATTTGATATTTTTATTGTCTGCTATAACTACGCAGATCAAATCATCAGCATATTTATGCATTTGGTAGTCAGTGAATGTCAGAGAATGTTCATAATGATAAAGATACAAATTAGCCAAAATACTACTACAACCACCTTGTAGGACTCCAGATACTTCCAATATGCCAATAGTTCATAAAATGAAAGGATTATAAGTATAATTCATTAAATTCAATTACATTTCATTCAATGAATTATAAGTATAATTTATTGAATGAAATATATAATTGTCAAATAAAACAAAATGGAGAAGTTTGGGAAATTTTTTGAATTTTTATATGATCAGAATTATTAGTAATAAATGTATTGTATAATACTAAAATTGCATCATAAAGAACTATAATATTAATGTAATTAAAGTGATATCTAAAATCAAAAAGTTTGTAAACCAAAAATATTACCTATTGTATCTATTTTATTGAATTATTCTTTGCTATTATCTAGAATAAAATAACCATTCCTAGAGTAAAATAGATTATCATTTAATTATTTTAAATTATTTAGCAGTAATTTTCTAGCAGTAGTAGAATAAGTATTATGGCCACTAGTAACAGCTATAAATCTAACAGGATTTTTGCGAAATTTCGGTACTAAAACAACACGTGGAAATTTCAAAATTTTAGAATTTAGATTTAAATCATTATCCATATTGATAATTTTATGTTTGATACTAATTTGAGAATGTGAATTAAGTTGCAAGTTGAATATTATTATTCTTTAAATAATCTAACAAATATTATACTTTTCTTACAAATAATTGCATAATTATTGGAGGCTATATCTACATATGAAATTATAAAAGAAAAATTGTAAATTAATATTTAAGTTTCTTACGTACACGCACGCACACACACACACACACACACACACACACACACACACACACACACACACACACACACACACACACGCACACGCACACACACACAAAAAAAAAGTAAATAAAAAAAAAATACGCTGGTGTCAAAATTATCCGGCAGTGCCAAAGTAACCTATCATAGTCAGTTCTACCATCACCATCTCTAGAAATGATGATATATTTTCAAAGAACGGCATTTGATGGCATATTTTTAAAATATCAATTCTTAGCATTATGAAAATCCTCTCATATAATAAAATAAATCTTTCTTTAAATATAGTAACCAAAAAGTATAGTGATATACCATACAGTGATATCAATCTTAAATTTCTGCCCGAGATAAGAGTTATTTTAGGAGGTCAAACACTAGAAATTATTAGATTTATTCCAAACTATAATACTCATGCTTCGTTCAAACAAGCAAGATACCATTTATGCAACCTTTTATGGGTTCTTGACATATAACCTGTTCAGCAAGTAAAGTTAAGATACACCTTATGTTATGCGTTCCCGAAGCGTGATCCCCCGCTCCTGGCCATGCATACCCTTACAAGATCACGAAAACATGCCCGACTATTTTATCGGAAAACGTAGTTCAATACCTTTCTTGATGAAGATCATATCGCACCTAAGTAAAGGCTCTGACGATAAGACATTTCGTAAATAAAATTATTCTCGGATGAAAAACTTATCGCATAAGAGACATGGGAAGAATAAGAAAAAAATTAAGAAAGCATTTCCCCTCCTCTTTCAGCATACCATCGCGGAAACTGATTGAGGATAAGGAAAGCATCAAGAGAGATTTTTCATGTCTCTGGAAAAGTTACGGTGGAGATTTCCTAAAGTTCTGGGTCAAGTTGACTGAAATAAAAAAGCCGACTCATGCCGCCATGACTTCTTTGATTCTTGATTTCGTTGTAATCTGAAAGAGAGTGTAAACTCTCATATTCGCACTTTCGCGTTTGTCTCAAAAGAAAATAGCTTTCTCATATTCTCCTTACACTAGCATATTTAAGCCTGTCAAAGACAGAAAAACTAGCATTCTTAAGTATTAAGTTACAACTGTGGTTAGAAAAAAATCCGGCATCTTCAATCATAACAACCCCGAAAGCCAAAAATAAAACAAAAGCGATGGAAACACCAAGCATTACACGAATTTTCGCACATATCGGTACGCCAATTGAGTGACTCAGTTTAAAAAAAACTTTTTTAGCCGGGGAAGTACATTTAAAAATTTAAATGTTATCTTCAAAAGTTTACGTCCAATTCAAATTAATTTTTCGTAGAATGCTATAATGATGAAATAATCGAACAGTTAAAAAATCAAAATGGGAAACATGAAATTTTGCATTTTAAACAACAGGCTCCGTTGCGACATATATATCATGTTGCACGTCGTATTTCTTGAGTTCAAAAAATAGTCTGCTCGATAAATTTGATTAAAAAATGGCAAAATATCAGCTGAATTTCGACTTTTAAGTACATATCTTTTAAACTAATTCGAATTTTTAAAAAATCCCGTGTCGTTTCAGGACCTCAGCCTAACCCTGTACCAAATTTCGAGAAAGTGCTTCAATTTTACGCTATAGGCAGCAATGATCAGACAGATAGACAGACATATTATTTAAGAATTAATCTTTTTTCTCCTTATAAAACAGCTGGAAATCTTTTATCAGGACTCTTTTACTTTACAGCGTACAATTTCATTAAAAGCAAATTAAACCGCATACAAGATTTCTAAAGTTAAATGAAACACACAGAGTAAAATTATGTATAAAAACACCATCAGTAAATAAAATTGAATATTTAAGATTAAAAACAAAACAAATCAGAGTTTGAGAATCTTATGAAATATTGGCTACTTCTATTTATAACTAAGCAATCAGCAGTTCAATATGAATACAGTATGTACTATTTACAATCTATCAATTGATCAGGATACAACGAGGCGTTACATCGTACACATTGACCAAGTTAAGTAAGTTTATCAAATGGGACATCAACAAGTTCATTGGATACTTCAACAATGACTATACATTGTAGAGTCACACTTCACTTAATTAACGCTGTGCCAAAAAGATCCAAGCGAGGAGCATTTCTAATAAAGTTCATTGAGCGCGAGCAATCATTCACTTTAAACATCCGCCAACCACGTCACGCAAATCAATTGTGTATAAACATTTCTCACTTTGTTTTGTTGTTACCTGGCAACGATTGATGATGCCGCAGAGCTCAAGTCTTGCTCTCTATGATCTTAGAGAGAAAGCTTATTAGTAAACATCGGACTTGGGTCAAAGAACATGCATCATTGCAAGGGAAGTAGAGAACAAAGGGGGGAACATGGGCAGCAGCGGGCAAATGTTTCTTGCGCAAATGGGAAATCGAAACAATTCTTAGATGACTAATTGTCGAAACGTGACTGAACGCAAAAAGAGAAATAGCTCTTGATTTTCGATTAACTAATATACAAGCTAAGAAAAAAAATTACGGGGGGGGGGGGGGTGATTAAAGTTATGCATAGTTTGATTGTTGCCTGACAAAACCGCATAACTATCTCGAAATCAAGTGGTCTAGGATTCGAGTCCTGCTCTGATACCACAAAACTTTATACAGGAGCATGAACATCTTTCTGGTCTTAATAATACATGAGATAGAAATATATGAGATTGTAGAAATGGAATGACACGATGGGACTATGAAAATGAGAATATATGATGAGACTGCGGAAATAAAAATATTTTATAAAGATTGTGGAAATAAAATATGTGATGACGAGTGTGAAATATAAATATATTACGTGGGAATGAAAATTTTGGAAACAAAATATGAGATGAAGCATTGGATATAAAGGGAAAGATTCGAGTCTATGTGAATCCTTGAAATTGAATTAAAAAAAAGTCGAAAACGATGTTAACTTTATATTTATGGCAGACCATCTGGTCTGTGTGAAGACTCGAACTCTAAAAAAGAGGAGAAGAATGCAACGTTGACATAATAGCTCTGATAGCTCATCTGGTTGATCCCGTGACTTGAAATCCAGATATCGTAAGTCAAAATTTCATTCTTGACAATATGGCCAATTCTGTTATTTATTTCATAAAATTCTGCACCAACAAGCAAAATTTGCACAGGGTAGAACTCAGCCGACCCGTTGATTCAAAAGCAAGTTCTTACTAATTGGCCTAGGTTGAGAAAGGTTATCTCGAATACTCCTTCGATTTCGAGACTGAGGCTTCCGCACGGTCTCCATGAAAATAGTTGTATGTATACAATATTTTTCCTTTTTTCAGTCATCATATGCCAACTTTTAGAGAATCAACCTCGTTGTAGAACCTTGCTCTGCAGGACTTGAGTCTGCGACCCTCAATCTCTAGACGCATGGTCGGTCTAACTCAGCTTTTTCACTAAACCACGGCAATGTCACTTATAGAATCGTATAAATATCCTTCGTTATTCTGTGAAAATATAGCACCATATAATACGTTGAATGGAGCCATTTGTTACAAATATTTTAGTTGAAAATGATCACATATTCTGGCTTGGGCATGAAAAGAAAAATGGAAATCAGTTACAATTAAGACAATTGACTTTAAAAATTTGATTATATGATGACAATTTGGTTTCAAACTTGTAAACAAAAGTTTATGAATATGATTGCAGTCATCTATATTTGTTGACTTGAAACTTGAAAGTTTTATGCATGAGTTTCTATTTTAAACTTTCATTTAATAATGTTGATTGTAGTGATCTATTATCTGCTATCAATTTTAAAATCTGGGATATTTAATTGAGAAATAATGATCTCCTCTAGTTATATATAACTATTGCAATTCTAATCCATTGTAAAGTTTTGTAAGTTATTTAATTTGCACACCAGTAGTCTAAATATTTTTAACATGTCGATTCAACATTTTAAAAATCCTCCTGTGTGCAGCTCATGACCTTCCTTATGCAATTCAAGTATTTTTTCAATGCGAAATAGTGATGGACAAGATTCACGGCAAGTTTTTAACATTGAAAAGTAAGCTGTCATTTGGCACTTCTGGATGGCAAAATGTAAAATTATTTTGAAGTACCCAATTAACTTATATTTCGCGCAAATATAACTTGACAATTAGATCTTGCCTTTTTAATGATTTTTTAAAAAAATAATCCAAACGTGTAGGAGTCTTCAGAACGCTAGATCGTGTTTAAAATCAATAGGGCTCCAGTATTCACTGATTGCAATAATCATACCAAATTTCAAGGAAACACACACTAACATGTATCCCTGTGGATGCCTCCCCCACTGGGTTTCGGTCTAAATTGGGTGGCACTTCTCGGTCGTCCAAACTGTTACCTTACACCTTTCTGGTAGGTCGGACGGTCTGGGTCTCAACAACAACAACACTAGCATGTATATACACACACAGGCATCACTTCAAAAACGTTCGATTAGCGTTCAAAGATGCTTTAAATGTGTTCTACGGTCGAATTCGAATTTTCGACCCTGTCACAATAATTTTCCCTTGTACTATGTATATAGCGAAAGTAATAAGTATGTTTGTCCATGGATAATTAATTTTGCACTTATGACTCTTTGAAATTTCCAAATTGAACGTAATGTGTTTTATGTTCGTGATAGTCACCCTGTTGGATCTTTTATGCGTTGTGTACTTTTGTGAAAAAATAAATAAATATGTAAATAAATACCGTATTTAAACACTGGAATTCGAGTCTGATACATTTACTGGATTACAAGGTTACATTTAAATTTTTAAACTAACTGGTACTTCTTATCAGAGTATTTATTAACCCTTTTGGGGTCCTATGTCGGGAAAGACCCGATATTCAGAATTATTAGTTTCAGTCAGATGTCCAGTGCGCTCCTATATTAAAAATTATTAATTCCAGTCACATATCAGGTGAGTCCCATCATCACTTTTCACGCTAATGGCTTCATTATTGCACCGGAAATGCCATCTATGGACTGACTGAACATTGTACTTACCAATTGCTGGCCTCAAAAGAGCGTTTACAAGGAGGAAAATGCTTCTACGAAACGAATTTAACGAAGTTTTATTTGGTTCTGCAAGTGATAGCTGAATAGCGGAATAAGTGATAGAAAATTGATGATTTGGAATATCATTAAAGTTGAAAAAGTGATAATAAAAATAAATTAATTATTATTTTTTTGTTGATATGTATTTTTACGAGTTTTCCTACAAAATTAAATGGGACTTGGGTAGGCCATTTGCGAAAATAAAAAATTGACATGAAAGGGTTGAAATACATGCAGCATCTCTGTAGCAGTTAATGAAAACCCCCGTAAAGCAATTAATGAAAGTCCCCCGTAGCAGTTAATGAAAACGGATTGATAAACTTTCCCTTAAATAAAACTTTTAATTTTGCGAAAAATAATGCAAAAAATACACAAATATTACAATTTTAATCCATGTAGTGCCACTGCCAGTTGCACGCGTGATCAACAAATAATTGTAATCTAATACACCTGATTTTTATTGAGTTCGCAAGTCCGGCATAGAAATTCAAAAGATTCTAAAATTCCAAACAAATCAAATAACCAGTAAAAATTCGATTTCTCTGACATAGAAGCTGTCTTTCTTTGCAGTCAGCAAGAAGCTGAAGCAATTTCAAGTAATTTTCAGCTGGCAACGAGACAAGCTCGATCGAAAAAAGGTTACTAACCCCTACATTATGGGAATCAAAAAATAAGATGAACGAAAGTCGCGGCCGGGTTGGTACCAATATTGGTAAACACTAGTAGCAGGCTAGATGCCTATATAATAAGCTGCCATCCCTGCTCCCCCTGATAGCCTGCGTTGACCAATCAGGTTTCACGACAAGGTCTATCATCAGCTATTTAAATCGTGTTTACGCTGTTGCATACGAAACGTCGAGATGCTAGCCCGGAAGGGAAGTCACTCAGGTCTTGATTCTTAGCTTGTGGGTTTTGGTTTTTATCGAGACACACTATACGTGAAGTTGTGGAGTTCTTATTCTTTATGACTTTTCGGTTCAGGAGTGGGAATAGTGAATAAATGTTTATAGTTCAAAGACCTGCGCCTTCGTCGTGCAGAAGTTGAGTTTACACCGGTTTAAAACTTCACGCAAAAAAGTTCTGATAGTTTTTTCGCAAACCAGAAATGCTACCTATATACCGATGTATATGAGTTATTTTCACGCAATCGAATACAGCACCTCTAAATAAGTCTAGCTTTCGACTATTTTCCACAGCACCTCTATGCAACTTTATATTGTTACGAAATTCATTTTACGCCCTTTTAGAATTTTCAAAGATTGTGGAACTGGTGTTCTTATCTTTATGGAATTTCAGTTGAGTAATGGAAATAAGTGTATAATTGCTTTGGGTTCAAGTATCTGCTTCAATCGCCGTTCAAGGGTACATTTCACTGCGTTGGCGAAAGATAGGAAGTAAAGTCTTTAAACCTAAGCTCTAGCATAATTAGAAGCTGAGATAGGATCACATTAGTGAAACACCTAAATTTGAGCTGACCATAGGTAATACATTATAGTCCGAGGGGGTATAACCTATTCAATTTTATTGATCGACAGAATGGGTTATGCTAAACTTACTTAAAATCAACACTTCGTTCTCAATAATTAATTAAAATACTTGCAATCACAAAGAGAAAACTAGCACTTTTAATAAGAGAAGTAAATTTAAAGCAAATTACGAGAAATTTGCGCTTTAGTAAATGAAGTATATTAAAACAATATACAGAAATATCTGGTCAAAATTCCCACTTTGCCGACCTAGGGATTTTTATTGTAGCCAGTGGCGTTTCGAGGCCAGGATTATTTTTATTGGACTTATCTTGCATTTTTTTAAAGCCTTGTTAGTGCATTATATCTAATCCAACGTTTTCTTGGTATTTTATATAATTCTACATTTTATTATTAGGCATTTGTGTAACAGTTTATAGTGTTCTTTACAACGTTTTGGCTACAACCTGTATATCGAATTGTAGTTGAGCTTGAGAATATTGAGATCATGATACTATAAATCCAATGGTGCGCTTTGTTTGATTATTCATTGGGACAAGGGTCGGATTATCCATTGGGGAAAGGTAGTTTCGAAGCAGGAAGTATATTATATCATACAAAGACCTCCAAAATGTTGTTGACTTGGGGGTGGGAGCAAAATTCTATTCCACAACCTAAAGTGAAAAGACTAAAGCATTTGTTAGTCTTTTAATGAATCCTTATTTTACTATTATTATTATTATTATTATTTGAACTTGTAAAAAAACATAAATAAACTGTCGGATAACCGATTTTTCAGATTAACAATTTTCGGATGTGTGACATTCTACTGTATTTATTGTTCGAATGAGGCTTTTTCATGAAAGTTAGCTTGGGGCCTTAAAAAAACCTCGGGACGCTACTGATTATAGTCGCTAGCATACTCTGCTTTGCGGGTGAAAGAAGGTCCATTTACGGTCGAAAATCAACTTTTATAGACCCGCTTAAAATTCATAAAAAAATTTAGAATTAGAATAATTAAAAAAAATATTTGTCGTAAAAAATATTTGTTGTAAAAAATATATATATTCGAAAATGTTACTCCATATTCACGCAGAAAATTGGAACCGTGCGAATCTTCAATTTATGAATGGATGAACTCAAAATTACATTTCCTAGAAAAAACTTGTTTTGTAAGTTATTTTCAAAACCTAATTTAAAAATGAATTTATTTTTTTGGGGATTCCGTAAAAAGTTACTTGGAAAAAGCATTCTTCGTTTCCTCCGATGGAAACGTTATGATAATACTTTCTAAAGAACGGATTGGTGTGAAAGTCGTTTATAATTGCGCTTCAACATAAAATAACCAAAAAACTAATTCAAATTAAAAAAAATCTCTCCAGTGTCACTCTGGATCTGACCTGAACAATCTCTGTGCCGAATTTCGTAGCTGTGAGAGACTTAGATCTTCTGCTAAGCCGCCAACAGATATCTTATTTCGTTATTGGAGATATTATATCATCTTAAAGTCCTTTAGTGGATAAATCTCTATATGGTGCAAGAAGTATTTGTGTATGGAAACTTGAAATGTCAAATCATACCAAAGCAGTAACTAGAGGCAAGTGGGGAGTTCGAAGAGGGTCCGACCCCCTTCAAAAATAATCAACCTGATTCAAAATAAATAATAACAAAATTCAAAATAAATAAACATATAAATTTGATGAGATATAAATTTGAGAATTCGATAAGCTTCATTGAAAACTGAAATGGATGCCAAATCAGAAAAACTACAAAAATATTCAGTATTGCTTTGAAGAAATGTAACAAGGGCCTTTTCCCTAAAATTTGTGTGCCACTAAAGTTATTTGCCGTACATTTTGTGTCAACAGAATTAGTCGACAGGCCATTTTCGACTTTATAAGAAAATTAAATTACCTTTGAATCATCACAGGGTATAATTGTTTAACAGGTGTAATACTTATGTCCATTCATCGTGATAAAACAATGGATAAAGATGTGCCATCCTCAACATGTGCGCTGTTGAAGCACGAAGAAAGAAAATGGTCCAGTCTATCTTATCATCATAGGAATGAATATTTCCTAAAAGTAATGTTGCCAATATTTGTAGCAAGTTATTTTTTATACATTTAGTATAAAAACACATATTTATACATTTAGACAAACTCATCTGTATCTAGAAATAATAAATAATATTATTCATTTCAATATATAATTTTTCTTGAAGTCATCTAAAATGAGATCAAAATAGAATAATTTCTATTCGGTGGAAAAAGAATATTTTTCTCAAAAAGCTATTTGATGCCTCCAATCACAACCATTTTTTGTCCCCTCCAAAACAAATTTCTGGCTACAATATTGTAAACATCGAACACTTATATAGCCGCGTTTTTCAACATATTTCACTTAGAAATGCTTGAAGAAAGACATGCCATCCTTGTGAGTACATCTATATTTATACCTTGTATATTAAAATTCCCTTCTGCAACACCTATATAGGTATAAAACTTTTACAATTTTTCCCCTTAAAAATATCTATATTCGAAGAATGTTAAGGGTTCCATAACTTAATCCTTTACTGCATCACTGCCTTCTTAATGCATTGCACCAGAATGCTATGCGTAAATATTTCACAAAAAAAAAAGTTTCCTATCTTCAAAAATCAGAAAATTAAAATGCAATTAAGTAAAAATAATACTACCAGATCTCTCACTTTCGTTCATGGCACAAAAGCCTATCTCATCCTTCTGACGATAACTCAGATTTATATCAACCGCAAATTCTTAAAGCAGTCAAATATACAAGGTCGACAAACTGACCTTCATTGTATTCAGACCGAGCCATAAGATTAGAAATATGCAAACTATTTTTGCTCCTCAACTTCAAGATGTACTTCAGAAGATTCAGGAATACAAACGCATATCATTTCTGCCCTGAGTAAGGTCGTTTGGACTAGGTTAACCAAAGTCCAAATATTGACCTTTTAGCATTGTATAAGCCGCTGCGCTGTTAAAATATTGACATCTACTCTCTTCGATTCTTGTGAGGACTCAAGAGAAGAAAACTGCTGCTGAGAGCAAGCAGATGCGTCTTGTCAAGATGACAAAGACGAAATGTAACGCCCTCAATGTCGGCGGCCTTGTGCGGAGGTGACTTCATAAGCAAACAGTTGGTAACTAAAAAAGTAGCTTACCCTGTGCTACAAACATAAGTAGTTATTTCAGAAATACCTGAGCACCACAGAAATAAATCAGATTAATAAATCACTTCATGAAACATTATTTCTACTGCATTGTTACTGTATTTATACTGTACGTAATTTTTGTGCAGTAGTTCAGTTCCCGAAGGGGAGTAACTTTAATGGTGTGCATGATTATGCATGTTTCGTAATCATAAGCATAATCGTTAGGAAGAATAAATTAATAATCAAAAAATAACGCAACAACGCTATTTTTTGATTGGGTATTCGTAATTTTAGTAAAATCTGATTTGAAAGCCAATCTGATTTGATATCCCCAAAGTATGTGGAGTCACTATGTAGATTGCAATTTTAACTCCCCGTCAGAAGGTATTGATCAGCTGCGTGTGCTAGTATTCATGGATTTTATCTTCTGTAATATAAACGCGACATAGTTTCCTTTAAAAAAAATTCCATTGAATCAATACAGGCCAAAATGAATGCGCTAAAATTTACAAAAAATATAAAATTGAATCAATATATGCCACAATGAAAGTGTTAAAATCGTATTGGAAGATATACCCATACTACTTATATTCTCATAGATTAGAAGATATACCCGTGTATTTAGAAGATATATTCGTAATACAATATAAGAGTTTGAAAATGTTTGACAAAATAAAACAGATGACGTAAGAAATTGAAAATATCATTAATTCCTGTAATTTTTAAACCCGAAGGCCGTAATTGGCACAATCCAGCCAAAAATGCAATTTCGATAAAAGTGATTTTATATACAGGGTGGCCATAATTAAAGTAGAGGTGTTTAGAGCCCGGTAGTGAGAAAACTGTTGGGCCAAACTCAACCAAATTTGCAGTAAATACTATTTAGACTATGGGGTTTTGATTTTCAAAAGAAAAAAAAAATAGTTCGGATTTTTGCCACCTTGGGCCAAAGTGACGCTGTAAGGTCCATTTTAGGAGTAAAATAGGCACAGAAAGTACAGAAAGTTTCGTCAATGCTGAGACGTATCCAACAATGCTGCTGAACTTCGTTATTCCGCAACTTCAACAGCGTGGATGTCTTGAATCTACGATATTTATGCAGGATGGAGCACCCCTCATATTGGATTGCGCGTACAGGAAGTCCTACGGCATTTTACAAACAACCGAATAATTAGTTGAGCGTTTCCTATGAAGTGGCCAGCCCGTTCTGCTGATCTGACCCCTTGTGACTTTTGGTTGTGGGGTAATGTAAAGCGCTTGGTATACCATGGGAATGCCACTTTGAAGGACCGAATAACATTGCACGTCAAGCAAATCAATGGAGATCTGCTGCATTCTGCAGTAGAGAATGCTGTTCAGAGAATGCACTTTTTGGAACATATGCAAGGAAAATATATTGAATCACGCATGTAAATAAAGCCAATATAAAAATTAATATCATACGTATGTAAATGTAAGATGCAAATGTAAATATAAAATGTACTAAATACGTATAAAATGTACATGTGATGTCCTTTTCAAAATGCATGTAAAATGTTAACTTTCTGTACTTCCTATGCCTATTTTACTCCAAAAATGGACGTTACAGCACCACTTCGACCCGCGGTGGAAAAATTCTGAACTATTTTTTTTGCTTCTAAAAATCAAAACCGCATGGTCTAAATCATATTTACTGCAAATTTGGTTCAGTTTGGCCCAACAGTTTTTTCACTATCGGGCTCTAAACATCTCTACTTTAATTATGGCCACCCTTGTACATTTCTTTATTAGCTAAATCCGAAAAGATTTAATAAAAATCGTCTGCCGTGGATTGGATTTAATTCCGTTGCTAAGCGATATGGTATAACTTTCTTCAAATAAATTGGAGGAAAAAAATATCGTTTACATAATACTATCTCTATGAAAGGTTTAATTTTGCGGTTTTTTATTAATACCTCGACTACCCCTGGTCCTCGGAACACGAGAGACAGCTTAATTTACTTATGTTTGCGTCAGTAAACAGAAACTGAAAATATATAATTTATGGAAAGTGTATGGTTTTTTTTTTCTAATAACGTAAGTAATATAATACATTCTCTGTCTGTGTCGTCTGTAGTGAAAAATATGAGAGATCCATACAAGAAATTTGATACAGAGGTACCTCGACTTTTAAAAGTCGACGGCTCTTTGAGATTCTTTTAAAATTCGAATGAGTTTAAAAATTAAGAATTTAATTAAATTTGGTTCTATTCCTTATAACTGTCAATTTTGATTGGTAGCACCATCTATTGGACGTTTCTGACACTAATTTATAAAAACTGAAACTTTTTTTATATTTTATGTACAGCTAAAGGGGCATGATCTGCCCTTTTAATTTCGTCCATCGTACACATCGTTGATAAAGACAAAAATTAAATCCAACTTGCCAGGCAAACAGGAAAATGTCCAAAGATCCCGCTAGCAGTATTAACGCCAAATTTTCATTCCTGAGACTCGGCAACTTTTGCAATTGCTTTAAATTTTGCTGGTGGCGCCAACTATAGTGTTATTTGAAGATAGTAGAGTCGTCAGAAAAAAATTCTTGGGGGAGGGGGGGGGGTGTAGCCAAATACCTTGTTTTCTATGCATTCTTTCTTCGGAATTCAGTGGGTTCGTGATTTGTTATGACCTCCAAATCACCCCCTTGGCGGCACCACTGCTTGAAGATGAAAACGTCGTGGTTCGAATTTTCATATTGTAACAGCGTTAAATTTAAAATATTGTGATAAAAGTTTCTGGATTCCAAGAAATTTTAGATAATATAAATGTTCTTTCAGACCAAATTTTAATTTTAATTAGTTCATTTTGCATATTTCATCAAATATTTATGTCATTAAAAAGCGCACAATTGTTTTTGTAATGATGTATTCTAATCTTTGTAACTCGTTTAGAAAATAAATGTGTATTATATCCATTTTAAAACTACATACCGTGCTGTTTTTTTTCCCTTGTACATTAACATCATGCTGAAGGTATTTAGGAAGTGGGCTGGCAACTGGATAAAAAAAAATGTCAAACTGAAACTGTCAAACTGACCCGTAGTCAGCTTTTTACAGAAATCCGCAAAAGCCCGATTATTTAAATTTTACTTTGTAACCAGCGTTACCCCTAATTTACAGCAGAGATTTATTCACCCAATATCAGCCCTGGCGTTTTTGGAAAAATTTGCAGAGTTCCTTCAACGATACTAGTATGCACATCCGTCCCAGTAAGTTCAATGACAGAGCGTTGGCTGGCCAGAATAAAGATCTGTGGTTCGATTCCCGGTTGGGTTAGCAAGGTTCTTTACGACGGCGCTCGAACGAATTAAGTTTGCAAGTTAGTGTAGGGCTGTTGGAGGGTGTGAAATTGACTCCAGTACGATTAGTATGGATTCAGTAGAATCTGGCATATTGGGCGCCGATTTCAAATCGATAAGCCAACGACCACGTGAGATACTAACCTGGGACAATTATCAGCATCAGGAGGCTAACCTAGGGTAAAAATAGCAGGATGTGGTCAGTCAGATTGTCAAGTTGCACGTCAGTCTGACAGCGGAAGGATAGTACAGAGTTTCCTTCGACCAGAGCTTGTAATTCCGTCACAGAGAAGCTCAATTGTAGAGCTTCGAATCGCCAGTACGGAGATCTGTGGTTTAATTCCTAGTTGCAGCATCAAGGCTCTTTAAAAATTTAATGAATGAAGTAATCAAATTCGTACTTTAAATCTCGAACAACATCGCGGGTACATTTACTAATTAATCAATAAGTCAATAGAGGAGGAAAAGCCCTATTATTTGAAATATATCATAAAAAATTCAATGCTGTGATTGACTGGAATTCCAGTAGAAGAATGAAAATAATATAAACCAAAAATGACACTGCATTCCTGTTTTAATCACCATTTCTGGTGCTGATCCACCATCAAAATCCTGGCAGTTGCTAAATACATTCTGAATAGAGAACAAAAGGGCCATGTTATCCACACGCCACGTCGCGTGCTGTTGCTCTCAGCTTTGTTCTTTCGCGGCCAGGCGCCATTTATTATCTACTTTTGAATGATAAAAAATGCTTTTCTTATATCGGAGCAGAAAGGGACGTCTGAAGATATCCAGACTCACAAGCAGGGTTTTAAATTAATCACAGCGGCTCGAAACAAAAACTTGAGATTCTTGTGAATCTTGTTACTTGTACGTGTCTCCGCATTGTATAAGTTGACGTATCATATTCATTTTTCTAATTAAAAAGTCTGGTTTCTCTTTTGCGAACGAGATTGTGACCTTGTTATATCCTTTATAACTTCAAATAAGAAGCATAAAAAGTGTGGTATGCATAACTTTTTAATAAGAAATATTGATTTTTTTTCCAATGCTTGAGTGAATGCAGGCAGGAAATATAAAATTCCTTTCAGTCAGCGCACGTATTTTCATCTATATACATGTAGTATTTAAATTTAAAAGTAGCATTTAAATTATTAAAAATGATTTTTACATTCCCTATATGCATAGTATAATGTATAGGTAAAGTATTGTGACAGGGCCGAAAATTAGAATTGGAGTTTTCGACGGAAGAATACGTTTCAAGCATTTCTGAACTCGAATCGATCTGCAACACTGAGTTTAATTGAATTTATAATTTAGTCAGAATCGCTCCATTCGTTCGTGAAATATCGTCTTAATAGAATCACGGACACACACACACACCGGCATCACCTTAAAAACGTTTTATTCCTGTTTAGGGATACTTGAAACGTGTTTTCCCGTCGAAAACTCAAATTGGAATTTTCAACCCCGTCAAAATACTTTCTTTATACATTATACTATGTATATAAGGAAAGTAAAAAAAAAGATTGATGTAGGCAGCACATGACTTTCCTTATTACAATGAATTTTCCTCTTCCACAGTGAAAAAATTATGTATAATATTCACGGCACAGTGTTTTTAATGTTGTTGTTGTTGTCGTGTCCCTAACATTACATTTTTAAGGAAGAATGTGTGCACTGCTTCTGTTTAGTCTAATGACCCGGGGCACCCGAAGGTAGAAGTCTGACTTCTACCCCAAATAAGACATTACAACATCCATGCCCGCAGGCGGGACTCGAACCCGCAATCTGGCAGCCGAGCCGTCACGAGGAAACGCCTGCCTCTTTGACCGCTCAGCCACCACATCGGCGTTTTTAATGTTGAATTGTACATTTGGAGCTTTTCCAAATGACAACATGTAAAACTACTTCGAAGTACCCAATTAACTTATATTTCATGCATCTCTAAATTGACAATTATCAATGTTGCAATAGCATTCTCAATAAGTGATAATAGTTCATATATTAAAACATTTTAATAATTAATTCATAAATTTGGGGTCATTTTCGATAACTTACCGTCATTTTTGCAATTTTGACGAAAATTTCATCAATCTGGGGTGAAATATTGCCAAATTTATCGGCGTTGTTAGACGTGGTTTAACTGCTTTGGTGATTTTAATATTTCATAATTACTTGGAATTGGTTATTATTATTATATATTTCTAAATATATATACAGGGTGATTAAAAAGTTCGGAGCAAAAGTAAAATGCTATAAAAAAAAAATATCTATGTGTCGGAGAGACATGCGGTTTGCAGATTAATATTCACCGTGGTGGGGGATTTTGTGTGGCATGAAAAAAAAATTAGTTCAAACTCTCGACACTCGGGGGGCTGCGGCAGATAAAGCCATGGAGATGAATTATGCATGGAGGTGATTGCACACACCCTGATTGCACACAGAAATTGCACCTGGCCTCCGAGATCCCCAGATCTCACACCCTGTGATTTCTCGTTGTGGGGATACATAAAATCACGGGTGTGAGATCTGGGGATGGTACTATCATCATGAGGCCCCTGCCAAGGCCACCCAAGAGCCATGACATCTCGGAGGATCGATACGTGGCATCACTGCACGATGCCATCGAGAGATAACGGCTAGAGAGATAACTCGCTGCTGCGTCTGGAACAATTTTTAGGCAAACTGTATACAGATGCCTAGCACAAAAGGCCCTTTGCGCCCGGTGACCAGTGGTGTGTGTTTCCCAACAGGTCGCAGAAGAGAGTCTGTCTTTGGTGGAGCCAGGTACACCATTCTTGGACACAACGAGATTGGGGCAGTGTCCTCTTCAGTGATGAATCCAGATGCAGAACCCAAAGTGATTTCCATTGAGTATTTATCTGGAGAGAGCCAGGGGTCAGCTGTAGTCCCTTCAACATAAGGGAAATCGACCACATTGGAAGTGGAATCCTTGTGTGGAGCGGCATCATGTTGGACGGCCGTACATCTTCTATGCGGGCACTGTGATCACACAACGCTATAGGGTTGAGGTCCTTGAATCATATGTGAGACTTTTGCGAGGAGCTGTCGGAGAGGATTTTATTTTTATGGACGATAACACGAGATCACACAGAGCTCAACTTGTTGACGATTTTCTGGAGGAAGAGGGTATTCGCCGTATGGTGAGGCCAGTGAGGTCGCCAGACCTTAATACAGCATGTTTGGGATGCTCTAGAAAGAGCAAATTCACGACGTCAACCCCTTCCAGGACACTCTAGGCGTTAAAATCCTCGCCTTCAGAAGAATGAGATTTGTTGCCGCAAGCTATAGTCAACAATCTCATTTACAGTATGAGGGCCAGTTGTGCAGCTTGTGAAGCTGTGCAGGGTGACTACACTCTTTATTAGCCAGACCACTTTGGAGATATGATGTATCAAGGTATGGCCGTTATTGGTCTCATTTGCATATCGCCAAAAATTTATCTCTTGTTTATTATGTTAAGTTACTATTGGTTGCCTCATAGTATGGGGCATCTGTGTACAAAATTACATTACAATGAACCAATTATTTTTCGAGATATCACATGTTTTGTGTTTGTAACCTTAATTTCGGACACCAGTGTATATATATATATATATATATATATATATATATATATATATATATATATATATATATATATATATATATAATAAATAATCATTGAACATAGTTATGAAAGAGAAAATTATGTAATCGATTCCTCAATTAATAATAATACATATAAAACGTTTTAATACATATAAATAGAATATAGTTAAGGAATAAAAACTTACAGTAATTGATTCTACAATAAATAATCATAGGTATATATTTCTCTAATACATAATCATAGCTAAGAAAAGCAAATTACGGCAATTGATTCTACAATAAATAATCATAGATACAGATCACTCCAATCGCGCCTTGAACACTGATCACTACTCTTATTTTCCTGACCTTGAGAATTAGGCGACAAAAATAGCAATTTGCAACAAAAAAGAGGGTACGAAACAACTAATTAGAGCCTCTAAGAAAAAGAAATCAGACTAAATCTCTGAAATTCCAAAGCGTTAAACTGGAACATGATGCAAAGGAAAAAGCAACACGTTTCTTGCTTTATTTCTCGCCTCTTTCTTTTACCTTTGACAATTCTATCATTACGATGCTTTCTTTTCAGGAGGGCAAAGAAAATAAGAATGGTAGAGATATAATAAAAAAAAAACAGAAAGGCTCTTTGCGCCGCTTAAAAAATTCTCCGGATTTAACACGCAAGGACGAACCGTAAGGTCGTTTTAAAACACTAAAGAAAGTAATTCAAAGCCCCGAGGTAAATAAAAGAGTTTTGAATGTCGGAAAAGTACAAGATTCCCTGTCGATCTCGTTGTAATAAATTATTCACAACACCCGTTTCTCGGAACTGCCATGTTTTCTTTGTTTATGATTGAATAGGCAATGCCCTGCTCTCGGTTAATAAAGAAATTCGTCTCATTAAAAGACAGCTGGCTCGCCTTGTCTGATGCAGAGAGCCAGCCGCAATTGCTTTTTTGATAAGACGGAATTATTCGCATCTAAGAACCAAGGGATGAGCAATAAGCATGAGAATGATCGATTGAAATATTTGAATATATAGTATAAATAAACCAGAAGTAACAATGTAACAGTTAAAAAAATATTTTTATATTTCACTAGCATAAATATGTATATGCACGGGATAGTACCGAAATAAAGTTAACGCGGTATAAAATATGAATTACTTTTTTAACCATAAATATGCTCACATTTAAGCTTAACAAATCAGTGAAGAAAGTATGTATTTGGATGAGTCGTTTTAAAGTTATAAGCTGTAGTTAAAGACAGAAAATAAACATGTAATTTAATTACCGTTGATCTGCGGGTAGATATAGGAAGATAAAACTTACAGCACACAATATTTGAACTCATTCTTATTAGCTGAAAACAGTTTCAATAAATTAGGTTGTGTATTTATCTTCTGTAGCGGCTAGGTTTCACTTGGCACCTATTCACTTACTTTTATCCACAATCTGCATGATTGACATCGGTATCAACAATACTGTTCGATCCCCTCATTTCCTCTCATTCTTCGACCCAGACCGTCCGACCTACCCGAAAGCATAAGGTATCTGTTTGGACGGTGATATTTAATGTGATCGTACTCCGCATGAACACGGCGACAGTCTGGGCAGAGGCGGGACTCGAACTCGGGTCGTCCGAGTGCAATTCCAGCACGTTAACCACTGGACTGTCGTGCCCCTGTATGAAGTGCATACTACACTGTCTTGTGAATAGAAATAAATATAAAATCGTCTGAGTTACCAACGTCCAAGCAAGGTCACCTTAGCCTGTGTCCCTAAGCAAAAGTAATTTCCAAGCCCCCCCCCCCCCACACACACACACACACCCACACACCCACAATAGAACTTTTATAGTGAAAAAGGTACACGTTAGATGGAACCCCAGAACTTAGTGAGCCCTCAGCATTTACCTCCTTCGCCTATGGTCAAAAACGGAACCCGCGTCTGAGTTTCACCTTAGTCTTCAACTGGCTGCCCCCGCCCAGAGTTATACTGAACTCCCGATTATCCGTGTGCGGATTATCCGTGCAGTTTGAAACACGGCACATAAACAAAATATTACAGACTTTTTTATAAAGAAAAATTGAATTTATATGGAAGTTTTCTCATATTACTTCTACTCTACTCTAATTAAACCGTAGCATTTACAGTATTTTGTTTAGACTCTGTTTTTCTAATTTTATTTTAATTTTTGGTGGATTCTTGTTCATTTTTAACTTATTTACGGGTTACAGGGCCATTGTTCGATTATCCGTGTTTTCCGATTTTCCGTGTAAACCCGAACATTAATTAGCACGGATAATCGGGAGTACAGTGTACCATAAACGTAAAAGACATCTATTACGTCACGGGGTCTCTTTGAAAGAATTCCCTCCCTGAATTCATTCCCACAAGGGTTTCAAGGATCTTTGTCAGAACATTAATAGGGTTTGATTTACCATTGTCTCCCCTGCAATCAATCGAACAGGCAAACAAAACTGATAATAGTTTCCCCCAATGTGTTTTGTAACGAAATAAAATCTATTAGAAAAATATATGGTGTTTCTTGAGACTTAAGGCTACGTGCCCTGCACTTAATATCTATTAAATATGCAATGGAGCTGCTCCAGAGTAGTGATATGCGAGATAAGAAAAATCTGATGCTACATAAGATTTAACTACATATTAACAAATTTCGATTTTGTGGGAAAAGGGATGCCAATTAGAGATTCCTTATAACTAGATCTAGCAAAAATCCAATAGGCATATTGTTGTTACTGATTAAAATAAGCATACCAAATTTCATACAATTCGCTTAATTATTTCGAGAGAAATAGCGTTTCCTGGGGAAAAGAGTCAAAAATTAAGAGTCAAAACTAAGAGTCAAAAATTGTTGTCCTAATCGAAAATTGGCTTAGTTCAGTCCTGGGGTTGATACTTAAGTGTTCAAAGGGTCCTTCTTGGACTAGAAAGAAATTTCGAATCCCGAAAATTTGCTCCCGAGGGAGAAATCGAAAATCTGTCTCTCGTGGTTGATACTATAAATGCGCAAATATTCAGTCTTCCAAGTCACCTGAGGGTTTCTGGAGATTCTGGAAAATATTTTCGAAAAACTCGTTTTCTCCCGTGGATGATAATATAGATGTGCAAAGATTTGTCATTCTAGGCGACCGAGGGCCTCTTAAAGGTTAAAAAGACAAAAGCCCTCATTTTTCTACCCCCCCCCCCCTCTCCCCCGGGAGGGCATCGAAAATCTGACTCCGTTAATTTCCGTCCCGTGATCTATACTTTAAGTATGCAAAGATTCACTCTTCTAGATTAGATCACCGGGCATTTTTAGGGTTTGAAATACTTTTCGGTACCCTCATTTTTTCTGCCCCCCCCCCCGGGAAAGCATCGAAAATCTAACTCCTTTAGGTTCTGTCCCGTGATCGATTGATCGATACTATACTATGTAAAGATTCAGTCTTCTAGATTAGATCACTAGGAGCTCTTTAAGGATTTAAATGACTTTCGAAACCCCGGGAAAGCATTGAAAATCCGACCACGCTTTATGGTTCTATCCCGTGATTGATACTATAAGTACGCAAAGATCCAGTCTTCTAGATTAGATCACCGGGGTTTTTTAAGGGTTTGAAAGATCTTTCGAAACCCTCATTTCCCCCCCCCCCCGGGAGAGCAATGAAAATCAGACTCCGTTAAGTTCCGTCCTGTTATCTGTACTATATGTATGAAAATATTTAGTTTTCTAGATCACTGTGGGCTTCTAGAGGGGCTGGAAAGGCAATTATCATATAGACAATTATCATATAGCTACATTCATCTTACATTCATCATTAGGCAATTATCATATAGATACTAAACGCGATTTTGAAATAAATAATGCTGGTTTACCGGTCATTTGCATCTTTTAAATTGTATAAAGGCACTTTAAATATATCTATGAAATAAGTTAAACACATTCCTAAAGAACATTATATTTTTCAAGAGATGATAAAATTATAAGTAATATGGATCGGATTTATTATAATGCCTGTGTGTTTATATGCAGAAAGGAGATTTCTATATTGTCCAATGAATAAGCTTCCTTCAATTAGTTCTCAATTATTATGCAAGTAATATTGTCAAGAAATGCAACAGCCACGATCTAAATATTCTTTGTCCGCTTTTGAATATAAATATTATATGCCACTTTACAGATACATAAACCGATATTCATGAATACAGATTGTCTGCGAGTAATGGATGCGTGTGTGGATGTATATATTTTTATATTTACCATAATAACTTCATAAAGCTGGAGGGAAGAAACATTCCTTTATCCCAATTACAACCCCCCCCCCCCCTCTTCTGATTCTTTCCATCTCTAGAAATTACACCAGCAGCACAGCCCTTTTGAATGCTGGGGGACCTTCTCAATATTGCAAATAATGAATATAAAATTGATCAACATGTGTCTCTAAGCAGGGTGTGGCAGGTAAAATTTAACTGAAATGTGGCCCAACTCAATTTTCTCATATCAGAAACAATTTCCAGTATCAATTTTTTTTTTTCAAATTTTACAAGAAGCATTTTGAAAAATTGGTGAGTCCAAATGATTATCATTATATCGTGTAACCTTCATTTAAAAGGCCTTGAAAAAATATTTCAATTGATACCTTACTTGACAATGTATTCCCCGGGGGGTAACTTGCCCCCCTACGAGGGGCGAGTAGCATCACGAACAAAAAAAATGGATCACGGCTCTTTCTCCCAACAATTATTGAAATTATTAAGCCTCGTGATCATTGGGCCATAAATAAATCATTTTATGCATGATTACATCAAATTATGTCCTATACTGCGAGTAAGGGCGTGTTAAATATGTGGGTCCGTAAGTCCTTCCAAAAGGTTGGTGATAGGGGAAGGATGGTACGGTCCCTATGAATGCCCCCCCCCACACACACACTGGGTTCCGGTCTAAATTGGGTGGCACTTTCCGGCCATCCAAACAGATACCGTACACCTTCGGGTAACTCGGACGATCGGGGTCGAAGGAAAAGAAATAATGTGTAAGGAAAGGTCCCGTGTACACGTTAGGTAAAAATGACCAATAACTAATGGAATAAAAGTCATTTCAGCGTCCCAGGTGTATAATTTAGGACACGTCAGCCAGATAGGCGAGAAAAGCCAGTTACAAAATTGTGGAGTCTTGTTTACTAATATGAATAAACAGTAAAACTGATAAACAATACTTGCATAAACAGAAATCTAGTGTAAAGCCTATTTAAATTGCCTTCCGTCAGAGACAGTGACACATTTAAATTCCAGAAAAAAATATTTCCCCGTGCTTTAACAATCATTGCAGGTGTCGCCGTGTTAGAGACCCTGAAGGTAAAACTTGTTGACATATATTTATTGCCATCCTTATATGCGTTTCGTTCGTTCCCGGTGCCACTTGCGGTGCTTAAGGACTTTTCTAGGAACCCTGTACTCTCATCTTCCTAATAATAAAATTCGACATACCGCATTGAAGTATCATATAGAAAAATATTTATTATTTTTGTATTCACTTAAAAAATGGAAGTAAAAATTGATGGATTTTTTAGTGTATGCGACGAATTAAAAAAAATAAATACATTAGGGAAAGTTAGTCCCTCTCTGGTCTCTGTATCTACGCCTATGTGTGTACCTAAGAATAATGCATGTACCTGTATCTTTCCATGGGCATTAATTAATGTTCAAATGCTTCAGTTAATGTACAGAATTTCGGCATTTAAAAGATATATTCAATTCTGAAAAAAGTTTTCTTTATTTCCTGGCAAAACGAATGTTTTGAGTCATATCACTTGTGAAGAGTGGGTGCAATATATTGGTAGATATGTCCATGATTCCTAAATAAAATTTTTAAATTTTCTACCACGTTACCTACGGATTCTGAAAAAGCTGGTACATTTTTTTGCAGATACATTTGTAGGGATTGGTATAAGTATTTTCAACACTTTTAAAAGATTAGATCAAATTTGGTTGGACCAGATTGAAAATATAATCGAACAAAGTTTACCCGTTTTCTATCACCTTTTCTAAATCGATTTTCTCCAATCATGATTTTTAAAATGCTATTATAAGACTGAATACATCTCATTAGACTGAATGCATCTTATTAGACTGCATGCATATTAATAATACTTATGCTATATAAGACGGAATACATCTCATTAAACTGAATGCATCTTATTACTGAATTATTATTATTATTTATATTATTTAATGATATTAGTATTTATAATACTTATGATATGAAACAGAATACATCTCATTAGACTGAATGCATCTTATTAGACTGAATGCATATTTATAATATTTATGCTATAAGACTGAATACATGTCATTAGACTGAATGCATCTTATTAGACTGAATGCATATTTATAATACTTATGCTATATACGACAGAATGCCGCTAAATGTATCTTAAGATTATCTTAAAATACATTTAAAACTTTATTTTGCTATAGATAAAACCAAGGACAAAGCGTTTTTAAAAAACAAAAGGTATTTTATTTAACATCCTAAAAGACGTGCAAAATATTGTTAAAAGCTACCAGAGCGCTTTCGGACGTATATACGCCCTTCACCAGTGGCTACATGAGTAGTAAATGTTAAAAACTGCCAGAGCGCTTTCGGACGTATATACGCCCTTCACCAGTGGCTACATGAGTAGTAAATGCTAAAAACTGCCAGAGCGCTTTCGGACGTATATACGCCCTTCACCAGTGGCTACATGAGTAGTAAATGTTAAAAACTGCCAGAGCGCTTTCGGACGTATATACGCCCTTCACCAGTGGCTACATGAGTAGTAAATGTTAAAAACTGTCAGAGCGCTTTCGGACGTATATACGCCCTTCACCAGTGGCTATATGAGTAGTAAATGTTAAAAACTGCCAGAGCGCTTTCGGACGTATATACGCCCTTCATCAGTGACCACTGATGAAGGGCGTATATACGTCCGAAAGCGCTCTGGCAGTTTTTAACAATATTTTACACGTCTTTTAGGATGTTAAATAAAAGCCCTTTCATTTTTTAAAAACGCTTTGTCCTTGGTTTTATCTATTGTATGAAGACGTGATACCTATCTTGATTATTTTGCTATGTTTAAGTTGTGACATCATTATCCAATAATATTAAGTAAAACAAAAAAGTTTTTGCGACACTGTTGCAATGGACATCATGCTATTTGATCAAAAATGTTATTTACGAGCTTATGATACACGAATCATAGAGAAAATAAATGTATTGAGCTTTTCTTAACTTTTATTTTTTGCCACTAAAAGCATACCGATCACTAATTAACATAACCACACCAAAAATGTAAATTAGATACATCTAAAGTTCTTGGTTTTTCTTGATAGAAATTTCAATGCTGAAAGGAACATTTGACATTATTACTTTCCTTACAATGCATGGTAATGCATAAAGTATTAATATGACATTGAAAATTGCAGTCCGAGTTTTCCGATGGATTTACAAGATTTGGGCACTTCAGAACACGATTTCACCACTTTTAACGTGACGTATATGTATGCATGTCTGTGCAATGTATGTATTCAGTTTAGCTCAAAAATTATCCGCCTAAAGTTCATGAAATTTGGTAGTTGAGTTATTTCTGCGTTACCTTAGTGGTGGTTATGTTTTGGTATGATTTGAAAAAATAAAGTACCTAGTCTCAAAATCGTCAAAATCCGAAATATAAAATGTATTTAAATTTATGCTTATTTTTTACTTTTTTCTTTTTTTGACAAAACTAATAAAAAATAAAAACAAACCATTTTCTCCAGGACAAATCGTTATCGAGATATTTTTAATTATTTTTTTGGAATTTTGGCAATCTAGAAGCGTTTTCAAAAAAGACGCCTTTAAGGAGGGGAAGGAGAGGGCGTCCACCAAAAAGATCCCCTAGTTATTATTCTTCTTATATAATTTTACTGACCGAATCATATTTCTATCATTAGTCCATCACCTTCCCCTACCACTAAAAAATACTTGTGCAACCCCCCCCCCTCTCCAAAATTTTTTTGAAATGGCACCCCTGGTTTTAAAATGTACTATATCGCCAAATGAAGAGAAAACCTTTCTAATAATTGATTTTTCATTCAAGACTGGAGAAATAAGCCATAACTTAAGTTATTATAAAGAGCGGATTTATGTGGTTTAAAACATCTGTTTTTGAAAAGTACAGCACGCTCTCTTACTGCAAAACGAACAAATGCGATATAAATCGCTCACTGAATTACTGAGGTATTTAAGACGAGTGTCGACAACTACATGGGCATAAGATTCCCATTAAGTATTTTTTCCATCTAGGACGACGTGTTAGCAATGCGAATGGCCGCATTTCTAACTGTATATCATGCACGGTGTCTGTCCAAATTCAAAAACACGCCGAACCACTTTTAGAAATTCCATCCCTTGTATGTAAGTGTTCACACGTATACATATATAAACGAAGTCGCATGCAGACATACACATATCCCATTGGATACTATCGCTTTCTTTCACCCTCTGTCACGTGCTTGAACCATTGCGGCCTTCCACTTGCATTGTCTGCGAGAACCATCAACGATTTCTTTCTCTGCTTTTTTATGACTCTTCAAAATAACAAAACGCCAAACAGTTCATTAGATAGGTTTGGCCAGGTTGCTTTCAAATAGTAGATAGACTGACAGGGGAAAGATACAACAGTCTGATACAGATTGTTTTTCTTTTAATTTTGTCTTTAAAAGTATGTCCTAATGAGAAAACAATTCAACGCGGTTTTGTCTCTTAGAAGCAAGTGATAAAGTATGCGAGAAGATATCACTATTAGCGCTGCTAACATACTTATTAAAACGGAGCAAAGAATGGGGCAACATCATTGACTTTAGTTTTGCTTTTCCATTGGCCTTCAATGTGGTCAAGGTATAGAGAGGTGGTAAAAATGAAGATAATGAAATTCTTTAATGATATGGATTGAATACATAATCCAAAGTGCAACGCGGTGGGCTGAATTTCGGAAGTTTTCAACTGAAAAGAGCGAAAAAATATTTTGCATACAATATTTTATTCTTCAAAATTAATTAAAATAATGAACTATTTTACTTAAACGTAATAAATATTATAAGAAAAAAAAAATGGTGACTGTACTAAAGCAACCAGGATATATAAAGAAAATTAACTGCACAATGAAGCCTCTAATAGGGACTGCCTCTATTCCGCAACAACTTACATTAACGCCAAGTCCATGGTATAAGTTTTAATGTGTATATTATCAAATATACATGTTTAAAGCTACGCTACTACATATTAATAGGTTTATTATGCAACTGACTCTACAATTCCTGTGTTCAACGATCGCTAATAAAATAAGCATAAAAACAAAAGCTCATCCTATCCCACAAAATTACTAGTTAGAATTTTATATTTTTGTTTAGGGCTCTCAGCGAGTTTAACCCCTCAGCGGAAAATTGTTCCTATGCTTCCAAATATGAATTAATTTCTTCTGCAGATGCAGATTACAATAAAATAGTTTTCTTACTATTTTCTTCTAATTAAATTGAAAGTATTTATGAATTTAAAATGTTCATTCAAATAACATTAAGACTCGGTTATAAAGAGCAGCCAGGGGCCCACTAATTTGTGCGTTAAATGATGCTCGTTATATCCGTTTTGCAGATCTATAAATAACACGGTAAAGTTATATATTTTATATGCACATTTTATATAGTTTGGATAATTTGAGGAATAGTCATTAAGGGTGCGCTAAGGGGAACGAACATGAAGTGAGGGTCAAACCAAAAGAAGGCAATAAAAGTAATATGAAACAACAGCGGTTACCAATCTAATACGTGATTGAGGATATATTTATATTTATTATTTATGCATTATTTTATGTTTATATTTTAATTTCAAATTTTGTTCATATTTTTTGCTAGTTAAAAGCAAGAAAATCCGGTTTCAATTAGCATTGAATTAATTAAAAATACCTAATTTCCTCTTTAAAAAAAAGACAAATTTTTTGCTCATAAAAAAAACATACATGTTTTGCTCATAAAAAACAAGAAAATCAGGTTTTTATTAGCATTGCATTAATTAAAAGTTTATAATTCCTCGCTAAATCTGGAATTTCGTTAAATACAGGCTCCTTATAAACGGGATCCATCAGTGGAGTAACTAGACTTTTGGAGTGCTATAGAAAATAAACTCAGGGCTCTCGTTTCTATAATGCATAATCTTTAGTCCAAAAATATATTCATCGTAAGAGTCTCCCCTTTCTCGCTCGACGTCCTGAAATAATCGTTCCAACTCATTCCATAACGTGCGCCACTTTGTTCCAATATTTATGTTTAATAAGCCACAGAACAGGGATGTATACATTTCACTGCAACATTTATTTCATTTCTTTTTATTCGCCATCCACTAGTGAAAATGAGCAAGATTTTGTACGTGATTTGAAAAAGGTGAAACTGGGGAATTCCAGATATGCTGTTTACTCCCCATAAATTTAAAGATATTAATAAAAGTTATGACGAAAAAAAATTCGATTCAGTGTTAGGTTTCTATGGTAACATGCCACACAACCATACAAAAAACTTGCAAAACAGGAAATGGAATGTGACTTATTCGAAAGTACCGAAAACAGCAATATTGCGGGAAACTGCGGTTAGACGATAGAGTTCAACTTCTAGGTTACATGTTGATATCATGTTAATGTCCTTTCATTTATATTAAATCAGAAAAATAAATCCTGCATTAAGCATTGATTATGAAACACTTTCCAACTGCAATTTTATTTAAACATCTCTAAAATGCGATACACTCAGCGGGGATATTTTTTTAATTATAACAGAACTACAATAATTTATTTTACTTGAAAACGCCAAACTTCATCGAAAAAAATTAACTTTATTCAAATGACGTCATCAAAATATAAAACGTCTGGATATCTATGTAAAGGCAGTAAATATTTCATTCAGCCAGTTTTATTCCACACTCCAGAGTTAAATAATTTTGCGAGAAAAAAATTCAGCAATTCTTATACAACTCCTCTTGCAATCACTTGTTTACATTCTGCAGTCATTAAAATTAGGCTTCGCTATAGAAATAATCAAAGTTTGATGAGATAGATGCACAGAAAATACGCAAAAATAAAGCGGTTTTAAGACGGTTGCAACTTTAAATATAAATTTAAAAGAACTTTAAAAATCACGATATTTACTCTGGGAAAAAAGACAGATGGCATATTTTATTTTGAAGTGTATCACCTGATCTCTTCATATTATATGGGTGTAATTATTAAATTTTTATTTAAAAAACTACCGAACATATTTTGTTTAAATTTTTTATATATATTTTACGGGATAATTTGAATATTTCGTAAAATTTTCGAAGCAATTTGTGAATTTTAACTTCGCTTAAAAAACGTTTGAAAAATTAGGTCCCATAGAGTTCAATGTATTAAATTTTTTCAACTCAGATTCAATTCAAAACTAATTGGGTGATATTATTCATTTACATTCCCATATGTCCCACAGGGCGTCTCAACAACATACTAAAATTTCATTTTGATAAAGTCATTTTTACGACATTATCGTGCGAACGGACAGACAGACAAACAGAATGATCAATGTCATAAACAATTTTCAACTACCTTGTAAAGTATTAAATAAGAAAGATCAATCATGCATAAAGCATTGATTATGAAACACTTTTCAACTACAATGCAATTTTATTTAAACATCTCTAAAATGTGATACATTCAGCGGTGATATTTTTAAAATTATCACAATAGTACAATAATTTATTATATTTGAAAATTTTATCTAACCACCACGAAACTTCATCGAAATATAAATCGTCTGGCTCTCTATATAAAATCAGTGAATATTTCATTGATAAACCTTTTTCCATTCCTTTCATTCAGCGGCGATATTTTTAAAATTATCACAATACTACAATAATTTATTTTACATAAAAACTGAAAACCGTGGAGGTAAAAGTATGTTCTAACTCCATGCTTAAAACTTCATCGAAAAACGCAATACTATAGAATCGTCTGTGTCTCTACGTAAAATCAATGAATGTTTTATTCATATCAGCTATATTGCAGACTCCAGAGCTAAATAATTTTGCGTTAAAGAAATTCAGCAATTCTTATATAACTCATCTTACAGCTTGATGCGTTTACATTCTCCATACGTGAAAATTAGTCCTCGTTGTAAAAATAATCAAAGTTTGATAATTATTTAAACTCCAAAATATTATAATTGCGTTGGCTCAGTACATAGATGTACAGTACATAGATGTACTTTATGGGAAAATTTGAATATTTTCTAAAATTTTCGAAGCAATTTGTGAATTTTAAATTCGCTTAAAAATGTTTGAAAAATTAGGTCCCATATAGGGTTCAATGTATTTCATTTTTTTAACCCGGGTTCAATCCATAATTGGGTGATATTATTTATTTACATTCCTATATGTCCCACAGATCGTTTGAACAACATACTAAAATTTCATTTTGATAAAGTCATTTTTACGACAGTTATCGTGCCAACGGACAGACAGACAGAATGAACAAAGTCATAAGCACAGTTCAACTATGTTGTAAAGTGTTAGTAAAAGTAACTCTTAAATGAGTTTTATTTTCTGTATATTAGTTTGGGTTATGTATTCGCAAGATCGCTAAAATTCCAAAAAACTTGTCATTTGTAAATGGAATGTCATTTGTAAATCTGAAAATGTAGTAATAAAGTTTCAATGGTTTTAAATGTTTTTAAATATCTCGAACATGTAGTCAGAACTAAATTCACTTTGTATTTTATAACCTTTGTCTCCACATTTTATTCCTTAATAGTACCTTAATTAAAACAGACAGAATATCATAGAAGCAGAGGGTTGAAGGGTGGATTACACTCCCTCCATTGACGAAAAAGTACCATAGTTCTTAGTTCTCAATACTCAATGGGGTCTATATTGGAACACAAAATCCAGAAGAGTAACACTTTCCATTTGGTCCTATACGCCCCCCCCCCCACCCCCGTCTAAGATCCTGGCTACGCCTATGGCGATATAATAGATAGAGTTCATTTTTGAATTTTTAAATGGACAAAAAAAAGACATTTCAATGCATCAAATCAAATTAAAATTTGAAGCCTAAGCATATGTTAATAAGCTGAGAAGTGGAAAAACACGATTCGTTGCCTTTAAATAAGGGTGGGGAAACTGGACTTTCACCTCATTATCAAAGTAAGCACTGGTCGTAGGGCGTAGTGGGCAAAGCTTTGTCTTTTGCTGAGCATTGTATTTTCTTGTCCATGACCCATTTCATTGCTCTCAATCTCTTGGATTTTACGATTCATTCGGTGGAAGAGATAATTTCTTAGGTTATTGAGACAGAATGTTAGCACAGGGGGGGGGGGGGGGGGGGGAGATGGTCTTGTATTGCAGTTAAATCAGATAAATGCACAAACTTGTCACGATGTAGTTCGAAGTGGAATGTATATAATTTAATTGTTGAATCAGCCGCAACTTTTTTTTTTATCTGGAAGTTCTTTCTCATTGACAAAATTGTTCTTTTTTTTCTACTTGAGAATGGGTAATCAAGATTCTAACCGGAAAACTTTAAGGATAACAAAGCATACATGACTGCAACTCAAATGCCCTAGTAGACACAATACATTCTTCTATTTTTCAAATGCATCTAGGTTAAATAAAGAAATGCTGCAATTTTGCTTAGAATTTGCTTTTTTAAATTATTCGTATGAAAGAATTAGTCATATTTTATATTTTCTTTAAATTGACGTTGTGAGGTCATTGTACAAAAGAAGAAATCCAAATTACTACCACCAATAATGAATTTAACTGAGTATGTTGTAAACAAAGAAGATGGCAAGGATGGAATTTTAGATGTATTTCATGTTTCTGTCGAAACATACTTAGCTCTTAAAATGTTACGCTAGAATATTGATATCTTATTGATATTTTTTCAAACAAAAGTTGATTTCTGTCTTTAATTAAAAAAATATATTGTAGCGAGTTTTTCTTTCTATATTGCAATAGCGCACAATTTGTTCCATACGAAACAGCAATTTGTGCAGTGTAAGAAATCGGCTTTTTATTATTACTTTTTTGCTTGTGCATGCGTGCGTGTTACTCTTGGGATTTAGCAAATATATTTTTTTCGTAATAATTAAATTTGTTTATTCTAATGTATGTAAATGTTTTAAGAAAATAGAAGAGTTGAAAACATTTCTTGTAAATTATTATATTTTATTTAGTAAAAAATGCGCAATATGCTTTGTGTGTATGAATAATGATTAATCTAAAAAAAAAAGAAAAAAAAAACAGTGACATAAACACATATGTAACACTTTTTTAATTTCATTTTTTTTTTCACGCTTTTATACAACATTTTCAACTTTTGAAAAATACAGAGTAAAATTTTTGTTCAAAATATTTTGCTACCATAGAAAAGCATTTCAGTAATATTTATGCATTGCATTTTCTAGCAGATACGTATTTTATTAAGCATCAATATTTGCTCAGTAATTTAGTTAATTTTAAATATATTATATAAGCATTGTCTTTGTTCGAAGTTCTCCAGTTGAACAATTCTGCATTAGAGCTTAGCAGAGAGTATTAGCATTAGAGCATGAGCAAGTTCGGTATTCCTCCCTCCTCCTCCCCCGAAATCCAAAATTTAAGATATTTTATAAAATTACTAAAACTGCCATATTTTGAACCTCGAAATTTCCAAAATTTTTCAACTAAAAAACTCTGTTCCCTCGCAATTTATATGTTACGAATGCCTGCTTGTGCAGTTATTTCATTGGGAAAATCCTCACGTTTTTTAGTGAAAGCTCAATTATTTATGGTGAAACAATTTTATTATTATTATTATTATTATTTTGCTTATCTATATAGATGCAAGAAATCTTCTACATCACTTTCAAATGGGAGAAAGAGGAGAGCAATTGCGCACCTAAGAAAAGTTGTTTATCCATCACAGATTGTATAAAAAAATTGCGCATTTTACTTTTATTAGATACAAATATATTTGCTGCAAGGGTAAATATAATGGAGGGAACGAAAGTGTAGGAGAGTAATGAATTCAAAAATGTCTTTGAATTATTTTATTAAAAATAATAAGTTGGTTGCTTTCTTCTAGCATACACAAATATTTCAAACTAAGAAACCTCGTAAGAAGCTATTTCTTAGCCTTGCAAACACAACCAACATTACACGCATGCTCGCTAAAATGCGATCATCAGGAAGAACCACACTGGGCCAATTTTCAATTGTGATAGCTATTTTTGATAGAGACAACTATTGAAATAACTCTTTTTATCACCATACATTATTAAACAAAATAAAACTGATTAAAATAGTCGCAGCTTAATATTTTGAGTGTTACCTTTCCCGACTTTGACATTCTTAAATACTAGTCTAATAATAAGAATCTATGTAATTTGTGTTGTTTTCCCACAATAACGAAATTTGTAAATCTGTAGGGAAAGTCATTTGTTAGACACATACGACTTTTTAATATCCCCCCAAATTCAAAAGAAACCCAAAGACATACAGCAAGAAAGCAAAAATAGCAAATTCACTTGCAACTGGAGCAACAATTACTATAATAAAAGCAAGAGCAAACAACAATCTATTAAATCCCCGTCTTGCCGTTGGAAAACTAAATGAAGAAAGATTCTATACGGTCTGACAGAAAACATATCCCGTAGTTGCCTTAAGCACCTTCCACCTCAAGGATGCCAGACAATGCTGAAACAGTATTAAAAGGTATAAAAAATCGACCCCCCCGGTCATAGCGAAAACTCCTCCCCAAACCAGGTGCAATTGGACTTTAACCTTTAGGTCGTTCTTTGATGCTCTGGAACATCTCAACATACGAAAATGAATAAGAAAAAAAAAACTGCGGGAGTTCGATATGCCCACAAAAGGGCACCCCTCGGCAAGAGAAAAATTTTAGGGGACGAGGGCATTGAGAAGATCTACCATGTACCTGTAGGATGGAGGAGTGATAAAAGTGGGTTAGAAATGGAATTTTTTTACTACCTGAGGAGAAGTTTAGATGGGGGGAATACAATGAGAGAGATATAATGCTATAAATAGACTACACATTTCTATTTTGAGAGATTTCTAGAAATTAAAGTGTACTTGACTTTTATGAGCGTTCTTATAATGTATTGCGCATTTAGAGGGTGCCAAAAATAAATCAAGTTATAATTAGTTTTTTATATTGAAAACTGTTTGTTTTGATGGGTTATGTTTATTAAAACATGCGTTAGATCTGCGGTCCGTTATAATTTATTCGGGTACCGGAGGTTCAAAAAGGAAATAAAAGGGCTCGATTTTATGAACCACTTTATCTGTTAAACAAGCTGTAAATATATATAAACTTAAACACTGCATTCAACTCCTAATAGATTAATATTCTCTTAATTCTTCACATAATCATATTGTAAATAATGTCGCACTTGATAGATGTCTTCACAATTCGAAAATGTTCTGATAATTTAGTTGTGAAAAAAAAAAATCACTTTGTGGTATATAAAAATTCAGTTCCTTTTCTGGTGTAATAATAATAATAATAATACTTTTGAAAATAGTTCTTTATTATTTTTCTAAATTAAATCTCTTTGCTCTAATATTAATGTAATTTTTTTTTTCTAAATTTCACTTTTATTTTTTCTAGCGTTTGTTTACCTTTTTTCTACATTTAAGTTTTACATTTTAGTTTACTGTATTCCAGAGATTTCCACTATTTTGCTCTACGAATCTAGATTAGATACTAAAATATCCCTAAATAAAATATGTAGTTTAAAATAGTAACAGCAGTACAACAAACATAATTCGTAAGACGACCAAAAAATTACGTGTAGCTAAACTATAGATAGTAAGATTTGATTTTAGTGGGCAAACGTGAGAGAATGGTTATTCTATAAAGACAGGTGCTTTCTAGAAATACTTAAAAAAAAAACCCGGGAAATATCTATATTGCAAGTCAGGCAATGTATAAAATTTAGGCAGCCTTATTCCACCTTAAATTACAAGGTTTGGATTTGCTATCTGTCATCCATACCCAAGACATTTTGACCACTCAGTAGTAGGTGATTATTAATATATTTAAAATAATATCATTGCCAAAAATGTTTACTTAAGAAAACTGTATTTCTTATTTAAGCAATTTGCATTGTCAAATTCTAGAAATCAGCAATGAAATGTATTCACTCCGACAATTTTATTTAGTTAAAATAAAATACAGGTAAAATGTGACTGTCAAATCTCAAAGACGAAAGCATTAACCAATCCCCATTTTTAGGCCTAAAACTAAAAAACTGTTATTAATTATTCGTTTAAAACCTTATACGTAATGAGGTACCCTTGATTATGTTGAGAGAACGTTCAAGAATGCACTACCATATTGTTGTATATCCCAAATGAGAATGAGAATGAAATTATGGATACGCGGTTTAAGTGTATGAATTATTACTTAGAATGACATGCTTATAGCCTATATTTGTTAACACTTTACAACAAAGTTGAAAAGTGTTTATGACTTCGTTCATTCATTCTGTCTGTCTGTCTGTCTGTCTGTCCGTTAGCACAATAACTGCCGTAAAAATGACTTAATCAAAATGAAATTTTAGTATGTTGTTCAGACGGTCTGTAATACCTATGGGAATATAAATGAATAATATCACCCAATTAGTTTTGGATTGAATCCGGGTTGAAAAAATGAAATACATTGAGCATTATGGGACCTAATTTTTCAAACATTTTTTAAGGGGATTTAAAATTCACAAATTGCTTCGAAAATTTTAGGTAATATTCAAATTATTCCATAAAATATATAAAAAAAGAATTCAGCGAAATATATTCAGTAGTTTTTTAAATAAAAATTAAAATAATAATTACACCTCTTATATGAAACGATCACGTGACCATGATATGAAAAGATCACATGACCCACTTCAAAATGATATATGGCATCCATCTTGTTTCAAAATCGTGATTTTTTAAGTTCTTTTTAATTCATATTGACTGTTGTATCCGTCCTAAAACTGCTTTATTTTTGCTTATATTCTGTGCATCTACATACTGAAACAACGCAAATACAATATATTTGAGTTTAAATGATTATCCAAATTTGATTATTTCTACAACGAAGCCTATTTTTCACCTATGTAAAATGTAAACAGCAAAATATGTAGAATGAGTTGTATTAGAATTGCTGTATTTCTTTAACAAAAAATCATTTAGTCCATGGAGTCTGCGTAGCTGATATGAATGAAATATTAATTGATTTCATAAAGAGGAGGACGATTTTTTTCGATGAAGTTTTAAGCATAGAGTTTAATTACTTGTAGCTCCATGGTCTTAATTTTTAAATAAAATAAATTATTATAGTATTGTGATGAATGAAATGAATGGGAGAAAGTTATGAATGAAATCCTGTTTTTATAGAGAGATCCAGGCGTTTTATTTTATCTATGACGTCATTTGAATTAATTTCAGTTGTTTTCGATGAAGTTTTCAAATATAATAAATTATCGTAGTATTATGATAGTTTTTAAAAATATTACCGTGGAATGTATCGCATTTTAGAGATATTTAAACCAGGCAATTTATATTTCAATGCCGTCATTTGAATGAAGTTCATTTTTTTCGATGAAGGTTTAAGTTTTCAAATATAATAAATTAATGTAGTATTGTGATAAGTTTTAAAATATTACCGAGGAATGTATTGCATTTTAGACTTGTTTAAATAAAATTGCATTGAAGTTGGAAAGTGTTTCATAATCAATGCCTTACGCATGATTGATCTTTCGTGTTTATTTTCAATGGATAGTTGTTCTCTGTTCTTATACAGGGCGCAAAAACCCTAATTTATTTTCGTCATCAAAAGACCCACAGATTTGGTTTGTTTGCTTGTAAAAGAAAACAAGAGAAGAAAATAATCTGCTATTATATATTCGCATCATTTATTCTTGCTTTTATTTATTCAATTTCAAGTTCGAATAGAAATTCCCTTTGGTGGTTTGAGTTCTGGCATTTCATTAAATTTAGAAAACTTTCATTTACCGAACTAAACTGAAGTTGATTCCATCTTTAAAAAAACAGAACTAATATATATCTTTAAAAAAACAGAACGTTTAAAAACTAATTATCGACCACTTAATGACATACACTCTAAATTTTTCCCTTCTATGCACATTCATTATGAGTGAAGTGAATAATGGTAAAACACTTTAAAAATTGGTTATAAACAGTTTTGAAATTTTATCAATAAAAATATAGTTAAATTAAAATTGTTATTTGCATCTTACTGTAATTAATTGCATTTTGAAAAATCTTATCCTATAACTAAACGCTTCGATTTTAATTGTGTGTATATTCTAATAAATTGCAACCTGCAAAAAATGCATAGTTAAAATAAATTGTGCTTTAATGTCGAATCTTTTCTTTTTTATTTCGAATATCTAATTAAAGAAAATAAACTGATTTCCTGTTAATTTTAGTCAGCTCAAAAATTCATACACAAGATACTAGAAAGAACACTTTTATAATAATGCGATATAAATATTTCATTATTAATATTTGTATCGGTGGTTTAGTATTTAAAATTATTTATTTTTAATATTTTCTCTAAGAACAAAATTTCTACCACAAAAGAACATGCTTTCAGTATTAGTATTTTTATAGATGATTCATAATTAAATCATTATTTATCTGCAACATTTTCTCTAAACACAAATATCTGCCACAAAAAACTATTCACGAGAAAATATGAAATTGAACATAGTTTTAGCTTGGAAATTCATGCTCAAAATATAAAACGCCCAATGTCGATATAAGGTTAAATGTTCTTGACAGAATTCACTCCATTCAACACTGATATGACTGTCTTTTGTTCTTACATGCTGACAAGAATCTTATTGAACAGAATGGAATCTAAAGCACAGGTGTGTTTGATATCCTTTGATAATGTTAATTGTAAGTAAAAATGCGCAAGATAAAAGAGATTTTGTGCTGCGCTTTTGTATGAGTCGAAGATCTACTGAAAATTCAAAAAGCATCATAAGATTTTCTTGATATTCTCCTCATAAAAATATGATGCACTTAATTTTTGATATACAAATAGTGATTAAGAATATTTTTATAGAGATCAGAAATAAAATGTTTTAGCATTATTTACATTAAAGGAATATATTGCCGTTTTAACATCAATGTTTGTTAGTAATGTGTTTGCTTGTGTAATTCGAAAACTTACATCTAGGTAATTAATCCATGAAATGTTACAATCATTTTTAACTAGCTCCAGATTTTATAGATAAAAATTAGAGATTAATGAAATCCGCCAATTGGAGTTTTAACCAGTATAATGCCGTCATGAATAATATTAAAAGAATAATATTGCTAAAAAGGTGAATAATTTCAATGCAATGTAAATAAAATTAGCAATTAATAAAGAAATTCCCCATTGACATAAATCTTTAAGGTAAACAGTAATAATTTTTATGATTCTGATTTCGCTGGTACAAAACACATTTTAAGAATGTTTTAAATTTTTTTTTGGAATTGTAGTCATTTTCTTCAAAAAGAAAAAAAAGAAAAAAAATTTGAAATAACTTAGCAATAATCAGTGTTATTATTAAACACATTTTTAAACCATCTACACTATTAACATATGCAACTACATACTATGCATCTATGTCCAGCATTTTTAACACTTTACAACAAAGTTGAAAAGTGTTTATGACTTTGTTCATTCTGTCTGTCTGTCTGTCTGTCTGTCTGTCTGTCTGTCTGTCCGTTAGCACGATAACTGCCGTAAAAATGAGTTTATCAAAATGAAATTTTAGTATGTTGTTCAGACGGTCTGTAGGACCTATGGGAATATAAATAAATAATATCACCCAATTAGTTTTTTATTGAACCCGGGTTGAAAAAATGAAATACATTGAACCCTATGGGACCTAATTTTTCAAACATTTTTTAAGTAAATTTAAAATTCACGAATTGCTTCGAAATTTTTAGGAAATATTCATATTATCCCATAGAATATATAAAAAAAAATTCAGTAAAATATGTTAAGTAGTTTTTTAATTAAAAAAATTATTTAATATAGGGAAAAAAACAAATTCAATTAAATTCTGACTTTGGGATATCTTCCAGAAAGAAAAGAGAGAGATATTATATAATAAATATCTCTCCATTTGTTTAAACGTTTTGCATATGGGAGTGGCTTCATATTTTAAGTTAAATTTGGTAGATAACAATTTTTCATTTTTTAACACTTTACAACAAAGTTGAAAAGTGTTTATGACTTTGTTCATTCTGTCTGTCTGTCTGTCTGTCTGTCCGTTAGCACGATAAATGCCGTAAAAATGAGTTTATCAAAATGAAATTTTAGTATGTTGTTCAGACGGTCTGTAGGACCTATGGGAATATAAATAAATAATATCACCCAATTAGTTTTTTATTGAACCCGGGTTGAAAAAATGAAATACATTGAACCCTATGGGACCTAATTTTTCAAACATTTTTTAAGTAAATTTAAAATTCACGAATTGCTTCGAAATTTTTAGGAAATATTCACATTATCCCATAGAATATATAAAAAAAAAATCAGTAAAATATGTTAAGTAGTTTTTTAATTAAACAAATTATTTAATATAGGGAAAAAAACAAATTCAATTAAATTCTGACTTTGGGATATCTTCCAGAAAGAAAAGAGAGAGATATTATATAATAAATATCTCTCCATTTGCTTAAACGTTTTGCATATGGGAGTGGCTTCATATTTTAAAATAAATTTGGTAGATAACAATTTTTCATTTTTTTTAAATTTTATATAACTCTTCATGATAAATTTAATTGATGGCATTTTAAATGCACTTTCCTACGTCCTAGAGAGTTAAAATTTGGTACACAGCTTAAATTTGTTGAACATTTTATTCGACAAAAATTTGATGGATCTTTAAATATAGATCATACATTTTTTTCGAAATAGCCTGAAAATAATCCCCGTTCACTTCTATAAATCATTGGTGTAATATTGTTAAAAATTCTGATGTGGACAGCACATGTCTTTCGCTGCAGACTCATATTCGTTCTCTTTATTTATTCAATGATAATTTGAGTTTATCTGCACAACATAAGTATTTTAAATGACATTGAATTTACACGTTAAACTTAAATTTGGTTCTCATTTGATAGCTGGACTTATTGTCAAAGGTGGCGTAGCGAAAACGCGAAAAAACTAGAATATCTCAAGAACGGCTAGTCCTAGAGTAATGGGGTTAGTCTTATTCTTTTTGTTGTCAAAAATCACATATAAAATAGGAATTTAATTGATATAATTGAGCACACGTAGTCTTTTATTTTTATATATAACGATTTTTGCTGGCCATTTCGCAAAAATAGCCCGTTCCTTTTTCCCGAATCGTAGTAGAATAACCTACAAATGATTTATATACAAAATTTTGTTAAATTTGGTATATAAATCACTTGTAGGTTATTGAAATATTATACTCTAAATTTTGTTAAATTTGGTTCATTAGTTTTTAGCTAGAGTGGATAAAGGCAATTTCTGCGGCCATTTCGCAAAGAAGGCAGATTCTTTTATTACGAATCGTACTATAATCTAATGAACATCAGGATTTCCCACAAAAAACATACCTACCAAATTGTATGAAATTCGGTCCATTAGTTTTTCAATTAGAGTGGATGTAATATCCACACAGAAACATACGCAGATACACCCTTACACACACAGACGTCTTCCTAAAAGTAGTTTTTTCGTGTTCTAGAAGTCCCAAAACGTGTAGATACTTTGAAAATTCGAGTTCCGATCCTCGGCACGATTCCAATACTTTGAGTACATACACATACACATATATATTATCTGTGTATTATCTGTGTATCTAAATTCCGTGCCTATGCAATTACAATAGTTGTGATTTTAAATGATCCCTAAACTTTTATTATTTCTTCAAGGAAGCCTAATTTTAACATATGCAGAATGCAAATATCTCAAGCGATTGTAAGATGAATTACATAAGAATTGCTGAATTTTTTTCACACAAAATTATTTAGCTCTGGAGTCTGGAATACAAGTTATATGAATGAAATATTCATTGATTTTGCATAAAGAATCAGATGATTTATATTTCGATACAGTTTTAAATATTTAAGCATAATAAATTACTGTAGTACTGTGATAATGTAAAAGATATTACCACTGAATGAATCACATTTTAGAAATTTTTAAATGAAATTACATTTCAGTTGGAAAGTGTTTCATAATCAATGCTTATGCATGATTGATCTTTCTTGTTCTAGCTAATTCAAGTCAATCGGAGCCTTACAAAAATTGCATGTTTGCGAACTCAAACGTTTCTTGTTTATTTCCTTTAATATTAAAGCCTTTTGAAACACAACATTTCCACTATGTTTTAGACAAAATAATACTTCCTGAAAAAAATAGTCGAAGTTCGAGTTGAACAAAAATCGCAATTAAACAACGTATCTTTATATCTCACAGCAGCTTCATCTTATTACAATGCTATCGCTTTGGTAGTTGTAAAAAACAGCCTGGGGTACCGTAAAAAATTGCTGCCAGAATCATAAAGAAAACACGAGACATGAGGCGACTCTATTAACTGAAAAAGGAAGAAAATTAAGAATAAGAACTCAACCTTTTCAATGGTGTGTAGATAGGTGTTGCTCGGGCACAAGCGAAAGTTCTTGCCCAACCTACTTGCAATTTTCGCAGCAGGAAAAATGAATCTACTCCGTTTGGGGTAAAGAAATTAGGCACTAAGGGTTCTTTGATGGTCGAATCTGTAAAATCCCTAAATTGCACGCTTGGGGAAAAAATTTCCCTGTTACACCGATTCTTTGTATAGAAAAGGAAAATACTGAATGACTTTCATTAAATTTGATTTTATGTAAAATTGTATTAATTTGAAGAAAACAGACCTAAACTTCGCTGCATGCATTCAATATTAATTGCTAAAATTAGCATAGGAACTGACTATCAAAGTCGTCTATAATGTATAATGAAAATGGTAATTCTAGATATGAAGAAAAAGGCTGAACTTCGTATAAGCTATAACGAAATGTCAATAATAAAATATTTACAATAATGTATTTGGAGTCAAAAAATTTTTAAATTATAAAGAAGAGAGATGGGAAATTTTAAATGCAAACAGATAATACAGTACGATTATATAGTACAAATAATATAGTACAAATAATACATTTGAGTCTACTTCAAGTTTAGGAGGAAATACAATAATTTCATCAGCTCAATGGATAAAACGCCATATGGCCAGAGTCATATGGAGATCAGTAGTTCAATTTCCGGCTGAAACAAGAGTTCTTATATATCTTAAGATATCTACACTATTAAAAACAAAAAAAACCCAGCTCCGTGCTTCAATTGGTAAAAAACATTTAATAGGTTTTTCAATATCAGTAAATAAAACCCCCTATTTTTAGAGGGTTAAAACAAGAAGTACGAAAAAACTATCTCCTCCTACAGAAAATAGTTAGGTTCGCCTTTTTACTTTCCTTATATACATAATGTATAAGGAAAGTATTGTGACGGGGTCGAAAATTCGAATTCGAGTTTTCGACGGGAGAGCACGTTTCAAGCATCCCTGATCACGAATAAAACATTTTTGAAGTGATGTCTGTGTATGTGTGTGTGTGTGTGTGTGAAAGTATGTGTGTGTGTGTGTGTGTCAGTGAGTCTGTGGAGACGATAACTGACGAACGAATGGGCCGATTCGAACCAAATTTTGTACAAAAATCAGAATCCGTAAACACTGGAAGCCTATTGGTTTTATACGCAATCGAATGTTCAGAACCCCCTAAATTTTCGAATGAAATTTTGAAAAAATTGTCAAAAAATAAAAACCACTAATAAAGTTACGCAAATAGACATTTCTTATGTAATTTTTCATTAGAAAACGATTGACATAAATTTTAGAACGCTAACATGAACCGTTCTCGAGATATTGCACATTTTTTAAAAAAATTATCAAAAAGTCATATAAAATAAAAATAAAAAATATTTCCTACTGAGAAACATGTTCACTTTTCATATGTAATACCATACGATAAATTGGGTGACATCATTCTCGTGGATCTAGCTCGTTCCATTCATGAAAAAAGATACTTTGAGTAATACTTTTGTATTTGAACGCCAATAGTCATTTATCTGTTGTAAGAATAAATTATTTCTTAGTGCATAACGCTTGGCGAGATTTTGGCGACGAATTTGGCGGAATGTCGCCAACTTGGCGACTTTTTGAAATGTTTTACTGAAATGTTTTTTTTACTGTAAAAGTAGTAAATTCATTACATTATATAAGGAAAGTCATGTGTTGCCCACATCAGATTTTTTTTTGTTTGAATGGCAGACAAATTTCCAAAAGTCTCTCCAAATTAAAAAAAAATTTCCGGCTGAAGCAAGAGTTCTTATATATCTTAAGATATCTACACTATTAAAAACAAAAAAACCAGCTCCGTGCTTCAATTGGTGGAAAACATTTAACAAGTTTTTCAATATTAGTAAATAAACCCCCTATTTTTAGAGGGTTAAAACAAGGAGTACGAAAAAACTATCTCCTCCTACAGAAAATAGTTAGGTTCGCCTTTTTTTGTTTGAATGGGAGACAAATTTCCAAAAGTCTCTCCGAATTAAAAAAAAAATTCGATACATTTTTTTTATTATATACAGATTTTTAAAAACAAGTATTTCAAATATTTTCGTGTATTCTTCGTATTGCTCATTTTGAAACTGTCGACAAGCAAACTCTTTTCGAGGTACGGTCTTAAAAGTTTGTCATCATGAATTCTCATTTCTCAGCTCTAGAAAAGTGCATTTGTTTCTTTGGAGCTATATTTAGCTGATTTCAGATAGTTCTTAATGTTAAAAAAAAAACATGGTATAATTTTTTTATTTTTTATTTAAAGACAATGTTTATAATAACCAAGCAAACTCTTTCTAAAATTATCAATGACAACTGAATAACCAATGTTCAGTATTTACTGACAAAAAATTTATACAAGCAGAAAAAAATTTTAATCATTAAATTAAATAAATTGATGTTTTAATTTATATATAATTTTTTCATTTATTTACTGACAACTGAAACTGAGTTATAAAAGTGTTATAATAATCGAAACCCCAGAAAAAGAGTAAAATTATAAGAATTTTAATTTACGGCAAAAACTGAATTCTTTAATTACATTTCATTTAAAATTATTTTTATACATTACCTAGGTCAGTTTCGAATATAATATTTTTAAAACACATCCAACTCCTAATGTTTTCACCTCATAATTCTGGTACAAACTTTAAAGGGTCTGGGAAAAGAAAATGTTAAAGATTTTCATAGAAATGTTTAAGATTTTTTTTACATGGAACTGTATTTTTTTATTAAATATATTTGTGCTATGCAATATAAATCAAATATTAAAGCATTAGAAAAAATAAAATACGTTGAAGCTTTTAAATTAAATATAACTTAAAAATTTGTAAAAAATAAAAATATTTTTCAAAAGAAAATCATGCTGTTTAAATTATCTTTAGGATGTACAGTTATTCTCTTCAGTACTACAAAGAAAATAAAAAAAGAAATTCAATGAAGAAATTCATTTTTTTCACAAAATCCGTCTATAGGAGTGTTTTCAAAGTTCGGATTGCGCTCCCATTGCAGACAACAGAATCAATGAACTGGTTTCGTACTTATACTCTGATTCTTACTGAATTTGTCAGTCTCCTATAATGATTAACAAAAATTGTGGAGCATATGCCACTGTTGAAAATCCCTACGATGTAAAATAAATCCCTTACTACAGCTGATGAAAAACGGCCTTGAATCCAAAATAAACACAATACAAATAAAACATGGAAATAATTGTCATGGCCATTTGAAGAGTAAATTAACTCCATATGAACGTTTTGCACTCCCCATTATTTTTTTTTTTACTATTTTTCCTCCGAGATCTAAAAGGCATAATTCGATGTTTATATAATGTCATCAATACATAAAACGTTTTCTAAATGTTCATGTACGTGTATATGCTCCATCAATCATAAATTAGTGTTTTGAAGACTGACACGTGGGTGCCCTCTAATGTTTGAAATGAAGAATCAATAATTTTGCGTTTATGTTGAATGAATGTATGAAATTCTACGAAGTAGTTATATTTTAAAAATGTTTCTTGAATTTAAATTATGTAATTAGTTAAATTCTACATGTGCATAAAGATGTTAATGATTCGTTCCTCTCCGATGCAGATAAAAATATAGTTGAAAATTATCGATGGGGTGCAGAAATAAAAAAACTGAAATTTGCTCATTTGCAATAAAATCTGACACAGACATGATCTTGGCCAACGGCCCTACCGTGCTGAAAACACCGGTTCTCGTTAGATCACCGAAGTCAAGCAGCATCGGGCGCGGTTAGTACTTGGGTGGGTGACCACCTGGGAACACCGCGTGTTGTTGGCACATGTCCGGCGCGGTAGCCCGGTGGTTTGCGCGCTGGATTTGCACGCTGCCACAACTGCCGCCGTGTTCATGCGGAGTACGACCACGTTAAGCATGTGGGTCTGTAAGTCCTTCCGAGAGGTTGGTGGTAGGGGAAGGAGGGTACGGTCCCTGTGGATGCCTTCCCCACTGGGTTCCGGTCTAAATTGGGTTGCACTTCCCGGCCGTCCAAATAGTTACCTTACACCTTTCTGGTAGGTAGGGCGGTCTGGGTCTCAACAACAACAACCCCCTCCTTAGCAGGGCGTGGTAGCCCAGTGGTTAGCGCGCTGGAATTGCATTCGGTAGGCTCGGGTTCGCTTCCCTCCGCTGTCAAAACTGTCGCAGGTGTTCACGCGGAATACGATCACGTTAAACATGTGGGTCCGTAAGTCCTTCCGAGAGGTTGGTGGTAGGGGAAGGAGAGTACGGTCCCTGTGGATGCCTCCCCCATTGGGTTCCGGTCTAAATTGGGTGGCACTTCCCGGCCGTCCAAACAGTACTGGTGCACTATTTCATTTATCTCGAAGAAGACGAGATCTTGCTATTGTTGGTACTGGTGTTCAGTTTCATTTATTCTAACAAAGAAATCGCAATGTGTTTTTGTTGGTACTGGTGCTCTGCTTCATTTATGAAAAAGAAGTGATCTTGATTTTATTGGTATTGGTGCTTTGTTTCATTTATACTGGCGAAGAAGACGCGCTCTTCCTTTTGTTGGTACTGATGTCTGTTTCATTTATCCTTCGTAATTTACTGCTGCAAATAAAATTAGCAAAATAGTACGAACCTACTTTTATCTACAACTGGTTCTCTTTTTCATTAATGATGTCCTGTTTCATTTATAATAATTTATATTTGCATTAGTGCTCTGTTTAATTTTTCTTGACGAAAAAGACGCTATCTTATTTTTATTGGTACTAAAGTCTGTTTAATTTATTCTTCGCAATTTACTGCTGCAAATGAAACTAACAAAATAGTGTAAATCTGCTTTTATCTATTACTGGTGCTCTGCTTCATTGCTGGTGTTCTACTTTTATATTGATATTGGCGCTCCATTTCATTTATGTTGACGAAGAAGTCGCGGTATTGTTTTTACTGGTACTGGTGCTCTGTTTCATTTCTCCTTCTTAATTTACTGCTGCAAATAAAATTAGCTAAAATAGTTCAAATTTACTTTTAAAATTTAGAAACTCTGAAGGGTTCACTAACTATAAAAGAGAAAAAAAAAAGACTATCGTCTCATAAGCTAAATGGATAGAGCGTCGACTTTCCAGGCGGAGTTCCACAGTTTGAATCGTGACTTTATCTTTTTACAACTTACTCTCCAAAAGTCATTTTCAAGACCATTAAATAAAAGGGAATATCTAATTGCATTCGAATGTTTATTAAGATGAGATATAAATTTATATTTTACATTATATGCCTTTAGTAAAAGCAAAATATATTATTTTAAATAATCTCAAATACAGATTTCATAAAAGTGCTTAATTACGCGTGCCACATGTTGACATGCATCAAAATACGTGCTCGGGCAGCCAAATTTGACAAATGCGTAAAAATACATATTAAGATTTTAGACAGAATTTTAATTTATCCTATAATCTTATATTTTAATTGCTATAAATGATTTTCAATTCTCTACCACAGGTAATAAATTTTTTCAGACATTTTCAGGATTGCACTAAAACATATAAAACCTATACATAAACCTGATGAAGGACGTGCTCAAAACCAGTTGATTGTCGAATTTTTGTTTCATGTGCACTATCAATATTTTTGTTTTTTATATTTTATATATTTATATTTTATTTTATTATTATTATATTATTATATTTATTATTAATATATTTATTTATTATTATATTTATATATTTATTATTTATATATTTATATATTTATTTATATATTTATTATTTATATATTTATATATTTATTTATATATTTATTATTATATTTATATATTTATTTTTTATTATTATTTTATATATTTATATTTTATATTTTTATATTTTAGCTGTATATAAAGCATTCACTTTTGAAGACATGAAGATACGAGGTCTGTATATTGGAGGTGTTTTCTTGGTTTAAACATCATGGTAATCAAGAAGCGTTTATTGATTAAAGAATTTATTGATTTGGCAAAATCGGATTAAATTTTATTCGATTGGCTCAATATTTTTGAATGATATAATGCTTTATCGGGAAAAGAATGATAGTTTTAATAATTCCTGACAATTTCTAAACAGTCATGAAAATCCATGTCGAGTTAAAAGTATAGTTATAAAGTATTCACTCATTTAATAATAGTGGGTTTATTGTATTTTTTCATGAATTTTACCATATTAGATCAAAAGCATCTTGAGAATATCTTAAGAAATACCTTGAGAACGGCGTAATTTTTGTCTTATAAAAGACAAAAAGTCATTCGCTTGTAAATAAAAAGAGGCATATTAAATATTTATTTTCGCAAAAAAAAAGTTAAAAACTTGAAAACCATCTCTTGTTCCGTTCATCCCGAAAAGCAATAGGCATTTACTCTGACGTTTACCAATTGGAATAATTACGTCAAATTTCATCAATTTTTGACAAATTTCAGACATAATGGAAGAAATGGATGATTCGTATTCAGATCTGCTCGAAAAGCTTGGATCCATCAAAGTCCGAAATTTTGGATCCCATCACAATACTTTCCTTTACATATACTATGTATTGTAAGGAAAATAATAAAATCCAGCACGATCTCTGCTACAACACGATCAGCTTCCCAGCACGTCCATTACTATTCCAGCCGTCGCCACAATCAACATTTTTCAAGAATGTAGTTCATCTTTATTACGTACTTCCTATTCTTTTATTCGCAGATGCTCTCCTGGAATGAATCAAGATCTGTGGGAGCCCCTGAGGAAGGACGAACAGGTGGACCCTTTTTTAGAGGGGCCTCTCGGAATACGGGTTACGGTGTCAGTCAAATTGTAGAACATGTGGTCCGTCTCGGCTTCCAAAATAATCAATTATTAGGGGGGGGGGGACGCTTTTTGTGACATTTTTTTACTAGTTATTTTTGTAAAAGTGCTATTTATGACTATACTAGAAATTTAAAATACGTTTTCCGTCTTGGTATGTTTAACTTGATATAAAAATGAAGTGATGTTAATGAAAACGTTGTAATTTTATCAGGGATGAATTTATTTTTCCAAGGGAATATGTAGTAATTCCGGATCAAAATATCAAATGGCGCTACCTACTTATGATATAGTATATTAAGACTTTATATATATTTCCTATAGTTTCTCATCATCCAGTTTCCCATCGCCCACATGATAGCATACTGTTTGACGCAACTCGCTATGAATTGAAACCGCTGCAATAAATCATAGAGTTTGGAGAAATTCTATTTTCGGGATTATTAAGACCTCAATGAATAATTCATTGCATCTAATTTTCAGCCCAGCGTTAAGACGCTCGATTGTCATTGTAAAGAACTCTTATCTGAGAGATTTCTAATGTATGTAAGAGATAGATTTTCAAACAGATCAGTATAAATACTCATGTATCTGCTGGAAATTAAACCACGGATCTCTGACTGACCAGTCGACACTCTTAACCACAAATGCTAAAACAATTATCTTTCCTTTTATATATGAAGTGGATCCGACGCAAAACAACTGGAAATCGAAGACATTTTTCAGACTACGATTTTTTTACAACTATTTAGAACAATAACAATTAGGCATAATAAGAACAACAATTTGAATAATAGGAAGATGTGAAGATTAATAGGATATAAAAGAATTAAAAGAATAGTAATAGCTCTTTAAACGTCTCTATTTATCAAATATATTGAACTGTTTTCGTGAAAAAACCCCTGCAGTGCAACAAATTGGTTATATGATAATACAGGGTTGCGGCTATTTCTCTAATATTACAAAAAAGTAGCATTACCTACGCATTCACTTTTCAATATTTATTAGCGTTTCATTGGAAATATTTCCGCTCATATTGAGGAAATACTAGCTGCGTTATATAATTTTTTGTTCGATAATGACAAAATATCTATGTCTTAATATTGGCAGACTATTTCAACATACCAGTATCGGCATACTGTTGAAATGAAAATAAAATCATTAATTTTTATATTTACATACGACACAGTTATTAATCTTCACTTTACTTCATACTTTCATGTTTCGAAAATTGAATAGAATAAGAGTGGATGTAGAAAAAGTTTCCCCTATAAATAATAAATAAAACAACAATAGCATATTTTTAGTTTGAGTATTCGTTTAAGTTTTAATATAAATGTGTACCTTTATATGATCCATAACTGTAAACATGGAGTCATAAGGGGCTTGGGACAAATTATGTTCACTATATTGTCAGCTAGTCGAGATCTTTCTCGGTTTCGGCATGGTCGCTCAAAACTTTATACCACTGTTGACTATTGGAATATACGAATCTTGTTTCGGCTTAAAAAATATATTACTTCTAAAAGCAATAGAGGTTACTGTACAAAAAACATATCAAGTTAATTCCATTATGGAACTATACTTCACTTATTTCCCTCTTATCCCTGACACAAATCATTCAACCATTGCCAAACACACCAACGCCTCTGCTCACACAGCACGAAGATACCACCAAAAATTGTTTTCGTGGTAAAAACGCAACTTCAAATGATATAAAAAAACCTTAAACTAACTTAAGACCACACAAGGAGCAATGGCAGTTGAGAAATACATTGATGCGGTTTAACTCCAGAATTACCGTATATTCACAAGGCCTATGACATCTTCATCCAATTTGGTTCATTGCTTTCTTTTGTCTTTGGGACTTAAAGCATTCATCCGGAACAAAGCCTGACCACTACACAGTTTTCATCATTATCATCGGAGCGAACCGATATATCACACTGAAGTACACCTGTCGCTTAAGCATAGCCGAAAGACAGTTGATTCAGCATATTCAAAATAATGAAGGCTTTTTTTTGCTTCCAGAAAGTATTTGCCACTTCCCTTCTTAGGGCAAACAGCATACGATTCACTCAATAAGTTAGTAAAATAACCCCAAAACGAACATGTTTATGGGGTTCTCTGACGCGGAGATTACTGAATTTAGGAAGTATAGTAGAACCTGCTTATAATGAACCCGTATTTAGAAAGATTCCGGATATAACGAGGAAATTAAAACTTTTAATTGGTACAAAGTAAATTAAAACCTGATTTGCTACCTTTAAACGAGCAAAATTTTTAAGTCCCCAGATTTAACAAATAAAGTTGCAAGCATAAAATTGCAAACATAAAGTTGCAAGTATAAAGTTGCTATAAGGATTAAAATATTGTGTTATAATAAATCGTTGCAGAACAAATCGAATATTGAGACTTACTGAAACCTTCGTCAATATGAGGTTTCCCGATACATTTCCGTTATGTCAGTCAGCTAAGTACATATGTTAGTCAGTTAGTCATAGGTTCGAGTCCCGGAGTGGGATAATCCACAAAAGGGTTATAAACAAAAATGGTGTGTATTGATGATGGCCAAGTTTATGGGACGCACATATACGTATCATTTATTGATGTATTGATATTAAATCAATGCCACTCCTCATTGTATATATGCTGTATCAATGTCGCTTCTCATCAATTCTGTATCGTATCAATGTCGCTCGTCATCAATACTGTATCATATCAACGCTATCAATAGTCTGACTAAGATAACCCCAGTATGTAATAGGCTGAAGTGCAATACTCATTTTTAAACTTTTCACAGTCATTCATTTAAAAACGGTATTTATATTCATGTACAATTTTATTTATATTCATTTGAAATTTTATTTATACTCATTTAAGAACTTGAAGCCCCAATGTTCGTTTAAAACTTTTCACGCTAAAACCGGATAAACTCGGATAGCGGACACCTTCATTTAACTGACAATTGTATAATTTCCGGTTCCAAAAGCATATATGGTTCTGTGTATTCATCTACAAATGCGATAATTTGAAAATGGTTAAGGAAGAACTAGTTTTTGGTATATCTAGCTCATTTAAGAATTACTATAAAATGAGCTAGTTGTACTATAATATAAAGGCTTCAATTCTCAGTCTGAAAGTTGAAGTTTCATAACGTAACCGTTAATTATTTTTTAATAAAGTATGAATTATACTCATCTAATAAAAATTAACACGTAAAAACATCTAAAAATTAGTCTTGGACTTCTGACTACAACTTTAGAAATTTTTTAAATTATTTAATTTTCTTTGATTAAAACGTTTAAAAATCCATTATAACAAAACTGGAGTTCGGAAAATGACATTCAGAGAATTTGAAAGCCCCCCCCCCTCCCACCCACTTTAAAAAAATTTGTCTGGTGACGCCACAGGTAAAAATGATGCATTTGTATTAAACGAATATCAATATATATTGAAAGACAAAACCGGAAGATATATCGAAAGATGGAAATGCTCACATTCTGAAAAACATACAAGAAAACATCCTTCTATTCAAAGTTGAAGATCCTTAGGCTTGGATTCATGTTAATAGCCCGGCATTTCCCTCTATCTACTGGGGCACAAACCATTTATTTGAAAACTATTTCCATGTCAAACAACCGGATCTTGCGACATTTCTCGTTTACTCACCATATTTCTCTATGGTGGACCACCATGAGTCACATTTTTGTAGTACGAAAGAGAAATAATTGAAGACCCCTGCTATAGTTGGACAACAAAGGTTGTGTTGTGTGTGCTTTAGAGGTATAAAATATTGATGTCCAAAATTATCTTTACACACATAAAAATAAGCGTCGCAAGCACTGTGTTTCATATAAAATATGCTTCCTTGGGAACTTCTACAATTTCAGGATTTGATTTCTGTGTTTATCGACTCAAAACAGGTTTTTGCCTCCAAAGTATCATCTGAAAAGAATCTTTGATGTGGCGAACTGTGGAATGTTTAGAGGCTGGGCAGATATAGATGGAAGTTGCAAATTGTTTCATAATTAGTTTTGTATCGCATCCACTCATATTCTATGTTTCAGTTTGTATTCATAAGTTATGACGGTCTATAATTACCTCCCAAAAGGTCATTCAGTTGGAAATGTTAAGAAGAGTTGTTGAGAAATCAGAATATACTAGCCGAATACCCGTTGAAAATCAACGGTCTCGCAATAAGCAATCCCTGAATAATGTAAATTTTATAATAATTCGCGTTTCACATTTATTCGACAAATCGAATATTTTGGTGTGCAGAACCCCCTAAAGGAGAAAATATTGGAAAACTAAATTTTCGCACGTCTTCCTCTGTTTTTATTGTGTTTTTTATCAGATGATTGGCCCATATACCAAATATCAAGCCTCTATCACATTTAAAAGGAAGCGTGCCTCATTTATTCAGAAAATCGAACATATTAGTGTGCGCACCCCTTAAAGTAGCAAATATTGGAAATCTGAAATTTCACACTTTCTTCTTTTCAAACTATCTACCCTTACACCAAATTTGATATCTCTATCTCATTTCGATGCATGGTTTTTTATCAATTCTCTTTTCGAACGTTTCGAACGAATAGATAGAGAGATATCGGCACCCCCCTACAATAGCAAATGTTGGAAGACTGAAATTGCACACTTTCTTTCTTTCCAACTTTTTACCCGTACACCAAAAAAAAAGTCTCTATCTCATCGAGAAGCATGCTTTTCTAGCATTTCATCTTTCGAATGCTTTTGTGTGGAGTACCCACCCCCTTAACTATACATTTTTTAAAAACTCTATTCTTTTTGTGATTTCTAAGAAATGATTCGCCCATATACCAAATATAAAGCCTCTACACGTTTTTAAAGGAGCGTTTCTCCTTTATCCCGAAAATCGAACATTTTGGTGTGCGGCACCCCCTAAAGTAGAAAACATTGATAAACTGAAATTGTACACTTTCTTCCTTTCAAACTATCTACCCTTACGCCAAATTTGACATCTCTATCTCATTCCAAAGCAGGGTTTTCTTATCAATTGACTTTTCGAACGTTTTGATCTTGAGCACCCCCTTAACCGAACATTTTTGAAAAACTGTATTCGTCTTGGGTGTTTTCGTCAAATTATTAGCCCATATACCAAATTTTAAGCCTTTATCAAATTTTAAAGGCGCCGTTTCTTATTTATTAGGTAAATCGAACGTTTTGGTGTGCGACAGCCCCTTAAGTAGAAAATATTGGAAATCTGAAATTGCACACTTTCTTCCTTTCGAACGGTTTACCTATACACCGAATTTGAAGTCTCTATCTCTTCACAAAGCATGCTTTCCTATCATTTCACTTTTCGAACGTTTTGGTATGCTGCACCCCCCCCCCCCTTAAGTAGAAAATATTGGAAATCTGAAATTGCACACTTTCTTCCTTTCGAGTGATTTACCCATATACCGAATTTGAAGTCTCTATCTCATCGCAAAGCATGCTTTCCCGTCATTTCACTTTTCGAACGTTTTAGTGTGCGGCACCCCCTTAAGTGGAAAATATTGGAAATCTGAAATTGCACACTTTCTTCCTTTCGAACGATTTACCCATTCACCAAATTTGAAGTCTCTACCTCATCGCAAAGCTTTCTTTCCTATCATTTCACTTTTCGAACGTTTTAGTGTGCGGCACCCCCTTAAGTAGAAAATATTGGAAATCTGAAATTCCACACTTTCTTTGTTTCAAACGATTTACCCATACTCCAAACTTGAAGTCTCTATCTCAGCGTGCTCTCCTATCATATCACTTTTCGAACGTTTTGGTGTGCTGCACACCCCCTTAAGTAGAAAATATTGGAAATCTGAAATTGCACACTTTCTTCTTTTCGAATTATTTACCAATACACCGAATTTGAAGTCTCTATCTCGTCGCAAAGCATGCTTTCCCGTCATTTCACTTTTCGAACGTTTTGGTGTGGGGCACCCCCTTTATAGAACGTTTTCGAAAAATTCGATTTTTCCAAGGGGTTTTATCGAACGACCGAGCCGTGTACCAAATTGCAAGTCTCTATCTATTCGGGAAGTGCCTAAAAAAAGCGTGACAGACAGACAGACGGACAGACAGACGGACAGACAGACAGACGGACACTTGGCAATTAGTATATATAGATTTTTGTGCATATAAAGATAATTTTGGACACCAGTGTAAATTACTGGCTCATTACTGTGAAAATGAAAATATTACTTATTTACATATTAATTATATATTATTGGTGATAAAAAATTTTCCATACTATTGTTCGATCCATACTACAGTTCTATACTACAGTTCGATCCTCTTTTGCAGACATTGGCTTCCGGACGCCCATGCCTGCAAAGGGGGATCGAACCGTTTGGGATAGTGTATGTCAAATACCTGTCTTTTTGAGAGGTTCTTCGTTTGAGATTGACGATGTCCCACCCGTAAGCAAAAGGTTAAACATCTATTTCACAGGATGAGCTATAGATAGATCCCAGATGATGACAGGTTTAGATTAAGAATCAAATTCCGGAGGAGTAAGGTGGGTTCACTAAAGATTTCCACTTCCGGTTATTTTTCCACATCCTGCTCAAAAATTTTCGTTTTACTTGAAACATATATTTCTCAAAATTGGTTTTACATAGAGCTTAGGTGATAGCTTAAATAAATTCAGCATCAAATTCCGTAGGAGGTAGGGTGATTTACTTAGAATTTTCACTTTCGTTTTTTTTTTTTTCAACTTCCGGTTTAGAAATTTTCCTTGAAACATATATTTCTCAGAATTGGCTATAGATAGAGCTTAGATAATGAATGATATAGCTTCAGCTTCAAATATCAGAGAGAGGGTTAAACGACTGACTAAAGATTTTCACTTATGGTTCTGGAGATCTGCTATAGATCTGCTATAGATCTGCTATAGATTTGCTATAGATATAACTTATGACTGGTATGGATTGAGCATCAAATTTCGGAAGAGAATAGGGGAGGAGATCACTAAGGATTTCCACTTCTGTTCAAAAAAATTTCTTGAAACATACATTTCTCATGAGTAGCTATAAAGATTAGATGATGGCTGATATGAACGTGGCATGAAATTCCGGTAGAGGAAGGATGGTAGAAGGTTCCGGAGGTAGAAGGTTCACTAAAGATTAGCATTTCCGAATTTCTTCCCTTCCGGTTCAAAACTTTTCCTTGAATCATCTATTTCTCGGGATTGGCTATACATAGAGCTAATATGATGGATGGTATAGATTAGGCATAGAATTTTATAGTAGGGGGTTCACTAAGGATTTCTATTTCCGGTTCTGAAGATGTCACCTCCGGTTTTTTTTTTCCGAAAATTTGTATTACTGTACGAAATACGTATGCAAAAGTGAATAAAAATGTTTAATAGTTCCGTCCGTCAAAATTGGCGTACACACACCATTTGCCACCATATGATGGCTCCTTCACAAATTTCTTGTTTAAAACTAATTTCATTGCTGTTATTTTCGCAATGAGGTAGGTCTCCAGTTACCGCGTTCAGATCACGTGAAAATGAGATAAATCCCGATGAATTAAAAGACAAGAAAGATCAATCATGCTTAAAGCATTGATTATGAAACACTTTCCAACTTCAATGCAATTTTATTTAAACAAGTCTAAAATGCAATACATTCCTCGGTAATATTTTGAAACTTATCACAATACTGCATTAATTTATTATATTTGAAAACTTAAACCTTCATCGAAAAAAATGAACTTCATTCAAATGACGGCATTGAAATATAAATTGCCTGGTTTAAACATCTCTAAAATGTTATACATTCCTCGGTAATAGTTTTAGAATTATCATAATACTACGATAATTTATTATATTTGAAAACTTCATCGAAAACAACTGAAATTAATTCAAATGACGTCATAGAAAAAATAACACGGCTGGATCTCTCTATAAAAACAGGATTTCATTCATAACTTTCTTTCTCCCATTCATTTCATTCATAACAATACTATAATAATTTATTTTATTTAAACATTTTGTTTAAGACCATGGAGCTACAAAAAATTAAACTCTATGCTTGAAACTTCATCGAAAAAAATCGTCCTTCTCTTTATGAAATCAATTAATATTTCATTCATATCAGCCATGCAGACTCCATGGACTAAATTATTTTGTGTTAAAAAAATACAGGAATTCTAATACAACTCATTCTATATATTTCGCTGTTTACATTTTACATAGGTGAAAAATAGGCTTAGTTGTAGAAATAATCAAATTTAGATGAGCATTTAAACTCAAATATATTGTCATTGCGTTGTTTCAGTATGTAGATGCACAGAATTTAAGCAAAAATAAAGTAGTTTTAGGACGGATACAACACTCAATATGAATTAAAAAGAATTTAAAAAAATCACGATTTTGAAACAAAATGGATGCCATATATCATTTTGAAGTGGGTCATGTGATCGTTTCATATCATGGTCACGTGATCGTTTCATATCATGGTCACGTGATCGTTTCATATAAGAGGTGTAATTATTATTTTAATTTTTATTTAAAAAACTACTGAATATATTTCGCTTGAATTTTTTTTTATATATTTTATGGAACAATTTGAATATTACCTAAAATTTTCGAAGCAATTTGTGAATTTTAAATCTGCTTAAAAAATGTTTTAAAAATTAGGTCCCATAGGGCTCAATGTATTTCATTTTTTCGACCCGGGTTCAATCCAAAACTAATTGGTTGATATTATTCATTTATATTCCCATAGGTTCTACAGACCGTCTGAACAACATACTAAAATTTCATTTTGATTAAGTCATTTTTACGGCAGTTATCGTGCTAACGGACAGACAGACAGACAGACAGAATGAACAAAGTCATAAACACTTTTCAACTTTGTTGTAAAGTGTTAAAAAACGAGATTCTAGTTTATTGAGCCAAAACTGTGGAGACCAATAAATATTGGAGACAAAATGTTCGTTTTAGTTCTGACATTTGTTTTTTATTTGTCATTTCTTGTTAAATAATGTTTCTTGGTCAAAATGAGTCACCAAGAACTGCATTTTGCTCTTTCAAGCAGCAGGATTTCGAAGGGGAAAAAACGAATTTATTTCAAAAGAAGAATTAATTCTAAGACTAAACTGATATGGAAAGAAAAATATAGAGCGTTTTCGGCAACTTATGTATTAGACACGTGACATTTTACGATATATAAATTAAACTTATACAATATATCCATGATTCAAGTTAATCTATTGACTTGCCTGGCTGCACGTGAATACGTACTTAAATAAGCATATTTCCATCTGTTCAAACATCTTTAGAATCCCCAAGCTCGTTTCACCTCCTAATTTTTTTAAAAACAAAACAAAATATCTCATGCTTGTGAATTAATATTTCACCACATTGAGCTCGTGACATTTTAAATATTACAGCTTTACCACCCATTGGAAAACCCAGGTAGAAATGCCAAAATCTCGAAATTATAACTACTATACTTCGAAGCTCGATACAAAATCCATTATATGTATTTGTAGGACTTTCAAAAAGCTACAAATTTTTGCTTATTGTTTATAGATAGCACTTTTAATTTTTGAGATATAAGCATTACAAACTTGAAAACGGAAAATTTTCAATCTTCTTCAACTAGATAAGACGAGCACTCGAAAACTATAAGAACTTTTTAAAAACAAACTGTAAATCTAGAAACTAGATTTCCTAAAATACATACTCTTGTTGCTAACGTTTTATATCTATTTTTTATTGTTTAGAAGGTAAGTCAAAGTTATTAAAAAAAAAAAAAAAAGTTGCTCGGACAGATACGTGTGTTGAAGGTTTTTTTTTTTAAAGAAGTTCAAAATACTAAAATTATTTTTATATGTTCACAATCTGTGCCATATTTCTATCAAAACAAGAAAAATCATTTACATTTTTATCTAATAGGTTTGAAGACATAAGCGTCCAAAGTATTTACATTTTTCGAAACGCTCCGATTTCTTCAGATACCCCAAGCATAGATGTTAGTCACATCAGAAAGTACTAATGAAATTCTGAACTAGTATTTCCAGGAAAGTTAAATATAAAATGAGATAATAAACGATTACATTTTGTACAAGTTTGGCAACACTAAATCTGCATTTTGTGCGTGCATCTAAAACATAACCCTTCATAGCCATTCATTCCGAACGATTACAGGTTATGCTTCAAGAATATGGGCCATCCATCTTAGCTAATGTACAGATCCTCAAATGAATTTAAAAAGAAAAACAGCGCTATCAATATTAAATTGAATACGCTATGCAGGCGGTATTTCGTCATGATTTATCTTTTCTGAGAAATAACATACGAGATAATTGCATCTGGAAAAGATTTATTTCGATTTTTGCTTAGTACCAGATCCATATAAGATGGACCGCTTTATAACGCCTTGTGGAGCTCCCATGACGTGCAGTATTAACGTCTGAAAGTGAATCTGAATTATTTGGAGCTACTGTTTCGTTATAGCTTGAGATTTCTCATTTTGGCTTCGGTCTTCCTGTACCTAGCAATCCCAAATATGTTATTATTGAACTTAAGTGAAGAATGGTAAGAAGCTATAAAACATTGCAAGTAAAGAAGTAGGATCACTGACCCTAAGATGATCCTATTCCCGGCAATTCCTTTTTTTTTTCTTTTACCACGACTGCCAACAAGTCAATGAATCGGCGCCAACATTACATAATGGCATTGCCTTTCTACCTGTAGTTTTCCTTTTTCTTCAAACGGCATATCCGAATTACTGATGAAATTTATTTTGCTTAAAGGTGCTCTACAGGACGCCTGGAATGAAAAATCTTTAATAAATCAGAGCATGAGGACCACACACGGAATACAGTGACGATAAATTAGTTCCGACTCTGTTATCCGTCTTTGTTTTTTCTATGTCATTAGATTTATTATCAAGAGGGTCGTTGAAACTGTTAGACGTGCGAATTTCATGTGCCCCCTCACCCCCATTACATGTTCGTCTAGAGATGGAAATGAAAATAATAATTAAAACAAGAAAGATCAATCATGCTTAAAGCATTGATTATGAAACACTTTCCAACTTCAATGCAATTTTATTTAAACATGTCTAAAATGCAATACATTCCTCGGCAATATTTTAAACCTTATCACAATACTACATTAATTTATTATATTTGACACCTTAAACCTTCATCGAAAAAAATTAACTTCATTCAAATGACGGCATTAAAGTATAAATTGCTTGGTTTAAACATCTCTAAAATGTGATACATTCCTCGGTAATAATTTTAGAATTATCATAATACTACGATAATTTATTATATTTGAAAACTTCATCGAAAACAACTGAAATCCATTCAAATGACGTCATAGAAGAAATAACACGCTTGGCTCTCTCTATAAAAGCAACATTTCATTCATAAATAATTTCCCATTCATGTCATTCATCACAATACTATAATAATTTATATTATTTAAAAAGTAAGACCATGGAGCTACAAGTAAGTAAAACTCTATGCGTAAAACTTCATCGAAAATTATCGTCTTTCTCTTTCTAAAATCAATGAATATTTCATTCATATCAGCTAAGCAGACTCCATGGACTAAATGATTTTGTGTTAAAGAATTACAGCGATTCTAATACAACTCATTCTACATATTTTGCTGTTTACATTTTACATAGGTGAAAAATAGGCTTAATAGTAGAAATAATCAAATTTGTATGAGCATTTAAACTGAAATATATTGTCATTGCGTTGTTAAAGTATGTAGATGCACAGAATTTAGGCCAAAATAAAGTAGTTTTAGGATGGATACAACACTCAATATGAATTAGAAAGAACTTTAAAAATCACGATTTTGAGACAAGATGGATGCCATATATCATTTTGAAGTGGGTCATGTGATCGTTTCATATCATGGACACGTGATCGCTTCATATAAGAGGTGTTATTATTATTTTAATTTTTATTTAAAAAACTACTGAATATATTTCGCTGAATTTTTTTTTATATATTTTATGGAACAATTTGAATATTGCCTAAAATTTTCGAAGCAATTTGTGAATTTTAAATCCGCTTAAAAAATGCTTGAAAAATTAGGTCCCATAGGGCTCAATGTATTCCATTTTTTCAACCCGGGTTCAATCCAAAACTAATTGGGTGATATTATTCATTTATATTCCCATAGGTCCTATAGACCGTCTGAACAACATACTAAAATTTCATTTTGATTAAGTCATTTTTACGGCAGTTATCGTGCTAACGGACAGACAGACAGACAGACAGACAGACAGACAGACAGAATGAACAAAGTCATAAAAACACTTTTCAACTTTGTTGTAAAGTGTTAAAAAGATAAATGTCTCAAGAGTTAAACATCTAAAACACTAATTGTTTACTGCTTTATCAACTATTTCTGATGACAATATTATCGCAGACCTCTGGAGGTTCTCGAGCTTTATTCCGTTTGACTGATATATTATAACTTATTTGACTGTTTATAACTTTATGAACTTTGTTTTTCATTTTTTCTCATTTGAAAATGTCACCCGAATTATTAATAATTTGGAGCAATATCTTTTGTATAAAAATTTGAGAGAGACAAAGAACTTAAAATAAATATGACTATGGACTCTAACGGACTATATGATCTATGAAAGTATTAATTGCTATCATCTGTGCAATAATAATAATAATATTAATAATAATAATGACCTTGAAGGAAGTACTACTTAATTTACTATTTTTGTCATGAATGGCATTTATTCGTTTTTTCATGCAAAATATAAAAATACATGAAAAAATAATTTACGATAGGTGAGACGTGTGCTGCATTTTCAAATTCGAAAATAAAACGTATTATAATTATATCCTATAAACTATTAAGTTCAAGATTTGGAAGGCTATCTTTTAAGACCTCTTTAGCACGCTACGAAAACTTGCGGTTGAAGTACATCTGTATGTATATGTATATATGTATGGGTCAGAGGAATGAGGCAATTGCATGAATTGTCTTATTAATTATTTTTCAAAAGCATCCATATAAACAATGTTTAAACTGCAAAATATATATTTTTAGCTAAACTTTCTAAAAGCATTTTAGCAATTTCAGATTTTCTTTAGCTAAAATGCCAGCCTTAAAATTATTTTTAACATGAAATAACTGCTAAGAACGTGTATGAAAATCACAAAAATAATAATAATATATATATTAAAAAGCAATGTATGTCTGTGTGTCTTATACACTATAGGCTAAGCGACCGCGCGTCGCAGAGTTACGAAATTTGGCAATCGGAGACCCGGGGGGGGGGGGGGAGGTGACACGTAAAAACCGATTTTTAAAATTTGAATTTTGTTGTTGTTGTTATTTAATGTTTTATGCGATTTCGACCGTTTTTTCCCATTTTTCCCCTTTTTTCTCCACCATCCAGACGTCGTAGAAAAAAACAAATCACACGACCGGAAAGAGCAAACAATTGCAAGTAAAGATATATCAATCTCAAATCTCAGGGCTAAATTCTAATATTTTTTAAGGATTTTAAAACAAAAGTAACTTTCGGCTAAAAAAAAACGAACTTTCGTTTTAAAATCCTCGCGGCGGGAAAAGTACTGATAATTTCGACTAATAATTTACATTTTTAGAGAGCTCAAAGATCAGGCTTTCTTTCAAGTCCAATCTGGTCAAGAAATAAGAAAAAGTAGCCGCACGATCCGGATTTTAAGGAAGTCATGATTCTCAATTTCTCGGTCAAACAGCAAAAGCAGGGATCGACTTTTCACCCATATGCACGCGCAGAAGCAAGGTGTTTCTATGGTGGAGAGCAGGTGGGCGAGGTTCTGACGTTACGGTTCTAATGAGGTTGCGTCAGATACGCATAGCGAAATTGAATGGAACATTCCATATTTGTGCCTGCCAAATAATGAATGTACGTCATTCAACTAAAACAAACCATCCATTTTATTTGAATAAATTATTCATCCATTTTATTGGAATAAATTATTATTTTCGAAATAAATTACTTTTCATTTTAAATTTCAATTTGCTTGAAATGCATTTATTAATTTTTTAAAAACGTCATTTTTTCTTACAACTCAACCCAAACCTTTCACTTTGTTGTGTTAGCAATTTCTTTAAAGCGGTTTATCCGTATCAAGATAAGAATTTATTTTACTTCATTATTGTTCTTTTAAAAACAAACTTCTCTTTTTATAACATTACGTATTAAGTGTATTTACACGTTTATAGTGTATTTTATTTATATTGTTTTAAAATTGTTCTGATTTAAACAGGGGCTATATATTGTTCTGATTTAACAAGTTTCGACTTCTATTCTAGAATTGTATTTAGATTTTTGTTTAATTTGTAAACATTCTATTTAGTTTGAGTTCATTTTAACAGTGGACTATTGGTATTATGGGTGTTTATAATTTTGTTTCATGTTTTTATTAAAAACGTCATATTTTAAATGACGGAATTAAGAGCTTAGCATATGGTACTTATAAAATTTAAATGATTGAATTATGGTGGATTGAATTGTGGCGATGTATTGTATACATTGGATGGTGGTTGGGACCACAATTAAAAAACAAACACTGAAGAAATAAAAAAAATAAATAAAAAGAAAGTTATGGAGATTGTCGCGGTGCATTTATGCATCGGGTGGTGGTGAGGACAATCTTTAAAAAAAAAAAACTTTTTTTCGCTGAGCAGCAACGTTAAAGCAGCATCGTTATTTCTTAAATACTAAATTCGTATTCAACATCATAAGTCTCAAAAATACTTTCATGTCATTTGTGATGCAATACTAAAAATGCAGACAAACGGATACAATTTCATTTATGTAAAACAAAAAATAAAGGAGCATACCTCTATAAAAAAACATATGAGCAGCTGATCCCGGCTGTGAGTACACATAAAAGGGATCCCTTTTCTAGGGTCACAGGTACAGAAATCCTCAAAATCTCACAGTTCACAAACATTAGAATAAATTCACTTTACAAATCAATTTTCAAGAACCCCCCCCCCCACACACACACACACAGAACATTATTTTTAATCTTAAAATTTCATTATTAGTTTTAAAGTCATTAAACTAAAACAAACTTTGTTAACTCTACGTGGTTATGGCGCCAGCGAGTTTACCACGGTCAGAATTTTCAAGGGTAGCGAACAGGCCGATGGCCGAAGGCGGCTAGTATTAATAAATGACGACAAATTTTAAAAATCACATTGCATCAAAATATTTTACACTAGAATATTAAACAATTTTGGTTAACAGCATTTAATGCTCTTTTATACGACTAAATTTTTTTATAATTTCTTTGAGTAAAGATTGCATTTTTCACTTATTATCGATGAATAAACCACTTTTGCATTCTAATGCTATTTTAAGTAAAATTTGGAGTAAAAGTTTAATAGTAATAATGATATAACTGTGGTACATTCATTTCAAACACATTCGCCCTCACTATTCTCAGTTTGTCAGTTAAAAAATCGCAAGTTGAAAATAATAGAGCTAAATATTTAATTTTTTTTTTTTTTTTTTTTTTTTTTTTTTAATGGCTAATTTAAATTACTTTTACTTGAAATGCGCACACTGTCAGGAATCCCAGTGATTGATGTAATTGTGATTGATTTAAAGTTCGTAATTGCTTTTGCTTTTTAGCTCAAATTGCAGAAAATATTTTAGCTAAATGAGATTTTCAGCAAAATGCTAAAAAAAAAAAATCTGATGTGGGCAACACATGACTTTCCTTATATAATGCAATGAATTTACTACGTTTACAGTAAAAAAAATAGGTTTTTCTTATAGTAGATACTTATGTTCGTTCCAAGATATTGAATTTTCGACAATTAGTCGTCATTTTCATTGATTTAGCGTCATTTTAATCCATTTGACGAGATTTTCGTTAATTTGACAACATTTCAAAAAGTCGCCAAGTTGGCGACATTCCACCAAATTCGCCGCCAAAATCTCGCCAAGCTTTACTGACGGAGAAATAAGTTATTTTTATAGCAGATAAATGACTATTGGCGTTCAAATACAAAAGTATTACTCGAAGTATCTTTTCTCATGAATGGAACGAGCTAGATCCACGAGAATGATGTCACCAAATTTATTGCAAGGTATTACATATGAAAAGTGAACATATTTCTTAAGAGGAAATATATTTTTTTATATGACTTTTTGATATTTTTTTTTTAAATGTGCAATATATCGAGAACGGTTCATGTTAGCTTTCTAAAATGTATGTTAATCCTTTTCTAATGAAAAATTACATAAGAAATGTCTATTTGCGTAACTTTATTAGCGATTTTGATTTTTTGACGATTTTTTCAAAATTTGACTTCAAAATTTAGGGGGGTTCTGAACATTCGATTACGTTTAAAAACAATAGGCTTCCAGTGTTTACGGATTGTGATTTTTGTACCAAATTTCGTTCGAATCGGTTCATTCGTTCGTCAGTTATCGTCTCCACAGACTCACTGACACACACACATCATTTCAAAAATGTTCGATTCGTGATCAGGGATGTTTGAAACGTGCTCTCCCGTCGAAAACTGGAATTCGAATTTTCGACCCCGTCACAATACTTTCCTTATACATTATGTATATAAGGAAAGTAATAACACAGTTTAAGATTTGCTTTAAATAATTGTTAAAACAAATTATCTAACCAGTTTTAAAAATAGATCTTTCAGACTGAATCATCCATTATGAAAGTATATCTAAATACTGTAGAATATTAAATGACTAAAACCAGAGGATTTCCCCTCTACATATTTTCTTTCTGGTTTTCAAAATCCGGAAAATCTTTTTTTAGAAACAAAGTAATAAAAAGAAACGCTTTTTGGATATACTTCCTAATATGACAGCTCACGAAACTTGACCAATTGTTGCTGAAAGATATCCCTTGCTGTTGAAAGTTCATGAAAGCATGGAGAGGGGGAATCGAATAATAGTGAAGCGTATCAAGAAGCATGGGTAAGCATCAACCCAAAAGATCTGATGCGGAAAGGACAAAACTATAAAAGCCAAATAAATACTAATGAAAATCCTCATCGATCATACTGATCATCATTAAAACCACGTCAAGTTACTTAATAAGTAAAAAAATGTAATTGCTATTGGAACATTTTAGAAAACGTCATTGACTGTTACATGGTTGCATTTTGTTGCATGCAAATACAAAAGCTTGGAAGTATAACAGCAGCGTGATCTATACAAAGAGCTCAAACTATATTCCCTTTCTTAAAGAATGCACTTTGAAAAAGACATGGAGAAATGTTTCACAACTGTTTAATCTTTCGCTATATAAATTAACTAAAATTTACGTCATTATTTCCTCACAACAATTTTGCAGACAAAGCACTTTATCATGCGAATTCAGAAGTTTGACGTACCTTGATGGCATAATAGTTGCATTGGCATAATGACACATGAATTGACATATATGATTTATCGTCAATAGTTGGTCAAAGATTTCGATTTATCGCACTGTATTTCAGAGAAGATATGATCGGATTTCTTTTAAAATGAATGATCATGGCTGACCTGAGTTGTAGTTATAGTATTGTCTAAAAATTTGTAAAATTGAAATGATTGCATGTTGTTTACAACAAATTAAAAATATTATTCGTGAAATAAATGGAATGTATTAGTTTTTGTTAACATGAAATGTATGAATGTAATTCATGAAATGAATGAATGTAAATTATATTATTTTACATCAATATTTGATAGAAAAATTTAAGCATGTTTAGCGATATCAAAAACTTGCAAATATTTTAAATCTAATGCTTTCTATAGAACTTTACTTTATAAATGGAAGCAAACTGTTAAATTAGTTACATTCTTCTTTCAGATAAGAAATGCGATCACGTTAAACATGTGGGTCCGTAAGTCCTTCCGAGAGATTGGTGCTAGGGGAAGGAGGGTACGGTCCCTGTGGATGCCTTCCCCATTGGGTTCCGGTCTAAATTGGGTGGCACTTCCCGGCTGTCCAAACAGTTACCTTACACCTTTCTGGTAGGTCGGGCGGTCTGAGTCTCAACCCCATTTGCTTGTCTATATGCAACACTTGGCGATAAATTTAGCGACAATTCGGAGACCTTGGTGAAATTTCAACTTGGCAACTTTTGAAAATGTCTCCAAATTGACGAACGCGAAATAGGCAAAAGTGGCGTTTAATTGACGAAAATGACGCCAAAGTGATGAAAATTCAATATCTTAGTGAATGAAATTCAATTTCTTTGACAATCCCAGTCACTTTGCGGGAATTAATATTCTTGATGTAGAGAAAGTGGTGTGTGCCCCCACATCAGATTTTTATTATATCTTTATTTATGGTAGTTTTTTCGATTTTGAATTTTGCTCTTTAGGTTGGTGATGCAGAGTTGATAACTGATTTTTGGTATTTGCGTAACTACCGCAGTATAGCTATTTTGAGGACTATGATTATAATCCGAATCACCTCTTTTGATCGGAAAGAGGCGGATAGCGATTTATCAATATGTTCAACAAAGTCATTATAATAGAATTTTAAATGTCTATAAATTGGCTTCATTCAGATGTTTCTTCCATTTCCAAATTTCCTATACATTGCTTTTATCTTAAATCTTAAAACCAGTTAAAAGTCAATTTGCAAAAACCGAATGTTGTAATGTAAAAAAGATAACAAAATTAAAAAAATAAAGTTTAATGTTCAGTTCAATTAGTTATAATTTATTTTTACTTTCCCTACATACATAATGTATAAGGACAGTATTGTGACGGGGTCGAAAATTCGAATTCCAATTTTTGGATGGAAGAGCACTTTTCAAGCATTTTGATGCCTGGTCTGTGTTTGTATGTCTGTGTTTGTATGTCTGTTTGCATGTCTGTTAGTGTGTGTGTACATATGTCAGTGTGTGTGTATGTATGTTAATGTGCATGCGTGTACGTATGTTAGGGTGTGCGATTATGTATGTATGTTAGTGTGTGTGAGTATCCGTGAGTCTGTTGATGCGATATCTCCCAAACGAATGAAGCGTTTCAAACGAAATTTAGTACGATTATTAGAATCGGTACATACTAGAACCCTATTGATTTTAAACGTAATCGAATATTCGGTAGGGCTCCCTCCCCCTCCCCTTAATTTTCAAATGAAATTTTTTTCTATAATTCTTTATTAGAAAACGAATAACATAAACTTTAAAACGCTAGCATGAACCTTTCTTGAGATATTGCCCATTTTTCAAATAAAGCTATAAAAATTACATAAATATAAAAAAAATGTAATAACTATCGAAAAATGTCCTCATTTTTTATATGCAATATTATGCGACAAATGTGTTAATATTATTTTCACGAATCTAGTTCGTTCCATTCACGAAGGATATTTATATAAAAAAATCGTCCTTCTATATGTATGTCTAACATTTGGCGAAGTGGTTAAGACATGGTAATCTTGTGGGATCTACATCATTTTTTCGCTGTGAAAGAAGTAAATCATTGCATTGTGTAACAAAAGTCATGTACTGCCCACATTAGATTTATTTTTTATTGTTCAACCGTGTAATCTACTTTTGAAATAAAATGAGGCATCGTGATCTGAATAACAACCTAAGATCATCATTGTCGGCATAAACACATTGACTCTATAATCGATGCACACAATACTGTGAAACCCCATTCAAACGTCGATCCCTTAGAGATCCCAGCTGCACCTATGACCAAGACAAACACACAAGTAAAATCAGTAATACCCAGATAATATCTAAAATTAAAATTTGAAAACAGACTTTACTTAAAATGAAATGAACACTGCATATTGCTGTGAGCAAGTAAAAAAAAGCCATAACACTTAAAATTCTTACAAGGTACTCTGTTATTTTTTAGCAAAATTCCAGCTTAGCGTGGAAATTCTCACACCATTCCTTCGAGGATGTGTCGGCATCTAAAAAAACAACTGGAAAGGGATACGCTTCGCCACTTAATGCAATAAAAAAGGGACCCTAAAATACCGAAGTCCTCCCGAACCGAAGATATTATGGATGAGTGGCTGACGACAATTTTTACCCAATTGTTGATTAGTAAAAATATTTTCCGGTGCACTGGGTTAAGGGTGTTTAGTGTTTTCACTCGGAAAGGTTAATGAGCGCACAAATTGAAAAATACCTGACTCGGTGAACCGTAGATCTTTGTTGCGAGTTTAGTAGCCGTCAATAACAAGGGAGGATATTTTCTAGTCCACCGCGTTAAAGTGAATAAATGTGGAAAAATGGAAAAGCAACCGTACTTCAAGACTATTGTAAGCTGTATTCCAATTGTGGTAAGCCAGTAGTGTATTTCAGATCTCGAACTAGGCTATTTCACTACACTCCTAAGTATTGGCGAAGTTTAAATAACCATTTTCTATTACTTAACAACTTCACAATTTTGTTGCTATATTTATTTTTGTTCCTCAATTAGCGCTTTGCTGATTGACTAACAAAGTGTTAATTGAGAAAAACAATCAAGCCCTATCGTGTGGAAATCAAACCCTATCGTGTTTTTGTTGATTCAGTGATTCCAAAAGTGGGATCGGCGGACCCCTTGGGATCCATGACCTTTGTCAGTGATAAACCGACCACTTTTTTGGTCTATTTATCACTGACAAAGGCTATCCAACATATTCTCAAAAGATAGGCCCTATCGTGTGGCCCTAAGATAGGCCCTATCGGGACCACTTTTTTTGGTCTATTTATCACTGACAAAGGTTATCCAACATATTCTCAAAAGATCTGTGTATGGTAATTAGTTTCTTTTTTTTTTTTTTTTTTTTTAATTATCCGAAATGTTCTTACATTATGAAAATTCCATTAATCCAAATGTATCTTAAATATGTTATTAAACATATATTCATTTTAAAACCTGTAAAAATTAACTCTTTAATTACTACGGATAGGATTTATTATCTCAACTGTATAATTTACATTCATTGATTGGGGATTACTTAGGATTTATCCATTAGCCGAGCACTCGCTAGGCCTTGTCAAACAAATGTTCCGATAAATTCAAGGCCTGGGTTCCCAAGATGATCGAGTTCTCGGTGTGGGAGAAACTCATGCGAATGCAGTTAAGATAATGGGAGATATTCCCACAGTGGCAAGAAATTCATACACTTGTTCTCACCTCACGCCTAATAAAGGGTAAAAAATAAAAAATGAAATGAGCTAGGTAACTGTAGGCCGGTGACTTTTTGGTAGTGATGTAATGCCCAAAATTTCCCATTCTAGAGATATGCACGTTGCTCTGCTAGTCGTCAGAGTTCAGATTTAACTATTGATAACTGTTTAACTCGGTTGTAAGAAAAATTAGCTTAAGTTGTTCAGTTTTAATTCAGATACCGGAATGTTCACAACACTCTGTCATTTCCTACATATTAAAAAGAATGCTATTTGAAGAAAATCATATCATGTTACCTAGCAATACTTTGAATTAAACTGATTAATAATTACATTACATTATTATGTAAAAAAAATTCAAATATTTATATGACAGACGATTTTAATTCAGATTATTGATTTAGAATAATAGAATTAGATAAAGAAAGAGATATAAATATAAATTTAATAAGAAAGATCAATCATGCATAAAGCACTTTCCAATTGCAATGCAATTTTATTTAAACATCCCTAAAATGCAATACAATCAGCGGTAATATTTTTTAAATTTTCACAATACATTAATTTAGTAATGCAGCATATATTATATGCATATATTAATGCAGCATATATTTATTAAGCACAATACTGCATTAACTTATTAATGATGCATTTCGAAAAGGATTTGATGCGATTGTTACAATTAGTGAATGCTGGATTCCTATTGATTTTAAACGTAATAGAATGTTTTCCAATTTTTGAATGAATTATTGAAAAAATTATAAAAATAGCCCGTAATGGAACACCAATCAGCTTTCTAATTTGAACCTTTATAGGAAACTGCATCGATAAAATATTGTCTACCTCTTTAGGAGGTTACACAAACAAGAGCAACAATTATAATAGCATTATTATGGTGTAATTCGAAAAGAGAATAAAAGTAATGGTCGTCGTGGTCAGGAAAACATTATTTGCCCAATTTGGTACCTCAAATTCTACAACTTACAAGGTAGGTATGTGCATATTTTTGACAGTAAAATTTGAAACATAATCTATATGAAACAAAATAATATTTAATTTACTCCTACCTGTATTAAATTCCTAAATTTTCATACTCATAAAAACAAAACCATTATGAGGTAAGAAATTTTCAATATATATATATATAGATATAATCTGTCTATTTCTTCAGAAACATACATTTTTGTGTTTGCTTCTACAAAAAACTTGGGCATTAGTACGATTTTTGTGGAAGTGAACAGTTCATGATTTAGGCTTAGAGCCTTGTCCTCGTGTATAGCGTTTGTGCTTGATTTCGTTTGTTATTCTTTTTTCGATTTCTTACCTTTGTATTTTGATACTTTTCATTGACTTGTCGATTCGATATTTATTTTATTTATTTGTTTTTTATTTTTTTCCATTTGCTTGAGGATTTGTTGATTTATACTTTTATTTAGTAAGCCTGGTAGATATTTGATTTTTCGTGTTACAGATTCTCACTTTTCTTTCATTGGATCTTCAAACCTTTTTTTCTTATATATATATATATATATATATATATATATATGTGTGTGTGTGTGTGTATATATATATGTATATATATATATATATGTATGTATATGTATATACATATATATATGTATATATATATGTATGTACATATATATATACACACACACAGGATGTCCCAAAAACATTGACCTCGGCTTTTATTCCTTAAATATTGATCTTAGACATATATAATAAATTACAAAGTTGCGTAAAAAGAAAGTACAGAATTTTATGGAATCGATTAAAATTTTCAAGGGAATTAAATTTTAAGAAATACAAAATTTAAATTTTTATACGGTCTCCGTACAAAAACATTTGCATTGAGTAAAATGTGCCACATACACTAATAAGGTGATGTACAAAATTTCAGCATTTTATCATAAAAAATCCCAGAGATATGAAAAGACACTTACTTAAATGACTTAAAGACACTTACTTTATGACTTAAATCACTTTTCGATGCACTGACATGGATTCTCAGAGGGGAAAAATCATGTCGGCAGATCGCGTTTAAGGGATCATACACAAATTACGAAAAAAAACAATGATTACATAAATAAATAATAATTTTGCTATTTATTGGTACAAAAGTATCTACACTGTGTAGAAATAATAACTTTACACAACGATTACAAAGCTTATTCAAAATGTTTTCCATCTATGCCAAAGATCCATTAAAGATAAGAGGTAGATATTATTTGCCTATGATGCATTTCTGCGTTGCGTCATTTGCACTCTTGATGTAAACATTTACATTTTAATTTGTGATTAAACCCTCACTAACTTTGTTTAAACATATCTCTGTTTAAACATATATATATATAATGTAAATGAGGAGTTTTAGGCTGCATAAAACTCTGCTGAAGACAGGCGGCATCATACTCTACCTAATTCCTGAATGTCATAAAAAATAAGAATTCATGTATATTCATGTACATGGCATATCTACTCTATACAACGACATAACTTTTATTTATAGTGCTCGCATTTTATGTAAATGTTCGGTTTGTATTATAAAAGTTAAAGACACCGCTTAAATAACATACCTCTATTTACAATATATTTTAATCTTTAGTCAAGTCATTGCCGTCTAAATTAAAAGAGATGTGAGACAAAAGATTCCGGAGGAAACAATCTACTAAAATGTTACGTGCAATCTCTATTTAGCGTAGCAACTATAGCCAAGACGCAATTTTTCAGCGAAGATGAACTTCAGTAGAAAAAAAATTACCGCAATCTTTGTCTCAAATGAAATTCTCAAATAAGTCATTTTATACTATTATTTTTTTCAAACACAAAGTGCAAATTTTAGATGAAAACCGCTTTTTATCAAAGGCCCTTGCAAAGACTATTGCATCCCTTGAATGCAAGCTCAAGCTCAACATAAACATGGACGGTAATCTCAATTCCTTTACAAAACAACTTTATTTAAAGATAAAAGCCAGTAGACTTTTAAGTTGCGATCTTCATTATTTAATCTTCATGATGAAAAGTATGGAGATACAGATTTGAGTGAAAACAAAATGGGAGGGAGGAGGATTGTGATGTGGTATGTAAATGAAAAAGCGGCAAGAGCTTTTACGTCCGACCGCTAAGTAAACACAAAAAGTTCATCGTTCTAACATAGAGCTAGAATTGTGAAACCAGAGGTCTGTAACCTGGTGTCATTGCCCAATGGAGTACTCACGAACTTTAATTAATGTTTGAAGACAATATATAAGTATTACTCCCACTTTCTATCAATCGACTCAATTTCTTACTTTGTATTCAATCTAACATTATTTCTTCTAACGAAAAACTTAATATAACGGAAAAGGAAAATCGAACGCAGAAAAAAGTTCCATTACTGGAATAAAGAAATTTTCAAGGCTACGCGTAATATTTGATTGAAAAGTCGTCTTTGATTTTTTTTCCTACTTTCAATAGATTAATTGTGTTTATACATTACTGTTATTCAAAATAACGTTGCACTTAAATGGTATATTTGCATTAAACTACTGCAATGGCTTTTGAAAATCAGATTGCGCTTCAGATTCGTGGAGGAAAATTGAAGATGAGATTAACTTTTGAAATCTAACTGAAGATGCAAAAATGTAAATTTTGCATCTTCAGTTATTAGTGTTTTATCGTACAGACGAAAAATAAATAAAAAAAACCACCCCTCGTTTTTCTGCTATCTTTCATAATAAAACAAATTCAAAGATACCATTTGATAGAAAATAAAAAAATAATTTCTATAAATTCTATCTTCCATAAATTCATATTCAAAAAATTTTCATAGTTGGCAGTCTTCATATCAAATTCTGCATAAACTTCAAAAATCTTCCAGAAATATTTACGAAGGGAATACCATTCTTATTACATGCTAAAAAAACGTGACAAATCAGGGCTACAATCGGATCTATCCAAAAATATAACCAATAAATTGAATTTAAAAATGAGTAAATTTCCCAAAACAAATTTGTCTAAGGAACTCAGTAACGATTAAAAATCTGCTTCAAACAATACAATGTATCACAATATTCAATTTATCACAATACTCTCTCTAGTACATGTCACACATGTTAAAGAATAGTTATTAAAACATGCATGTTACTGTAAAAAGCCCTGTAATAGTTATCTTATATCGTTGATCAAAATCGTGTAGTTTAAAATTTTCATTGTTTTGGGGTAGGGAAATTAGGTACTTAACCGCGGAAAGTAATTACTTAAAGTCTGTTACAATTCAAGAGTTGCATGTTCTAAGAATATAAAATGTAATACTTATACATAAAAAAATAAAGAACTGCAAATTTGAGCACTCTCATAGCATTCCTTTAATGAAGACAATCCGTTGGAATTATCTCTTACATAGATAATTGCTCATTATGGCATTTTAAGAATAATTGCAAGAATATTTTAAACGACACTTTAATCTTCAAAAATATGCAAGAGTATAAGTAAATCAGTAGTGAGATAACCAGTATACCAGGTCCAGTGTTGAACCACCTGTTGCCAGTTAGAAATATTTAAGCCTTCAAACACGAATTACCTTGTATGCAAGTAAGGGGGAAAAAACGCATTGCACGCCCACGGCTTGTGAAGTAAGATACTCAATATTTGTTTAAGGATGTTTGAAGCAGACGAGATGAATATTAATATCTCCTTCGCAAAAAAGGGTAAGACTGAGAACATGAATGTAAAAGAAATTAAATACATTAGTTTTTTTTTCAATTTCAATTCAAACAGTTTTGAAGGAAAATAATTTTTTATGTTTTATGGGCTTTAAAATTTCACTATCTGAATTAAAGAAAACTAAAAGTGGTAGAATTTTTTAATTGCCAAAAATTTGCAAAGTAGTTTTTAAATATAAAACTATAGTACATCCAAAATATATTGATTAAAATGGCAACCATATTAAAGAGCAACCAGAAATATTATCAATAGGGTTTGTGAAAAATAATTGCGAATGATTTTTGCACAATGAAGAAAAACAATAATTTTTTCAAGTACAGTTTTACAAATGATTATCTGGATAATTTCCATCAGTTTCAATAACAACACTCTGTATTTCTAGAAGGTTGCAAATATAATACTGTATTCATACATGTATTTTTTTTTCCAGCAAAAGTTGTGCTGTAGGTTTGGACATTATTAAATGCATCTGGTTTAACCAGAGAATTTCTGCAAAGAACTGAATAAAGAAAAATTAAAAGTTGTTAGGTCCGGTGAATATGGAGGATCATACACACTTTTTTTCAATCAAATTTTCTGATAATAAAATCCGTTATTTTAGTAAAAATTTCTTCCTCCTCTATTCGCTGAAAGTGCACATTTACCTTTTAGGTTTATAGTGTTTCATTATCATTTAATTTATCCTTCTAAAAAAGTTCAAATTTAATTGTTTAATCACGATTCTAAAGTTTACAATGTACTATACCATAGCGCAATCTCATCAGCAACAGTTAATTTTTGTGAGCATAAACTGGCTCACTGATTCATCAATAAAGTTAAATTATCATCTAATTAACCAGTACAGTTTTCTATTAAAACTCGAAATAACCCAGTTTTAGTCACCAATACCAAGTCGATCCAAAATGAAAGAAAATTTGCAATTAACATGAAGACTGCAAAACATCATCAGAGCTAATTAAGCATTAAATAATTGGGAACATAATTGATAATGGGTCATCCTATTAGTAGGTACAAACTCAATATATTCAAATTATTAAAAGAAACATGATAGAAATACAATTCAAAGGGATTGAATTTGCAAAGTTTGGACTGAAAGCTTTATCAATAGGCACAGATCCACATTTCGTATTCAGTTTACCTTTATTCAAAATTATACTTCCGAAAAAATTTGGAGAGGAAAGGAAAATGCAAGTAAAGTATTTAAGCACAAATTACGCTACAGCGAGGATACAATTGTCTTTCAAGGTACCGTTGAATCCTTTTTGTCGGTGTAAAAATGATCAACAAACTGGAATTCTAAAAGGCGAAATGGGGATAAAAGAATTTTAAGCAACATCATTAAGTTCAAATTAAGTTACCACACAACATATAGTCATGGTTCAAAGTGACGCTAAATCCACTTCGCCAGTGCTAAAATAACAAGCAAACCCGAAATTTAAAAAAGAAATGAGAATATAAAAATTTAAGCAACTTAATTAGGAACGAATTAAATTGCAATGCAGACATACAGCTGTATTTCAAGGTTACTCAGGATCCTCGTCTTTAGTGCTAAAAAGACCAACAAACCCGAAATCAAAAGACGAAACGAGGATTAAAAAAAAACCAAGGTAATTAAGCATAAATTAAGTTGCAAAGCAGAATGCAACTTTTGTTAAATTTGGAACTAGATTTTGACACTGTAATGATCTTAAGAAAATAACAACATCAGGCATTAATAATTCCATTTACATTTACTGATAATTTTATTAACTGCTAATTTAAACATCGATACACATACTTTATGTTTTTATACGGGATACAATTGATAAAAGATTCTTGGCTGGAATCGGGCTGCACGTGTGAGCAGACATGAATAAATTGACTTTCATGTATAAAATTAAACTAATTTTCCCGTTACTTTGAAAAAAAAAAGTCAATGTTTATGTCGAATTTGGTATTTCTAGCACCTGCGGATTGAGCTCTAACTCGAAATTCTGATCAGTTAATCAATCAACCACATCTAGTTGCATGTATATAGAGATAAATGATTTCATCATTTCAGCAAATATCATAATAAAATCATGGTAAATAAGTCTGCAAAAATACATTCCAAACTCTCTACAAAAATATCTATCTTATTAATATGATATTTGCGTTCATTTAACCACCTGTCAGAAGATATTTAACTGGCGTGACTCAACCAACTTGTAACTGGCATAAAGTAAATAAGTTTGGTTTTCCCACATATTCTAAAAACAACTATACAATAAAAATGCAATGAGAGCGTTTGTGGAATGAGAACGTTTCAGTGTGTCACATGCTTCCCATGCTCACAGCACAAAATGCTGAAATCTATTAAATCAAACAAGAAATGCTTGTTAAATTATATTTATCTTTAAAATCTCATAAAGAAGAATAGTCATGAAAAGAAAAGGAATAATACATATTGTTTAAATCTAAACTGGCATTTTCAAGAAAAATAATGTCCTTAAAAGAATAATTAGTTAGCATATAATTAAAGGAAAATCTCTAAAGCGCAATGTATCAATATATTGATAACAATATATTTTTACACAAAATCTTTAGTAACATCTTTGCAAAATATTGCCAATCAGTACCATCTTTCTTTTAAGTACAACTTCAGCTAACACATTGAAAAATATTTCAAAAGCTTTAAAATATTTTGAACTTTAAAAATTTATTCTCATAAAAACGTTTGCAATAAAAAGTAAAATACAAAATACTTTATAATCCTGCAAGGAACACCTATGAATTCAATAACTTTGCATTCATATATGTCTTTAAATGCATATCATAAAAGATTTTTTTTTTCAATACAATATGCTGTTTAACATAAACCTTAACTAATTCTTTACTGTTATATCCTATAATGTTTAAAAATATAACTTTAACGATAGGTTTACGGTGCAATTTTTTGCTTTAAAAATTTGCTATGCGTAATAAAATATATAACTGAAATTGGCTAATTCCAAATTAAACAGTTTTAAACTATACATATGTAGGCAATTTATTTAACATTTATTTTCACGGTGATAAATGTACACTATTATTTGCTAACAATAAGGGCATTCGAAGTAATTACCATTGTTATACTAAAAACAAATATTAATATAAGAATAAAAATTGTTCATTTACATATCACGTAATGGAATTTCTTTCAATAACTTAAGCTTTGATTAGTTTAAAATTAAACTTTATAGAAAACAGTTCTAATGATTTGAAAAAAATAACGGTGATACTAATTCAAAATATTGTATTTAGTTTTCCAGATACATTAAAACCTATAGAAAGCAATGGAAATGCAAAAATTCTATTGCTATTACATGCTATCAAAACAACTCTCACTTCATCAACCCAGGATTTTTTAAAAATATGGATAAACAATGATTATGATTAAGGTGGTATTTGCTTACAGCTAAACTAACTTTTATGTTTACCATTCTAAATCATCTTTTACAGAAAACCAGAAAAATGCAGGACTGCAAAAATGTTCACCGGCCGGCAATAAGTTTTTAATATGTCTATCTGCAACGCCTGAACATCAGTTTAACTCCTGACTTTGACCCCGTTAGACAAGAAAGCGTTCTGCTAAAAAATAAACAAAGCTTGAAATGCTCAAAGTTAAAATTTACAATAGAATCTGTTTGAAAGTCTAAAATATTTAACGAGATAATTTTTAATCTGATTAATTGTTCTTTGTGAGAGTTTTTAACAGGATTTAAATATTCATTACTGAAAACAGGAATTACGATATTAAATGAAGTTGCACATAGTAATTACTGATAAAACTACACAATAAGTAACATTAGTTCATTGATTATTATTAAGAACTTGAGGCGAAATGTAACGAGAATACCGGTATTCGAGATGCCGGTATTGAAGGCCCTAATAGTAAAGCAACACCTGCCCTATAACAAGGTGATGCAGAGAAGCAAGCAAGTGCTGGATTGATCTACTTTTGATATTATCCGTTAATGTTGAAAATGTTTAAATTTTATGTATGCATTTTTTACACATTATTAAACACCGACAACTTAAGTTTCAGGAATCATTATTGAAAGTATCTAAAATATAAATCAACTATAATTGTTTTCTATAAAATCTTTGTAGTAAGACTAATATCAGAAATCAGTTTTGTAACTGATATTTTACTGAAAGTAAAGAAATTTAACTTCTCGCTAAAATAATATACTTCTATCATGGTCAAGTATTTATAGTGATATCTTAAGCATTTAATGAAATTTATAGAAATTCACTGATTAGACAAATATCAATAACCAATATTAAATTATCATTATCGCTCCAATTTTATAATTAATACAATACCATCTCTTTTTTCATTTTCCCCAACATTTTATATAGATATCTAAACTTCTACTTAACTTATCTAACCTTCTTAACTTTCAATATCTAAACATATTTACTAATTTTTAAAGAGACATAAAATTTGATTATTTCTAATTATAAACTAGAAATATTTATCTTCCCGACATTAACGTTCGTAAAAATTAAAATTTACTAACCTTTCTTGCCATAAATATGATTTATTTAATGACTCTTTTGAAACACCTACTAATAATTGTTGTTACGCTATGCAATGTGAGTATAAATTATACCCCATGTCTTACGATATAAACTTTTTTTATTTGTTAAAAATTGTCTAAATTGAAGCACGAAAATAATTTTAAATATATCAACAAAGCTGATAACGCGCTTTCCAACTTAGTAACACTCAAGATAAGCCTCTATAATACCGTGGCTTACACTGTCCCCTGGTGATAATTGAAAGAATTAACTCAAGTTGCGGGAATTCAAATGAGAAGATACAAAAATATCAGAACTTACTTTTTCCGGCCCAAGATTTTTGACAAGACATGTATCATGTTGACGATTTCACCTTCGGAATTTCAGTCTTCAAAAGAGATAATTCCTTCAGTGCATAGAAATAATGAAAAACCAAAACAAAGAAACAAAAATTGCAGTATAAACACACGTGTCTAGAGCATCTCTCCCGCACCACGCTGTAAACTGTCCACAAAACAATTTTCTCTTAAACACAAGGTCGTTTTTCAACGCATTTTTATTGTTCTTAATTTACTCGCCAAGTCGTCCAAGCTAAGATATTCACTAGCTGCTCAAGAGTTCGTGGGAAAGGTAAGTCCCGTCCATTTTTGTCCGTCAGTCCTTCCGTTCACTGGACAACACAATGGAAAAAGGGAGCGAAAAACGTGAGGGACGCTGCCGCACAAATGCAGACGAATTAACCAATGATGGTTGGAGCGACCATGACGCCATCTGGTGAATTGTGCGATTATGAATGGAGCACCGAGGTGTAAAACCTCCCCTATTCGAAGTAAAGTTGTAGAGAAACAGGCCGGCGCAAAACTTAAATCAACGCGCGCATTCTAATGCGAGCTTTCGCTTTTTACTTATACCTGTGACTGTGACTTCAATAAAAGAAACAGTGAAGTGACATCTTCTGGTTCATTATCTTTCAAATTCTTGAGGATTTACGTGTGCGACAAACTCTATATGCATAAAACTTTTTTTTTAAATTTCAACAAGTCGTATATAGAAATAAATATACAGGGTGTCCCAAAAACATTGACCTCGGCTTTTATTCCTTAAAGATTAATCTTACACATATATAATAAATTACAAAGTTGCGTTAAAAAAGGTACAACATTTTATGAAATCAATTAAAATTTTCAAGGGAATCAAATTTTAAGAAATTTAAATTTTTATACGGCCTCCGTACAAAAATATTTCCAATGAGTAAAACGTGCCCCATACACTAATAAGGTGATGTACAAAATTTCAGCATTTTATTATAAAAAGTCCCAGAGATATGAAAAGACAGAAATGCTGACTTAAACCACTTTCGATACATCGACTTGGGTTCTCAGAGGGGAAAAAATCACGTCGGCAGATCGCGTTTCAGGGATCATACACAAATTATGAAGGAAAACAATGATTACATAAATAAATAATAATTTTTGCTATTTATTGGTACAAAAGTATCTACACTGTGTAGAAATAATAACTTTACACAAAGATTACAAAGCTTGTTCAAAATGTTTTCCATCCACGCCAAAGATCCAATAAAGATAAGAGGCAGATATTATTTGCCTATGATGCATTTCTGCGTTGCGTCATTTGCACTTTTGCTGTGAACATTTTCATTTTAATGTGTAATTAATCCCTCGCCAACTTTGTTTAAGTATATCTCTGGGACTTTGTATGATAAAATGCTGAAATTTTGTGCATCACCTTATTACTGTATGGGACACATTTTACTCATTGGAAATGTTTTTGTATGGGGACCGTATAAAAATTTAAATTTTGTATTTCTTCAAATTTAATCCCCTGAAAATTCGTATCGATTTCATGAAATTCTGTACCTTTTTTTACGCAACTTTGTAATTTATTATATATGTCTAAATTCGATATTTAAGGAATAAAAGCCGAGATTAATGTTTTTGAGACACCCTGTATATATATATATAAATAAATTTTTATCGGAATCGCATTTTTGATGGAATCCTATCCATTATGGCCTTTGGGTTTAACGAGAAAAGATATTGTTGATATTTTGAAATTCTTACATAATCTGCTTTATTTTAGAGAAACATTTTTAAAATCCATATATTGTAGTACGGGAATATTTTCTAATACATGGGTATAATCTTCTAATCTAAGAAAATATAAAGTGACGCATGACAAAGGATTTGGCGGAATATCGCCAACTTGGAGACTTTTTTTAATGTTGCGAGATTTATGAAAATGTTACCAAATCGCGAAAATTGTCGCCAAATTGATGAAAATGATACCAAATCAATAAAATTAATTTTTCTTTGAAAGGAAATAGTATTGTAATGATGTTTCGGTAGCTTTGAACTGCCAGTCCAACCATCCTACTTGACAACAAATTTGACGACTTTTTAAAATGTGGCCAAATTGTTCAAATTTCGCTAAATCGATAAAATTATTGTCAAATTGAAAAAATGACACCGAATCAATGAAATTAACTGCGTTTTGAAAGATGATAGTATTGTAATGATGTTTCGGTAGCGTTTGTCTGTTAGTCCAAATGTCCCACTTTCCGACAAATTTGGAGACTTTTTAAAATACCTCCAAATTATTGAAGATGCAGCCAAATTGATAAAATAATACTAAATTAAAGAAAATGACTCTGAATTAATGAAAATTCAACATTTTGCAAAATTAAATTCAATTTCCTTGATAACCCCTGTCGCTTTGTGGGAATCAAATATTATTTTCTGTAAATTTGTTTACAAACGGGACCAGGATGTTTTTTACTTTAGAACTGCTTCGGATGATATAGCGAGAACAGCGATTCTTATACATCTTTTTAGGAGAATTAAATTAGATACTTTAATAAAATGTTTAGAATAACAATGTCATTTAAAATATTGTAGGATTTGCACATAATTTTAAAGCTTTAATTTCTTTATATTATATATTCCGTGCGAAGAATGGGTATACTGCTAGAATATATATACACATATATAATTGAAAATTTGTCTGTGGGTATATTATGTTCGTCTCATCATCGCTGGAGAACGACTTCATGGAATTTCATTAAATTTTGTGGGTAGCCTTGAAATAGCCCCTCTTAAAATGTAGTCTTTGTTTCGAATTTCTAGAACAAGGAATTCAAGCAATATTATTAAAGAACGAACCTGCTATAGAGATAGCATTATGTAGATGGCATTTTTCCCGCAAATTTATTTGAAACGAAAATGATTTCATATTGCTAAGCAACGGAATTAAGGCCAATAAGTTTTTATAACAGACGATTTTTATTGAATCTTTCCGAATTAAAAAATTAAGAAAGGTCTATAAAAATAAATTATTTCAGAATTATATTTTTGAATGGATTATATCAATTACTAGCAGCATACCCGTTTTTCGAGATAAAGAGTATATAATATAAAGTATATAATATAAGTATTTTTAATATAAAGAGTATATAATATAAAGAAACTTAAAATTCACAATCATGTGCAAATTCCTATAGTATAAAAAATGGCAATTTTAATCAAAATGTTCTGTTAAAATATTTAATTTAATGTTCCTAAAAAGAAGTTTAAGAATCTCTGTTCTCGCTATACAAAATTATCTTCACGGGTAGGCGACATCATATCACTTGTTTCAAATGAATTCGTGGAAAATATATCGTCTAAATAATGCTATCTCTATGGAAGGTTTGGCGACATTTTTGCCAATTTAATGACATTTTAAATAAATCGCCACATGTATCTCCAAGTGGGACTATAGAATTGGCAGTCCCACTTGACGACAAATTGACGAAACATCATCACAATACTATCCCCTAACAAAATACAATTAATTTCATTTATTTAGCGCAATTTTATCAATTTCAAGATATTCTTATGGATTTACAAGCATGGTTATCAATTTGGTGACATTTTAAAAATTCGCTAAATGTGTTACTAAGTAGAACGGTTGGACTGACAGACAAATCCTAACGAAACATCATTTCCGTACTCTCTTCTAAAAAAACAAATTTAATTTCATTGATTTGCGTCTTTTTTATCAATTTGGTGACATTTCCATCAATTTGGCAACGTTTAAGAAAAGTTGCCGAGTTAGGCCGCCAAATTCGTAGCTCTAAATTTGCAGATCTGGAAAATAAATCATCCTGATCCCGTTTGTATATACTAAATGAAAACATTAATATTGTATTATAAGATATACCCATTCTACTCTTTTTCTGTTTCTACAATCGGCTAAATGAGTTTATTGGCTAAACACAATACATAAGTTTATTAGCTAAACACAATATATAAGATTGAAAACTCTTTGCCAAAATAAATGAAAATGATGTACGCAGTCCGCAATTAATATAATTAAAAGTAAAATCAAACCGTTCATTTATAAGATATATTTTTATATTCATTTATTTATTATTCAAATCGAAAAAATAATAAAAATTCACAAACACATTTAATTTAATTGCGTTGTTGAGCAACATGATATAAGATAGAATCTTCCTCATAAAACGCTAATAATTATGTAACCATTTTGATTTCTTAATACTTTTCACTGAGTAAAAGCTTGTGAAAAATAAACCATGGTGATAGATTTTCCATTTAAATTCATGTTTCAAACATTCATGTTTTCAAACAATTCATGTTTTTAGATAGCGACTAATTAGCTCAAAAATCTCCCACCAAACTCAGTGATAAAGTTTTAATTCACTTTCACATTTTAAACAAACGATTTCCAACCTTTTTATTTGAAGGAACCAAAGAGTTAGAGAGTAGAACTCCTAGGAAAAAGCTTCGTTTTTCATTTATATCTCGACAACCCCTGGTCTTATAAACTCGAAACTTGAACTTAATTTAAGTACGGTTATTTCAAGGTGACCCACAAACTTTCATTAAATTCGGTTCAGCCGCTCTCCCGTGATGATGAGACCAACAAACAAACATATTTTCAATTATTTATATAAAATCTTGCTAATGAACATTTTAATCATATTTTCTTTGATTTGCTTATTACAAGATCACAGTTTTTAAATTTAAAACTAAATCAGTTTCATTATAATAATACAACTACTAATTCTTATTGTGTTATCTCTTTCAAACATCCTATATATAATTCTATAAATTTTGGACATCTGTTTAACAAGTTTAAACATTTATTGCCTATTGGTGATTTATTTGTTTCAAAGACATTCAAATACAATAAGCCTATTGGTAGGTCTATATTTAATTATAATGAAGTTTCACAATCGCTCTCTATTGATCATTCTTCTCAGTCAATTGTAGATAGTGAATGTATTTGTAAATTAAATAAATTTGCTAAATTTCTAAATCCTGACTTGGGGCACATAGTTACAGGAGATTTAGACCTTGTTAGTGACAATGTGTTAAGAACCATTATGTCATTTGGCACTAAATTTAGGATACCTTCTTGTAATAATTCTTTTAAAGTCTTAAAATCAATTAATCTTGATCTTGATAAATATATATATAAATTAGCTTGTAAATACGCTCTGCCATTAGAGGCATTTAATATGTGGAAATTTACTATATTAGAATCAATTAAAAATGCTATTAGAGATATTAAATTGTCTAGATCTTTATATAATATTGATAATATTAAACATTCCATTAATGATTTACAAAGATCCTTTGTTATCACCTATGTTGATAAAGCCTCTAATAATTATGCTATTATCTGTAAAAAATTTTATATTCAATTTCTGTTAGATTATTTAAAAAATAATAGTCTTTTTAAACCTGATTTACATTCCATCAATAGTATTAAATTGAAAATTATCAATATGTATAATGATTTAAATATTAAATATAAATATCTTAAATTTCCTTATATAGTGCTTATTCCAAAATTTCATAAAAATCCTATTAAATTTAGAACAGTTACTAGTGGCCATAATACTTACTCTACTACTGCGAGTAAATTATTACTAAATTCTTTAAATCTAATAAATAATAGTTTAAGCCAGACTAGCAATAACTACCATATTCTAAATAATAGTAAAGAATTAAAGAATAAATTAACATCTCTTAGAAAAATAATAGGATTTCAAACTTTTGATTTTAAAGATCTTTTTAATAATATTAAGATATCTGATCTATATGATGTAATTTTAGCTCTATATAATGCTTATATTACACCTCTTTCAAATCAAATTAAATTTAAAAATTTTCCTAAACTTCTTCACTTTGTTATTTTCAATAATTATATTTTTCAAGGAAATAAATTATACTTACAAGTCTCAGGAGTTCCACAGGGTGGCTGTAGTAGCAGTATGCTAGCTAATTTATACCTTTATCATTATGAAATGTCATTTACTTCAATAGATTATACTTTTTACAGATATGTTGATGATCTGATTTGCTTAGTACATACAGAAAATTATCTCATAGATATAGATTACTATCCAGACAATTTGGAATTAATACCTAATGAAGCTACTATTAATAAAAATGTTAATTTTTTGGATTTAAATCTTTTTATTGATCCTTCTAATAGAATTGTTACAAATTTATATGATAAAAAAGACTTTTATAATTTTAATATTAATAAAATCTTACCTTTTAATTCCTGTAACTCGATTCAATTGTTTAGAAATATTATACTCAATCAGCTTTTTAGAATTTATAGATTATCTGATAAAAAATTTCATGCTATGCATATCAATAATCTCAAAATTACTAGTAATTTATATAAATATCCCACTTATTTAGTAAATAGTATTGTTAAAAAATTTAAAATAGCTGGATTTTCATAATTCTTTCCATAGTATCATATAATTCTATTCATAGTATCTTATATTAGCCAGTCATCTCCATTTTTTTTTTTTTTTTTTTTTTTTTTTCCCCCATTCACTTCCCACTTAAGCATTACCTTTATTTGCCCCTCTTTTTAGTAGCTCTTATTGTATATTAATACTTTTTCTTTACATTTCGCTTCACAGTTTTTCAATTCTTATGAATGGCAACAGTAAATGGTTTTTTATTTTTTCTTTACGAATGGCAACACTGGTCTCTTCTATCAGTGTTCCCTCGATCCCTGTAATGAATCGTCTGTACACATGCTGTGCTTTTTCCAGGTATTCATTTTTTCTTTTTTATTCCATCTTTATGTATGTCGTCCAAGTAGAAATAGTTCATAGATTTAATCTATCTATTTCTTCAGAAACATACATTTTTGAGTTTGCTTCTACAAAAAACTTGGACATGATTAGATTTTTGTAGAGGTTAACAATTCATGATTTAGGCTTAGAGCCTCGTCCACGTGTAAGGCGTTTGTGCTTGATTTCGTTTGTTATACTTATTTAGATTCCATACCTTTGTATTATATTTTTCATTGACTTGTTGATTCGATATTAATTTTTTTATTTTTTCCATATGCTTGAGGATTAATTGATTTTTACATTTGTTTTGTACGACAGTTAGATAGTTGAATTTAGTTTAAGTTTTTCTTTTTTTGTTTCCATACCTTTTAATTTGGTTGATTTTCTGTAACTTGATAGCTAGTGTTTTGTATTTTTAATCCATTTGATTGATGATTTGCTGTATTATATTTTATTCTGTGGGTGTTTTTAAAAAGTTAGGTTTATCGTGTTACATCTTCTTACTTTTCGTTCATTGGATTTTCAAACTTCTATTATTATATATATATATATATATTAACATCGCTTGAAATTATCAAAAGTTTATTTTTAAATATAGTCATTACAGATAAATTCTCTCAAGTATAATTCATATATACTAACGTATATTTCAGAAATATTTGCTTCATTAAAAGTGATAAGATAAAAGTGAAAATATGTGAATGCAAAACATGTAAAAAATAGAATAGTACTAGATATTAAAATTGTATGACATTACTAAAATTAACTTACATTCATGAATGCAGACGTGAGTTCAGTAAAAATTTATTTGAACTTCTCTGCAATGTGCTTTTTGGAACACATCCAGAAAACAAATATTTCCATATTTTCTTACAATCTTAAACAGAAACTTGCTAAGGAATAACAATTGACCTTATCGGAAGTAGTTATGGACGTTATTTGTTTCTATTTTACGATTGATCTAACTAACTTCTTTTTTAACACTTCACAACATAGTTGAAAAGTGTTTATGACTTTGTTCATTCTGCCTGTCTGTCTGTCCGTTCCCATGATAGCTGCCGTAAAAATAACTTTATCAAAATAGAATTTTAGTATGTTGTTTAGACGGTCTGTGTGACCTATGGGAATATAAATGAATAATACCACCCAATTAGTTTTGGATTGAACCCGGGTTGAAGAAATAAAATACATTGAACCCTATGGAACTTAATTTTTCAAGCATATTTTAAGCGAATTTAAAATTCACAAATTGCTTCGAATGTTTTAGGAAATATTCAAATTATCCCATGAAAAATATAAAAAAAATTTCAGCAAAATATATTCGGTAGTTTTTTAAATAAAAATTAAAATAATAATTACACCCATATCATATGAAGAGATCGCGTGACCCACTTCAAAATAAATTATGGCATCCATCTTGTAAATCGTGATTTTTAAAGTTCTTTTTAATTTATATTTAGTGTTATATCCGTCCTAAAACCGCTTTATTTCTGCTTAATTTCTGTGCATCTATATTCTGAAACAACGCAATTAGGATATATTTGAGTTTAAATGATCATCAAACTTTGATTATTTTTACAACGAAGCTTAATTTTCACTTATGGAGAATGTAAATACATCAAGCTGTAAGATGAGTTGTATAAGAATTGCTGAATTTCTTTAATGCAAAATTATTTAGCTGGAGTCTGCAATACAGCTGATATGAATGAAACATTCATTGATTTTACATAGAGACGCAGCCGATTTTATAACAGACTTTTTCGATGAAGTTTTAAGCATAGAGTTAAATTCCTTTTACCTCCATGGTTTTAAGTTTTTAAGTAAAATAAATTATTGTAATATTGTGATGAATGAAAGGAATGGAAAAAAGTGTATGAATGAAACATTTACTGCTTTTTCATAGAGAGCCAGGCGATTTATATTTCAATGATGTCATTTGAATAAAGTTCATTTTTTCGATGAAGTTTTAAGTTTTCAAATATAATAAACAGAAAAGAGAAAAAAGAAATTTATTATAATAAACAGAAAAATAAATTATTGTCGTATGTGATAATTTAAAAAATATTACCACTGAATGTATCGCATTTTAGAGATGTTTAAATGAAATTGCATTGCAGTTGCAAAGTGTTTCATAATCAATGCTTTATGCATAATTGATCTTTCTTGTTCTTTTTTAGATTGAATCAGAAGTGGAACATTTGTGACAGTGAGTGGCCCACGGACATTGTCTTTACTTATAAATTATATTGAGTGTTAAGTTTGTTTTTTCTGTTTGTTGCAATAAAAGAGAATTGGCATCCAATTTCAGTGATGAATGTTGGGATTGTTTCTCACAATCCTGATTGGTGAATTGGTACAGGAACTTATTTTTCGATATTAAAAGATCGCGTTTTGAGCCCTACACTAGGTAAAACTTTACACTGGAGCCCTAACATCATTGTTAACCGGGAATACAAAGTAGTGAATAATGGGAGTTTAATAAATGTGAAGAAACGTAAGCAAAATAATATACTATATAGATAAAAATGAAGCTACTCGAAGGTCTCAGCCTTATATTAGATTTTTACATGGTGTCTGGAAGAAAGGTATTCAAAAACATGAAACTATATCTCGAAAGGTATTTATTTATAATAAACTTCTGATTTGCCCCATCACAGAGGGAAGTTTTCAAAGTTTTTTCATACTCCGTTCATGTGCATACGCCAACTGGTTCCCGCTCACGCGTATGCAGCAACTACTTACTGATCGTAGAACAGCTCGGAAACATATTTAACACCAATGTTTTTTTCTTTGGTGGGGTTACGTTAAGAACATTGTCCACAAGTCAAGATCAACGACCTTCAGCACCTAAAAGCCCTCTAAACGGACGCCATGACTACAGTTACACCAAACAAGGTTCAAGTAACTTGGATTACGTTGTCTATGGTCACATATTTTATTTATTAATTTATCGTTTAGATATTTGTCGAGCCACCAAGAGTGCAGAGAATGAAATTCATTAAGACAATTATAATGAGAAAAACTTTGATAATTTTCCTTTATAATGGTGTAAACCAGAATTGTCTATAATAAACATTTTCCGTGCTTTAATTTCCTTATTTTGGGTACATTTCATCCGGTTGCCATGTATTAGAAGAAGAAAAAGAGTCTGAGTCTGGAAATTTTTAGTAAAAATATACTTACCTCGATATCAAGGGGCTGCAAAATTAAGTCCTGCTCAGGAATAAACTTAATACTACTTCATTATGCGTTTTCCATAAATCCAAATTCTAGAGTTAACATTATAATCTTTAGAGCCTCAATATGTGTTTCTTGGAAAAGCCCTCTTATTAAGCATTTTATTACACGGTAAAAAGCATTGAGCCTCTTTGCCGAATCTGCTCATAACTCCGCCTGCGCCCGAAGTGCCTGGTTTCTCAGTGGGTCCAATAACACTGTTCGAACTTTTTTACAGTTGAATGAATTCGCGTATCACCATATTTCATTCAAATTAGTTATTTCTAGATGCTGTATACGGTTTTTGTATCACTAAAACTTTGTAGCAATTAAAAGCGAGATGGAAACGGAAGAGGACAATTTTACACGCCAAATAGCACGTTCAAAAGGAGTTTTGCTTGATGAGCGATTAACCGAATTGCACCGTTTATGAGAAGTAATTTCAGAGTAATAAGTTTTGCATTTTATACGATACAATAAGAATCTCATTATTCTGTAATGATATCGCTTAAAGCTTCGTTTTAAGCATCAGAATAGTACAGGAAATTGAATTTTTATTTCAAGAGAAAGGGCTCATTAATATTTTCTCTCAATTCCTAAACTATTCTGTATAAGTTCACAACAAAGTTCTGTATAGTTTTCTTAATTTTTTAACGGAAGTTTGTCCACCTGGTTGCTTCGATTCAATGTACTTGGTCGGATGCGCAATAGATCTATCGTTTAAATATCTCAAAAAGAAAATTTTACAGGAATTTCAAAGGATTTTTTCTTGCCATGATTGCGTAGCTCAAGATAAACAATTTAGTTTCATTTGAATCCATAACATTTTTACTACACCTTTAATTAGCTTCACATGGACTCCCCTTTTCCCTTCTTTCAACATCTTTGACGGGCTCGTTCTCGGCTCCTAGATCACAAAGAGAGCTGAAACTCGTCTTAAAGTTTTATCCATCAAATTTTAACTATAGTTTTGTCCTTTTCTTCCATCTTCGTTACAAATTACGGTTTAGTGTCTTCAGATGAAATGTTCCCCTGATTCTAGCGCTTCGATCCATGTATAGAGCATGGACACGTGACATCACATGGACAATTTTGCCCTTACATTTCCAAAACAAAATACTCGTTTGCTTAGTAATATGGAATTTTTCATTATTACTGTTTTAGAAACTACTTTAGAAACTTTCAATAGTTCAACCTCTAATTTTAGTAGGATATAACTAAATTTATCTTCTTTGATGGATATTTTTAATTAACCGAAAATAAAATATTCACTTTCATTAAAATGTATACACGAGTTTTTTTTTTAAAGAAAAATCGTTATGTACCTTTCCCTTCTCGCTCGCATATATATTGCAGAATTTGCTAGTAAATGTATACATCTTTAGAACGCTAGTTAGTGACTACAGTAAAATTGAGTAGTTGTGTAAATTCATTTAAAATCACCTAAAGTGCACTTTAGAAAATGAAATCTTTAAATATAAATTGTTATTCAAGTATTCTAAATAACTTATTTCCATCACAGAGATAAATTTCGACATTTAATGGGTTTAGTTTCAATTTTTACTTGCCATTATCGTCAATTTACCATTACACGCTATAGTAAAATTAATGCCCTTATATTTCTACGTATTCTACTACGCAGGTTATTTATTTACGCTCGTGTCCATGCTCTATAGGTACCTACATAGTTAGGGCTCCTATATATGCAGGCTGAAGCAACCTCCATTTTGTCTCCTACAGGTCCAGGCAGTTATCGTCTGCTTTTTCAATGGCGCGCGCATGTTACATAGCTGATATTGGATGAGCAATTTAGCTATAAAATAGGTGTTTCTGCTTTCAAAAAATTACACCAATCATTCAAGAAAGTAGTCTAGAATGCTTTGATTTTCTTGAGATCCAGAGAAAAGGACGAGAAAGTAATATTCTTTTCGCCATGTACTGTCATCGCTTCAACTGGGAGTCAAGATGGCCGCTGTTGCGCCAGCCTGTATACATATGAGCCTTATACATAGCTAGTGACGGTTTCGTCACAATCCACCCAATCCTTGGCACCAGGGACGAGGGGCACTGGAAATATCGTTTGGATCTCGCGGGAGCGCAACTCACTCGAAACTCGCAAAAGAAACGGAGCAGGTCAGAGGCCATCTTTCCTTGCACTGTGATGCCTCAACCTCGCTAGGTGCTGAATCCATGCGGGACCTATCTGGCCCAAAATGGAGCTTTGCAAATATATGCAAATTCCGGCGGCAGACGATAGTATAGAAGCCCACAGCAGTCGGTAGTTAGGAGTCCGTAATCCGGAGCTGTCTTGGGGAGCTCCCATTGAGAGAGCAGTTGCTTGTGCAAAGCAGTTCGGCTATAATGGTAATAGTGTCTGCGAGTGTTCTACTGGTGATACAGAGATGTGCATGAGTTGTGTTTCTTTATGGCCATCTTAGTGAATATGGTGACGCCACGTACAGCTTAGGAGGTGCACCTCGAGATCGATATTTGCCGCCATTGTTCTTGCCAACCATTGCCTCTGTGGTATCTTTGGGACGGTAGTGCTTTGACCAGCCCTCCTACCTCGCGTTTTGTGGACATTCCCTGTCTCGTAGCAATTCCATGCTGGCTTCTATAATGTTCTTGCTTATCCGCCTTGTTGACTAATCCTGTGACCTAGAGAGACATTTTCATGATGTCTTCCAAACCTTTTTTGGAGGTGAACTTTAACTGGCTACTTACTGTCTTGTATCTTCAAAAAGCCAATATATTAGCTTCCCCTGTCTGCCATCTTGTATCTTGAAAGTATGTAGTGGCCTTGGCCTAGTCTTGTCCTAATAACTTTTGCCTAGACCTGCTGCTTAGTGTTTTGTGACTTTCTCTGTCTCGTAGCAATTTCAAGCTGGCTTCTAGAATGCTCTTGCTTATACGCCTTGTGGACCATTCCTGTGACATAGCGAGACATTTTCATGATGTCTTCCAAACCTTTCCTGGAGGTGAACTTTAACTGGCTACTGTCTTGTATTTTTAAAAAGCCAATACTCTTTCCCTGTTTGCCGCCTTGTATCTTGAAAGCATGTATTGGCTTTGTTTCGTCTTAATAAACATAGTTCTTTGTTTTAACATGTCTGTTTCATTTTGGTGCCTGATCCTTCGATAGGCTTTGTACCGAAGGAGATTAACATTTTCCTGGACGTTGTAAGGTTTGAACGTAAATTATATCAAAAACTGAAATCTAAAAAGTAAAATTACAAGGGAAAAAAACACGTATTTGAATGTCACAATAATGGCGCACGGAAAAGTAGAAAAGAAATTTTAAGCACGCTTTAATTGAACCAAATTGATGGTGTAAACAGATTCACTACAAAAGAATAATATGCAAATCTTCTCACTGTCTAAAATTGATATTATATAAAATTATAGAAGTAAAATGAGGGTGTAACAGATTCAATTCAAAACAGTATTATATAAATGTTATCTTTATCTAAAATTGATATTATGCAAAATTTTCGAAAATATTTCGTCTGCCGATACCTTCATCTTCCTTTGTCTATTTTGCATAATATCAATTTTAGATACTGATAAATCTTATATTATTGTTTAGAATTGAATCTGCTTACACCTACAAATTGGTTCAATTTCGTGTGGGATTACAATTTATTTTCAACTTTTCGGCTCGACTTTTATGTAGGGGACGATCTAATAATTTATTTTTATTCCAGAATGTCTCATACTTAAAAATACCTTCCAAGAAGAATATTTCGCAAAGAAAATAAAAAAAAATGAAGTTTTTGGACAAAACAAGAGTAACGATAACAATGCTTTTTGTCTATACTTCAACAGAGATTCTTTCGTTTAACTCTGAGGCTGTCATGTTACATCAAATAACGTGCAGTAAGTAGAAAAAGTGAAGTTAGGAGAAAAGGCAAAAAGGATTGATACTCACGAAAGCTTTGTTGGAAGTTTTACATAAAGGATAAACAGTCCTGCACGAAAATGACTGAAAAAGAAAGTCCTTTAACCAAAACTCTTCGATTTCGATGAAAAAAAATCTGATGTGGGCAACACATGACTTTCCTTATATAATGCAATGAATTTACTACTTTTACAGTTAAAAAAATGTTAGTCTTATAGTGGATACTTATATTCTTTCCAAGATATTGAATTTTCTTCAATTAGTCGTCATTTTCATTGATTTAGCGTCATTTTTATCCATTTGGCGAGATTTTTGTTAATTTGGCAACAATTAAAAATGTCGCCAAGTTGGCGACATTCCGCCAAATTCGTCGCCAAAATTTCGCCAAGCTTTATGGACGGAGAAATAAGTTATTCTTTTAGCAGATAAATGACTATTGGCGTTCAAATGCAAAAATATTACTCAAAGTATCTTTTTCCTGAATGGAACGAGCTAGTTCCACGAGAATGGTGTCACCCAATTTATCGCATGGTATTACATATGAAAAGTTAACACGTTTCTCAATAGGAATTTTTTTATTTTATTTTATATGACTTTTTGATAATTTTTTTGAAAAATGTACAATATCTCGAGAACGGTTCATATTAGCGTTCTAAAATTTATGTCAATCGTTTTCTAATGAAAAGTTACATAAGATATGTCTATTTGCGTAACTTTATTAGCGGTTTTGATTCTTTGATGATTTTTTCAAAATTTCACTCGAAAATTTAGGGGGGTTCTGAACATTCGATTGCGTATAAAAACAACAGGCTTCAAGTGTTTACGGATTGTGATTTTTGTACCAAATTTCGTTCGAATCGGTCCATTCATACGTCAGTTATCGTCTCCACAGACTCATTGACACACACACACACACACACACAGACATCACTTCAAAAATGTTTGATTCGTGATCAGGGATGCTTGAAATGTGCTCTCCCGTCAAAAACTCGAATTCGAATTTTCGACCCCGTCACAATACTTTCCTTATACATTATGTATATAAGGAAAGTAAAAGCCAAATTAACCCTTCTAATGACGATTGGCAGTTTTTTCATTTTTTTTTGTGTGGGGAGGGGGGACTGTAAAAGATAAAGACAAACCTGCTCGAGTTACATAAATCTAACGCTTTAATTTGTTACGGTTGAATTCATCCCCATAGCGGTACGTCTCAGGCAAGTGAAAGAGGAAGTGCCATATTTGGCTAAATTATCGCTCAAAACACTTTATATTTCATTAAATTTTTATATCTGTAATATCATTTTATTGAGAATTCATTACTAATTTCTGGTTTAGACAATAATTTTAAAAAATTAGGTAACAAATTAAATTTCAAAAAATGAAAGTACAAAAATTGTAACTTATTTTGAAGATAAGTTGTACGTTTAAGTATGCAAAACTTGCACAAGCATACACATTATACACTGCAAAACATTTTTAACTTAAAGTTTGCATTTAATAAAGCACTTACAGATATTATACATGTTAAATTGTATGCAATCACGTTACATTGTACACGTTCACGTTCAGTTGAAACACCTGTTAAATCCGACACACGCAACACTTGAGGCTCGGAATGCAACTTTTGTGGATGTTAATCTTTGAGTTTGTGGAAAATATTCATCACAATAACTTTTGCACTGCTACGAAATCTTTTGCCTTTTCTTCTCTATGAAGCTGAAACTCGTATTTTCGTAATTTACTTGAAGCCATCGAATCAGTGAATGGAAAGTAAAGACATGCTACTCAATGCGCCGGGTTGGAAAATGAAAGATTTAAAATAACATCTTAAATAATCGATCCAAAAGTTCAAGAAATCCGAGAAGAAACAAATATGTTGTAAACGGAAAAAAAAAAAAAAATAATAATAATAATAATTTAAAAAAAAAAAAAAAAAAAAAAAAAAAAAGGCGGCAGGAAAATGCGGGAAGATTCGGACGCCAAGGGGAGATTTCCTTTTGTTGGGTTTTGCCTCAAGGGTTGAAAAAATAAAAGCAAGAGAGTTCAGCGGGCGTTTGATTCGTTTCATGTATTATAAAGTGCGTAGTCAGTTATACAATAAAAATACACAGAATTAAGAGTGTAAAGCAATTAATTTCACAATACATATTCAATATTTTCAAATTTTATTAAAATTTTTATTCAACATTCATTTTTTAACACTTTACAACAAAGTTGAAAAGTGTTTATGACTTTGTTCATTCTGTCTGTCTGTCTGTCTGTCTGTCTGTCTGTCTGTCCGTTAGCACGATAACTGCCGTAAAAATGACTTAATCAAAATGAAATTTTAGTATGTTGTTCAGACGGTCTATAGGACCTATGGGAATATAAATGAATAATATCACCCAATTAGTTTTGGATTGAACCCGGGTTGAAAAAATGGAATACATTGAGCCCTATGGGACCTAATTTTTCAAGCATTTTTTAAGCGGATTTAAAATTCACAAATTGCTTCGAAAATTTTAGGCAATATTCAAATTGTTTCATAAAATATATAAAAAAAAATTCAGCGAAATATATTCAGTTGTTTTTTAAATAAAAATTAAAATAATAATAACACCTCTTATATTAAGCGATCACGTGTCCATGATATGAAACGATCACATGACCCACTTCAAAATGATATATGGCATCCATCTTGTGTCAAAATCCTGATTTTTAAAGTTCTTTTTAATTCATATTGAGTGTTGTATCCGTCCTAAAATTACTTTATTTTTGCCTAAATTCTGTGCATCTACATACTGAAACAACGCAATGACAATATATTTCAGTTTAAATGCTCTTCCAAATTTGATTATTTCTACTATTAAGCCTATTTTTCACCTATGTAAAATGTAAACAGCAAAATATGTAGAATGAGTTGTATTAGAATCGCTGTAATTCTTTAACACAAAATCATTTAGTCCATGGAGTCTGCTTAGCTGATATGAATTCATTGATTTTAGAAAGAGAAGGACGATATTTTTCGATGAAGTTTTACGCATAGAGTTTACTTACTTGCAACTCAATGGTCTTAATTTTTAAATAAAATAAATTATTATAGTATTGTGATGAATGACATGAATGGGGGAATTATTTATGAATGAAATGTTGCTTTTATAGAGAGAGCCAGGCGTGTTATTTTTTTATGACGTCATTTGAATGGATTTCAGTTGTTTTCGATGAAGTTTTCAAATATAATAAATTATCGTAGTATTATGATAATTCTAAAATTATTACCGAGGAATGTATAACATTTAAGAGATGTTTAAACCAGGCAATTTATACTTTAATGCCGTCATTTGAATGAAGTTAATTTTTTTCGATGAAGGTTTAAGGTTTCAAATATAATAAATTAATGTAGTATTGTGATAAGTTTTAAAATATTACCGAGGAATGTATTGCATTTTAGACATGTTTAAATAAAATTGCATTGAAGTTGGAAAGTGTTTCATAATCAATGCTTTAAGCATGATTGATCTTTCTTGTTCTTTCTGCCACACACGTATGACATTCTAGAACTATATTTTTTTGGCGTAAGGATCCACTTTGGAACATAAATACATATAATCAAGTTAGTGCCCCTGAGTATTGCTATAAAATAACAAAAATGTCACTCTAGGAAAACTCCATATTCTTCGATTAATAAAAAATAGGTTTGTAATTATTGTCTGACGTTTTAAAAACAGCAGACGATATTTCTGCTATATTTTGAGAGTATAGTAGTGCCACCTAACTGCAAAAAGTTTTACTATTTCAATTTCTCGGCACATCATCTATACCAGCGTTTCTCAAGCAGTGGTGGTACGCGAGACAATGACTGGTAGTACGTGGATAATTTGTATAATACACAGAATAAAAATTTTACCATCTTTTGAAGAAAACGACCAATTCATATATTTCATGAGACAGAAATATAATAGATGATTTTAAAACCAACTCTTTAGTCAACTTCTAGATAACATAAGAAAGAAATATTAAAAAAAATTCAGAAAGAGCAATTATATTCTTAATAAAACACAAAACCTGTCTAAAAGGGGTATTTCCAAAAATATGGAAGACGCTTCCATAGCAGGTGCATCCATGAACCGGTTTCGCTCTTATCATGCACTCGTCCAGCCGATATCTCCAATGGTAGCAAGAAGCTAGCTATAAGCCACAATGTTTGTGAAACTCTATGGGAACTGACAATTTCATTCCTTCCACGGGGCCGGCATAAAATTCATATACAATTTAGCTCAGGTCATACGAAGCTGCAAAAGGCAAAGTTCATAAAACACAAAACCCGCCTGCATAAAATGTGTCTTCCACATATTTTAATGACATTTTGTTCTAGGTACTTTACTGTTCCAGTTACTATGAAGCAGGATATTGTCCAATGATGTATACTTAAAAAACAAATGTATGACTAAACTTGACTTGGAGTCAAATTTACGTTCAACATTAATTAAACCAGATATAAAGAATTGAACCAGATATAAAGAAATCAATTTCTGTCAAACAGGCACAAGTATCCGATTAAATCTTTGTCAATCATTATGTTAAACAATAATCATATTGTTTGTTGATCATATTGTCAATCATATTTGCTAATGTTTAATGTTTTAGTTAATTTCTTAAACAAAATCTGATGTGGGCAGCACATGACTTCCCTATATTATGCAATGAATTAATTTACTTCTTTCACAGTGAAGAAATATTGTATAATATCCACAGCACAATGCTTTTAACGTTGAATTGCACAATTGGTGCTTTTCTGTATGACAACATGTATAACTATTTCGAAGTACTGACTTATATTTAGCGCCTAAATTGAGAATTATCAATATTGATAGCACCCGAAATAAGCAATATAATCTATATATTAAAATATTTTAATAATTAATTCATCCATTTTGGCTTCATTTTTTCAATTCTGACTATATTTTCTTCAATTTGGAGCGAAATATCGCCAAGTTAGCTATTTTTCTCTAACTCAGATGCGAATTTCGTCAAATTTAGCGCCGAGCGTTACATACAGATGGAGAGAGGAGTTTTCCCTATATATAAATGACAATTAGCGAATTGTTGGTCGTAAAACTACAAAACTACTACACGAGTATTCTCTCTCGTGAGTGGAATGAACTAGATCCACGAGAATGATTTTTACAAATTTTTCGCATAATATTGCATGAAAGTGAACATATTATTCGATCGTTCTTGTTTTTTTTTTTTAATTTTATATAATATTATTGATAAATTTATTCGAAAAATGTGCAATATCTTGAGAACGGTTCATGTTAGCGTTCTAAAATTTCTGGCATTCGTTTTCAATGAAAATTTAGGTTAGAAATGTTTATTTATGTAACATTATTGAAAGTTCTGATTTTGTAACGATATCTTTAAATTTTCATTCGAAAATTTGGGGGGTATTCCTAGCATCCGATTGCGTTTGAAATCAATAGGCTTTCAGTATTCACCGATTGTAATATTTGTGTTAAATTCCGTTCAAAACGTTCCTTTTGTGTATAAGATATTCTTTCACGGACTGGCACACACACACATACATATCACGTATCGATTCGAGCTCAGGGATGCTCTTCCGTGCTATTCCGTCGAAAACTCGATGTCAAATTTACCACCCCATCGCAATACTTTCCCTATATATGCATTATACTATGTATATAGGGAACTTAACTAAATATATATGCTTGACTTTCTATTTGTATAGAAGATATATTTTTGTTAGTGGTACAGAATGTTTTTTTATTTTGGTGATACGGATGCATGAAAAGGTTAGGAACCCCTGATCTATATTATTAATACGATTTAAACTTTATTATGCGCTACTTTTTGATCACCCTATATATATATCAGCATATGCATTGCCAGATTGTTAGCTATATACTGTAATTATTATTCAAATATTCACATACTGCTAAATCTATTTTGTAAGATATTTTATTTCTGTACTTCGTTCATTGAATAGAGTAAAAATTGCCTAAACCGTGCGACTGGGTGGCCCTTAGTCACCGTAATGTCACCAAAAGCGGAACGACCGGGACATAATTACAGTACACACAGACCACGGGAAGTTACTGGTGACACTTCAGAGGCTGATTAGTGAATTCGCAAAAAACGATGAAGATTGATGCGTACTAAATATATTAATTTATTTAATATGCATTAATAAGCGGTAGAGTTCTATCTATAAATAAAATGGTTGTTCGGCAAAAGAAGTATTCATTGCTTTAAGCTTCGAGAGCGTATTCTTAGTTTGTGTTTAAATGTTGAATAATTTAGTCTTATCTGTGTGCAAGCGGAAAACAATCTCATGAGGCATTTAAAATGAGGTATTGTTATGAATGAACTAAAATTTAAAAACAAATGTTGCTTTTCAGAACATAGGCGTAGCCAGGATCTCGGAAATGGGAGAGGCGAGGTATGACTAAATGGGAGAAATTTGAAACGAGTTATTGTTATGAATAAACTCAAATTTAAGAACAAATGTTGCTTTAGAGTTTAGACCATAGTCGTAGCCAGGATTTCAGAAAAAGAGGGTTTTGTCTGAATGGTGGGGTTTACACGGGCAGAAATATAAAACGAGTCACTGTCATAAATAAACTCAAATTTAAGAGCAAATGTTGCTTTAGAGTTAGACCATAGGGGTAACTAATATTGTGGAAAAGGGTTGTTATAGCAGAAAGGTGTGGTTACAAGGAGAGGCAATAAAAACAAGTTATTGTTATGAATAAACTCACATTTAAAAGTGAATGTTGCTTTAAGCCATAGGAGCAGCAATGATTTTGAAAAATGGTTTTTTGACTGAATGGTGGGGCTTTATGAAGAGGCAATTAAAACGAGTTATTGTTATGAATAAACTGAAATTTAAGAGCAAATATTGCTTTAGACTATACGCGTAACTAAGAATTCGGAAAATAAGTGTTATGACCGACTGCTGGGGTTATGTGGAGAGAGGCAATTAAAACAAATTATTGTTATGCATAAGCATACTCAAGTTTAAGAGAAAATGTTGCTTTAGACCATAGGCGTAGTTAGGCTTTTGAAAAAAGGGCGCTATGACCGAGCGGTGGGGTTCCATGAAGAGGCAACTGATGTCATGAATAAACTCATATTTAAGAGCAAATGTTGTTTTGACCATAGGCGTAGCCATGATCACGGAAAGAGGTGGATTATGAACAATTGGGAGGTTACAGTGTTGAATTTCGTTTTCCAATGTAGACCCTATAAGGGCAATGACAAATTAAAAATGACGAATATTTTGCCGTTCTTCGACTTTTAAGTCCGTAACTTTTTAAATAATAATTCTGATTAAAAAAAAAAACTCAATAAGGCCTGTAGTTTAGCTACCCCTGTATCGAATTTTGCGACTATCTGAAGCCTCAATTTTTCGCTACAAGAAACACACAGACAGACACACATACAGATTCTTTTAAGGAAAACTAGAGCAACGTAAATAAGCACAAATATCACAATAATGCAGCAAACAACTGTTTCCAGGACACGCTGGATCCCCTTTGTCAATACAAAAGAACGTAAGTCCAAAAGAGGAATGGGCTTATTCCTTTTTTTGACTTCGGGTTTATTAATTCTCTTGCACTGTCGTAAATATGGGGTCCATAATTCCTTTCGAGTGGTTTGTGGTAGGGGAAGGATGGGGTACTGTCCCTATGGATGTCGCCCCCACTGGGTCCAGATCTAAATTGGGTGGCACTTCCCGGCCGCCCAAACAGATACCGTACACCTTCGGGTAGCTCGGACGGTCTGGGTTGAAGATTGGTCTGAGACTGCACAGTACAGCAATAGCCAAGCTCAAAATCTAAATTTTGAGAATGCCCTGTATTGGCGGGCTCGTGTATGGTAAATATTATTTCAAGAACTAGCTTTATATCACTTTCTTACCTGGTTATGGTAGCGTAAAAGCTAAAAATGTACTTCCGAATGATATGGGAAGAAAATGATTTCCAATTACCCTCTGTAGAAATATTACTTAAAAAACGCCCCAAAGCCACTAATTTCATTGGGCAGGACCTGATTTATGGACGGGACTCGGGTAGTAAACCCCTCTCTCAATTTGCAATATGAAAGTCCAGAATTTAAATTCTTTGAATTAAACTGAGAATATGAGCGATGTGTAACAAAATATCAGCATTTTTTTTTGTTTTGTTTTTATTGAAATTTTAAGTACAATTTATATTGTTGTGATTACATGCATATAACATGCTAACATTTTATATCCTTCAACATGTGATTATGTTGACGGTACACGTAAATTGAAAAATATTTGGCAGGGGAACTCTACACCTAACTTCAACGAAGACAGGATTAAATCCAAATCATTACGGACATAATTTATGATTGAACATATGATGTAGTGGGTATCTAAACTTTCTTAGTCCAAAACTCAAGTCCCATAAGCCCTTTATAAAAAAACTTACACAGCATAACATATATTAAAGAAGTACAGTTATGTGAAAAATAAAATGGGAAGCGGTAACCAAATATTTCATTCCGAGCTAAATCTGACCTTTAGAATGCTTAGATCCATGATGAAGGTCACGCGGTTTCTTTTGTTAGCAGATATTGATACTGAGAATTTGAGGTAATCGAGATCTTCCTTTCCAGCCCATTTAACACTCATTCGAACGTTCAAATTGCTCCCAAAAAATATATACTTGGAAAACAGAATCTCCAAGAATGTTATTGGGTAATAATGTATGAGATTTGTGCAGAAACTTCACTTTGATAAATTGAATTTTTAGAAAAGTAAATATTTTTTTCGGAATTTAGAGTTCTTCAGCGTATTTTAATTTTTTTATAATATAGTTTTGAAAGCATTGTTTCTTTTTGTTTTGCTTTTTTGAATTCCAGATTTGGTGCGCCTGGGGCAACGTCAATGGAAGGCTAAATGGTCCACACTCTGGCCGCTGTAATAAAGGCGAATGACGAAGATCAAAGTGCCTGGCCATTTGAAAAAAAAAATTCCAGATTTTGACACAATTTATCTTTTTTATTTCCCTACATACGTACGTAGTATCATGTATTGGGGAAGTATTCATCCCTGAACTCGAATTGAATGTCTTTGAGGTGCAGTTTGTGTGTATATGTATGCATGCGTGTGTGTCTGTGAAACAGTGAACGCTATATATCCTGAACGAATAAAGCGCTTAGAAAATAATTTCGATTAATACAATTAGTGAATACTGACACCCAATTAATTTTACACGCCTGGGAATGTCCGAAAGTCAATCCCAATTTAAAATGAAACTTTAGAAAAAATCATTGAAAAATCAGGACCTTCAATAGTGATAAATTAATAATTATTTCATACGTAATGTTTAATTAGAAAACGAATGATGCAAATTTTATAACGTGGTATGAACCATTTTCGAGATCTTTCACGTTTTCAAATAAATTTATCAAAAAAATTACATAAAATTATAAAAGTAGTAAGTATTATCCAATAGGTTCACTTTCTATACACGATACTATGGGAGCGCGATAGCCCTGTGGTTAGCGCGCTGGAGTTGCACTCGGTAGGCCCGGGTTCGATTCCAGCCACTGCCAAAACTGCCGCCGTGTTCACGCGAAGTACGATCACGTTAAACATGTGGGTCCGTAAGTCCTTCCGAGAGGTTGGTGGTAGGGGAAGGAGGGTACGGTCCTTGTGGATGCCTCCCCCACTGGGTTCCGGTCTAAATTGGGTGACACTTCCCGACCGTCCAAACAGTTACCTTACACCTTTCTGGTAGGTCGGACGGTCTGGGTTTCAACAACAACAACAACACGATACTATGCAACAATGTTAACATCAACAGTTAACATCATTCTCGTAAATCTAGCATGTTTTATTTACGAGAGAAGGTACTTTTGATAACAGTTTCGTATTTTGAGGTCAAAGATTTCGCTAATAATCATTTATTTCACGGGATATTAATTAAATGTCAATTGCATTTAGGTTAGGATTTTGCACGTGAGTATGAATAAGTCATTTGGTTTGGGATAATAAGTTATGCCAAAAACGCCCAATTTCAATTTAAGTGATGTTAATTCAAACACACTTAAGCATATTTTTCTTCGTTATGTTTGTCTATTCAATCAACCAAAAGCATTCTGCCGTGGATACACCGCAATTTCTCTGTGAAAGAAGTAAAGTGATTGCATTATGCAGAGAAAGCCATATGCTGCCCACATGAAATTTTTTGATCAGAAATTGTTACTATAACTTTCGAAGTGATGTTCAGTCTATTTATGAGCTCTGACGAACTAATACCCAAAATGAGATTCAAATCACGGGTTTTCTTCTGGCCAGCCGAAGCCCTATCAATTTAGCTACTAGGACAATATTCTTATTTTCTATAGAGAAGTTGAACCCTACAGTAAGTTTTAAGTATCTGTGCGTCTATGCGTATCCAGTGATGTGTCAGGGATAAATGTATGTATCATCAAGGAGCTTTTACTTTGGTCAATTATGAAAGCCATATGAAAAATAAATTCAAGTAATTTTAATAATTCAAATAATTAAGTCAAAAGCTACAAAAGCTGAAAATATTGTCTATTAGTGAGGTGTGAGGGATAAATGTACGTATCACCAAGGAATTTTTTACTTAGGTCAATTTTGAAAGCGTTATGAGAAATAAATTCAAGTAACTTTATTTATTCAAATAATTAAGTAAAAAGCTACAGAAGCTGAAAATATTGGCTATCAGTGAGGTGAGAGATAAATTTAGGTATCGCCAAGAAATTTTTACTTATGTCAATTATGAAAGCGATATGATAAATAAATTCAAATAATTTTAGTAATTCAAATAATTAAGTAAAAAGCTAAAGAAGTTGAAAATAGTTGCTAACCTTGATTTCCATGAGAAATCAATATCCTGTTCGCAGGGAAGGTTTTAGCATAGTTAAACAAAAATAAACTTACTTTGAATTTAAAAACTGTTTTATTTTGGTTCTATTCTGGGTAAGTGTAACTTATTTATCCCGCTTACTTAAACCGCTGCTAATTCAGAAAAAAGACAACTTTAAATTTTATTTACTCCCCAATGAAAGCTGAACAAGAAAGCAATTTTATGCATTTTATTATTTTAATGGTCTATATTTTACGGTACGGTATTAGACTACGTATGACTGTAAATTCAGTAAAAATTATTGAAATCTACAAGCGATTCTATTTAGACAACAATTCTTCTTCGACCCAGACCGCCCGACCTACCCGAAGGTGTAAGGTATCTGTTTGAACGGCTGGGACAGTGCCGCTCAATTTAAACCGGAATGCAGTGAGGGGGGGGGGCATCCGTAGGAACTGTACCAAACTCTCTGAAGGATTTACGGACCCACATATGCAACATGCCCGTACTCCGCGTGTACACGGGGACAGTTTGGGCAGAGCAGGGAAATTTAGACGATAATTTCAAGATTTCAACTCTCATATAATTTGTGTGCATCTTAACATGTTATAATATTAATGTAAGTGAAAACGCTGTGCAAAATTTTGTATCTTTTCCAGGTCACAATGAAACTATGGGTATATGAAAAAACTCATGCACAAATATATTGATGCAGAACTCGTATGATATATAAAAACTATGAGCATGTGCAAAATCTTCTACACAAATGCATTTGTGAAGAATATATTTCATATGCACATAATACACTGCTCACAAAAGTTAAGAGGATATTCCAAAGAAAAAGCACTATGCAAATGTGGTGATAAGCCACAATTGGCTAATTGTATTTTTTTAATATGCTGAACTTTTTGTGACCAGTATATTTCATTATTGAATATTATCTAGAAACAAATACGTAGTTAATCGTTTTATAACTGTAAATAATGTTTTTGGAAACCACTTAGACGTACGAGGAGAAATGGTAAAGGCCACTTAAGTTTACTTGAGGAAACTTAGACTTCCAAAGATTATTTATTTAAGTAAAACTTCTAACATTTATTATCATAGCTGTATAGCTCAAAAGCTACTGGCCCCTTGACATGACACTTTCATTAAATGTTTTGGCAATAAGTCAAAATTATTTACGATTAAAAGTTAAAATACTTCCGTTTTAAATTTTTTTATATCATTTTTCGAGCTATATGAAAATATCCCTTCTATTAATTTCAAATGTATCAGATTCTTGTAATTCTCTTACTTATTATTAATTCTGAATTTAACATTACAATTCCATCAACAAAAAGTTGATTTTCAGTTTTTGAAAGAAACAAGCTATTTAAATTAACTCAACAACAGAAGGATACCGAATCATAAAACCGTCATTAACTTTTTTTTTACTTCATCAAAACCTCTTAAACACCTCAGTTCGAAACAATTTCTAAATTTTTAAAAGTGAAAAAAGTGAAATAATTGCTTGGATAATTACAGCCATTATTTGCCCACTCTCTTCAATCTAATACCCCTTCAGGCTTGGTTTCTTTTTCAGTCCTCGGAAAAAGCCTAAAGGCCCGATTCTTGCGTGCAAGAAGCAACATGGCATTCCGAACAAACTAGTTTTTCAGACTAAGCGATTCAATAATAGGCGTTACACAGACATCTTTAATATATCGTCATATCACCGTCAAAGACCTTTCTTCTTCACTCTCTTACACATACCGCTGCTTAAAATAGTTTCGGAAATATAATATTGGCTTAGGTTCAAGACTAATGATCGGTGGTTGCAGACCTATGGATTTGGAGGACATGTCGAATATATCCCCCAAAAGAAATAGATTGTTAATGCGTTTATTTTAATTTCTATTTTTAATGTGAAATGCGATAAGTTTACCAACATCAAAGACCTTTCTTTTTCACTCTCTTGCACATACCGCTGCATAAAATAGTTTCGGAAATATAATATTGTCTTAGGTTCAAGACTAATGATCGGTGGTTGCAGACCTATGGATTTGGAGGACATGTCGAATATATCCCCCAAAAGAGATAGATTGTTAATGCGTTTATTTTAATTTCTATTTTTAATGTGAAATGCGATAAGTTTACCAACATCAGAGACCTTTCTTTTTCACTCTCTTGCACATACCGCTGCTTAAAATAGTTTCGGAAATATAATATTGGCTTAGGTTCAAGACTAATGATCGGTGGTTGCAGATTTGGAGGACATGTCGAATATATCCCCCAAAAGAAATGAATTGTTAATACGTTTATTTTAATTTCTATTTTTAATGTTAAATGCGATAAGTTTACCAACGTCAAAGACCTTTCTTTTTCACTCTCTTACACATACCGCTGCTTAAAATAGTTTCGGAAATATAATATTGGCTTAGGTTCAAGACTAATGATCGGTGGTTGCAGATTTGGAGGACATGTCGAATATATCCCCCAAAAGAAATGAATTGTTAATGCGTTTATTTTAATTTCTATTTTTAATGTGAAATGCGATAAGTTTACCAACGTCAAAGACCTTTCTTTTTCACTCTCTTGCACATACCGCTGCTTAAAATAGTTTCGGAAATATAATATTGGCTTAGGTTCAAGACTAATGATCGGTGGTTGCAGATTTGGAGGACATGTCGAATATATCCCCCAAAAGAAATGATTTGTTAATGCGTTTATTTTAATTTCTATTTTTAATGTGAAATGCGATAAGTTTACCAACGTCAAAGACCTTTCTTTTTCACTCTCTTGCACATACCGCTGCTTAAAATAGTTTCGGAAATATAATATTGGCTTAGGTTCAAGACTAATGATCGGTGGTTGCAGATTTGGAGGACATGTCGAATATATCCCCCAAAAGAAATGAATTGTTAATGCGTTTATTTTAATTTCTATTTTTAATGTGAAATGCGATAAGTTTACCAACGTCAAAGACCTTTCTTTTTCACTCTCTTACACATACCGCTGCTTAAAATAGTTTCGGAAATATAATATTGGCTTAGGTTCAAGACTAATGATCGGTGGTTGCAGATTTGGAGGACATGTCGAATATATCCCCCAAAAGAAATGAATTGTTAATGCGTTTATTTTAATTTCTATTTTTAATGTGAAATGCGATAAGTTTACCAACGTCAAAGACCTTTCTTTTTCACTCTCTTGCACATACCGCTGCTTAAAATAGTTTCGGAAATATAATATTGGCTTAGGTTCAAGACTAATGATCGGTGGTTGCAGATTTGAAGGACATGTCGAATATATCCCCCAAAAGAAATGAATTGTTAATGCGTTTATTTTAATTTCTATTTTTAATGTGAAATGCGATAAGTTTACCAACGTCAAAGACCTTTCTTTTTCACTCTCTTGCACATACCGCTGCTTAAAATAGTTTCGGAAATATAATATTGGCTTAGGTTCAAGACTAATGATCGGTGGTTGCAGATTTGGAGGACATGTCGAATATATCCCCCAAAAGAAATGAATTGTTAATGCGTTTATTTTAATTTCTATTTTTAATGTGAAATGCGATAAGTTTACCAACGTCAAAGACCTTTCTTTTTCACTCTCTTACACATACCGCTGCTTAAAATAGTTTCGGAAATATAATATTGGCTTAGGTTCAAGACTAATGATCGGTGGTTGCAGATTTGGAGAACATGTCGAATATATCCCCCAAAAGAAATAGATTGTTAATACATTTATTTTAATTTCTATTTTTAATGTGAAATGCGATAAGTTTACCACAGTCAAAGACCTTTCTTTTTCACTCTCTTGCACATACAGCTGCTTAAAATAGTTTCGGAAATATAATATTGGCTTAGGTTCAAGACTAATGATCGGTGGTTGCAGACACACATACACACACAGATATAATACTTAAGTTAAATAGGAAAAGGAACTCGAATTTATAACTCCAGAAAAGAAAATTTGGGGGCTTGAAAAACACTTGGCCAGGGCTCCCAATATACTTGCAGCAGACTGATCATAATAGTGATCAAAGATGCATCCCAAAAGAAATGGGCCATTAACAGTAAAGGATCACATAAAAAATGATTCTGTTGTTACAACTTTATTCTGCGTTAAAAAAAAAAAGCTGTGTCTGTCTTCCAACATGAACTACAGCTTCGTTTCCGAAAGCAATTAAAATAATTTTCAATTCTTTTATACAATGGGTCATTTTATTCTTGGTACTGCGATTTTTTTGGAAGAAAATGTATTATGCTCGCGATTTCCCCTTTCCTTCATATCAATATTTGTTTTTCACACACGTCTTTAAAAATGGAAGCAGGAAGCGGAATTTATGCCCGAAAAAGAAATAGAAATACGCTGAAATGCTTATCTGTTAAATGCATAAAAAATGTAATGTGGGCATCACATAACCTTCCCTACATAATGCAATGAAAACACAGCGAAAACATGATGTACAAGATCTACAGCCCAATGTTTTTAACGAGAAATTAAACATTTGGCATCTTTTCTGGATAACAACATGTAAAACTCTTTAGAAGTATCCTACTAACTTATATTTATCACAAATATAACTTGACAATTATCAATATTGAGATAGCATCCTCAATAAGCAATATTGTCCATACATTGAAAGATTTTAACTAATTTATCAATTTTGAGTGATTTTCGTTAATTTAGATTCATTTTTGCAATTTTTATGATACTTTCATCAATTTTGTAATATTAAAAATGTCGCTAAGTTAGAGATATTTGACAAAGTAGTCACTAAATTTGCCGAATTTGTCGCCAATTTTTACAGTACAGGCGGATAGAAGATTATCTTATATATAAATAAATGACTCCTTCGGAGAATTGTTATGATCAAATTACAAAACTTTTACACAAAGTATCTTTTCTCATGAATGGAACAATCGAGATCCACGAGAATAATGTTAATAAAATTGTCACATAATATCGCATATGAAAAGTAAACGTATTTCATGATCGTTGATACTTTTATATTCCACGATAGTTGATGCTTTTATATTTCACGATAATTAATACTTTTTTAAGTTTTATGTAATTTTTTATACATTTATTTGAAAATCTCTAGAAATCTAGATCTCTTGCAAGATCTCCAGAAGTGTTCATGATAGCGTTCTAAAGTTTGTGTTATTCGTTTTCTAATGAAAAATTGTGTAAGAAATGATTATTTATGTAACATTATTAAAGAATCTGATTTTTAAAGATTTTTTAATGATTGACCCCGACACCATACTTTCCCTTTAAGCTATGTATGTTGAGAAAGTAAAAATCTGATGTGGACAGCATATGACTTTCCCTACATCAAAAATATTTATTCCCCCAAAGCGACAAGGAAAATCAAAGAATTTGACTTAAGTGAAATTTTACTCTTAAGGGAATTGTTATCAATTTTGCGTCATTTTCTGCAATTAAACACCACTTTTGCCTATTTGGAGATATTTTAATCAATCTGATGACATTTTCAAAAATCGCCAAGTTGCCGATAATTACTCAGTTCGTTGAATTGTCGCTGAAAGTTACATATAGACAAGCAGAAAGGGGAAGGAGGACTTTTTTAATTTTATGGTTTTCTTTATAAATTTCTTTTAAAAAATGTGTAATATTTTGAGAACGGTTTATGCTAGCATTCTAAAAATTGTGCTATTCGTTTTGTAATAAAAAATCACGCAGGAAATGATTTTTTGTTTAAAATTCTTGAAGATCCTGATTTTTTAATGATTTTTTCGAATTCTAAAATTAGGGAGGGAGGGGGGGGGTGCCTTTCGAACATTCACTGATTGTAATATTTGTGCCAAATTTCTTTGGAAAGCTCCATTTGTCCGAGAGACATTAAATCCACAGACTCATGGACACATGCACCAATATGTACGCCAACATGCATACACATGCGTGCACGCGCACACTGCTCTGACACACACACACACAGACACACACACACACACACACACACACACGCGCGCGCGCGCGCGAGATTCGTGTTCAGGGATGCTTGGAACATGCTCTTCCGTCGAAAACTTGAAATTGAAATCTCTATCCCCGTCACAATACTTTCCCTATGCTATGTATATAGAGTTAGTATATAATTATGTATATAGTTAAAATCTTTTACAATAAACATTTTCACTTTTCATATACTACTAGCTGTAATTTCCTGGTAGCGATCAATGCATATAACAACCAGTTTTTTAATAAGGTCTACTCCGGCGCAGCGCGCGCAAAAGCCCTGCCCTTCAAATTCTTGCGCGGGCGCAAATGTCACAAAGCAGAGAAATTGGATCCAAGTTTAGCCTGAATAGGTCGAGAGGGTCCATTGCAGAGTCTAAAATGCAATGTGAAAATTGCATGAAAATACGAGCAAGCATTGCCTAACAAATAACTTTATAAAAAATATGATTTTAAAAATATCCCCACCGTCACGGCCGTTTCGATATGAACTGATTCTTATTGAATTATAACTTTAATCTTAATTGCTAAATTATGAAGTTTTTATCGTAGAAACGGGATTTTTTTTTTCTCAGGGAATGCGTATAATACTGCTACAATCTTATATTTAACATTTTTAAATTCTCTCTGTAAAACTCGAGATTTCAGAAATATTTAATTTTATTGCTGATATCCCTGCCTCTCTTAGCTCAAACCTCGGCGAAGCGATAACCATAAATGGAAAAGAAATCGCAAAAGGGTGCTTTTGTTCTGAATGAGTTTCAAAGGAAAAAAGCGGATTTTTTTTACAAATATTTAAAAATCTATCAAATGTTTCAATATTTTAAAAGTTTCCGCAGCATCTTCGGTTCGATACACACGTTTTAAAAAATCCGCGAGCTTCTAGGCCAAGTAGGAGCTTTGGAATAGCGTCTACATACACACTATACAAATTTCAATGGGATAGAGAGGGTGGTATTTTTTTTTTCACAAACATTTAAACATCTATGAAGTTTTTCGAATTTTTCAAAGTTTCGGCAGCATTTTGATCCGATACCTAAGTTAAAAAAAAACAGCGAGCTTCTAGGCTGAATAGGGGCTTTGGAATAGTGGCTACATACATACATACGCGATCACATTTTAATAGTATAGGTTATAGGAAAAGTAAAAACAGAAATAATAGTATGCAGGGAAGATAAAGTGTTGTTCACATTGCAATTTTTGAAATATGGGTCAGGTCCATCTTCCTATAAACCCTGAAGCACCCTGAAAACCCCTGAAAAAACCCTGAAGCACTTGCGCCCATAGGGGAGCACAAAAGAGGCCACTTGCCCTCCCATGGAAGTTCAAGGTCACAAAGATGGGCATCAAGCTAGTGGGTGTTGTTCGTATTATCCTTGAGTTTGCCCCACTGATGTCAGTGGTTTGCCGCCTCCTGGGAAAAGTTCTATGGGCACCAATGCCTGAAGTCTGTCGGAATTGGTATAACCGTTTTCATTAAAAAAAAAACTCCAAAGTACAATTTTAATATATCCGAGATGCAAGTTTTTATTTATTGTTAGTTCCGAACTCGCTGGTACTATTTCGGCGTAGTACAAAGACCAAAGTGTAGTTATTAAAGAACCGAATCCTATGACCTTGTGCATCATTTGAGGCAAGAGTCAGTAAGTAAACGGTTATTTTTATTTTCAAACTGAAAAATATGCCTCGGATAGATGACAGTTTCCTAAAGACAGGATTTAAAGAAAATCGAATCACAGGGATACGCAGGGCTAATAACAGTATGAATTGAAGTGGTAGAAGATTTTTCGCAAATTACAGGTGCCATCCTGCTTGCATCTAATAATTTGAGCGTTCATTTTACAAATATTTTTGGATTTATAAGGGAAACTGTTCCTAATGTTCACAACCGGGTTGTTTTTCAGTGACTTTCATAACACCTAGGACTATAATTTCAAAATTTTTGTCTGCGAAGAAGAAAAAAAAAATTATTTGAAACGTTAAGATTACAGAATAAAAATATTTATGATCGTTATCTTGATAAAAAGAAAAGAGTGGGGAACGTTATGCTTGAGGAGTTTTCCAACTAACGAAGTAACCGTCAAAACCCTTACTCCCCGATATGAGACTGGAATAGATATAAATAAGAAGGTGCTGGGAAACGCACTTGAATTTTAGGCGTCAAAAAAGGATAATAGAAATTATTTTCCCCGAGAATTACTCAAATACTAAAAAAAAAGGAGAGTTTGAATTGGCGAATTTTTTTCTTTAATTACATTTTGTAGATAGCAAAAAAAAATTCTAGAAATATCTAATTATTGAAGCCTTTCATTTTTATTTTTTAAGAATTCCGGGCAATATTTTTTCATCTGAGAGAAAGTATTTAAGTGTTTAATACAGGGACATTACTTGGCGTTGTTAACAACGGCAATGTAATTCTACAGATATTCCCAAATATTGTGATTTTATAAATTTGATTTTCTAGATGAGTATGATTTTTACACAGTTAATGGCAAATTTTCATGTTTAAAAAATTCAACTCAAAACTTCAATGAATACACACAGGATACCTAGGAAAGTCCTTAAGCACTTACATAATTTTGTAAGGAAAGGTGCATGCGGTACTTACATTAGGTCTATCTATAGTAAAATGACCATGCCCGATCGAATAAATGCGATTGCAGCGCTCCTATGTTGAAAATTTAAATAGTTATCGTAACGAATTCGATAATAAAGCAAGATAGACAAATAAAGTCTTGTATGAGAGGAAATCGAGTGTAGAGCCTGATTTAAACGCTCTCCGTCAGAGACAATGCTCATTTAAATCTCAGAAAGGATATGACTGTGTACTTTGACGATCATTGTAGGTTTCACCGTGATAGAGGCCCTGATAACACAATTTTTGACAAGTATTTATTGCCTACCTTAACATATTCCGTAAATTTCTTCATTTCTGATATTTAAATAATTCGCCACAACTTTCCTACTAATTAAGAAAGTTGTGCTATCAGGGCCTCTATCACGGTGAAATTCTATCTATTCCTACTAATATATCCTACCAATTCCTAATAACTAGACAATGCGCTACAACTTTGTATGTGGCTTTTTTTTTTGTCCATTTCCCTTTGTTGCCGAGTTTGCTAGCCTAAATTTTAAAATTATCCGCTAGGGGTGCTGAAATCACTTTTATTCGATCTGGGTATGTTCTCTTTACTATACACAGATCTCTTTACTATAAATAAACCTAACGTGTACACTCATTGACCTTTTCTTACAAATTTTATGAGGATCTGAAGGACTTTCCTAGAAAACATGTATAGAAATTTGAATTCTCATAAAACTACTAAAAATCTGACTAAAAAGTGACTCTGAACAACGTGCAACAATGAAAAAACTCCGTATTGTTTTATAGCATTGAGAAAGTTTCGTATTGTGTCACAACAATAAAAAGTTCTGTATTGTTTTACAACAATAAAAAATTAAGTATTGTTTAACAACAATGATAAAACAGAGTGTATACTAAACTACACATTCTAAAAGTTTTCTAAAATTTGTCAAAAGCTCATATACACATTGCACTATGACTTCATAGAAAATACAAATTATTTTAATGCTTAATTCGATTTTTATACTGTGCAGTTTTCAAGCAACTTTTTGCAGCCCAATGCCTCTAAAGTAAAAGTCTGCTCCAAAAATTTGTGCAACATGTGAAACTCATTCAATTTCAAATCGGAAAAAATGCTTACAAAAACCTTTTTAAAATACAAATCATATTATTTTTTCGCAATAAAAAACAAGATATGGTGATAAAGGTTTCTGTATAATGTAAATGGAACTCTAGACGCAAAGACGCAAAAGTTAAAAATAATTCCTGTAGCACAAGTGATTCATAAATTGCTCTTTCCACGCTAGAATTAATATATAAGACGTGGAAACTATGGGGGGGGGGGGTAATATATTTGTTTTTTAAATATATTAAGCTATTAAACATAAAAAAACATTAAAATGCTTTAAGGAATATTCTACAATATATTTGTTCCCTGCAGAAAAGACCTTGAAACCATTTCCAGTTGATTCTATTCTCTAGAAAATAACATCAAATAAAAATTATAAAAAATAATAACTTTAAGTTAAAAAAAATATAATAAACAAGAAGAATCAATCATGCATAAAGCATTGATTATGAAACACTTTCCAACTGAAATGCAAAATGCGATACATTCAGAGGTGATATTTTTTTTAATTATCACAAAACTACGATAATTTATTTTACTTGAAAACTTAAAACTTCATCGAAAAAGATGAACTTTATTCAAATGGCGTCATCGAAATATAAATCGTCTGATTCTCTATGTAAAAGCAGTTAATATTTCATTCATACACTTTTATTCCAGACTCCAGAGTTAAATAATTTTGAGTAAAAAAAAATTCTTGTACAACTCCTGTACATTTCTTGCACAACTCATCTTCACAATCACTTGTTTACATTCTGCATCCATTAAAATTAGGCTTCGTTGTAGAAATAATCAAAGTTTGATGATCATTTAAACTCAATAATATTGTAATTGCGTTGGCGCAGAATATAGATTTACAGAAAATATGCAAAAATAAAGCGGTTTTAGAACGGATGCAACACGAAATATAAATTTAAAAGAGCTTTTAAAATCACGATTTTCTCTCTGGGAAAAAAGATAAATGTCTCACTTTATTTTGAAATGGGTCACGTGATCCCTTCATATTATATGGGTGTAATTTTATTATTTTAATTTTCATATAAAAACTACCGAACATATTCTCCTGAAATTTTTTTATATATTTTCCGGGATAATTTGAATATTTCCTAAAACTTTCGAAGAAATTTGTGAATTTTAACTTCGCTTAAAAAATGTTTGAAACATTAGGTCTCATAAGAATGTATTTCATTTTTTCAACTTGGGTTCAATCCAAAACTAATTGGGTGATATTATTCATTTACATTCCCCCATGTCACACAGACCGTCTCAACAACATACTAAAATTTCATTTTGATAAAGTCATTTTTACGGCAGTTATCGTGCGAACGGACAGACAGACAGACAGATAGACAGAATGAGCAAAGTCATAAACACTTTTCAACTATGTTCCAAAGTGTTAGCAAGAAATAACAATCATGTATAAAGCATTGATTATAAAATACTTTATAAACTGTAATGCAATTTTATTTAAACATCTCTAAAATGCGATACATTCAGTGGTAATATTTTAAAAATTATTACAATACTACAATAATTTATATTTGAAAACTTAAAACTTCATCAAAAAAGATGAATTTTATTCAAACGACGTCATTGAAATATAAATCGCCTGGCTCTCTATGAAAAAGCAGTAAATATTTCATTCATACACTTTTATTCTATTCCTTTTATTTATCACAATACTACAATAATTTATTTTTCTTAAAAACTTAAAACCTTGAAGGTAAAAGGAATTTAACTCTATGCTTAAAACTTCATCAAAAAAGTCTGCTAAAAAATCGTCTGCTTCTCTATGTAAAATCAATGAATGTTTCACTCATATCAACTATATTGCTGACTCCAGAACTAAATAATTTTGCTATAAAGACATTCAGCAATTCTTATACAACTAATTCTTACATCTTGATGTGCTTACATTCTTCATAAGTGAAAATGAGGCTCCATTGTAGAAATAATCAAAGTTTGATGATCATTTAAACTCAAATATATTGTAATTGCGTTGTTTCAAAATATAGATGTACAGAAATTAAGCAAAATTAAAGCGGTTTTAGGACGGATACAACACTAAATATAAATTAGAAAGTACTTTAAAAATCACGATTTTGACACGAGATGGACGCCATATTTTATTTTGAAGAGGGTCACGTGACCTCTTCATATGATATGGGTGTAATTATTAGTTTAATTTTTATTTAAAAAACTACCGAATACATTTCGCTGAAATTTTTTTATATTTTTTATGGAATAGTTTGAATATCTCCTAAAACTTTCGAAGCAATTTGTGAATTCGCTTAAAAAATATTTGAAAAATTATATCCATAGGGTTCAGTGTATTTCATTTTTTCAACCCCGATTCAATACAAAACCAATCGGGTGATATTATTTTTTTATATTCCCATAGGTCCTACAGACCGTCTGATCAGAATACTAAAATTTCATTTTGATAAAGTCATTTTTACGGCAGTTTTCGTGCGAACGGACAGACAAACAGAATGAACAAAGTCATAAATACTTTTCAACTATGTTGTAAAGTGTTAATAAAAATCTGTAACATGTCTTTAACTACGTAGTTTTAAAAATAATTATTTATACATATTTTACGGTTTGACATGGTGTTTATACAATCTTCATTCGATTTCAAATAAATCAGTTACATGTTTACAGTCATTCATATTATAGCAGTTGAATTATTTATACTTTAAATTTTAATTTATGTATTCGGATTTTAATCTAATTTGTTTTTTAATAAATTGATTTGCATTTCTATATGAAATATTGACAAATGCAGTGCTTGAAATATAATGCACTACGTTATCAGAATCTTTACTTCTGTTTACGGGTCCTGCGAAATTATGACTTAGCTTTTCTACCATTTATGGTTTATATAACACATATTAATGCCTCTTCAACAGTTTTTTATATTCTGTAAAATCTGTAAATTCTGTAAAACCAACAGATCAAAATATCTATTATGAAAATAAAATGTGTTTATGTACATATAAGTCGTGATCTAACCCAATGCATAGATGAATGCCAAAGACAGTAAAGTGTGTGAAAAAATATGAGTAATTTATTATTTTAATATGACAGGAAATTTTTATCTTAAACAAGTTCTTGCATATAATTTTATTTTATTAATTGAGGAAAAAGAACTTGTCTCACTTGGCGACTTAGGGCAATTTGGTGCTAGCGTAATGGAGTTGATCTTATTCATTTTCCCAGCAAAAAAGTACGTATGAAACAAGCAATTAATTACTGTATTTAATCATATCAAGAATTTTTTTTCCCGATTTCGTCAATTGTTTCGGGATATATATGGCCAATTTTATTTTTCTAAATGGTACCAAAATCGAGTCAATACTAGAGTAACTCATAAGTAATCTAACTACCATTTTTTTAAAATTTTGTCAGATAATTTTTGAGCTAGATTGGATGCATACATTAAACAGACAGACAAATACAAAGACAAGCAGATAGACACAGGCAGACACAGACACTTACGTAGACACATGCACATAGATGTCAAGCAAAGTGAATTCGTGTTCTAGAAGACCCAAAATTTGTAAATCCGTCAAAAACTCGAGTTCCGATTTTCGACTTTATTTCAATACTTTCCTTATACATTACCATGCATTGCAGTGTAAGTAAAAAGGTTAAATTTGTGGAGGTAAAATGTGTTACTCTTATTAAAGTAAAAAGGGAAATATTTAAAAAAAAAAACAGATGAAATAATTAAGATACTTTGGATTGTTCATCCAAAATATTTTTGGCCTATTCTGCCTGATCCTTGAATAGTTTTGAATGGTCTTGTATAGTTTTAACGTCTAAAATCATATGTGGTTGTTGTTGAGACCCAGACCGTCCGACCTACCAGAAAGGTGTAAGGTAACTGTATGGACGGCCGGGAAGTGCCACCCAATTTAGACCGGAACCCAGTGGGGGAGGCATCCACAGGGACCGTACCCTCCTTCCCCTACCACCAACCTCTCGGAAGGACAACCATATGTGGTTGTAGATGCAATTAAAATATGCCAAATTTTATGTTTTTTAACACTTTACAACAAAGTTGAAAAGTGTTTATGACTTTGTTCATTCTGTCTGTCTGTCTGTCTGTCTGTCTGTCTGTCTGTCCGTTAGCACGATAACTGCCGTAAAAATGACTTTATCAAAATGAAATTTTAGTATGTTGTTCAGACGGTCTGTAGGACCTATGGGAATATAAATAAATAATATCACCCAATTAGTTTTTTATTGAACCCGGGTTGAAAAAAAATGAAATACATTGAACCCTATGGGACCTAATTTTTCAAACATTTTTTAAGTAAATTTAAAATTCACGAATTGCTTCGAAATTTTTAGAAAATATTCACATTATCCCATAGAATATATAAAAAAAAATTCAGTAAAATATGTTAACTAGTTTTTTAATTAAAAATTATTTAATATAGGGACAAAAACAAATTCAATTAAATTCTGACTTTGGGATATCTTCCAGAAAGAAAAGAGAGATATATTATATAATAAATATCTCTCCATTTGTTTAAACGTTTTGCATATGGGAGTGGCTTCACATTTTAAAATAAATTTGGTAGATAACAATTTTTCATTTTTTTTTTTTAAATTTTATATAACTCTTCATGATAAATTTATTTGATGGCATTTTTAATGCACTTTCCTACGTCCTAGAGAGTTAAAATTTGGTACACAGCTTAAATTTGTTGAACATTTTATTCGACAAAAATTTGATGGATCTTTAAATATAGATCATACATTTTTTTCGAAATGGCCTGAAAATAATCCCCGTTCACTTCTATAAATCATTGTTGTAATATTGTTAAAAATTCTGATGTGGACAGCACATGTCTTTCGCTGCAGACTCATATTCGTTCTTTTTATTTATTTTTTCTATGACGTCATTTGAATTAATTTCAGTTGTTTTCGATGAAGTTTTTAAATATAATAAATTATCGTAGTATTATGATAGTTTTAAAAATATTACCGTGGAATGTATCGCTTTTCAGATATATTTAAACCAGGCAATTTTTATTTCAATGCCGTCATTTGAATGAAGTTCATGTTTTTCAATGAAGGTTTAATTTTTCAAATATAATAAATTAATGTAGTATTATGATAAGTTTTAAAATATTACCGAGGAATGTATTGCATTTTCGACTGTTTTAAAAAAAATTGCATTGAAGTTGGAAAGTGTTTCATAATCAATGCTTTAAGCATGATTGATCTTTCTTGTTTCTATTCACTTAACAAAATATTTTTTTTATTTGCAAAGTTTCAACTTTAATTTAATTTTAAATACTATAAAATACAGATTGTCAATCTCTAAAAAACAGTTTTTAATTTTTAATTCCAATAAATTAGTATAGAAGCGCTCTCTTTACACAATAATATATATATATATATATATATATATATATATATATATACACAATAATATATATATACATATATATATATATATATATATATATATATATATATATATATATATATATACTATATATATATATATATATATATATATATATATATACTATATATATATATATATATACCGTCCCAAAGACATTTATTGACCTCGGCTTTTATTCCTTAAATATTGATCTTAGACATATATAATAAATTACAAAGTTGCGTAAAAATGGGTACAGAATTTTATGAAATCAATAAAAATTTTCAGGGTATTAAATTTTAAGAAATACAAAATTTAAATTTTTATACGGCCCCCCGTACAAAAAACATTTCCAATGAGTAAAATGTGCCCCATACACTAATAAGGTGATGTACAAAATTTCAGCATTTTATTATAAGAAGTCCCAAAGATATTTTAAACAAAGTTGGTGAGGGATTAATCACAAATTAAAATATAAATGTTTACAGTAAGAGTGCAAATGGCGCAATGTAGAAATGCATCATAGGCTTGTTAACGGGCGAATGCAGCTCTGTATTGGCATGGATGGAAAACATTTTCAACAAGCTTTGTAATCTTTGTGTAAAGTTATTATTTCTACACAGTGTAGATACTTTTGTACCAATAAATAGCAAAATTATTATTTAATTATGTAATCATTGTTTACTTTTGTAATTTGTGTATGACCCCTGAAACGCGATCTGCGGACATGATTTTTTCCCCTCTGAGAACCCATGTCGATGCATCGAAAAATGGTTTAAGTCAGCGTTTTCGGCTTTTCATATCTCTGGGACTTTTTATGATAAGATGCTGAAATTTTGTACATCACTTTATTAGTGTATGGGGCACATTTTACTCATTGGAAATGTTTTTGTACGGGAGCCGTATAAAAATTTAAATTTTGTATTTCTTCAAATTTAGTGCCCTGAAAATTTTTGTCGATTTCATAAAATTCTGTACCTTTTTTACGCAACTTTTTAATTTATTATATATATATAAGATCAATATTTAAGGAATTAAAGACGATGCCAATATTTTTGGGACACCCTGTATATTGTATTGTACTATTACTATTTTTACATTAATGTACTGTGATATGAGGAATTAATTAATAAGGAATTAAGGAATTAATATACATTAACTTTTATTGTTATTCAAGTTTAAAGAAATATAAGATTCATTGTATATATAGTAGAGAAGTATTAATTTTTTTATTCTACAATATAGAGTAATTCTAACATTAATAACAGATAAGTAAATTAATGGAAATTTAGTTGATTTAAATCTTGGGAAATAATATCTATTGATTGACAGCAAATCAGCAATAGAGATAAAACAGAAACCGAAAATGTATTTCAAATAGAAACATGTATTTCTTTATTACACTAACCATGGGCAACTATGCAAACAAATACATTCAAGATGCACACAGAAGTAATGAAAAGAAATTAATGAAAATAGAATGAGATGAAATTGGATAGAATATCTATAACTTTGAACCGTCTTCAGGGGTCATTTCAAGACTGAATATTCTAGAATATGTTTATGTTATACAATGCTATCACGTAGTAGACACATTGTGCAATGATCCAACATATTTTATAAAACCAATAAAATAAAAATACCAGAAAATGGATAAAGTTTGGAAAATAATACTATTATGGCCTTTTAAATAAATATTTGAATGATATAAAATATATTGTACACAAGAAAGATCAATCATGCATAAAACATTGATTATGAAACACTTTCCAACTAAAATGCAATTTCATTTAAACATCTCTAAAATGCGATACATTCAGAGGTGACATTTTTAAAATTATCACAATATTACAATAATGTATTATATTTGAAAACTTCATCGAAAACAAAAGAACTTTCAAATAACGTCATTCAAATAACGTCATTGAAATATAAATTGCCTGGATCTCTATATACAAGCAGTGAATATTTCATTCATAAACTTTTTTCCATTCCTTTCATTCAGCGGCGATATTTTTAAAATTACCACAATACTACAATAATTTATTTTACTTAAAAACATAAAACCATGGAGAGGTAAAATTACTTTCTAACTCCATGCTTAAAACTTCATCAAAAAAGCAATAATATGGAATCGTCTGCTTCTTAATGTAAAATCAATAAATGTTTCATTCATATCAGCTATATTGCATACTCCAGAGCTAAATAATTTTGCGTTAAAGAAATTTAGAAATTCTTATAAAACTCATCCCACAGCTTGATGTGTTTACATTCTCCATACGTAAAAGTTAGGCTTCGTTGTAGAAATGATCAAAGTTTGATGATAATTTAAACTCCAAAATATTGTAATTGCGTTGGTGCAGTATATAGATGCACAGACAAAAAAATAAAGCTGTTTTAAGACGGATGCAGCACTAAATATAAACAAGAAAGATCAACCACGCACAAAGCATTGATTATGAAACACTTTCCAATTGAAATACAATTTTAATTAAACATCTCTAAAATGCGATACATTCAGCGGTGATATATCACAATACTACAATAATTTATTATATTTCAAAACTTCATCGAAAACAAATGAACTTTATTCAAATAACGTCATCGAAATATAAATCACCTGGTTCTATATATAAAAGCAGTGAATGTTTCATTCATAAAAATTTTTCAATTCATTTCATTCATCGACGATATTTTTAAAATCATCACAATACTACAATAATTTATTTTAATTGAAAACTTCAAACCATGGAGGTAAAAGCACTTTCTATAATTCTATGCTAAAAACTTCATCGAAAAAGCAATAGAATCGTCTGCTTCTCATGTAAAATTAATGAATGTTTCGTTCATATCAGCTATATTGCAGACTCCAGAGCTAAATAATTTTGCGTTAAAGAAATTCATTAAATCTTATACAACTCATCTTACAGCTTGATGTGTTTACATTCTCCATACGTAAAAATTAGGCTTGGCTGTAGAAATAATCAAAGTTTGACCATTTAAACTCCAAAATATTGTAATTGCGTTGGCGCAGTATATAGATGCACAGAAAACATTAAAAATAAAGCGATTTTAGGACGGATACAACACTAAATATGAATTAAAAGGAACTTTAAAAATCACGATTTTGACACGAGATGGATGGCATTGATCACAAACATTAATTTATTATTTAAACACAAATTAATTTATTATTTAAACACAAATATATTCTAATTGCGTTGTTTCAGAATATAGATACACAGAAATTAAGCAAAAGTAAAACGGTTTTAAGAAGGATACAAAACTAAATATAAATCAAAAAACCTTTTAAAATCACGATTTTGATACAAGATGGATGCCATATTTTATTTTGAAGTGGGTCACGTGATCTCTTCATATAATATGGGAGTAATTATTATTTTAATTTTTATTTAAAACACTTCCGAGTATATTTTGCTGAAATTTCTTTCATATTTTTTATGGGATGATTTGAATATTTCTTAAAACTTTCGAAGCAATTTGTGAATTTTAAATTCGCTTAAAAAACGTTTGAAAAATTGGGCCCCATAGGGTTCAATGCAGTTCATTTTTTCAACCCGGGTTCAATCCAAAACTAATTGGGTGATGTTATTCATTTATATTACATAGATCCCACATATCGTCTGAACACCATACTAAAATTTCATTTTGATGAAATCATTTTTACGGCTGTTATCGTGCGAACGCACAGACAGGCAGACAGCGAGAATGAACAAAGTCATAAACACTCTTCAACTATGTTGTAGAGTGTTAAGAACGGCTATAAACATCACATTGAATTGATGTAGTGTGATATAAGCTACTCATAGTAAATATTAGTAAATTCTTATATGTCAAAATACAAAACTATTGCAAAACGTATCTTTTTTCATGAATGGAACGAACTACACGCACAAGAATGATGTTAGCAGGTTTGCATATGAAAAGTGAACATATTGGACAATTTTTTCTACTTTTTTTATGTTATGTAAATTTTTTGATAAATTTCTAAAGCACGCGCTATGTCTCAAAAACGGTTGACAATAGCGTTCTCAAGTCTACGTCATTCGTTTACTGATGACTAATTACGTATGAAATTATTATTTATTTGATAGTATTGGATGTCTTGATTCTTTAATAATTGGCTTAAAAAATTCTTTGCCACAACGCACAATATCTTGAGAAAGATTTATGTTTAAATTACGTACTGAATGATTATTCATTTATCAGTATTGAAGGTCTTGATTTTTTAATGACTTTCTCAAAAATTCAATCGAAATTTGGAAGGGGGGGGGGGTCTTCTGCGCATTCAATTGCGTTTGAAATCAATAGGGATTATAACAATTGTATCAAATAACGTTCGAAACGTTTTATTTTTTTGGAAGATATCGCATCCACAGACTCACGGACACACATATACACACTAACATACACAGGGCGCGGTAGCTCATTGGTTAGCGCGCTGGAGTTGCACTCGGTAGGCCCGGGTTCGATTCCAGCCACTGCCAAAACTGCCGCCGTGTTCATGCGGAGTACGATCACGTTAAACATGTGGGTCCGAAAGTCCTTCCAAGAGGTTTGTGGTAGGGGAAGGAGGGTACGGTCCCTGTAGATGCCTCCCCCACTGGGTTCAGGTCTAAATTGGGTGGCACTTCCCGACCGTCCGAACAGCTACCTTACACCTTTCTGGTAGGTCGGACGGTCTGGGTTTCAACAACAACACTAACATACACACATACATAAAAACACACTAATATTCATATATACACACCAACATACATACATACATACACAGACATCACCTCAAAAACGTCCAATTCGAGTTCTGAGATGCCTTAAGCGTGCTCTTCTATCAAAAATTCGAATTCGAATTTTCGACTCCGTCACAATACTTTCCCTACTCAATATAACATTATACTATATATGTAGGGAAAGTAATATTCAGTGATTTTTTTTTTTTTTACTTTTTTGAACCCATCTTTTGGCTCACGATATACAAAGATAAAATATTAGAAGTCGTGAGAGGTGTTTACAGGTATTTACGTGCTTAGAAATCTTCTCACCCATGAGGCCTAATCTTATAGATTATCGTTTATCATGATTTATGTCCAATAGCTCAACTTAGAGGTGGTGAAATAATACATAAAACTAAAGGGCTGTGAAGTGCCAATTATAAACGCCTGCTGAAGATTTCACCTGATACACAATCCTATAGCACTGTAAATATTTATGGCAAATACATGCGTTTTCGGTATATCATTTGTGTGAGATGAATGGCAAACCAATCTCTGAGTGGTCTGTATCTGCTTGATTCATGATCTATTGAAGGGGATTAATCACAAATAAGGCTGCATTTAAAGAGATGATGTCTTAAAAAATGACTTGAATGAATGTTTTGTTATATATCTTTGTTGCAATGCGTGGATTGATACAAACTGATTTAATAACAATATTAAAAAATCTGATGTAGCCAGCACATGACTTTCCCAATACATAGTGTAATGAATTTACTTCTTTCAAGGCAAAAAAATTATGTGCAATATCCACGGCACAATGTTTTTAACGTAGAATTAAACATTTGGCATCTTTTCTGGCTGACAGTATTTATAAGTAAATCGAAGTACCATATTAATATATTTCGAGCAAATTTATAACTTGAGAATTATAAATATTGATATCATCCGCAACAAGCATTATAGTCCCTATATTAAAAGCTTTTAATTAATTCATCAATTTAACGCCATTAGAGTGCCTAGAAATAACCCCTCTTCTAGACACTGTAGCGCCATTTTCGCTATTTTGGCGATATTTTTGTCTATTTGGCACCATTAAAGGTGAGCGTCAGTAATATTCTGCCCTATCCGCGCTTTGTTAACTTTCGCGGCACACGTTTTTCGCCGAAATTCTGCTCAAACAGTTGCGAAATATTTTCTGATAGATAAAATGCAATGCTCAGATTATATTAAAACTAAATTTAATATCCAATAAAACATAGAATATATATTTTATTTTAATTCAAAATATTTTTGGTGCTGTCATCTGTTGTCGAATTCAATTCCTACCGACTATTTTTTATTTTTTAATGAACATTTTTAAATGCCTATTTCTTCTAATACGCTATTAAATACAACAACAGATCATACATAATAATGCCATAATCACGTAAACGTAATTGAACTTGGACTTGAAAACATAGGAACTTGAAGACAAAGCTGCAGTCCTCAGTGATGTACATTCAGATCCACTTTTCAAATTGATAGAATGAGAAATTACCTTTCCGTGATTGTGGCACTATTATATATGATCTGTTGTTCTATTTAATACTGTATTAGAAGGAATAGGTATTTAAAAATGTTTAATAAACAATAAAAATAATCGGTATGAATTAAATTACGACAACAGAGCCGCCCAGGTGGTGAAGTGGATAGCGTCTCCGGCTGCTGTCTAGTGGGCTTGGGTTCGAATTCCGAGTAAGGCATGGTTGTTTTCCTTAGGATGAAGTCAGTTTTCCGCCTTCTGGGTCCTCGTTAAATGAGAAGCTGCACCCTTCAGATCTTAGTCAGTGATGTTTGCATGTATTAATAAACTTTGTACTCTTGTCTTGTGTGTCATTCTCTCTGTCCTTCTTCTGGCGTCACTGGACCTGTATTCGTGCTCTGCAGAAACAGGGGTCATATGAACAAACAAACAAACGACAACAGATGGCAGCACCAAAAATATTCTGGATTAAGATAAAAAATATATGCTATGTTTTATTGGGTATTAAACTTAGTTTTAATATAATCTAAGCATTGCATTTTATCTTTCAGAAAATATTTCGCAACTGTTTAAGCAGAATTTCGGCTAAAAACGTGTGCCACGAATGTTAACAAAGCGTTGATAGGGCAGAATATTTACTGACACATTCATATTAAAAGAAGGCGCAATATTTCGTCACATCAGTTCGTCAAATTTATAGCTAAGCGTTACAGACAGATGGTTAAAAAGGCTTGCTTTACTCATGAATAAATGACTATTGGAAAATTGTTGGGCATCAAAATACAAAACTATTACACAAAGTACCTTCTCTACACGAGAATAATGTTAACACATTTGTCGCATAATATTGCATATTAAAAGTGAACATATATTTCAGGATAGTTAATACTTTTGTAATTTTATAAAAAAATATTATAAATTTATTTGAAAAACGTGCAATATCTTGGGGACAATACATGCTACAATTTCTTCAACGAATGAAGTTTACTTCTTTCGTTTTCGAATGAAAATTAAATAATAAAAATATATTTATATAACATTATTGAAAATTTTGATTTTTTATGGTTTTTCCAAATTTTATTCGAAAATCAGAAGGTCTTCCGAACAAGCGATTACGTTTAAAATCCACAGGGTTTCTGTATTTACCGATTCTATTAATAGTACAAAATTTCGTTCGAAACGCTCCTTTCATTCCAGAAATATCGCATCCACTGACTCATGGATATGCACACACACACAACATACTATACCACATACTAACAAACATACAAGCACACAGATATATTAGATAAATAAAATTGAAAATATGTCTGTGGGTAAGTGTGCTTGTCTCATCATTATGAAGGAAATGCTGTACATAATTTCACCAAATTTTTTGGGTAGCCTTGGAATAGCCCCATTCAAAATTTAATCTATGTTTCGAGTTTCATAGGACCAGCTGTTGTCGAGATATTAATAAACAAGAAAGATCAATCATGCATAAAGCATTGATTATGAAACACTTTCCAACTGCAATGCAATTTTATTTAAACATCTCTAAAATGCGATACATTCAGTAGTGATATTTTTAAAATTATCACAATACTACAATTATATATTACATTTGAAATCTTAAAACTTTGTAAAAAAATGAACTTTATTCAAATGACGTCACCGAAATAAAAATACACTTTTATTCCATTCCTTCCATTCAGAGGTGATATCTTTAAAATTATCACAATGCTGCAATAATTTACTTTACTAAAAAACTTAAAACCATGGATGTGAAAGTACTTTCTAACTCAATTCTTCATCGAAAAAAGGCAATGCAATAAAATCGTCAGCTGCTCTATGTAAAATCAATGACTATTTTATTCATATCAGCTGTATTCCAGACTCCAGAACTAAATAATTTTGCGTTAAAGAAATTCAGCAATTCCTATACAACTCATCTTACAGCTTGATGTGTTTACATTCTGCATACGTTAAAATTAGACTTCGTTGTAGAAATAATCAAAGTTTGATGATCATTTAAACTAAAAAATATTGTAATTGCGTTGGCACAGAATATAGATGCACAGAAATTAAACAAACATAAAGCGGTTTTAGGACGGATACAACACTAAATATAAATTAAAAAAAACTTTAAAAATCACGATTTTGACACTCAGAAAAAGATGGATGCCATATTTTATTTTGAAGTGTGTCACGTGATCATATAATATGGGTGTAATTACTATTTTAATTTTTATTTTAAGAACTACCGAACGTATTTTGCTGAAATTTCTTTTATATATTTTACGAGAAAATTTAAATATTTCCTAAAACTTTCGAAACAATTTGTGAATTTTAAATTCGCTTAAAAAATGTTTGAAGAATTAGGTTTTATAGGGTTCAATGTATTTCATTTTTTCAACTCGGGTTCAATCCAAAACTAATTGGGTGATATTATTCATTTATATTCCCATAGGTCCTACAGACCGTCTGAACAACATACTAAAATTTCATTTTGATTAAGTCATTTTTACGGCAGTTATCGTGCTAACGGACAGGCAGACAGACAGACAGACAGACAGAATGAACAAAGTCATAAACACTTTTCAACTTTGTTGTAAAGTGTTAAAAACGAACCTCCCATAGAGATAACATTATGCGGATGATATTTTTTCCGCAAATTTATTTGAAAAATAAAAGTATCATGTTGCTAAGCAGTGGAATTATACCCAATGATTTTATACAGCAGTCGATTTTTATTAAATCTTTTCCGATTTAAATAAGTAAGAAAGGTATACAAAAATAAATTTTATCGGAATTACATTTTTTACTGGATAATAATCATGCAGACGAAAAAACTCCTCAGATAATGTATCATTAAATATTTTGTGTTACTTGCTTCCAATAATCAATCTAATTTATTGAATATTAATGCTTCCAAAAATTATGTAGACAAAAAGGACTTCTCAGTTAATTAATCGCTAAATGATTAGTGTTACTTTCTTCCAATAATCAAGAAGATGAAAAAACTCCTCAAATAATTTATCGTTAAGTATTGAAGTGTTACTTGCTTCCAATAATCATACAAATGAAAAATTTCAGATAATTTGTCGCTAAGTATTTAGTGTTACTTGCTTCCAATAATCATGCAGACAAAAAAGCTCCTCAGATAATTTATCGTTAAATATTTAGTGTTACTTTAATCCTGTAATACACTCACGAACAATGAAGGTTGCGCACCAAGAAGGAAGCATAGGATGGACCTGAAATTCTATTGATAGAAGGATACAGATGAATGATATACATGATCACAAAAACAGCGCAGCAGAACACGTACAGATGGAGCTGTGGGACACAGTCCGGTCATCCTCAATAGCGCGTCGCACCGCCTCGTGCTGCGATACAAGCAGCAATACGGTCCGGCATGGTGTCGAATAGACGCCTGCTGTTATCTTGCGGCAGACGAGTCAACACCTGTTGGACGTTACGTTCTAAATCCTGAAGATTGCGGCAACGAGGCAGCTGGTGTTTCAACTGGTCCTACACATGCTCGATAGGGGACAGGTCTGGGGAGCGGGCAGGTCATGGAAGTATCTGGACATGACTCAGGCAGGCCTGGGCGACCCGAGCCGTGTGCGGCCGGGCGTTATCCTGCTGAAATTGCGCACCTGGAATCCCAGCAACGAATGGGAGCACATGGGGCCGTAGAATCTCATCCAAGTACCGCTGGCACGTCAATGCTCCAGGTACCACAACTAGAGAGGATCGGTTGTGGTAGGCTACGGCTCCCCAGTCCATGATATCAGCAGTGGGGCTGGTGTGGCGCTCGGTAATGAGGTTGGGATTGTGACGTTGTGCAGGAGACCTCCACACCCGGACACGCTGATCATCGGTCCCCAAAACGAAGAGGCATTCATAGCTGAAACCACACATAGCCAATATGTTGTTGTTGTTGAAACCCAGACCGTCCGACCTAGCAGAAAGGTGTAAGGTAACTGTTTGGACGGTCGGGAAGTGCCACCCAATTTAGACCGGAACCCAGTGGGGGAGGCGTCCACAGGGACCGTACCCTCCTTCCCCTACCACCAACATAGCCAATATGTGGCGTTCCACGTTGCTCTGGCCCGGCACCACTGCAACCGGAGCCGCCGATGTTTCCGTGTTAATGGCAGCACACGTAAGGCACGCTGGGATCACAGATTTGCTTCCTTCAGGCGTTTAGATATGGTTCGTGGGCACACAGGAGCCGCTACGTGTGCCTGTATTGCGGATCGGGTCGCTGTGGGCTCTATACGTGCATGCCGCATGATCATTCGATCCTCTCTACTAGTGGTACACCTGGTCCGTCCAGAGCCGGTCCTCCGTGTCTGGGTGGCGTCCCGTGACTAGTGCTCCCAACACCGTCGGACGGTATAGTCCGAACGATCCACATGACGGGCTATCGGGTGCGCTGACCACCCTGCGGTTTTCAGCCCGATGATCAGGCCTCTCTCGAAGTTTGTCAGTTGCGTATATCAACGTTTCTGGAGTCTGCCCACCGTTCTTTTCACTCCGTACTCATGCTTGCGTCGGTTGAAGCTCCTCGCATTAATGGGTCGCTGACTAAACGCCAGTTTATAAGACCCCTGGCTCATGCTTGCAGCGCCTCTCACGGGTATACGGTCATGCGCAATCACACCAGATTGGGATCATTTGCTTGCCCTCTAGCTATTTACATCATTTAGCGGTTGTATCATGTTTTCTTCTTGGTGCGCAACTTTCATTGTCCGTGAGTGCATATCTAATTTATTGCATATTTTTACATGCTTTCAAAAATTATGCAAACTTATCAGTTAATTTATTATTACATATTTAGTGTTACTTGTTTCCAATAATCTCCTCAGATAATTTATTGCTAAATACATAGTATTACTTGCTTTCAAGAATAATGCAGACGAAAAACTCCTCAGTTAATTAACGTTGCATGTTTAGTGTTATTTGCTTCCAATAATCATGCAAATGAAAAACTAATCAGCCAGTATTTAAGTGCTGTTTGCTTCTATAGTAATAATACAGGCGAAAAACTCATCAGTTAATTTATCTTTAAATATTTGGTTTGGTGTTACCAGCATTCGTAATCATGCAGAAGAAAAAATCTCAGATTATTTCTCGTTACATATTTAGTGTTATTTGCTTCCAATAATCATTCAGACGAAAAAACTCCTCAGATAATTTATTGTTGAATATTTAGCGTTACTTGCTTACAATAATTATGCAGGCAAAAAATCTCAGATAATTTATTGTTAAATTTTTAGTGTTACTTGATTACAATAATTATGCAGAAGAAAAAATTTCAGATAATTTATCGTTAAATATTTAGCGTTGCTTACTTTCAATAATCATGCAGTCGAAAAAACTCCTCAAATAATTTATCGCTAAGTATTTAAGTGTTACTTGCTTCCAATAATCATGCAAACGAAAAAACTCCTCAGAAAATTTATCGGTGAATATTTAGTGATACTTGCTTCCAATTATTATGCAGACGAAAAAGACTTAATACTTCTCAGTCTTGATACTACTCTTAGATTCCAAGTCAGAGCCAGCAAATTCATTCCGCATTAAATTTGATTGCGTCATGTAAGTAATGATAGTTAAATATGGACAATCAGAGCAATTTACGATGCTAAGTGCATCGTTCACGTTCTTGACACGGCAATAAAATAAGAAAGAAACAAGTCCGGAGGAACCCCTTGATTATTTAATTCAGGATAAGAATTAAGTCTTCGTGGTCATCACGGAAAGTTCTTGAAATAACGTGATTTAAGATCTCAGCACGAGAGGAATTATTTATGGCGGGTCATTTAAATTCAAATTGGAAGTCATGAATATACTAGATACGAAGGGGAGTGATTTTGTTGATTATTTTGCTGTGATTTTTTTTCTAGTTATTTCTGTTTTCAAGAGGGTGTAACTAGGTAATAAAAAAATGTAACGAAAGAATGGAGCAAGAAAGACGATCATGACATGAACTTGAAGGGAAAACTCCTTACCTTTTGTATGGGAGGAGCACAGAGGTCTTGGCAGAAGGGGATGTATAAAAATCGAAACACACCAAGTACTTTTACATTTATTCATAACACTAAAATAATTGCTCTCCTATCATACAGAGCCTCCAAAAGGAAGGGGAACGGACCCCACTCGAATGGGGTTCCAATCCGGGCGTCAAGAGGACTCGACCATTTTTTAACACTTTACAACAAAGTTGAAAAGTGTTTATGACTTTGTTCATTCATTCTGTCTGTCTGTCTGTCCGTTAGCACGGTAACTGCCGTAAAAATGACTTAATTAAAATGAAATTTTAGTCTGTTGTTCAGACGGTCTGTAGGACCTATGGGAATATAAATGAATAATATCACCCAATTAGTTTTGGATTGCACCCGGGTTGAAAAAATGAAATACATTGAGCCCTATGGGACCTAATTTTTCAAACATTTTTTAAGCGGATTTAAAATTCACAAATTGCTTCGAAATTTTTAGGGAATATTCAAATTGTTCCCTAAAATATATAAAAAAAATTCAGCGAAATATATTCAGTAGTTTTTTAAATAAAAATTAAAATAATAATTACACCTCTTATATGAAGCGATCACGTGACCATGATATGAAAAGATCACGTGACCCACCTCAAAATGATATATAATATCCATCTTGCCTCAAAATCGTGATTTTTCAAGTTTTTTAATTCATATTGAGTGTTGTATCCGTCCTAAAACCACTTTATTTTTGCTTAAATTCTGTACATCTACATACTGAAACAACGCAATTACAATATATTTGAGTTTAAATGATCATCCAAATTTGATTATTTCTACAACGAAGCCTATTTTTCACTTATGTAAAATGTAAACAGCAAAATATGTAGAATGAGTTGTATTAAAATTGCTGTATTTCTTTAACACAAAATTATTTAGCCCATGGAGTTTGCATAGCTGATATGAATGAAATATTCATTAATTTTACAAAGAGAAGGACGATTTTTTTCGATGAAGTTTTAAGCATAGAGTTTAATTACTTGTAGCTCCATGGTCTTAATTTTTATGTAAAATAAATTATTATAGTATTGTGATGAATGAAATGAATGGGAAAATGTTATGAATGAAATGCTGTTTTTATAGAGAGATCCAGGCGTGTTATTTTTCTATGACGTCATTTGAATGAATTTCAGTTGTTTTCGATGAAGTTTTCAAATATAATAAATTATCGTAGTATTATGACAGTTTTAAAAATATTACCGTGGAATGTATCGCATTTTAGAGATGTTTAAACCAGGCAATTTTTATTTCAATGCCGTCATTTGAATGAAGTTCATTTTTTTCGATGAAGGTTTAAGTTTTCAAATATAATAAATTAATGTAGTATTGTGATAAGTTTTAAAATATTACCGAGGAATGTATTGCATTTTAGACTTGTTTAAATAAAATTGCATTGAAGTTGGAAAGTGTTTCATAATCAATGCTTTAAGCATGATTGATCCTTCTTGTTCTTTTTTTTTGGATAGGAGAAGACATAATCAAATTTGGGGGAGGGGGGCGTTATAAATGCTTGTAGGGATCCCATAATTTATATAAGGGTCTTTGTATTGTAGATAACAGCATCCATGGGCGGTTTTTTTATGCGCTCTTCAATTTAGAATAGCAGATACTTGCAATGGCAGAAAGAAAACTTGCTATACCCGAAAATTTTGTAAGCCTCTAGGGAGATAGACATACTTAGTCCTACTAAGCAGCTCGTATCAAATTTCTTAAGCAGCACAAGTCTGCAAAGACAAAGTTCTTATTTACAGAACCCTCCTAAAGGGGGTATTCCTAAAGCTGGGATCGCGCCCTCATTGCAAATAACAGTATCCATGGACTGGTTTGGCACTCTTACGAGCTCTTCAACTCGGAATAACCGATACTCGCAACAGCAACAAGAAAACTTACTATGCATCACAATTTTCTAAACATATGTGGAAACCAACAATTTAAGTCTTACAATACATCCGATATTACATTTCACAAATCTTGAACACCAGGCTGTAATATTCAAGTTCACAACCCGCATAAAAGGAATTTACTGAACCCACAGCTAGAATCGCCACGTTATTGCGAATAATGCTATTCATAGACCAGTTTGGCTCCTTTTATGTGCTCTTCAACTTGGAAAATTCAATACTCGCATTGGCAACAAGAATGTTTGTTATAAAGCCACAATTTTGCGAATCTCTAAACCGGCAAATTCAGTCTTACTAAAAGTAAGATATTTAAAGTTTTACTACAACTAAAATATTAAAGTTTGAGAAAACAGTTCATAGTCCTTGCTTTCAATATAATGGAACATAACGTATTGTGCTTACATAATAGCTTACATAATACATTATCTAGAAACTTGTCGAAGAAATTATTATCCTGCACTAACCAGTCAACTTAAATTACAAAATATAAGTATTATTTAAGTGCAAGTTAATTTTTCATGAAGGAAAATAAATGTAAGCCCTGACCGCAGTAATTGATTTATGTTCTATTGTTGTAAAAATAGTTATCACAGCTACGAAAACTCATTTATAACAAGCCGATAAAAATATATCCAGAATACGTCAAAATTCATTCTCGATATCTTGAAAAGATTTATATACAAAGATTACTTTTATTTATAATAAATCTTATTTTGGAACAAGGATTTGATTCGCGCCAATAATCCTTAAATGAAATTATATAAAATGTTATCATTTCCTTTTCGATATGAAACATGAATGTGTGGTATTACAATATTAAGGATTATTTGTCGAGTTCTTTTTGTGAATATACTTGTTCGTTGTACGCAAATCAAAATACGAATACGCATGTACTATCTAACAAATAATGCATAAAATGCAGTTTACTATAAGAAACGCCATCTAATGTGGGCAGCACGTGACATTTCCTACAGGCACAAATTCACAATTCTTTAAATTGAGTTTAATTGCACAAAATAACATAGATAATATCTTTAAATTATACAAATTTTGCAGTTTCAATTCAATTTTCGTTTTCGCTGGGCAACTGGATGTATTTTGAGAGGTGACGTGGCAAAAATTCGAAAAACTAAAATATCTCGAGAACGGTTAGTCCTAAAATTATGGGATTGGGATTATTCTTTTCGTCCTCAAATATTACGTATAAAACAGGCATTTAACTGAAACTTTTGAGAAGACGCAGTTTTTAACACTTTACAACAAAGTTGAAAAGTGTTTATGACTTTGTTCATTCTGTCTGTCTGTCTGTCTGTCTGTCTGTCTGTCCGTTAGCACGATAACTGCCGTAAAAATGAGTTTATCAAAATGAAATTTTAGTATGTTGTTCAGACGGTCTGTAGGACCTATGGGAATATAAATAAATAATATCACCCAATTAGTTTTTTATTGAACCCGGGTTGAAAAAATGAAATACATTGAACCCTATGGGACCTAATTTTTCAAACATTTTTTAAGTAAATTTAAAATTCACGAATTGCTTCGAAATTTTTAGGAAATATTCACATTATCCCATAGAATATATAAAAAAAAATTCAGTAAAATATGTTAAGTAGTTTTTTAATTAAAAAAATTATTTAATATAGGGAAAAAAACAAATTCAATTAAATTCTGACTTTGGGATAGCTTCCAGAAAGAAAAGAGAGAGATATTATATAATAAATATCTCTCCATTTGTTTAAACGTTTTGCATATGGGAGTGGCTTCATATTTTAAAATAAATTTGGTAGATAACAATGTTTCATTTTTTTTTAATTTTATATAACTCTTCATGATAAATTTAATTGATGGCATTTTAAATGCACTTTCCTACGTCCTAGAGAGTTAAAATTTGGTACACAGCTTAAATTTGTTGAACATTTTATTCGACAAAAATTTGATGGATCTTTAAATATAGATCATACATTTTTCTTGAAATGGCCTGAAAATAATCCCCGTTCACTTCTATAAATCATTGGTGTATATTGTTAAAAATTCTGATGTGGACAGCACATGTCTTTCTCTGCAGACTCATATTCGTTCTCTTTATTTATTCAATGATAATTTGAGTTTATCTGCACAACATAAGTATTTTAAATGACATTGAATTTACACGTTAAACTTAAATTTGGTTCTCATTTGATAGCTGGACTTATTGTCAAAGGTGGCGTAGCGAAAACGCGAAAAAACTAGAATATCTCAAGAACGGCTAGTCCTAGAGTAATGGGGTTAGTCTTATTCTTTTTGTTGTCAAAAATCACATATAAAATAGGAATTTAATTGATATAATTGAGCACACGTAGTCTTTTATTTTTATATATAACGATTTTTGCTGGCCATTTCGCAAAAATAGCCCGTTCCTTTTTCCCGAATCGTAGTAGAATAACCTACAAATGATTTATATACAAAATTTTGTTAAATTTGGTATATAAATCACTTGTAGGTTATTGAAATATTATACTCCAAATTTTGTTAAATTTGGTTCATTAGTTTTTAGCTAGAGTGGATAAAGGCAATTTCTGCGGCCATTTCGCAAAGAAGGCAGATTCTTTTATTACGAATCGTACTATAATCTAATGAACATCAGGATTTCCCACAAAAAACATACCTACCAAATTGTATGAAATTCGGTCCATTAGTTTTTCAATTAGAGTGGATGTAATATCCACACAGAAACATACACAGATACACCCTTACACACACAGACGTCTTCCTAAAAGTAGTTTTTTCGTGTTCTAGAAGTCCCAAAACGTGTAGATCCTTTGAAAATTCGAGTTCCGATCTTCGGCACGATTCCAATACTTTGAGTACATACACATACACATATATATTATCTGTGTATCTAAATTCCGTGCCTATGCAATTACAATAGTTGTGATTTTAAATGATCCCTAAACTTTTATTATTTCTTCAAGGAAGCCTAATTTTAACATATGCAGAATGCAAATATCTCAAGCGATTGTAAGATGAATTACATAAGAATTGCTGAATTTTTTTCACACAAAATTATTTAGCTCTGGAGTCTGGAATACAAGTTATATGAATGAAATATTCATTGATTTTGCATAAAGAATCAGATTATTTATATTTCGATACAATCTAATATTTAAATATTTAAGTATAATAAATTACTGTAGTACTGTGATAATGTAAAAGATATTACCACTGAATGAATCACATTTTAGAAATTTTTAAATGAATTTACATTTCAGTTGGAAAGTGTTTCATAATCAATGCTTATGCATGATTGATCTTTCTTGTTTATTTTAGATGTTGACAATTTTTGTGGGCCTTTATCGCAAATAAAGGCAGTCAAATTTCTCTTTCTGAATCGTACTTATCTACCGAATTTTGGGAAATCTGGTCAATTAGTTTTTCTGATAGAGTAACAAACGATTATATCGTAGAGTAACAAGCTATCTGATAGAGTAACAAACGATATTATCTACCGAATTTTGGGAAATCTGGTCAATTAGTTTTTCTGATAGAGTAACAAACGATTTTCTGATAGTCTAACAAACGATTTTCGAAAAAAAGAGGGCAGGTTCTTTTTTACAAATCGTACTAAAATCTAATCAAAGTCAGGGTAACCCACAAGTGACTTATCTAGCAAACGTTGTAACATTTGGTCAATTAGTTTTTCAGCTAGGGTAGATACATACATCGCACAGATAGACGTACACACACAGACGTCACGCTAAAAACAGATTTTTTCGGATACCAGAGTGCTCGAAATATGCAAAACTCGAGTTGTTATTTTCGACGTGATTCCAATACTTTCCTTATACATGCATTGTAAATAAAGTAATAAATTAGAGATATATTATCTCACATCGATAAATTCTATGCAGATTATAATAAAATGTTTATTACTTTCGCTACAATACATCGTAATGTATAGGGAAGTATTAGAATCGTGTAGAAAATCGCAACACGAGTTTTCGACGAATCTAGAAACACTAGAATCCGAAAAAGCTTCCTTTAGCGTGACGTTTATGCGAGGGTGTGTGTGTGTGTGTGTCTGTGTGTCTGTCTGGGCAATGTATGTGTCTACTCTAGCTAAACAACTATATGACCACGTTTCACAAAATTTGGTAGATAAGTCACTTGTGGGTGACCTTCGTGCTATTTAGATTTTGGTACGAATCAGGCAAAAGAAAACTGCCTTTTTCTGCAAAATGGACCGAAAATTGTATGTATCTACTCTAGCTGAAAACGAATAGACCAAATTTTACAAAATTCAGTAGAATTCAGTTAAAGAGTACGTATATTCAAATGTATCAATTAAATGCTAGTTTTGTACGTAATTTCTGACAATGTAAAGAATAAGACCAACCCCATAACTCTAGGTCTCACTGTTCTCTAAATATTTTGGATTTTTAAATTTTTAACACATCGCGTTTGAAAGTATGTCTAGTCGACAAATGAAAATATGTCCAGTAGACAAAATTGAATTAAAACTACGAATTCAGTGTAATTTAAAATAATTTAAAATAAGTTATTTTGTGCAATTAAACTCAATTTAAAGAATTGTGAAAGGAAGAAAACGAAAACGAATTTGTTCCTGTAGGGAAATTCATATGCTGCCCACGTGAGTTTTTACTTTCCTTATATACATAGTATAATGTATAAGGAAAGTATTGTGATGAGGTAGAAAATTCGAATTCGAGTTTTTAAAAGTGTTTCGAACGTTTCAAGCATCCGTGAACACAAATCAAACGTTTTTGAAGCAATATTTATGTGTGCGTGTGTGTGTGTGTGTGTGTATGTGTGTGTCAGTGAGCCTGTGGAGACGATATCTCACGAACTAATGGTGCGATTCGTACAAAATTTGGTACAAAAATTACAATCCGCGAATACTGGACGTTTATTGTTTTTAAAAGCAATCGAATGTGCAGAATCCCCCAAATTTTGAAATGAAATTTTGAAAAAGTCATCAAAAATCAAAACTTTCAATAAAGTTACGTAATTAATCGATCCTTATGTAATTTTTCATTAGAAACCGATTGACATAAACTTTAGAACGCTACCATGAACCGTTCTCGAGATATTGCACACTTTTAAAATAAATTTATCAAAAAAATCACATGAAATAAACAAGAAAGATCAATCATGCATAAGCATTGATTATGAAACACTTTCCAACTGAAATGTAATTTCATTTAAAAATTTCTAAAATGTGATACATTCAGTGGTGATATCTTTTACATTATCACAGTACTACAGTAATTTATTATACTTAAATATTTAAAACTGTATCGAAATATAAATCATCTGATTCTTTATGCAAAATCAATGAATATTTCATTCATATAACTTGCATTCCAAACTCCAGAGCTAAATAATTTTGTGTGAAAAAAATTCAGCAATTCTTATGTAATTCATCTTACAATCGCTTGAGATATTTGCATTCTGCATATGTTAAAATTAGGCTTCGTTGAAGAAATATAAAAGTTTAGGGATCATTTAAAATCACAACTATTGTAATTGCATAGGCACGGAATTTAGATACACAGATAATATATGTGTGTATGTGTATATACTCAAAGTATTGGAATCGTGCCGAAGATCGGAACTCGAATTTTCAAAGGATCTACGCGTTTTGGGACTTCTAGAACACGAAAAAACTATTTTTAGGAAGACGTCTGTGTGTGTAAGAGTGTATCTGTGTATGTTTCTGTGTGTCTGTGTGGACATTACATCCACTCTAATTGAAAAACTAATGGACCGAATTTCATACAATTTGGTAGGTATGTTTTTTGTGGGAAATCCTGGTGTTCATTAGATTATAGTACGATTCGTAATAAAAGAATCTGCCTTCTTTGCGAAATGGCCGGCGGAAATTTCCTTTATCCACTCTAGCTAAAAACTAATGGAACAAATTTAACAAAATTTGGTGTATAATATTTCAATAACCTACAAGTGATTTATATACCAAATTTAACAAAATTTTGTATATAAATCATTTGTAGGTTATTCTAGTACGATTCGGGAAAAAGGAACGGGCTATTTTTGCGAAATGGTCCGCAAAAATCGTTATACATAAAAATAAAAGACTACGTGTGCTCAATTATATCAATTAAATTCCTATTTTATACGTGATTTTTGACAACAAAAAGAATAAGACTAACCCCATTACTCTAGGACTAGCCGTTCTTGAGATATTCTAGTTTTTTCGCGTTTTTGCTACGCCACCTTTGACAATAAGTTCAGCTATCAAATGAGAACCAAATTTAAGTTTAACGTGTAAATTCAATGTCATTTAAAATACTTATGGTTGTTATTTTGTGCAGATAAACTCAAATTATTATTGAATAAATAAAAAGAACGAATATGAGTCTGCAGGGAAAGACATGTGCTGGCCACATCAGAATTTTTAACAGTATTACAACAATGATTTATAGAAGTGAACGGGGATTATTTTCAGGCCATTTCGAAAAAAATGTATGATCTATATTTAAAGATCCATCAAATTTTTGTCGAATAAAATATTCAACAAATTTAAGCTGTGTACCAAATTTTAACTCTCTAGGACGTAGGAAAGTGCATTAAAAATGCCATCAAATAAGTATATCATGAAGAGTTTTATAAAATTTAAAAAAAAATGAAAAATTGTTATCTACCAAATTTATTTTAAAATGTGAAGCCTCTCCCATATGCAAAACGTTTAAACAAATGGAAAGATATTTATTATATAATATATCTCTCTTTTCTTTCTGGAAGATATCCCAAAGTCAGAATTTAATTGAATTTGTTTTTTCCCTATATTAAATAATTTTTAATTAAAAAACTACTTAACATATTTTATTGAATTTTTTTTTATATATTCTATGGGATAATGTGAATATTTTCTAAAAATTTCGAAGCAATTCGTGAATTTTAAATTTACTTAAAAAATGTTTGAAAAATTAGGTCCCATAGGGTTCAATGTATTTCATTTTTTCAACCCAGGTTCAATAAAAAACTAATTGGGTAATATTATTTATTTATATTCCCATAGGTCCTACAGACCGTCTGAACAACATACTAAAATTTCATTTTGATAAAGTCATTTTTACGGCAGTTATCGTGCTAACGGGCAGACAGACAGATAGAATGAACAAAGTCATAAACACTTTTCAACTTTGTTGTAAAGTGTTAAAAAATGTATTAACTATTGTGAAATATGTTCACTTTTCATACGTAATATTATGCGATAAATTTGTTATCATCATTCTCGTAGATCTAGCTCATTCCATTCACGAGAGAAGATACTTTGGGTAACAGTTTTGTATTTGGAGGCCATTAGTCGTTTATAAGAATAACCTATTTCTCTGTCCATAACGCTTGGCGAAATTGAATCAACTTGGAGAGTTTTTAAATGTTGCCAAATTGACGAAAATGTTGGGAAATTGATAAAAATGTCGCCAAATTCATAAAAACGCCACCAAATTGATAAAAATGACGATAAATCGATGAAAATAACGGCTAATTGATGAAAATACAATATCTTAGAAAGAATATTAGAATTTATACTATAAGATAACTGTATGTAATAGTTATAGTTTTGTATTCGGACGACATTAGTCGTTTATCTGCTATAAAAATAAGCTATTTCTCCGTCCATAACGCTTGGCGAAATTTTGGCGAAGAATTTGACAGAATATTGCCAACTTTGCGTCTTTTTAAATATTGCCAAAGTGACGAAAATGTCGCCAAATTGATAAAAGTGTCACCAAATAGATAAAAATGACGCTAAATAGGAGGCAATTTGTTTCAAATTCTTAATTCCGTGATATGACGGGTATACATACCATCTAGTGTACAAGGAATGCGCTTCTCTTCTTTTGCTTATAACACTTAATGATACTATGGCGTACTTAGCGAATAACCTAGCGAAATATCGCCAACTTAGCGATATATTTAGTCTCAGATTGACGAAAATATCGTCAAAATTGCTAAAATGACGCCAAGTTAATAAAAATGAAGCTTAATTTGGTACGAAATAGCTTTACATGTTGTGATTTCGGAGAAGCGCCAAATATTAATTTCAACTTTAAACACATTGTACCGTGAATCTTATACATCATTTTTTTACTGTAAAAGAAGTAAATTTATTGCAATATAAGGAAAGTCATGTGCTGCCCACATCAGATTTTTTATGCTTATTAAAAGCAAATATGATGTGAGTGCACTGGGGCAGAACATGATACAAACATGGATAAGTACAGAAGATTCTTAAGTTTGGGGTGAACGGACTAAGGAATTGCCCTCAATTTTTCAAACATTTTTTAATTGGGAAAAAAAACTTGAAACTGAATTATGCTTAAACATTTCACAAAATTACCTATTTTGTATGCGATGGTTGGTTTGAAAACGAAAGACAACATTAATACGATGTCATGTGCCTTTCTCGAAACATTGCACATTTTTAATTTAAAGTGGAGAAAATAATAAAATATTAAATATATCGGCTATTACGGGTCGTTCTCGAGATATTCGATATTTTATTTTTCCACATACAGTGCTACATCGCCCATATAAATAGAACAAATCGAATGAAATTTAATATAATTATACGAATCAATAAACATCAAAGGCTTATTGATTTTTGGATTTTTGGTGTGAATGGGCCAAGAGAGCCCTAAATTATTTTTTACCCTTTTTCCGCTTGAAAAAAATACTTGAAACCTCTATTTTTCAGGATTGGTTATAGTAGATAGAGCTCAGATAATGCGACTGATATGGATTTAGAATTATATTCTTTAGGTTCCTCTTCCGGTTCTGGCGATGTCACTTCCGAGTTACAAATTTGAGGTTTTTTTTAAAAGCATTTTTCTCGGAATCTACTGCAGATATAGCTTCGATGATGACTGAGTATTAAATTTTGAAGGGTTTGGGGAGATTTACTAAGGATTTGTACTCCAGTCTAAAATTTTTTGAAACGTCTATTTCTCAAGATTAGCTATAGATAGAGCTCAGATGATGATTGATATGAATTCAGCATTAAATACCAGAGCAGATAGAGAGATCTCAGATGATTACTGATATGAATTCAGCATTAAATACCAGAGCAGATAGATAGAGCTCAGATGATGACTGATATGAATTCAGCATTAAATACCAGAGCAGATAGAGCTCAGATGATGACTGATATGAATTCAGCATTAAATACCAGAAGAGCTCAGATGATGACTGATATGAATTCAGCATTAAATACCAGAAGAGCTCAGATGATGACTGATATGAATTCAGCATTAAATACCAGAAGAGCTCAGATGATGACTGATATGAATTCAGCATTAAATACCAGAAGAGCTCAGATGATGACTGATATGAATTCAGCATTAAATACCAGAGCAGATAGATAGAGCTCAGATGATGACTGATATGAATTCAGCATTAAATACCAGAAGAGCTCAGATGATGACTGGTATGAATTCAGCATTAAATACCAGAAGAGCTCAGATGATGACTGATATTAATTCAGCATTAAATACCAGAGCAGATAGATAGAGCTCAGATGATGACTGATATGAATGCAGCATTAAATACCAGATGAGCTCAGATGATGACTGATATGAATTCAGCATTAAATACCAGAGCAGATAGATAGAGCTCAGATGATGACTGATATGAATTCAGCATTAAATACCAGAGCAAATAGAGCTCAGATGATGACTGATATGAATTCAGCATTAAATACCAGACGAGCTCAGATGATGACTGATATGAATTCAGCATTAAATACCAGAGCAGATAGATAGAGCTCAGATGATGACTGATATGAATTCAGCATTAAATACCAGAACAAATCGGGAGCTTCACTAAAGATTTCCACTTCGAGATTTTTTCCCCGCTAGGTTAAAATAATTTCCTCGAATCATTTATTTCTCAGGATTGACTATAGATAGAGCTTAGATGATGATTGATGTAGATTCAGAATTGAATTCCAATTGTGGTAGGTGTTCACTAAGGATTTCCAGTTCCGGAGATGGCACCTCTCGTTTTTCGGAAAATTAGCATGACTGTATGAAATAAGTATGCAAAAGAGAATGTAAATGTTCAATAATCACGCCAAAAATAAAATGCACGCATCATTTTCTATCATATATGAAGGCTCCTTCATAAGTTTCTTGTATGACTAATGGATTTGATGTGCGAAATAAATTGAAAAATAAATTGGTGCACAAACCTCAATACGTTTAATCAGAGCTTGTCACATTTTCTGTCCCTTAAATGATGATTGGAGAGACAGTAGATCTGGTGAACTATAGACACAATCAAGTGGATCCTTTTAAAATGAATACATCCAACGGTGTCACTCGGATAATTAAAGGAAGCGGGTTATTTTCAAGGTATTTTGTAGCTGACTACATCTTCAATAATTCACTGTTCACTTTAATTGGTATTTTAATCATTTCGACCCAATTTCAATGTTTCATGGTCGTATTTATTTTCAAAACACTTCTCACATGAGTGTACAAATTTATACATGGAATTGAAAAAATGTATGCTTTAATTTTTTTAATTTAGAATGTGTAATGAATTTTCTAAATTATTGTAACGCATGTAGAAGTAAGCCAGCAAATCAGATTCGTATCCGTAAATTTTTAAACCCATTATAACATATAAAGTTATGCTAATTTAAAAACCGCATGAAGTCGTTTTGGTGCTCTTCGGTTTATTTGTGCTGAACTAGAACTAAACTTTAAGAATGCTAAGTTTTTCGAAATTTTTATGAAATTTTTAAAATATAAATACTTTTATAAAATAAATTTTTATGAAATAAATTTCATTTGATGCATGCATACGGAGAGCTTATAGAAAAATTTATAATGAATTCTTGCAAATTAATTCAATATTTACACCGTCAGGTCGATTTCCAATATATAAAAAATGAAAATATTATCTCAGTAACAGGGGCGGCTTTAGCAATTGGCAAGATGGCCCTCGAGCATATTGCCAGTCGCTTGGCAAGGTTTGGGAAATCCCAAACATGGGGCTCCTGGAATCTTGGTTGCAAATCAATAATTTTCGATAATATTAATATCTTCCTATAGCATATATTCGGTAAAAAGAACTTTCGGGTATAATGAACATTTTAATTAAAAAGGGAAAATTGTTTTAAATAAAGCATTAAAAATATTTGAAAAAAAAATGTACTTTGACATATATCATACTGGAAAATGTAACTTACTAATATTGAACAAATTACATATAAAATTTATTGTATTTATAAACATATACAAACATAATAATATAATAAATGCATTTTGCCAAATGTAAGTTTAATTATAACGAAATAAATTTAGGAAATTAACTTTTTTCCGATAAAAATATTTCTGCAGTATTACAGTACTATTTCATCAGTTTTCAAACTTAATCTTTAAATTACATTATTATCAAACAAAATTTAGCATTTAGTATCTACTGATTAATATTCCAGTCATTGAATAAGTCAGACTAAACAGTTAGAGAGGAAAATATATAGAATTTGAGACTATTTACTTTATTTTATTTTACACTAGAAAAACTGATCAGTATAAAAACTAATTTTAATTATGTGATATGCAAAAATTTTTTAAAATGTAAATATTATTTTAGTAGAATTTTTCTCCATTAACTGAATGGCATTGTGCTCTATAACAATTTTGACATAACTGTAGAACTGAGAAAATATCTATATAATAATTGTCTAGCATGCTTGTGTCTTTCCAGACCCTCCTGAAACCCTAGGTGACCAAGAAAGTTGAATCTTTATATATTTATAATATCGTTCACTGGACAGAATCTAACGGAGCCGGATTTTTTATTTTTCCGTATCAACCAGGCGGCAGACTTAACGGAGTCGTATTGTCGATGTCTTCCCTGGAAAGCGAATAAAAAGGGGCGTCTTAAGGTTTTTTCAGGCCTTCCATCAGCTCTCCAGTCTGAAATTTTGCATATTTAAAGTTTTCATTATGAGACAGAATCTAACGAATAGATTTTCTATGTCTCCTGTGAATATACCAAAAAGCGGGGTAGTCAAAATGTATTTCCAGACCCTCTAAAAGTTCCTCCCCCGAGACTTAAAAGGCTAAAACTTTGCACACTTACTGTATCGACCATGGAACAGACTCCAATTGAGTCAATTTACGATTAAAAAGACTATTTTCGATGCTAAACGCCATAAATTGTTAAACAAAGTAGAACTTATTTTTAAAAAGTTGCAATATAATTTTAATAGTGTTATTTTCCCTGTTTTTGATAGCCTTAAATACTAATCGTAGCATACATTAAAACAAATGAGATAAATTTCAAAATCTCAGTAATTTGACATTTCTAATGCTTGAATTCGCTTTTCTGGACACAGGAATTACCTTAGTTGCTATCGTTATTCTATGTAAAAGGTTAGAAAACAATAAAATGGTTACTTACTTACAGGAATGAATTTTTATTTCTAAGCCAAAACTACTTACGCCCAGCAGTAGAACATCTTGTAATGCAGATTTCAGACTGTCATTTCGCAAAAAAGTTCTTGGTAAGATGCCTTCAATTAAATCTAAGCTTTCAAGAAACTGGCTCATCCACTCAGCTCCCTTTGGACAGCTTTTGAGAAAGAGCTTGTGGAAATGAGCTCGGCCACTTTAGGTAGCATTCATTTCTGCTTTTTACTTTTTCATTTAGTGCGAAATAAGAAAAGTAGTAGCAGGAAAACGACAAGATCTCAGGTACTTTTGAGCAAATTTTATTCCCACGCAATGTTGAAATCAAGGTTTACGGCTGTCTTCGGATGGAAAGAATTGAGAAACCACTCTTACCGATAACAAGTTTGTGCATTAAGGCCTTGCTGCATAAAATACAGGCTAAAGTGCGATTAATAGGTGGATTAATCTTTAATAAAAAAATTCTGAGTACATTAAATTTACATTGAAAGAAAATCAGCAAATTTACAACGCCATGTCACTTTGAATAAATAGCTCTTGTATCTCATATTAAGTAAACACTTTTAAATATATGCCAATAAATGTATTGGTGAACTGGAAGGAAGTAACTTAAATTGATAAAAGCTAGATATTGCGTTGCTGCAACGGGAGGAGCTATCACCATACCCGTCTCCAGTTTGAATATTTTCCAAAATAATCACAAAGTTACCGAAATAACAGCACCTGTAGTTTTCCAACAAAAATCGCATCTGCGATTATTCAAAATAATCACTACTTCTTTTTACACAGAAGGAAATTAATAAATTTTAATTATTATAAAAGAATGACTAGCTGAATTGATAAAAACAAGGAATTCATAATACTGTAATTCATGTGATGGGAAATTATTGCACTGATGTGATAGGGAATTGTATTGACGTGATGGGGAATTATATTAACGTGATAGGGAATTGTATTGACGTGTGGGGAATTGTATTGACGTGAAAGGGAATTGTATTGAAGAAATAAGGAATTGTATTGACGTGATAAGGAATTGTATTGATGTAATAAGGTGTAAGTGTGCAATAAAAATTTTCATTTTTGTGGTCCTATAGTCCTGAGTAGTATCGTACGTGCGGTATTTCCTGAGTAGTAGTAAATCATCTGGTCAAATAAAACCAGTAGTCTAAAGGTAGAAATTCTAGTTAGGCATAATATTTTCTATTAAAATTTTGGTCAATAAATTTTCACTAAATCAAAATAGTCATTTGCATAATAAAATAAAAACAGTAAACAAACAAACACCCACTCTATAAATTCAGAATACTACTGTAAAACAGGTAAAAGAAGCTCGGGAAATAATGGGCATCTAATCATATTTGTTATTGCAGTTAGCTTATCGTAGCTGGTGTAAGAATAATTATGTTGAAAAGGGTCTTAGTTATTCGGCTTTCATTATGCAAAAATTATTTGATAAAAAACTAAATATTTATATTTGATGAAAATTGATTAGATTTGATGATTATAATTGATTATATTTGATGAAAAACTAAATATAGTGGCTGTAAAATTGAAAAATGCATAAAAACACATTCGAGGTACATAATAATATGAACCGGCCAACCGCACCAGTATAGTCAATCACTAGTCAATTCTTAAATTGCCTTTTAAAGTTTTTTTTTCCGTTATAACAAATTGGATTGTACAAAATCGCTTTATTACAGTAACTACATAAAAATAAAATTAATTAAACGCGATTAATTGATTAATAGTTGAAATTGATTACTTTTCTCAGCAATATAAAAATCTTAGTGTGTTATGCTTGTTACCCCTTCCCCCTACGATAAGTGTTTTTGAGATAAATGAATAATTAATTAATATCCAATGGAAATAGATTATATAACTAACATGGGTTGTAACCAATTTATAACGTGCAAATTCGTAGTTCTTGCTGAAATTCTATATGTGTAGTGTAATTAGGCTGCTTAATGAACTAGTTCATAACATAAACTGCAGGGCAAATAAAAATAAATGTACATGCGTACGTTTCTGAAATGATTTGGATCTCGTTCTTTAGTTAAACAACTCAGGTCCAGATTTTCTGCAGCGAAGAAGTATATCCTAATTATTTCCGAAAATTATAAAAAGTTCAGTTTTAAAGTTATTTTTTGTCGGGTGCTACTGCACCCATTGTAATTTTTTTTTGTTTATTAATATTACGTAAAATGAATATTAAGTGTATAAATAAAGTATGTAATAATGGGTATAGCTATCTCGGGGTTGAGACGCAGACCCCTGAAAATCGAGTCACGTCACGTATAATATGCACATGCCAGCTACAGATTTAGAAATGACGACTTTGCCGGGCGGAACGCTGCCACTTTTGAAGAAGAGTATATGAAATGTGTCAGCCAAATTTGGCACAAATCGTTTCAGTGGTATTTTAAATTAAGATGGATAGGCAATTTGACAACCACAGATCTACACGCTCAGACCGACAAAATTCTTGTTTGGTGTCTAAGCACTCCACCGATGTATTTATAGTGGAAATTCAATGTGATTAAATCACGACCACCATATACTTTTCTTGGACCATACCGATTGAAGTAAAGAGTTTGCTTAATCTACTGCTAAGTGCATGTCTATCAAGAACAGCAGTGCAAGTCACAACCACTTTTACCGTACTTTTCACTAGCTCAACGCGAGTAAAGTAAAATTTTATGTTTTCCAGTTAAGTATCTATTTATCATGATTTAATAATAACTTTTCAATACAAATTAGGCAGCTATTTATCTCTCGTCCCAACCTACAAGATCATTCAAAACTAAAAACGTACTGCAGCACTTATTTAATGAAGTATGGGTATGAAGAAAAGCAAAAAACCTTTGAGGTAAATATATTGCATCAACGTTTTTCAAGAAGATACACCCATATTTAATGCATCTGTAATCACACGTTTATCCGGCGGTCACTGAAAGCTTTGAACACTCATATATTTGAAATTAATCAATAGGATGATAACAAACTATTAGAGAGAAACACATCTAGTAAAATTCACTGAACGCTCATCTTTACAATATGCTAATGAAAGTAGGATTGCAATAATAATCTGTTTAGAAGGTTACTATTGAGTTTCTTAATGACGCCTATAGATATAACTGACTAAAGAAAATACGAGTTTAGGGTTTTACTTTCATAATCAGTGGCTGATTAAGCGTTTTGCGGAAGCTCGGCACTTGTACTACCTGTAGGAGCCGCAGCTAGTGGTCCTTTTTTTTTTTTTAAAAAAGCTGTATTTTTTTTAGAAGTAACTTTTATCAGTGATTTATTTTACCTTTGCAGGCACTTTATTTAATAACCACGTCAACGATGGATAATGATTCTCATGCTTTACTCACATTTAGACTCATAATAATAAATTATGAGAGAAAACAATGTTTTCAATGTCCTCCTCTACGTAACAGTAGCCCACGAAAAAGTAGAAAATAAATTTTAATCTCATACAAAATTAAACCAAATTGAGGGTGTAGACAGATACTATATAAATCTTACCATTATCCAAAATTTATTTTATGCAAAATTGTGAAAGGGAAATGAGAGTGTAGACAAATTTTGCATAATATAAATTTCGAATAATGATAAGATTTATGTGTTGTTACATTATAGTATTGTTTTGAATTGAATCTGCCTACACCCTTAATTGGGTTCAATTTCGTGTGTGATTAAAATTTATTTTCTACTTTTCCATGAACCACTGTTGTGCAGATGAAGACATAGATAAACTTGTTTTTCCTTATAATTTATTTTTTACTTTTTAGTTTTGATGCAATTGACGTACAAACCTATAGAGTATTTATTACGCATGGATCGAAACATATAGAAACAGGAGAGCATTTCAATTGAAGAGCACTGAACCGTATCTCGGAAAGAAGAGGGCAAACCATAGTCATGACGTACGTAAATCATGTAACGACTTATCGCAATGAAGTAAACATTTGATAAAGTAAATATTCCGCGAAATGAAACTGTGTACAAAGTTTTGGATTTCTAGGTGTTCTGGTAGCCTAGAACGATCCCGCCAAAGATGTTGAACGAGAATATCGATGGACAAAGAAAGGCAAGGTCGAGTAAATATGAATTGGTGGAGAAAAAATACAAGTGCATGCCCTTGAAAATAGGCTGTGACGTGTTGAAGACCCAGACCGTCCGACTCATCCTAAGGACTCGAGCAACCGTTTGGACGGCCGGGAAAGTGCTGTGACGTGTGTAAAAAGGCACGATAAAATTGCGATATTTTAAAAACTTATAGAAAGATATTGTTTAACAGTTGACATGTGACCAAAAATGTGGATAGTTTTATTTATTTTTTTCAGATGTGCAGAAAAAATAAAAGAGACAGCCTCATTTATTATTCTTTTTCAGTACACATGATAACTGTCCATATATTACAGATGATCGATCATTGCATTGAGCAATGCATTTTAATGGGTCTAACTGGTGGTGCTTTATAAGAGATTGAGGTAATGTAATGTCTTTTACTTGTTGTCCACTGGTTGATAAATAGTGTGTGTGGGGGGGGGGCAGCATTGCTTCACTCACTGCTACGAAAGACATTCCCGATTATTCCCGATATTGGAGAATTCTTTTAGGCCTGATGACATAGCACGGGATCAGCAATCTAAAGGTTCCGAGTTCGAACCTATCCCCCACCATCGGGGACATGCGGCCCCTCACAATAGCGATCCCTGATGGGGGGGGGGGGGATAGGTTCGAACTCGGAACCTTTAGATTGCTGATTCCGCGCTATGCTATAAGGCCTAAAATAATTCTCTAAGGCCGAGGGAACAACCTGGGATATCTTTCGTAGCAGTCAGTGACGCAATGCTGCACCCCACAATAGCAACAAATATTAGAGTTTCGCTTTCTGTAGACAGAGTTAAGAAAACAGTTTGCCATAGCAATGACCCTCCCCTGCTCTCCCCTTAAATGACACGCCAATAGCTGTCTAATTTATAACTATGTCAAAAATCGTACCAACCACTGCAATAAAAATAAATGGAAAACTCACTGTCATTCTAAATGCATTTTCTCGCAAATGTTGCGCCATAAAATTGATATGAATGACAATATAGACAGTATACTTTCATACAAGAGGCATTTCAAGAATTTCTTGAGGGGTAACCATTACAATCACAGGCCCACTCGAAGGTATACGGCAGAGATCAAGTCGTTGCGGTAACAAAACCGCTCATCTTGGCACATACACCAGCACGACCGGCAAGAGGCCGAACCACGACATGCTCCCTCAAGCCCAAATCCTGCATTGCCACCTCGTTCAAACGACTCCGCATCCCGCAAGCCGCATGACGGACCAAAACAAAACAACAGAAAAATTGACCTACAACCACCATAACGCTCTCTGTGGAGAATCATCCCCCACTGTACGAGCAACAACTGTATTCAACTTGTGAAGTTACATAGATTGCCCAAATAAAAACAAAAGACAATCATTTTGTACTTCCAAGAAATACAAAATTTATAATTTAAATACATAGATCCAACTTCAAAAATTTACAAAACATGCACACTTTACATACGTTACAATAAGTGTTGTCGAAAATAAATGCTAAAACCATGCAATATACAATATACTTCACATGATCAAATTAGCAATACAATAGTATCAGGAGAAATAAATATACAACATCTATTTACAAATCAAGCTCTAGATAATAATAAACATAATAACCTCTTCTCAGGATTTACTACATTTTAGCAAATCAAACAACTTTAAAACTCTCAAATTTATAAGAAAACATTTCAATCGAACATTATTTCAAATCTTGCACTTATAGACCAACTCCTTCATTACAATCACATAAATCACACATATCAAAGTATTTCGCTTGATTGCATTTAAATACACCATGCAACGTAATATAAGATAAAAATTTTCGTATTTATACTTTGTATTTACAACAAGTAGATGCTCAAATACAATTCTACCTTTGAAACTAGTATTCTATCTCTCCTGCCATTCCAACTTAGAATTTCTATGCAGCAATGTCTGAGTTTTACTGTTTGGAAATTCATATTCGATACTGGTCTTTAGTGTGGATTCCTTTGCCAACACATCCGCTCGCAATCCAGAATGTACTTTAATCCAATAGAACCCAACCTCTAATTCGTATCCTAAGATTAGATCTATAGTTTCCTTAACCATTCCAATTGTATCTTTCCTTGATTCCAATATCTGTAATATATATCTGGAGTCCGCGCAACTATCCACACGTGGTAGATTATATCTTATAATATACTGTACTACACTATATATTACATAAAGTTCAGCATTGTAAACAGTTGTATCATTAAGTCTATAGGTATTTTCTTCAGTGACTTCACCGTTATTGTTTCTAATCCCCGTGGTGAAGGAAAGCCTTACACCACGTCCAATAGACCCCTGGCCCCATGGCGAAGAGTAATATGCAGCTTCACTTTATTGAGGCTCCCCAAGGGCAGAAGACTGACTAAACCTCGACATCACAACATCCATGCCCGCTGGCGGGATTCGAACCCACAACCCGGCAATCGAGCGATCAGATGGAAACGCATGCCCCTGACCGCTCGACCACCGCATCACTGACTTCACCGTTACAACATACGACGTAAACACAACCCACTTTTCCTTTCATACTTGTATATACAAAATCTATATCATCAGCGTTGTAGTCCCACTGGACACTTCTTCTGGCCCAAGGACAATTCCATCCTATAGGTGCATTCACCACTTAGTTATATGTGATCTTAACATCCCCAATTTAAATGTCTTCTTTCTAGAGAAACAGCTTATAAATCACGCTTTCACTTTCATTTTAAGGTCAAGGGGTATGCAACCTACCAATACACCCAAAGCTTCATTCCATACTGTTCTATAACCTTATGTTATGCCAAGAAGGGTAATACGCTGAATCTGTAGTAGTTTCCTGTTGATGTACCGCAGGACCGTGGTAGGGTTTCAATAGCCAATTAATCTTTCAGTACCGTTAAGGTAGACAGATCTCTTTACGGACATTTGGGGGGGGGGGGTGTAAAAGTGTATTAACTATTGTCAGATGATAAAAACATAATTCGACAGGTAAAATGTTATAGAAACAAAGTGGGAAATTCTTGAGGGGGGGGGGGGGCTCACCACCCTCTCACAGATTTCCCTTAAACGACGCCCTTAAATATAAGAACTGAATATCAACAGCAAACAAGAGGTTATTAGCCTGTGGGGAAAATGATGCATTCGTCATACAAGGTTTTGTAAAATGTCTTTATCTCATAGCAGTCATTACACGCTAATGGGAAAAATGTAAATTCTTAACTAAAGCAACAGAAAATTAATTAGTTTATCAAGACATAACTAATGAGAGAATGAAACATAATGAAATAAAGACATACAAATCATGTGTGTGAGTTGCAAAATATAATTACTTTTTCTCCGGAATACATAGTAGAGAAAGCATTCCAAATCTACGGTTAAAGACCGTAAGGAAGTTGGCACTAAATCTTACCTGCCTTGCCGTAATTGTGACCTACGACATGGGATGTAACACAATATCCCGCTGAAGGTTAGGTTGTGTGAAAGGGCATCCAGAGGTGTCAAATTTTCATCAAGTCAGCGCGTGGAATAGAAAGGGGGTACAATTAATCAAGGGTATGGAATTGCATATTTATTCATTTTTCACCCAGCTCTCGACTTGTAATACATTAGTTTTCAGTGATGAAAAACAAAGACACCATTTATCAGTTCTTTTTTATGGTAAAATCTATAAAGCATTTATAATTGAGCTTTATCTATTTACAATGTAGTACAAAAATGAATGAAATGAGCTTTAGAATACATGCTCGATTCAATAGAGTAATAAGAGGAAGGGTCCCCTAAATAGCCGATTGTCTATAGATTCCGGGGTCATCTAAATATTAGTAACAAGAAATGTATGAAGCAACCTCCATATAGTGGCAAGTGATGTATACACTTCATTTCCGACGGAACTATAAGGCATTTTTATAATCTTTTGTACACTTATTTCGTACAGTCATACGAATTTTTGGAAAAAGCAGAAATTGCATCTCCAGAACCACAAATGAAGATTTTTAGTGAATCCTTTCTACTTCGGCTGAATTCATGTCCGTCATCATTTAAGCGTGATAAAAAGCCACTCTTGAAAAAGAAATATGTTGCGAGGAAAATGTAATTTTTTTAATCGGAAGTGATATCTCTATAACCGGAAGTGGAAATCCTTAGTAAATCCACTATCTCCTCTGGAATTAAATCCGAAATCTAGACCAGGCAGCATCTAAGCCAAAATTTAGTTGTCGATGGGTTTCGCGAAGTGATAGTTTCGTAAAAATGTTCTTAAAAACAATAAAACGCGTAAAATTTTGAATGTAAAATTTGATCATAACGAGTCCCAAATTTTATACATAAACTAGTAGTATATCCGTTCTTCGTACGGAATATACATTATAAAGAAACTTAAAATTCACAATTATATGCAAATTCCTATAGTATTCTAAATGACATTGTTATTCAAAGCATTCTATTAACATATTTAAATGACTGCTCCTAAAAATAAGAATCTCTATTACTCGTACAACGTATATTCTCGTAGATTAGAAGATATACCCGTGTGTTAGAAGATTGCCCGTACTATAATATGAATTTTAAAAAATATTTGCCAATATAAAACAGATGGCGTAATAAGTTGTAAATATCAATAATCCCCGTCATCATTAAACCTGGAGGCCGTAATTGATATAATCCAGTCAAAAATGAAATTTCGATAAAATGTATTTTATATACATTTCTTTATTATTTAAATAAAAAAATATTTAATAAAAATCGTCTGCCATATAAACACATTGGATTTAAATCCGTTTCTAAGCGACATTATATAATTTTCTTCAAATAAATTGGCGTAAAAATATCGTCTGCATAATGCTATCTCTATGGAATATTTAATTGCGGTTTTTCTATTAATATCGCGACAACCTATAGTCCTAGAAATTCGAAACATGGACTAAATTTAAAGTCGGATTTTTCACGGCTACCCACAAAATTCCAGGAAATTCGGTGTAACAGGTCTCCCTTGATGATGAAATAAACAAACACACCCACACAGACAGACAGACATATTTTCAATTTTATTTATTAGATAAAGCTAATTAGTACATCTTGTGAACTGAACTGAAGCGAAGCAGGGTAAGCTATATGTTTAACTAGCAGTATACGTTTTCTTCATACGGAGTATATAATAGAAAGAAACTTCAAATTCCCAATCATGTGCAAATTCCTATAGTATACTAAATGACATTTTTAATCAAAATATTCTATTAAAATATTTAATTTAATGCTCCTCAAAAGAAATTTAAGAATGTTCTCGTCTTTGTTCTCATTATACAAACTTATCTTTACTGGCAGATCTGAAGAATAAAACATTCAGGTCACGTTTGTAAACAAATTTACAAAAAATATGAAATTGAATCAAAATATGCAAAATAAAAGAGCTAACATTGTATGGGACCCATACTTCTTACTCGATATACCCGTGTATTAATAGAATATTACGCGTACAGCAACATATGTGTTTCTAAAATCTTTGACAAAAAACAGATTACATAATAAATTGAAAATATGAATTATCCCGTAACCTGCAAACCTGAAGGCCGTAATTGATTCCAATATGCCAAAATGAAAGCACTAAATTTGTATGAAAGATAAACCATACTACTTATATTGTCGTAGATTTTGACATATATTGAAATCAATTACGGCCTTCTGGTTTAAAGATTATGGGGAATATTGATATTTTAATTTATTACGTCATCTGTTTTATTTTGACAAAGATTTTAGAAACTCATACGTTGTAGTACGGGAAATCTTAACGGGGTTACTGTCAATGTTGAACACGCTTCAGATTTTTGGTAAAAATATTTATAAACGTGATCAGGATGTTTTATTCATCAGCTGTTCAGATAATTTTGCTCAGATAGTTTTGCAAAAATTTTTATACTTCTTTTTCAGCTGAATTGCATATTTTTAATAGCATTTTTTGGATAGCAATATCATTTAGAATACTACTAGAATTTGCACATATTTTAAATCACAAATAACGTCGGTGGAAAAACTAGTATTACATAAACTACAAGCACCATATAAAAAGATACATACTACATAGCCCATATAAAAATCGATTACTGGGTTTCAACAAAACATCTACTTCTTTTGTGAGAGTATCCAAATATACAAACAGATTTTGTACTTTTTACTCGTTTTTGTTAACATGGTGTCGGTGAAGTGAAGTCGGTGAAAACTACTCCCACAAAACCACGATACGCATTGTTTCGCTGCTTGAAGTAAATGACCTACCAGGAAGCATGAAAGAGTAAAAACAAAGGTGGATGATTATTATTCTGTTGTTTTAATCAAGATGAGGAATGATGAATGCACTCTTTGTGTTTATTCATTTGATCGTGAGCAATTTATTATAGTCACTAATTTATGAGCATCTACTTTTTAACCCAGTGTAAATAAGGATTAGGACATCGATATGGATATTTCATAAATATATATATATATATATATATATATATATATATATTAGAAAGATATAGTAATAATAACCAATTCCAAGTAATTATGAAATATTAAAAACACCAAAGCAGTTAAACCACGGCTACAAGGCTGATAAAAGAAATGAACAGCATTTGCTTAATTTTGGAGGTTAACCAGACTTAGATTCATCATCAGGTCTGAGCATCTAATACTAATTAACACAAACACGTGCTTATTTCAGATTTGGCAATAGTAAGTTACTATAAATGCCAAAGCGCAGACTACAAATATTAAAAGAGGGAAAATTGAAAAATTATTAGGAATTCAAGAATTACCATGATCCATGAGGCAGGAACCCAGCTTGCACGTGTATATATATATATGTGTGTGTGTGCATGTATATATATATATATATATATATATAAATAAAAATTGAAAGATGTTAATCGAAAATTACGCATAAACTGCTGTATGTACAAAAAAAACCATCACTAGCATATCTGTTACAAATGAGTAACTATAGACCAAGACTAAGGATAAAGATAGAAGGTAACATATCACTACAATGGAAAGGGGGATGAGAAGAATATTAGGATACAGAATTCACAAATAAAAGTATATAAATATAAATATAAATAAAAATAAAAATAAAACACGGCAAAAATGAGAAAAGGCAATAATAATTAGCTCAAGATAAAAGATTAAGACATAGAGAACAATCAATTGGAACTACACAAAAATGGCGGTTAGTTCGAAATTGCATTCTCATCAGGACAGCCATACAATTCGAATTAAAACCGATAGAATAGCCAGTTTCTGACAATAGCGATAGTATTTAACTATAGACACCATTGGAACTGTCTACTGGCTAGTGGAAGGAGAAAAATAAATCAATTGAATTACAAATCAGAAAAATAATACTTCCTCGAACAGAAATATGAACTCACAAGCATTGCCACCGCGTGTAAGTTGAACAAGCGACTGAGCATTTCACCTCACTTCGTCAATGCGAGTGGGCACCGGAATGAATACATTTGAACGATACATAATATGTATGGAGACTTTCAAAAATAGTAATCAGTATAGGACTCAGGAAAAGTGGAAAACAGTCATTCGAAAACAGTAAACAGTATTAGACTCAGACCAAGTGGTAAGTTAGGTGATAAGAATGGGTGATTTCTCAAAATTGAGTTATCCAATCAAAGATAAATAATGCATGTGTAAAATGATTACGTGGTATATGTGAAATTATTAATAATATTATTTGCAAATACTTCCGGATATTGGTAATTTTGACAAATGCGTTTAAGATTATTGATGTGGAGAAAGTGAAACCGAGGATCAGAAAGTCGATGTATTCGAAATAACTGGTTTAAAATGATATTTCTAAACAATTGAATAGAATTACAAGATTGATATGATAGCAGCTTTATGATAGTGAAGTTGTAAGAATCTTTTTTGTCATATAGATTGGTGATTACATGATTATTGAGGGTATCTAAATTTAGGTCTAAAAAATTTACAGTTTGACTAACGCTAGGCTCATTAGGAATTAATTCTAGGTTAGATGGATAAAAATCAATATTAATTGGATAGGAATCATCAATGATAATACAAATTAAGTTGTCAACATATCTATATATAATATATGAATTAGAGTTAAAATGACATTCATAATAATAAAGATATAAGTTAGCGAGTATACTACTACTACAGCCACCTTGTGGTACACCAGATATTTGTATATAAATGTTATCACCTTGGATAATATAATTGTTGTATAACACAAAGTGCAAGAGCATAGGAAAGTTTTTGACATTAAATGCAACATTATTGGCAGATAGATAGTCTTGATAAAGAGAGATAATAACTTTATATAAATCTTTAATGACAATATTATTAAATAGGTCTTTAAAATCAAAGGTATGGAAACCAAGCATTTGTGGAAGCTTGCTAAGGTGTTTACTAAATCAAAACTATTGTTTAAAATGAAATATCCTGAATTCCTAAATTTAAGAGATTCATTAATTCTATTTAAACAGTTAAGCAAGTATTTACTAGCTGTAGTGGTAAAGGTATTATGTCCACAAGTGACTGTTCTAAAACTGAGAGGTGATTTATGGAATTTAGGAACCAATGTAACATAAGGATATTTAAAAAACTTACAATTAATATTTAATTGTGTATATAATTTAAGCATTTTAGTTTTGATTTTGATAGACTGATTATTAATGGGTTTAAAAATTTGATTATTTTTTAAGTTATTCTGTAACAGAGAAACATAATATTTTTTACAAGTGATGGCATAATTATTAGAAGCTTTATCTACATAAGTTATGACAAAATGTTGTTGTAGTTCTTCAATAGCAGATAGGAGTTGTTTATAAGGATACTTAGGCTTCGTTAATTTAATGTTTATAATATATATATATATATATATATAACATTTTTAAGTAGATGTAAGGTAGTATACTTCCATAGATGGAATGCTTCAATAGGAATGGAATGTGAACAAGCAAGTTGATATATGAATTTATCAAAATCAAATGATAGACACTGAAGAAGTTGTTTAGGGTGATGGCAGAATGGAATGCGAAATTTTTAGACCCTTTATTCATAATATCTCTAAGTATATCATCCTGAACTATACTGAGATCCCCAGTAATAATGTGTCCATGAGAGGAGTTGACATAAGGGGCAAGATTTTGATTGCTGCATACACATGATGTAAGGTCATCGGAGTTTAATGTCCTGGAAACTTCATTGTAATTGTAAATAGTTCTACCAATTGGTAAATTATATTTGAAGGATTTTTGTATTTTGATTTCTTTTACGGGTAACAAGTGCTGATGTTTTGCAAATAAATTATTGAAGTTAAGAGAATTAAGAATAGGGTGTTTAAAAGAAATTACACAGTAAGCTATTTTAGTATGTGGATTTGGTGAATGGAGAAGGTGGTAATTTAAGAAATTTGTACGTGAAAGAAGCAAATCATAAAATAAATGTTTAAAATGCTAATGTGAGTTAATTTTAATTTAAAAAAATTAGTATAAACAATACTTAATTTGCATTTTCTGACTTTATATAACCAAGTTCTAACAGGTAGAAAATTGAAAGTTTGAGAATAATTATATTGTAATTTCAAAATGTCTGCATTGTAATCAATAGTTTTACTTAAGTTACTTTTTCCTTTGCCGCGCTTATATCGCTTTTTACTAGACGTTGATGACTTTGAATATTGAAAAAGATGTTTATATACTGAAGATTTATTAGAATTGTATTCAAAACTATTGTTTTTTTAACAACATTATTATTATTATAAATTTGATTTAAGCCATAGGGGAAGAGAGTTTTATATTTTTTAATGTAATAATTTTCAAATACTAATCTATAAGTGAGTGAAGTTTTAATATCTAAAATATGAAGGGATACATTTTTAAATCCGTGTGTAGCAAAGTGCTGATATTCAAATTGATTTTTAGTAGGGAGATCATTAAAGACTTTATGGTCAAATTTTTTAATATGATCCCTGTGGACATTCATTCTCAGATGTAAAGGGTTGCTGGTTTGGCCAATATAGGATAAGTTACAAATAGTACAATTAAGTTTGTATATGCAATTAAAAACGACCCATAATTCCAATTGCAAAAATACTTTAATATACGTAAGCATTTAAAACGACTAGTGTTCTCACTCAAATATAACTGAATCTCACCATTCGTTCGTGAGATATCGTCTTCACAGACTCACGAACACACACATACACACAGAGATCATCCACTTCCCGGTCGTCCATTCTGTTGCTCCAAGTCCTCTGGACGAGCCGGACGGCCTGGGGCTTTCACAGAGATCATCCAAAAAACGTTCCATTCGAGTTCGGGGATGCTTGAAACGTGCTCCTCCGTTGAAAACCCCGTTGAATGCAAATTTTTGACCCCGTGCTATATACTTTCCTTATACATTATACTATGCATTATATAAGGAAAGTAAAAAAGCATTTTGAGAAAGCAGGATTCAAAATATTAAATTACAATTTTCCAACCCACAAATATTTATTTAGCAAAATAAATAAAAATACTTCAAAGACTCGTATTGCCTTTTGGTATACATCATTTTAACGGTAAGATTTCATAGTTTTTCATACATTAAAAAATCCAAAATGTGGTCCGAGATCATTTTTAGACTTCTGATTACCCTTAAAGCATCCAAAATGGCGAATTTAAAAATTTTACATATACCTACATTTTGTAAACTATGGCATTAGAAAATAGAAGCAACCCACAAAAACAGATCAAGGGACTTAAAGTTTTTAATATTTGATAAAGACATACCAAATCTCACATTCAACTGCTTTTCACTTAGTGCAACAGATTTTGTGGATTCGGGACACTTTTTGAACCCCAAAAATTTTATTGTAGGTTCCTCGAACCCCTAATATTTTTTGTGAGCATTTAGTTGGGAAAATTTACGTATATATACATAAATTTTGTTTTTTGCTATCAATTCAAGTTTTTCATTATTCATACCCTGTTATATATAAAGTGCGTATAGAAATTTACTCCTCAAACTGTTTATCGTATTCAGAATACGAGATTTTAACTCAGAAATGATTTAAAGAGAAAACTTATTTTGACATTTTTAACATTGGTAAAAATACCTAAAATTAAATTTTACGTATTTTTGTTACTTTTATAAAAATTATTGAGTTGGAAATTCACGCAGTATCTGTATATTGTATATAATAAATAATGTTGCGCTTACAAAAGCGAAATAAATGAATTAAATAATTATCTAGAGACAAAAAAATTTGTACTTAACTATAATTTGCTTCATTTTAGGATTTCAGACATCTTATTGTGCCAGGTAATTTGACTGAACGAAATTTAAACTAGACTTAAATTCTTTGAAAAATGCATGGGGCAATCAATTTAAAATTTACGGAACCCCCAATGATTTTTCAAGTTGGCGCCTATGTAACAGATTCTTCAATTTGGCGCCTATGTAACAGAATATTGCAAAAATGTAAATGTATTTACCGGTTTTGAAGGCAAGGGGATGGTTTTCTTTGACAGAGCCATCAGTAGAATGGGAAAACGCCTGTATCAAAAAATACCTTTAGATAAACTTTTGTATAAAATTTTGCGTTAGTGGAACAACATAAAACAAGAAATTTATGAAGGAGCCTTCATGCGACGGCAAGAGGTGTTCACTGAATTTTCAACGGAACATTTTTATACACTTTTCCACGCTCATTTCATACAGACGCACGAAATTTCAAAAAAGCCAGAAGTGATACCTCCAGAACCAAAAGTGGAAATTCTCAATGACCCCCCTTCCCCTCCGTTGATATTTAATGCTTTATCCACATCAGTCATTATCTAATTTCTATCTGTATACCCAATTCTGAGAAATATGTCTTAAGGAAAATATTTTAACTAGAAGGAAAAAAATCAAGATGTGGAAATCTTTAGTGAACCATTCAACTCGCTCCGGAATTTGACGTTAAATCTATATCAGTCAACGTTTAAGCTATATATATAGACGATATTGAGAAATAGATATTGAAAGGGAAATGTAAAATTTTTAATTGGACGTGACATCTCCAGAAATGGAAGAGAAAACCATTAGTGTACCCCTTACCCCGGCTAGAATATGAGGCTGAACCCATATCATTTATCCTTAAAGGTGTATGTTTCTACAGCCAATCCTGAGAAATAGATGTTTCAAAATAAAATTTTAGAACCGAAAGTAGAAGAGGACCTGGAAATGAAAATCCTTAGTAAACTACTCTATGTACTTCAGAATTTAATACTGAATCCATATCATTTATCGTCTGAGCTCTTATCAATAGACAGTCTTGAAAAGTAGATGTTTGAAGTAAAATGAGACTTTTTGAGCATAGGAAAACTCTAAAAGAAGCACCGACCCACCCGAAGGTGCACGGGAAAGATTCATTGTCACTGCGATAGCGCCCTAGGACACCAGGGCGAGGCCAAGATGCCAACGCAACCCATACCATCCTCTCCAGCCACCCAACATGCCAGCTGCAAGCCAAGAGGACAGTGGGCACCAAAACAACATAGCAGCAATGCCCAGGGCAAACGCGTCCTGCCATCTGAAGAGAGTCATCCTCTGATGGGTCCCTCAAAACTTTATTTTGAATCAATTTACAATACAAAGTACATCTCCATTAAGGGATACATTCATTTCTTCGTTATTCTTCCATCAATTTAATACAATCATTACAACTTCTTACACTTCAAAATAAGAGACAAAATAATATATATATATGTTACCGTGAAAGACCGAAATTTGGAGAATGTCGACTTTCACCGGTGAATGTCAACATTCACATAGTCGCTTGGTGTATGTCCAAAATATTTGCCAAATATCCTTATTTCTCACTTACACCGGCAAATGTCGACATTCACCATGCACTAATGGTGAATGTTGAATATGTCGGAGGTTTGCATTTTCTTTTCCGTGTTTCAGGTGCGAAAAAACGTCACAAGGGTGACGTAACTTTTTCGCCTCGCTTGCTGAGAGGAGTGACCAATCACGGCGAGGAGAGGGGTTCGTCACTCTGTAGAGGAGTTTTAACTGCGGGACTAACCCCGGAGAATTTAAATGCCGTGGTAGATTTAAAGGGCAGTCCGGGATTTGTTTTTTTGGACATGTAGCTTTATATTCTAACGAGAGAAGAAGAAGGGATGCTCGATATTACTTGCCTTCTTAATAATGATAGCAGTTGTACTTGGATAAATGTTAAGCATTAAGATTTTAGTTTTAAGTTTAGTCAATAAAGAACTTTGCATTTATACCGTATATGTCAAAATAGGAGAAAGCTTAAGTAACAGCACATGTAAATAAACTGTTGAACTTAAAACAAACATTACATTCTAAATAAGAAAAGAAAATAATACCAATAAAAATCTTACTTAATTATGTGACTGAAATCTTATTTATATATATTGCAACAACTTAAACTTTTATGACACTTTGAATTGCACAAGAGTCCCTTGCTTTTACAACTGCATTTAGTTGTGGAACACTTCCTTTTGCAATGACAGCGTGTATAGCCTTGCCCTCCACTTCTCGAATTAGTTGCAGCTGCTTCTCTCAGCGACATTTCTTGAGAAGAAATCTCATCTATGGAAAGTAACTTTTCTTTACAAATTACGAACTGATTACGGGTATAAAGCTGCTTGAGGGTACCATTTTTATTTGCTAGTTTATAAAAGTCAGAGTCTTCTATTCCAACAACAACTGCCAACACATTTCGGCCATCTGTACGACCACTGTCGACATCAGGGACTTATATTCGTACGGTATCACCAATTTGGGCAGGAGGAAATTTTTTTTTTGAGGTTCGTAACATTTTCGTTGCTTGAAGTAGGAGATTTTCTTTCGCGGCCGATCTTTTTATAGAAATGAACTCGTGTTGTTCAGTCAGGGCTTGATATGAAGACGTGGTAGGTTGCAGATCCTCTTCAATATTTCTCTTTGGAATATGGTTTTCGGTATGGCCATTGCTCAAATTTTCTTCAAAAGTATTAACAGTTTCTTCAAGCTGTTCTTCGGTTTCAAAAGTATTAGCAATTTCTTCGAGTTGTTCTTCGGTTTCAATATTTGCAATTTGTTCGCCAGGCAAAAAAGACGATGCTATGCCTCTTTTTGGTTTAATGCCAAACATGACTTCATAAGGACTTTGGCGTATTCCTTCGTGGTATGTAGTGTTCTTGGCAAACTGAACAAAGGGCAAACCATCTGACCATTTATTTGTATCGTTATCGTTCATCCATGCAGTTAACATATTCTGTATATCCTGATTAGCCCTTTCAACTGAGCCTTGTGTTTGACTATGACGAGGCTTTCCATGAACTATCATAACATCTTTCCACATAGCGCATAGTTCGGATATGACTTGATTACTGAATTCCCTACCATTATCTGAATGCAATATAGCTGGAGCACCAAATGTTAAAAATATTTGAAGAAGGTGATACGCTACTTCTTCAGCTGTCTTAGTTTTCAATGGTCGTAGCTGGACAAACTTAGTTAAATGATCTTGATACACCATTATGAACTTATATTCACCATCCCTGTGTGACTCTCTGTTGACCTCGGCTTCTCTTTTCGACCTCCACCAGAGCATATCTGCGCTTGTCGACATACACCGGTGATGGTCCGAATGCACAAGAATATAATCAAATATTCGGTCTTTTACCGACGTATTTGGTATGTTGTTGTTGTTGAGACCCAGACCGTCCGACCTACCAGAAAGGTGTAAGGTAACTGTATGGACGGCCGGGAAGTGCCACCCAATTTAGACCGGAACCCAGTGGGGGAGGCATCCACAGGGACCGTACCCTCCTTCCCCTACCACCAACCTCTCGGAAGGACTTACGGACCCACATGTTTAACGTGATCGTACTCAGCATGAACACGGCGGCATTTATGGCAGCGTGGAAATCTAGCGCGCAAATCACGGGGATACCGCACCCGAGATGGCCAACAGCACGCGGCGTTCCGAGGTGGTCACCCACCAAGTACTAACCGCGCCCGATGCTGCTTGACTTCGGTGATCTAACGAGAACCGGTGTTTTCAGCACGGTACGGCCGTTGGCCCACGTATTTGGTATGTGTTGACATTCACCGGTGAAAGTCGACAATCTCCAATTTCGGTGTTCACAGTAACATATACATAATATATATATATATAACATAAAATAATATATATACATAACAAGTAACTCCTGGTTACAAAAACAAATACAACCAACTTGGTTGTTAGAAAACTTAATAGCAAAATACATATACTTAAATTCATTCAACAATAAGTTTCCTACAGAATATCATAATCATATTTACAATCTTAATCTGCAATACAATCTTAAAAATCCATCTATACAAATATCCACTCTTAATTCATTTCTAAAAATAAAACATTTTTCATAATTTCTTTGACACCAATTCTACATTTGTGTAACAGACACAAATTAAAGATATTTATATTTTTATAGTTAAAAGGGAAGTAAGTACTCCTAATAAGGTCCCAAAGTTCACAATCATATATTGTGTGTTTAACAGTTCCATCAGATTTTCCACAAAGAAACAGAAGTGGAAATCTTTAGTAAACCTCCCTACTTTCTTCGGAAATCATTGCTGAATTTATAACAGTTATTATCTAAGCCAGTGTTTTTCAAACATTTTTGGTCAGGGAACCCTTTGGAAATTTAATTTGATGGTGGAACCCCGAAATGTGGAAATGTGTCTTTTGTGATCCAAAATATACATTCATATTGTACTCGTTATTTTTTAATTTTTAAGAAAATTTGCCCGAAACTAACAAGTTGCGGAACCCCTGGAATACTGTGCGAGAATACATTTCCCTGGAATACATTAATCAGGACTATAATTTTTGTCATATTAAAAAGAACTTGTTATTTTCCTCTGTTTTAAAGGAATTGTAATAGCACTTAAAATTGTTTTTATGTTAAGAACTCGTTTTTCTGAAAATAGCACATAAATGCCACCCTAAATAGACTGCATCTCAATGTGATTGCGGCGTTTAACCTTAAATGAATGTTCCTGACAGTCTGATAAATGTCCGTCTCTGTGCCGTACTAAATTTACTTACGTCTGAGATGATAAAAAGGATAGATTTTTTCTGAAAATGCTCACTTTTCGTCGTTGCAATTCCATGGCATAATGGAAGAAACGAAGCAAGAATATTGAAAGCTCTGACAAACACCCGACAAACAATAGCAGCAACCCACGTCGAAGATTAGGATAAGCTAAGAGGTCAGTGTAATATGATTGGCGTAGGTGTATTCCGTGACTTTGGGTCAGATGTGACGTAAAGAAATGTATTTTCGTACTCAGACCACATTTCTTAACTTTATAGAGTACGAGGATGAACACAAAGTGCAATAAAATGGTTTTATGGAATATAAATGCTTGGCGCGAGAGTATATGAGTAGACCCATAGACCAGACCGCAAATATTTTTTAATTTTTTACCCTTCAAAGGACCATGGGATTGTGAAACGGTAAATTTATATATATATATATATATATATATATATATATATATACAATAAATAAATTGTTCTAAATAAATAAATTGTTCATTTCGATAAAACTCTTCTTCAAGTTCAAATATTCTATCAAACTGAACACAAAATGCATGTTTCTGATATCAGTGATAGATTATATCTATAAACATATATATATATATATATATATAAAATTGTAAATTCAATGGTAGAATGTAAGTAGTAACTCATAATACACTATCTTAAAATTTGCCTATAAAAATACAATGAAATAAAAGAAATTCATCCATAAAGGGGAAATTATAATACGTAATGCAGGTCATAAAGACAAAGATAATCAACAAATTTCAAAGGAGAGGAATGAAAATAGGAAAGCAAAAAAATCAAGCAAAAAAGCTTGCAAGTGGAAGAGCTCTAGGCTTAAGAATAGTTCATCTCGAAAAAATTCTTTTTCAAGTCCATATATCCCTTCGAAATGAACACAAAAATGCTTGTTTCTGAAACACAAGATAGATTTTGTCTATAAACTTGTGTTATATGGACGACAAACATAAAGATTGGAAAAAAATAAAGGAAATATAAATACCTTAAAATACACCTAAAAAGTACAACCATGACGAGCAATACAGGACTAGACCAATGTTGCCATACGCAGAAATGAAAAGAACTGATCTGCTGTTGCCAAAGAGAGTAATAAAAACATTACTGCGTAAAGGCAATAAAATAAGATATTCTACAGTTAAAGCTGTAACAAAAAGATGAAAATAATGTAGTTATCACTAGAATCACGTAAATTACTATTTAGTACATTTAAATAATTTAATAATAATTTACTAGCAGTAGTAGAGTATGAATTATGACCACTAGTTGCAGTTCTAAATTTAATAGGATTTTTATGAAATTTAGGTATAAGCACAATATATGGAAATTTCAAAAATTTATTATTAATATCTAAATCACTATACATATTGATAATTTTCAATTTGATACTATTAACAGAATGTGAATCAATTTTAAATAGACTATTATCTTTTAAATAATCTAACAGATATTGAATATAGAATTTTTTACAAATAATAGCATAATTATTAGAGGCTTTATCAACATAAGTAATAACAAAAGATCTATGTAATTCATTAACAGAGTGTTTTATATTATCCATATTATATATAGATCTAGATAAATTAATACTACAAATGGCATTTTTAATAGATCTTAAAATAGTAAATTTCCACATATTAAATGCCTCTAAAGGCTGAGCATATTTAGAAGCTAATCCATAAATATATTTATCAAGATCAAGATTGATAGACTTGTTTAGAATTATTGCATGAAGGTAACCTGAATTTAGTACCAAATGACATTATAGTTCTTAAAGATTTATCTTTAACAATGGCTAAGTCTCCAGTAACTATATGCCCCAAGTGTGGATTTATAAAATTAGCATAATTATCAACACTACAAATACATTCACCATCTACATTTGTTGAGGAATCTTTGTCGACTGATAGAGATTTTGAAATTGCATTGTAATTAAAAATGGTTCTTCCAATAGGCTTGTTGTATTTAACAGTTTTAGTAACATTCAAATCCTTTACAGGCAATAAATGATGAAAATTATTAAATAAATTCTTAAAGTTTATAGAATTATAAATAGGATGCTTAAAAGATATTACACAATAAGAATTAGAACAGTTAATATTATGAAATTGATTAAGTTTTATTTTTAAATATTTTGATCTAGTAATGAGCAAATCATAGAAAATATGATTAAAATGTTCATTAGTAAGATTTAACTTTAAGAAAATAGCATAAACTGTATTTAATTGTTTTTTCTTAACCGCAAATATTAGCAATTCTATATATATATGAACTAAAAAATGCCATCCTTCAGCAACATGCAAATTTTAAAATTACTTTTGATTGGAAACAATGTAAAAACTGGATTTTCGCAATTAAAAAACAGCAATTAAATATGGTATATAACCTTTTTCTAAGTACTGCATTTGATAACGTTCATTTTAAACATTTATTCTATAATTTGCTCATTACCAGAAGTAAAAATCTTAATGGTAATTTATATGTCACAGACGTAAACTTTAATGACGAATCAAAACAAAATACTAAAATAAACGAATATTGTACCTTGAATTTTACTAATTCTGTCTTAAATAATCTGAAGATAAATAATTTTTTAAAATCGGTTTCCAATTACTTTCCAGTCAAACATGTAAATCCTAAAATTGCTTATAAATATGATAAACCGCTAGGACGTTATATTTTCAACTATAATCAAATTGCCAAATCAGTAGATATTAATCAAAACTATGAATTGGATAAAGAGTAATATTGCCACTGTCATTTAGAAAAATACAAAGACTTCGTAGATAAACACCATGGGCATGTTATAACGGGAAATCTAAATATTATTAATTATGATGCATTAAGATCACTGATGTTACTGGGTACTAAGTACCGTCTACCTACTAAATTTAAACATAAATTAATTAGTAAAGGTTTATTTCTTGACTTAAATAAATTTATCTATAAAATCAGTTATAAATATCAAATCCCTGTAGAAGCATTTAAACCCTGGAGAGTCTTAATAGAGCAATACTTAAATCATTATATATATAATCAGAAAATTAATAATTCATATAAACTTAATTCAATTAAAAATGATATTAAAGAAATACAAAATGATTTTGTCATTACATATGTCGATAAAGCATGTGGAAACTACTCAATTATATGTAAATATTATTATAAAAATACCCTTCAGTCACACTTACTTAATAATCAAATCTATAATTTACATAAAACTAACCTTAAAATCTTATACAATAGAATATCAGCCAAATATAAGCAAATCCATCTAAAAAATAGTTGTAATAACATTCCATATATTGTTTTAGTACCCAAGTTTCATAAATCCCCTGTTGCTTTTCGAACCATTACCAGTGGGCATAATTCTTACATTACTAATGCTGGAAAATTATTATTAAAGATATTAAATGAAATATCCTTGTCAGATGAAATCTCAAATAATTGTCATATTGTAAAAAACAGTTTTGAATTAGTTAAGAAATTGAAAACTCTTACAAATATTCGTAGTATTTATACCTTTGATTTCAAAGATTTGTTTAATAATATTAATATAGATGATCTGTATAAAGTTATATTAGGAATTTTTGAAAAATATAATATCAACCTAAAATATTCAAATTTTCTATTTAAAAAATTACTTAACTTCACTCTTTATGAGAATTATATTCAACATGGTGGTACTTTTTTTAAACAACAGGTTGGTATCCCACAAGGGGGGTGTGCCTCATCATTGTTAGCTAATCTGTATTTATTCTTCTATGAAAAAAATATTAATCCAAGCTTGCATAATATGCACATGTTTAGATATTTAGATGACATTTTATGTGTATCCCCAAATAATAATATCCCTATAGTATTAAACTTTTATCCAAAAAATTTACAATTAAATGCAAGTAATAATGACACAAATGTTGCAAACTTTTTAGATTTAAATTTAAATTTACAAAATTGTAATATGGTTATAAACTTGTATGATAAAAGACAGGATTTTAAATTTAATACATCAAAAATTCAACATTTTGACTCTTGTTTGCATATATCTGTATTTAGAAATATTATAATAAACCAGGCTCTTAGAATCAATAAAATTTGTGATGAAGATTATAAATTAGCGCACTTTATGGAATTATTGAGTACAGCGACTAATAATGCATATCCCCCCAAGTTTGTTATTAAAATTATCAACTCAGTGTATCAAATTTCACTCGATAACATCCTAGGAAACATTCCCAATTATAGTGACTAACATACAGTAGGGGGAAAAAAAAAAAAAAAAAAAAAAAAAAATATATATATATATATATATATATATATATATATATATATATATATATATATATATATATATATATATATATATATATATATATATATATGTGTGTGTGTATATATGTATATATATATATATATATATATATATATGTATATGTATATATATATATATATATTATATATAATTATTAATTATATAAATAAAAATGAAAAATAATAAACTAAGTCAAAAACATTAGAAAAATCAAAAAATAGGAAAATAAGATGCATTAACATTAATGTTTTGAATTTTATTTTCGCAAAAAAATGTAACTTTTGTCAGTATTGAAACTACGTTTTGAGCGCCCTTATAATGGTGTATAGTGGCATTCTCGATTATCCATTTTTCATATGAATTACTTGTTTAGTAGGAATTTTCATCTTTGATTCATATTCATATTCATGTTTGCATATTTGGGAAGTTGTATTCTGAATTGCTTGTCCAGTCTCCAGCTTAGACTCACTGGACGGGTTTGGGAGTAACTCCGTGAACGTTCGTACTGCCTCCCTGGTAGAATTTCGACTTGTTCATTCCGGTGCTTCTAGATTAAGCTGTTGAGGTTGATCGTGTATACACGTGGTAGAAGAATGGTTCATGCCGCATGGTAATACAATTTTCTTAATGTATCCTTTTTTCATTTTTTGTTGCCTGTAGTCTGAGTTTAAGTATTTATAGTAATGTACTATTGCTTAATCTGAAACAGGCATTTGTTTGGGTTAATTGGAATTAAATACTCAGACCTGACGATGAATTTAATTCTAATTAATCATCGAATTTGGGATGGTGCTGTTCTTTTCTCTTATCGGCATTATGGCTTTGAATTTGCTTCTATGGTGATGTTAATATTACTTGAATTGTATTTTTTTATTTTTACATAATTCTATATATATATATATATATATATATATATATATATATATATATATATATATATATATATATATATATATATATATATATATATATATATATATATATATATATATAGAATTTTAATTGCTTGTAATATAGTCAAATACATGTGACTCATCCCCTATTAAATGATGGTGTATGAAGAGTACATGTAAAATAGAGTTACTCAATGTTGTGCATGAGAAAAAGCCGGTTATACCTAAAACATGTACTAAGTACATGTGTTAGGTATAACCGGACTGTAGAACAGGGAATAGGGCCTATTCCCTGTTCTACATATAAGATCTATATATAAGGTAAGAGTAATTATGCAATCTGTAATACATCAAGTAGTAATATCCACGATAGCAGTTAAGCCTTTAACAGAAATCAAATAAATTTATTTCAAAATCTTACGAAAAATCCTGTTATATGTAATATAGGTACTAAACCCCTTGTTTTCTGTATTAACAAACATGGTGAAGGTACAAGAAAGGGTAAGGAGCAGAATCACATCAAGCAGAAAAAGCAACACATGGAGTTAAGACTTTATCAGCACCCAAATAAAATTGTAACAAAATCACACTCAGGAATGAAAGTAAATAAAAGTATTTCCGAAACCATGGACGTTTTCAAGGGCCATCCTTAGTTCCGAGATACTGCACTTTTTGCTTACATACTGTAATATATTACAGAAATTATCAAATATCAATCAAATATCAAATATCAAATTATCAATAGATCAAAGCTATTGAATAAATATATGAACACAGAATATTACAAGTTGATTAAGAATATAATAAAACTTTTACTATTTGCATATAAAAACTTGAACGAGCAGTCACACCACTGCTCTTCATAGAGTCCATGAAATTACTAAAGAAATGATGTTAGTTAAAGTCAAAGTAGACAACATGGAGAAAAAAATATGCTGATTTATTAAGAAAACATATATACTATCTGACTTTTTAAAGAGGTGATACGATTCTCATTCAATTTGCCTCAGCTTTCAGGTTAATGAAAAAATGCAATATTTCGAAAATTCAAATTAGCGATGTCGATACAAAGAAATGATTAAAGCATTCAAAACTACTTTTCAAAATGATCGAGCATTTCCACTTGAGCCCGAATCTTGATTTTGATCACATTCGATCCAAAAATCGAATGTTCGAAAAGTTCGAATTAAGCGTGACGATAGAAAAGGATTTTCCAAAAAACTTGCAAAACTTTTAATAAAGTCGAAATAATTTTTAAAAAAAAGTTTGCATAAATCTAAAATGAAGATTGGAAAAATTAATAATTGTATCGCTTTAACTTATAGCCTGTTGGAGATCATTTTTTCCAACCAATGTTTGTAGGCCTTCAAAGCAATCATTTCAATCAGTAGTTCATGGTTCTTTAACAAAACGTTGCGTTTGCAAATTGCCAGTCAGCAAACTAAGAAGAAAATAGTTTTTTCGTTAAAAAAGAATTTCGTAAATGGAGCGTTATTAAACTGATTTTTATGTAAGATGATATTTAACTCTCTGTACATAAGGAAATTATAAGTCAGTTGAAAGGAAATTGTATAGGAAATTATATCAATAGATAAGGAAATTATAATTCAGTCTGAATTCAAAAGAAGTTAGTAAACATTTCGAAAATTGGAATATTTGGACTACTTTATAATTCCTAACTACATGTTTTTAGCCATAGTTTTTATGGCAACATTCCTGTAATTACAATAAACGCAAATTTGTGAAGAAGCCTTCATATAGTGGCAAGTGGTATGTAAAAATTTTCGAAAAATCATATTTTGAGCTCCATGTGCAAACTTTCTGTTAAATTTTTCAGACCTGCAATCAGGGTGAAATCGAGAAGTAACTTAATGCTACTTCACTACAAGTTTAACGTTTTATTGCACAAGAAGAATTTCACAGAAAGAAATTGCTTTAATATAAAGTAGCGCACTGGTAAAGTGCTTTATTAATCAGAAGGTCGTAATACCATCATAGTAAAATTTATTTAAATTCATTTACAGTAAATTTCGCTCAAAACTTGAATTCGAATTTTAGACTTCGCCGTAATACTTTCCTTATACAATGCACTTACTATGTGTATAGGGAAAGTAAAAATGTTACAAAAGGTATTTATTTAACACAATATGGTTATTGACGAATTCTTGTTATATTCAGGAATGATCCATTAAACAACACTGACATCAGAGAAATTTAGTGTAGAATCTATTAAAATTGCCCTCCGTCAGAAACAAAATCATGTTTGAATTCCAGAACGAATATTACCGCGCACTTTGACAAGCATTGCAGGTTTCACCGTGTTAACGACACTAATGATACAACATTTTGACGGGTATTAATTGCTTTCCGTATACTCGTTTCGTTCGTTACTGGTGTCTATTTCTACTAATTAGACAACGAGATACAACTTTGTATTGGTTGTAATTATCTTTTTTCGTCTATCTTACATTTTAAATTCTCCGCTATGGGCGCTTCATCTCTTATATTCACTAGGACATGGTCACGTTACCATAGATAGACAGATAGAACGTATATATTCATGGACCTTTTTTTACAAAGTTATTGGGTTTCTTAAGAACTTTCCTAGGAACAGTGTAAAAAATAAATGACGATGTTTGTCTGTTCGCACGACTATGTCGTCTATAGCAAAAAATTTAAGCAACGTACGACCATGAAATTTGCTACACAGGTACTACAGGACTCGGGAAGGAGTACCTCGTTGTTTCTGTTTTAAAATTCAAATAAGTGTTTGGGTTATTTGATTTTCAGCACGATTTTGAGCTATTTTCACCCAAATCAGTTCTTTAGCGATTAAGAATATTATTTCAAAATTTCTATCTTAACACCATCGGAAAGAACGAAAACTTATCTTTCAAACAAACTTTGAACGGTACCCCTACGATTAACAGACGAATTTTCGGGGATTTTTAAAGAATATATACTTTTCGTGTATTGACGACCTTATCTATCTTGTATATATAGGCTGCCCGAAAGATATTTCAGCACAGTTTCCATCTTAGCATCATCGACGCAGCGTTTATTTTACTGTTGTGGTTGTTATAAGCTGGCGTATTGTTAAAGTGCTGTGAATTCTGGTGTAATTGTAATCAAAGGTTTGCATATTTAATCCCTGGCAATGCTGGTACATTTTCTAGGCCTTCCCGGCACTGCCTGGGATGTTATCCAGTAATTTTTCATCCAGTAATCCAGTAATTTTTCATCCAGTAATCCAGTAATTTTTCATCCAGTAATCCAGTAATTTTTATTTAGTAATTCATCACCCAGTAATTTTAAGTATATGAATGTCAAAATCACGATACTTTTTAAAAGCTAAAAGTTTCATTGCAATCATTTGATCTTCAAAACTTTTCACAAGACATTAAAAATATTCAAATTTACATAAACGTAAAAATACGTTGCAAACGCAAAAATACGTTGCATTTTCATTTAAAACTTATTTCTAACTAGCAGTATATCCGCTCTTCGTTATATATAATATAAAAAATTTTAAAATTCACAATTATGTACAAATTCCTGTAGTAATCTAAATCGCATTGTTCTTAAAAACACTCCATTAACATATTTCATTTTATTCTCCTGGCAAAAAGTATAAGAATCTCTCTTCTCTCTATACAAAATTTTCTTCACAGGCAGGTCCTGGTCCTGTTTGAAAAAAAAATTACAAAAATCATGTAATTGAATCAATATATGTCAAAATGAAAACGCTAAAAGGTATTAGAAGATATGCCCCGTAACATTTTTATTTTGTTTCAACAATTGGCTAAATACAATAAATGAGTTTGAAAAATCTATGCCACAATCAAACAGATGACGAAAGAAATAGAAAATATCAATAATTCCCATAATATTTAAATCCAACGGTTGTAATTGATATAATCTAGTCCAAAATGCCATACGGTTCATTTATAAAATTTATTTTCATATCAATTTCTGTATTATTTAAATCGCCAAAAAAAATAATAAAAATCTGTATAAACACATTTGATTTAAATTCATATGTAAGAAACATATCGTTTTCTTGAAATAAATTTGCGGAAAAAATATCGTCTGCACAATGTCAAAGGAAGTTTTAATTGTGCGTTTTTAACACTTTACAACAAAGTTGAAAAGTGTTTATGACTTTGTTCATTCTGTCTGTCTGTCTGTCTGTCTGTCTGTCTGTCTGTCTGTCTGTCTGTCTGTCTGTCCGTTAGCACGATAACTGCCGTAAAAATGAGTTTATCAAAATGAAATTTTAGTATGTTGTTCAGACGGTCTGTAGGACCTATGGGAATATAAATAAATAATATCACCCAATTAGTTTTTTATTGAACCCGGGTTGAAAAAATGAAATACATTGAACCCTATGGGACCTAATTTTTCAAACATTTTTTAAGTAAATTTAAAATTCACGAATTGCTTCGAAATTTTTAGGAAATATTCACATTATCCCATAGAATATATAAAAAAAAATTCAGTAAAATATGTTAAGTAGTTTTTTAATTAAAAAAATTATTTAATATAGGGAAAAAAACAAATTCAATTAAATTCTGACTTTGGGATATCTTCCAGAAAGAAAAGAGAGAGATATTATATAATAAATATCTCTCCATTTGTTAAAACGTTTTGCATATGGGAGTGGCTTCATATTTTAAAATAATTTGGTAGATAACAATTTTTCATTTTTTTTAAATTTTATATAACTCTTCATGATAAATTTAATTGATGGCATTTTAAATGCACTTTCCTACGTCCTAGAGAGTTAAAATTTGGTACAGAGCTTAAATTTGTAGAACATTTTATTCTACAGCAATTTGGTGGATCTTTAAATATAGATCATACATTTTTTTCGAAATGACCCGCAATTAATCCCCGTTCACTTTTATAAATCATTGTTGTAATATTGTTAAAAATTCTGATGTGGACAGCACATGTCTTTCCCTGCAGACTCATATTCGTTCTCTTTATTTATTCAATGATAATTTGAGTTTATCTGCACAACATAAGTATTTTAAATGACATTGAATTTACACGTTAAACTTAAATTTGGTTCTCATTTGATAACTGGACTTATTGTCAAAGGTGGCGTAGCGAAAACGCGAAAAAACTAGAATATCTCAAGAACGGCTAGTCCTAGAGTAATGGGGTTAGTCTTATTCTTTTTGTTGTCAAAAATCACATATAAAATAGGAATTTAATTGATATAATTGAGCACACGTAGTCTTTTATTTTTATATATAACGATTTTTGCTGGCCATTTCGCAAAAATAGCCCGTTCCTTTTTCCCGAATCGTAGTAGAATAACCTACAAATGATTTATATACAAAATTTTGTTAAATTTGGTATATAAATCACTTGTAGGTTATTGAAATATTATACTCCAAATTTTGTTAAATTTGGTTCATTAGTTTTTAGCTAGAGTGGATAAAGGCAATTTCTGCGGCCATTTCGCAAAGAAGGCAGATTCTTTTATTACGAATCGTACTATAATCTAATGAACATCAGGATTTCCCACAAAAAACATACCTACCAAATTGTATGAAATTCGGTCCATTAGTTTTTCAATTAGAGTGGATGTAATATCCACACAGACACACAGAAACATACACAGATACACCCTTACACACACAGACGTCTTCCTAAAAGTAGTTTTTTCGTGTTCTAGAAGTCCCAAAACGTGTAGATACTTTGAAAATTCGAGTTCCGATCTTCGGCACGATTCCAATACTTTGAGTACATACACATACACATATATATTATCTGTGTATTATCTGTGTATCTAAATTCCGTGCTTATGCAATTACAATAGTTGTGATTTTAAATGATCCCTAAACTTTTATTATTTCTTCAAGGAAGCCTAATTTTAACATATGCAGAATGCAAATATCTCAAGCGATTGTAAGATGAATTACATAAGAATTGCTGAATTTTTTTCACACAAAATTATTTAGCTCTGGAGTCTGGAATACAAGTTATATGAATGAAATATTCATTGATTTTGCATAAAGAATCAGATGATTTATATTTCGATACAGTTTTAAATATTTAAGTATAATAAATTACTGTAGTACTGTGATAATGTAAAAGATATTACCACTGAATGAATCACATTTTAGAAATTTTTAAATGAAATTACATTTCAGTTGGAAAGTGTTTCATAATCAATGCTTATGCATGATTGATCTTTCTTGTTTAATAATATCTCGAGAACCCCTGGTCCTAGAAACTTGAAACACAGACAAAATTTTAATAGGTGCCTACCCCCAAGTCTACCCACAAAATTTCATGAAATTCGGTGCATCCGTTCTCCAGTAATGAAGCGACAAACACACATACCCACAGATAAACTTTCAATTTTATTTATCTAGACTAGCAATATACCCGTTCTTCGTACGGCATATAAAATATAAAAATGCTTAAAATTCACAATCATGTGTAAATTTCTATAGTATATTTATTGTTATTCCAAATTCTTATCGTTATTATAGTATTCTTATTCTTATTCAGTATTATTCAAAACAGTCTATAAATATTTAAATTAATGCTCCTAAATATAAGTTTAAGAATATACGTTCTCGCTATACAAAATTATCTTCACAGGCAGATATGAGGAATAAAATCCTGATCCCGTTTGTAAACAAATTTACAGAAAATATAAAACTGAATCAATATATGCCACAATGAAAGCTCTAAAATTGTATTAGAAGATTTACCTGTACTACTTTTATTCTCTTGGATTAGAAGATGTACACATACTACTTGTATTTTCGAAAATTAGCAGATTATACACGGGTCTTGGAAGATATACGAGTTCTGCAATATATGGACTTAAAAAATCTTTCATCAAAATAAAACGGATGCCGCAAGAAATTGAAAATATCAATAAACGCCATAAATTTTTAGACCCAAAGGTCTTAATGGATACAATCCAGTCAAAAATGCAATTACGATAACATTTATTTTATATACCTGTCTTTATCAATTAAATAATATAATGTATATAAAATTTATTTTATATACATTTCTTTATTATTTAAATCAGAAAAGATTTAATAAAAATCGTCTGCCGCATAAACACATTGGATTTAAATCCGTTGTTAAACGACATCATTTTCTCCAAATAAATTTACGGAAAAATATCGCCTGCAACATGCAATGTCTATGGAAGGTTTAACTGTGGGTTTTAAATTAATATCTAGACAAACCCTGGTCCTAGAAACTCGAAACATAGATTCGAAGTCTGCCACGAACATTTAATCAAATTCGGCGCGACTGTTCTCTCGTGATAATGAGACAAACACACAAACACAGATATACAGTCAGATTTTAAATTAGCAGTATACCCGTTCTTTGTACGTAATATATAATATAAATGAACTTATAATTCAAATTATGTGCAAATTCCTATAGTATTTTAAATGGCATTCTTATTTAAAACATTCTATTAAAATATTTAATTTAATTCCCCTGTGAAGAAGTTGTTGTTGAGACCCAGACCGTCCGACCTACCAGAAAGGTGTAAGGTAACTGTATGGACGGCCGGGAAGTGCCACCCAATTTAGACCGGAACCCAGTGGGGGAGGCATCCACAGGGACCGTACCCTCCTTCCCCTACCACCAACCTCTCGGAAGGACTTACGGACCCACATGTTTAACGTGATCGTACTCCGCATGAACACGGCGGCATTTGTGGTAGCGTGCAAATCTAGCGCGCAAACCACGGGGATACCGCACCCGAGATGGCCAACAGCACGCGGTGTTCCGAGGTGGTCACCCACCAAGTACTAACCGCGCCCGATGCTGCTTGACTTCGGTGATCTAACGAGAACCGGTGTTTTCAGCACGGTACGGCCGTTGGCCCACCCCTGTGAAGAAGTATAAGAATTTCTATTCTTGCTATACAAAATTATCTTCACATGCAAATTTGAAGAGTAAAACATCCTTATCCCGTTTGTAAACCAATTTACAAAAAAATATGAAATTGAATCAATATATACCAAAATAAAAGCTCTAGCACTACATTGGAAGATGTACTCATACTACTTATATTCTCGTAGATTAAAAAATACACCCGTGTATTAGAAGATAGATTCGTAATATAATATAAGAGTTTGAAAAATATTTGCCAAAATGAAACAGATGACGTAAGAAATTATAAATACCAATAATTTACCAGTGATCTAAATCTGAAGACCTTAATTGATATAATCCAGTCAAAAATGCAATTCCGATTAAATGTGTTTTTATATACATTTTTGTATTATTTAAATCGGAAAAGATTTAATAAAATTGTCTGCTGTATAAGGCCATTGGATTTCATTCCGTTGCTAAGCAACCTGATATATTTTTCTTCAAAAAAAAATGCATTATGTAGAAATAAAAAATATCGTCTGCGTAGTGTAAATGGGAAGGTGGTGTTTAACTCTATGGAATAACCCCTGGTCCTAGATATCCTTCTATCCTCTAGATATCTCTCGATAACCCCTGCTCCTAGAAACTTGAAACATGGACTAAATTTTAAGTGACGCTATTTCACGACTACCCACAAAATTTCATGAAATTTGGTGCATTTGTTCTCCCGAAATGCTGAGACAAACTCACACGTATATAGACAGACAAATTTGAAGTTTTATTTATATATCTATAATAGATTAATTTTTTCAAGCATTCCTTTTGGGATTTAGCAGGGGATTTTTTTTCCGAATGGTTAAATTATAATACTTCATGTATCTATTTTTGTTAAAATTGTAGCGTTCTTGTTGAAAGACTTCACTTATGACTCAACAACAGGATTTTTTTCTATATCTTGGGAAACAATCGAGCAAAACATTTCACAATAAAAAAGGTGTAAGCTATGTGCGATATATTTGAAATGTAAACAAATCTATTTCTTATCTAAAACTTTTCGATCTATTTGTTTATTTTTAGAAATTCACTTATTAAATGGGAATCATGGCGAATATGGATTTATGATTCATTATTTGATTACTTCTTTTAACAGAATTTCGCATTTTAAAAGTATCTTTGCTTAATATGTTTTTAAATAACCAGCCAATGTATCATTTCGATTCAACTTTTTATTTTCGCATAAATCCATTGGATTTTTAATCGATTAGCAATATCGAAATACTTGAAAATATGTCTGTCTGTCTCATCATCACGGGAGAACGGCGAATTTCATGAAATTTTGTAGGTAGCCTTGGCAAAACCCCAATTAAAATGTAGTCCATGTTTTGAGTTTCTAGGACTTGGGCTTGTACATAGATATTAACTAGCAGCATACCCGTCCTTCGTACGGAGTATATAATATAAAAAAACTTATAATTCGCAATCATGTGCAAATTCTGATAAAATATTAAATTTATTGCTCACATAAAGAGAAGTTTAAGAATATCTGTTCTCACTATGCAAAATTATCTTCACGGGCAAATCTGAAGAATAAAATATCCTGGCCCCTTTTGTAAACAAATTCACACACAAAAAAAAAGAATTGAATCAATATATGCAACCACGTACTACTTATATTGTCGCAAATTAGAAAATATGCCAGTGTGTTAGTAGAAGCTTAAACATATTGTAATATGAGTCTTAAAAATATTTACCAAAATAAAAAAGATGACGTAATAAATTGAAAGTATCAAAAATCCCCGTAATCTTAATACCAGAAGGTCGTAATTGATTCCAATACATGCCAATATATATAAAAATTTTGCCAATATACCTGTACTACTTATATTGTCGTAGATTAGAAGATATACCCGTGCATTTGTAGAAGATTACTTGTACAACGTACTATATATGAGTTTCAACAATTTTCGTCATAATGAAACAATGGCATAATAATTTGAAAATATCAATAATTCCTGAATCAACTGTCCCCGAAATAACAATAATAATGATGTTTAAACCTGAAGACCGTAATTGATATTATCCAGTCAAAAATGCAATGTCAATGAAATTTATTTTATATACATATTTTTATTAGATTTAATAAAAATCGTATGACACATAACACATTGGATCCGTTGCTAAGCGACATGATATCATCTGCTTCAAATAAATTGATGCAAATCATGTCGTCTGAATAATGTGATCTCCATGGAAGGTTTGGCGACATTTTCGTCTCCATGATATTTTTATGGATTTACAAATATTTTTATCAATTTAGTGATATTAAAAAAATTAGTTAAATGCGTTACTAAGTAGGATGGATGGACTGACCGACAAATGCTACAGAAACATCATTTCAGTACTCTATTCTAAAAAAACAAATTTAATTTCATTGATTTGGGTCATTTTTATCAATTTGGAGACATTTCCACTAATTTGGTAAAGTTTAAGAAAAGTTACCAAGTTATTTAGAGATATTCCTCTCAATTCGTAGCTCTGAATTCAGATCTGAAGAATAAAATATGCTGATCCTGTTTGTATATATTCTAAATAAAAACAGTAAAATTGCATTAGAAGATACATACACCCGTTCTACTCTTTTTCTGCTTCAACAATCGGCTAAATGAATTTATTGGGTAAACACAATATATGAGTTTATTAGCTAAACACAATATATGAGCTTGAAACTTCTTTGCTAAAATAAATGAAAGTGATGTACGCAGTCCGCAATATATATAATTAAAAGAACAATCGAACCGTTCATTTAAAAAATATATTTTTACATCCATTTATTTATTATACAAATAAAAAAAATAATTGATATTAACAACACATTTAATTTCATTCCGTTGCCGAGCAACATGATATAAGATAGAATCTTCCTCATAAAATGCGAAATTAAATAACCATTTTAATTTCTTTATACTTCTAATCGTTGAGTAAAAGCTTGTGAAATACATGGAGGTTAATACATGTAAAAACATGGAGGTAGATTTTTCCATTTAAATTCATGTTTCAAACAATTCATGCTTTCAGATAGTGACTATTTAATGCAAAAATCCTGCATCAAACTCAAAAATAAAGTTTTAATTCCCTTGGACGTTTTAAACAAACGATTTTTATCCTTTGCGTTTGGATAAACCACGGAGTTGGAGAGTAGAACTCCTATAAAAAAAGTTCCGTTTTTCATTAATATCTCGACAACCCCTGGCCTTAGAAACTCGAAACTTGGGCAAAATTTATGGGGGGCTATTTCAAGGCCATCCACAAAATTTCATTAAATTCGGTTCAGCCGTTCTCTCGTGAAGATGAGATAAACGAAAGTTTCGTTTTTTACTAATATCTCGAGAACCACTGGTTGTAAAAATTTCAGACATAAACTAAATTTTAAGTGGGGCTATTTCTAGGCTACCCACAAAATTTCATCAAATTCGGTTCAGCCGTTCTCCCGTGATGATGGGACAAACAGACAGACAGACAGACAGACAGACAGACAGACAGACAGACAGACAGATTTTCAATTTTATTTATATAGACTAGCAGCATACCCGTTCTTCGTACGGAGTATATAATATAAAGAAACTTGAAATTCATAATCATGCGCAAATTCTTATAGTATACTAAATGACATGTTTAATCAAAATATTCTGTTAAAATATTTAATATAATGCTCCTAAAAAGAAGTTTAAGAATCTCTGTTCTCGCTATATAAAATTATCTTCATGGACATATCTGAAGAATAAAACATCTTGGACCCCTTATGCAAGCAAATATAAAAAAAAATATGGAATTGAATCAATATATGCAAAATAAAAGCGCTAAAATTGTATGGGACCCGTACTAATTATATACGCGAATATTAGAAAATATAACCTGTATTAGTAGATTAAATGTATAAATTGAAAATACCAATAAACCCGTAATCTTTAAATCTAAAGACAGTCATTTATTCCAATATATGTCAAAATTAAAGTGCTAAAATTATATGGGAAGATATACACGTACTACTTATAATGTCCGATTATTAGTAGAAGATTACCCGTTTTGCAATATGAGTCACAAACGTTTTTTGGTAAAATACAACAGACGACGTAATAATTTGAATATATAATTAATCCCCTTAATCTTCATACCAGAAGACTGTACTTGATTCCAATATATATGCCAATATATGTCAAAATATATGCCAATATACCTGTACTACTTATATTCTCGTAGGTTAGAAGATATACCCGTGCATTCCTAGAAGATTACTCGTACAACGTACAATATGCGTGTGTCAGCAATTTTTGCTGCAATAAAACAATGGCGTAATAACTTAAAAATATCAATAATCCCTGAATCAATAATTCCGGAAAATATCAATAATAATAATGTTTAAACCTGAAGAGTATAATTGATATTATCCAGTCCAAAATGAAATGGCAATGAAATTTATTTTATATACATATCTTCATTATTCAAATCGGAAAGGATTTAATAAAAATCGTCTGCCGCATAAACACATTGGATTTAAATCCGTTGCTAAGCGACATGATATCATTTGCTTCAAATAAATTGGTAGAAAAAATATCGTCTAAATAGTTATATTTCTATGAAACATTTGGCGACAGTTTCGTCAAATTAGCGACATTTTAAAAAATCGCCAAATTTATCGCCAAGTGGGACTGTAGAACTGACAGTTCCATTTTGCGACAAATTGACGAAATATCATCACAATACTATCCCCTAACAAAAAAACAATTAATATCATTTATGTAGCGCAATTTTATCAATTTCAAGATATTTTTATAGATTAAAAAACATTTTTATCAATTTGGTGACATTTTAAAAATTCGCTAAATGTATTACTAAGTAGGATGGTTGGTCTGACAGATAAATGCTAACCAAACATCATTTCAGTACTCTCTTCTAACAAAAAAAAAAAAAAAATTCATTGATATGTAGAAGACCCAAGCCACACGACCAACCCGAAGGTTTATGGCAGCTGTTTGTGTGTCGTTTATATCAATTTGGCGACATTTCCGTCAATTTGGCAAAGTTTAAGAAAAGTTGTCAAATTAGCGATATCCCTCCAAATTCGTAGCTTTGAATTTGCAGATCTGAATGAAACATTCTTATCCCGTTTCAATATACTAAATGAAAACACTACAATTGTATTAGAAGATATACCCGCTCTACTCTTTTTCTGTTTCAACAATCGGCTATATGAATTTATTGGCTAAACACAATATATGAGTTTAGTAGCTAAATACGATATAAGCTTGAAAACTCTTTGCCAAAATAAATGAAATTGATGTACGCAGTCAGCAATTAATATAATTAAAAGAAAAATCCAACCGTCCATTCATAAGATATACTTTTATATCCATTTATCCATTTATTTATTATTTAAATCGAAAAAAAAATAATAAAAACATTAACAAACACATTTAATTTAATTGCGATGCCGAGCAACATGATATATCCTCCTAAAATGTTAAAATTTATTAACCACTAACAGCACACCCGTTATTCGTACGGAGTGTATAATTTAAAGAAACTTAAAGTTCGCAATCATGTGCAAATTCTGTTAAAATATTAAATTTATTGCTCCTAAAGAGAAGTTTAAGAATATATGTTCTCACTATGCAAAATTATCTTCGCGATCAGATCTGAAGAATAAAACATCCTGCCCCCTTTTGTAAGCAAATTTACAGAAGAAAAAATAGGAATTGAATGAATATATGCAACCCCGTACTAATTATATTGTCGCAGATCAGAAAATATGCCAATGTGTTAGTAGAAGATTACCCGTATTACAATATGCGTCTCAAAAATATTTGCCAAAATAAAAGAGATGACGTAATAAATTGAAAACATCAATAATATCCGTACTCTTTATACCAGAAGGTCGTAATTGATTCCAATATATGCCAATATATATCAAAACATATGTCAATATACCTGTACTACTTATATTCTCTAGATTAAAAGATATACACGTGTATTTGTAGAAGATTCGTACAACATACAATATATGAGTTTAAACAATTTTTGTCATAATAAAATAATTGCATAATAACTTGAAAATATCAATAATCCTTGAATCAATAATCCCCGAAAATATAAATAATAATAATTTTTAAACCTGAAGACCGTAATTGATATTATCCAGTCAAAAATGCTATAAGAAAAATCATATGGTTCTTTTCTAAAATATATTTTTATATCCATTTATTTATTATTCAAATCGAAAAAATAATTATTAAAATTAACAGACAGATTTAATTTAATTGCGTTTCTGAGTAACATGATATAAGATAGAATCTTATAACATGTTAAATATGTCATGTCTTATAACATAAACTGCGAAATTAAATAACGATTTTGATTTCTCTATACTTCTCATTGTTCCGTAAAAGCTTGTTTTAAATAAACCATGAACCATGGAGATAGATTTCCCCTTTAAATCATGTTTCAAACAATTCATGTTTTCAGAAAGTGACTAATTAACGCAAAAAATCTCCCATCAAACTCAGAGATTAAATTTTAATTCACTTTCAAACGATTTTCAAGCTTTTCGTTTGGATAAACCACGGAGTTAGGGAGTAGAACTCCTAGGAAAAAGTTCCGTTTTTCATTAATATCTCGACAACCCCAGGTCTTAGAAACTCGAAACTTGGACAAAATTTATGGGGGTATATTTCAAGGCTATTCACCAAATTTCATTAAATTCGGTTCAGCCGTTTTTCCGTGATGATGAGACAAACGAAAATTTCGTTTTTTACTAATATCTCGAGAACCACTGGTCGTAGAAACTCAAAACACGGATATAATTTTAAGTGGGGCTATTTCTGGGCTACCCACAAAATTTCATCAAATTCGGTTCAGCCGTTCTCCCGTGATGGTGTGACAAACAGACAGACAGACAGACAGACAGACAGACAGACAGATTTTCATTTTTATTTATATAGACTAGCAGCATACCCGTTCTTCGTACGGATTATATAATATAAAGAAACTTGAAATTCATAATCATGCCCAAATTCTTATAGTATACTAAATGACATGTTTAATCAAAATATTCTGTTAAAATAAATATAATGCTCCTAAAAAGAAATTTAAGAATCTCTGTTCTCGCTATATAAAATTATCTTCATGGACATATCTGAAGAATGAAACATCTTGGATCCCTTATGTAAGCAAATATAAAAAAAAATATGGAATTGAATCAATATATGCAAAATAAAAGCGTTAAAATTGTATGGGACCCGTACTAATTATATACGCGAATATTAGACAATATAACCTGTATTAGTAGATTACATGTATAAATTGAAAATACCAATAAACCCGTAATCTTTAAATCTGAAGACAGTCATTTATTCCAATATATGTCAAAATTAAAGTGCTAAAATTATATGGGAAGATATACACGTACTACTTATAATGTCCGATTATTAGTAGAAGATTACCCACATATTGCAATATGAGTCTCAAATGTTTTTTGGTAAAATACAACAGACGACGTAATAAATTGAATATATAATTAATCCCCGTAATCTTCATACCAGAAGACTGTACTTGATTCCAATATATATGCCAATATATGTCAAAATATATGCCAATATACCTGTACTACTTATATTCTCGTAGGTTAGAAGATATACCCGTGCATTCCTAGGAGATTACTCGTACAACGTACAATATGCGTGTGTCAGCAATTTTTGCCGCAATAAAACAATGGCGTAATAACTTAAAAATATCAATAATCCCTGAATCAATAATTCCGGAAAATATCAATAATAATAATGTTTAAACCTGAAGAATATAATTGATATTATCCAGTCCAAAATGAAATGGCAATGAAATTTATTTTATATACATATCTTCATTATTCAAATCGGAAAGGATTTAATAAAAATCGTCTGCCGCATAAACACATTGGATTTAAATCCGTTGCTAAGCGACATGATATCATTTGCTTCAAATAAATTGGTAGAAAAAATATCGTCTAAATAGTTATATTTCTATGGAACATTTGGCGACAGTTTCGTCAAATTAGCGACATTTTAAAAAATCGCCAAATTTATCGCCAAGTGGGACTGTAGAACTGACAGTTCCACTTTGCGACAAATTGACGAAATATCATCACAATACTATCCCCTAACAAAAAACAATTAATATCATTTATGTACCGCAATTTTATCAATTTCAAGATATTTTTATAGATTTGAAAACATTTTTATCAATTTGGTGACATTTTAAAAATTCGCTAAATGTATTACTAAGTAGGATGGTTGGTCTGACAGATAAATGCTAACCAAACATCATTTCAGTACTCTCTTCTAACAAAACAAAAAAAAATTTCATTGATATGTAGAAGACCCAAGCCACACGACCAACCCGAAGGTTTATGGCAGCTGTTTGTGTGTCGTTTATATCAATTTGGCGACATTTCCGTCAATTTGGCAAAGTTTAAGAAAAGTTGTCAAATTAGCGATATCCCTCCAAATTCGTAGCTTTGAATTTGCAGATCTGAATGAAACATTCTTATCCCGTTTCAATATACTAAATGAAAACACTACAATTGTATTAGAAGATATACCCGCTCTACTCTTTTTCTGTTTCAACAATCGGCTATATGAATTTATTGGCTAAACACAATATATGAGTTTAGTAGCTAAATACGATATAAGCTTGAAAACTCTTTGCCAAAATAAATGAAATTGATGTACGCAGTCAGTAATTAATATAATTAAAAGAAAAATCAAACCGTCCATTCATAAGATATATTTTATATCCATTTGTCCATTTATTTATTATTTAAATCGAAAAAAAATAATAAAAACATTAACAAACACATTTAATTTAATTGCGATGCCGAGCAACATGATATATCCTCCTAAAATGTTAAAATTTATTAACCACTAACAGCACACCCGTTATTCGTACGGAGTGTATAATTTAAAGAAACTTAAAGTTCGCAATCATGTGCAAATTCTGTTAAAATATTAAATTTATTGCTCCTAAAGAGAAGTTTAGGAATATATGTTCTCACTATGCAAAATTATCTTCACGATCAGATCTGAAGAATAAAACATCCTGCCCCCTTTTGTAAGCAAATTTACAGAAGAAAAAATAGGAATTGAATGAATATATGCAACCCCGTACTAATTATATTGTCGCAGATCAGAAAATATGCCAATGTGTTAGTAGAAGATTACCCGTATAACAATATGCGTCTCAAAAATATTTGCAAAATAAAAGAGATGACGTAATAAATTAAAAACATCAATAATATCCGCACTCTTTATACCAGAAGGTCGTAATTGATTCCAATATATGCCAATATATATCAAAACATATGTCAATATACATGTACTACTTATATTCTCGTAGATTAAAAGATATACACGTGTATTTGTAGAAGATTCGTACAACATACAATATATGAGTTTAAACAATTTTTGTCATAATAAAATAATTGCATAATAACTTGAAAATATCAATAATCCTTGAATCAATAATCCCCGAAAATATAAATAATAATAATTTTTAAACCTGAAGACCGTAATTGATATTATCCAGTCAAAAATGCTATAAGAAAAATCAAATCGTTCTTTTCTAAAATATATTTTTATATCCATTTATTTATTATTCAAATCGAAAAAATAATTATTAAAATTAACAGACAGATTTAATTTAATTGCGTTTCTGAGTAACATGATATAAGATAGAATCTTATAACATGTTAAATATGTCATGTCTTATAACATAAACTGCGAAATTAAATAACGATTTTGATTTCTCTATACTTCTCATTGTTCCGTAAAAGCGTGTTTTAAATAAACCATGAACCATGGAGATAGATTTCCCCTTTAAATCATGTTTCAAACAATTCATGTTTTCAGAAAGTGACTAATTAACGCAAAAAATCTCCCATCAAACTCAGAGATTAAATTTTAATTCACTTTCAAACGATTTTCAAGCTTTTCGTTTGGATAAACCACGGAGTTAGGGAGTAGAACTCCTAGGAAAAAGTTCCGTTTTTCATTAATATCTCGACAACCCCAGGTCTTAGAAACTCGAAACTTGGACAAAATTTATGGGGGGATATTTCAAGGCTATTCACCAAATTTCATTAAATTCGGTTCAGCCGTTTTTCCGTGACGATGAGACAAACGAAAATTTAGTTTTTTACTAATATCTCGAGAACCACTGGTCGTAGAAACTCAAAACACGGATATAATTTTAAGTGGGGCTATTTCTGGGCTACCCACAAAATTTCATCAAATTCGGTTCAGCCGTTCTCCCGTGATGGTGTGACAAACAGACAGACAGACAGACAGACAGACAGACAGACAGATTTTCATTTTTATTTATATAGATTAAAAACGCACAGTTAAACCTTCCTTAGACATAGCATTATGCAGACGATATTTTATCTGCAAATTTATTTGAAGAAAATGATATCATGTCGAGTAACAACGGATTTAATTGTATTTATCCGACAGACGAATTTTATTAAATCTTTTCCGATTTAAATAATAAAGAAATGTATATAAAATAAATTTTATAGAAATTGCATTTTTGGCTGGATTATATCATTTATAGCCTTCAGGTTTAAAAATACGGGGATTATTGATACTTTCAATTTATTACGTCATCTGTTTAATTTTGGCAAAAGTTCATATATTATAACACTCATATGTAAAACTCATATATTGAAATACGGATAGTCTTCTACTAAAATACACGGGTATATCTTTTAATCTACGAGAATATAACTAGTGCTGGTATATCTTCCCATACACTTTTAGCGCTTTCATTTTGGCATATATTGCAATCAATTACGGGCTTCGGGTTTAAAGATTACGAGGATTATTGATATTTTCAATTTATTACGTCATCTGTTTTTTGGAAAAGATTTTTTAAACTCCGATATTGTAGTATGGGTAATCTTCTACTACTACAGGGGTATATCTTCTAATATTCAAGAATATAAGTAGAACGGGTATATATCTTCCCACACAATTTTAGTGCTTTTATTTTGGCATATATTGACTAAATTTCATATTTTTTGTAGATGTGTCGACAAACGGAACCAGGATGTTTTATTCTTCAGATGTGCCAATGAAGATAATTTAGTATAGCGAGAACAGAGATTATTAAACTTAATTTTAGGAGCATAATTTAAAATTTTTAAGAGAATGTTTTGAATAACAGTGTCATTTATAATACTACTAGCCAAATACCCGTTGAAAATCAACGGTCCCACAATAAGCAACCCTTGAATAATGTAAATTTTTAAATAATTCGCGTTTCACATTTATTCAGAAAATCGATAATTTTGGTGTGCGGACCCCTAAAGTAGAAAATATCGGAAAACTGAAACTGTACATGCTCTTTCTTTCAAACTATCTACCTGTACACCAAATTTGAAGTCTCTATCGCATCTCGAAACGTGGTTTTTCGTCATTTCACCTTCCGAAAGTTTTTCTCTGGCGCACCCCTTTAAATGAACATTTTTGAAAAACTATTTTGTCTTGGGTGTTTTCATCAAATTATTAGCCCATATACCAAATTTCAAGCCTCTATTAAATTTTAAAAGAGCCATTTCTCATTTATTCGGCAAATCGAACTTTTTAGTATGTGGCACCCCCTTAAGTAGAAAATATTGGAAATTTGAAATTGTAACACTTTCTTCCTTTCGAATGATTTAACCAAAAACCAAATTTAAAGTCTCTATCTCAGCGCAAAGCATGCTTTTCCATCATTTCACTTTTCGAACATTTTGGTGTGGCGCACACCCGCTACAGAACATTTTCGAGAAATTCGATTTTTCCAGGGGGGGGGGGGGTATCGAACGAACGACCCGTGTACCAAATTGTAAGTCTCGGGGTGTGGCTAAAAATGAGTGACAGACAGACACTTGGCAATTAGTATATATAGATAAAAAAATAATTTAAATTAGTATATATAGATTCTTTATAATGCATATTCCGTACAAAGAACGGATGTACTGCTAGCATATAAATAAAATTAAAAAACTGTCTATATGTGCGTATTTGTATCACTCTCACGAGAGAACGGCTACACTGAATTTCATGAAATTTTGTGGGTAGCCTTGAAAAATAAACCCCGCTTAGAGTTTCTAGGACTAAGGGTTATCGAGATATTAATTACAAGAAAGATTAATCATGCATAAACACTTCCCAACTGAAATGCAATTTTATTTAAACATCTCTAAAATGCGATACATTCAGCCGTGATATTTTTAAAATTATCATAGTACAATAATTGGAAACTTAAAACTTCATCGAAAAAGGCAATGCTATAAAAGCGCTTGCTTCTATATCTAAGTAAAATCAGTGAATATTCCATTCCTATCACTAATATTCCAGAACCCAGATCTAAATAATTTTACGTTCAAAATTCAGCAATTCTTTTCAAATTCATCTTACAGCTTGATGTGTTTGCATTCTGCATATGTTAAAATTAGGCTTCGCTGTAGAAATAATCAAAGTTTAGTGATAATTTAAAATAAAAAATATTATAATTGCGTACGCACAGAATATAGAAGCACAGATAATATGCAAAAATAAAGCTGTTTTAGTACGGATGCAACACTAAATATAAATACAAGAAATATCAATCATGCATAAAGCATTGATTACAAAACACTATCCAACTGTAATTTTATTTAAACATCTCTAAAATACGATACATTCAGCGGCGATATTATTTTAATTATTACAGAACTACAATAATTTATTTTACTTGAAAAATTAAAACCATAGAGGTAAAAGTACGTTCTAACTCCATGCTTAAAACTTCATTCAAACTTTATTCAACAGAAATAGGTCATTGAAATATAAATCGTCTGGCTCTCTATGTAAAAGCAGTGAGTATTTCATTCATACACTTTTATTCCAGACTCCAGTGTTAAATAATTTTACATGAAAAAAATTCAGCAATACTTATACAGCTCATCTTACAATCACTTGTTTACATTTTACATTCGTTAAAGTTAGGCTTCGTTGTAGAAATAATCAAAGTTTGTTGACCATTTAAACTCAAAAATATTGTAGCTGAGTTCCCCAGAATATGTATGCACAGAAAAAACGCAAAAATAAAGCAGTTTTAGGATGGATGCAACACAAAATATAAATTAAAAAGAACTTTAAAAATGACGATCTTGACACAAGCTGGATGCCATATTTCATTTTGAAGGTGGTCACGTGACCTCTTCCTATTATATGGATGTCATTATTATTTTAATTTTTATTTAAAATCTACCAAACATATTATACTGCAATTTTTTTTATATATTTTATGGGATAATTTGAATATTTTCTAAAATTTTCGAAGCAATTTGTGAATTTTAACTTGGCTTAAAATATTTTTGAAAAATTAGGTCCCATAGGGTTCAATGTATTTCATTTGATCAACCCGGGTTCATTCCAAAACTAATTGGGTGATATTATTTATTTACATTCCCATATGTCTCACAGACCGTCTGAACGATACTAGAATTTCATTTTGATAAAGTCATTTTTAAGGGCAGTTATCGTGCTAACGGACAGACAGACAGACAGAACAAAGTCATAAACACTTTTCAACTATGTTGTAAAGTGTTAAAAAATGATATAAAGCAATGTATAATGCTAAGCAATGGAATTAAACTCAATGAGTATATATACAGCAGACGATTATATTATAGCAGTATATCCGTTCTTCGTACTTAGTATATAATATAAATAATGTTAAAATTCACGATCATGTGCAAATTCCTGTAGTGTACGAAATGACACTGTTAATCAAAATATTTTATTAAAATATTTAATTTAATGCTCCTAAAAAGAAGTTTAGGAATATCTGTTCTCGCTATGCAAAATTATCTTCACCAGCAGATCTGAAGAATAAAATATCCTGGTCCCGTTTGTGAACAAATTTAAAAAAAATATTAAGTTAGAGCAATATATGCAAAATAAAAGAGCTAAAATTGTATGGGACCCGTACTACTTATATTCGCGAACATTAGAAGATATACCCATGTATTTGTAGAAGATTACACGTACTACAACATATGAGTTTCTAAAAGCTTTGCCAAAATAAAACAGATGACTTAATAAATTGAAAATATTAATAATCCCGTAATCTTTAAACCTAAAGGCCGTAATTGATTCCAATATATGCCAATATATGTCAAAATATGTGCCAATATACCTGTACTAATATTACCGTAGAAGCTATACCCGTACATCTGTAGAGGATTACCCGTACTACGTACAATATATGAGTTTCAATAATTTTTTCAAAAATAAAACAATGACGTAATAAGTTGAAAATAGCAATAATCCCCGAAATTATCAATAATAATAATGTTTAAACCTGAAGACCATGATTGATATAATCCAATCAAAAATGCAATATCCGTGAAGTTTATTTTATATACATTTCGTTTTTTTTTAAATCGGAAAAGATTTAATAAAAATCGTCTGCCTGCATAAACACATGGGATATAAATCCGTTGCTAAGCAACAAGATATTATTTTCTTCTAATAAATTGGCAGAAAAAATATCGTCTGCATAATGCTATCTCTAGGGAAAGTTAAATTTTTCGTTTTTAATTAATATCTAAACAACCCCTGGTCTTAGAAACTCGAAACATGGACTAAATTTTACATGGGTCTATTTCAAGTCTACCCACAAAATGTCATTAAATTTGGTTCAGCCGTTCTCCTGTGATGATGAGATAAACATACAGACAGATTTTCAATTTTATTTATATAGATTTTCCTTTTAATAAAATTTTATTAAATCATTTCTTAATAACTTACTAAAATATCATCTTCTGGATGCCACCATTTTTAATAACACGTGTTTTGCTCCCAAATTCTAATCATTTTCCTATCTTCTCAAGCGATACGTAAACGAAGAGTTATACAACTGTAGCTCAATTTCTTATGGATGCACATATATTATTTTTGCAATACCGTGTACTTTGAATAGATCAGCGTGGCATTACCAAAAACAATATGTAGAATATTTATTTAGAGGTGAATCTTATGAACTTTATAACCAAGAAAAGAGGCAAAAGTTCTAAATATAAGACTGAAAACACACTTAGGGGAGAGGAGACTCCAGAAATATTTTGAATAGGTCAGAGGGGAGATCTTGAAAAAGAGAAAGTGTAGAATTTAGGAGGTGAATATTATGAACTTCCTAAGAGAAAGATGCAAAAATTCTAAATATATGACTGAAAGAAGCGAGAATACATCTAAGAAAAAGTAGAACTCTAGACACAACTGAAAACAAAATAACAGGGCTTCTGTTCAATTGAAACAGACTTTCAGAAACAGTTAACAAGAATTAAATTCAAGGTTACAACTTTCACAAAATAGCTACGCCAGAAATAGACAAAAATAGCAGATTAAATCTTTGCACGTTCTTTCTACTGACCTCCGCTCTTTTTCCCTTCAACCCATTTCCCGCAGTTTCTCTTAGAGTTTTTAGCATCAAATAAATGAAGCATCATTTCTCGTTCACTTGTAACGTCTTGGTTCGAGAAAGTCGGGAAACTTGACTACAAATTACGTTCAAAGTACTTCTACGCACACCTTCATGCTTTTCAGTTTAATCTTGATAGAGGCTTTTTCATTTTGCTGACTTTCTTATTTCATTATATATTTTTTTTCTCTTCTCCTTGTAAAAAGTGATTTACCTTGCCCAAGTGCAGTGAACTTCATTTTTCTTTCGTAACGCAACACGAAAGATAAACGCACTTTGAGGCAAGAACAGAGAAAATATTTTACAAACCCACACGCAGTTAGATTACATTGAATTTATGTTTTCAAGTTTGCAGTATATTTCAAACACTTGACAACGCTATATTCCTAGGGATAAATTCAAATTAAGTTGCAATAAAATAAGAAATAAAATTAATGAACTGACTTATAATTTAGATAATACCGACCATTTATCATGTCCAACTTAGTTCGACATGATAAATTGATGAATTTTCGATTAACGAATTGTCTAATATCGTTTAATGCTTTAATATAAGAATTGTGATCGTTTAATATTCTTTATCATTAAATACCACATCGTTGAGTGATAGTTCAAATAAATATATAATCACACGCTACATTATATGTTGATTGTAAACACAGGCAAACTAGGTAAAGAAATTGTGCACGGAGTTGTGACTTTCCAAAACAAACATTACACGTCATTAATCTTATTTGGTTTTACTTAATAAAAATTTCAAATTACGGATAACTAGGAAATATTCAGTTTTCGAGATTTTACTTTATATTATTTGTTTACATTTACCTGCTATTTTTACTTGCAATTCAGTCGTTAATGATATGAAAGAGGATGGTTTTTACCACAGTATGACTTGTAAACCACTACAAGACATTAAAAGATTCAAATATATTTTAGTTGATTAAAACTGATAGTTTAAAGTTTTTATTCGATTTTAATGATTCAAATGTTTTCAGGACGGGTTCACCAATACATGTCTGTTAAAGAAAATTCAAATCATTTACTTATACTCACCATATATATTCATTTACTTTTATCCATTTTAATTTCTATTGTACTCCAATTATCACTTATTTTTATCGCATTCATCACAATCTTTTATTTTCAATCTTTCACGTTTTTGTTTTTCTTGCCTTGCATTAAATTAAAATTCACATTACAGATAGAATAAATGTTATCTGACATATTAAACTACATTCTAACCATAAATAGGTACTAAAATTCTTTGAAATGTTTTAATGAAAAGTAACACATTGATTAACAAAAAGCATGCAATAAATTAAATTGACAGTTTTAAAACATAAACGAATACTAAATATTTATAAAATAATTTTAAAAAATAACCTAATAAAATATGATGAAACTTGCTATCAGTTCAAAGGATAGTTTTACAACAAAAGCTAGCATATGCATTGATAATTAAGTTTACAAAAACATTTCAAAACATAACTCCAAAAACACGAAAAAATAAATTGCAACGAAAATTTTCTCGGACACTATGCTAGAACTTCTGAACCCAATGATAAATTAAAGTAATCAAAGAATTTTCCTTCAGGATATCCATGTAAACTTTCAATAGATCTTCACAAAACGTTCCAAATTTAGGAATAAGAATGTCTTTTTTTCCACAAAACGATTTTCTGTCAGCTTTTTATTAAATACAGAAATTTTTCGAAAAATGTATTTTAATATGCTTTTAATGTTAAAAAGTTACAGGACATATCTGCTTTAGAGAAAAAAATAAATGATTGTCTGTATATAAACAGGTTTTTCTTGTAACATACATAAATGTATTGTTAAAAAAACCAAAAAAATTTTTAAAATGCAATTTAACAAGCTTTTAATGTTGAAAAGTTAGAAGACACATCTGTCTTTGCGCAAATATTTTTAACAGCCCCTAAAATAAAATAACTGAGATAACTGCCGAAATACAGGGATCTTGTCATTACTTATCCTTGAATTAAATTTCACCAGGATCTAGGAATTCGGGAATTACTATTCCCATGGGCGCCCATAGAACTTTTTTCAAGAAGAGGGCAGACTTAAGGTTAAAATGTACAACATCGTCTATTTTGGTGCCCGTCTTTGTGACCTTAACGTCCAGAAGGTCAAGTGCCCCCTTATCTCTCCCTATGGGCGTTCATGACCATTCCTAGTTCGAACTACGTAATATTATTTTAAAACTTAATTATTAATGTATGTAATTTTCTAATATTCCTTTGAACAAAATTCCCGTTCTTTACAAATAATTCAAAAAAACTTCTCAACACAAAAAGCACAAGAAATATATTAACGTAACCTGTCGCTCGATTTCCGAAACAAAAAAAATGCTACGCCATATTTGTTATCTTAATCCCTGATAAATTTCTGTTAAACATGCATCTCGCGTCTGAAGCAGCCTAGTTTTTGAATACTAATAAGCGATTGGACATGCGTCAAAATTGGCATTCTATTTAAATCGAAGGAGAAAGGAAGAGAGAAAAGGCATATGAACAAAGGAAAAGCAACCTAACAATTTGACCTCAGAGACCTGATATCAGAGAGTACGTTGTCACTGGCCTTGAAATCATTGGTAAGTTGTCCCTTTGAAGATGAAGCGAATGTGTCATATTCCTTGACAGTGAAATAGATGTGTAATAGAGCAATTGCAAGAGTATCTGGTCTTCGATGTGTATCACGAATCGATATCTAACATTGTGTGTTTCACGATTTGTCGTTTTACTTATTGTGTAAGATTGTTCTGTGTTGCAAATAAAAGGATATCTGGAAAGCAATTTATTATTGAGAAATTTATTGATTGTACGACTGTAAGCTTTCTTTGACATGGGATTATTTCTTTTACTTTTTTTATTCTTCCGCGTGGCATATTTTGTGTATTCTGATCATTTTTCTTCTTTTTTAATGGAGAATTATTATTTTTGGAGCACAAATTCTTTTAAAAAAATTTAATGTGAGTTGTACATGACTTTCACTACATAGTGCAATGAATTTACTTCTTTCACAGCAAAATTATGAAATACAAGATTCACAACACAATGTTTTTGGCATTGAATTAACTTAACATCAATTGAGATTGGGTGTTTTTGACAACTTATGAGTCCAAGCAGAATATATACGTGACGCACGCATACGTGATAGTTCACACATATTCACGTGAACAATCTTCATCAAAATAAAATTGACATATAAGTAATATTCTGTGAAATAAATGAATGTTGGCAAATTCTCTGGCATTAAAATATAAAACTATTACAAAACATATCTCGTCTCGTGAATATAGCAAATTAGATGCACGATAATCGGATACTAATAACGGTATCTGATAATTTTTTTAATTGAGATATTTTTATTGAGTGGTGGTATATCATTTCCATTTTTATATAATTACCAGTTTCTGGGGGTGCCGGTATCACAACTAAATTGTCCTCTGTTTGCTGATTATTTTTCATATTTCACTTTACTTATATGGCCAACCGTTAGCTTTTTCTTACTTTCGTACATTCTTTGTATAAGGAAGACTTAATTATTTGAACACAAATTCAAGTAAATCCTTTAGTTTGAACTTAATATAGGAGTTACTTTCATCTGCTAAGGCTATTTCGATTCATAAATACTGAAATGAACGATATTTCTATTTAAATTTTTACTCATTGTTCCAAATATTTTCTATGCGATGCTAAAGTACTGGCCAGTTGTGAATAAATTAATGATGTTATTAAAACCTATGAAGCGTCTCTCTCTAATAGAAAATAGTACTCGTAAATCAAGTTCTAACCCCATTAGTGATGTTATTAAAACCTATAAAGCTTGTCTATGTAATAGGATATACGGATCTATTGAAATCCATATAGGGAATGAAATTATAAAAAATAATCACGATGACGTCAAAAATTGTGTATTATAGAACGATTCGATAATAGAGACAGCACGTAAAGTTACTTTTGGAAATGACTATTTTTTTCATATCAACATTTAAAGTTCTAAGAAAAGTATATTATTTGACGTAATTTGTGTGGATACGTTTTAACATTATGTAAATCTTCAATAAGTTCAGCTCATGCAATGATAAGAACTTCAAGAATGTGGTTTCTAAACATGTATAGAAAATTAATACCTTTACTTACGTCACTGAATTTTACAAAACTATCGATCGAAATAATTATTTAACTAAACTGTAACATGTTTAAAAAAAATTAGATGATCGGGGAAATACCAACACTTTATACGCGAAACAAGTGGGCATTCGACCTCTGAGACAAACTATTGACATCTTCGAAACTGTCTTTTCTTCATTTACATTTGCACAATATACGTAATATACCACCCAAATTCGGTCCCAATCGTTTCAGCAGTTTTTGAGATAACGAATGGTGAGTGATTTTGACAAAATCTCGATTTATAGTTAAAATATAAACATTTTTCAGATTTCTGTTTCTGTATAATACACACAGTATACCACCAAAATTCCAATCGGTTTCAACGGTTTAGGAGATTACGAAGGGCCAACGATTTTGGCAAAACCCCTTTTAATATCCAAACTATATACATTTTATAGAATTTATTTTCTGCGGTCACATCTAGATAATATATTTGATCCAAATTGCTTCAGGGATTTTCAAGATTGAGAAGGGTCAACGACGTGCACCCCCCCCCCCCCCAACACACGCACACACCGACTAAAGTAATTTCATATACTTAGGGACAACACTGATAGATTTAAAGTGAAAACTCGTATCTTTGTAATTAAATCATGACCAGCATGCTTTTTTCTGGGATGTCTGGGTTAAAATATTTTTTTTTTCAATTTATTGGTAACATCACATCTATTTAGAAAACTGGTACAAGTCATAATCATTATCTCTATAAATTTGTAATAATACTTAACAGTAATACTGGATTAGATCAAATTAAAACTGTGACGCCCTTTGTGAGAAATTCATGAAATTACCAATTGAGTTTAATAAATACCATTAAGAAAAAAATTACTGATTATTAATTTATGCTGCTTTGAAATTATAAGAAGCGAGGCTAGATATGTTCCATTTGGATTACCAGACAGCTGTAAACCCAAAACAGATCCATTTAAAATTCGTGCAGCATGAGTTTACTTAATTGCATTCTTAGATTGGAATGCTATCATGCCGAAACCATTAACTTTAATAATCGTTTTCGCCAGAGTACTTTCATTTGATATCTACAGTATGTGCTCCTCGTCAATCTGTCGGTTAAGAACTTTCCGAAGAGACGTTAAATTACGTCGAAAGGGGGTGGGAGGTTGCACTCGGTCGTCCCGGGTTCGATTCCCGCCGCTGCCCAAACTGCCGCCGTGTTCACGCGGAGTACGATCACGTTAAACATGTGAGTCCGTAAGTCCTTCCGAGAGGTTGGTGGTAGGGGAAGGAGGGTACGGTCCTTGTGGATGCCTCCCCCACTGGGTTTCGGTCTAAATTGGGTGGCACTTCCAGGCCGTCCATATAGATACCTTACACCTTCAGATAGGTCAGACGGTCTGGATCGAAGAAGAAGAAATTGCATCGAAAATCATATTTCTGACAATCGAAGCAAATGATCTATGCAATATCAAATTGAAACGTTTATCACTATACATAAAGCTTGTGAAAATATACCTTCTTAATACTTACTTGAAAAAAGCAGGTATGTAGGTGACTACAATTGTTACGAGGGCTTTTTGAGTCCTCTTCCTCAGGTCAAAAACAGTGTGCTTTTAACAACTGCTATGAACCAACTGCGTCGTGGCAGGCAAAGGGGCATTCGAATAGAGCTAGAATCGCACACGAATCAGAACTTATACAAAACTTTGCTGCCCCAACCGGGAATCGAACCACGGATCTTCGTACTGGCCAGCCGACGCTCTACCTTTGAGTTACTGGGACAGAATTTCAAGCTTTATTCCATTACAGAATTTCAAGCTTTATTCCGTTACAGAATTTCAAGCTTTATTCCATTACAAAATTTCAAGCTTTATTCCATTACAGAATTTCAAGCTTTATTCCATTACAGAATTTCAAACTTATTTTAAGCATTCTTATCATCAAAGTGGACTCTGCATTCTCCCTTCTTACTAATATTTATCCACCAGGTCAGTTTCCTACGTGGTCGTCGACTTCCCGATGTAAAATCGACGCACAATACACCAGAGTCCACCGAATCCGTGCTAGTCGTATTAGGGTCACTTTTAGACCTACAGAGTCGACTTGTTCGGGCGCCATTTTAAAAAATCTTGCTGCCCCAACCGGGAATCGAACAACGGATCTTCGGTCAACTTGTGGACTCTGTAAACTGGAAAACAACGAGAGAGATTTAAAATAAACTGAGAGAATAAAATATTTTAATTTTTTCTCTTAGTTAGCGATTTTAATTATTTCTCTCAATTTTAATTTAAATCTAAGTGTTAATGCTGTTTATCAGTCCCGCTTCCATCGCCTTCGTGTGAGAGGATGGAGACCTCTTATAAGACCTGAGTTGATATGTTCGTCATTGGATTTAGATTTCAATGGCTGATACCACCGTTAGCGCTTCTCACTGTAAGTGTTCTAGTTCTGGTCGAATGCCTCTTTGCCTTCCACGACGTAGTTATTTCTTAGTGGTTGTTAAGACCATATTGCTTTTGACCTGAGAAAGAGTGCGTAAAATGTCCTCCAAACTATTATAGTCACCTAATTTTCATATGTTTTCTTTTTTCAAGTATTAGAAAGCTATATTAAACATATATATATATATATATATATATATATAATTTTATATATATATAATATATAATTTTATAGGTGTTTTAAAAAGTTAGGTTTATCGTGTTACATCTTCTTACTTTTCGTTCATTGGATTTTCAAACTTCTATTATTATATATATATATATATATATTTTTCACACTGTAAAAGCATTTGTGAAATATTTTTAACTGCAGTATATATGACAAGAATTCTATGGAGCTCTTCATATGGTGGCCAGCGGTGTGTATACTTAATTTTAGAAGAAGCTGATAAGCATTTTTATATTATATTACAGACACGTAGCCAGAAAAAATTCATTTTTAGAAAAAGTTGTTAAGCATTTTTATACTCTATTACAGACACGTAGACAGAAAAATTTAATTTTAGAAGAAGCTGATAAGCATTTTTATATTATATTACAGACACGTAGCCAGAAAAAATTTAATTTTAGAAAAAGTTGTTAAGCATTTTTATACTCTATTACAGACAAGTAGACAGAAAAAATTTAATTTTAGAAGAAGCTGATAAGCATTTTTATACTATATTGCAGACACGTAGCCAGAAAAAATTTAATTTTAGAAAAAGTTGTTAAGCATTTTTATACTCTATTACAGACACGTAGACAGAAAAAATTTAATTTTAGAAGAAGCTGATAAACATATTTATACTATATTACAGACACATAGTCAGAAAAAATTTAATTTTAGAAAAAGTTGTTAAGCATTTTTATACTCTATTACAGACAAGTAGACAGAAAAAATTAAAGTTTTAAAGAAGTTGATAAGCATTTTTATACTATATTACAGACACATAGCCAGAAAAAATTTAATTTTAGAAAAAGTTGTTAAGCATTTTTATACTCTATTACAGACAAGTAGACAGAAATTTTTTTTAAAAGAAGCTGATAAGCATTTTTATATTATATTACAGACACGTAGCCAGAAAAAATTTAATTTTAGAAAAAGTTGTTAAGCATTTTTATACTCTATTACAGACAAGTAGACAGAAAAAATTTAATTTTAGAAGAAGCTGATAAGCATTTTTATACTATATTGCAGACACGTAGCCAGAAAAAATTTAATTTTAGAAAAAGTTGTTAAGCATTTTTATACTCTATTACAGACACGTAGACAGAAAAAATTTAATTTTAGAAGAAGCTGATAAACATATTTATACTATATTACAGACACATAGTCAGAAAAAATTTAATTTTAGAAAAAGTTGTTAAGCATTTTTATACTCTATTACAGACAAGTAGACAGAAAAAATTAAAGTTTTAAAGAAGTTGATAAGCATTTTTATACTATATTACAGACACATAGCCAGAAAAAATTTAATTTTAGAAAAAGTTGTTAAGCATTTTTATACTCTATTACAGACAAGTAGACAGAAATTTTTTTTAAAAGAAGCTGATAAGCATTTTTATATTATATTACAGACACGTAGCCAGAAAAAATTTAATTTTAGAAAAAGTTGTTAAGCATTTTTATACTCTATTACAGACAAGTAGACAGAAAAAATTTAATTTTAGAAGAAGCTGATAAGCATTTTTATACTATATTACAGACACGTAGCCAGAAAAAATTTAATTTTAGAGAAAGTTGTTAAGCATTTTTATACTCTATTACAGACACGTAGACAGAAAAAATTTAATTTTAGAAGAAGCTGATAAGCATTTTTATACTATATTACAGACACGTAGCCAGAAAAAATTTAATTTTAGAAAGAGTTGTTAAGCATTTTTATACTCTATTACAGACACGTAGACAGAAAAAAATTTAATTTTTGAAGAAGCTGATAAGCATTTTTATACTATATTACAGACACGTAGCCAGAAAAAATTTAATTTTAGAAAGAGTTGTTAAGCATTTTTATACTCTATTACAGATACGTAGACAGAAAAAAATTTAATTTTTGAAGAAGCTGATAAGCATTTTTATACTATATTACAGACACGTAGCCAGAAAAAATTTAATTTTAGAAAAAGTTGTTAAGCATTTTTATACTCTATTACAGACACGTAGACAGAAAAAATTTCGGAGGGGACCCCCAATTTCTGACTAAATCATTTCTGATAAAACACATATATAATTGCTCAATATTTATATAATTTAAATGCATATACAACTCACAATACATTTAAAAAAAATCTGATGTGGGCAGCACATGACTTTCCTTATATAGTGCAATGAATTTACTACTTTTACAGTAAAAAAAAAAAAAGGTTATTCTTATAGAAGATACTTATATTCTTTCTAAGATATTGAATTTTCATCAATTAGTCGTCATTTCATTGATTTAGCGACATTTTTATCCATTTGGCGAGATTTTTGCTAATTTGGCAAAATTGAAAAAAGTCCTCAAATTGGCGACATTCCGCCAAATTCGTTGCCAAAATCTCGCCAGGCGTTATGGATGGAGAAATAAGTTATTCTTATAGCAGATAAATGACTATTGGCGTTCAAATACAAAAGTATTACTCAAATTATCTTTTCTCATGAATGGAATAAGCTAGATCCACGAGATCGATGTCACCAAATTTATCGCATGATATTACATATGAAAAGTGAACATGTTTCTCAACAGATAATATTTTTTTTAATTTTTGGGATTTTTTGGTAAATTTATCTGAAAAATTTCAATATCTCGAGAACGGTTCATGCTAGCGTTCTAAAGTTTATGCCAATCGTTTTCTAAGGAAAAATTACTCGAGAAATGTCTACTTGCGTAACTTTATTAAAGGTTATGATTTCTTGATGATTTTTTCAAAATTTCACTCGAAAATTTAGTAGGGTTCTGAACATTCGATTGCGTTTAAAAACAATAAGCTTCCAGTATTCACGGATTATAATTTTTGTACCAAATTTCATTCGAATTACTCCATTCGTTCGTGAGATATCGTCTCCACAAACTCACTGACACACACAGACATGTTGGATTCGTGACCAGGGATGCTTGAAACGTGCTCTCCCGTCGAAATCTCAAGTTCGAATTTTCGACTCCGTCACAATACTTTCCTTATACATGGTAATATGTATATAAGAAAAGTAGTATATCAAATGTCTAAAGTTGGAAAATAAAGTTATCTAGTGAGATAACCTAAAACCATATATAAAAAATCTAAATTTCGAGGATCAGGCCCACGAGCCCCCACCCCCACCCCCCCCACCCCGGCCACGCCTTTGCTCTATTTCACACTTCTTTGGTAAAGCTCCAAAAATGACAAAACTGTGAGTGTAAATCCTCAGTGATATAACCCCCTGATATAAACCGTTTTCACATATATATATCCACTTTGACTCAAAAACTAGCTGATGACATTTGATAAATTTTCATTTATGTTACTTATGCTTTATACTGGTGCTGACAATTGGATAAAAATAAACTGGACTTTTAAATTGATTCAAAAATCGACAAAATCTGAAATAAAAGAATAAATATGTTTAAAGTTTTAAGTAGATGCTTATTTCATATGTACATTTTTAAGGTAAAAACGAATAAAACTATAGCCCCGCCGTTCTCGAGATATTTTGGCAACTTGGCGCCATTTTAAAATGCGCCAAGTCAGTGAATGAAGAATTATTTTTTAAACTGTAAATTCGGTGCAATTTCAAATGAGCATACATTTTATGTGTATGATAAAACTCAAAATAAGGTATGTAAAAAATAAAAAATTAAAAATGAATTTGAGTCTGCAGGTAAAGTCCTGTGATGCCCACACGACATTCTGACTCTCGGTTTCTTTACTAATTTGTTTAACTAACACTTTTTTTCATCTTTTATTTACGGAGCTAGTTTTGCTGACAGTAAAAGTTTACGTCTTGGGACACTAGGTTTGCTGTTGTTCAACAAGGCATAGTTATTTTCTCTTAGCTACTGCTGAACGCCTACATAGTGAGACTGGCGTCTAACAAAAACTTGGCAGTTGTTTTCGCTTCAGTTTTCGATACCATTTTAGAAAAAAAATATATATACAAACATAATTTGTGAGTATTGTTCAAAAAGAAAGTGCATTGACGCGTAAAAAAAATAAAAGTTGTAAAAATGTATTTAAATGCGAACAGATTTTATTAAAAGATAAAAAATCATTATTTGACAGCAATTTATTTTTAGTTGATATCATATATTTGACAAGATAAATAAATAAATAAAGCAAACAATACATATTTGTCGAACCGTTCATCACCAATGATAAGTTGTAAAATAATACAAACAAATTTCTCACATAGACAGTCATAGTAGTGTAACTGGTAGACAAACTATATGCAATCCAGGAGCCCTTGATTTCATTTCCGGCTCAGGCCGAGTGAGATTACGAGATGAAAGTAATTGTAAAGCTCTACAAAGCCACTGCAGTATACAAAGCTCTACAAAGCTATTGCAGCTGCTTGATATAGAGTATTATGTAAAGTTCACTATCCCAACTAATAACAGAGTATTTTCGAACTGGTCAGCCGACCTGGGGTCTATCGTGATTTCTCTTCTTCTTATCTTCTTCGAAGGAGAAACAGAGAGAATTCTGAGGGTCCCGATCCAACTCTCAAACTATTGAACTACTGCGACGGAATTGTCAGCTTTTATCGTCGAAATGAACCCTACACTCTCCTCCCTCATAACTCAGATCGACATGAAACTGACGATCTAAACGACCACTCTACCTTGTTTTATACAGGCTAGCATCCTGTGAGGCCTTAATGGTCATGGTTTTGAAACTGGTGCCGTAATTCATAGAGTCCGTCGAATATTCGAAATAAGGTCTTTTACAGACCTCCATGATTGCTGTATCACATCTCCATGGTTATGTTGTTCGGGCACCATTGTAAATTACTCCTTGTCCCGATTCACATCACAGATCTTCAAACTGGCCAGTCGACGTTCTAAACATTGAGCTACTTGGGCGGAATTCCTAGCTTTTATTGTCAAAGTGGGTCCAAAAAATATTTCCATTATAACATGATTATCGTATCTTTATACCAAGCAACCATTCTTTATCGCAACTCAATTCATCAAGTTTTTGCGCTATTGCGACATGGTTAATCATGATTATCTGCAATTACCAATTTTCGAATTTAGTGGTGCACTGGGCAGAGGGATCGACGATCCAATGGAGAAAGTTACAGTTGTAAACTTCGTTTTCTGACATGACTCCTGTGAAAAACTATTATTCAGACAGTATCACCCTATAGCTATACCACCTTTATTTGATTTTGCTTATTTGTAATATTAGGCACCATCATTTAAGACCTTTAATGGGTGCTCACGCATTCATAGATGAAGCCAGGATCTCAAAATAGGGGAGAGGGGGGAGCTCGACTTTTCAAATGGGATTTACAGTGCTAGTTATCCTAGTTATGCTAGTTTTTACAGTGCTTATTAACCAATGTGAGCACAATGATGAGTCAATATGACTGTTCAGCTAGTATATATTTGGGACTTCTAAAGCTCCCCTGGAATCACACAGGAAATTTTCGTGAAAATTTAGTAAATCGGGATATTTGATTATGCCAATAATTGCCTCATAATCTTCAGAAGACTAATATTGATAGCTTTTATTGATATTGGGATAATGAAAGTCAAATATGAAATCCGGTACGAAAGTAATACCTCCCCTCCTTTTCTTTTTTCAGAAAGTTTAATTCATGGAACTTTAGCTTTCATATGACTCAATCATTAAAAAACCTGCTGTTATATTTCCATATAATCGCAACTTTCTATTCACTTGCGCCATCACTGAGACAGTCACTGAGTTCTCTTACACCGTCTTATCAACAGTCGCTTTGGGGCTTGTCAACAATGTCAGTTTCCCCAATCTTGGGGTGTCTATTTAACTGTGCTCACATCGACACTAATGTCACCATAAACATCTCTGAGACGAGTACGGATTTCAAAACGCTGGAGCGGCTGTTGTGATACCGGAGATTGGAATGCAGAGTTTGGCCAAGAGCAGAACCACATATAAATGATGGCGCAGATATGTGGAAAAATAGCAGGGTGTTTATTATTTATTTTAGTACACTTCATGAAAAAAAAAACATAGTTCGAGGAATTAAATTGTCTGGTGAACAAATAGGAGGCATTACTTTCATACCATCCTTTGCAGAAATCGGATAATGTGCAAGGCCATTTACAACTAAATACGGACATTTGGTGGTTTTGCTCTTCCCGGATTTCTCGGCTTTTCCTGGAAACTGAATGTTTTGATACAAGATGTATATCAACATTTCATAACATGAATGAGGGGGAGGGGGCCTTCTAACTTGAACTCTACAAGTTGAAGGAAAAAATTCAGTGAGTAGTGTGAGGTAAAATTTGCTTATTTCTAGAAAAATGCCGGATAAATCATCATAGAAAAGCTGGAAAAATTAATGCATTTGGCGAACCATTTAGAGAAATTTGCGGCACCTTCTACGATCATATACAAACGAAACGAACTTAGTACTCGGTTTTTCAACTTCACAAATAGGGTTGCTGGTTAAAGATAGTTTACTTGAATGTAAAGTATTGTCGAAGCGTTGATAAAATGAAAGGTTCTAAAGTCTGTGAGCATTAATAAAATAGATGTAAATTCGTTGAACGATCTCGATTGTTAAAAATAATTCTTAATAAAGGAAGAACAAACACATCGTAGTATTTCGTCGATCTACTAAACATGGGGAAGTAAATTCGTCGTCGAATAAAATAAATTTATTGATGAAATTATAATTAATTTTTTTTAGCTGAAAATTCCAAGTAAGCCTCTTCGCCTCTACATACTCGGCGGTTTTTCGTCGCATTTGAGGAGGAGGATCAATGCAATTCTACTTGATTCTTTTAAAAGAAAATTTAGCAATATTACCCTCTCCTCCCCTCTATACATTTTCGAAATTTTCAGTCGTTCTTGAGGGAGCGGATGAGTGAAACTCTACGGTATGTAAAAAAACTGTATGTAAAAAGTACGGTATGTAAAGATCGTGGCACATAATAACTGGCAACCGATGAGATGGGATAGCACTTGTATTGGTTGCAGTTTCTTGCACTAGCGTTGATTGTAGTTTTTTGCACTGGTGTTGGTAGCACTTTGTTGTACTGGTGTTGGTTGCACTTTCTAGCACTGGTGTTGGTTGCACCTTCTAGCGCTGGTGTGGAACACGTTCTTGGTTGTTATATCACTCTACCAATTTTTTCAAATGCTACTGCTTGATGACTAATTCGGCAAAAAGTAGAGCCCCAATGTGCGCACCAAAATCCTACCAGTTTGGAAAGTATTTTTTTGATTTCATATCATTTAATTCCAATATGCATCTATATTTTTCTTCTCATCTAAGGTATTTAAACTGGAGTGGTCGACTACCCCCACCTGCTCTGTTATCTTACAAAATAAACTTCCTCATCGATTATGGGTTAACCACATCTAAACTTTAAGAGTTTAAGAATTTCAAATAAAGAAAGCAGAATATATATCTATATTTTATATTAAATTATCTCCCATATTTAATGTATTTAAGTAAGATCCCGGTATTTTATTAAGTCATTTTTAGCAGATACGGTATATAAGGTTATATATATTACACCCAAGAGAAAAATGGTCCAAATCCTATATTTTTATTAATCGACTTTAAAAGGTCGAAGTATATTAAATCTTATTATAATTTTATATATGATGATAAAAACATTTATAATAAAATTTAATGTATACGTAAATATCTGATCAATTTTAGTATGGAGTTTTGGAAATACCTCGAAAGACTGCCTACGGAAAAATGAGATTCGCTGTAAAAGTAGGAGGCAAAGAATTGAACGCATACATTTGAATTGAATTATAGCTCTAAAATAAAACAAGACATTATAGGCTAGCTTCTTATTAACATTCATTTTTTTTAATATTATAGTTAGTTTAATCAAATTGAGGTAAAGGCGTATTTTACGTTGCCAAAAACAAATGTCTAATACAAAATTCGAAAAGACTATTATGGATCTAATTTCAGGAAATAAAAAGAGTATAGAATTATTGTGCTCAAACTGTATGTTCTTTCACTGTATTGCATCCAGACATTTCTTAAACTGAACTTGTAACTGCTTCAATGTACAGAAAACAAATTTCACTCCGAAAATCAACAGGGTTTACAGTAATAAATATTTCATTCCAAATCTTCGCGAAGAGCTTACAAAATTTTAAAATTACATTGTTTTACTTCAAACTAGTAAGTCTGTCAAAGACAGGAAAACTAATACTCGGAAAAAAAATTAAGCTGTAATTCTTTTAATAAGTTTTATTTTATTTCACGGTGTATGGTGCTTAGCGTCAAAAATAATTATCTCGATTTAAAATTGGGTCAGTCAGGTTTTACCCAGTGGTCGAGTTTCAGACCTTTATGCCCTCTGTAGGGGCTTCGGCAGAGTTCTGAGAGACTTTTACCTCCGCCCCCCATTTTGTTCACTCCGGAAGAAATATAGAAATTCCAGCTTCGTTAGGTTCGGTCCAGTGCAATTTTTCAGCTTTTTAAGCCCTTTTAAATTAAATCCTAATGAAGCTACTATTAGTAAAATATTAATTTTTTGGATTTAAATCTTATTATTGAACCTTCTAATAGAATTGTTACTAATTTATATGATAAAAAAGACTTTTTCAATTTTAATATCAATAAAATCTTACCATTTAATTCCTGCAACTCGATTCTTTTGTTTAGAAATATTATACTTAATCAGCTTTTTAGAATTTATAGACTATCTGATAAAAATTTTCATGCTATACATACTGATAATCTAAAAATTACCAGCAATTTATATAAATATCCCTCTTATTTTGTAAATGGTATAGTTAAAAAATTTAGATTAGCTGGATTTTCATGAATTCTATTCATGGTGTTTTATATATTAGCCTGACATCTTCATACTCTTGTTTTAATTATATTTTATTTTTACATCCACTTTCACATTTGCCTTTCTATTATTGCCCCTCTTGATTGTATATTATCTCTTATACTTGTCTTTTCGCATGACTGTTATTTATTTATTTCGTATGGCATCGGTAGGTCATAATTTTTTTCCTTTGTGAATGGCAACACTGATCTCTTCATTCTGAATTCCCGAGATCGACAGGTTCGTGTATTTGTTGAGTTAGATTCCAGGTATCTTTTTTCCCTTTTATTTGTTCTTCTTTATGTATGTTGTCCAAGTAGAAATAGTTTATAGATATAATCAATCTATTTCTTCAGAAACATACATTTTGTGCTTGCTTCTACAAGACACTTGGACTTGAGAAAGGGTTTTGAAGAAGTGAACAAATCCATGATTTGGGCTTAGACCTTGTCCACGTGTATAGCGTTTGTGCTTGGATTTCATCTGTTTTTCCTTTATCGATTCCATACCATTGATTTTTGATGATTTTCTTTGACTTGATGATTCGAAATTTGTATTTTTTTCCATTTGCTTGAAGATTTGCTCATTTATTCTTTTATTTTGTAAACTTGTTAGAAAGTTAGGTTTCTCGAGTTACAGCTTCTCACTTTTCTTTCCTTGGACTTTCAAACTTTTTTTATTATATATATATATATATATATATATATATATATATATATATAAATTGAAAGATTTTAATCGAAAATTATGCTTAAACTACTGTATGTACAAAAAAAACCATCTCTAGCATATCTGTTACAAATGAGTAACTATAGACCAAGACTAAGGATAAAGATAGAAGGTAACATATCACTACAATGGAAAGGGGGATGAGAAGAATATTAGGATACAAAATTCACAATTAAAAGTATATAAATATAAATATAAATAAAAAGAAAACACGACAAAAATGAGAAAAGGCAATAATAATTAGCTCAAGATAAAAGATTAAGACATAGAGAACAATCAATTGAAACTACACAAAAAATGGCGGTTAGTTCGAAATTGCATTCTCATCAGGACAGCCATACAATTCGAATTAAAACCGATAGAATAGCCAGTTTCTGACAATAGCGATAGTATTTAACTATAGACACCATTGGAACAGTCTACTTGCTAGTGGAAGGAGAAAAATAAATCAATTGAATTACAAATCAGAAAAATAATACCTCCTCGAACAGAAATATGAACTCACAAGCATTGTTACCACGTGTAAGTTGAACAAGCGACTGAGCATTTCACCTCACTTCGTCAATGCGAGTGGGCACCGGAATGAATACATTTGAACGATACATAATATGTATGGAGACTTTCAAAAATAGTAATCAGTATAGGACTCAGGACAAGTGGAAAATAGTCATTCGAAAATAGTAAACAGTATTAGACTCAGGCCAAGTGGTAAGTTAGGTGATAAGAATGGGTGAATTCTCAAAATTGAATTATCCAATCAAAGATAAATAATGTATGTGTAAAATTATTACGTGGTATATTTGAAATTATTAATAATATTGTTTACAAATACTTCCGGATATTGGTAATTTTGACAAATGCGTTTAAGATTATTGATGTGGAGAAAGTGAAACCGAAGATCAGAAAGTCGATGTATTCGAAATAACTGGTTTAAAATGATATTTCTAAACAATTGAATGGAATTACAAGATTGATAAGATAGCAGCTTTATGATAGTGAATTTGTAAGAATATTTTTTATCATATAGATTGGTGATTACATGATTATTGAGGGTATCTAAATTTAGGTCTAAAAAATTTACAGTTTGACTAACGCTAGGCTCATTAGGAATTAATTCTAGGTTAGATGGTTAAAAATCAATATTAATTGGATAGGAATCATCAATGATAATACAAATTAAATCGTCAACATATCTATATAGAATATATGAATTAGAGTTAAAATGACATTCATAATAATAAAGATATAAGTTAGCGAGTATACTACTACTACAGTCACCTTGTGGTACACCAGATGTTTGTAAATAAATGTTATCACCTTGGATAATATAATTGTTGTATAACACAAAGTGCAAGAGCATAGGAAAATTTTTGACAATAAATGCAACATTATTGGAAGATAGATAGTCATGATAAAGAGAGATAATAACTTTATATAAATCTTTAATGACAATATTATTAAATAGGTCTTTAAAATCAAAGGTATGGAAACCAAGATTGTGTGGAAGCTTGCTAAGGTGATTTACTAAATCAAAACTATTGTTCAAAATGAACTATCCTGAATTCCTAAATTTAAGCGATTCATTAATTCTATTTAAACAGTTAAGCAAGTACTTACTAGCTGTAGAGGTAAAGGTATTAAGTCCACAAGTGGCTGTTCTAAAACTGAGAGGTGATTTATGGAATTTAGGAATCAAAGTAACATAAGGAAATTTAAAAAACTTACAATTAATATTTAATTGTGTATGTAATTTTAGCATTTTAGTTTTAATTTTGATAGACTCATTATTAATGGGTTTAAAAATTTGATTATGTTTTAAGTAATTCTGTAACAGAGAAACATAATATTTTTTACAAATGATGGCATAATTATTAGAAGCTTCATCTACATAAGTTATGACAAAATGTTGTTGTAGTTCTTTAATAGCAGATAGGAGGTGTTTATAAGGATACCTAGGCTTCGTTAATTTAATGTTTATAATAACATTTTTAAGTATATATATATATATATATATATATATATATATATATATATATATATATATATATATATATATATATACATATATATATATATATATATATATATATATATATATATATATAAGGTTTGATGTACATCTTTCGAACTAGTCATTTGCAATGTAAAAATCTGTTTACTTGGAATTCTTTTAAAGATAAAATTTTAAGTAATATACCTATTATTAAGTCATTTGTTACTTTTATAAATAAGCCTGTTATAATTTTACAACAAAAAGATTGATTGATTCATGTCACCTAAACGAAAAAAAAAATATTTGCTAATGTATTAAAGGACCATCAGCTCCCCACGAGATACCCTTGAAAAAATCATCATTATTCTATTGTATAAGTGATTTGCAACTGTACCTTATCAATTATATCAATTTTGATAAGCAAAATAATTATAAGAAGCAAATTTGAAAAGCAGGTGCTACAGTCTTTTAACTCTTCTTTTCGAGGCAGAATCGCATTTAACAGCTGCAAAACGTGCGCTGAAAATTTTGTGATAACACATAGAGGATGGCTGTATGCTGAACAGTTACTAATGGCACATTTGAGAAAGAAATTTCTCATTCAAATGCCATTCATTATCAAACAGCTTTTTAAGTGCGTGATACGTCGTTGTAAAATTGAAAGATAAAGGGGGATAGAAGAGCATTCTTTAAACGCAGTGGCAATGCCACTATGGAAGGAGGCGTATATACACAAAAAGCCTACGCAAGCAGCTTCCACATGTCCGTCAACACAATACTCTCAGATCGTGATTTTAAAAGTCAATTTTGATAAGACTGAAAGTGATAATTACAATGAACATCAGCTGTCAATGAAGTTTATACATTACTTAATAGGGATGCATTCTTTTCAAGTCAGTAATTCCTTTATGGTAACTGATTGACAGCTGTTTGTAACTGAAAATAACTGAAAGAATTGAACCTGAATGAACTAGCCGTAAAGAGCTAAAACAAAAGATATTCTTCACATGTTTGCATCATTACATCTACGTGCGTATCAGGGGAAATAAATATACGAGCATCACAGGGTTCTTAGGAAAGTCCACAACAAATTTATCATGAAAGGTTCATGGGCGTACCCGTTAGGTCTATCTATAACAAAGTGACTATGCTCGCTCGAATAAAAGTGATTGCAGAGAATTTGAAGTCATAAAAGAAAACTCGGCAACAACAAAAAGATAAACGAAAACAGCGTATTACAAAGTTCTAGAGAGTCTGATAAGTAGGAAACGACAATAAAACTGCAAAGGAAGGCATTTATTTGTCACAGAAGGGTAATTAGCGAATTAATGCCATATTCTGCTATGATACAATACATAATGATACAATACATAACATTTGATGAATGATACAATACATAACATTTATATGAACAAAAATCTAGTGTAGAACCTGTTTAAAATGCCCTCCATCAAAGACAATACACATTTGAATTCTAGAAAGAATATTACTTTGTCAAGCATTGCAGGTGCCACCATGTTAAAGAACCTGATGATAAAGCTTTCGTATTGCCTTTCGTATATGATTATTGTTCGTTTCTGGTGTCGATACAGTGCTCTACAGCTTTGTAGTTAACTTCTTTCGTTTATCAAGCTTTATTGCCGTATTCGTTATTCTAACATTTTAAATTCCAGGCTAGTGGTGCTGCAATCACTTATTGGATTAGACATCGTCCTTTTCCCATACATAGGTCTAACTTATATACTACTTGAACTTTTCTTTCCACAGTTACAGTCATGAATAAAATGACTTTTCTTTATACCCCGTATAGTATACAGAGAGTTTAAAAAAAATGTGAACAGTGGAAGAGTTGAGCCGTTGTCCGTTGGTTCTAGACACATTGTTCTAATTGCAAAAATGATTTACATATCGTAGGAAATTATGCAATTGTAATTTAAATAATGTGCAGTATTTTTGTTAAAAATTAAATTTTATACAGTCGCTTTAGAGAAAAAATTTAAATTACAGAGTTGTTGCCCATACTTCATTTAATCAAACTATAAATAAAAACTGAATCTCAAAAGTTCTAACCTAAGGCGAAATAAATTGTCAAACTCCCTGACTTACACCACTTTATCGGGGCCATTCACGAATTGATTCACAGGATATTTATCTCTGGTTATTATTATCTCTGGATTATATTTATTTTCTGGTAGGTCGGACGGTCTGGGTTTCAACAACAACAACAACAGGATATTTATCACAGGTCATATTTAGTAGGGTTTTAAAACAATTTTTTTTCAGAGAGTACTTTATTTTTGAAAATATTAAGGACACACAGATGATTTTGGTTAAAAATTATTTTAACCCTTAAATTGCATTTAAAAATTAATAATCGTGATTTTATTGGTCTGTCGTACGTTTTCTTAACAAATTGTATGGAAAATAAACTTGTCCTTTATTTTTTGAATTCGGTTGGAGATTGGTTACATTCGAAACTAGGAGAATGGTTGCATTCGTCGTAAATCATAATCATCTCACAGAGTTGAGCATTACTGAGCATCGCCATAATTTAAACTATAGTTATCTAGCAGAGTTACTTGGATGCTTAAATAAAAACTATGAATCGGCAAAATGGTAACGTAATAGCTTTACTGAAATACTTGCGTAAAATAAAATTGAATAAGTAGTAAAAGTTTTAGTAACTATTGCAATCTAAATCAATATGTGGTTGCCCCCTTATTTCCCCATGAAAAGTTTAATCAATGATAACTATATTAAATTTCATCGTATTACAACCAAATTTTTGTCAGTTTTACAAAATATGGAATGGGTAACATTTTTGTAATTCGACTTTTTTCTTTTGAGGAGCTGTTAAAAGTTTATTTATTTTTTTTTTTTTTTAAATATTGCACATTTATTAAATTATTATTTCATAACTTCCAAGCATTTTTGCAATTAGAACTACATGGCTACAACCAACGGTTAAAAAATACTCACACTGTTCACTTTTTTTTCAACTCCCTGCATATCATCATGAAAATATTCTTGTATTTGATGTTCATTATATACTTATTGATATAGTGTTGTTAATATTTGTACTAATTTTCATTTCTCATGCTAATAAAGGAAAAAAATAAAAAATAAATTAAAAAAAAGAACTTATTAAAAAATAGTTACAGCTTAATTTTTATGAGTGTTAGTTTCCTGTCTTAGGCAGGCTTACATACTAGTGTATCATGAAAAACATAGTCATCTTTGTCACAGACAGAATTTAAGCGTCCGTTTGTAAGACATAATTTAAGCGTCTGTTTGTTAAGCGTCCGTTAGTGAACAAACGAAGCTGTGAAAATATGCTGAGAGCAAAGGAGAAAAGAGTGGGAGTATTAACCCTCAAACTAAAAATAATTTAAATTCTTACCTTTGAGATTGAGGGAGAAGCATTTTCAACCTGATTGTTTTAGTGACAAGCTAAATAATATATACGCCCATATTTAATTAAAAATACAAAAGCTCATAAATAGTTTATAATCTGATATTTCTTTCATTTTCCAGTTAATAATAAAAGTAAAATTACTATTCATCATTATGAATAATACTGTGTTGCATTCCTATACCATCATTATAAATATCAACACACTATTATTTTTTTTTCTTATTAATGCCACCCGTTGCGTCATACACATTGTATCTATTATTCCATCATTCGACATTCTGAATATTATCTGCTTTTCATTGTCTTTGGTATCTAGTTTACATGACAAACTAGTTTTAAACCATTATACGGGCACCTAAGAGATTATAGCAACTGTTTAATATGCACGAAGCATTGGATGCAAATATTCGTGCTAAGTTAGACGCGCCGCCTCCGCCCTCCAGGCCTGAACTTAAGAATTTATGATGAAAAAGGCACAGGATCATACTCTGTGCGTGATCTTCTGCTGTTAATATCGGGGTTTCCTCGTAATTGTTTTCTTCATTTTCAGTTTAATTTTAGAAACGTAAGCACATTTCCTTCACTAAATATTGTAGAAAAATGACGCAGTTTCGGCCATTCAGTGTTTAAATAACTCAGAATTACCGGAATATTTGTAGCTCAAGGTAAAATTTGCATTTAATTTTGCACGATGCGAAGGAAATTCGCAATGGAATAAAAAATTTGAATTAGATTAAATTCAATGAAATTCTAAAGATTTGTAGATGAAATACACTTAATAATCAAGTATTCATGGTCTAAAAATATGCAATTTCGAGACTTATTTCTCTTCATTTAAATGCTTACTTAAAGGAAGACTATTTCTGATATTTATAAAAAATTTGTTTTATATTTTTTGTATTTTTATAGGCCAATTTTACTGATAATAATAATAAAATGCTGCACCCCATTGTATGCTACCTGGCTTACACGCTGCACATCACGTAATGAAAGTAAACTTGGATTCAATTATACATCAGGATACTGGTATGAATAAAGTAAGGAATAACGATATGAACTACATTGCACACTATAAGATAACTTGCAAGACTACAAAGAATTACTATGCACTATGAAAAAGAGGCAACCGTAGATAATGGACACTTTTCGCGCAAAAATACCGATAAAAGCAGCTCTACACTTAAAGATTCAGCACAAACACAGACCGAGGGCCCTGACCTTTAAGTTTGTAGGGCATAAATCGCCGAGTAAACATGTGATGATCCTCCTAATGCCATCAGATAAAAAAGTAGTACTGTGCTAACTTGCCCCTGTGGCCAACAAGCTCCGGACTATCCTACCATTCATTTACAAAACGTATCTTTATATCAATTTCTTTATTATTTAAATCGTATAAATTGAATAAAAATTATCTGTCGTATAAACACATTTGATTTAATTCCATTTCTAAGCAACATGATATAATTTTCTTCACAGAAAATTGGGTGAGGGGAATCGTGTGTACAATGCTATTTCTGTGGAAGCGTATTTTATTAATATCTCGAAGGCCCCAGGGCTTAGAAACTCGAAACATAGGTGGGGTTACCTGTAGTGATGTGAAGATTAGCAATAAAAAAAGCTGATAAAAATCTGTCGAAATTGTGGATTTATATATGTAACAGGCAAACGACTTTAAATTTTATATATACAGGGTGTTACATAAATCATGAACAACGCCAGTAACGCGAGAAGTATTAGGGTTATAGTATAATTTTATGTGGAGATATTGGAAATTCCAATGGCGCTACGCGGTGAAACATCTTTAAGGGGAGTGACTCTCTTTTTAGGAGGGGGGCACGGGGCTATCTCGCTGTCTGTTCGAAATAAGGGGAAAATCAATATTACAAAGTTGTAGAGGGATGAAAAATGAGTATCAAGCACTTTTGTTTCCGTAAAAAATGGAAAGGAACCCCTGAGAACCAATGTATAAAACACAACTCCTCCCCCTCATAATAAAACATTTAAACAATGCAGAAGAATAACATTGACTTCATTATACACAAAATACAAAATGTTTACCTTCAGCATGCTTGTACATATGCAATAAGATATCTCCACGTATTTTCCAATGTCTCCACGTTTACACTGTGACATGCAGATTAATAAAATTGTCTCTTTAAAAATCGTTATTTAGATAGTTATTTTGCAGCTTTCGCTGTGGGGCAAAATTATTTAGTAGAACTTTTGCTGCACTCTACAAATTTGAAGTCTCCTAAAATATACCCCTTAAAAAAGAGGTCAGCCCCAAAAGTTCTTCATTTAGCTCTATAGGTTTATCTTATACAGCTACATAATATATATATATATATATATATTATGGAGCTGTATGTGTTTTTCGATTTACAGTTTCTCACTTTTCTTTCATTGGACTTTCAAACTAATATATATATATATATATATATATATATATATGTGTGTGTGTATATAAATATGCCATCTTTACCACATGTTATTCTTATTCCATTCCTTAACTTATATATGGAACAGGGAAAAAGGGGCATTTTTTACCAATTTAGTACCTGTTTTATTTATAATGTTTACTTATTATGTTCTTTTAAAAGTCTTCAACAGCTTGTCGTATAGTCTTTTTGATGTCACATTTACATTTCAGTCCATCTTTCTTTCACTTTTGATATACAGAACATTTTCTATTAATGATCAACCTCAGATATATATAATACAAGTAAAATAAAAATTCTTCAATTATATATATATATATATATATATATATATACTATTACGATAAAGTGAGACAAAATAGGATATATCCCAAATAAGCCTGAAATTAAAGAACTATTCACTACAAAGGAGGAGGCGCAAATGCTGCTCAAATTCCCAAGTAGAATACATGAATGAAAGTAGAAAAGAACGGGAGTGACCATATGAATTACATAAGAATGGTAGGGGTGGATTGCGACACCCCTTTCCCGCTTAAAGCAGCTTTTACAACCCGGGTAACGCTCACGGAACCAACATAATTCCATGGTCAGCCTCCCAAATGTGCGAAAATAAAAGCACCAGAACAGACTCAGAACCAAAGAAGTAAACGAATCCATGAAGAAGAAACATCCGCTAGTCCAACCCGATGGAACGTCTCTTTATATAAGTAAAGTTGCTCATGCGCAGAGAAATATCAGGATAATAGTTACGCAGTCATGAATATTAAATCTCTATATCAACAATCAGATTACAAATTTTCTTTAAAAAAGGATTTGTAATAATGTTGTACAAAATTGACTGGATAATTTCTTTTTATAGCTTCATCTGCAAATTTTTTACATTTGCAAATGCAGTCTTTCCTAAAAGTATTATAATTTTGGTTTCTTCTAAAATGTCCAATTACTATATTTCTGAAGACATACTTTGCAAGGTTTGAATTCCAATCGATAATATGATTTACCTTGATCCTGTATGAATCTCTTTTGTCGTGTAACTCTGTGTATATTCCATATTTCTTGTGTTTTTTGATAGCTAAATCCAAGAATTTTACCGATCCGTCCTCACACGCTGGATTTTCAATAAGGTCCAATTCGCTTGGGTAGAATGAAAAGTCAAAACATGGGGTGTTTTCATAGCCCCCAATTATCACATCATCGACATAACGGAAGTAGGGCATTTCCGATAGGATATGAGTGCCTCTTTCGTATTTAGATAGATATATATCTGCTAGTATTGACGAGCAACTCCCTCCCATAGGTATGCCCTTGATTTGTTTGTAAAAATTGCTTCCGTCGTGTAGTATGTTTTCCTTTAATACCAATTCTACCAAGTCCATGTATCTTCTATAAGTTATAAATTGCTTTAGATCGTATTCTTCATGTAGATCTTTCAGAATCAATTGTAAATTATCCAAATCAATATTGTTAAAAAGATCTCGAAAGTCGTAACTCTTAAAGTTGATATCGTTATGACAAAACTTTAGTCGGTTTATCAGTTCCTGTCCGTTTTTTATCATAATAGAGTTATGTCTTTTAATATCATGCATAACTATTATGAGTAAATCCAAAAGTTTTTTGTTTGCTATTTCCAAATATGAACCACATCCCACCGTCACAGTTCGAAATTTGACAGGTATTTTGTGTAATTTGGGGATCAGGACCAAATATGGATATTTTATTGTTTTAATATCAATTCCTATTCTTTTGTAAAGTGCCTCTATTCTTTTAGTCAGTATCAATGCGTTACTGGGTATTAAAGCATACATTTCACTGTCCCTGTAACTTTGGTTTAGTGTATCCACGTAGAACTTTTTACAGGTGAAGGCATAATTTGATACTATTTTATCGGTATATGTTAATACACATTCTTCTTTAATTTGCTTGAACGAGGATGGAACTTTAATTTCTCTATTGTTTTTGCAGTGCTGCGGGTAGTAGTGACAAAACGCTTTGTAAAATTTATATTTCCACTCATTAAATGCTTGTATTGGTAAACTGTGTTTTACCGCCAATCTATAAATGAAGATGTCGAGATCATTATAAAATTCTTCGTATACATTTTTAAATTCTTGTATACGGTATTTTGTACCGAGTTGAAGCAGGTTTTTAAGTCTTTTGTCTTTGATAAAATCTAGATTTCCGGAGATTATATGCTTATGATGAGAGTCACTATGAATATTCTCATGACAATTACAAGAATCTACATTATTTGATGCAACATCTTGACAAATTTTGTTATAATTGAAAAATTTCCTTCCGTTGGTTTTGACGAATCTATAATTGATCATGATTTTTATATTGGACAAAGGAAGACATACGTTAATATGATTTAAAATAGAATGGAATGGAATGTTCTCATACAGTTTGTTCTTGAAAGTTGTAATAAAAAATTCTTTAGATTGTTTTATAATTTCACTTTTTGTAAGTGTTAAATTAAAAATTCTGGCTCTGAGTTTGATTAAATCCAATAGGATATCAATATTAGTACTTGCTTCTTCATTTTGGCAATTGCTTTCTTTTAAGTTGAAATGTATTATGTAATTCCATATTTTCTGTAGATATTTAAGCTTGATACTATAGGCCAAGTTCTTAATCCATCCAATTTTCATCGTGTTTTCAGTTTTTAAAAATTTCAATATTTTTTCTTCTGTTTTAATATAATTATTGTGTTGTTTTTTACTTCCTCTTTGCCATCGGTGGGATTTTTTATTTATAAGATTTTCAGATAGAGGGTATGAAGAACTATTTCTGCATCTTTCTTTATTAAAGTTTTCGTTAAATATTAATGTATTAAGGCCATATGGATAAGCCGTATTGAATTGTTTAATATGGTTGCTCTCCCACCATAATCTTTCCGATTTATTTGGTACTATATCAATTATAGTTACCATGATGTTGGTGAACCCATGGGCTTGAAAATGTCTCAGTTCCAAATTAGCTGTGGGCATTTCCTGCTGTACCTTTCCTATCTGGCTTCGGTGCAGATTTATTCGAATGTTTAAAGGATTCTGCGTTTGGCCTATATATTTAGCTTGACATTTTAAACATTCAATACAATAAACCACATTATAGCTCTTGCAAAAAAATTTTCTACTTTCGTTGTCTGTAGAAATTTGATCTGTAGAAAAATCACCAGCATATGAAGAATATTAAATTTCGCAAATGCCAATCTAAACGATGCAAACTGTGTCCAGTGGCTAATCCACAACAAATTTCTACAGACAACGAAAGTAGAAATTTTTTTTGCAAGAGCTATAATGTGGTTTATTGTATTGAATGTTTAAAATGTCAAGCTAAATATATAGGCCAAACGCAGAATCCTTTAAACATTCGAATAAATCTGCACCGAAGCCAGATAGGATAGGTACAGCAGGAAATGCCCACAGCTAATTTGGAACTGAGACATTTTCAAGCCCAAGGGTTCACCAACATCATGGTAACTATAATTGATATAGTACCAAATAAATCGGAAAGATTATGGTGGGAGAGCAACCATATTAAACAATTCAATACGGCTTATCCATATGGCCTTAATACATTAATATTTAACGAAAACTTTAATAAAGAAAGATGCAGAAATAGTTCTTCATACCCTCTATCTGAAAATCTTATAAATAAAAAATCCCACCGATGGCAAAGAGGAAGTAAAAAACAACACAATAATTATATTAAAACAGAAGAAAAAATATTGAAATTTTTAAAAACTGAAAACACGATGAAAATTGGATGGATTAAGAACTTGGCCTATAGTATCAAGCTTAAATATCTACAGAAATTATGGAATTACATAATACATTTCAACTTAAAAGAAAGCAATTGCCAAAATGAAGAAGCAAGTACTAATATTGATATCCTATTGGATTTAATCAAACTCAGAGCCAGAATTTTTAATTTAACACTTACAAAAAGTGAAATTATAAAACAATCTAAAGAATTTTTTATTACAACTTTCAAGAACAAACTGTATGAGAACATTCCATTCCATTCTATTTTAAATCATATTAACGTATGTCTTCCTTTGTCCAATATAAAAATCATGATCAATTATAGATTCGTCAAAACCAACGGAAGGAAATTTTTCAATTATAAAAAAATTTGTCAAGATGTTGCATCAAATAATGTAGATTCTTGTAATTGTCATGAGAATATTCATAGTGACTCTCATCATAAGCATATAATCTCCGGAAATCTAGATTTTATCAAAGACAAAAGACTTAAAAACCTGCTTCAACTCGGTACAAAATACCGTATACAAGAATTTAAAAATGTATACGAAGAATTTTATAATGATCTCGACATCTTCATTTATAGATTGGCGGTAAAACACAGTTTACCAATACAAGCATTTAATGAGTGGAAATATAAATTTTACAAAGCGTTTTGTCACTACTACCCGCAGCACTGCAAAAACAATAGAGAAATTAAAGTTCCATCCTCGTTCAAGCAAATTAAAGAAGAATATGTATTAACATATACCGATAAAATAGTATCAAATTATGCCTTCACTTGTAAAAAGTTCTACGTGGATACACTAAACCAAAGTTACAGGGACAGTGAAATGTATGCTTTAATACCCAGTAACGCATTGATACTGACTAAAAGAATAGAGGCACTTTACAAAAGAATAGGAATTGATATTAAAACAATAAAATATCCATATTTGGTCCTGATCCCCAAATTACACAAAATACCTGTCAAATTTCGAACTGTGACGGTGGGATGTGGTTCATATTTGGAAATAGCAAACAAAAAACTTTTGGATTTACTCATAATAGTTATGCATGATATTAAAAGACATAACTCTATTATGATAAAAAACGGACAGGAACTGATAAACCGACTAAAGTTTTGTCATAACGATATCAACTTTAAGAGTTACGACTTTCGAGATCTTTTTAACAATATTGATTTGGATAATTTACAATTGATTCTGAAAGATCTACATGAAGAATACGATCTAAAGCAATTTATAACTTATAGAAGATACATGGACTTGGTAGAATTGGTATTAAAGGAAAACATACTACACGACGGAAGCAATTTTTACAAACAAATCAAGGGCATACCTATGGGAGGGAGTTGCTCGTCAATACTAGCAGATATATATCTATCTAAATACGAAAGAGGCACTCATATCCTATCGGAAATGCCCTACTTCCGTTATGTCGATGATGTGATAATTGGGGGCTATGAAAACACCCCATGTTTTGACTTTTCATTCTACCCAAGCGAATTGGACCTTATTGAAAATCCAGCGTGTGAGGACGGATCGGTAAAATTCTTGGATTTAGCTATAAAAAAAACACACAAGAAATATGGAATATACACAGAGTTACACGACAAAAGAGATTCATACAGGATCAAGGTAAATCATATTATCGATTGGAATTCAAACCTTGCAAAGTATGTCTTCAGAAATATAGTAATTGGACATTTTAGAAGAAACCAAAATTATAATACTTTTAGGAAAGACTGCATTTGCAAATGTAAAAAATTTGCAGATGAAGCTATAAAAAGAAATTATCCAGTCAATTTTGTACAACATTATTACAAATCCTTTTTTAAAGAAAATTTGTAATCTGATTGTTGATATAGAGATTTAATATTCATGACTGCGTAACTATTATCCTGATATTTCTCTGCGCATGAGCAACTTTACTTATATATAGAGACGTTCCATCGGGTTGGACTAGCGGATGTTTCTTCTTCATGGATTCGTTTACTTCTTTGGTTCTGAGTCTGTTCTGGTGCTTTTATTTTCGCACATTTGGGAGGCTGACCATGGAATTATGTTGGTTCCGTGAGCGTTACCCGGGTTGTAAAAGCTGCTTTAAGCGGGAAAGGGGTGTCGCAATCCACCCCTACCATTCTTATGTAATTCATATGGTCACTCCCGTTCTTTTCTACTTTCATTCATATATATATATATATATATATATATATATATACGATTATCCTAATACTTCTCGAATGATAGCTTAGTCCTTGACTTTCCTTAACACCCTCGATATAGATTATAATACAAATCAGAAGAATGCATACATTCATCGTGTTTCCTGAGCTGTTACCAAATCAAAAAAGAAACCTTTAAAAAATGTTTAAGAAAATGTTAAAATAATGGCTTACGAACTGGGAATGAAAGCTCATAAATGTTCTTTTGTTCTAGTTTGATATCAATTATGATGCTAATGGACTTAAATAATATATGAAACATAAATGTAATAGAAGATCGAATACAGCTTCACCTTATAGATATTTTCAAAAAACCTTTACTAATGTCGATTTCCTTAACGAAAGATGCACGATTTAAATTCTTGATAAATAGAATCAACGTCTTATCTCGTTAATTGACTCTACGCCATGACGTTTCTCCACTTTAATGGAAATTATTGCTTCACTTTGCTGAACTTACTATTTATCAGTCTATGTCAGAATAGAACATTAAGGACTTCAAATGGAGTGTATACATTTATTCTACTTAAGTGTTTCAAAAAGATTACACAATTAAATATCTCATCTCTTGAACGATTGGCTATATGAATATACTTCCAATTTAAGAAATGTTTTAATTATTGTAGGCTTTAATCATCGTATGAAAATTTTGAACATATGAAACCTTACAAAATGTAACTTTTTATACGGGACCCCTACGGGAAAATTTAACTATAAAATTTTTTTTCATAACCCAATTAGTCAAGCAAAAAAAATCCCCATTATTATGCGTTTAAAACTACCCGATTAAAGTTTTGGACGGGTAATTAGGAACTATATAAAGCTTTTACTAAAAATAAGTATACATGTAAGCTTTCGAATGCAAATTTTTCTAACGAAGTGCAATTTTTGTACGACCCCTGAAATCTATGTTTTTCTGTTTCTTTTGATCAAGTGATGTGCTTTCAGTTTTTTCACTGCCAATTTTGCCTATTAGAAAACGGTTTTCTTTATTCAAAAGATCCTTAAATTAATATGGAATGATTTTCTGATGGAAACTTCAGAGGGCCCGTATAAAAAGTTAAAACTCTTGTAAATCCTTCTATCTTCTACCTTTTTCATGCAGTAAGAAATGTGTAAAAGAAATATTCATTTCAAAAGCTCTTTAGTCACAATTTCAAGCAAACTACCACAAAGTGGAATATTTACACCATTATAGTATAGTTAAACTATTTCAAAGAATTCTTAGCAGCGCATATTAATTGTTTTTAAGTTTTTTTCGTTTTCCCCATTGCCTTTCTATTAATTTTAATAGGATTAAACTACACAATTTAAATTTTAAAACTATTAAACGTGCAGTAACTTATGCAGTAGTTCCCCCGTATCGGCGTGCCGTACGTTCCAAGGCATACCACGGATAACACCGAACTCTATATATAACGTGATATTCATGCAACATACATAAATACGATAATATTTAGTTGATAAATTTCGCACAATAAGACATTACAAACATTAAATTACCAATACGTAACCTAGAAAATTGAATCTTTGCATATAGTATCGACTGCAGGGCAAAATCTAACAGTTGTATTTGCGATATATTTTATGGGATAATTTGAATACTTTCTAAAATTTTCGAAGCAATTTGTGAATTATAAATTCGCTTGAAAAATGTTTGAAAAATTAGGTCCCATAGGGTTCAATGTATTTCATATTTTCAACCCGGGTTCAACCCAAAACTAATTGGGTGATATTATTCATTTACATTCCCATATGTCTCACAGACTGTCTCAACAACGTACTAAAATTTCATTTTGATAAAGTCATTTTAACGGCAATTATCGTGCGAACGGACAGACAGAATGAACAAAGTCATAAACACTTTTCAACTATGTTGTATAGTGTTAAAAAGATAACTTAAGAAAACTTAAATTCATGAGTGTTAGTTTCCCAGTTTTTGACAGGTCCAAATACTAGTAGTTAATTTAATAATCTGGTTATTTGAAAAAATATCGTAAAAAAATTTAATTATACGTATGAAACGATAATTCTTCAATAAATCTTCAGCATAAAAAAACACAAACCCCAACAGAAACATCTTTATCGAGTTCTCAAATTGCAATACTTTTCAGGATCTGAAATGTTCATAGACCAACACTTTCCGAGAGCCCTTAATGGGTGTTCCTCGCTGTAAATGAAGTACCGTGACTCCTTCATCCTCCAAAATGGCTGCGTAAGTATTTCACGCATTTAGAACGCGTGATCACCTCAAATGACTGCGCGATACGCTAAAATAAAATCTCTCACGATAGATTTCCCATCGATAAAAGTTCATTTTTAATATCAAGTTTCTCCGTAACAATATTTCACAAACACACGAATCTCTAATTTGGATCGGTGAAAGTTTGTGAGAAATTTGATGCTGTAATGTTACCTGAAAATGAGCACCGACAAACGTTTAGTTTGGATTTTATTTGGCATTGTCCCGAGATTGTTTATTTTTCATTGTTACTTTCTCTGTATATATAGTAGAATGTACAGGGAAAGTATTGTGACGGGATAGAGAATTCGAATTCGAGTTTTCGAAGAATTATCATGTTTCAAGTATTCCTGAACTCGAATCGAACGCTTTTGAGGTGAGGTGTGTGTGTGTGTATGCGCAAGTTTGTGTTTATATGTGTGCAAACAGGTGTCCGTGGAGACGATATCTCACGAACGAATTCAAACGAAATTGGGTGCAAAAAATTACAGTCAGTGAAAACTGAAAGCCTATTGATTTTAAACGCAATTGAATGGTCGAAAAATCTCCAAATTTTCGAATGAAACTTTGAAAAAGTCGTCAAAAATTAGAACCTTCAATAATGTTACTTACGTAATGATCATAATTGCATAATGATAATGATAATTACATATGTAAAGATAATTGCATAATGATAATTACATAATGTTAATTCAAAAATGATGATTACATAATCATTTCTTAAGTAATTTTTCATACGATTCACATAAATTTTAGAATGATAACATAAATCGTTTTCAAGATATTGCACTTTTTTTCAAATAAATTTATAAAAATAAATAAATAAATAAATAAATCCCACATTATTAAAGAAAAGTATTAACTGTTGTGAAATATTTTCACTTTCATATGTAGTACTATGCGATAAATTTATTAATATCATTCTAATGGGTCTAGTTTGTTCCATTCACGACGGAAAATACTTTCTGTAATAATTTTGCATTTTAACGCAATCAGTCATTTATATATAAGAAATGTTCTTCTCTTCATTTGTCTGTAATGCTTGGCGATAAATTGACAACTTAGCGACTGATTTAGCGAAATGTTGACAACTTGACGATGTCACCCCAGATTGTCGAAAATATCATTAAAATTGCGGTAAGTTGACGAAAATGATAGGGTCGAAAAGTATTTCCAGACCCTTCAGAAGCCCTCTAAATTAGTGATTTTCAACCTTTTTGAGACTGTGTCCCGGTAAATTATTTTCTTTATAAGACGAGGGCCCGGTCCCAACAAATTTACTCGCAAATACCTTTCTAATTTTTTTTATTTAAGTTCATACATTAAATTTGTATTAATAATTAATCATGGCATAATCATAAAGCGTATTAGTACACTTACGTATAAGGTGTGTGGTATGTTCACAAATATAAAATTAGATTTAAATAAGTTATCAATCACTGGACTAATGAAATCGTGTAACATATTATAATTTCCTCAAACCAACATCATTCAAGTAATCTGTTCTGATTTTCATTGACATATCCCATTTTTTTATCACCAAAACTTTATTATTCAGTATAAAATGGATTATTGTATTATTAAATTGATTTTACTGATGTTGGTTTGATAAAAAACGGTATTAAGAGAGAAAAATATTTATCCATTGTAATTTATCATAGAAGTCAGCTAAGCAGTCTCTTATTCACATTAATATTTAAATGCGGCTTTGTCACTGAGATTTGCTACACACATGTTATTTAGGCTTTCTTGTTCTAAGCTTTTCGTCACGGTTGTGTATTTACACCGAGGAACAAGAAATAAGACACTCTCAGAACTCAACTACTTTTATTCACACTTTACAATTTCAGAAGAGTTTAGTCCCGCATACTAGGATTAGGTCATTTCGGTGACATAACAGATTTGCATATGCCACACTACTCTGGCCTCAATTATAGTCCTTATGGATGTCGGTAATAGTGCAGTCTGTCAAGAGTTTTCCGGATTCTAACGGATCGTGGTAATGGCACTTTTGGTATCGCTGGTGCAATGGATTCCTTTGGTTCGACTGAGTCTCCTGGACTTGGAATTATGGTTTCAGATTCAGGAGTCTACGGTTGAAGAAATATGGGCGGGAAGCTTCTTAGAAGTCTCGTTCAACTCTATCATGGTTGATGTTGCATTGGCTTTGAGATTTTCAGAAATATCCCCCATTGTAGGATCCAGATCAGGTATCTCCATAGGTTTCCTCTCTGCAGTAGAATACGATCACGCTTTACGTAATTGTCAACATGCCTCCTCCAGATCTCGTTCCCTACTTGAACACTCTAAGAAAATAAACTGCCTTTATTAATCACTGTTCCCAATTTCCATTTTTCCGCTCCGGAATAGTTTCTTGCTGCCACTATATCTCCCTCTTTAAATTCTCGATAATTAGGTTCCTTGTTAACCGTACATGATTTTTTAAGTTAGGTTTTAATATGTTCAACCTAGTTCTAATGCAATTTTTAAAAACAACATGCTAGAAGACTCATTTGCTACCGAATGGGGTGTATTTCCGTAATGTAACTAACATCTTTGTAATTTAGTGTTTAAATCGCCATGGTCGTTTAAGCTAGATTTTAAGAAATCTTTAAATAATTGCATTACAATTTCAACCTGACCATTGATGGTAAGGGGCAGATGCAATATGTTTAATATTATTAATTTTCATAAGTTGACGAAAGTCATAAGTCATGAAACAAGTCCATTGTCACTGACTAGTGAATAAGGAATACCATATCTAGCAAAAAGTATTCGTAGTTGTTCTATGGTTAGACTAGGAGTAATATTTTTCATGAGAATTACTTCAATCCATTTCGAATAAAGATTGGAAATTAAAAGAAACATTTTTTCCTAAAAATGGTCCTGCATAATCTATGTGGGTTCTTTGTCAGGGCCCATTCGGCTATTCTCATGGGTGTCAATTCGATTTTGGCGGTTCCTTTCTATTTTGCATGCAATCTGTGAAATTCATTACGTAATTTTGAATATCTATATCTATTCCCTGCCAATAACAATAATTTATAGCTATTTGTTTCATATTTACAGTACCGAGATGGCTTGTATGCAATTCTTCTAATACTTGCCTCCTATATTTTTGTTGAATGTAAACTCGATCTGAACGCATGATACAACCCTGTTAATGAAAATTCAGTTTCTTTTCCCTTCCAAGGTGGGGGTAAATTGCTTCCAGTTTATAAGCAGTTGTACAATTGTGCAAGATGAGGATCAGATTTAGTGGCTTTGACAATGTCTCTTGTCGTTATAGGAAATACTTCAATTTGACTTATGCTAAAAGGGTCGGCTTCTGTGAAATCATTTTGGACGATCGGTAAAGGTAATCGAGATAAAGCGTCTACATTACCGTGATTCTTTGTATTACGATATTGTATAGTGTATTTAAAAACCTGCAAAAATAATGTACCATCCTGGTTGCTGATAAATAAATGCGGTAAAGTGTGATAAACGGCTATGAATAGGTGCAAAAATTGAAGTTAATGGTTTGTGGTCTATAACAAGATGAAAATGTCGACCAAATGAATATAGATAAAATTTCTTTACTCTCCATACAATACCAAGTGCCTCTTTATCTATTTGAGAATACTTTTGTTTGGTCTTGTTTAAGGACCTTGAAGCAAACAATATTGGTCTCTCGGTACCATCTGGCATAATATGGCTCAGGATTGCAGCGACCCCGACTAGAGATGCATCAGTCATTCTTTTATATCTAAATAACCCCTTATGAGAGTATGGTTAGCAAGTGGCGATCCCGTTCATCTATATTCATTTGAAGATATGATTCTGACAAATCTATTTTGCTGAAATGTTTTCCTCCCGCTAATTGAGCTAAATATCTTTAATTTTGAGCAAGGAATATTGGTCGATTTTTAATACGGGAATAATTAATTTTATTACTGTAGTCACCACAGATTCTCACTCTCCCATTAGGTTTTTCTACTGGGACTTTAGGTGTAGCCCAGTCACTTTGTGTTACGGGTTCAATAATATTTTCTTTAATTAACCAGTCCCGTTCTTGTTCAATTCATTCATTTAGTTCGTATGGAACTGATATAGGTTTAAAAAATGTCGGTTGAGAATTTTCTTGAACTTCTAATCGACATATAAAATTTTACATATATCCGATTCCTGACGTAAATGCAGCTGAATGCTTTTGAAACAATACATTTAGCTTTTCCGCAACTGTACCATTCCTGTTTACACATTTAATTCCAGGCCAATCTGTTTGAAAATGTTGCAGCCCCAACCAGTCTCTTCTAAACATGGCAGTTACGTTTTCCTTAATTAAATAAATGCATTCTGTATTAAGTTGGTTCTTATACTGGACCGAAACTGTAGCTTGACCAACGAGTACGATCACGGATTGAGCAAAATTGCGTAAAAATAAATCAGTTTTCTGAATGCTTTTATGAGGACATAATTTGTTTAATTTTTTAATATTATTAAACAAAATAAATCATATTAAACAAATGTAACTTAATTAAGTGTGTTAGTTTCCGCATCATTGAGAAGCTTAAATCATTATCAATAATGATCAAGTTTAATTGAAAATCAATGCAAATTTCCGTTCTGTAATATTTCTTAACTAATTCATAGATAAATAAAAACCATTCAAGTTTTAAACTATCAGAGACACTTTTCTTGAAAAATCACCGCTGTGTGATTGTTCATAGAGAGAGAGATTATAGATCCCTCTTTTGTTTCAAGCAACAAAAAGGCCAGCAATTATTTGAAAGTACATCAATCTAAAAGATCGTAATGTAAAATATAGCATCCCTAACTTCTATATGCCCTGTTATAAAGCTTTACAACCTTCGTATTTTAGCAAGAAAAGTGGCATCGTTCTAAGCATTTAATATTTTTACAGATCTATAAATATACATGCAGACAAAAAGACTAATCGTGGCTGTAAAAAGAGCCAAAGGGTTTCTGCGATCAAAGGTGATATGGAAATTTTCCCTTGGAACTATCATTGACACACAAGCTGCTATGCTGGCAAAGTAAAGTACAACCATCTTTCCCAAGATTAATGCTTAGTTAGGTTCCATGTCGCATCATCCGGTTGTTAGGTATCAGGCTTCTCTAAAAAGAAGTGCATTTGTTTTGACTCGTCAGGTTTGATTGACGTGTGGCCACGCAAACATTTCCTAACCCCCTAGACCTTTCCTCTGCACCTGTGCGTGGGCGAGGGTGTTGATTGCTAGAAAAGACGTCAATCATAAGGCTCAATATACCTCCCTGAATGTGAATCCACTTTCACTTATCAAGGCTTATATCAGGCAACTCTTGCTATGAATTTGCGGATGAAATCTAATAGTGGTCAGTTTTATTCAAAGAACTAGAATGTTTTATCGGCGTTGCTTGTGATGTAATATATTCGCAAATTCTAAAAGCTATCATATTGCTTTACAAAAAAATCTGATGTGGGCAGCACATGACTTTCCCTGCAGACTGAAATTCATATTGGTTTCTTTAATAATTCCTTAAATTGCACAAAATAACACTAAATTTGCATTTTTAATTCAATTTCTGTTTTTATTTGGTAATTAGACATTTTTCTAAAAGTGGCATAACTAAATGCGAAAAATCTCAAATATCTCGAGAATGGTTAGTCCTAGAGTACTAGAGTTGGTCTTATTATTTTCCTCATCAAAAATTACGTATAAAACAAACATTTAATTGATATATTTGAACACACGTAGCTTTTTTTAGATTTTGCGATTTTTGAGGGCCGTATCGTAAAAAAAGGCAGGTTGTTCTTTTCCGAATAATACTAAAGTCTAATCAGCACCAGAGTATCCCCCAAGTAACTTATATATCAAATTTTGTGAAATTTGGTCTATTAATATTTTAGTTAGCGTGGATACATGACATTTTTGCGGGCCATTTCGTAAAAAAAAGCAGGTTGTTCTTTTCCGATTAATACCAAAATCTAATCAGCACCAGAGTATCGTACAAGTAACTTATCTACCAAATTTTGTGAAATTTGGTCAATTAGTATTTTAGCTATAGTGGATACATGACATTTTTACGGGCCATTTCGCAAAAAAAGGCGGGTTCTGTTTTTACGAATCGTACCAGAAACTAATCAGCATCAGGATCATACCCAAGTGACGTACTTACCTAATTTTATGAAATTCTATCCATTAGTTTTCGAGTTAGAGTGGATACATACATTGCACAGACAGACACACACACAGACGTCACGTTAAAAATGGTTTTTTCGTATTCTAGGGGTCTCGAAACGTGTAGATCCGTCGAAAACTCGAGTTGTGATTTTCGGCATGATTCCAATACTTACGCTTAACGGTTCTTCCGAAATTATGTTTTTCCTGTAACTAAATAATGTATTGATAGTACTTTTCTTGTAATATTCTTACAGTTTGAAAGCGTTTAAAGTATTTTTTTGTATTTTCCGTGTATATATCTTGGATTATTTTGTATTAATTAATAGTATGTTCATTTACCAATTTTATATTTTTATGCAAATTTGCTGTATATCTGGTTTCTATATATGAACATTCCATGTTTTACCATTCATGCAGCCACTGATGAAGGGCGTATTAACGCTCGAAAGCGCTCTGGCGGTTTTAAAATACTGTACGTCTTTTAAGATGTTTCAATAAATAACTTTTCGTTTAAAGACATTTTGTCCTTAATTTTATTTATTGAATTCAGACGTGATACCAAATTTTGATTATAATAATTATGAATTTAAAAGTTTAAAAAATTAATTTCAATATTTGAAAATCTTAATATAAAAGAACATATTAAGTTTTTAGACTTTGAATATGAAATTAAACAAATAAGAATACAGGAAAACAATGAAATCAAAGTAACACATTTAAACGTATTTAATATAAAAAGCACGTTTAAATTACAATACATGAAAGTGCACATGCTTTGATTAGCTGTTTAAAAGTTGTTGTCTTACACTGTTCAACAGTTTTTCAGTTTTTGGTTTTCGCCAAAATGAAAGTAGCCACCTTTTATAAATTTTGGGTCGTTGAACACGAAAATCACCCTTAAAATTCTCTCCTGGCTCAGAGTTTTGAGTAATTGCACTGTTTACATTTTACATATAACGCTATGGGACGTTATAATTACGATACGTGAAATAAAAAAAATAAGGAAAAAAAATAAAATAGGCACTGTCGTTCCCTAGAAGCGACAGACAAAAGAACGGCGTGTATAAAAAGGAAAGGTTGTTAACTGTTGTGGCAGCAGACGACTCTGCTCCTGTCAAAGACATCGATCGAAGATGATAGGAACATGAACCCGAATTATTAGTTTGGAGAGGAAGCTAGCTTTTGCTCTAATCTTATAATGTCGGTCTTGAAAGCACCGGGTCCCTGGTTCGGGCATGGCAACATCAGATCCTACACTGTTATTCGTACTATTGTATTCCCATAGCCTTATATGTAAAATGTAAACAGTGAAATTATTCAGAAACTTGAGTCAGGAGGCAATTTTAAACGTAATTTTCGTGTTCAGCGACCCGAACTCTATAAAGGACGGATATTTTCCCCTCTGTAAAATGTTCACTGTTGAACAGTATTATTTGTGGGAAGCGTAGTGAGCATGCGCAGTTTTAAAATAGGCGTTTCCCCCTGTTACAATTCGTTTTAATAATTGAAATTGGGATTTTGAAATTTGAGTCCAATTTCACGTATATATGCAAAATTTCATTTTCTTACCAATTGTAGTTTTTGAGTAAAAGAGATCTCAAAAATTAGACAAATGTTGATTTCCCTATGTTAGGAATGGAGAATAGACTTCGCTTCCATAATAAAATTAAAGTAGTGTGTTTCTTTATTTTAACAAATATTTCATCCCCACGTATAGCCGTTTTTGATATACAATTTAACACTATTTAATATTTTTTACAATGTAGATCACATTTACTCAATGGATCAATCAATTATTACTCAAACTTTATGGATATGTGCTAAACGGAACTTCAATGCACATGTAAAAGCATTTAAAGATATTTAAGATGTCCCCCATAAGATAAAGCTACAAAACTTGTAGATAATTATCAATAGTTATAAATTACGAAAAAATATTTACAGCCAGACCAAATTAATTTGAAAATCAATACGGTCTTAGTGATTGAAATAAACGTACCAAATTTTGTTCAATTCGAAATCGTCCAATTCTATCGAGAGCTGTCATACTCACATTGTCACAGACAGACGCACTGTTGATTTTGCTGGTAACTGTTAATTTGTGGTGAATTTCAAGACGTGAATATCCTACAAAATCTTCTAGTCGATTTTCGGGCCCGATAGAATCATTTTTACTTTCCCTGCAATACATGGTAATGTATAGGGAAAGTATTGGAATCATACCAAAAATCACAACTCGAGTTTTCGACGGATCCACACGTTTCAAGGCCTCTAGAATACGAAAAACCATTTTTATCGTGACGTCTGTGTGTGTGTCTGTGTGCCTGTCTATGTGTCTGTCTGTCTGTCTGTCTGTGCAGATTTTGTATCTACTCTAACTAAAAAACTAATGAACAGAATTTTACAAAATTTGGTAGGTCACTTGTGAGCGAGCCTGGTGCTGCTTAGTTTTGGGTACGATTTGAGATAAAAAAACCTGCCTTTTTTTGCGAAATGGTCCGTTAAAGTTTGTATCCACTCTAGCTGAAAAACTTATGGGCCGAATTTCACAAAATTCGGTAGATGAGTCACTTGTAGGTTACTCTGGTGCTGATTAGATTTTGGTATGATTCGAAAAAAAATAACCTTCCTTTTTTTGCAAAATGGCTCGCAAAAGTCGTCAAAATTTAAACTAATGAACTAAGTATACTCAAATATATCCATTAAATGCTCGTTTAATACGTAATGTTTAACGACGAAAAGAATAAGACCAACCCCATTACACTAGGACTAGCCGTTCTCGAGATATTTTAGTTTTTCGTATTTTCTCTACCCCACCTTTGAAAATAAGTCCGGTTACCGAATGAGAACTAAAATTGAATTAAAAGTGAAATAAATTTAATTAAAATAAAGAGAACGTTAATATAAGTCTGCAGGGAAAGTCATGTGCTGCCCACATCAGATTTTTACTTTCCCTGCAACACATGGTAATGTATAGGGAAAGTATTGGAATCATGTCGAAAATCGCAACTCGAGTTTTCAACTGATCTACACGTTTCGAGACCTCTAGAATACGAAAAAACTATTTTTAGCGTGACGTCTGTGTGTGTGTGTCTGCCTGTCTGTCTGTCTGTGTGTCTGTCTGTCTGTGCAGATTTTGTATCCACTCTAACTAAAAAACTCATTGACCGAATTTCATAAAATTTGGTAGGTAAGTCACTTGTGGGCGAATCTGGTGCTGATTAGTTTTGGGTAAGATTCGGGATAAAAGAACCCGTCTTTTTTTGCGAAAAGGCTCGCAAAAGCTTGTATCCACTCTAGCTGAAAATCTAATGGACAAAATTTCACAAAATTTGGTAGATAAGTCGCTTGTAGGTCACCCTGGTGCTGATTAGACTTTGGTACGATTCGGAAAAAAATAACCTGATTTTTTTGCAAAATGGCCTACAAAAATCGACAAAATTTAAAATAAAAAACTACGTATGCTGAAATATATCCATTAAATGCTTGCTTTATACGTAATTTTTAACGAAGAAAAGAATAAGACCAACCACTAGGAAGAATAAGACCACTAGAATAAGACCATTACACTAGGACTAGCCGTTCTCGAGATATTTTCGTTTTTTCGTTTTTTCTCTACGCCACCTTTGAAAATGAGTCCAGTTACCAAATGAGAAAGAAAATTGAATTAATAGTGAATTAAATTTAATTAAAATAAAGATATTGTGTATATAAATCTGCAGAGAAAGTCATGTGCTGCCCACATCAGATTTTTACTTTCCCTGCAACACATGGTAATGTATAGGGAAAGTATTGGAATCATGCCCAAAATCGCAACTCGAGTTTTCGACGGATCTACGCGTTTCGAGACCTCTAGAATACGAAAAAACTATTTTTAGCGTGACGTCTGTGTGTGTGTGCCTGTCTGTCTGTGCAATGTATGTATTCACTCTAACTCAAAAACTAATGGACCGAATTTCATAAAATTTGGTATGTAAGTCACATATATATGACCCTGGTGGTGATTTGTTTTTGGTACTATTCGGAATAAACCTAAAAACTTATTTATTATAATTTATTTTTAATATTCAAAGGTTCAATTAAGAGTAAATCTTACATAACTATTTTATGCAACCAAAGGATTATTTATTAACGATTAAATTTTCCTATTTCTGATTTTACACTTTAAATTTTTCATTAAGTAACTAAACTCCGAACATAAATGTTTAATCTTCACCCGGCTGTTTTAAAAACTTTAGTTTTGCCTGCCACATGTAAGTTGAAAAAATATTTCTACGTTTGTTTCAACTTTTTTCATCACTCAAGATATATCTATAGCCTACGCATATGACACGATTTCAGCTCATTTGTACAGAGTATAACAATCACTACGTTCCATGTACAAGCATAAAGTAGTGTAGGGTTAAAGTTTAAATGAGATGAACATACATCAGATTAGCAGTTCGTGGTTTTTAGCGCAAATTTAACGCTCCATATATCCGAGAATGAAGCATTCAGGATGAAAACTGTTAACATGTCAAGCAGATTTTAATCTTTAAAATATGGCTCTTCCTAAACAATAGATTTGGTTTAGTAAATGTGCATTGCAAAAGAAAGACAAAACGACGATTTGTTTTCTTTTATTATTAAACTATATTCTTATTTCTAACTGGAAAATATTCCTGATGTTGCCTGGGATTTAAAGAAAGGAATGATTGAATTCATTCATTGAATTTTTTTTAAAAATGTTGACGCCCGCTTTGCGAGTGCGAGTGCACACGGATGGAATACACACCAAAATATTTAATCTGGACAGCACATGATTTTCCCTACAAAATGCAAATACTTTAATTCTTTTAATGCGGAATAATGATATACAAGATTCACTGTGCAATGTTGTAACGTTGAAACGTACACTACCATTTGGCGCTTTTCCGCAAGACAACATGTAAAAATATTTTGAAGTACCAAAGTAGCTTACATTTCGCGCAAATATAACCTGACAATTAAAAATATTGGTAGCATCTGCTAAGCAATATAGTCCATATATTAAGATATGGTCATTACTAATTAAACAATTTGGCGTCATTTTCATAACTGTAGCGTATTTTTTTGAAATTTTAACTTTATTTTTGCTAATTTGGCGACAGTTTTGTCAATTTGGCACCAATTTTAAAAGGTCGACACTTAGTCGCCAATGTCGTGAACTTTACTGTCAATTATAAATATTTGACGATACTTACTACTTTTCAATTTTATGTAAAATTTTAGAAAAATGTATTTGAAAACGTACAATACCTTGAGCTAACCGTTCAAGTTAACCTTTTAAACTAGCATTCTAAAAGGGTTAATCAATTTGGGGGGTGGGGATCTTTCAAACTTTTGACCACGAACGCTCCATTCGTTCGCTTTTCGTTTTTCGAAATGCTTCATTCCTTCGTGAGATATCACTTCCACAGACTCCGGGCACACACGCACTAATATACATACACACACATACAGACATCACACCAAAAACGTGCGATTCGAATATAAGAATGCATGAAACGTGTTCTTCTATCGAGAACTGTAATTCGAATTTTCGGCCTCTTCACAATACCGTATATATTATATTATGTATATAGGGAAAGTAATAATCACCTTTTTGTTTGGAGGTAATGCGCTCGCTGCATGGACGCATTACTTCCAAAAAACGTGCGCAGCGCATGCAATCCATATACATGGCCTTTGTTAGTTTAAGCTAAAAAGTATAATCTTTAAAGCTAAACTCTAGCATAATTAAAAGCTGAAATATGATTAAATAAGTTAAAGATACTCAATATAGATTGATAAGGTACATTATGAATTCAACCGACAGTTTTATAAAAAAAAAAGATAAAATATGCACTGAAAATTAAGTTTTTCAAAAAACATTGTAAAATAAAAGTTTGAAAAAAAAGGCTATAAACCTCATTATCTTATAATAATACGCTAATAAAATTCGAATAATGGTGAAATCGAATAATCGCCGAATATAAACCGAATAATCACTGAATAAAAACCGAATTATCACCGACTGAAAACCTATTAATCACCGAATACTGATGAAATAATCGTGTATTTAATATATCAAAATTATATATATAAAATTCAGAAAATTAGAATTTTACATTTTAAAACATAGTTACTGCCACGACAAACGCCTCGTATCCCTTACACTTGGAAAATTGTCCGCGGAAATAAGCTAATTTCAAAATGAGGAAATTTTGACCGAATTTTGACTTTTAAGTTTACAGCTTTTAAACTAATTCGAATTTTTAAAAAACCTACACGCAGTGTATCATCCCCAGAGTTTAACTAGCACTACACCGAAATTCGCGACTGTCTGAAGCTGCAATTTAAACATCTTTTATGCCAAAAAAATGCATTTTTCTTTTTGAATAGACTAAGGCTATCGACGTTGTCAAAACAGTACCTTGAAATATACGACGTTGTCAAAACAGTACCTTGAAATATACGACGTTGTCAAAACAGTACCTTGAAATATACGACGTTGTCAAAACAGTACCTTGAAATATACGACGTTGTCAAAACAGTACCTTGACGTTGAAATATGCCACCATACTATCTCCTACGATCTCCTTCGCGAATAATTCTCCCACTGATGTGATTCTGAATCGGACTGACCGTACAGTATTAAAAATCGAAGGGGATTTTCAAAACTTAAAAGTAAAATGAATTTTTTTTTAAATGAGTATTTTGTTACATTTTTTTTTAAATTGTCTCTAATACCGCAGCTGTGACCAATATTTTAATTCTGCATCCCAGTGAATAAGATCCAATGAGAGTCAGACCGTGGAGGAGAATCTAGCCGGTGTTCTGTGCCTTATCTCACGTGATAGAGTGATTGTTTACTCAGGGCTTTCAGAAAAGAGTTTGCTGTTGGTGTTATTTCATATTTAATAGTATTGTATGGGGCTTATTTTATTCTGCGGAACAGTGTATAAGCTTTTAAGTTGTTTTTGATTTTATGTTGTTTTTGAACCAGTTCCGATAAAACTGTTATTCCATTATTACATAAAAATGGCATTTATTATGTTAGTTGTCAGTATAACTTAGCCTACATCGGCTAGACAAAGAAATCTTACGAGAAGCATATAAAAACATATTCCAGGATGGTCGTTAAGCAAGAAATACCACAATCCAAATGGTCCGAGAACTTTCTTTCTTTCATTTCTTCTTCTTTTTCTTTGACCCAGACCATCCAATCTGCCCGATGGTGTAATATATCTGTGAACCCGGCAAAGAAGTGCTATCCAAACTAGACCCATAGATCCTACAAGTATATAAGGTAAGGTCTATGTTTAGACCGGAACCCAGTGGGGGCTGCATCCGCAGGGGATCGTACTCTCCTTCCCCTACCACTAACCTTTCGGAAGGACTTACGGACCCTTTAACGTCCTTGTTCTCCGCGTGAACAGTTTAGGCAGAGCCGTGAATCGAACTCTGTCCGTCCAAGTGAAATACCCGCGTGATCCCCTTTTCATTTTTTTTACTAGAAGGTCTATTTTTTTTTTTTTTTTTTTTTGAGGGAGGATACATGGAAATATTCTCAAGGAGGGAGAAAATAAATATGGAGGGGGCCCACAATTTGTATGGGTGACCCTGCTTAGCGTCTTTAATCCGGCTCTGGACTTAAGATGGATTATGAAGAATGTAATTTTTTTTTGTGTGCAGATAACTTCTGCATGAGAGTTATAGTAAATTATCAGAAATTTATTTATCAAAATCAATTTTTTTATACGTTATTCACCGAAATTTATAGGAGCAAACTTATTCAGATAAATCTGTGACTAAGCTCCTCTAATCCTACTCCTTGAAGGACTCAACCCTTCATGGAGCCCTGTTGTGTAAATGATGCCAATGCGAACTTAGCACTCGACACAAGTTCATTTACATCCATTCTCTGTTGGTAGCGCCATCTAGGATCAGAATGCTGCGACGGAATTCAAATTTTTTGCTCATTCATGTCATGCAAAAAAGAAAAGACCTTTTTTATGAGCAAGTCCTCGTTAATTTAGGGGCGGAATCAACTGTCAGTGATTCTGTTCAAGAAAGAAAAGTCATCGGTAAACTGAAAGTAAGAAACGAAAGAAAACCCATTTTTTTTTTCTTCAAAGAAAAGTGTTGGAAAATCGTAAGTCTAATCCCAGTTAAAGGTTAAAATAAATCTTCATCTCACAGAACAGGATTTCGCGAAAAAGAGTTAAATGCGAGCGGCCAAGCCCTACCTAGTCTAAACTTGTCGTTTGTTAGATTTATATTCTCTAAAATTCCCTTTCTTTTTGCTGAATCATTCCATATGAATACAGGTGGTGATTTGGAATTCTTTTTGAAAGTGTACGGGAATGTCACAGTGAATCGGCTTCTGCCCTATAACAGGGCGTTACGGAATAGCAAGAAAGTGTTCATCTGATCATCCTTCCTTACCTGTGAACCAAGTTTTTGCGGTCATTGCCGCTCGTCAGCACAGGGCAGGCGATGAAATGATTAGTGAGCATAAAAGCCCGTAAAGCAGGATTTTAGCATATTTCTGGTCAAATAATTTTTTTTCTAACCTAGTAATGGCCAATAAACCTTATCCCCAAGCCATGATGGCGCTTTCAGGTGAGCACATTCTTTTTATGCGTGAATGTATTTATAATAAAATGATTGAATATTTATTTCAATACTAGCAGTATACCCCTTCTTCGTATGGAATATATAATATAAAGAAACTTAAAATTCACAATTATGTGCAAGTTCTTACAGTATTCTAAATGATATTATTATTCAAAACATTCTTTTAAATATTTAATTTAATTCTCTTAAAAAGTATAAAAATAAAAAGTAGAGACCAAAATCCAGGAATTTTTATGAGGAGGTAGAGAGACCGAAAAAGATTTACGAAATACCAGCTACGTTAAGTTCTGTCCGATCGTCGACACTATAAATGTGCTAAGATTCAGCCTTCGAAGTCACCAGGAGGGACTTGTAGAAGATCTGGAAAGACAAAATCGCGTTAAAAATTGTATACAGTGATTTAACTTTACCCTTTCGTGTATAAAATGGATGGTAGATTATTAATATGATTAATTAATTAAATCAAAATTGTTGTCCAGTGTAAAATAACCAGAAGTTCTATATTTAAGACTATCATTAACTTCATTTAAACAGCTTAAGAAATATTTACTAGTAGAAATAGTAAAAATATTATGAACACATTTATTAGTTCTGAAAGTCAAGAGGGTTTTGAAACCAAAGTAATATAAGGAAATTTAAAAAAATTAAAATTCATATTTAATTGAGCTTTTAATTCAGTTTTAATTTAAAGTGACTGACTAAATATGGGTTTAAAAATATGATTGTCTTTTAGGTAATTTGTAAAAGAGACATATATATTTTTTACAAAGAATAGCATAGTTATTAATTGCTTTATTAACGTGAGTATTGACAAAAAATTTTTGGAGACCTTTAATAGCTGTAATCAGTTTTTTCAATGTTATAATTTGACTTCAGAAACTTCGTATTAATAATGAAGTTTTCAACAAGATTTATAATTGAGTACTTTCACTGATTAAATGCTTTAATTGGTTTAGATTATGAACATACCCTTTTGCCTATACATTTTTCAAAGTCAATAGATAAAAAGTGAAGTAGAATTTTAGGATAATAGCATTTTTGAATACGAAATTTAGAACCTTGAGAAGAATTTACAAATTGTAAATAAGCCGATTCATTACATACACATGTGTAATTCACATGTGTAATTCAGAATTCGGACATTTTGAGAATTCATTATAATTTTAAAAAATCTGAAGTGGGCAGCGTATGACTTTACCTGTATAATGCAATGAGTTTACTTCTTTCACATATTCTTCATATTTTGCCCCAGATTGACGAAAATGTCGCTAAAATTGCAAAAATAACGCTAAGTTAACGACAATGATGCTAATTTTCGACTTATTATAATATGTTAATATATGGACTATATTGCTTATTGCGGATGTTATCAATATTAATAATTGTCAATTTAGAGTTGCAAGAAATATAAATTAATCGGGTACTTCGAAATTGTTTTATATGTTGTCATCCGGAAAAGCGCCAAATGTACAATTTAACATTAAAAACGTTGTGCCGTAGAACTTATATATCATTTTTTCACTGTGAAAGAAGTAAATTCATTGCATTATATAAGGAAAACCGTGTGCTGGCTACATTAAATTTTTATAACCCTATGATGGATCCCGAAATTAATGCACAGTAACATTAACAATGAATTTGTTCATATGTTCTGTGTGAAATTAGTATGTGAAATCGGAAGAAAAAGAAATTAAAAATTGGTGCACAAAGAGTATTTAGGAAACAAACCAATTAATTTTTCTTTTTTTTTAAGTTAAAAAATTAACCTATGTCTAGATTTTTTTATTATATTTAGTAAATGTATAAAAAATTTAGCAAATATGCAAAACAAAATCATGCCAATTTGATGAAAAATAAAAAAGTTAAATTTCAACGTCCATTGTCTCCTTTTAAAAGTATTTTAAAGCATTTTTTTTTTAATCTAAACTCTACAACTGTGCAAACTTGTTACTTAAGTACTTTCTGCGTGTATTTGGCAGTGAACGCCTTTCCCCGTGTTATCAAGTTTTCCTAGCTATTTCTTAATATTAGTTGCTGGCCAGGGTCAGCTGACTTATCTTTTGTCACGTATAGCAGAGTGCGCAGACCCTTGTATTAAACTCGGCAGGAAAAAGTAATAAATAAGTGTAAATAAAGGCAATAATCGAAAAAGTGGGAAAGGTACCAATCCAACTGGATGGCACACCCTCAGAATGCTGTCATGCCTTATTTCTTTGAAAGATATCGATTTGTCGATTCTATATCCTTCCAACCTTGGAACGAATTTCTTTTCACTTCTATTTTTGATTTACTGTACCATGTAATGCGATGGTATTTTGACCCTTTGTCACACAAGTTGCTCTCATTTCATAGATTTGGAATAGTTATACCTTGATTAATAGAAGTCACGTGTGTTTAGCAGAATAATCGTTAGCGCAGAGGAATTTAAAGTATAGGCATGCACTCCAAAATTCATGAACAAGAAATTTATGAAGGAGCCTTCACATAGTGAAAAATAGAGCGTGCATTAAGCAAGGCGGAAGTATTAAACATCTTTATTCTCTTGCACATTTATTTTGTATGTAGTCATACAAATTAATATAGAATGTAAAATATAGGCATATCTAAAATATAGGCATATGTAAAATAAAGGCATATATAAATATAAGCATGCGTTCCAAAATTCATAAAGAAGAAGAAATTTATGAATGAGCCTTCATATAGTGAAAAATAGAGTGTACATTAAGCAAGGCGGAAATATTAAGCATTTTTATTCTCTTGCATATTTATTTTGTATATAGTCATACAAATTAATATAGAATGTAAAATATAGGCATACGTAAAATATAGGTATGCGTTCCAAAATTCATGAAGAACAAGAAATTTATGAAGGAGCCTTCAGATAGTAGAAAATGGTGTGTACAGTAAGCAAGGTAGAACTATTAAGCATTTTTATTCTCTTGCATATTTATTTTGTATAAAGTCGTACAAATGAATACATAATGCCAAATATAGGCATATGTAAAATATAGGCATGCGTTTCAAAATTCATGAAGAACAAGAAATTTATGAACAAGCCTTCAGATAATGGAAAATGGTGCTTCCATTAAGCAAGCGAAACTATTAAGCATTTTTATTCTCTTGCATATTTATTTTGTATATAGTCATACAAGTTAATATATAATGTAAAATATAGGCATATGTAAAATATAAGCATGCGCTCCAAAATTCATGAAGAACAAGAAATTTATGATTGAGCCTTCATATAGTGAAAAATAGAGTGTACATTAAGCAAGGCGGAAGTATTAAGCATTTTTATTCTCTTGAATATTTATTTTGTATATAATCATACAAATTAATATATAATGTAAAATATAGGCATATGTAAAATATAAGCATGCGCTCCAGAATTCATGAAGAACAAGAAATTTATGAATGAGCCTTCATATAGGGAAAAATAGAGTGTACATTAAGCAAGGCGGAAGTATTAAGCATTTTTATTATCTTACATATTTATTTTGTATATAGTCATACAAATTAATATATAATGTAAAATATAGGCATATGTAAAATATAGGCATATGTAAAATATAGGCATATATAAATATAAGCATGCGTTCCAAAATTCATAAAGAAGAAGAAATTTATGAATGAGCCTTCATATAGTGAAAAATAGAGTAGTGTACATTAAGCAAGGTGGAAATATTAAGCATTTTTATTCTCTTGCATATTTATTTTGTATATAATCATACAAATTAATATGTAAAGTAAAATATAGGCATATGTAAAATATAAGCATGCGCTCCAGAATTCATGAAGAACAAGAAATTTATGAATGAGCCTTCATATAGTGAAAAATAGAGTGTACATTAAGCAAGGCGGAAGTATTAAGCATTTTTATTCTCTTGCATATTTATTTTGTATATAATCATACAAATTAATATGTAAAGTAAAATATAGGCATATGTAAAATATAAGCATGCGCTCCAGAATTCATGAAGAACAAGAAATTTATGAATGAGCCTTCATATAGTGAAAAATAGAGTGTACATTAAGCAAGGTGGAAGTATTAATCATTTTTATTCTCTTGCATATTTATTTTGTATATAATCATACAAATGAATATATAATGTAAAATATAGGCATATGTAAAATATAAGCATGCGCTCCAAAATTCATGAAGAACAAGAAATTTATGAATGAGCCTTCATATAGTGAAAAATAGAGTGTACATTAAGCAAGGCGGAAGTATTAAGCATTTTATTCTCTTGCATATTTATTTTGTATATAATCAGACAAATTAATATGTAATGTAAAATATAGACATATGTAAAATATAAGCATGCGCTCCAAAATTCATGAAGAACAAGAAATTTATGTGAATGAGCCTTCATATAGTGAAAAATAGAGTGTTCATTAAGCAAGGCGGAAGTATTAAGCATTTTTATTCTCTTGAATATTTATTTTGTATATAATCATACAAATTAATATATAATGTAAAATATAGGCATATGTAAAATATAAGCATGCGCTCCAGAATTCATGAAGAACAAGAAATTTATGAATGAGCCTTCATATAGGGAAAAATAGAGTGTACATTAAGCAAGGCGGAAGTATTAAGCATTTTTATTATCTTACATATTTATTTTGTATATAGTCATACAAATTAATATATAATGTAAAATATAGGCATATGTAAAATATAAGCATGCGTTCCAAAATTCATGAAGAAGAAGAAATTTATGAATGAGCCTTCATATAGTGAAAAATAGAGTGTACATTAAGCAAGGCGGAACAATTAAGCATTTTTAGACTCTTTTACATATATATTTTGTATACAGTCATATAAATTATCGAAACAACCTGAAATCGCCAGAGCAGGAAATGGAAATCTTTAGTGAACCCTCCAGCACCTCTGGAATTTGATACTAAATTTATATTAATCTTGATCAATGCTTTATCTATAAACAATCCTCAGAAATTGTTGTTTCAAGGAATTTTTTTAAACCAGAAATGAAGAAAAATGAAAGAAAAATTCATTATTGAATCTCCCTACCTCTTCTGGAATTTTATACTTGAATTCATATCAGTCATCATCTAAGCTCTATCTATAGACAATCTTGAGAAATAGATGGTTCAAGAGAAATGTAAACTTTTGAATCGGTAGTAACATCTCTAGAACCGGAACTGGAAATCTTCAGTGAGTCCCTTAAACCTTGTGATGCTTAATCTATATCAGTCATTACCTAATCTACATCTATAGCCATTTCTGATAAATAGCTGTTTCAAGGAAAATTTTTGAACCGGAAGGAGAAAAAGAATCGAGAAAGTTAAAATTCTTAGTGAACCATCCCTCCTCTTCCAGAATTTGGTGCTAAATCTGTATCAGTTATCAACAAATTTCTATCTATGGTTAATCTTGAGTAATATATGTTACACATAAAATGAACCTTCTTGAACCGGAAATGAAAAAAGGAAACGGAAGTGGAAATCCTTAGTGAACGTTCCTTGAGAATTTGATTCTTTCCAAATCAGTCATCATCTGAACGCTATAGCAGATCCTGAGAAATAGATATTTCAAGTAAAATGTTTTCATAGAAACAATAGTGTGGCAAAATTTATGCCAGTAATTAACAATGATTAACCACTTTGTAATGAGGTATCGTACAACAAGATGAATATTTCATTCCAAACTATTAGAAATATCTCTTCTAATTAATAAAAACATCAGACGGCTGTACGTAGAATACGTCTTGTCACACTTGCATGCAAATAAAAAAATCTGATGTGGGCACCACATGACTTTCCTTATATAATGCAACGAATTTACTACTTTTACAGTTAAAAAAAATGTTATTCTTATAGTAGATACTTATATTCTTTCCAAGATATTGAATTTTCTTCAATTAGTCGTCATTTTCATTGATTTAGCGTCATTTTTATCAATTTGGCGAGATTTTTGTTAATTTGGCAGCAATTGAAAATGCCGCCAAGTTGGCGACATTCCGCCAAATTCGTCTCTAAAATCTCGCCAAGCGTCATGGACGAAGAAATAAGTTATACTTACAGCAGATAAATGACTATTGGAGTTCAAATACAAAAGTATTACTCAAAGTATATTTTTTCAAGAATGGAACGAGCTAGATCCACGAGAATGATGTCACCCAATTTATCGCATGGTATTACATATGAAAAGTGAACATGTTTCTCAATAGCAAATATTTTTTTTTATTTTATATAACTTTTTGATAATTTTTTTTTTAAATGTGCAATATCTCGAGAACGGTTCATGTTAGCGTTCTAAAATTTATGTCAATCGTTTTCTAATGAAAAATTACATAAGAAATGTCTATTTGCGTAACTTTATTAGCGGTTTTGATTTTTTCAAAATTTCACTCGAAAATTTAGGGTGGTTCTGAACATTCGATTGCATATAAAAACAATAGGCTTCCAGTGTTTATGGATTGTGATTTTTGTACAAAGTTTCGTTCGAATCGGTCCATTCGTTCGTCAGTTATCGTCTCCACAGACTCACTGACACTCACACACATACTTTCACACACACACACACACACACACACGGACATCACTTCAAAAATGTTTGATTCGTGAGCAGGGATGCTTGAAACAAGCTCTCCCGTCGAAAACTCGAATTCGAATTTTCGATCCCGTCACAATACTTTCCTTATACATTATGTATATAAGGAAAGTAATAACGGTTTACATAAACATTTCATTTAGTACTACAAACTGCCATTAATGGTCTATGATATGGAGAAATAAGTTTCAAAGGGTAAACACTTTACATCTAGGTATCTTACAAACATTAAATCTAAACACATACCGCCTAATGTTGGTGTAGTCTGCAGGGCCGCCCATAAGGAGGGGGACGGGCACTACTAGAGTGGAAGGGCCCGGGCTCCAGAAGGGGCCCAGATCGCCAATATTTTATTTCTAAGGTTGGGAAAAACATGAAAAATTCACAAAAGATGAGAAAATTAGACATGAAGGGGACCCGTGATAAATGTCTATAGGGGGGTCCACAATTTTTATGGGAGGCCTAGTAGAGAGAGTTTGTATTAAATCCACATCGAAATGTCTTGTTATGAATTCTTGAAAAGTTTTGTTTTCGACTTTGGTCATCTTGAAATAAAAGCCACAAGCAATTATCATTGGTATTGCAGAATAGCCGTATCGGCCATATATTTCTACACAGTCGCTCGGCACCGCTGAGTGGCCTCCCATTTTTGTGTTTTATATGATTTTGAATATTTTCTGTGTAAATGTTTTGACAATTTGAAATGTAATCAAAATTTTCCCTAAGTTAAAGTTGCCCGTTTACTATTTTGAGTTATCAAACCCGTGGGTAGCACCTCTGATTGCTGAGTTACGACTGCTGGAATGACGAGAAACGGGGTAAATTTCACCTTATCTCGCGTTCGACCGCATTCCTCTCTCAAGTGCACCACTCCAATAAGTCACCTCTCATAACACGATTACATCATCGATGTAACACTTGATATCACTACCGTCCCCGGTCCGACTATTACACGCCGGGAGCCATGACCGCTTGTCAAGTTTCCAGGAACCCCACTCCTGACACCAGTTGGTTACGAGCGTATCCTCTAGAATCGTGGGTGTATAGGGAGTATTCATGTGACGTCAAGATCTAAACACGTGGTTTACTGGAGAACATGTTTGTTCACCAGTAGCATAGGTTTATACATCCGTGTAAGAGTGATAGACAAAATAATTAAAAATGATAGTTATATGCACAGGCCTAGATACTGGTGTATCATTTGACCGATTTCCAAGAATTATGAGCAGTAAAGGTAGAAAAATTGAAGAACTGACCATAAAAGGAAGGATGAATGATTGTCTCGCATTCATCAATAAACAAAGTCATAAACACTTTTCAACTTTGTTGTAAAGTGTTAAAAACAGTCGCATCTGCAATTTACACTTTATCAAAGGTGTTTAAAGCATTATATTAGCATTTTAAATTTATTTATCTTGTAACATAATCCTTTTAATTTTCACGGAAAAAGTAATACTGTAATAATATTGATGTATATTTTTAGAGATGTGATATTAGTACTTCACCATATATATAAAAAAATCTGATGTGGGCAGCACATGACTTACCTTATATAATGCAATGAATTTACTCCTTTTACAGTAAAAAAATAATGCATAAGATCCACGGTACTGTGAATCATTGAATTGTACATTTGCAAATTTTCCTGATGACATGTAAAACTATTTCAAAATACTCAATTAACTTATATTTCGCGCAACTCTAAATGAACAATTATCAATATTGATAGCATCCTCAATAAACGATATAGTCCATATATTAAAATATTTTAATGATTAATTCATCAATTAGGCGTCATTTTCATTAATTTAGCGTCATTTTTGCAAATTTGATGAAATTTTCGTCAATCTTCTATCAATTGGGTGACATTTTCGTCAAATTGGCAACATTTAAAAAGTCAAAACGTTGGAGACATTTCGACAAATTCCTCACCAAAATTTTGCCAAACGTTACAGATGGAAATATAGGTTATTCTTATAGTAGATACTTATTCTTTCCAAGATATTTAATTTTCGTCAATAAGTCGTCATTTTCATTAATTTAGCGTCATTTTTGCAAATTTGATGAAATTTTCGTCAATCTTCTATCAATTGGGTGACATTTTCGTCAAATTGGCAACATTTAAAAAGTCAAAACGTTGGAGACATTTCGACAAATTCCTCACCAAAATTTTGCCAAACGTTACAGATGGAAATATAGGTTATTCTTATAGTAGATACTTATTCTTTCCAAGATATTTAATTTTCGTCAATAAGTCGTCATTTTCATTAATTTAGCGTCATTTTTGCAAATTTGATGAAATTTTCGTCAATCTTCTATCAATTGGCTGACATTTTCGTCAAATTGGCAACATTTAAAAAGTCAAAACGTTGGAGACATTTCGACAAATTCCTCACCAAAATTTTGCCAAACGTTACAGATGGAAATATAGGTTATTCTTATAGTAGATACTTATTCTTTCCAAGATATTTAATTTTCGTCAATAAGTCGTCATTTTCATTAATTTAGCGTCATTTTTGCAAATTTGATGAAATTTTCGTCAATCTTCTATCAATTGGGTGACATTTTCGTCAAATTGGCAACATTTAAAAAGTCAAAACGTTGGAGACATTTCGACAAATTCCTCACCAAAATTTTGCCAAACGTTACAGATGGAAATATAGGTTATTCTTATAGTAGATACTTATTCTTTCCAAGATATTTAATTTTCGTCAATAAGTCGTCATTTTCATTAATTTAGCGTCATTTTTGCAAATTTGATGAAATTTTCGTCAATCTTCTATCAATTGGCTGACATTTTCGTCAAATTGGCAACATTTAAAAAGTCAAAACGTTGGAGACATTTCGACAAATTCCTCACCAAAATTTTGCCAAACGTTACAGATGGAAATATAGGTTATTCTTATAGTAGATACTTATTCTTTCCAAGATATTTAATTTTCGTCAATAAGTCGTCATTTTCATTAATTTAGCGTCATTTTTGCAAATTTGATGAAATTTTCGTCAATCTTCTATCAATTGGCTGACATTTTCGTCAAATTGGCAACATTTAAAAAGTCAAAACGTTGGAGACATTTCGACAAATTCCTCACCAAAATTTTGCCAAACGTTACAGATGGAAATATAGGTTATTCTTATAGTAGATACTTATTCTTTCCAAGATATTTAATTTTCGTCAATAAGTCGTCATTTTCATTAATTTAGCGTCATTTTTGCAAATTTGATGAAATTTTCGTCAATCTTCTATCAATTGGCTGACATTTTCGTCAAATTGGCAACATTTAAAAAGTCAAAACGTTGGAGACATTTCGACAAATTCCTCACCAAAATTTTGCCAAACGTTACAGATGGAAATATAGGTTATTCTTATAGTAGATACTTATTCTTTCCAAGATATTTAATTTTCGTCAATAAGTCGTCATTTTCATTAATTTAGCGTCATTTTTGCAAATTTGATGAAATTTTCGTCAATCTTCTATCAATTGGGTGACATTTTCGTCAAATTGGCAACATTTAAAAAGTCAAAACGTTGGAGACATTTCGACAAATTCCTCACCAAAATTTTGCCAAACGTTACAGATGGAAATATAGGTTATTCTTATAGTAGATACTTATTCTTTCCAAGATATTTAATTTTCGTCAATAAGTCGTCATTTTCATTAATTTAGCGTCATTTTTGCAAATTTGATGAAATTTTCGTCAATCTTCTATCAATTGGGTGACATTTTCGTCAAATTGGCAACATTTAAAAAGTCAAAACGTTGGAGACATTTCGACAAATTCCTCACCAAAATTTTGCCAAACGTTACAGATGGAAATATAGGTTATTCTTATAGTAGATACTTATTCTTTCCAAGATATTTAATTTTCGTCAATAAGTCGTCATTTTCATTAATTTAGCGTCATTTTTGCAAATTTGATGAAATTTTCGTCAATCTTCTATCAATTGGCTGACATTTTCGTCAAATTGGCAACATTTAAAAAGTCAAAACGTTGGAGACATTTCGACAAATTCCTCACCAAAATTTTGCCAAACGTTACAGATGGAAATATAGGTTATTCTTATAGTAGATACTTATTCTTTCCAAGATATTTAATTTTCGTCAATAAGTCGTCATTTTCATTAATTTAGCGTCATTTTTGCAAATTTGATGAAATTTTCGTCAATCTTCTATCAATTGGGTGACATTTTCGTCAAATTGGCAACATTTAAAAAGTCAAAACGTTGGAGACATTTCGACAAATTCCTCACCAAAATTTTGCCAAACGTTACAGATGGAAATATAGGTTATTCTTATAGTAGATACTTATTCTTTCCAAGATATTTAATTTTCGTCAATAAGTCGTCATTTTCATTAATTTAGCGTCATTTTTGCAAATTTGATGAAATTTTCGTCAATCTTCTATCAATTGGCTGACATTTTCGTCAAATTGGCAACATTTAAAAAGTCAAAACGTTGGAGACATTTCGACAAATTCCTCACCAAAATTTTGCCAAACGTTACAGATGGAAATATAGGTTATTCTTATAGTAGATACTTATTCTTTCCAAGATATTTAATTTTCGTCAATAAGTCGTCATTTTCATTAATTTAGCGTCATTTTTGCAAATTTGATGAAATTTTCGTCAATCTTCTATCAATTGGGTGACATTTTCGTCAAATTGGCAACATTTAAAAAGTCAAAACGTTGGAGACATTTCGACAAATTCCTCACCAAAATTTTGCCAAACGTTACAGATGGAAATATAGGTTATTCTTATAGTAGATACTTATTCTTTCCAAGATATTTAATTTTCGTCAATAAGTCGTCATTTTCATTAATTTAGCGTCATTTTTGCAAATTTGATGAAATTTTCGTCAATCTTCTATCAATTGGCTGACATTTTCGTCAAATTGGCAACATTTAAAAAGTCAAAACGTTGGAGACATTTCGACAAATTCCTCACCAAAATTTTGCCAAACGTTACAGATGGAAATATAGGTTATTCTTATAGTAGATACTTATTCTTTCCAAGATATTTAATTTTCGTCAATAAGTCGTCATTTTCATTAATTTAGCGTCATTTTTGCAAATTTGATGAAATTTTCGTCAATCTTCTATCAATTGGGTGACATTTTCGTCAAATTGGCAACATTTAAAAAGTCAAAACGTTGGAGACATTTCGACAAATTCCTCACCAAAATTTTGCCAAACGTTACAGATGGAAATATAGGTTATTCTTATAGTAGATACTTATTCTTTCCAAGATATTTAATTTTCGTCAATAAGTCGTCATTTTCATTAATTTAGCGTCATTTTTGCAAATTTGATGAAATTTTCGTCAATCTTCTATCAATTGGGTGACATTTTCGTCAAATTGGCAACATTTAAAAAGTCAAAACGTTGGAGACATTTCGACAAATTCCTCACCAAAATTTTGCCAAACGTTACAGATGGAAATATAGGTTATTCTTATAGTAGATACTTATTCTTTCCAAGATATTTAATTTTCGTCAATAAGTCGTCATTTTCATTAATTTAGCGTCATTTTTGCAAATTTGATGAAATTTTCGTCAATCTTCTATCAATTGGGTGACATTTTCGTCAAATTGGCAACATTTAAAAAGTCAAAACGTTGGAGACATTTCGACAAATTCCTCACCAAAATTTTGCCAAACGTTACAGATGGAAATATAGGTTATTCTTATAGTAGATACTTATTCTTTCCAAGATATTTAATTTTCGTCAATAAGTCGTCATTTTCATTAATTTAGCGTCATTTTGCAATTTGATGAAATTTTCGTCAATCTTCTATCAATTGGCTGACATTTTCGTCAAATTGGCAACATTTAAAAAGTCAAAACGTTGGAGACATTTCGACAAATTCCTCACCAAAATTTTGCCAAACGTTACAGATGGAAATATAGGTTATTCTTATAGTAGATACTTATTCTTTCCAAGATATTTAATTTTCGTCAATAAGTCGTCATTTTCATTAATTTAGCGTCATTTTTGCAAATTTGATGAAATTTTCGTCAATCTTCTATCAATTGGGTGACATTTTCGTCAAATTGGCAACATTTAAAAAGTCAAAACGTTGGAGACATTTCGACAAATTCCTCACCAAAATTTTGCCAAACGTTACAGATGGAAATATAGGTTATTCTTATAGTAGATACTTATTCTTTCCAAGATATTTAATTTTCGTCAATAAGTCGTCATTTTCATTAATTTAGCGTCATTTTTGCAAATTTGATGAAATTTTCGTCAATCTTCTATCAATTGGCTGACATTTTCGTCAAATTGGCAACATTTAAAAAGTCAAAACGTTGGAGACATTTCGACAAATTCCTCACCAAAATTTTGCCAAACGTTACAGATGGAAATATAGGTTATTCTTATAGTAGATACTTATTCTTTCCAAGATATTTAATTTTCGTCAATAAGTCGTCATTTTCATTAATTTAGCGTCATTTTTGCAAATTTGATGAAATTTTCGTCAATCTTCTATCAATTGGGTGACATTTTCGTCAAATTGGCAACATTTAAAAAGTCAAAACGTTGGAGACATTTCGACAAATTCCTCACCAAAATTTTGCCAAACGTTACAGATGGAAATATAGGTTATTCTTATAGTAGATACTTATTCTTTCCAAGATATTTAATTTTCGTCAATAAGTCGTCATTTTCATTAATTTAGCGTCATTTTGCAAATTTGATGAAATTTTCGTCAATCTTCTATCAATTGGGTGACATTTTCGTCAAATTGGCAACATTTAAAAAGTCAAAACGTTGGAGACATTTCGACAAATTCCTCACCAAAATTTTGCCAAACGTTACAGATGGAAATATAGGTTATTCTTATAGTAGATACTTATTCTTTCCAAGATATTTAATTTCGTCAATAAGTCGTCATTTTCATTAATTTAGCGTCATTTTTGCAAATTTGATGAAATTTTCGTCAATCTTCTATCAATTGGGTGACATTTTCGTCAAATTGGCAACATTTAAAAAGTCAAAACGTTGGAGACATTTCGACAAATTCCTCACCAAAATTTTGCCAAACGTTACAGATGGAAATATAGGTTATTCTTATAGTAGATACTTATTCTTTCCAAGATATTTAATTTTCGTCAATAAGTCGTCATTTTCATTAATTTAGCGTCATTTTTGCAAATTTGATGAAATTTTCGTCAATCTTCTATCAATTGGGTGACATTTTCGTCAAATTGGCAACATTTAAAAAGTCAAAACGTTGGAGACATTTCGACAAATTCCTCACCAAAATTTTGCCAAACGTTACAGATGGAAATATAGGTTATTCTTATAGTAGATACTTATTCTTTCCAAGATATTTAATTTTCGTCAATAAGTCGTCATTTTCATTAATTTAGCGTCATTTTTGCAAATTTGATGAAATTTTCGTCAATCTTCTATCAATTGGGCTGACATTTTCGTCAAATTGGCAACATTTAAAAAGTCAAAACGTTGGAGACATTTCGACAAATTCCTCACCAAAATTTTGCCAAACGTTACAGATGGAAATATAGGTTATTCTTATAGTAGATACTTATTCTTTCCAAGATATTTAATTTTCGTCAATAAGTCGTCATTTTCATTAATTTAGCGTCATTTTTGCAAATTTGATGAAATTTTCGTCAATCTTCTATCAATTGGGTGACATTTTCGTCAAATTGGCAACATTTAAAAAGTCAAAACGTTGGAGACATTTCGACAAATTCCTCACCAAAATTTTGCCAAACGTTACAGATGGAAATATAGGTTATTCTTATAGTAGATACTTATTCTTTCCAAGATATTTAATTTTCGTCAATAAGTCGTCATTTTCATTAATTTAGCGTCATTTTTGCAAATTTGATGAAATTTTCGTCAATCTTCTATCAATTGGGTGACATTTTCGTCAAATTGGCAACATTTAAAAAGTCAAAACGTTGGAGACATTTCGACAAATTCCTCACCAAAATTTTGCCAAACGTTACAGATGGAAATATAGGTTATTCTTATAGTAGATACTTATTCTTTCCAAGATATTTAATTTTCGTCAATAAGTCGTCATTTTCATTAATTTAGCGTCATTTTTGCAAATTTGATGAAATTTTCGTCAATCTTCTATCAATTGGGTGACATTTTCGTCAAATTGGCAACATTTAAAAAGTCAAAACGTTGGAGACATTTCGACAAATTCCTCACCAAAATTTTGCCAAACGTTACAGATGGAAATATAGGTTATTCTTATAGTAGATACTTATTCTTTCCAAGATATTTAATTTTCGTCAATAAGTCGTCATTTTCATTAATTTAGCGTCATTTTTGCAAATTTGATGAAATTTTCGTCAATCTTCTATCAATTGGGTGACATTTTCGTCAAATTGGCAACATTTAAAAAGTCAAAACGTTGGAGACATTTCGACAAATTCCTCACCAAAATTTTGCCAAACGTTACAGATGGAAATATAGGTTATTCTTATAGTAGATACTTATTCTTTCCAAGATATTTAATTTTCGTCAATAAGTCGTCATTTTCATTAATTTAGCGTCATTTTTGCAAATTTGATGAAATTTTCGTCAATCTTCTATCAATTGGGTGACATTTTCGTCAAATTGGCAACATTTAAAAAGTCAAAACGTTGGAGACATTTCGACAAATTCCTCACCAAAATTTTGCCAAACGTTACAGATGGAAATATAGGTTATTCTTATAGTAGATACTTATTCTTTCCAAGATATTTAATTTTCGTCAATAAGTCGTCATTTTCATTGATTTAGCGTCATTTTTTATCAATTTGGCGACATTTTCGTTAATTTGGCAACATTTAAAAAAGTCGCCAAGTTGGCGATATTCCGCCAAATCCATCGCCAAAATCTCGCCAAGCGTTATGGAGAGAAATAAGTTATCTTTATAGCAGATAAATGACTATTGGCGTTCAAATATATATATATATACCAAAGTATTACCCAAAGTACTACCTTTTCTCATGAATGAAACGAGCTATATCCACGTGAATAATGTCACCAAATTTATCGCATGATATTACATTTAAAAAATAAACATATTTCACGATAGTTATTATTTCTTTTAATTTATGTGATTTTTTGTTAAATTTAGTTGAAAAATGTGCAATATCCCGAGAACGGTTCATTTTAGCGTTCTAAAGTTTATGTCAATCGTTTGCTAAGGAAAACTTACATAAGAAATGTCTGTTTTCTTAACTTTATGAAAGGCTTTGATTTTTTGATGATTTTTTAAAAATTTCACTCGAAAATTTAGAGGGGTTCTGAACCTTCGATTGCGTTTTAAAAACAATAGGCTTCCAGAATTCACGTATTGTAATTTCTGTACCAAATTTCATTGGAATTGCTTCATTAGTTCGTGAGATATCGTCTCCACAGACTCACTGACTCACACACAGACATGCCCTGAAAAATGTTCGATTCGTGTTCAGGGATGCTTGAAACGTGTTCTTCCGTCGAAAACTCGAATTCGAATTTCGACCCTGTAACAAAACTTTCCTTATACATTATACTATGCATATAAGTCGCCAGGTTGGCGACATTCCGCCAAATTCGTCGCCAAAATATCGCCAAGCGTTACATACGGAGAAATAAGTTGCTCTTATAGCAGATAAATGGATATTGGCGTTTAAATACAAAAGTATTTCCCAAAGTATATTTTCTCACGAATGGAACGAGCTAGATCCACGAGAATGATGTCACCAAATTTATCGCATGATATTACATATGAAAAGTGAATATATTTCACAATAGTTAATATTCTTTTTAAAGCCGACGTGGTTGTTGAGTGGTCAAGGCAAACGTTTCCGTAGCAATCGCTCGACCGCCACGTTGTGGGTTCGAGACCCACGTAAGGCATGGATGTCTGTGTTGTGGGCGCAATGTGATCCGCCCCCTCTGGTGCGTCTGGGGCAACGTCAATGGACGGCTAAATGGTTCACTCTCTGGCCGCTGTAATAAAGGCGAATGACGAAGGTCAAAGTGCCTGGCCATTTGAAAACAAAAAAAAAAATATTCTTTTTAAATTTATGTGATTTTTTGATACATTTATTTGAAAAATGCGCAATATTTCGAGAGCGGTTCATGCTAGCGTTCTAAAGTTTATGTCAATTTTTTTTCTAAGGAAAAATTACATAAAAAATGTCTGATTTCGTAACTTTATTAAAGGTTTTGAGTTTTTGATGAATTTTTCAAAATTTCACTCGAAAATTTAGGGGGGGTTCTGAACATTTGATTGCGTTTAAAAACAAAAGGCTTCCAATATTCACGTATTGTAATTTTTGTACCAAATTTCATTTGAATCGCTCTATTTGTTCGTGAGATATCGTCTCCACAGACTCACTGACACACACACACACACAGAGAGAGAGAGAGAGAGAGACAGACATCACCTCAAAAATGTTCGATTCGTGTTCAGAGATGCTTGAAACATGCTCTCCCGTAGAAAACTTGAATTCGAATTTTCTCCTGGACGACGATATCTCACGAACGAATCAAGCGATCTGAACAAAATTTGATACAAAAATCACAATCAGTGACCACTGAAGCCTATTGTTTTTGTTTTTACACGCAATCGAATGCTCAGAACCCTCCTAAATTTTGAAAGGAAATTTTAAAAAAATCATTAAGAAATTAAAATTCGCTAAAGTTATGTAAATAATCATTTCTTATGTAATTTTTCATTAGAAAACTAGTGACATAAACTTTAGAACGCTAGCTCGAACCGTTTTCGAGATATTACACATTTTCCAAATAAATTTATCAAAAAATCATATAAAATGAATAAAATATATTAACTATTGTGAAATATGTTCACTTTTCATATGTAATATATGCGATAAATTCGTTAACATCATTTTCGTGGAACTAGCTCTCTCCATTCACGAGAGCAGATACTGTGGGTAATAGTTTTGTATTTGGACGCCATTAGTCATGTATCTACTATAGGTTATTTTTTCATCCATAACGATTGGAGAAATTTTGGCGACGAATTTGGCGGAATATCAAAACTTGCCGACTTTTAAAATGTTGCCAAATTTATAGAAATGTCGCCAAATTGATATAAATGACCCCAAATCAATGAACCTGATGACTAATTGATGAAAATTCAATATCTTGGAAAGAATATAAGAATCTACTGTAGGAATAACCTATTTTTCCGTCCTTAAAGCTTAGCGAAATTTTGGAGACAAATTTTGACGGAGTATCGCCAACTTGGGACTTTTTTTAAGTGTTGCCATATTGACGGAAATGTCGCCAAGTTGATAAAAATATTCCCAAATTCATAGGGTCGCCAAATTGATAAAAATGTCGCCAAATTTATAAAAAATTTGCTATTTATAGATACACTTGTGTGTGTGTGTGTGTGTGTGAGCTTAGCCCGCCAGTAGTTACTAAATATATAGCAACCAGTTTTTATAGCAATTAGTGTTTTAGTTCGTTCTTCGCATGCGCAGTGGACGCTGAAGTCGCTAAACAAATGTGTGCTAAAGACAACTTTGACACAACAAAAATGTGTCGAAGTTAACGTGAGCAGGTAGAGTTAGTATATTTCAGAGTAAAAAATACAACGTGAAAATTGCATAAAAATTGGAAACAAAATTGCATAAAAAGTGTCTATAAAATATATGGAAACGAAAACTTTTGAAAGCTCCCCCACCCCACCCCACCCCCGCATCCTTGCACGGACGCAAAAGTCGTTTGACAAAAGTAGTTATCAGCTTGGCAAAAAATGGAGTTCCTATCATGAAAATTGTATGAGGAAATTTTCTAGATGGGTGTCTAATCTATTTATCTCTTTTTAAGACGTTTATTTCATCGTATCGGAATTAAAAAATATGTCACAAACTATCGAATTTTTTTCAATTTCCGACACTTTTAGCTTCAGTTTAAAAAAATCCGGAGATCACAGCTATAAAATTGTAGCGTCAGTTAGATTTTGAAACGGGTGTCTCTAACGCCCTTTTACAGGGATTTTCGGAATTTTTCTGCCATTTAAAAATATGCGGAAAAAACTGCCGACTTTGTCGAAATTCTGGCCTCTCAGCTCTTTTCAAAACATCCCGTTTCGAGATAGCAGATCGAAAATTGAGGAAGGGTATACGTACGGAAGGAGATAAAGAGTGTCGATTTTTACCCATATTCGAACATATTTAAGAATCTGTTGAGTATTTCCAATTTTCGAAAGTTTCCTATAACTTCTCGGATCGAATGATACATTTTAGAATAAAACCGGTGGTGCTAAACCGATTATTGGCTTACAACGTTGGCTAGGAGAACATATACTGACGTACAAACAAGCATGGGTTTTTACGCGTTAATAGTAAAATATTCAGAACCGAATATATTTTTGAAATTCGAAATTAAACGTAATGTCCATTAATTAAAGGTGTCCGTTAAGAAGTTTTCATTAAAAACTGTTTTTAAATTGTACTCCTATAATTTTATACTTGAATACATGAATCTTTGGGGAGGGGTATGACCCCCTAACACCACTTACCTTGGAGACGCCAATGTGAAGACGGTATTTACTTGTCGTTTAAACGAAATCGAGACGTTTCTAAAGTACAGTATTAATAGTGAATTTAGACGATAACTGCCCTGTGTTAAAATTTTAAATGCCTGAGAAACAAATATGGACTCCGAATTGTTTTAGCATCTTCTATCTTTATTACTGGAAAAAAATGCAGGGAGTCCAGAAAGTTCCGGAACTGCGCAATATCTCGAGAAATACACTTCGGATCAAAAAAAAAAAAAAAAAAAAACACGTATTCAATATTTTTAGAAAAGCTATCCAATGATACCAAAATTGACACCCTTCCCCCTCTTGGGGGGAGGGGGGTGGGGCAACTTTGAAATTTTCAATGGGAACCCCCATTTCTATTGCAGATTTGGATTCTCCAGAAAACATTACATACATTTGACATACGATTTTTGATTTTTGCTCCCACAAACGGCTCTATAATCGAGAAAAACAGAAGTGGGGCACAAACGTTTAAAAATGGGAATGTCTCGGGAAATACACTTCGGATAGCAAAATAAAAAATTACTTCTTCAATATTTTCAAAAACACTATCCAATGATGCTAAAATTGACCCCCCTCACCCAGCTAACTGTTCACTTCAGCGACAACTGTTGACTTCAGTTTAGAAAACGGTACAAAACTACTTTTAGCACTACCCAGGAACAACGATGTGGACGTAGTAGTTTTCTGTTCCCTTCGGAGTGCTTGATTAACATGAGTCCCCCTTGCCTCTCATGATCAGGGTGCTTTTTTCTGTAACTCCCCTTGCCTCTCATGATCAGGGTGCTTTTTCTGTAACTTTTAAACGTTAGTGCCTCACTTCCGTTTTTCTCGATTATAGCGCCGTTTGCGGGAGCAAAAATCAAAAGTCGTAGGTCAAATGTATGTAATTTTTTCTGGAGAATCCAATAAAAAATGTGGGTTCCCATTGAAAATTTCAAAGTTGCCCCCTCCCCCCAGGAGGGGGGAGGAGGTCAATTTTGGTATCATTGGATAGCTTTTCTAAAAATATTGAATACGTGTTTTTTTATTTTTTGATCGAAGTGTATTTCTCGAGATATTGCGCCATTTCGAAACTTTCTGGACACCCTCTATATTTAGTAAAATTTCGACATGAGAAATAATGTCATATTCTACTGGACCAGGGCCTGTAGAAAGCCCAGACCAGCCTGGAACGTCGTTACACAGGGGCGCCCAAATCGATATTACTAATTTATGACTAACATATGAATATTTTATTGCCTTAATAAGTGATAGAAGACATTTTATTGTTTGAAATATCAGTTGCGGCTGCTGAAATTAATTTAAACAGAGTAAACTGATTTTTGTAAAACGTTATATTTACTTCAAAGCTTGCAAAACATACGAAGGGTATACGTACGGGATTTGCAAGGTTTTATCTTACAAGCAGCAGTTTGATTTATTGTAATACATTTACTTGTTTCGTATAATCTAAAAAAGTTAGCCTATTTGTTTTCCCTTGAACTTCTTTTTTCCTGTGTTAATTTCTTTAAAATGAAAGCAGTATTAAGAATTTGAATTGTGACAGATGTTATTGCTTGGGACATTTATGAAAATTATCAATGAAGGATAGAACTAGGTATCACTGAAGGCAGGACTCGTTTCCTACAATCTGATTTAAAACAGGGAAAATATCTGTATAATATTAAAATAAAGTGTCAATTAAGAAATGAGAATATTGAGATATAATTAAGAAAATTGAGATGCATTCCTAATTTATAGTACATTTTGGTCATAGTTCAACATTGTGGTATTCTAAGTAAGGCTAGAATGTTCACAAAAATTTTTTTGTGTGTATGGTGGTGGTGGTGGTGGTGGGGGGGGGAGGGGCGTCAACTTCATATTTGTCTCTGGGGGATCTTTGAGCCAACCCTGTGTGGAGTGGCCTCTTTATCCGGTGTTCAAGGTATTTAGAAAGGTAAGGAAATTTAGAAAGGTTGTTTAACGTCAAGATACTTTAAACAAGTAAGTATCTTGTGTATGTAAGGTTCAAAATATCTTATTAGAAAAGGGTCCATAGGGAAGGGAAAGAGGGGAGCACTTACCCTCTCCTGAATGTTCAAGGTCCAGTCGATGTTGTACATCTTATCATTCAGTCTGTCCCACTGACGTCAGTGGTTTGCCCCCTCCTGGGAAAAGTTCTATGGGCGCCCATGCTCTTTATACGAAATTAGATGTATATTTATTTATATATGGCATTATTATGAGACTAATGATACTTTTGGTTGATTTATACTATTGAAGGGTGTGAGTTAACGAATACGAGTGTTAGTATTATGACTAGCCAAATACCCGCTGAAAATCAACGGTCTCACAATAAGCAACCCCTGAATAATGTAAATTTTTTTAATATTCGGCAAATCGAATATTTGGGTATGCAGAACCCCCTAAAGAAGAAAATATTAGAAAACTTAAATTGCGCTCTTCTTCCTTTCAAACTATCCTCACCTACACCAAGTCTCTATCTCATTCCGAAGCATACTATTTTATTACTTCCCCTTTAGAACGTTTCTCTGTCCCAGGCCGTCCGACTCATCCGAAGACTTGAGCAGCTAATTGGGCGGCCGGGCGTTTCTCTGTGTATCACCCCCTTAAATGAACATTTTTGAGAAACCATATTCATCTTGGGTTTTTTTTTTATCAAATTATTAGCCCATATACTAAATTTCAAGCTTTTGCAACATTATAAAGGAGACGTTTTTCATTAGTTCACCGAATCGAATATTTTAGTGAGCGGCACCCCAAATGTTCCCCTACAATAGCAAATGTTGGAAAACTGAAATTGCACACTTTCCTCCTTTCCAACTTTTTACCCGTACACCAAATTTGAAGTCTCTATCTCATCGCGAAGCATGCTTTTTCTATCATTTCACCTTTCGAATGTTTTTGTGTGGAATACCCACACCCTTAAATATACATTTTTAAAAAACTCTATTCTTCTTGTGTTTTCTATCAGATGATTCACCCATATACCAAATATCAAGCCTCTATCACGTTCTGAAAGGGGCGTTTCTCCTTTATTCCGAAAATCGAACATTTTGGTGTGCGGCATCCCCTAAAGTAGAAAATATTGGTAAACTGAAATTGTACACTTTCTTCCCTCCAAACTATCTACCCGTACACCAAATTTGATATCTCTATCTCATCCCGAAGCATGTCTTTTTATCAATACACCTTTCGGACGTTTTTCTCTGGAACACCCCCTTAAATGAACATTTTTGAAAAACTATATTCGTTTTATGTGTTTTCGTCAAATGATTAGCTCATATACTAAATTCCAAGACTCTATCACATTTTAAAGGAGCCGTTTCTCATTTATTCGGTAAATGTAACATTTTGGTGTGTGGCACCCCCTTAAGTAGAAAATATTGGAAATCTGAAATTGCTCACTTTCTTCCTTTCGAACGATTTACCCATACACCAAATTTGAAGTCTCTATCTTATCGAAAAGCATGCTTTCCTATCATTTCACTTTTCGAACGTTTTGGTGTGGAGCACCCCCTCTAGAGAACGTTTTCGTAAAATTCGATTTTTCTAGGGGTTTTTATCGAACAACCGAGCCGTGTACCAAATTGCAAGACTCTATCTATTCGGGAAATGCCTAAAAAAAGCGTGACAGACTGACAGACAGACAGACGGACACTTGGCAATTAGTATATAGAAATACTATTACTGATATGATACCATTATAATTACTCCGTACTATTATGATACATTTATTTGGCTATGCAGAGCTGGCTATACACGTTTGGAAAGATCTGATCAAGGAGGTACCCCCATCTCCTTGGATCTAATAGTATTTTTTAACACTTTACAACAAAGTTGAAAAGTGTTTATGACTTTGTTCATTCTATCTGTCTGTCTGTCCGTTAGCACGATAACTGCCGTAAAAATGACTTAATCAAAATGAAATTTTAGTATGTTGTTCAGACGGTCTATAGGACCTATGGGAATATAAATGAATAATATCACCCAATTAGTTTTGGATTGAACCCGGGTTGAAAAAATGGAATACATTGAGCCCTATGGGACCTAATTTTTCAAGCATTTTTTAAGCGGATTTAAAATTCACAAATTGCTTCGAAAATTTTAGGCAATATTCAAATTATTCCATAAAATATATAAAAAAAATTCAGCGAAATATATTCAGTAGTTTTTTAAATAAAAATTAAAATAATAATAACACCTCTTATATGAAGCGATCACGTGTCCATGATATGAAACGATCACATGACCCACTTCAAAATGATATATGGCATCCATCTTGTCTCAAAATCGTGATTTTTAAAGTTCTTTCTAATTCATATTGAGTGTTGTATCCATCCTAAAACTACTTTATTTTGGCCTAAATTCTGTGCATCTACATACTTTAACAACGCAATGACAATATACGAGTATTTCAGTTTAAATGCTCATACAAATTTGATTATTTCTACTATTAAGCCTATTTTTCACCTATGTAAAATGTAAACAGCAAAATATGTAGAATGAGTTGTATTAGAATCGCTGTAATTTTTTAACACAAAATCATTTAGTCCATGGAGTCTGCATGGCTGATATGAATGAAATATTCATTGATTTTAGAAAGAGAAGGACGATAATTTTCGATGAAGTTTTACGCATAGAGTTTTACTTACTTGTAGCTCCATGGTCTTAATTTTTAAATAATATAAATTATTATAGTATTGTGATGAATGACATGAATGGGGGAATTATTTATGAATGAAATGTTGCTTTTATAGAGAGAGCCAGGCGTGTTATTTTTTCTATGACGTCATTTGAATGGATTTCAGTTGTTTTCGATGAAGTTTTCAAATATAATAAATTATCGTAGTATTATGACAATTCTAAAATTATTACCGAGGAATGTATCACATTTTAGAGATGTTTAAACCAGGCAATTTATATTTTAATGCCGTCATTTGAATGAAGTTAATTTTTTTCGATGAAGGTTTAAGGTTTCAAATATAATAAATTAATGTAGTATTGTGATAAGTTTTAAAATATTACCGAGGAATGTATTGCATTTTAGACATGTTTAAATAAAATTGCATTGAAGTTGGAAAGTGTTTCATAATCAATGCTTTAAGCATGATTGATCTTTCTTGTTATTTATCAAGGAACTCTAACGCTCTAAGGTAGGGTTACCAGACGTCCCCGGATGTAGCATTCGTCCCCGAACAAAATCCATCTCCGGAATGTCCCCGGATTTCTTTGACTACCCTTGGATTTACAATTTACATTACCTCTTATAAATTACGGGTTTTGGAGCTATTTTCGGACAAGGTCAATTTTTTGGGCTAGCTTTCGCAAACTTTTAAAAAGCTAGCAAATTTTTCTTGGAATTTCTTTAAATTACCGAATTTTATGACACTATGACCAATTCCGGCAACCTTAAGCATTGGGCTAGTTTTCGCCAATTTTTAGGCGGGATTTTTGGCAAAGATCTGGCAACACTGCCGCCAAGCAGGAAAGCTTTGAGTTAGGTTAGGTTAGGTATTCTCCGAGTATAGTTGTATAATTTTAGCTATAAGCAGCACACGGTCTCATTTTCTATCAGTTGAACTTTTATTCGTATATTCAAGTACGATGTCAAAGAAACGAAAATGTGTTGTCAGTGAGATGATGTTCAAAGAATTTACTTTTCTTAGACGAGGGGTAAACGATAACTCCACTTTCTGTTCTTTGTGTGAAGTAACTTTCAGTGTAGGAAGTGGCCGAAGATCATCGGCGGTTGAACACGTGGCAACTGAAAGACATAAAAGTTCAGTGATTCGAGAAAGTAAAAACACGAAAGTATCCACTTTTTTCAAAAAGATTGTGCCAGATAAAAATGACATGAATATTGCTTTTCAAGAAGGGGCTTTCGCTTTTCATACCGTGAAGCATTACCATAGTTTCAAATCAATGGACTGTACTTCCAGTTTGATAAAGAAATTCAATGAACCGAAATTCACGTTTTTCAGAACAAAAGTTGGGGCGATAGTTAAATCTGTGATTGCACCTTGGGCTATGTCAGAAGCTTTAAAAGAAATTAACGGAGCGTCGTTTGTTACTGTACTTTTCGCTGCTTCAAATCATGCGCATATCAAATTATAACCAATTCTCGTTCGTTATGTGCATGTGAATCCCGAAAAAACTGTATTCATTCCGAATAAACTAGTGGAATTTAATGAAATTCGAGGTGAAACTGCTGAAATAATATACAACAGTTCATTTCAAACAATTAAGGAACTGGGACTGGAAAATAAGATTGTAGCCGTTTCAGCGGATAACACGAGCACTAACTAACTTCGGTGGCTTGAAAAGAAAAGACAAACAATGTGCTCACCAAAATGAAGGAAGGGTTGGACAGAAATGTTATTGAGTTAGGATGTGTCGCTCATATGATACATAATTGTGCACATTCTGCAATTAATTTAATTCCGGTTGATATCGAAGGGCTCGTTGTGAAAATGTTTGGCTACTTTCATATACTATTTACCGTGATGGTAGAACGCTTGAAAGTATTCTGCAAGTTTGTGGGACAAGAACACAGTTACAGCAGTGTTAGATGATTGACACTGCTACCAGCCATCAGAAGAATCTGCAAAATATATGCGGCATTGAAGTCTTTCTTCTTATCTGAAAAAAAAAATGCCTGGTTATGTTGAAAAAGTGATTCGGTGATCCCTGCATCTTGTTGTGGATGACTTTTGTTTCCTGAACTTTGCCACTGTTCCATGATGCCATAACCCAAGCTGAAGCAGGGGAAATATCCGCAGTAGAACCTTTGATGATACTAAACAAATTGATCGAGAAACTTTAGTCAAGAAAAGGAGAAAAGTTCATCCCGTCCTCAGTAAAGAAACTTCTGCCATCATTTGAAGAAGATGGTTCATGCAGAACTCAAGAATTTTTAAATGTATCCGGAAAATTCTATAGTACAGCTATTGACTATTTAACTGTATGGGGGTTCCCATTCTCAGTATATGAGATGTATGGAAAGCATCTTGTCTAGAATCCATCCACAGAGGACAAGTTTTGAAGAGTGTTTTCAGTATTTTTCATCAAAAGTAGGTGGGACTGATATTGGTGAGGACAACTTCTTTGATGAAATTTCTTCATTGAAGAAGTATGCAACTGCAGATAAAGTGAATAAGTGGAATGAAGATGGTGCTGATGTGTGTTCAAGATGGAGTGAATTTTTTTCATTCTTTTTGGAGAAAATGGCCCCTTATTCACAGTTGCAAAAGTTGCTTGAATTGTGTCTCTGCTTACTGAGTTGTTGTTGTTGAGACCCAGACCATCCGACCTACCAGAAAGGTGTAAGGTAACCGTTTGGATGGCCGGGAAGTGCCACCCAATTTAGACCGGAACCCAGTAGGGGAGGCATCCACAGGGACCGTACCCTCCTTCCCCTACCACCAACCTCTCGGAAGGACTTACGGACCCACATGTTTAACGTGATCGTACTCTGTTGTGGCAGCGTGCAAATCCAGCGCACAAACCACCGGGCTACCGCGCCCGAAATGTACCAACAGCACGCGGTGTTCCCAGGTGGTCACCCACCCAAGTACTAACCGCGCCCGATGCTGCTTAACCTCGGTGATCTAACGAAATTGAGTGAGAAACGAAATTGAGTGACCTAACGTTTTCAGCACGGTAGGGCCGTTGGCTCTTCTGCTTACTGAGTTATAAGAATTTTGTTTTATTTTATTAGCCTGAGCCTGTTTACTAAATTTGAATGAACAGTAAGAATGATTGAATTATGAACTAGTTTCATAAACAAAATAAATTACAATAGTTTATAAAAAAAGTTAATTCATACAGTTTATTATTGAACCACCTTTTTATTATTAAATACGTCTACAATGAATTATAAGTGTAAGACGAGGATTTCAATTTAAATATTCTTTCTATTCGATATCTTTCTATTGAAAAGTGTCCCCGGATTCACTGAAAAAAAAAATCTAGTAACCTCACTGTAAGGCAATGTATAATAGTGTCTGTCCATTTATAGATTATTATAAAGAAAATCATGAAAGCTAATCCAAGATATAATAAGTAGTGCTGCCATCTAGTTATAGATAATCAAAGTAAAGCCCATTCTCTATTACTAACGAAGCGAAATCCACATTTGCTTGAATTTTGTGATCCCTTTTACTCGAAAACTACAATAGGTAGGAAGATAAAAATTTTCACACATACGTAAAATTGCTCACAAATATTCTGAATCAGAATTTTAATAATTAAAACGAAATGTAACAGGTTGAAACGCCTATTTCGAAACCGCACATGCTCATCACGCTTCGTATAAATAAGATGTAAACAACTTTTAAACAGCTTATTAAAGTATGTGCACTTTAATCAAAATTGGTGATTTAAACGTGTTCCTGTATATAAAATATTCATTTTTGCGGTTTAAATGTGTTACTTTTATTTTTGTTTTCCTGTATTCTAAATTGTTTAATTTAATTTTCAAATTAAAAAAACCTTATATGCTCTTTAGTATTGGGATTCTCAAATATGGAAATCTACTTTTACTTCTTAATTTCTTAATTATTCGTTAAATTCACTTTTAATTCTAAATCTTCACATTTTTTGCATACTTCATATGCACGAGCCCATTCCAATTGTGGCTTGTGACTCCAGGAATAGGTGGAGCATATTCTCCCTCCTCCTCCACAACGAACCTCATCGCAGCACATCACGCTACTGGCACAAGCGTTGCCAACCACTATATAAAAATACCCAAACGAGTTTAAAATATTCGACAAATAACAATAATATCCTATTCAACTGATAACTTTAAGTAAAGCAATCCTTCACCTACGTCTCCTGTCATGACGTCACTGGTCCATGCAAAGCCCAGCTTTTTGCTAGTGCATAAAATTGATACTAAGTTCACAAATCTATCAATATTACTTCACAATTTATAATAAATAATACTTAATGATTTGCAATTGGAAAAAAAAGAACCCGGCTTTGCTCTTCTGATATGTATTTTCCTAAAATATATTGTTTAATTAGAGAGTATATTTGCACTTTCATTTATCTGTGTGGATTAGTTAACCTTTTTAATCAAACTAGCCGTGATAATTAACACAATAAAACAACTGCTTGTGAAAACACAGCTTTCTAATTCTTCCTTGAAGTAAACTGGCATAGGAAAATAGGGTGACTACAATTGTTTCGAGTGTGTCTGTTTGAGATGTTTTGTTTGAGAGCATTAGAAAGTTGTTATGCGTGATAATGTTTACTCGCATGATCTAAAAAAATAAAGCATACTAATAAATAATCTCTTTACAAGCAAAATATTACCTGGAAAGAGATTACACTGTCTCAATTCTAACAGTATGACAATTGCAAATTGCAGATTAGGAAAGTTAATTAGAAATGTAGATGGCGAATATTAAATAAAACTCCTAGACAGATTGTGGAATTATATTAATTTCAAAATATCCAATTTTATTTTTGAAACGAAACAATTTGATATTCTCTACTGTTTAATCTATTGAATATTAAATGCTTGATTAAAAATGGACATTGCATTTTGATGCGTAGTGCTGCCATCTAGTAGATAATTTTGATACTCAAATCATTTTAACACCTGGGATGATGTAGCTATTATAGATAACATCATCCACTGACCGGTTCCGGGTTTATAATGTCCTAGTTAGTATGAAAAAAAACGGTACATTCAAAGGCAGCAAAAAATTTACTGTGTGCCACAATATTACCAACCTTTATGGGACTAAGAAATTCAATTCTACCACTCAGCCAGCATCAAATTTTCCAAAAATTGAAATCGCCAATATTTTGCCTCAGACTGACGAAAATATTGCTAGAATTGCGAATTGACTAAAAAGATGCCAAATTGATATATATATATATATATATATATATTGTATTCATATCGTTAAAAATATTTGATTTTAAAGACCTCTTTAATAACATTAACATTCATGATTTATATCAAGTCATACTAAATTTATATGAACAATTTACTCATACTAAGAACATCACTATACCAAAATTCAAAACGTTGTTAAAATTTATTTTGTAATTGCATTTACAAATTAAACATGGGAATTTCACAGGAAGGAATCTCATCCACAATTCTAACCAACCTTTATTTGCACTATTACGAAATTCAACACCCATTCAACAGTCATATCATGTACAGATTCATTGATGATTTTATTACTATTAAAGTTACTCAAAATGCACCGATGTTAAATTTCCAATTTTATCTATTAAAAGCTTCTTATTTCTTTTGGTGAAGTTTTAAGACGCCCATATGCAATATGGTTTTATATATTAATTAGCTTTGTACTTATTCAAAATTCTATTCCCCAGGATACGGTCCCAATCCATTAAGTAATTAATATTTTAATTTAATAATTTTCCTTTTAAATTGCATGTGGGTGTCCGACCCAATCAGTATTGTGATATGGCTGTGTAATTAAACACATTTTCTTTAATTTAGAGTCCCTTATGCAGTTGTATCACAACAAACAGCATCCATGTATTACAATACAATAAAGCCGCCTTCCTTAAAACAAGACATTGCAAAGCAGCAAGAAAATGGTCAACTGATCATCCCCACTTGTGAACCATGGTTTCGTGCTCAAAAGTTCATCCCTCAACTGATCAAATTGATAAAAGAGCTGAACTAATCATTCCTCACCACCTGTGGACCATGGTTTCCCGCTCAAAAGATCATCCCTCAACTGATCAAATTGATCAAAGGGCTCAGCTGATCAAATTGATTAAAGAGCTCAACTGAACCAATTGTTCAAAGGGCTCAACTGATCATTCCTTACCACCTGTGGACCATGATTTCGTGCTCAAAAGATCATTCATCAACTGATAATCTCTTACCACCAGTGGATCATGGTTTCGTGCTCAAATGATCACCCCTCAACTGACCAAATTGATTAAAGGGCTCAACTGATCATACTTCACCACCTGTGGACCATGGTTTAACCGTTCGTAGGCGCAGACGATAAGATAACCAGAGAGCATAATACTCTTTAAAGCACGGGATTTAGAATTTTTTCTGGCAGAAGAATTTTCTTCAAATCCATTAGCGATGCAAAGCATTAAGTTCCTCCTACCGTTACCAATATTCTAAGCGCTCAGGATTAAAGTGACTTCTGCTCTATAACAGGACGTTGCAAGATAGCATTTGAAGCTTCGGTGGTAGAACTAAGTTTGTCCTTTCTCATAGAACAAAGGTGAGCTAACTACGGCTCCCGAAGCTACTCTGTGCGACTCTTGAGACAATATTGGGTATTGGGTTTACTAGTAGGAATACGATACAGTTGTATACTTAATTATTTATAAATACAATTTTAAAATGATATTTTTTGTGGTTCTTGAACATTATAAAATGTATGAAAAATATTTTATGTGGCTCTTCTCATCGAAGAACCTGCCCACCTTTGTTCACAAAATTGTGGCAAATACAAATTTTTTTACTACCATTGCATATATCGGCTATTCTATGTTGACGAATACAAAATAAACGCAAAGCCTGATCATGGACGAGATTATCAATAATGGGAGCACAATCCGTCTTTGAGGGCGTGTTTCAGACAGTAAAACACTAAGCAAAATTAGAATATATGCTCTGGAAGTCACGTTATACATGTGAGACCAAAGACCAGAGATATCAATAAGTTAGAACATTAAAAACGTCAGTAATGAATCGAGTGGTGAGACAAACCAAATAATAGACAAAGAGGCGACATAATTGACATTAAACTTGTGAGTTATTTATGACCAATAAGTTCACCAATTTGAAATGAAAACAGCACTCAACGAGACAGGAATTCTAGAGGAGCTCAACCCACACTTCCATAACTGTCCCTGCACCAACGTCATTGATAAGGGCGAGCCTGCATCCAATAAAAATGCCAAATTCAAGAAGACGGACTACCCCGAAGCCATATTTTAAAATTTCAACATCCCCCCCCCTCCCCCAGCCAATAATACCCCAGAAAAAACCACAAAATTGGCAGATGATGTTTGAAAGTTCGAGAGAACACTAACAGTCCTAAATTTTACAAAATCTGTGTAGTCAGTTGGCGGTCGTCAGTTGACCAGAGTCTTCGGTCTGTACAAGTGTTTAGTTACTTGTTGAAAGTAACAAGTATGAGTTAAAATTGAGTGAGTGAGTGTACCGTGCTGAAATTGAGTGAGTGATTGTACCTATGGCGTGTAAGATACGACAGCGCAGGATGTAGTCAATGTGTGGAAATAAGGTAGTGCCACCTGAATATGTTTAATCATTCGGTCGAGGTTAAAAACTATAAAGTGAAATTTGTCAATAACTGGCCAATCGAAACAAATGTTCTAAAATCGGAAACAAATGCTCAAAACCCCCGGTCTGAGTCGTGGATATCGTAGTGCCTCAGTGATAGGGTCTCACATTTTGAAACACTCATATTTTGAAAATAAATAATGTAAATTCTATATTACAATTAAATTTTATACATAAATGTTCTTTTCAAAAGCTAAAAAGGAGTCTTTAATGGCTAGTATTAAGATTTTCCTTTCAGTTTTAAGTAAGTATTCTCACTGTAAAAAATTGAAAGGTTTTGGTGTTTTTTCACAAGACAGCGTAATTCAGGTAAACTGTACGAATTTTAACAACTTTCTTAATCACTTCATGTTTGTTTGAATTGAACTCTACAATGCACTGCCCCCTAAAATACTCCCAATGTTTCTCACTTTCTGAGAAAACACCGTGTAAAACTCTTTAACCAAATGTTATGATGCAAATCAGTTCATTGTAAAGCTGTTGTTTGGATTATATTAGCTTGAATTACGATTATATTAACATTAAAAAAAATAAGTTAATTAAAATGGGAAGATGGAGATGAATTTGACGCTGACAGCGAAATATTCTACCAAAACATATTTTTATTAACGTGTTAACGACGGATTTGTTTTAAAAGGTAGCTGCAATGAAATGGTGTCATTTCCAAATTTTTAGAGCTAAGTTTGACATCATGCGTCTGATTGATAGAAATAAAAAACAGAACGCGTATTTATCCTTCTTAAACAAGGTTTAAACGTTGAAAAGGTGCTGCAGCTGCAAAATTAACGGTATATCAACAGTTCCTGTTTTTGACACCCAGTGTACTTAAATTTTGAACATTGGACAAGATTTTAAATAAATGAAAGTATGATTTTCTTATTATGCTTCTGGCAATACGTTCTAATAGCAAGGTCAAGGTGTTGTTAACTAATAGCAAGGTCAAGGTAGCAATGGTCAAAGTGTTGTTTACTTATTGGCTTAAGTTATAACCTATTCCATGGTTTAAACTATCATTTAACACCATTAGAAAATAAATACTCTTTTGATTCTATGAAAACACCGTAATACAAAAACCACGGTTTCCATATATGAAAGAAACTCTTTTTTATAGTTATTTTACATTTCCTCCATACATCGTTAATTTATTCATTCTTTCATGTCAACACTTTCTTATTAAAAGAATACATTTTGTGGTGACCGAAGAAATTTATGTTTATAGTGCTGAGAAGAAATCGTGTTAGATTTTCCACAAAAATGTTCATCTACACCAGTGACGGCATGTATAAAATTTAAGAATCATATGAATATTTTTATGATATTACCATTCCCTGAAGTATCTTATGTTTCTATATTGAAGCCTGAATTAACTGTATTGAATTTTACCCTAAAATACTGGTTTTACAGTTGTCATAGTTTTACGTAAATTACATGTAAATAATTTTATGTAATTTTGCGTAAAAATAGTTTTATGTAAACAATTTTTATGTAAACAATTTTTATGTAAATAATATATAAATATTTTTAAATGTGATTCATGTTTCTGACAGAAAAATTTTGAAATTATGCATTTCACCAATAAGACGGGGACAAGTTGATACAGTAAAAACTGTGCAGTTGCTTCTGTGAAAAGGAAGAAGTATTTCATGCACGCCTTCAGTTTGAAATTTCATTTATATCTTCCCTCGTTTATTTCTGTGTCTTTAGTCATTTATCTCATGCCTCCAGTCTTCTGATGTGCTTTACGATGTAACTTTAACTAAGTGAAAATAATTGAATTTGAACTGCTTTTGACAGGGAAACTTTTTTTACCATACCATTGTTTTTGGGGAAAATTGCCATCTATTTCTCAGAATCTGCTATGGATGGAACTTAGACGATGGCTGATATGGTTTCAGTATCAAATTCTGGAGGGGTTCGGGGTTTACTAAGGTTTACTTTCTTTTCCATTTCCGATTCAAAACTTTCATTTTATTTGAAACATCTACTTCTCATGATTGGTTGAAGATAGAGCTTAGATGATAATTGATATGGATTTAGCATCGCATTTTAAAGGGTGTAGGGTGATTCACTAAACATTTTCACTTCTTGCTTCTTTTATACTTCCGGTTCAAAAAATTTCCTTCAAACATTATTTTGCTTAGTATTGGTTTAAAACAGAGATTCGATAATGACTGACATGGATTCAGCATTAAATGATGGAAGGAGTTGCTGTTGTTGTGACTTATTCCCCGTGGTGAGGAGCGTCTAGCACCACGTCCACTAGACCCCTGGTCCCATGGCGAAGGGGTGAATATGCAGCTTCACTTTTTATTGAGGCTCCCCAAGGGCAGAAGTCTGACTTTGCCTCGACTACACAACATCCATGCCCGCTGGCGGGATTTCGAAACCACAACCCGACAATCCAGCGATCAGACGGAAACTTAAGGTGTAAAGATACCCACTAAGGATTTCCACTTCCGATTCTATCGATGGAAGTTTTTCCTTGAAACATCTAATCCTAAGAATCTGCTATAGATTATCTTAGATGATGTCTGATATAGATTCAGTATCAAATTCTCAAGGGAAGAAATTCACTAAGGATTTCCATTGAAGGTTTCAGAAATATCGCTTCCGTTTTCTTTTTAAATTCGTAGACTGTGCGAAATAAGTATGCAAAAGAGAATAAAAATGCTTAATAGTTGCAACACAAATTAAGTGTATACACCATTTCACTATCTGAAGGCTCCTTCATAAGTTTCTTGTTCTTCGATGTTTTCTGAATAATTTGAATGAGCTTTTTTATATTATTTCAGATTAAAGATTTTTTGGGGCACTGAATGGTAAGAAAATTTCGTTGTTGATTGTATGTGAGTACTTTTATGCATATCATAGTTAAAATGTAATGCCGTGGTTTAGGATAAATTGATAGGATGAATCAAATTGATAAGATGCATCATGTACCTCAATTGCATCTAATTAAATTATGAATATGCCTTAACATACTTTTTTCACCCCAAAAGCATGGTTTACTTCTATTAAGCCATGCTATCAGCTGTTATTTGTTATGCTATCAGCCTGTTTAATGAAGTATCAATTTGCTGCAGGGTGGAAGAAATTGGTGTGTTTTCACTTCGCTAACAAAAAGTCTTTCATGGGTTTTTTATTCTAATCTCAAAAATTTTATACGCTTGATTAAAAAAGGAAGAAACAAAGTAACATTTTAAGAAGTTTTAAAATAAATATCAAAATTTACTAGAAATAAATATTTAAAAACGTATTAACGGTATGCCCCGGGCCTATTGTGCTCTTTCATTCAATTTGCATGTTTCGCGCCACTTTCATAAATGATGTAATGTATTTAATGAAAGTTGAAATTTATGGAAATAATTGAAAATAATCTTTTTTACACACATTCAATTTATAACTGATAAAAGATTTATTTCATAATGTTAAATACAAATTAGTAACCATTAGTTGATTCACTGTTCCAACTTGGTTATGACAAAACAAAAGAAATACGGTTGACAATAATTTATTCCACATCAATTGCAAAGGAACTTTCAATTTATGAAAATAATTCAAAAACACTCATTCACAGCAATACAATCAATATCTATATAATTGATAAAATTTTTATATCATAAATTAAATACCAATTATTAGCCACTGTTGATCTCCTAGAGCAACCTGAAAAGAATAAAGCTGATAGAACTGAAAATGTATGTAAATAAGTGTTATATTTGTTATGAACGCAATACTTATGCCTTTAATTATGTTTGTTCGCTTACAAACTTAAATACATACAAGGAATACCCAGTTTCATAAAAAGAAATACAATAATATATCTTTTTTTACAAGGTTTAAATAAATTTAATATTTTAGATTTTCAAAATTTGTTCTATAATTCTTTTTTATCTTTAACAGCTTTATTCTTTCATAATATTCACTGTTAATCAATGTTTTAGTCTTTATATTTATGATATGAAAAAGTTATTTACACCAATAAACTATATATATTATATAAACACGTTGGATTTATTAAAACACGTTTACGAGTATTAACACAAAAATAATTTGATTAAAATATTTCATTTCAATCTTCAATGTAACATAAACGTCAAGCACAACTTTCTGTGTTCTCTCTTAATAACATTCATCATGAACATCTTAACTTTATAGAAAACTCTATAAAAATACTTAAAGTTCAACACATTTTCTTCCAGCCGGAATTATTTATTCGTAGATATTACCGAGAGGAAAATAAAGCAAATCATTGATGAACATTTTATGGATATTAAATTTTATGAAACTCAAAGAAAAATACATCTGAAGACTTCATTTCAACTTAACATTAAAACGTAGAGTGACTGACGCCTGCTGAACCCCGACTTAGTTACTCAGTTCGTCATTATTTTCAGTCCATTAAACATTGCTCTAAGTAGAAGATTACAGCTGGGTGCACAAAAATCAGAAAAGCTTTTTACAGCAATACCTAGAACAAATTTGGCCATTGTTCGTATGGTTTCATACTATGTACTTTTGTACAGCCAATATATACGTACATAGGGTGTTCCAGCATAGTTGGCCCCGCTTTTTGAGCCTTGGCTATTGGTTTTAGGCACATATATCCAATTTAAAATTTTGTTAACATTAAATGCTAAATTATATCTAATTTTTTTCTGGTGGTTGGTATTTCCGTAAAAATAGGGGTCTAAATTTTTATAGTCTCCTGAACAAAAAATTTCAATTAGGAAAATTTGCCGTGTTCAGTATTTAGTCTAAAGAAAATAAGTTATTTGTGAGTTATTGTTTAATAATATATTGCTTGCAACAATATTGCTTACAATAATGTTGCTTGAAACAATAATTGGTAAGTTATTGCTTATAAAAAAAAAATCGGGAATGTTTTTTCTACAAACTCGGGTTCAGCTGAAAATATTATTGCGCAAACATGTTTTATGAAAAGACTGGTTTCAATTTGCAGTCAGTCCCTGCAGGATAAGACAGCAGCGAGGAGAAACCCAATTCCAATTTTTCATTTTTGCCTATTTTGGTAATTTTTTTTTAGGTTATTGCTACTGTAAATATCTTCAAGAATACTGCAGATAATTGCACCAGGTTTTTTCCCCCTTTAGATTTATTTCTGTATAGCGCAACTTTTAAAAATTGAACGTTCTTTGCTTAAGGGACCACATAAAAATTCAGAACCTCCTATTTCTTTTAAATACCACCCAATGGTAAAAAATTATATGGAAAAATTTCACATCTAATTTTAACGAACTTTCAAATTGGAAGTATGTTTCTAAAATCAATTGCAGAAGCTCGAAAAGCGAGGTAAACTCCGCTGAAACACCCTGTATATATATTATAAATTAATGGGACTGCTTTCGTCGTACAAATGAGTCTCTCAGAGTTAAAAATTAATTAGCTTCCGAGTCTTTGATGCATCGTGGGATTTCTCCGACCCATGCTGCCTTTTTGCAATGTACGGTTTGTATCTTGGGATTATCGAAAACATATCCGCTGAGACATCTGTATTTTACTAGCATATAACTATTGAAAGGATAGTGCTTGTTCTTCTTTGTTTCATAGCGATAAACAAAAGAATTGGGTACTTGAGGGGCAATCAAAGGTACTTCTCTGCCGTACAGTGGTTCCACACATGATATATCATATTCCTCTACAGAAGTTGCTGGAGTATTATGCTGATTATGAACTTGTTCCACTGGTCTGCGCCTAAGCTCTGCAACTTCATTATGTCTCGGGGACCTAAATTGATATTTTGTATGATAAGGAGCTATACCACTTGTGTCAACTCTTGAAGGTCTGCTGATGATGAAACCTGAATCGGTGGGATGGACAGCTTTATACTTTTTTCCTCCATGGTGTGTCTTCTTTCGGCCTCCTCTATGACGTTGCCTGTGACGGTATTGAGTCTTCTGAGTTATGTTCTCGGGTTTAACGAAAGCTATAGACAAAGCTTCACCGTCTTCAGTGTTTCCCAAAGACAAAATCGTTTCTCTTGCAACCGAGTCATCTACAATCACCGAATTCTTCTTTTTGTTTTTATTCTTCTTATGTCCTTGTCTTCTCTTACCTGCAATGAAAATTTAGATTGTTAGATGCCGTAAAATCTTTATTTCCGGTAAAAAAATTACCTTATATTCCAACAAGTATTGAACAAGTTATTTTCAGACGTCTTAAATGTACACTCTTTCGCCCACTAAAAAAATTACCTTATTAAAATATATTGATATTTATTACATTTAAGTACAGGGTAATAATAATTAAAATTTTCTTATTTAAAATCTAAATTTACACTCATCCACCCACTTAAATAATTTCTTTATGGCAATGGATTGATATTCATTACATTTAAATACAGGGTAATCGTAATTAAAGATTTCCTATTCAAAACCTAAATTTACACTCATCCACCCACTTAAATAATTTCTTTATGGCAATGGATTGATATTCATTACATTTAAATACATGGTAATTATAATCAACGTGTCTTTATTCAAAAACTTTTAAAGAAATATCAAGTGATTAAAACTAAGTCCAAAAAAACTTCAAAAATTATCGCTTTATAATGAAAAATTACATAAGAAATGATCATTTAAGTAACATTATTGAAAGTTCTGATTTTTAAATTATATTTCCAAAATTTCATCTGAAAATTTAGGGGGTGTTTCGAACATTCGATTAAGTTTAAAATCAAAAGTAGTATTCACTGTTATTGATTTTAAACGCAATCGATGTAGCTAAAATCAATAGAAGTATTCATAGTTACTTCCAGTATTCACTGATTGTAATATTTGGACGAATTTCCATTCTAAACGCGCTATTCAGTTGTGAGATTTTGCATACACAGACTCACTGACACACACACACACACACACACACACACACACATTACTTCAAAAACGTTCGACTCGTGCTCGTGTTCGGAAATCCTTCAAACGTGTTCTTCCGTCGAAAACTCAAATTCGAATTTATCGTCCCCCATCACAATACTTTTTCTATACATTATACTATGTATATAGGGAAAGTAATAAATGAACCAGAATTTAATTATGAAGTGTGATTAAGAATTTTATTGCTTTTCTAATATAAGTCGTCAAGCATAGTGACTAAATAAATACTGTTGGAGTAGTACATTTTCACAAAGAAAAAAATCAACGTTTTGAAGGGCATATCAAAGATCATTAAAAGTCACATCAAATTGCGAAAACATATTTTTCACCATTGACTTTATAATAATAAAAATAACTTTAGTTGAACAAGCCTTCAACAAGAACATGTTTTATATGGTTGTAGTATATTTCAGCGAGATATAAACCCATGATAAAATTTAGATACATAATTCAAAATTTGCTGCCAAAACAGTGAAACCCGAATTTATAAGAAAGCAAGAACTACTTAACCAGTTTTCGGAAAAACTCAAGACTTTGAAAATTCTCTCTCAAAATGCTGTTTGAACAAGTGAATTCGCTTAAATATTTAGCCATTTAAAGAAAAAATAAATAAATTATGCGTGTTTAAAATCTAAATTTACACTCATCCACCCACTTAAATAATTTCTTTATGGCAATGGATTGATATTCATTACATTTAAATACAGGGTAATCGTAATTAAAGATTTCCTATTCAAAACCTAAATTTACACTCATCCACCCACTTAAATAATTTCTTTATGGCAATGGATTAATATTCATTACATTTAAATACATGGTAATTATAATCAACGTGTCTTTATTCAAAAACTTTTAAAGAAATATCAAGTGATTAAAACTAAGTCCAAAAAAACTTCAAAAATTATCGTTTTATAATGAAAAATTACATAAGAAATGATCATTTAAGTAACATTATTGAAAGTTCTGATTTTTAAATTATATTTCCAAAATTTCATCTGAAAATTTAGGGGGTGTTTCGAACATTCGATTAAGTTTAAAATCAAAAGTAGTATTCACTGTTATTGATTTTAAACGCAATCGATGTAGCTAAAATCAATAGAAGTATTCATAGTTACTTCCAGTATTCACTGATTGTAATATTTGGACCAAATTCCATTCTAAACGCGCTATTCAGTTGTGAGATTTTGCATCCACAGACTCACTGACACACACACACACACACACACACACACACACATTACTTCAAAAACGTTCGACTCGTGCTCGTGTTCGGAAATCCTTCAAACGTGTTCTTCCGTCGAAAACTCAAATTCGAATTTACGTCCCCCATCACAATACTTTTTCTATACATTATACTATGTATATAGGGAAAGTAATAAATGAACCAGAATTTAATTATGAAGTGTGATTAAGAATTTTATTGCTTTTCTAATATAAGTCGTCAAGCATAGTGACTAAATAAATACTGTTGGAGTAGTACATTTTCACAAAGAAAAAAATCAACGTTTTGAAGGGCATATCAAAGATCATTAAAAGTCACATCAAATTGCGAAAACATATTTTTCACCATTGACTTTATAATAATAAAAATAACTTTAGTTGAACAAGCCTTCAACAAGAACATGTTTTATATGGTTGTAGTATATTTCAGCGAGATATAAACCCATGATAAAATTTAGATACATAATTCAAAATTTGCTGCCAAAACAGTGAAACCCGAATTTATAAGAAAGCAAGAACTACTTAACCAGTTTTCGGAAAAACTCAAGACTTTGAAAATTCTCTCTCAAAATGCTGTTTGAACAAGTGAATTCGCTTAAATATTTAGCCATTTAAAGAAAAAATAAATAAATTATGCGTGTTTATTTTGCCGAAATTTTAAATGCCAGCTCGCTAAGACCGATCAAATAAAACTCCGACTAGCACTATACCTATCAAAACCTTATCTATTTTCACAAGAATTAGGGGTTTCTCTGAGTGCTGACTATAGCACATAATAAGCAGATTCTACTGTATATAGTTATTTTTAGTATCAGATTCAACGAGAGAGGAAGTGTTAAATAATGGATATGAATTATTAATATATTTTTTGAAACGGATGGATTGAAAATAAACTTTAAAACAGGTATTGAGAGTAAACACAAAACTCTGAAAATAAAAGATAAATTCCTGTTTGTTGAAACCAATGTGAACCAAAGTGAAGAATAAATTTTATGCTTTTTGATCCTGGAATGTACAGTAGGCCAAATGAAAATCCGAACACCGTTCGTTATACCGGCTCCTTGGGTCGTACAGTGAAACCAAAATAACCTAAGAGGTACTTGCAATCTAAGGTTGGTTATTTAATATATTTTCTGCTGACAAAAACTAATTTCGTTTTCAATTGTTGTCATCAGAGTGCATGCTTCTCTTTATGAATTGCAAAATATTCAAATTGTAAATCGAAGTAAATACTTTATCTTGCAAGAAATAGGTAGAACGAAAACCAAAAGAAATATCTTTAGCTGTCAGTATCGACCTCACATTTGGGAAATATGCTTTTTAAATGTAAGGGAATTTTTAGTCCCCTCATAATACATAGCATATATAAAAGAAGATACTGTGACGGAGACTAAAATCTGACTTTGATTTTGATAGACACACGTCTTACGCATAAGCTGAATAAGAATGAGAATTTTTTTAATATTTATGAATCTGACAGAAAAACATATGTCTCGAACTAATTGAGTGACTAACATGCAATTTCTATGATTAATCCCCCTCCCTTCTGTCTCTCCTTCTCTCAAATTTTTGAATATTTTTTACAAAAATCAAAAAAATTATAAAATTACGATAAAATACTTTAAAAACAGATATATATATATATATATATATATATATATATATATATATATATATATATATATATATATATATATATATATATATATATAAACATATATATATATATATATATACAAAATAGCTGTGTCTGTAACAAAGATATTTTATACATATTTTCATGTATTTATATATATATATATATATATATATATATATATATATATATATATATATATATATATATATATATATATATATATATATATATTTATACTGAACTTTAAATACATTAATTTTTCATGTAAAATTTTATATGTTACATCGGTTGCAAGATACTAACATGTGCTTTACTTAAGATATTGCAAGTTTTATACACTTTAATGAAAAAATCATAAAAAGAGAGAAAAAAATTATAATTGTAATATTTTTTTAATATTTCAACTTGAAACGAATATACGCCATTGTTTAGGAATTATCGATAGCCTGTTGTTCTCAAGATATTAGAAAATTTACTTTTCCACAGGGAGTGCACTATTTCTAGGAATAATCAAAGGATTACAATGAAATTTTTAGTATCCTTATTACTTTCCTTATATACATAATGTATAAGGAAAGTATTGTGACGGGGTCGAAAATTCGAATTCTAGTTTTCGACGGGAGAGCACGTTTCAAGCATCCCTGATCACGAATCAAACATTTTTGAAGTGATGCCTGTGTGTGTGTGTGAAAGTATGTGTGTGTGTCAGTGAGTCTGTGGAGACGATAACTGACGAACGAATGGACAGATTCGAACCAAATTTGGTACAAAAATCACAATCCGTAAACACTGGAAGCCTATTGTTTTTATACGTGATCGAATGTTCAGAACCCCCCTAAATTTTCGAATGAAATTTTGAAAAAATCGTTAAAAAATCAAAACCGCTGATAAAGTTACGCAAATAGACATTTCTTATGTAATTTTTCATTAGAAAACGATTGGCATAAATTTTAGAACGCTAACATGAACCGTTCTCGAGATATTGTACATTTTTAAAAAAAATTATGAAAAAGTCACATAAAAAAAAAAAATTCCTATTGAGAAACATGTTCACTTTTCATATGTAATACCATGCGATAAATTGAGTGACATCATTCTCGTGGATCTAGCTCGTTCCATTCATGAAAAAATATACTTTGAATAATACTTTTGTATTAGAACGCCAATAGTCATTTATCTGCTGTAAGAATAACTTTTTTCTTAGTGCATAACGCTTGGCGAGATTTTGGCGACGAATTTGGCGAAATGTCGCCAACTTGGCGACTTTTTTGTAATGTTGCCAAATTAATGAAAATCTCGCCAAATGGATAAAAATGATGCTAAATCAATGAAAATGACGACTAATTGTCGAAAATTCAATATCTTGGAAAGAATATTAGTATCTACTATAAGAAAATCCTATTACTTTCCTTATATACATAATGTATAAGGAAAGTATTGTGACGGGGTCGAAAATTCGAAATTGAGTTTTCGACGGGAGAGCACGTTTCAAGCATCCCTGATCACGAATCAAACATTTTTGAAGTGATGTCTGTGTGTGTGTGTGTGAAAGTGTGTGTGTGTGTGTGTGTCAGTGAGTCTGTGGAGACGATAACTGACGAACGAATGGACCGATTCGATCCAAATTTGGTACAAAAATCACAATCCGTAAACACTGGAAGCCTATTGTTTTTATGCACAATCGAATGTTAAGAACACCCTTAAATTTTTAAATGAAATTTGGAAAAAATAGTCAGAACATCAAAACCACTAATAAAGTTACGCATATAGACATTTCTTATGTAATTTTTCATTAGAAAACGATTGACATAAATTTTAGAACGCTAACATGAACCGTTCTCGAGATAGTGCACATTTTTCAAAAAAATTATCAGATAGTCATATAAAACAAAAAAAAATATTTCCTCTTGAGAGACATGTTCACTTTTGAGTAATAGCAAGTGATATATTGGATGACATCATTCTCGTGGATCTAGCTCGTTCCATTCATGAAAAAAGATACTTTGAGTAATACTTTTGTATTTGAACGCCAATATTCATTTATCTGCTGTAAGAATAACTTATTTCTTTGTCCATTATGCTTGGTGAGATTTTGGCGACGAATTTTGGCGGAATGTCGCCAACTTGGCGACTTTTTGAAATGTTGACAAATTAACGAAAATCTCGCCAAATGGATAAAAATGACGCTAAATCAATGAAATGACGACTAATTGTCGAAAATTCAATATCTTGGAAAGAATATTAGTATCTACTATAAGAAAAACCTATTTATTTTACTGTAAAAGTGGTAAATTCATTACGTTATATAAGGAAAGTCATGTGTTGCCCACATCAGATTTTTTTAATTGGTACCAACTATAAGCCCGTTAAATTTTATCAAGTTAAAAGAAAGCTCTCTAATTTATGTTATTGTTTTTCCACAATATCGAAATATTTTATTCTGTAGGGGAAATTATGTCTTCGACATATTTATTATCATTTTTCAGAGGACATTTAGACATGAACATTTTTCTGATTATGTGTTCGTGACATCCTAACTCATTAAACCTGGAATGAACATTAATCTAATCGTATGGATTAAGATTTAAACCAAATTTTACTGATAATGAATAGCGAGATCATGATGTATGGCTCAGTTCCAATATGGAAGAAAAGAATACTGTCCCAATAGCTTCATGGATAAAGCGCCGACTGGACAAGTAGAGATCAATGGCTGGAACTCCTACAGGTACACAAATAATTTAAAACGGTGCCCAACATGTTAGATTTTCGTCATCCATTCTTCTCCATACTATGAACAAGGAATACAGGTACAACGAATACAGAAACAAAGAATACTTAATTTCTTGATACAATTTCACTTACCAATCCTCCAATCAATTGGTATAACTTGCTTCTACAGAGTATATTAGGAGAATCTATTAATAAGTTCTGCCCACCAAGACTAAGCTCTCACTCCTTAATAAAATAATAATAAAACAATCTGACTAAAGATTTATGTTCTGTGATCTAAATCGAGGCATAGGGATTAGGCAATAAACCTCGTTCTTTACTCATTAAACTTATCGTAGTCACTGATAAAGATCTACAGAATGAAGTGTTCAATATTTGTTTTACTCATCAGATAGACAATTGTAACACCTTTTCTCTTAAAGCGATTCAAATCAGTTCTACAGGACCATTTTCGCGACAAAGCTCTCACAACTGACTTATTTTAGACAGAAAAAATTAAAAAGCAATTGATAAATAAGAAACTCAAGAATTTTATCAGTGAGGATACATATTGTATTGGTGGCAAAAATGTTGCCTTTTACGAATTTTTTCTTCTAACGAAAAACGTTTATTTCTCAGGATCTGTTATAGATAGAACTCAGATAATGACTGATTTGGATTCAGCAACGAATTCTGGAGGATGTAAAGGGACTCACTAAGTATTTCCACTTCCGGTTCTGGGGATGCCAATTTCGATTAAAGAACATTCACTTTCCATCTATTTTTCAAGATTAGCTAGAGATAGAGCTTAGATAATCTCTACTTATAATAAAACAGAGTGTGTGTTTGACGTGGAACGTTTCCGGTACAATCCCCTCCTCAAACTCGGACGTGAATCTATGGGAGAATCAAAGTAGAAACGTTTTACATTTGCCGCCATCTATCGGCCGAAAATATAACTAAAGTTCTCGCAAGTTGAATCGGTTAGAATCTACCTCAATAATAATCTCAAAAAAGCTTTCTTTTTGATTTGTGATGCTCTTTGAAGCAATTGAAGTAGTTTTCATATTTTTTTCCAAGTTCATCCTCGCAGATAATTGCCCTACCACAGCGGAGAGAGATTGTAAACAAACCCTGGATGTGATTCTTTTGCCGTGATTCATTCACTGTGTTAATTGGAGATTCTTTACAGTAACGTTTTTGATATTCTTATATATTAAGATAAAAACATAATTGATTTAATTATAATGTTTATTTATTTCCGTATATTTAAATATAATTTATTTTCGTATATTTAAATATTTTCGTCAAAAATAAAATACTCAATACGATATGAATTTAGGAAATGTTTAATTTTGCCGTTGGCAATTGGCAACTATAGTTCGAATTTTCGTTTTTAAGCAGTTTTTTTATTACTTTTTCGGTAACGTTTCTTTAACAATAACGATTCTTTACAGTAACGTTTTTTGATATTCTTATATATTAAGATAAAGACAAACAGAATTGATTTAATTACGTTGCGTGTTCACGGGTTGGAAGTCAGGGTAATCTTCATATCTTAGCTCAAAATGGTAGAACAGCTAATATTGTGTATGCAGAAGCTTTTCAATATTAATATTAATAACGGGCTATTAAATAACATAAATGATTTTTAACATAATTTATTTGATTTTTTACAGAAGTTACTCTTCCCTTACTGTACATACATTTTTTACATGCTTTCTAACTTTAATTTAGCCATTTCCACAAATATTATATCGAAAAGGCCCATATTATACTTGACATAATTTACAAATTTTGGCTGCAAAGAATTAGGTAATTTTTTGGAAAAAAAACCGCTAAATGAGGAAATATGCCTATAGCGGAACCTGCCTCATTTAGCAATGTCGAAAGCCCAGGCCAGACGACTCATCCGAAGACATAGAATAACAAAATGGATGGCCGGTCATTTAGCGGTGTGTAACAAAAGAGGTAACACATCCTTGTACTCTACCTCAGAAAAGGTGGATGTGGAAATGAGTACAAAGGAGTAGCATTTTCTTTATTTTTACACTTCAAAACATGTGATCACAATTACAAGATTTAAACACATGATATAAATATTTAATTGCATTTTTTCTTTTTCATAATTTATTTCTTGCCCAATAATGTTCTTATGTTCATCAAAGATTTTTGATGTTTTTTTTTATTTGACTGCGCCCATTTCGTCTAACTACGCCGACCAACCATCGTCTGGTACAGCTATCGATTCTCACCCTAACAGCCACCTGGTTGACTTGCAGGGCCCAACTACCTCCATTATCATACTGAGAGATAGTTTTTAAACGAGCAGCATCCCGTTAGGCACCCAGGGCCCGCCCCACAACTTTGGTAAAAAATCGACATTTGCACATTTTCTGGTAGCTGTACCAGACGAAGACTGGTCACCATAGGCGGCTAGTGACTAATATAGATTCGCATGCATCAAATTCTGGAAGAGAATGGGGGATTCACTAAAGATTTCCACTTCCGATTAAAGAAAAATCTTGAAAAATCTATTTCCATAGATTGTTCACAGATTGAATTTAGATAATGATGGATAATAATTTAGCATTAATTTTTGGAGGACGTCGTGGGGGGGGGGGAGGGAGGTTACTAAAGATTTCCGGTTTATTCCCCTTTCGATTTAAACATTTTCGTTGTAACATCTATTTCTCAGTATTAGCTACTATAAATAGAACGTAAAAGATGACTAACATGGATTCGGCATCGAATTCCAGAGAAGGAAGGGGGTTCATTAAAGATTTCCATTTCCGTTTCTGAAGATGCCACTTCCGGTTTCTCAGAAATTGCGTATGACTGTTCGAAATAAGTACGCAAAATGGAATAAAAATGCTTAATAGTTCCGTCAAAAATAAAACGTACACGCCATCTGCTATTTTATGAAGGCTCCTTTATAAATTTCTTGTTTTATTCATTTATTTATTTATTTTTAATTTTTAGAAGCATAAAACTGGCATAGTGATATTTTTTTTACCTGTATGAATTATATCACCTGCAAAAGTTAACTGCATCGAAATAATTTTTTCTTCAAAGTATTTTACTTTTGAAAGCAATATATTTCGCAAAAATCTGCGGTGAAGTGCATGTTCACCGCCACTATCATTTCAAATGTATTTGAACAGTAGAAATTGGGCTGATATTGCAATACTAGCAAAAGGACTATTATAGGGTGTTAAACAGATATTTTGTACTAGTTAGTTAATTAGTTATCTACATATTATACTCCCGCGTGCTGTTGGCACTTTCCGGGCGCGGTAGCCCGGTGGTTTGCGCGCTGGATTTGCACGTTGCCACAACTGCCACCGTGTTCATGCGGAGTACGATCACGTTAAACATGTCGGTCCGAAAGTCTTTCCGAGAAGTTGGTGGTAGGGGAAGGGGAGTACGGTCCCTGTGGATGTCTCCCCCACTGGGTTCCGGTCTAAATTGGGTAGCACTTCCCGGCCGTCCAAACACACTTCTGGTAGGTCCTTACACCTTTCTGGTAGGTCCTTACACCTTTCTGGTAGGTCGGACGGTCTGAGTCTCAACAACAACAACATATTATATTCCTTCCCTCATAATTTGTGGCTAATTTAATTAAAAATTAGCAGTAGTAGATATGCTTGAAATGATCGTAGAAAGTCAAATTTATTTAACCGGACATAAGTTCAGTATATAAGTATAAGATCTGTATATGTCCAAGAAGATCTGTTGTTATCACTGCTCAAAGTAAAATTTTTCTGCTATGATTTAGTCAACATGTGACAAACCTGTCTAGTGTAGTCATGGAACCTGCTTCATCAGCACCTGGGATGAACGCTTTAATCTATATAAATAAAATTGAAAATCTGTCTGTCTGTCTGTTTGTCCCATCATCACGGGAGAATGGCTGAACCGAATTTGATGAAATTGTGTAAGTAGCCTAGAAATAGCCCCACTTAAAATTTAGTCCATGTTTTGAGTTTCTACGACCAGTGGTTCTCGCGATATTAGTAAAAAACGAAATTTTGCTTGGTCTCATTATCACGGGAAAACGGCTGAACCGAATTTAATGAAATTTTGGGAATAGCCTTGAAATAGCCCTCCATAAATTTAGTCCAAGTTTAGAGTTTCTAAGACCAGGGGTTGTCGAGATATTAATGAAAAACGGAACTTTTTCCTAGGAATTCTACTCTCCAACTCCGTGGTTAATCCAAACGGAAAGGATGAAAATCGTTTGTTTAAAACGTCAAAATGAAATAAAACTTTATTTCCGAGTTTGGTGCAGGATTTTTTGCATTAATTAATCACTATAGGAAAACACGAATTGTTTGAAACATGAGTTTAAATGGAAAACTCTACCTCCTTGGTACATCTTTCACAAGCTTTTACTCAACGATGAAAAGTATAAAAAAATCAAAATGGCTATTTAATTTCGCATTTTATGAGGAAGATTCTATCTTATATCATGTTGCTCGGCAATGAAATTAAATTAAATGTGTTGTTAATATTTATTATTATTTTTTCTATTTGAATAATAAATAAATGGATGTAAAAATATATTTTATAAATGAATGGTTTGATTGTTCTTTTAATTATATAAATTGCAGGCTGCGTACATCACTTTCATTTATTTTAGCAAAGAGGTTTCAAGCTCATATATTGTGTTTAGCTAATAAACTCATATATTGTGTTTACCCAATAAATTCATTTAGCCGATTGTTGAAGCAGAAAAAGGGTAGAACGGGTGTATGTATCTTCTTATGACGAAAATTGTTGAAACTCATATATAGTACGTTGTACGAGTAATCTTCTACAAATGCATGGGTATATCTTCCAATCTACGAGAATATAAGTAGTACAGGTATATTGGCATATATTTTGATATATATTGCCATATATTGGAATCAATTACGACCTTCTGGTATTAAGATTACGGGGATTTTTGATACTTTCAATTTATTACGTCATCTCTTTTATTTTGGCAGATATTTTTGAGACTCATATTGCAATACGGGTAAGCTTCTACTAACACACTGGCATATTTTCTAATCTGCGGCAATATAAGTAGTACGGGGTTGCGTATATTGATTCAATTCCTTTTTTTTTTTTGTAAATTTGCTTACAAAAGGGGCCAGGATGTTTTATTCTTCAGATCTGCCCGTGAAGATAATTTGCATAATGAGAACAGATATTCTTAAACTTCTCTTTATGAGCAATAAATTTAAGATTTTAACAGAATTTGCACATGATTTGCGAATTATATGTTTTTTATATTATATACTCCGTACGAAGAACGGGTATGCTGCTAGTCTATATAAATAAAATTGAAAATCTGTCTGTTTGTCTGTCTGTTCCTCTGTCTGTCTGTCTGCCTGTTCGTCCCGTCATCCCGGAAGAACGGCTGAACCGAATTTGATGAAATTTTGTGGGTAGCCTGGAAATAGTCTCACTTACAATTTAGTCCATGTTTGGAATTTTTACGATCAGTGGCTCTCGAGATATTAGTAAAAAACAAAATTTTCGTTTGTCTCACCATCACGGAAGAACGACTAAACCGAATATGATGAAATTTTATGGATAGCCTTGATAGCCTTGAAATAGCCCCCCATAAATTTAGCCCAAGTTTCGAGCGTCTAAGTCCAGGGGTTGTCGAGCTATTAATGAAAAACGAAACTTTTTCCTAGGAGTTCTACTCTCTAACTCCGTGGTTTATCCAAATGAAAAGCTTGAAAATCGTTTGAAAGTGAATTAAAACTTGATCTCTGAGTTTGATGGGAGATTTTTTGCGCTAATTAGTCACTGTCTGAAAACATGAATTGTTTGAAACATGATTTAAATGGGAAATCTATCTCCTCTATCTCTCTCTCTCTCTCTCTCTCTCCATGGTTTATTTAATACAAGCTTTTACTGAACAATGAAAAGTATGAAGAAATAACAAGAAAGATCAATCATGCTTAAAGCATTGATTATGAAACACTTTCCAACTTCAATGCAATTTTATTTAAATATGTCTAAAATGCAATACATTCCTCGGTAATATTTTAAAACTTATCACAATACTACATTAATTTATTATATTTTTTAACCTTAAACCTTCATCGAAAAAAATTAACTTCATTCAAATGACGGCATTAAAGTATAAATTGCCTGGTTTAAACATCTCTTAAATGTTATACATTCCTCGGTAATAATTTTAGAATTATCATAATACTACGATAATTTATTATATTTGAAAACTTCATCGAAAACAACTGAAATCCATTCAAATGACGTCATAAAAAAATAACACGCCTGGCTCTCTCTATAAAAGCAACATTTCATTCATAAATAATTCCCCCATTCATGTCATTCATCACAATACTATAACAATTTATTTTATTTAAAAATTAAGACCATTGAGCTGCAAGTAAGTAAAACTCTATGCGTAAAACTTCATCGAAAAATATCGTCCTTCTCTTTCTAAAATCAATGAATTCATATCAGCTAAGCAGACTCCATGGACTAAATGATTTTGTGTTAAAGAATTACAGCGATTCTAATACAACTCATTCTACATATTTTGCTGTTTACATTTTACATAGGTGAAAAATAGGCTTAATAGTAGAAATAATCAAATTTGGAAGAGCATTTAAACTGAAATATATTGTCATTGCGTTGTTTCAGTATGTAGATGCACAGAATTTAGGCAAAAATAAAGTAATTTTAGGACGGATACAACACTCAATATGAATTAAAAAGAACTTTAAAAATAACGATTTTGACACAAGATGGATGCCATATATCATTTTGAAGTGGGTCATGTGATCGTTTCATATCATGGACACGTGATCGCTTAATATAAGAGGTGTTATTATTATTTTAATTTTTATTTAAAAAACAACTGAATATATTTCGCTGAATTTTTTTTTATATATTTTATGGAACAATTTGAATATTGCCTAAAATTTTCGAAGCAATTTGTGAATTTTAAATCCGCTTAAAAAATGCTTGAAAAATTAGGTCCCATAGGGCTCAATGTATTTCATTTTTTCAACCCGGGTTCAATCCAAAACTAATTGGGTGATATTATTCATTTATATTCCCATAGGTCCTATAGACCGTCTGAACAACATACTAAAATTTCATTTTGATTAAGTCATTTTTACGGCAGTTATCGTGCTAACGGACAGACAGACAGACAGACAGACAGACAGACAGAATGAACAAAGTCATAAACACTTTTCAACTTTGTTGTAAAGTGTTAAAAACCTTTTAAAAACCCTTAAAAGAAGTCATTGGGCAAATATTTGTAAAAGAACGGCAAAAGACAATAACATCTACAAAATCATCAGACAGATCAACAGTTGCACCGGCTCAGCTCACCAAAGTAATAATTATATCAGCCACAACAATAGTATAGTGACTTCAGCTACAGATCAGGCTAATTTGTTCAGCCAACAGTACAACAAAAAGCAGGAATATCCAATCTTACCGATAAGCTTCGTCGACACTGTTTCCTCTTCGCTTAATAAAGACCTTACTTGGGCAGAATTCAAAACTGCAATTAAACATATCCGCCAATCGACTCCAGGGCATGATGGAATCACAATAAAAATGATAAAAGACCTTCCGGAAGCAGTACTAATCTCTCTTTGGAATATTGGAAATATTAGTTTTAGAACAGGTAGAATCCCCGCGGACTGGACACATACGATTATTATCCCGATCCTGAAACCCTATAAAAATCCCAATGACATAAAAGCCTATCGTTCTATTGCACTTACTTCAACAATAGCCAAAATAATGGAAAGAATGATTTTAACAAGATTAATAAATGATACATATTATAAAAACAAGTTGTTTCACAAAAATAATTATGGTTTTCTGCCGCATAAAAGTTGCATCACTTTATTGGTAAAAGCTCAACATGATATCCTGCTGGCAAAGAAAAAAAAAATTACATCTTATGCGTAACTATTGATCTCAAAGCAGCATATGACTCCATTTGGATTGACGGATTACTAAAAAAAGCGGCGAACAAAGGCATCCAAGGAAATATAGGCTTATGGATACATAATTTTTTAAATCAAAGAACCAACCAAGTTAAATGGAGAAACGCCCTCTCAAATAAGGAAAATAGTAGCCAAGGACTTCCTCAAGGTTGCATTACTAGCCCTTTCTTATTTATGCTATATATGAATGATCTATTTAAACACATTACTGAAGAAGTTACATGTTTAGTTTATGCAGACGACATCATTTTGTACACCGATGATAAAGAAGACAAGAAAGATCAATCATGCATAAGCATTGATTATGAAACACTTTCCAACTGAAATGTAATTTCATTTAAAAATTTCTAAAATGTGATTCATTCAGTGGTAATATCTTTTACATTATCACAGTACTACAGTAATTTATTATACTTAAATATTTAAAACTGTATCGAAATATAAATCATCTGATTCTTTATGCAAAATCAATGAATATTTCATTCATATAACTTGTATTCCAGACTCCAGAGCTAAATAATTTTGTGTGAAAAAAATTCAGCAATTCTTATGTAATTCATCTTACAATCGCTTGAGATATTTGCATTCTGCATATGTTAAAATTAGGCTTCCTTGAAGAAATAATAAAAGTTTAGGGATCATTTAAAATCACAACTATTGTAATTGCATAGGCACGGAATTTAGATACACAGATAATACACAGATAATATATATGTGTATGTGTATGTACTCAAAGTATTGGAATCGTGCCGAAGATCGGAACTCGAATTTTCAAAGTATCTACACGTTTTGGGACTTCTAGAACACGAAAAAACTACTTTTAGGAAGACGTCTGTGTGTGTAAGGGTGTATCTGTGTATGTTTCTGTGTGTCTGTGTGGATATTACATCCACTCTAATTGAAAAACTAATGGACCGAATTTCATACAATTTGGTAGGTATGTTTTTTGTGGGAAATCCTGATGTTCATTAGATTATAGTACGATTCGTAATAAAAGAATCTGCCTTCTTTGCGAAATGGCCGCAGAAATTGCCTTTATCCACTCTAGCTAAAAACTAATGAACCAAATTTAACAAAATTTGGAGTATAATATTTCAATAACCTACAAGTGATTTATATACCAAATTTAACAAAATTTTGTATATAAATCATTTGTAGGTTATTCTACTACGATTCGGGAAAAAGGAACGGGCTATTTTTGCGAAATGGCCAGCAAAAATCGTTATATATAAAAATAAAAGACTACGTGTGCTCAATTATATCAATTAAATTCCTATTTTATATATGATTTTTGACAACAAAAAGAATAAGACTAACCCCATTACTCTAGGACTAGCCGTTCTTGAGATATTCTAGTTTTTTCGCGTTTTCGCTACGCCACCTTTGACAATAAGTTCAGCTATCAAATGAGAACTTAATTTAAGTTTAACGTGCAAATTCAATGTCATTTAAAATACTTATGTTGTGCAGATAAACTCAAATTATCATTGAATAAATAAAGAGAACGAATATGAGTCTGCAGGGAAAGACTTGTGCTGTCCACATCAGAATTTTTAACAATATTACACCAATGATTTATAGAAGTGAACGGGGATTATTTTCAGGCCATTTCGAAAAAAATGTATGATCTATATTTAAAGATCCATCAAATTTTTGTCGAATAAAATGTTCAACAAATTTAAGCTGTGTACCAAATTTTAACTCTCTAGGACGTAGGAAAGTGCATTTAAAATGCCATCAATTAAATTTATCATGAAGAGTTATATAAAATTTTAAAAAAATGAAAAATTGTTATCTACCAAATTTATTTTAAAATATGAAGCCACTCCCATATGCAAAACGTTTAGACAAATGGAGAGATATTTATTATATAATATCTCTCTCTTTTCTTTCTGGAAGATATCCCAAAGTCAGAATTTAATTGAATTTGTTTTTTTCCCTATATTAAATAATTTTTTTAATTAAAAAACTACTTAACATATTTTACTGAATTTTTTTTTATATATTCTATGGGATAATGTGAATATTTCCTAAAAATTTCGAAGCAATTCGTGAATTTTAAATTTACTTAAAAAATGTTTGAAAAATTAGGTCCCATAGGGTTCAATGTATTTCATTTTTTCAACCCGGGTTCAATAAAAAACTAATTGGGTGATATTATTTATTTATATTCCCATAGGTCCTACAGACCGTCTGAACAACATACTAAAATTTCATTTTGATAAACTCATTTTTACGGCAGTTATCGTGCTAACGGACAGACAGACAGACAGACAGACAGACAGACAGACAGACAGACAGACAGACAGACAGAATGAACAAAGTCATAAACACTTTTCAACTTTGTTGTAAAGTGTTAAAAAAAAAGGTCACATGAAGTAGAAATAAATGTGAAATGAGTAATGACAAATGTGACTAGGAATAAATAAAAACGTCCATCAGTAAGTAATTGAGGCAGGGATTTCACACGACGATGAAGATTCATTCTCTAGAAGTTGATAAGATAGAAAAAGAGCGATCGCTCTCTATTGACAGAAATGAAAATATGCGTTGAGAGAAGAAGATAACAAAGCTTATTTGTTTGACAATAACACGCTTTCGAATGTGGTAGCTAATAAAATATGAGCAATTACCAATAAAAGATTTATTTGAATAAGGTGAATGAAGTTGTCAAATAATTATGTATAAACTTTTTAGTGATGGCATGCTTTTACAGGGCCGGGGTAAATGCGATTGTAAGAAATGAACCGTTGATAAACAGAGTTACTGTGAAAGTCCTTAAACTCCCCAATAACTTTGTAAGGTAAAGTTCATGAGTGTGCACGTTAGATCTATTTATAGCAAACTGGCCCTGCCCGAGCGAATAAAATAAATTGCAGCGCCCCTAGTGGAGAATTAAAAAGTTATGATACAAACTCGGCAACAAAGCGAGATAGACGAAAACAGCTGAGCAAAAAAATTTCACTAATTATAGAGTATAGTCCAATTAGTAGGAATCGACAATACAACTGTTACAGAAAACATTTATTTCCAACAATATAATTATTAGTGAATTGCTATCCTATTCAAGAATGATACAATAAACAACACTCACACAAACTAAAATGTAGTTGTTGGTGAAACCCAGACCGTCCGACCTACCAGAAAACTAAAATGTAGTTGAAAACCCAGACCACACGACCAACCCGAAGGCTTATGAACTAAAATGTAGTGTAAAACTTGTTTAAAATGCCCGTCAGAGACAATGCATATTTCAATTGACAAGCATTGCAGGTGTCACCGTGTTACAGTCTCTGATGATATAACCTCCAGATAGGTCATATCATCAAAAATCAGTCTCCACAAGGACCCTTTTCCGTACCCGACAACCAATCTCTCGGAAGGACTTTTAGATTTAACTTGCCCGTACTCCGCGTGAACACGGAGATAGTTTGGGCAGAGGTGAGACCCGAACTCGGATCCTCCCAATCCGATCCTAATGTGTTAATCACTGGGCTATTCAACCCCTTATTCTTTCCTCCTGTGTTTTTCACCGCTTTTCTTATCTCGCGGTTAGCAACACCCATCCCCTGCTTCAGTCACGTTTGCTGTGCTTGCATTAGTAGCCGATCTATTTACTACGCGTGAAGGTTGCGCTTCTTGCGCATCCTGGCGAAGAAGGCTGATTTTTTGCCTTCGAAACCGGTCGATACTGGTATTGTATACGACTTTAACAAAGTTATTTTAATTTAATTAAAAGTTTATTTAATAACGATAAATCCCATTACCTCCTTTCGAGTCCGTATAACGCTGTCGTTTCAACTCCTCCAGTTGCTTATTTCTAAGCTCTGCGATGTCAATTTCTTCTTTCACCATCATCTTAGGGCCTGGCGTACTCTGTGGGCCTAAAGCAAGAACTTGTTCCTTGTGATCCTGTGAAGGCCAGATTCCATTGATTAACGGTAATCTTCTGGGTCCATCTCCATATACACCTTGCCTGGAGGGCTGCCTATCATCGTTGTCTCCCCAGTTGAACAGTTGCCTCTGGTTCTCTGCTAGTGATGGATCTGAATGTTGAACGTAGTTCCGATTATGATAGTGGTAGACATCCTTTTCCGGTTTCGTTTCCATAGGCCCTTGAATGAGAAAAACATAAAATGTTCAAATAGAATTATTTCCATCAATCTATATAAATAAAATTGAAAGTATCCCTCTTATGTTTGTTTCATCATCACGAGAGAATGGTTGCACCGATTTTCACGAAATTGTGTGGATAGACGTAAAATAGTCCCACTTAAAATTTAGTCCATGTTTCAAGTTCTTAGGACCAGGAGTTCTCGAGAAATTAATGAAAAGCGAACCTCCCATGAAGATAACATTATGCAGGCGACATTTTTATCTCCAATTTATTTGAACAAAAATACATCACGCTGCTTAGCAACGGAATTCAATCCAATGTATTTATACAGCAGACGATTTTATTAAATCTTTTTCGATTTAAATAATAACAAGAAAGATCAATCATACATATAGCATTGATTATGAAACACCTTCCAACTGTAATGCAATTTTATTTAAGCATCTCTAAAATGCGATACATTCAGCGTTAATATTTTTTAAATTATCACAATGCTACATTAAATTATTATATTTGAAAACTTAAAATTTCATTGAAAAAAATGAACTTTATTCGAATGAAGTCATTGAAATATAAGTCGCCTGGTTTAAACATCTCTAAAATGAGATACATTCTTCGGTAATATTTTTAAAATTATCACAATAATACAATAATTTATTACATTTGAAAACTTAAAATTTCATCGAAAAAAATGAACTTTATTCGAATGAAGTCATTGAAATATAAATCGCCTGGCTCTCTGTTGTTGTTGAGACCCAGACCGTCCGACCTACCAGAAAGGTGTAAGGTAACTGTATGGACGGCCGGGAAGTGCCACCCAATTTAGACCGGAACCCAGTGGGGGAGGCATCCACAGGGACCGTACCCTCCTTCCCCTACCACCAACCTCTCGGAAGGACTTACGGACCCACATGTTTAACGTGATCGTACTCCGCATGAACACGGCGGCATTTGTGGCAGCGTGCAAATCTAGCGCGCAAACCACGGGGATACCGCACCCGAGATGGCCAACAGCACGCGGCGTTCCGAGGTGGTCACCCACCAAGTACTAACCGCGCCCGATGCTGCTTCACTTCGGTGATCTAACGAGAACCGGTGTTTTCAGCACGGTACGGCCGTTGGCCCGCCTGGCTCTCTGTGTAAAAACTGTAAGTATTTCATTCATACACTTTTATTTCACTCCTTTCATTCATCACAATACTACAATAATTTATTTTATTTAAAAACTTTAAACCATGGAGGTAAAAGTGATTTAACTCTATGCTTAAAACTTCATCGAAAAATTCTGCTGTAAAATCGTCTGTAAAATCGATGAATGTTTCATTCATATCAGCTATATTGCAGACTCCAGAGCTAAATAATTTTGCATTAAAGAAATTCAGCAATTGTTATACAACTCATCCTACATTTTTATGTGTTTACATTCTCCATAAGTGAAAATCAGGCTTCGTTGTAGAAATAATCAAAGTTTGAAGATCATTTAAACTCAAATACAATGTAATTGCGTTGTTTCAGAATGTAGATGAACAGAAAGTAAGCAAAAATAAAGCGGTTTTAGGACGCACACAACACTAAATATAAATTAAAAAGAACTTTAAAAATCACGATTTTGACACAAGATGGATGCCATATTTTATTTTGAAGAGGGTCACGTGATCTCTTCACATAATATGGGCGTAATTATTATTTTAACTTTTATTTAAAAAACTACGGAATATATTTCGCTGAAATCTTTTTTCATATTTTTTATGGGATAATTTCAATATTTCCTAAAACTTTCGAAGCAATTTGTGAATTTTAAATTCGCTTAAAAAATATTTAAAAAATTAGGTCCCATAGGGGTCAATGTATTTTATTTTTTAAACCCGGGTTCAGGCTAAAACTAATTCGGTGATATTATTCATTTATATTCCCATAGGTCTCAGAGACCTTCTGAACAACATACTAAAATTTCAATTTGATTAAGTCATTTTTACGACAGCTATCGTGCTAACGGACAGACAGACAGACAGACAGAATGAACAAAGTCATAAACACTTTTCAACATGTTGTATAGTGTTAAAACAAGAAAGATCAATCATGCTTAAAGCATTGATTATGAAACACTTTCCAACTTCAATGCAATTTTATTTAAGCATGTCTAAAATGCAATACATTCCTCGGTAATATTTTGAAACTTATCACAATACTACATTAATTTATTATATTGGAAAACTTAAACCTTCATCGTAAAAAATGAACTTCATTCAAATGACGGCATTGAAATATAAATTGCCTGGTTTAAACATCTCTAAAATGTGATACATTCCTCGATAATAATTTTAGAATTATCATAATACTACGATAATTTATTATATTTGAAAACTTCATCGAAAACAACTGAAATTCATTCAAATGACGTCAAAGAAAAAATAACACGCCTGGCTCTCTCTATAAAAGCAGCATTTCATTCATATATATTTCCCATTCATGTCATTCATCACAATACTATAATAATTTATTTTATTTAAAAATTAAGACCATGGAGCTACAAGTAATTAAACTCTATGCGTAAAACTTCATCGAAAAAAAGCGTCCTTCTCTTTGTAAGATCAATGAATATTTCATTCATATCAGCTACGCAGACTCCATGAACTAAATGATTTTGTGTTAAAGAAATACAGGAATTCTAATACAACTCATTCTATATATTTTGCTGTTTACATTTTACATAGGTGAAAAATAGGCTTCGTTGTAGATATAATCAAATTTGGATGAGCATTTAAACTCAAATATATTGTAATTGCGCTGTTTTAGTATGTAGATGCACAGAATTTAAGCAAAAATAGAGTGGTTTTAGGATAATGGTTTTAGGATAAGTAAAAATAGGATAAGCCCTCAATATGAATTAAAAAGAACTTTAAAAATCACGATTTTGAGACAAGATGGATGCCATATATCATTTTGAAGTGGGTCAGGTGATCTTTTCATATCATGGTCACGTGATCGTCTCATATAAGGTGTTATTAATATTTTAATTTTTATTTAAAGAACTACTGAATATATTTACTGAATATATTTTTTTTTATATATTTTATGGAACAATTTAAATATTACCTAAAATTTTCGAAGCAATTTGTGAATTTTAAATCCGCTTAAAAAATGTTTGAAAAATTAGGTCCCATAGGGCTCAATGTATTTCATTTTTTCAACCCGGGTTCAATCCAATACTAATTGGGTGATATTATTCATTTATATTCCCATAGGTCCTACAGACCGTCTGAACAACATACTAAAATTTCATTTTGATTAAGTCATTTTTACGGCAGTTATCGTGCTAACGGACAGACAGACAGACAGACAGACAGAATGAACAAAGTCATAAACACTTTTCAACTTTGTTGTAAAGTGTTAAAAATGTATATAAATGGAAATTTTATTGGAATTGCATTTTTAACTGGACAACGGAATTAAATCCAACGTATTTATACAACAGAAGACTTCATTAAATCTTTTTCGATTTAAATAAGAAAAAAATGTATATAAATACAAATTTTACCGGAATTGCATTTTTGACTGGATTATGTCAATTAAAGCCTCCGGGTTTAAAGATTACGGGACAATGATTGGTATTTTCAATTTCTTACGTTCAATTTTTTGCGTTGTATTTTGGCAAAGACTTTTCAAACACATATAGCGTATTTAACTTATTTATTGTGTTTGCCCGATTGTTGAAACAAAATAAATGTAGTACAGGTAGATCTTCTAATAATACTTTAGCGCTTTATTTTTATTTCAGAGCATATACTGTTCCAGTTTCAGATTTTTTATAAATTTGTTTACAAACGGGACTAAGATGTTTCATTCTTCAGATTTGCACGTGAAGATAATTTTGTATAACGAGAACAGATATTTTTATAGTTATTAGGAGAAATAAATTAAATATTTAATAAAATGTTTTGAATAACAATATCAAATCAGTACTATAGTAAATTGCACATAATTGTGAATTTTAGTTTTCTTTATATTATATATTCCATACGAAGAACGGAAATGCTGCTAGTTAGTTATAAGAATGCACTTTACTTTAAAAAATACATGTTATATATTTTCAAATTCCAGCTATATAATTAAACATTTTTAACCTATAAAGATAGCTAATATATTTTTAACTGATTTAAACACGCCAGAATAAAACTACAAAATGTGTGTAAAACTTTAAAATTAATAAATGTACTATAGAATTCAGCCGATATATATATATATATATATATATATATATATATATATATATATATATATATATATATATATATATATATATATATATATATATATATATATATATATATATATATATATATATATATATATATATATATATATATATATATATATATATATATATATATATAGAATTGTTAATATTTGCGGTTAAGAAAAAACAATTAAATACAGTTTATGCTTTTTCTTAACGTTAAATCTTACTAACGAACATTTTAATCATATTTTCTATGCTTTGCTCATTACTAGATCAAAATATTTAAAAATAAAACTTAATCAATTCCATAATATTAACTGTTGTAATTCTTATTGTGTAATATCTTTTAAGCATCCTATTTATAATTCTATAAACTTTAAGAATTTATTTAATAATTTTCATCATTTATTGCCTGTAAAGGATTTGAATGTTACTAAAACTGTTAAATACAACGAGCCTATTGGAAGAACCATTTTAATTACAATGCAATTTCAAAATCTCTATCAGTCGACAAAGATTCCTCAACAAATGTAGATGGTGAATGTATTTGTAGTGTTGATAATTATGCTAATTTTATAAATCCACACTTGGGGCATATAGTTACTGGAGACTTAGCCATTGTTAAAGATAAATCTTTAAGAACTATAATATGTCATTTGGTACTAAATTCAGGTTACCTTCATGTAATAATTCTAAACAAGTCTATATATATATAGATTCAATTGTTTAGAAATATTATACTTAATCAATTTTTTAGAATTTATAGATTATCAGATAAAAAATTTCATGCTTTGCACATTAACAATATCAAAATTACCAGTAAATTATATAAATATCCAGCATATTTAGTAAATTGTATAGTTAATAAGTTTCGATTAGCCTAAAATTTTCATAATCTCTCCTTAGTATCTTATTTTAGCCGTACTTCTACATTCTCTTGAATTTTTATATTTTCATCTTTTTATCTTGCAGCTTTAACTGAAGAATATCTCATTTTATTGCTTTTACGCATTACGGTTTTTATTACTCTCTTTGGCAACAGCAAATCACAACTTTTCATTTCTGCATATGGCAACATTGGTCGAGTCATATTTTGTTCGTCATGGTTGTACTAATGAAGTGTATTTTAAGGTATTTATGTTTCCTTTAATTTCCAATCTATATGCTTGTCGTCCATATAACACAAGTTTATAGATAAAATCTATCTTGTGTTTCAGAAACAAGCATTTTTGTGTTCATTTCGAAGGGATATATGGACTTGACAAAAAAATTTTCGAAATGAACTTATCTTAAGCCTAAAGCTCTTCCACGTGCAAGCTATTTTGCTTGATTTTTTTGTTTTCCTATTTTCATTCCTCACCTTTGAAATTTGTTGATTGTCTTTGTCTTTATGACTTGCATTACGCTTTATAATTTCCTCTTTATGGTTGAATTTCTTTTATTTCTTTGTATTTTGTAGAAAATTTTGGGATAGTGTATTATGAGTTACTACTTACATTCTAACATTGGATTTACAATTTTATATATATATATATATATATATATATATATATATATATATATATATAGTAGATACAAATGATAAAGCAGATACCAAAATAAAAATAAAAAGAGATGGGGGTTGTACTTAGAGGTAAAGTATGAAACGACCAAGGAGGATTGTGACCCCTTATTCCTGGTTATAGCATGCTTTTACACCAAGGAAACACTCCGGAAACCGGTACCTTCCCGAAGCAACCCTCCGTCCGCCATCAGAACATGAATTGCAATAAGCCAGATTGAAAAATCAAAACCAGAATCCCCGGATGGAGATTCAAAATAAAATTCCCTTTTCGAATACGATGAATAAGTAATACGGATATGGAACAAAAACACCTATCGACCTCTTTATTACAATCGCATATTGATACGACCCTTAACCATTTTTTGTAAAATGCGTATTATCCGCAACTATTCTCGTATACCACTTTAAATCTATCAGATCGTTGAAATTTGCATAAATGTTGTTCTTTTTGTTATTGTAAAATGCATTATAATAATTCCTTAGAAAACATGTTGGATATTGTTGTTTTATTGCTTCACCGATTAAATTCCTTTCGCATTTTATACGCTCCGTTTGTGATGTATTGAGTCTTTTATACCTCTGTAGATGGTTGAGTATTAAGTTACGGAATATACCTTTACTTAAATTGGTGTTCCAGTTTATTATGTGATTACTTTCGATGTTAAAAGTATGTCTTTTATCATAAAGTTTGAAACATATGGAGTCTTTTTCATCATAATATATACTAATATCTAGAAAATCCACTTTATCTTCTTGATTATTAGATTCCATTAGCTCTAAATTTACGGGGTAAAATCCAAAATCGAATTGATTTGTACTATCTATTGATCCGATTAATACATCGTCGACGAATCTGAAATACGAGACTTCATTGAGAATATGTGCACCAACTACATATTCTTCCAACAGCACGCGGTGTTCCCAGGTGATCACCCACCCAAGTACTAACCGCGCCCGATGCTGCTTGACATCGGTGATCTAAGAAAAACCGGTGTTATCAGCACCCATGGGAATACCCTGTATTTGTTGGTAAAAATCAATGCCTTTATACAGGATGTTCTCGAACAATACAATCTTTATCAAGTTTTTATACTTGTTGATGGTGATCATTAAGTGCATATTGTTAGTTTCGAAAGTTTCGATCATAATATCGTATAGATCCTTTAAATTAACGTTATTGAATAAATCCTTGAAGTCGTAACTTTTCAGATATATATATATATATATATATATATATATATATATATATATATATATATATATATATTTATATATATACTGGTTTTACGTCTCCTCACATTATTTTATCACGCTTCGTCACTACCAAGGACGTTTATACATGCGCCTGAACGGCACCTATTCCTGCCCCTTTCTGAAGAGAATAAAAAATACGAAACTAAGTCTAATCGCAGGGACTGAGCAAGCACTTACTCAAAAATTATAGCTCTAAATGGTAACCGGTAGACTTACATTTCTGTATCGGCACGCATTCAGGAGCAGCTTCTGTCCAAACATTATTCACACAATAAGCGACTGGCTTTCCCTGCATCACATAACCAGGGTGGCAACGAAAATGCACAAGCTCTCCGTTTCGAAAGATGAAGCTGAGCCCATTGTCAGGGGCTCTCGGAGCTGGGCAGTTCAGATTGTTCCATACACCTGCATCAGCGAAACCTGCAATTAAAATAATATGTTAAATGTTAAACATTTAATGTTCATTTCAGAGTTTTCGCTTGAATAATTTCGAGTTTGAGTAATACGCTGTGAATATTATTAATGCTTCTATTTAAAAATATTAAACATCAGGTATAGAATGATGTCGATTGTATGAGGTATATCAAGGTTCGAAGTTATACAATTAGACCAGAATAGGGAGTAACGGTTGTTGCAACCACAACTTAGTGCCTGATTAATCCATGAACAAACAAACAGTAAGTTGAAATATCATTGAGGGCATAAAACCTGTTGGTAGCAAAAATGCTCCCATGCTATTATTTTGCCTTGAAACGTATATTTCTCTGGATCTGATAATTTGGATTCTCCAATTCCGGAAAAGAGTGTGTGTGGGGGAGGGGGGTGCGGAATTCCCTAAAGATTTCCTCTTTCAGTACTTTTTCCATTTCCGGTTCAAAAATTTTCATTTCTCAAGTTTGGCTATAGATAGAGCTTAAACGATAACTGATGTGGATTCAGCATAAATTTTTGAGGAGGTAAGATGATTAGCTAAGATATTTCTCTTCCGGTTCCTTTTCCACTTTCGATTCAAATTTTTTTCAAAACATCTATTTCTTAGGACTGGTTATAAATAGAGCTCAGATAATAACTGTTATGGATACAGCTTTTAATTTCAGGGGAGTTTAAGGTACTCACTAAGGATTTCCCTTTCCGGTTCTTGAGATGTCTCTGCCGATTCAAAAATTTACATTTTTCTTGAACCATCTATTTCTCAGGATTTGCTAGATAGAGCTTAGATGGCGACTGATATAGATTCAGCATAAAATTTTGGAGAAGTATTGGTGGTAGTGGTGGTGGTGTGGGGGGGGGGGTACCTAGGATTTCCACTTTAGGGGTTCTTTTAATTCCCGTTCAAAAATTTCTTTGCAATATATATTTCTCAGTTTTGGATATGGATAGAGATTAAATGAGGACCGATAGGGATTTAGCATCGAATTCCAGAATAGGTGGAGGTTCACTAAGGATTTTCACTTCCGATTCTAGAGATGTTACAACCGGTTTTTCGAAAATTGGAATGACGTTAAGAAAAAAGTATGCAAAAGATAATAAAATGCTTAATATTTCTGTCAAAAATTAAGCGTGCACCCCCATTTGCTATCATATAAAGTGCCCTTCCGAAAATTCTTATTATAATTACATATGTTTGCATAAATAAAAATGGATCCAATATGCATGATTCAGACCTGATAATAAAGAGAACTAGGCAGGTTAAGAGACTTCCTTGAGATTTCTTTACTGATAAGAAAATTTCAGAAAATTCAATCGTTTTCTTTTAGGAAACACAATGACTTCAAAGATAAAAAAAACTTTAACCCAGAGATTTCCTAAAGTCGCAAGCACAGACATTCTACTTACAGTGAACTTTCTACGAGCTACAAATTCCGCATGTGACCAAACGACTTCCTCGCTGGACTGCAGATCCACAGGAACATGAGTTTCAATGCTGGTTACTGGTGAAAAGCTCTGCATATGTATACATGCCGGTAATTGTTCGTAATTTTCTTTATTCTACTTTAAGCCTCGTTTAAATTAGTTCTGGTGCTCAACAATAGAGCGTCAAAATTAACCTGCACTCAAAATGAAGAAGCAGTGGCGGAAGAAAGTTTTTCTGTTAAATATTTTATGTAAAAAAAAAAAAAACTACCTGTTTTTGATCGGGCAACTAGGGTTCCATTTCCTGCATATTTGTTACAGTGTACTTATTCCATCAGAACCCGAAACTGACTGGCTGACTATACATCCAATATATCATTGTCGCTCAACCACGTTATGGTTGCTGCTAACTTTAAAATCCACTTTGATTTCATTATTATTATTATTATATTTATTATTATATTTATTAAAGAAGTAAATAACATCAATGAATTTATAAAAATATGATGTGGACAGCATATGACTTTCTCTGCAGACTCATATTCATGTTCGCTTTATTTCTTCAATAATTCATTAAATTGAGTTTAATTGCGCAAAATAACATCCATAATTATATTAAATTACATCGAATTCGCACTTTTAATTCAATTTTCCTTTTCATTTGGTAACTGGATTTATTTTCAAAGGTGGCGTAGCGAAAATGCAAAAAAACTATAATATTTCGAGGACGGCAATTCCTAGAGTAATGGGATTGGTCTTATTTTTTTCGTAGTTAAAAATTACGTATAAAAAAGTCTTTAGTTGATATATTTGAGCATACGTAGTCTTTTATTTTCAGATTTAAAGATTTTAGCGAGCCATTTTGCAAACAAAAGCCGGTTCCTTTTTTCCGAATCATACCAAAATCTAATCAGCACCAGGTTAAACTACAATTGAGTTATCTACCAAATTTTGTGAAATGTGGTCTATTAGTCTTTCAGCTGGAGTGGATATAGCAATTTCGCAAAAAAGGCAAGTTTTTTTATCCTGAATCGTACCAAAATCTAATCAGCACTAGGGTCACCCACAAGGGACTTATCTACCAAATTTTATGAAATTCGGTCAATTAGTTTTTCAGTTAGGGTGGATCCAATATCTGTACAGACAGACACAGACTTCATGCTAAAAGTAGTTTTTTTAGTGTTCTGGAGGTCCCAAAACATGTAGATCCGACGAAAACTCGAGTTGCGATTTTCGGCAAGATTCGAATACTTTCCCTATACATTGCCATATATTACAGGGAAAGTATAAAATAATCAGACTTAGGCTGTTTGCATTTAAAAAAAAAACTATTATACGTATTTTTTCACATAAGACAATGAGGTTTCATTTTGTTAACTTATGGTAAGCATGTTTTTACACCATCAATGTTTTTTCAGAATATTTTAAATTACTATACTTTTTCAAAGAGGAAATAATATGGAAGTCAAACCTCCCTGTCTCAGAGAGTAATTAATTCAATAGTTTAATGTTTTATTTTTAAATTAACAGAATTTTCTAAATCAATTTATTGCATAAAACGAATATAAGTCATATTCAGTATTTAGTAAGTCAATGTAATCTTGGACAATGTAAAAAGTCATATACAAACTTTCTTTTTCAAACAACTCTTTCTCAAATGACACTGATTAAATAATATAACGCCACCAACTGGTGACAATAAGACAATATAGTTACTGATTAGACAAATTCAAAATAATTTGTTGATTAAAGTTGAAAAAAAATTGCTGCTTAAAGTTATACTTAAAATTTACATAACAATTGTTCCTTTCTAAATTCTCAACTCTGCTGTATCTCAACTCTGTCATAATGAAGTTCACTTAATTTTGTTGCAAATTTTGCCACGAAAATAACGATTTCAATAGTAATTCAAGTCTTCAAATTTATTAAAATCATTCCTTGATGTTACCAGAAAAATATGTGCTTGTTTTATCCACTTACTCTACCCATCTTTCTCTTCCTTCCTCTGGGAAATGGCAATAGATTTATAACCCTTTTCTTGTGCTTTAGTGGGTTTATTTTTAACTCTGCGGCACTTTTCTTATCTTTTCTTTTAATCAGCTCATTCTCATGTTGCGCTTCAACAGGTTTTTCTGCCATTTTTCTTGATTTCACACTCCTTATATTGGTTTTGTTCTTTTGAAGTCCTAATATTTTTCTAGTATTTTACGATTAAAATTTATTTTAAAAGTTGAGTCTTATTTATGAGATGTAAAATATGTGAATAAATCAAACATTTTAAATTTATATAATAAACTTATGCTAAAAGAATTTTCAAAATAAAATGTGTACAGCGATAGAAATATTTTAAATAATAAGACTCCACTAGGTTGAATTGGAAATCTCAATGGTGTCCGATATTACACCTTTTAGTCTAACAATTCTACTACTCTATACAGTAGATTACTTTGAATTACCGTCATTCATCTAAATGTTACTTGAATTTTCATACATTCTCCCCCATGAAAATAAGACCTTGTTGGTGGGTATAGTCTCCTTTGTGTGCAGTAATCCGTTATTTTCTTTTGCTTACAAAAATATTTTAGAAGCATCACTGTCAAGTTTGAAAGTAGAGCTCGTTAAAAAAATGAAGCTTGTTTTTATGTTGCACACGCTTACATCGTACGAATTTTTATTTTTACTCTTGATATTTCTTGCCCTTTCAGTGCACAATACTGAAAAGTTAGCGTAAAATATCTATTGTGCCCCCAGAAATTCAATTCGAATACATTTTCGGGTAGATTTTAATCAGAATTTGATTCACTATAGTCAAAGTCATATGAGTTTACTACAAACGAAGTCTAATTACACTACTTGTCCGGTACCTCGCCGAGGACTATGCATTTAGCACGTTATAAACGAATGTTCGTAATTTAGATTCGTTATAACTGGTTTCCACCGTACCATAAAAACACGAAAATTTCAACTCCCCGTAATTCAACATTCAATATCTCTAATCGTGATTGTCACTCACCTCTCTGTAGCACATTTCTTTATGGCCTACTTTTGGGTGATCGAAAACTGCAATTACTGTTATTGAAACTTAATGCAGATAATTTAAGATAAATGAATGATGTATTAAAGATAGCATCTCCCTCACGAACACCGAGATGTTGGCGACACGTCTCCTGACTTTATGTCGCCACACACCAACTGTCATCCACACTCATCTTTCATCTCTTCATCAGTTCTCTTCATCTTTTGCTCTTCGACGTCGTCTTACGTACTAAGACGCAATGTGTCACAGCCAGACTGTCACTCACCTCTCCGTAGTTAGAACAGTATCATTTTAAAGGGCTACGTTGTACGGATTTGAGAGACAGAGCAACAAATGACTGCAAGATACACGTACGGGTGAAAAAAAGAGACAAAAAAGATTTTTTCCAGTTTTAAATTTCATTTTAAAAAGTCAAGAACTTTTTGTCTTTTCCTCCCAGCTTAATTACCTGACGTGATTGACACAACACACCTTTCTCACAGGAAATATAAAAAGCTTTTCCCCTTGCAAAAAAGCTGAAGTTTTAGTAGATTAAAGAATACTCAAGTGTAAAATTTTAAATAGCACATTGAATGAAACAAGAAACGGTTGAAAAGTGCCAAACATTTTTTTTTCATTCTTTCTCGCTTTCTTTCTTCTTTTTTCTACTTTATTATGAAGTAATATTACATGAAATTTGATGTGTTATCTATTTTAGAAACAAATAATTCCTAATTCACTTATGACCAATGCATATCTGTATAATAAATGTCTAACGTATTTTTGCCTTTTCAGACCCTCGTGATGACCTAGAAGATCACATTGTTGCACTTTTATAGTATAGACTGCGGGACAGAACCTAACGGAGCCGGAGTTTTATTCCTTTTCCTAGGGGCATAAAAATTGGTTATATTCGAAAAGTCATTCTAAGACCTCCTGAATCCCTGCTCTAGAAGGCTAAATATTTCCACACTTATAGTGTCACCTATGGAATAATACATAACGGAGTCGAATTCTTTTGTTGTTCCTCCAAGGCGGGCAAAATGAAGGGCAGTCTTTCCATATTGCCCAGAAGCCCCATCCCGGTGAACTATAAGCCTGAAATTTTGCATATTTATAGCAGTGACTACAAAAATGAACCTAACTGGACCAATTTTCGATTAAGATGATTATTATCAACATCGCCATATTTTGTTACAAAATAAAACGTATCTATTAAAAAAAATTGCAAATTATTTCTTTAGAAAGAGTTAGTTTCCTATGATAGATACGTGGATAGATGAAGAGATAGTTTCCCTTGAATACTAGTGTGCTAATAAACAGCAAACTATATTCAACTTTTAGAGTTTGTTTTCCATATTTTTGACAAATCCTATATCACTTGTTTCATTCGTTTAAAAGCTATTGGCTAGGTACGATGACTTCAAAGTTAACCAATAAACCTCCGAAAAAGAATACATTTGGACTTCAGAGAAGTATAATATTCAGAAATTCAAAGGACATTTTGTATCGATTTTCTAAACAAATTAATATACTAATAACAATTTAGTGAACAATATATACTTTTTGAGATGATATTTTGGATATTGAATCCCATCGAACTGACAATTAGTAAAAAATGTGACAAATAAAAACGTTGACATCATACCAGCATAAATTCGATTCAAATGTCTTCTAATAAAAACAAAACAAAAACAAATAGATAATAAAGATTAATATGGTAAAGAACCCTCGAGCTCGACCTATGATCTAGAACCTTACCTAATCAAAACGTCTTTTTGTAATTCGAAATCTTTAACTATAGCCGCAAAATCATGTTCTATTGCCAAAAAGTTTAATTCCATCAATAATTGTTATAATTAGTAATTGTGCATGAGAGGTAGATAATTTAAGCATCACATCTCTCTCTCTCTCTCTCTCTCTCTCTCTCTCTCTCTTGTAATTCTGCATGAGAGGTGGATAATTTAATTATCTCTCTCTCTTTCGCTCTATTAATTATGAATGAGGGGTGGACAATTTAATTTTCTCTCTCTCTCTCTAGTAATTGTGCATGAGGGATGGATAATTTAAGCATCACTCTCTCTCTATTGTAATTGTGCATGAGGGGTGGATCATTTAATTCTCTCTCTCTCTAGTAATTGTGCATGAGGGATGAATAATTTAATTCTCTCTCTATAGTAATTGTGCATGAGTGATGGATAATTTAAGCATCTTTCTCTCTTCTCTATTGTATATGTGCATGAGGGCTGGATAATTTAATTCTGTCTCTCTCTCTCTCTCTCTCTCCCTCTCTCTCTAGTAATTGGGCATGAGGGATGGATAATTTAAGCATCTCTCTCTCTCTCTCTAGTAATTGGGCATGAGGGATGGATAATTTAAGCATCTCTCTCTCTCTCTCTATTGTAATTGTGCACGAGGGGTGGATAATTTAATTATCTCTCTCTAGTAATTGTGCATGAGGGATGGATAATTTAAGCAACTATCTCTATTGTAATTGTGCATGAGGGATGGATAATTTAAACATCTCTCTTTCTCTCACTCTCCCTGTCTATTATAATTGTGCATGAGGGGTGGATAATTTAATTCTCTCTCTCTCTCTCTCTCTCTCTCTCTCTCTCTCTATTGTATTTGTGAATGAGGAGTGGATAATATAATTCTCTCCCTCTAGTAACTGTGCATGAGAGATGGATAATTTAAGCATCTCTCTCTCTCTATTGTAATTGTGCATGAGGGGTGGATAATTTAATTCTCTCTCTCTCTAGTAATTGTTCATGAAGATGGATAATTTAAGCATCTCTTTATCTCTATTGTAATTGTGCATGTAGGGTGAATAATTTAATTCTCTCTCTCTCTCTCTCTTTCTAGTAATTGTGCTGTGCATGAAGGATGGATAATTTAAACATCTCTCTCTCTCTCTTGTAATTGTGCATGAGGGGTGGATAATTTAAGCATATGTCTCTCTAGTAATTGTGCATGAGGGGTGGATAATTTAATTCTCTCTCTCGCTCTAGTAATTGTTCACGAGGGGTTGATAATTTAATTTCTCTCTCTCTCTCTCTCTCTCTCTCTAGTAATTGTGCTGTACATGAGGGATGGATAATTTAAGCAAATATATATGTACAAATTGTGCATGAGGGTGAATAATTTGAGCATCCCTCTCTCTCTTTCTCTCTCTCTAGTAATTATGCATGAGGGATGGGTAATTTAAGCATATTCTCTCTCTCTCTCTCTCTCTCTCTCTCTCTGATGTTTCTTCTTTAAATAGAATGGAAAATATGTTCTAAAATAATGTATTCTTGATCAATATTTGATAAACATTGTCCATACCTGATGTATTCAATAGCATTTTAATTATATCAACTAGCAAATATACTTGGTGTTATTCGTGGTTTAAAATCTATGCAAATTCTAGTAGTATCATGAATGATATTGCCTTTTAAAAACTATATTGAAATATTTAATGCCCAGTAAAGAAGTATTATAATCTCTGATCTTGCTATATAAAATTATCTGCACAGACAAATCTGAAGAATAAAACACCCTAGTCCTGTTCATAAACAAATTTACAAAAAATATGAAACTTAGCCATCATACGCCAAAATAAAGATGCTAAAATTACAGAAAATTCATACCTGTACCATTTATATTCTGTTGCAAAATTTAGTTAACTATAATTAAAATATATGAATTTGAAAAATCTCAGTTAAAATGAAACCAATGATTTAAGAAATTAAAAATATCAATAATCCTAGTAATCTTATGCCCCGAGACAGTAACTGATGTAACACAATAAATTTCTTTATTATTTAAATCAGAAAAATAAAAAAGAAAACATCTTCGCATTAAACGCATTTGGTTTTATCCCTGTGCTGAGTATCGTAATATAATTTTCTTTAAATAAAGTTGCGAAAAAAATAATCTGACAATGCTATTTCTATGAAAGCGTTTTTTCTTTAAATATCTCGACAACCATCTTATTCTAGAAAGTGGATGCATGGACAGGGTTACCCTCAGTGTAGTAGAGAATAACCATACCATATTTGAAAAATCAATCCGTCAAAAAATATGGATTTGTATACGGAACAAATTGTCAATTTTATGTACATTAATATCATTTGCATAAAGTCAAAACATATGTTAAATAAAGGGCAATTTAGAAAAGTCAAAATCTGTGCGGCATTTCTGCTGAGAAATTCTTACCCGTTATGCAATACTTAAATGTTGTAGCTTTAATTCCTTAAGGTTATCACCACTGGTTATCCTATTTTTAATGGTGTTCAAAACTCGTCATATCATATAAATATATTTTTGCATATAAATATATATAAATACAAGTGTATACAACGATTGACACGTGTAAGGACACTCGTGCCATATGGCACAAAAAGAAGAATCACGGAATTTCAAGGTTGCAGGTAACACAATTCCTTATAAGAAAAATAGCTAACAAACAAATCAAAAGAAACAATTATACATTAACTAGTAAATTGCTTTACTCGATTAATTTTTTATTTTGATACAGGAAAACTAAGTTATTCACATTTTTTGGCAATAGACAACTACTTTTTGGCGTGACAATGTTTTCAGCAATTGAAAAACTTTGCTCTGAGCTAACTAAAGATTTTTATAGCTAAAATTAAGCTAAATATAGGTATAGCTAAATATTTTATTGCAAGCTCTCAAATTGTTGAATACTTGGTTGTCCGTGTTTTTCACTACTCAAAAGGATCCAAGTGATACAGTAAAGCTCCTCAGCTAGAGGCTCCTCATCTTGAAAACTTTCGAGCTGCAGAGTTAGATCAGAAATTTTATTGACTATATCATAATATAGAAATTCCAAAGCACTTTTCGTGCATGACTTACATCGTTCTCTTTTGGTGTCAACGTAGTAGTTTAAAGTAAATATTTTGCTTTCAAACTAATCACAAGTAACTATTCACATTCCACTTCCACATTTTTATACTTGGATCCAGACAACAAGAAATTTATCTGAAAAATACAATGTTGCTTGTATTCCACTCGAGTTTAAGTGTGATGTTTAGGTTCATACATTAAAGTCTGCTTAATGTTAGTTACTCAGGACTTCATCATCGTCGTCATGTTGTAATTTTAAATGTTTCTCAGGCATTTTATAAGTAAAGATCTGACTATTAATACTAGGGAGCGGCTTTTTCTGCAAAAAAAGTTTTGCAACCGTCTGTGGTTTCATACTATGTACAAAGAGTCCTCGACTACAATCATCGATCTATTGTAAACTGATATAGAAACTGAAATGAATGCAGAAATCTTATTAACAGCAATATCACACCTCTCATATAAACATATGTTCGTATTCGCGACCGAATATGTATACAAGGTTATCTGATTCCGTGTGCACGGAAAATAAAATGTATAGTTTCACGTATGTTAATAACACGGATCTTTAATTCACGTAACACGGATACAGTGTACACGTGTCTCTTTAATGTACTTCCAAACTGTTACCTCTAATTTTTGTGTTATAGGTTAAGTTTAAGTTCTAATATATGGAGTAAAAATGATTCTTTTAATTGTTTATACTGATTTCTGTCAAAATGAAATAGCTAGAGGAAAATTTGAACTTGCAATAATATAGGTAAGTCAAAAGAGGTCGTTATCCATAAGGTGGCGCACCACATATTTTGCATTTGTTCGATGATGTTCTTTGATCACCGAACTGAGTGCATTGCTACTTGAACTCGCGCCTTTCAACGCCGCCTCAGTATTTACACCCATTTATCCTTACCGGACACTTATCCTGCTGCTCATACCCTAGGGTGAGTCGGGTGGCCTGGATCTTCCTCCCATTTATCCTTATTTTTCGTTTACTTGTCCCAATTCTGCCCTTTTTCAGTTACTGTCTGCTTTTTTCCTGTTTTATGCGCATTTTATACCCGCTTTCTGCTATCTAGGACGAGTTATGAGGCGTCCCTCATGAACTCAGATCGCCTTTCAGCAATGAGTGGTCAGGGGTGCAAAATTGCCAAAATACTACTTTTCGCAAATTGCTATATCTTCTGGGATGGAGCTCAGTAGTCTATGGTTACAGCAACTACATTGTACGGTAACAAGGCGTCTTGATTTAACATTTAGTCATTTTGACTTCGAGTTTGTTGATCTATCTTGCACTAAAGAAAAAGGTCCAACGTATCCTCGAAACAGCTGTATGCTGCTTTATTTGATTAACTTGTGCTTAATTATGTTGTTTGACTTTTACTTATCATAATAAATTTTATTTAAATAGATTTTAAATAATCTTGAAAAATTAATACCCAGACGAATGCATGCTCAATATACCACAAAGCTTATTGTATTTTTATGTTATAAGTTATGCCTTAAGCTTTGAGAAGTAAAAATTTATCGTAACTATCATTAACCAGTAATATAAAAATTTGACAAGATTCAACATACATATATTAAACAATATATATTATACACATATACATGTTAACCAACATATAATACAACATGTATTGCATTTTAAAAGTGCACCCTCACTTATTATTCAAGAATGATCGGTATTTAAGGTAAAATATCATTATTTTCATGTTTCATACCGATTTCGGTAATAATACAAAATAGCGAAGAAAATATAAAATTTGCAATAATTTAAACTACATAATTTTAAATTATTGTACATAATTTAAAATTATGTAGTTTAAATTACACCCTTATTTTGAAAGTTTACACTCTTATTTTGAAACAAAATCATTCTTTTATTCTAACACAAAACTAAGTCTTCTAACGATTTGCCAGTTTGCTGTACATTTAATTGCACCCGAAAGAAAGATGAATATTTGGCAGGATTTCAGCTTACCCACATCACAAAAGAAATAAAATTTACAAAAAAACTTTATGATTGTTCTCAGCTTAGTTGAACATGGAATTTCTGGAGCCCCGTGCAGGAAATATAGTCTCAGTCAGCCTGAATGATGAAAGGGTGTTACACCCTTTTCCTTGCTGAAGATGGGGAACATGACAGTATTTCTGACTCCAGAAGCACATTTGCTACGAAAATTAGGAGGTGCAGAGGCGGAAAACCATTTGTCATTTGAAATTGGCTTCATATAACATACTACCTGAACTTTAAAACGCTACTTCTATCTATTTACAGCGAAAGCAAACTCAGCAAAAGGCATCGGACGTGCTGTTGGCTCCGATTTGTAACCATAACGACCATAAAGATGAATGCATATTAGGACTAAAATAGAGTTGTCTAGGGAGCAAGAGTAGGGAAATAGGTGTTTTCAAGGGAAATCCAGACTTGCCTGTCAGCTGTCTGATTTATATTCAACAGCAAGAGCAACGGAGGTTATTAAGCAGAGTGCATTTAAATGCAAGTCATATTGCATTACTTAAAATGAGTATGGCATTTTATCTACAACGGCGTGAAGCCAAGCACATTGCACGACTGCAATCAGTCTCCAGAGTTTACATCGTCTAGTCCAGGACGCTATTTATTATTCGCCAATTTATCATGGATGTTTGAGTTTCGGAGCGTAATATCTTAAGATAAATGAATTACCTTAGAGGAAATATTAAAAATGGTGTTGTATTGAAGGGGTGATAAATTGAAAATTAGAAAACTCATACATAGGCTTAAATTAAATGTCTTACGTATGTAAATTATTTGAAATCTGTAAAATATAACATAGATATTGGTCTTACGATTGTCAGTAATGGATTGTCAGGTCAGTAATGGTTGAAAACTAATATTTCAAACAAAATAAAAGTACATTATAGAATATTTTTAATTGTCAAAACATCGAATTCGAAAATACAATATTTTCTATATGCAAATAGTACGAGAAAGTAAATATTACATGTAAGTTCACTATTTTAACATAATTATTTTTCATAATTGCTTTCGATTTTCGAGAAATGTTCGAAAAATTGAAGGCAATCACATAGTACGATCTCCATTATCAAGCTTCTGACGAGCATCAATTGCAATAAACGTTTGATTTGGTTAATTATCTGGAGAGATACCGTGTCCATACATTCACAGACAAACACACACACACACACACACATACATACATGTATCATTGGAAAAGTAGTTTATTTGTATTTAGAGAGCTAAATAGCGTAGAGCTATTAAAATCTGAGAGCCAGATTTTTTACCCTATCATAATACTTTCCCTTTGCATATACTACGTATTATAGAAAAATAAAAATTGATGTAGGCAGCACAGGACTTAATGGGGTGATGACGAATTTGATTGTTGTTTGAGTCAGTTTTTTCTAAATAAAACAGAATATTCATGCTTATCTACGGGCAAAATTCGTGCCACAATGTGGCTAACACTGAATCAAAGAGACGCCAAAGTGGTTGGAGATAACAATTCTTCCAGTTAAAATATTTTGTAAACTGCCATAACTTAAAGCTTTACAAAAGAGATTCACAGCACAGCCTACTCAAAAACGAATTAAAAAAAATTTAGCAGTGTGTCCTGTCCCATGGAGTCAAAATGGTTTTGAGCAATATCGTGTAAAATGAAACTCCAATAACATTCAATAATTTTATTCGTTGCTTTCAGTCTCATTTACTTCGCTTACAGCAGATAATAAAGGCATATGTTAACTAAAATAATGTGTGTAGTCAAAACAACTTCTTACGAGCGAATATTAAGTTACAAGTTATTATCAAATCAATACAAGTTGCAGAGCCAACCAACTTCGATAAGAGCTTGCAATTCCATCCCAGTAGCTTAGTAGCGCATCGGCTGGTCAGTCAGAAGATCCATGGTCCAATTCCCGGTTGGGGGCAGCAAGGTTCTTTACAAAATTTGGCCTGACGTAGTATAATTTACAAGATCTGATGTAAGTTTTAAGTTGAACATCGTCTTCAGAAAGTTTAAAATCTTTATATTTTCGGGCTTTATGATGCTATACTTCAAAATAAAAAGCATTCACATTATTGCAAAATTTAATTTAATTTTAAATTTAATTTTTAAAATCTTTAATTATGCAAATGTTTTTATTTTGAAGTATAACTTCTTGAATGGATACTTCTGCATCATAATCAGCAATATTTTCGTTATTGGAAGGAATAGTTTTGTTGCAATCATGCGCGCAAGCAACATATATCAAAAAATTTCTATAAATTGATGGACATTATACAATTTTGAAGAATATTATTATGATTCACCTTATTGAAAAAAATATCATCTATGCTACAGGTATACATTTATTAGCCATATAATGCTTAGGTATTATCGATGTATAGGAGAAGAACTACAAAATAAAATGCAAAGCATGAGAATTCACTTTGTTTATGGCACTTTTAAGACTCCTGACACGCTAATGTGGAAATTCGGTCTGATGTTCTTAAGAATTTAATAATATGAGACATTAAATATGCCATTTAAATTATAAACAAATTCACTAATTTATTTTACACAGCGAGTCACATGTGCTTATATATGTAGGGAAAATCGCAGATATCTAAGGGGAAAATTGGGGAAAACCTTCGAGAAGCAAGCTCTTTGGGGAAAACAAGCCGCCGCACGGCACAGATGCCCTGAACGATAATAGTTCGCCATGTGCTGTCATCTTCAACCAAATATGATTTCAGTGTCTAATTCGTCATCTATATAATATGCAGTGAACAAACTGAGTGAGGGGGTACTGTATAAAAATTATAGAGCACTTCCATTATTGCTAGAATCTTGATTTTAGTGTCATTCGATCCATCTTAGTATCGAGACCAAGAGAAAAATCCAAAATTTTGAAAATTCAAATTAGGGATGACGGTGAAAAAGAATAATAAAAAACTCAAAATCATTTTGCTTAATTATCGAGAAAAAAAAACAAATAAAAAAAAAGTTCTTATATTCGAATTAGGTGTGACGATGCAAAGGAATAATTAAAAAATTCAAAACCACTTTTCAAAATGATCGAGCACTTTTATTGAAGCCAAAATTTAGGTTTTTGTCTCATTCGATCCGCCTCAGCTTCCAAATTAACGAGAAAATGGAAAAATTTGAAAACGATAACATAGGACTATTAAAAAAAATTACAGCTCTTGGCCTAAAGAAATTATCAAAAATATTGATTCCATTGCAAAGGTAATTAAAAAAAATCATTGGATCATAGTTTTATTTTATTTTTATACTGTTTGAACTTATGATATAATTTGGATTTCTTTAGTAAGTCCTCTGCTCGTTCTCAGCATTCTATTGGAAACCATGGTTTTTTTTCTCATTACACGAAAAAGAAAAAAATTAAGAAAACTCAGATCAAGAACACTACATCGTTTGCCATCACCATTTGTGTAAAGGATTGAACTCGAACACTGCGACTTAACTCTTTAGACTCTTTTGACTCTAAGATTTAGATGGTCAGCATATAAACAAAAAAAACCTGATGTGGGCAGTACACGACTTTCACTGCAGACTCAACTTCATTTTCGCTTTCCTTTTTTTATAATTCCTCAAATTGAGTTTAATTCCACAAAATAACACTGATAATTATTTGAAGTTGCACTGAATTTGCAATTTTATTGCGATTTTTGTTTCCATTTAGCGACTGGGAGTAATTTAAAAGGCGGTGCCGCAAAAATAAGAAAAACTAAAACATCTTGAAAACGATTAGTCTTAGAGTTATGAGGTTGGTTTTATTCTTTTTGTTATCAAAAATTACGTTTAAAACAAATAAGCGTTTAATTGATACATTTTAATATAAGTGGCCTTTTATTTTAGATTTTAGCTATATTTGAGAACCTTTTTGCATAAAGAAGCATGTTTTTTCTTTTCATACCGTACCAAAATCGAATCACACCAGAATACTTACCACAGGTGACTTGTCTACCAAATTTCGTAAAATTTAGTCAATTAGTCTTTCAGCTAGAGTGGATACATAGGCGGGCCATTTCTAAAAAAAAAGGCAGGTTCTTCTTTCCGAATCGTACCGAAATCAAATAAGCACCAGGGTAATCCACGATTGACTTACTTGTCAAATTTTGTGAAATTAAAATTTCGTCGTATAGTTTTTTAGCTAGAATGGATACACACATCGCACAGACAGGTAAACAGATAGACAGACACGCATAGAGACGTCATGCTAAAGATTGTACTTTTGTGTGCAAGAAGTCCCAAAACGTGTAGATCCGTCGAAAACTCGAGATGCGATTTTCGACACGATTCTAATACTTAGCCTATACGTTACGATGCATTGTAGGGAAAGTAAAAAGAAGAACTGAAGAGTTGGGAACAAAATAACTTTTACCCTTATTCTTTATCATAAATTTCAATAAAACGCTTATAGTCTGATAGTTATTTACGATGTTATATACAGACGCTTGCTCTTATTTATTAAAATATCAAACCATTATAAATATGAGCACTATAATCAAATTCATTATGACATTAACAGAAAGATACTGTGCACTAAAGCTCTAAAAACTGGTTTATCGTGCATTTAAGTAATGACAGCAATTTCTACCGATTAGGTTGATACTTTTCATTTGACAAGCAAATAACTCTTTCCTCAAAGAATAAGTGGGTATATAATACCTGATACAAAAATATTAACCGCCGTCTCGAAAAATAAGAAAAAGATATAAGGAATCTGACAGTAAAACATTCTATCTCATGGATGCATTCATAATTATTCGCTCAAATAATTGGCTTCTTACCCTGTGACTGGGCCTTCAGGCTTAACGAGGTATCAGTTCCAAGGTAACATCATTTATATTTTTGATGGAAAGGTTGGCTTTAGCCCAGAGAAGGACATGCAACGGAGGAATTCCCCAAATCACTGGCTGTAGGGAATAAAGTTGGTGGGAAAAAGTTATGCACTTCGATTACGCTACATAGTGAGCTTGGCTGCCATTTACACCAAAAGTTTTTCTTATTTCTATATAAAAATTAAGATGCGAAAGTGTGCGTCTGATTCTGACGACTTTAATATATGGAATATGTTATTTTAATTATGTTACTGATGATTCCGGGATTAGGAGCGTTTGGAAAAAAATTTCTTGCGTTTCATGTCTCATATTTGGTTAGGCTTTTAGCGAAAGCCTCTTTTTACCTACAACAATTCTTATTAACTACACATTACCTTTCTTTGTCATTATTTTTTTTCAATATCTTTGACACGCTCGTTCTCAGTTCCGGGAGAAAGTAGAGAGCTAAAACTCGGCACATAGATTCATCTCATTGAATATTTTCATCTCATGGAACGTTTTCATCTATCAAATTATTTTAATTTATTTTCTATATTTTTCTCTGTGCCACTGCTGTGTAAGGGAGAAAAAAAATTAAAGACTTGTTTTTTCTAATATTTTTTTTCTAACTTTTCATTAATGGAAAATAATACGATGGAGTCAAAATTGTGCCTTCCTCATTTTGAGGATTTATATAGTTTGGGAATCTGAACACAAATAAATCGTTTTCCAAATAGTATCAATGTCTGAGTGTATCTGTGGTCACTATATTATTAGAAAGAACAGAGAGACGCAAATAAATTTGATGCATGTATTGCAATTGCTAAATACCAGAAGTTAATTAATTTTCAAACAGATGAAACCTTGGTGAGAATTATCTTCTATTTCCAAAGGCATTTTTACCATCTATATATAAAATCTAAACGGGTTTTTTTCTGTCTCTCCTTTTGTTAATTTCGTATAAAAATCCATAATTTTGACTAAATACTTTAAAATTCAGTATAATTATTCCTTATTTTACAGCGGATAACTGCGTTTATGTTTTGAAGTTCTAGGCGCAGGCGTTCTTGAGATATCAATTAAATGCACCAAATTATTCTGCAATAGAAATAACATTGAGCAGACAATTTATTTTTTTCTGACACTTTATATGAAAAAAATGTTTTCTTGTTGCGTAGAATTAAATTGTTTCTACCGTGTAAAAAATGTTTATTAGTCAAATGTGTTAATAAAGCAGACGATTTTTTGCTACTTATTTCAGCGTTCTCAGTTTAGTGCGTGTTAACCAAACTATATGTATCTTCGCAAATTGGTTTACGAGCGAGACCTAAATGTTTTATATTTTATATCTGAAACCGAATTATTAAACTATTGAATTATGTTATCAGTTTTGCGCAGAACTTTTTTGTTTCTTTCATATTTCTTAAATATTTCATATTACTTTAGCAGGACTTCATTATCTTTAGTCTCACACCGTATTGGGCACTTTCTGACACCTCGACCTGCTTTGTGGACATAGGCTCACTTTGTGGACATAGTCTCACTTTGTGGACATAGGCTCACTTTGTGGACATAGGAATATGAACAGAGACAACCTTGTGGTTTGCTCTAACTAGAAGTCGACGGATATTCTGCTCTATCCTTCTTTGAGACATTTTCTCTTCTGTGCTGGACTACAAGGCTTAAAAGAGCAGCAGTGGGCAGAGGATAGAAAATATCTTTCTTAACATCTTCATTTTACTTTTTTTCAATTATTACATGTTTTTAATGCACATGATAAAATTTCGGATATAGTACAAGGTTCTTAATCGAAAACAGCACAGAGCGAATTGGTTTGATGAGATGGCTCATTATCAATTCTCTCCAAATGTGTTATGCAAATTTGATGGTATTTTGCAGCTTTCCTATTCATTGGAATTTTTTCATTTGTGTATGTATGTGTGTGTGTATGTCCACGCTCCCATTCCAAATTCTAAAATATTTTTTCCAAGTTTGAATAAATAAATTACCTAAAATATATTCCATAACACTATTATTATGCATGAAAGATTGATAGGGACCCGTCCTTTCGACATATTTTTATACGCAGACAATGAAATACTTTAGAAAATTGTTTATATCACTTTGTCATTGAGAGCGCATCTTTTCATCCCAGCATGAAAAACGAAACATCTTTCATCACGTCTTATTTAGAAAAAAAGCGGAACACTGAAGGACAGTGTGAGAAAAATGAGGTAAAAAATGGGCAGGATGTATCATAGAAAAATATTCGAAAAACTTTTTATGAGTTCTGGCATGAATTGCTCTTGCGATTAATGATCGTCCTTTAAAAGAGTAACGTAAATGTTCACACGAGTATATATTTTTACTTTATTATTAAAATCCCGCGATGCCAAAACTTATAAGTCGATTTGCTTTAGAATAACTATCTACGTTGCATATCATAATATATATATATATATATACATATATATATATAAAGGGTAAGTTTCCGAAATTTTCTGTAAAATAACATAATTTTCAAGATTAGTCATTTTCTTTTGCAGCTACAGGGTGCCGCCCTTAAAAAATTTAAATATAGCAAAAAAGCTATCGGGAGGAAAGGGCAAACATGTTATATAGTCATATAAAAAGCTTTTTTGGATCAATATCCATATATTAAGTTTGCTACTCTTTTTTTTCTGTTCGAATATTAATTTCATAATTCATTCTGCATACAAAAAATTATTTAAACAAACAAAAATTACGTAGATTTTATTTCGGATCGTTTAATAGTAATGTAGTAAAAGAATTAGTGTGATAAGATGATTATTTCGGAAGACGGGAATAAAAGTCTGTGAATCCAGTGTAACATTAGGAGCATGAAACTTTATAATCTCATAATCCAGAAACGACTGAATCCAATGATTTGAAACTTGGTATTCGATGTTACATTTTGATGCAGATTCGAAATCTGCCTTCAAAATTGGACGTTGCTCTTAGAAATTCTGAAGTTCGTGCACATTTAAATAGGAAGACGGCTCCTTATGCAATTTTTACGCACATGAATTTGTAGAACATGTTATTACCTATCAAATAATATACTTGAATTTATTATTCTATGAAAGGCGAATGAATAACAAGATGTGGTTCGTTTTTTTTCCGCAGCTGTACACTGCATCAAAAAATTATGCAAAAAATTATGCTGCATGCAAAGATCTGTAAAATCCATCATGCGAAATTTTATTACTTTTAACAGATTTTTTAAATGAACTTATCGCTTAAAAAGTTCCAACTTCTTCATTTTTATTTAAAGAAAACAGATCTTCAACAAATGATGAACTAATTTTACCTCTGAATTTTCTGTTAATATTATTCAGAAATATAATTGTGTTTAATTTTATTTCTTAACGGGCTACGCTATATCTCATAGTGCCGTGGGCAAAATTTAGCTCCAGATGAGCCAATCGTCAATCCCTGTGATATAATGTTCTCGATAAAGGCCGTCCATAAAAATTATAAGTTCCTCTAAAGACATTTTGTTTTCCTACCCAGACCATCCGACCTAGTCGCAGGTGTAAGGTATCTGTTTGAACTGCAGGGACTGTACCACCCAATTTAGAATGGAACCCAATAGGGATGGCAACAACAGGGGCCGTACGCTACAAATATTTATCACTGGCTCTCCTCCGTAGATAGCTACGCCCTCTTCTATATTTGATTTCCCCCCCTCCTTGCCTTTCTCGTTTTTTCCTGTCTAAAATAAACTGATGTGGGCAACACATGACTTTCCTTATATAAATTTACTAATTTTACATATAAAAAAATAGGTTTTTCTTATAGTAGATATTTATATTCTTTTCAAGGTATTGAATTTTCGTCAATTAGTCGTCATTTTCATTGATTTAGTATCATTTTTATCCATTTGGCGAGATTTTCGTTAATTTGATAACATTTAAAAAGTCGCCAAGTTGGCGACATTCAGCCAAACGCCAAAATCTCGCCAAGCTTTATGGACGGAGAAATAAGTTATTCTTATAGCAGATAAATGACTATTGGCGTTCAAATTCCAAAGTATTACCCAAAGTATCTTTTCTCGTGAATGGAACAAGGTAGATCCACGAAAATGATGTCACCAAATTTATTGCATGATATTACTTATGAAAAGTGAACATGTTTCCCAACATTTAATATATTTTTTTTTAATTTATGGGATTATTTGATAAATTTATTTTAAAAATGTGCAATATCTCGAGAACGGTTCAAGCTAGCATTCTAAAGTTTATGTCAATCGTGACTAAGGAAAATTTACATAAGAAATGTCTATCTGCGTAACTTTATTAAAGGTTTTGATTTTTTGATGATTTTTTCAAAATGTCACTCGAACATTTAGGTGGGTTTTGAACATTCGATTACGTTAAAAACAATAGGCTTCCTGTATTCACGGATTGTGAATTTGTACCAAATTTCATTCGCATCGCTCTATTTGTTCATGAGATATCGTCTCCACAGACTCACAGGCACACACACACACATACTTTCACGCGCACAGACACCCATACTTTCACGCACACACACACACATACTTTCACGCACACACACACATACACACACACACACGTACACACATATTTTCACACACGCACACACACACACACACACACACAGACATCACCTTAAACGTGTTTGATTCGAGATCAGGGATGCAACGTACTCTCCCGTCGAAAACTCGAATTCGAATTTTCGACCCCGTCACAATACTTTTCTTATACATTATGTATATAAGGAAAGTAAAAAGTAGAGCAGGCTGTTCTTCTGACGCTAGGTCCCCTATTCGAGTGGTGCCCGTTCCCCTATGGGTGGCCCTGACACAGGATTTTACCTAGGTGAACTGCGCGGCTTATGAATTATAAAAACACGTAACCATTATATTAATAAAATGAAGTATATATAGTATGAATTATATTAATCAAAAGGTTCATTAAAAACTGTAATTTAACTGTATATACATGCATTCTTTCTTAATATTCATTATCTATACTCACCCATTCAAAACCATAAAAAGTTCCCTTACACTTGCTATTTATAAAATTAAAACCCGTAAACAATCTTCTTTTCCATTCTCAAGTTAGATGAAATCCTTACACGATTAGAACAATAAACAAAATAAATGATTGCGATTGCAAGTGTTGTGTGGTTTCCAAACTTCACTTTCCTATTACGTAGAGATCGATTTTAATCTGATTAAACAAATAAAAACAGAACTTCGTATCTGAACTACACCTGTGCTTATTAAAATAAACGTAGCAATAGTCAACATAGTTTGTATTGTCTAAATCGTAATTTAAATTATTTAACAACACAAAAGCTCCTCAATATTCAAAGAAAAATTAAGAAAATGTTGCATAACTAAGTGGATTACTTTTAAAAACATTACAAGTTTCCTTATTTAACAATTTAAATCCCACTGTCAACAATATAAACTACATCGACTACTGGTATGCATACTTTATACATATATATATTTTTTTCAGGTTAAAAGCATTTATTGATTATTTTGTCTTAAATACGAATGTACGCTGTAGTACGAATACGCTGTAATACGAATGTACGCTGTAGTACGCTGTAATACGAATGTACGCTGTAGTAAATCGAAACCTTCACTAATTGAAAACTGCCTTTTATTGAGTCATATGAATGTATTTTGTCAGCATACATTTCTAGGAAAACATTAGATAATAATTATTATCTTTATTATTTATAAAACATGTCTCTCAGAAATTCAGCTAATCTTATATTGATGGTGTAATGCAGCATGTACAGTACAAGGTTAAGAAAAATTGAACGTAGCGGAAGTTTTTGGAACCGTTGATTGCAGATACATAATTCCAATTTATGAAATAGTAATTTAAAATATAATATAATATTTTAAATTACTATTTCTGTAAAAAAAAAATAAAAATATTAACTTTTTATATAATCCCTATCACGAAAGAAAAAAAACTAGAAAAATGTTACCCATGCCGTATTTAGTAAACATTGTTTAAAATTTTCATTGGGAAATATGCAGGCATCCACGAATTAATTTCTGTTACATACTTATTAAAACTTTTACCGCTTATTCAAATTTATTTTAGGCAAATATTTCAGTAAATATATTACGACACCATTGTGTCGATTCACAATTTGTATTAAATATCGAAATAACTGTGCTATTTAACTGTAGTTTAAATCATAGCGCTGTACAGTAACACCGAACTCTGTGAAATGATTATGATTTACGGCAAATGCAACCGATCTTCTAGTTCTGAATGCAACCGATCTCCTAGTTCCTACTGCATAAAGTATAAAAATTAAAGCAAACCGATCACCTAGTTACGACTGAATAAAATATAAAAAGAGTAAACCGATCTCCTAGGTACGACTGAATAAAATATAAAAAAGTGAACCGATCTCCTAGTTGCGACTGAATAAAATATAAAAAGAGTAAACCGATCTCCTAGTTACGACTGAATAAAATGTAAAAAGAGTAAACCGATCTCCTTGTTGCGACAGAATAAAATATAAAAAGAGTAAACCGATCTCCCAGTTACGACTAAATAAAATATAAAAACAGTAAACTGATCTCCTAGTTACGACTGAATAAAATATAAAAAGAGTAAACTGATCTCCTAGTTACGACTGAATAAAATATAAAAAGAGTAAACCGATCTCCTAGTTGCGACTGAATAAAATATAAAAAGAGTAAACCGATCTCCTAGTTACGACTGAATAAAATATAAAAGGAGTAAACCGATCTCCTAGTTACGACTGAATAAAATATAAAAAGAGTAAACCGATCTCCTAGTTACGACTGAATAAAATATAAAAAGAGTAAACCGATCTCCTAGTTGCGACTGAATAAAATATAAAAAGAGTAAACCGATCTCCTAGTTGCGACTGAATAAAATATAAAAAGAGTAAACCGATCTCCTAGTTGCGACTGAATAAAATATAAAAAGAGTAAACCGATCTCCTAGTTACGACTGAATAAAATGTAAAAAGAGTAAACCGATCTCCTAGTTGCGACAGAATAAAATATAAAAAGAGTAAACCGATCTCCCAGTTACGACTAAATAAAATATAAAAACAGTAAACTGATCTCCTAGTTACGACTGAATAAAATATAAAAAGAGTAAACTGATCTCCTAGTTACGACTGAATAAAATATAAAAAGAGTAAACCGATCTCCTAGTTGCGACTGAATAAAATATAAAAAGAGTAAACCGATCTCCTAGTTCCGACTGAAGTTGCGACTGAATAAAATATAAAAAGAGTAAACCGATCTCCTAGTTACGACTGAATAAAATATAAAAAGAGTAAACCGATCTCCTAGTTGCGACTGAATAAAATATAAAAAGAGTAAACCGATCTCCTAGTTGCGACTGAATAAAATATAAAAAGAGTAAACTGATCTCCTAGTTACGACTGAATAAAATATAAAAAGAGTAAACTGATCTCCTAGTTACGACTGAATAAAATATAAAAGGAGTAAACTGATCTCCTAGTTACGACTGAATGAAATATAAAAGGAGTAAACTGATCTCCTAGTTACGACTGAATGAAATATAAAAAGAGTAAACTGATCTCCTAGTTACGCCTGAATAAAATATACAAATTAGAGCAAACCGATCTCCTAGTTACGACTGAATAAAATATAAAAATTAGAGCAAATCGATCTCATAGTTACGACTGAATAAAATATAAAAATTAGAGAAAATAAGAAAAATCTTAACTTCGTTTATGAATAGAGGTAAAGGAAGGAAAGATCATATGTATTGGGGGAGAGGGGCCACATCAAATCCCCAGATATCTGCCATCTATGACCCGGAAAACACGCGAATAACAAATTCAACTATGGTATCTGCAGAGTTCTGAATGAAAATTTTAAGCAAAATTGCTGTGAATAGTCTAAATAAAAGGGAATTAAAGCGGAAACTAATCAGGTAGAAAAAATATAACACTGAATTTTTCATTTTGGTTTTTATCTAGGTCTCATTTGTCTAGATGTCTCTATATGATAGCAACAACTTTTCTTCCGTCTTCAGTCACTTGTTTTATTCAATCTCGGTAGACAAACTTCCTTGAGTAAATGAGGTCGCGCATCTTGTCGGTCCTGAAGAAGAAACTGTTTTGTGACTTCAAAACCGGTTGACCAGTATTTATTTGTTTTTATGCTGTATTTACGAAGTTTTATATTATCGAAAGTGTATGTATTCCCTATGCTTTAAGGCGTGTATCTCTGCCTTTGTATTTCTGTCAGTTACCCCCGGGGTACGCCTTGAGTTTATGAAAAGTAAATGGGGCTTGTTGATAACATGTACATAGGGTTAGTTGACTAGGTGACAATACAAAAAATTTCAAACAATACTGAACATCGTGTTTCGATCTTAATTTCGCCCAATAATTTAAGGTCGTTTCCAAAAGAAGAACCAAAAAATAATATTGCCGAAAAGGAGATCAACAGCTATTTTGACCGATTCATCACTAGCACAAGCACTGCAAGAAGAAGAAAATAATAGTAATGCAAGAAAGCAGTCCTAGAAGCGACAGACTGCTGGTAAAAAGAAAAGTACAACAAACAAAACAAACAAAGATCATCGCTTACCTCTTTCAATATGAACCAATTGCCTTTACTTCTCAATTCCATAAAAGCACTTCATCATCGGATTCGGCAGAACAGACTTACTGTTTTATGTATGAAGAGCCTCACAGTTTTAGCTCTCAATTCATGAATGTACCAGATGGGCTCATGAAAGATGCATCAGTAGGTCCAATTAACCCATTATATGCGCTTCATGCTGATTTTTAAATATAGTTTCACCATTTTTCAAACGTCTTGAAAGTTTATGATTAACGGAAACGATTAAGTTGTTTTGTTGCTGTCTCATTTGCATTTGAGTGGATATATACCATAATTAAATTGTTTACCAACTACCTCGAAATCGAGATAAGTTGACGTATACGTACACTCTGCATCTTTGGTAATTACTTTGGTTTTATTAGTAGTATATAGCTACAAAAATTAGTAGGATCTTTAGTTAAGTTTCAAAAATATATGTATGACTGTTCTTTAAACTATTTTGAACAGTGAAATTACAAAAAAAAAAAGCTAGTCAACCAATCCCAGTTTTCCCTACTATTATAGTTAACAAACTAAAATTACTCTACTGTTGTGCTAAATACAGTTATCATGTTTATATTTCTAACGATATTTAGATTTTAGTAAATAACAAGCAGAGCCGTAGTGAGGGGAAAGAGGACAGCAGGAGCGGCCAACCCTGAGGTTGAGCTGGAGAGGAGCTGTCATCGAAATGTAGATTCTTCTTATAAATGTAAAAATGTAAAATTAATTTAAACGCATAATTAAATAAATGTACAAAATTGGTACTTAATTATATATCACTTAATATTATATTACTTAACTATTCCTAATATCTTAATTATACGTATTTAAAAATACACTTAATATTATATTATGTGTAATATTTTATATAAAAAATTTAACATTTTGTTACTATATTTATAACACAATAAGCAAATTATATAGGCCCAAGATGAGTATACATTAAGCAAAAATCCATATTCAATTTTAAAGTATTTATTTCATTGTTAGTAAAATTTTTTTTTAATTGACAATTCGTGTAATCTACTTTTCTTTTCATATATTCCATTCTATTCTAACTGTTATATTCTAACGACCTGTAAATCTGAGCTCGTACGTGACCTTATAAACTCTGATGGAAGAAGTCCATTAGAGGATTTATGACACCGCAGATTAAGCTTTGGAACAAACTCTATTTGTCTGAATTTGCTCTTTATTTAGACCGTACATGCAGTCGGTACTTAGTACCTCATAGAACGCCCACACCTTCCCGTCTTCTGACGGATAATGCATATTTGTATCGAGCCCATATCTGGTGTCGTTAAAGGGTTAAGTGGCCGTTCTCAGTAGCCAAGTATTTGTTGGGAGTAATTGTCTTATCTAAAGAGGAGCTCATTTTTACCGCATTGTAATGTGTCATAAAACTGGGTTTGCTGAACTAGTCGAATTGCGACTAAAAATAAATTGTTTGGGAAAGAATTTGAGTCACGGTGTAATTAATCAACCTCTTATGTAACACACTTTTCACATTGTATCATAATCTTTTTTAAAGTTTTCATTGTTTAGGTAGCAATGCTGCATTCTTTGGTTACGAGTCAGAGGTGGTTTTAATTAATGAAAATGAAACCGTTAGCTTGCTATTACGGTGACTTCAACCACAGATTATCTCAAAATCCGACTGGATCCCGATACTTGCTGATCTCCAAATTCTGTAACTACCAAGTGGATAATCTCACATTCCTCCCCTCGTAATTTTACGATTGATATTCATTCATCTCCACAAAGAAAATGCTCCCCTTTCATACTTCTTTATTTTTAACTTTCTATATGCTTCATTATTTCGTATTTTACGTACCAAATTTTGTGAAACTTGGCCAATTAGTTGTTGAGTTAGAGTCCATACAGATAATTTTTGAGGGCCATTTCGCAAAAAAATGCAGGTTCTTTTATTCCGGAATGTACCAAAATTTAATCAGCTCCAGGGTCCCCCATAAGTGAATCATCCATAAAATTTTATGAAATTCAGTCAATTAGTTTTTGAGTTAGAGTGGATACATGCTATGCACAGACAGACACACACACAGACACACATACAAACACATAGACACACAGACATACATACCGACGTTACGTTAAAAATATATTTTCTTTTTCGTATTCTACAGGCCCCAAAACGTGTAGATCCGTCGAAAATGCGATTTTCGACATGATTCTCTAATACTTTTCCTATACATTACTACGTATTGCAGGGAAAGCGATACGTCGGATCTCAGTATGAAGTTGCACTCAGAAAATGACTCAACCTGCAAAATTTCTTAATCCCTTTACAATCGGTTTGATTCAGTCATCCCATGCTATGTACATATAATACTTTTATAATTATATGATTTTCAACTTTATTTTTCTTTTATGAAACACATGCAATAAAATCTTAGAATTATGCCTTATATAACTGTCTAATATGTATATGTTAATAGTTTCGTTCATTTGTATCGCTTGCAAAAATAATATGTGACTGCGCAGAAAATATTTATCAATTCCAAATATTTCAGTAGTACTCGCGTAATGGCACTTACCTACATGAGCTGAATTTTTCGTCTAGTATAAAATATAGTTTATTCACTCATCTATTTGCATGCACATGTCCCATAATAGTCGATTGGGTGGTCTCTAAAAATATCCTTCTTGGACGTATAAAGATTCAGGGAAAATACGTATAGAGTTTCAGTGTTCAATTTTATCTATTGATTAAACACCTGCTTCCAAGTGAAATATTTGTAAGTCTCATGAAATTCTAACCACTGTGCAGGAAATTTGTCTCAAAGCCGAATACAAATCATGAAGATCTACTGCACGTACGTTTTTAATTTTACGCACAGCGCTTGAAAATAAATAATAATTTTACGCACAGCGCTTGAAAATAAATAATAATTTTACGCACAGCGCTTGAAAATAAAAATAAATAATAATTTTACGCACAACGCTTGAAAATAAATAATAATTTTACGCACAGCGCTTGAAAATAAATAATAATTTTACGCACAGCGCTTGAAAATAAAAATAAATAATAATTTTACGCACAACGCTTGAAAATAAATAATAATTTTACGCACAACGCTTGAAAATAAATAAAAATGTTACGCACAGCGCTTGAAAATAAATAATAATTTTACGCACAGCGCTTGAAAATAAATAAAACTGAGTAAACTGAAAATTTTCACATTTTTGAATACGCACACAATAAAAAAAATCTGATGTGGGCAGCACATGACTTTCCCTGCAGCCTCATATTCACATTCTCTTTATTCCTTTAATACTTCATTAAATTGAGTTTAATTGCACAAAGTAACACCCATAATTATTTTAAATTACACTAAATTTGCACTTTTAATTCAATTTTCGTTCTTATTTGATAACTGGACTTATTTTTGATGGTGACGTAGAGAAGATGCGAAAGAACTAAAATATCTCGAAAATAGCTAGTCCTAGTGTAATGGGGTTGGTCTTATTCTTTTTATCGTTAAAAATTACGTATAAAACAAGCATTTAATTGATATAGTTGAGCATACTACTTGAGCATTTTACTTTATATTTTGACAATTTTTGCGAGCCATTTCGCAAAAAAAGGGCAAGTTATTTTTTCAGAATCGTACCAAAATCTAATCAACACCAGGGTAACCCACAAGTGACTTATCTACCAAATTTTGTAAAATGTGGTCTATTAGTTTATCGGCCAGAGTGGATGCAGGCAACTTTTGTGGGCCACTTCATAAAAAAGGCAAGTTCTTTTATCCCGAATCGTACCAAAATCTAATCAGCACCAGGGTCACTCATAATGGACTTACCTACCAAATTTTATGAAAATCGGTCGATTAGGTTTTAGTTAGAGTAGATACATACATTACACAGACTGACACACAGACACACACACAGACGTCACGCTAAAAATGGATTTTTCGTATTCCAGATATCCCAAAACATGCAGATCCGTCGAAAACTTGAGTTGCGATTTTCGACATGATTCCAATGCTTCCTCTACACGTTACCATGTATTGCAGACAAAGTAAAAATCTGATATAGGCATCCAAATGTATGGCATAATATTTCATATGAAAGTAAAAATATTCTACAATAGTTAATACGTTTATAATTTTATGTGATTTTTTTTTATAAATGTATACGAAAAATGCGCAAAATCTCAAGAACGACTCGTGTTAGTTTATGTCATTATTTTATGTCATTCGTTTAGTAATGAGAAAATACATAAGAAATGATCATTTACGTAACATTATTAAAGGTTCTGATTTTTAATGAGTTTTTCAGAACTTTATTAGAAAAATTGGGGGTTCCGAACATTTTATTGTGCCCCAAATTAATAGGGTTCCAGTATTAATATTTGTACTAAATTTTGCGTAAAACGCTCCACTCGTTTATGAGACATCGTTTCCACAGGCTCACTAACACATACACACACACATAGACATCACCTTAAAAACGTTCGATTCGAGTATTTTCTTCTATCAAAAACTCGAATTCGAATTTTCGACCCCTTCACAATATTTTCTGTATACATTATGCTACAGGGAACATAAAAATGAATATAGTTTTGAGATCAAATATTAAAAATATCACTAAAAATTTGTAGAAGTTTTTTTGTAATAAAAATTTGTTGACGGATAGTTATTTAAATTTAGATGGAGTATATATATATATATATATATATATATATATATATATATATATATATATATATATATATATATATATATATATATATGCACAGGATACAATTCCTTGCAAAATTTTAATATTCTGGGTTTGCTAGTTTTGACACGGCAGTGCTCGCTAAGTTGAAAACAAGAAAGATCAATCATGCATAAAGCATTGATTATGAAACACTTTCCAACTGCAATGCAATTTTATTTAAACATCTCTAAAATGCGATACATTCAATATTTTTAAAATTATCACAATACTACAATAATTAATTATATTTGAAAACTTAAAACTTCATCGAAAAAAATGAACTTTTTTCAAATGACGTCATTGAAATATAAATCACCTGGCTGTCTATGCAAAAGCAGTAAAAATTTCATTCATACACTTTTATTCCATTCCTTTCATTCATCACAATACTACAATAGTTTATTTTACTTAAAAACTTAAAACCATAGAGGTAAAAGTAATTTAACTCTATGCTTAAAACTTCATCGAAAAAGTCTGCTATAAAAACGTCTGCTGTTCTATTTAAAACCAATGAATGTTTCATTCATATCAGTTATATTGCAGACTCCAGAGCTGAATAATTTTGCGTTAAAGAAATTCAGCAATTCTTTGCAACTCATCTTACATCTTTATGTGTTTACATTCTCCATAGATGAAAATTAGGCTTCCTTGTAGAAATAATCAAGTTTGATGATCATTTAAACTCAAATATGTTGCAAATGTGTTGTTTCAGAATATAGATGCAAAGAAATTAAGCAAAAATAAAGCGGTTTTAGGACGAATGCAACCCTAAATATAAATTAAAAAGAACTTTAAAAATCACGATTTTGACGCAATATGGATGCCATATTTTATTTTGAAGTGGGTCACATGATCTCCTCATATAATATGGATGTAATTATTATTTTAATTTTTATTTAAAAAATTAAAGAATATATTTTGCTGATATTTTTTTCATATTTTTTTGGATAATTTGAATATTTCCTAAAACTTTCGAATCAATTTGTGAATTATAAATTCGCTTAAAAATGTTTGAAAAATTAGGCCCCATAGGGTTCAATGTATTTCATTTTTTCAATCCGGGTTCAATTCAAAACAAATTGGGTGATATTCATTTATATTCCCATATGTCCCACAGACCGTCTGAACAACATACTAAAATTTCAATTTGATGAAGTCATTTTTACGGCAGTTATCGTGCGAGCGGACATACAGACAGACAGACAGACAGAATGAGCAAAGTCATAAACACTTTTCAACTATGTTGTAAAGTGTTAAAACAGTTAGTCAAGGAGGCTTGCTTGATTTGTGCATGTATTGCTTCATCAATTTCATTATAAAACGAATTCTAATTAGAATATATTAATAAGTATTTTTTAATATTCTTAACGTATCATTTAATAAATATAGAAAATTTAAAAAAATGATTTCTTTTCCTTTTATGTTTAACTGGCGATCTCCCCCTTAATTACTTCAATGACTAGTTCTGGGCAACTAAAATGCTAAATAGCTATAATAGTATAATATACCATTCAGTACAACATAAATTTTATTTTCCATGTTTAATGGAACAAATATAGTTTGCAAGTACGTGCTAAAACTCTGGACACGTTCAATCAATGTTGAAAAACTCATTCAATCTCCTGTAGATAGGGGTTTATTCTGTTTGCCCCGAGAACTTGAAATTCATAAGATACGTTTTATTTTTTTCCCCAGCTGTTGTATATAAAGTGGGGTGGAAATCGTGACGGAATGAAAATTGAATTTGATTAGGAACATTTACTTGAAACGTGTGTAAGGAATTTTCAGTAGCTGCTGCAACAAACGAAAAAGATATCTTAAATAAAATTAAAAAAAATATTTATCAGCCTTTTCTTGCTCGTTTTACATTTTATTCAATAAAATTTATCATTCTTTTTGCATTCATATGTTCTTTACAAGTGCTTATGAAAGAGAAAGCTGTAAAAATTCTTCGGCTTGATCAATAAGAATCCTCCATTAGTTCTTCTACCCCTCAGCCCTCTTTTAATCTATTTTAATAAAGCAGAAAACGGTGAAAAATAAATAAAGAATATTTAATAAAACGGTAACAAAATTATTTTCAATCAAATCAGAAATACGCCTTCGTTTTAAAGCATCGTTCCAATAAAAATTCTTGACATAAAACAAGTGGAATGTTAAGAACGCTAATACTGAAAAATTACTTGTCAGATATAAACCGAAAAGAGTTTTTGTTGCTGATAGCTATTAATAAATGAATCATAATTATTAGCTCGCAATTATTTTAATTGGTAATTTACATTACGTAAAGTCATTGGAATGATTCATTTGGAGATTTAATTATGACTATTTTATTGCTATAAAGAACTTATAAATTGATGTTGACATTCAGGTATTTATCCACCGTAATTTTATCGTCTCAATCTCACAAATTTCTGTTAGCTAAATTCAACCATAAAATAAATTGTTTTAAGAAAGCGAAATTAAAGAAACATTTTGAATTATTTTATAAGTGAGAAAGAGCAGCATACTTCCTCATTACTAAAAATCTGACATAAGCAGCACTTGACTTGAGCTATGCAATGCAATGAATTTACTTCTTTCTCAGTGAAAAGGTAATGTATAAGATCTACCGCACAATGTGCTTAATGTTAAATTGTACGTTTGGAGCTTTTCCGGATGACAACATGTAAAACAATTTCGGAGTACCCAATTAATTTATATTTCACGCAAATCTAAATTGACAATTATCAATATTAATAGCATCCGCAATAAGCAATAGAGTCTATATTAATATATTTTAATAATTTATTCATCAATTTGGCGTGATTTTCGTTAATATTTTTTAACGATATTTTCGTCATTTTGGGGCGATATATCGCCAAGTTGGCTGTATTTCGCTAAATTAGTTGTTCAGTTCGACAATTTTTTTCTAAGCATTACAAACAAACAGAGAGAAGATATTTTCTTATATATAAATGGTTGTTGGCGAATGAACATAGGCATCAAAATATAAAACTATAAGATAGCATCAAAATGCAAAACTAATACAAAACTAGGCAAATACAAAACTATCACACAAAGTATGTTTTCTGGTTAATGGAATGAACTAGATCCACGATAATGGTGTTATCAAATTTATCACATAATATTACATATAAAAGTGAAAATATTTCGCAATAGTTAATACATTTTTAATTTTATATGTTTTTTTTTTTATAAATTTATTTGAAAAAGTGCAATACCTCAAGAACGGTTCGTGTGCTAGCGTTCTAAAATTTATGTCAATCGTTTTCTAATGAAAAATTACATAGGATATAATTATTCAAGTAACATTATTGAAGGTTCTGATTTTTTTGATGATTTTTTTCAAAATTTCATTCACAAATTTGGTGATTCTTCCAAACATTTTATTGTGTTTAAAATCAACAAGCTTCCAGTATTCATTGGTGGTGATTTATGTACCAAATTTCTTTTGAATCGCTCCATTCGTTCGGGAGATGTCTATGGAGACTCGCGGACACACACAAGAATAGCTGCAAAAACGTTGGAAACGAGTTCAGGGATACTTGAAACGTGCTCTTGAAAACTATAATTCGAATTTTTGACTCCCGTCACAATACTTTCCTTATACAATATACTACGTATATAGGAAAAGGAAATATATATAGATAAGCAAACGGATGTAAATATTTTATCTAAACAGCCGAAAAGCTATTCGTTACGCCTGCTTTATATCAAAAAATCCAGCTAGCACATATGTATATTTCGAAAAAATTAAAAAATTAAAAAAACAAATTCGAAAAAATTAAAATTATCTAGCGGTCCTTGTCAATCCCGATACTACTGTAAATAATGATAATAATCAATTTCTGGTATTTATTAGTAAGTAAAACTATTTTGTCAAAATAAGAATGATATACCTATTTAATTCTATTTTCAGAGTTTAAATTATGAGCGCTATAGAAACACCGCTTAAATTTCTACTGAGCGCGCTCATTCCGTCTTTTTTTAAAATTAGACTATATCATAAATGTTATCCTACATTGTTAAAACATATCTCTAAAGAAACACAATTCATGACATACTTTTGTCCGTTCTCGCCAAATGTTTATATTTTTTGCCTCTCGATTTTTGTTTGAGAGAATCCTTGAAATTTCCGATTATGGAATCGGACTGTTTAACAAAACTAGTTCGGATAGCTAAAACAAATATCATGGATTAACAACATCTTAAATCTTCCTGTTTCTGTATTCTGAAAACATACCTACTTTCTAGAAAAGGCCATCCCACCAATCAGATATCTAACCTTTTCGGTCACATGAGATTCGTGTCACTCGCAGTCATCCCAAACTTATTTTTACAAATCTCTGAACTTGTTTGCTGTACTTGACCAGAATTCAAACGCAAATAAGTCGTTGTACCTCCTATTTTACGCATTACACCATCTCACGAAAATCCTTCGCAAGCTAGATTTATTTTGTGACCAAATATGGAGTGAGTTCTCACGCTATCCAAGGTTGATCAACTTCAGTGAATATTTACTCCCTCCCTTCTTCAGCCTTTTGCAATACCTATCTAAAAAATAAACTTACTGCAATACCTTAGGGTTGTGCTGCCTTTGTTTGTGAGCTCGAAGTTCATGACCTCCATACCACACGCATAATTTTGAAACTAGAACTCCAAATGCAAAAAGAACGTGAACAATTAACTTCATGGATATTAAGTAACTTGTTTTCGCCCCTGTTTATCGGATTATATATCAAGGTAAAAGTTCAGTTCCACTTTAATCAGTTCTGAAGCATGTCATGCTTTTGTTCTGTTTAACAAAACTGACACTTTTAGGAGATTGAAAGGAGTAAATCTTATACTCCCTATTTCAGAAATATCCTTTTAAATGTATTAATGAGCATTATTTAAATATATAGCTACACCTATATATTGTTAAATGATTTAAGGTATTAAAGGAGAAAATCTTATACTCCCTATTTCAGAAAGATCCTTTTAAATGTATTAATGAGCATTATTTAAATATATAGCTACACCTATATATTGTTAAATGATTTAAGGTATTATAGGATAAAATCTTACACTCCCTATTTCAAAAAGATCCTTTTAAATGTATTAATGAGCATTATTTAAATATATAGCTACACCTATATATCGTTAAATGATTTAAGGTATTATAGGAGAAAATCTTATACTTGTCGCGAACGTTTTGGTATACTCGACAGAGAAGACAAAGTTTTGAAATCAAACACATTTATTAAACATGAAATAACAAGGCAGTTGATCGAAAACAGTGGAGTACAAGCATTTCTCGCAATAACTCAGAGTTACACTCGGTAGGGTGACCATTAAGAACACCCCTGGAGGAAGAGGAACCAAGAGAATACACATATTTTCTGATACATAAAATAAACACAATATTCCTCATATTATACTTGACATTTATATATCACATTTGTATACTTTGAACATATACGACATTTTCATATAACATCATCAATGACTTGATACTCACGAGGATTTGACAATTAACACTCTATTCGTTAGGTGGAAGACTAAATATATATAAAACTTTACCTCGTCTCTTTTAAATATAACATTTACAATTCTGTACCATGGGAAAGGATATCAGGATGGACTCTCGGCATAAACTCATCGAGATTCTTGCGCAGAACAAAATCCATAATGGTCGGGAAACTTGACTACACAACATCATGCTGGCGGAATTCGACATCTTGGTTGGTTACGGAGATTGTTTGATTCGTACCTTAGGACACAAGGAGGAGTCAGGCAAATACAAATCGCTATAAAATGAGCTTTCCCTCTTGCCCTATCAGCGATTCAAGCCGACCAGTGAAAGAACCATTTTCTCTTTTCACAAGACTCATTATTCCATTACTACCAGGCTGATTCATTTAAAAACACGAGTGACTCATCTCTGAACCGAGCCAAACGACTCTACGCACAACTTGTCGAACTATGTTACATATTTTAATCACATCCTTCCACTTTCAAAATTAATCCACCTTTTCTTAAAATTCGCGATCATACGCGAATCAAACACACACGTCTACATTTTTCCACGACTCCTTCCAATCTGCTTCCAAAATCCTTTTTCAAACGCGCGCGTGCGCAAAACCTGCAAGTTCCCAACTAGCGACTGAGAAGCGAAAATACAAAACTATTACTATTTTTCTGGAACATAAACACTTTTGCGATTTTAGAGTTCACTTCCCTTAAAAGTCAATGTAATTGAAAACATGTAGAAAAGACATCTATATTTCGAAATTGACACTTTCAATCACACAGAAATAAAACAATACTTTAATATACAATTTTAACACAGAGGTGTGAAAGCCTTATCACACTCCTTCGGGGCCCGGGAGAAAAATTTCCTGCAAAGCGGGGAATTTTTCCACACAATACTAGGAAAATACCTGCATTAAGTTCCCAATGACATATGTTCCATTGAGAGGAATTTAGTGTAAATTTTGAGCGATGTACATGTACATCAAAGAAAAAAAACAAAAACAAACAAGATCATGACCAGCATAATAACCAAAATCCAAGAGTGGCCTAAAGTTTGACTCGTGAGTCAAAAAAAAATAAGTCTCAATACAAGCATAGACCTTTACAAGACAACACCAAATTAACAAGACACAAATGATGAAATTGCCCCTTTTAAAATTTAAACACTAATACATTTTCTGGTGAGTACCACAGAGACATGAAAATTTAATTTACTCAACTCACAAAAAGTTTAACTAAACAAAAAGTTTTCTTTCTTCAAAAATTTTACAATTAAAATTCTATAAATTTACTTTTCACAGAAATCAATTTATTAACTATTATCCAACCTTGCCAACAAATTACTTTAAAGGACATTTAAAAAAATTACTAATTTAGAAAATGAGACAAATTTTCAAACCAAGAATGTTGATCAGGCACCCAGGCAAGAAACAAGTCCATTAGAAAGTTGCAAACCTAGAGGTGGCGGTACCCCCAACCAATAAGTCAACAAACACCAAATGACAAAAAAAATTTCTAAAATTTACTAGACCTTTAAATTAAAAAAAAATCATTCACACATTCATAAAATAAAACAGAGATAAAAATTATCAGTTATCCTTAAAAATCCTTACCAAAACTCTAATCCATCAAGTACTTAATTATCTTAAAATTACTTTAAAACATTACTGCTTATCATTAAAGTAAAGCAAAAAAAAATTATTATTTAAGTATTTAGAATTTTAAAACACTACTTCCACCTGATTAACATGGCACTCACATTCAGAAAGCTGCACTGGCACAGAACTTGCAGTACAGAACATTCAGCTGACTGACACATAAAGCAAATTACACAGAAGTTCAGAAATATTGGATCCATTTTAACATAGCATACAGTTTTGCAAAACATTTTGTGAAACAATTGAAAATATAATATTATGAAACATAATTGTCCATCTCACAACAATATCAGTCTTTTTTTTTTTTTGAAAATGTGAGAATTTCATAATCTAAACATTTTACTTTACTTTTGAGCCAATTGCTCTCTTGACATATTGCCTTAATTGACAAGTAACTTTAATGAATAAATTGGCCTCTTGGGCGCAAGTCATACTTGTGTGAATTAGGAACATTTTGAGTTTTAACCCTATTTTGATGGTTTAGAAAATATCTACTTTTAAATTGTCTTGTTTCTTGAGTTGAAGAATTATCAATGTTATCATTATATGTGCTAGAAATCAATTCACTACGTCTAGGAGGTAAAGGAGTTAATCTATTAACGTGGACCAATTGCTGATTACATGGATTGTTTTTGTGTTGAATGACAAAGTTAACCTCAGTACCACCTCTAACATGATTTTGCTTTTCCCCCATATGCAAAGTAACCTTCTGTGCATTTACTACCAAATCTCTAAAAGATTTGCTTCCATTTTCCAAATCGTTAATATGTACCTCTTCACTACCCAAATGTGGCACTACATTATTTTCCGAAAAATTTCTGCTCACATACTCTTCCCGAATGACCTGAGACTCATTCACTACCGGTGCCAGATCTGCTTTGCATTTGGCACATGCATTCGTATGGAACTCTTTCGGTTTACAGTCCTCTACCACACGAACATTTTTTCCACTACTCATCTGCGAGTCAGGCACAGCAATACGCTTTGCGACACTACTTAGGTTTGAGTCTGCAATTTCCGACTCATTTGCCGGTTCATGATTTGAAATCGAAAGTAAATTATTCGTACATTGATAACCAACAAAAGGAATGGAAGAGTTTGAAAACTTAAAACAGAAGTGATTATAATCTATAATAGCATTATGTTTATGTAAAAACTTGTTACCAAGGATTACATTATATGAAATAGGAGCTGGTGATTTTAACACAAAAAATTCGGTAGGGAATCTTTCTTTTCCCAAATTTAGTGAAATAGTGGCTAAACATTCAACTTTAGTATCTTGTGAACTAAAGCTACGCAAAATTGTTGGTTTGTATGTTAGCAACATATGTGCAATGGGTACAGTATTTAAAGCTTCCTCATACACTAAATTAATTGAACTACCCGTATCAATCAATATTGACACTTCACTGCTCACTAATTTTCCTTTTATAATAGAAGAAGATGACAAAGAATTTGTAATATTATGACAAATATTATTTTCCTCAAAATGTGATGTTTGCCTATCAAAAGTTTTTCTATTATTATAATTGTGCATGGGATATCTACTCTGATTCCTAGAAGAATGATTTTTGGAATTTTGCAAAGATTTATATGATTCCTTATTTTTATAATTTTGCGTTCCTTGCTTTCTATGCTTCCACTCATTTGCAGACATTTGCCCTCTGTGTCTTTCACCCTGGTGATACCTAGTTCCAGGACTGGTATAAATTTTCCTACATTTTATACCGTACGCATCTCTTTTTTGAAAAACCTTTTTCCAAACACTGTTCTTGAACGTGACCTAATTTACCACATTTGTCACACTTTGGACGCGGTGAACGCTTTTCGTTAATTTTTTTTTTTTATTAAACTTAAATTTTTCTATTTTACCCCTAAGAAATTCAATGTCCCTTTCCTGTTCTAACACTTTTCTTTTTAAATCTGACATACTTTCACTTTGATCTGGTGTGAGAACATATTTTTCTGGTGTGAGAACACCTTTTTTTGTAAGTACCGGATTAGTCAAGTACATAGCATTATTTTCATTTAAAATAGATTCCTCAAGAATTGCAAGTTTTCTAGCCGAATAAAAATCTCTAGGGTTTTGTGACAACACCAATCTTTTTAGTTCCGGATATAAACCATTAATAAATGAAGTTTTCAAAAGTGTTTGCCTGATTTTATTCTCACTTTCGGAATCTACATCTTCCGGAACAACCTTAAATGAAGCAGCTTCGATTCTCATCGAAAACTGTTTAACCGACTCATTTGGTCTCTGTGTAAAGTTCACGAGTGAAATTATGTTTTTAGTAACATTTTCGGTCACTTCAAAATGATCTTTCAAAATGTGAATAATTTCCTGCAAATTTTTACAATTTCTGTGCTTTGGATTCTCTTCAATCAATCTATTTGCTTCCCCCTCTAAATTCAATCTCAAACAAACCAATTTGTCACACTCACTCCAGTTTGCATGAGTGGCTACTAAATTTAACTTTTCCAAAAACTGTGACAACGAAAGCTCTGAATTTCCCGAGAATTTTGGAATATGATGTGCGAACTTAGGTGTGAAAATATGGAATGATTTTAACATGTTATCATTTACCGATGAAGCACTGTTTTGATTTGGCAAAGTGCCAGAAGAAGAATTCAGACATACCGGCGATTTATCTGATATATTTTCCTCATTAGATTTAGCTTTGTGGCTAACATTTTTAACTTTACTTCTAGAATTAACAGTATCCGACTCAGTAGCAATATCAAGCGACAAATTCAAGGAGGAATTTAATTTTTTACTTGAATTTTTACTCATCTTACCGAAATTTACTTTTTGGTTTCTAGTAATTGGAGCCATTTTGCATAACAATCAAATATACTCGTATAGTTTAACACCATATGCAATTGCAATGTTCTTAAACAGTATTTACAATAAAACCAGTTTTTATCAAATCAAATGACATAAATATGCAAACAAATCAATTTTTTTTATCAAATGGCACATATCAAATTCCAAGAACACTCGTTTTTGAGAATACCGAAAACAGAACATGGAACTCTGTTTACTTAAGAAAACACTCATTTTAGCACAACGGTAATTTTTAACCTTCAAAATTTCAATTCTTAAGAAAATTTTTAAAAATTTTAATTCTCTCAGCTCTTCCCCACTCACCGAGAAAAGTAACGGCACCAATTCTGTCGCGAACGTTTTGGTATACTCGACAGAGAAGACAAAGTTTTGAAATCAAACACATTTATTAAACATGAAATAACAAGGCAGTTGATCGAAAACAGTGGAGTACAAGCATTTCTCGCAATAACTCAGAGTTACACTCGGTAGGGTGACCATTAAGAACACCCCTGGAGGAAGAGGAACCAAGAGAATACACATATTTTCTGATACATAAAATAAACACAATATTCCTCATATTATACTTGACATTTATATATCACATTTGTATACTTTGAACATATACGACATTTTCATATAACATCATCAATGACTTGATACTCACGAGGATTTGACAATTAACACTCTATTCGTTAGGTGGAAGACTAAATATATATAAAACTTTACCTCGTCTCTTTTAAATATAACATTTACAATTCTGTACCATGGGAAAGGATATCAGGATGGACTCTCGGCATAAACTCATCGAGATTCTTGCGCAGAACAAAATCCATAATGGTCGGGAAACTTGACTACACAACATCATGCTGGCGGAATTCGACATCTTGGTTGGTTACGGAGATTGTTTGATTCGTACCTTAGGACACAAGGAGGAGTCAGGCAAATACAAATCGCTATAAAATGAGCTTTCCCTCTTGCCCTATCAGCGATTCAAGCCGACCAGTGAAAGAACCATTTTCTCTTTTCACAAGACTCATTATTCCATTACTACCAGGCTGATTCATTTAAAAACACGAGTGACTCATCTCTGAACCGAGCCAAACGACTCTACGCACAACTTGTCGAACTATGTTACATATTTTAATCACATCCTTCCACTTTCAAAATTAATCCACCTTTTCTTAAAATTCGCGATCATACGCGAATCAAACACACACGTCTACATTTTTCCACGACTCCTTCCAATCTGCTTCCAAAATCCTTTTTCAAACGCGCGCGTGCGCAAAACCTGCAAGTTCCCAACTAGCGACTGAGAAGCGAAAATACAAAACTATTACTATTTTTCTGGAACATAAACACTTTTGCGATTTTAGAGTTCACTTCCCTTAAAAGTCAATGTAATTGAAAACATGTAGAAAAGACATCTATATTTCGAAATTGACACTTTCAATCACACAGAAATAAAACAATACTTTAATATACAATTTTAACACAGAGGTGTGAAAGCCTTATCACATACTCCCTATTTCAGAAAGATCCTTTTAAATGTATTAATGAGCATTATTTATATATATAGCTACACCTATATACTGTTAAATGATTTAAGGTATTATAGGAGAAAATCTTATACTCCCTATTTCAGAAAGATCCTTTTAAATGTATTAATAAGCATTATTTAAATATATAGCTACACCTATATATTGTCAAATGATTTAAGGTATTAGAGGAGAAAATCGTATACTCCCTATTTCAGAAAGATCCTTTTAAATGTATTAATGAGCATTATTTAAATATATAGCTACACCTATATATTGTTAAATGATTTAAGGTATTATAGGAGAAAATCGTATACTCCCTATTTCAGAAAGATCCTTTTAGATGTATTAATGAGTATTATTTAAATATATAGCTACACCTATATAATGTCAAACGATTTAAGGGATTATATGACTCTTAAAATGTTAAAAAATGAAAAAAATTCATCCTATTCAATATGTTACATTTATAAAGTATACATATTAGAAACATGCTTTTCCTTTTAAGTAATAAATCTATTTTTTTTTTAATGACAATTTTTGTAGAACATAATATAAAGCAACGATTTTATAGAGTGTTGAAAACAATGAATCTGTTGTCGAACAGAAAATTGGTATGACAGCTTGCGAGCAATATAACACAAAAATTTTACATCCAAAACAAAAATTTTGGTATCTAACTGTTCTTCAGGTGCAATTGCCTATTATGAACTTAAATGAATTTATATTTAAAGCACATTTCTATTATGTGTACTGCTGTACTTAGCTTTCACAGAATTTTCGAAATTTCAACAACATAAATTCTCAAAAAAATTTTTTTGCAACAACAAAGTGTAAAAGAAAATTTTTGTAACAAAAAAGTGTAAAAAAATTTTGTGAACGATTATCTTTCTAGAAATTAAATTAAATTAGATATTTTGAAAATTTCATCAAAAAATATTGAGATAGTTAAACGTTATTTTGCGCGCAATGTCAAAAAATTGTATTTTGGGAGAAAACACTTTAAATATTATTATTAAATTTTCCCATATATCACTCGAGACATTTTAGAAATATTTCTAGTATTTATAGGAATTCTTTTATGTGAATTATTTTAAAATGTTCAGAAAAATGTATATATTTATATATAGTTTTAATAGTCCTATGACCCTAAACTCAAATGGAATTATAAATTGATTTTTTTTTATGAAACAATCAAATTATGTAAACTCTTGCCTCAACGAGCCACCAATCTTTGACTGGTGAGTCCTTACTCTTAAGGGGAGTTAGTAGTTCTTAAAATTCGAAATATCGATTTTTCAAATTTAATTTAAAAATATATATTAATTTTTAGGATTAATTTAGAGCAAAGGGCATCAAAATCTTATTCTAATTAAGCATATAATGACAAAAAATGCATTTGTATACATTGCAATTTCCCTCAGTTTGACATTTCTTTAAATCCTTCTTACTCAGTTTCAAATGTTTTGACTGTCTACAGGAATAAAAAAAATATTATCCTATTTGTTTAGAAATTAAAATATATGTTAAACTAGTAAGTTTGAAAACACTAAACCTAAAAAAAATTAATTTTTGGAATAAAAAAAAGTAATATTTTTTGTTTGATTTATAAAAGAAAATATAAAAGTTATCATTTATTATTTTTCGAAAATACTTTTCTGCAAAATATTTTCAAATGTTTTAGGTGTAATACACAGACGCATTAAACAGCTTCATGCACTAAATAGCTTCTTTAATGAAAAAAATGTTTCTGGTGATTTTAGTTAAAACTTTTGAGACATTTTTTGAGCTACGACATGGCTTCGAAATCAAATGCTTCAACATCAGCCAACATATGTATTACTAAAACAATAATGATTTTATATGAACAATATGCAAATGCTGAGACCTAAATATTTCAATATAAAAATCTAAAAAACTGTTCCTTTATTCAAAATCAAAATCATAATAAAATATATGCAATTTTCACTCTTGAAAGCAACTTTCTCCCTTTAATAATTAAACTATTGAGATGATTGTCTTACCTTCTATATTTGAAACGGACTCTAAACTTTCCCCCTCTTTCAGACTTCAGATCTAAGTGTAGAAGACCCAGACCACACGACCAACCCTAAGGCTTATAACAGCTTAATGTGTGGCCGAGACTTCAGATCTAAGTGAAATTTCTGATCTGTACAACCTGATATTTTGCATATGATAGCATTCCGGACGTCTTTAATTTCCGTGAATGGAAATCACTGTCGTAAATCTCATACATATCGAAAATCCTAATTTCGATATTAATAAGAATCATTCACTGTATCTAACCTGTAAAGTTAAGTTTCTCGGGCACTATTGTAGAGAAACATTGAATCAAAATACCAATCTTCAACTGACACGTCAACGCTCTCAATCACTGACCTCTTAGATACTAAGCGATTTCCTACTATATTTGAAGTGGACCCCCCAACGTTTTTTAAAGTGTTTCATTTGCGAATTTGGCAAACAATCCAAGTTAGTCAAGGACAACTACATTTCTAATTAGTCGTTGTAACTAATTTGCATTCCGTTTTGAGTCAACTTAGCACAAAAATATCTAACAATATGCTTTTAAAGTTTCGAGATTATTTTACCTCAAAATTAAAGATTATAAAAAAATATAGCTGTTTGTGCCATATATCATTGTTAAAAACATAGCTGTTTGTACCAGATATCATCGTTAAAAACATAGCTGTTTGTGCCAGATGTCAATGTTAAAAATATAGCTATTTGTGTTAGATATCACTGTTAAAAACATAGATGTTTGTGCCAGATTTCATTGTTAAAAACATAGATGTTTGTGCCAGATATCATTGTTAAAAACACTAAACCTATATATCGAATCATAGTTTTCTGTACAAGAGACAAACTGTTTTATTACACGCTGTGTACATAACGCGAAAAATTTTTACCCTATGACGAACTATAAGATGATTTAAAGTCTGCTGAAACCTTAAAACAGTCTGGAGTTGAATTATGACTGAAATCATTTGTCGATTTGTCCGTAACAATTGCTTCATCCTTGAACCAGTTGTCTTCTCATAAACATGAATCTTTTTTTTTATGAAATAATTTAATGCATGGTTTTAACCATGCTATAAAATGTGCTTCTAACATTTGTAGCTGCAAATAACTTAAACGACCACAATAAATAATCTTAATACTACTTCCTTGAAGAAAGCTGGCACAGGAAATTCTTAAGCTTTCATCATGTTTTACACCTCTTTAGTTACTGTTTTGATTATTTTGCTACCTTTCTTCCTTTGCAAGGGTTTTGCAATTTCTTCCTCCTTCTAAATTCTCATAATTCTCGCATGTTGTTCCTTTAATTAAACGGTTTTAATTGTTCTCCGTTTTATTAGAAATACCATATTAATGTCATCTTTCGACCCCCTTTTCTAATACCTTCTGTGCGAGGGCGGAAGACGACCCTTTGTCGGCCTGTGTTGATAAGCATATGGCTGGATTTCTATTTCAATGGCTGATACCACCCACTAGCGTATTTTTGCTTTGAGTGTTCTAGCTCTGTTCGATTTCCCCATTTCATGCCAATTTACAATTGTTTCTCAGGGTCTGTTAAGAACACACTGTTTTTGGCCCGAGAAAAAGTGTCAAAACACACTTGAAACAATTGCAGTCACCTTATTTTCCTACAAGCCATTTCACCTGCGCTTCGCGCATTTTCAGTGACGAAGACTCACTAAATGTGACACCTACACACAAGTTACTGATAACCAGTTTTAATTATTGGCAGCTATAGGATATCAAATTGCGCATTTGTTGTTTTTGATAGGCAAAGCGGTGCAAGTTTTTTAAAATTAAATTCCTTTGTAACGTCATCCCTAATTCGGATTTTAGATTTTTTTCGTTGATATGGAAGTTGAGGCGGATCGAATAAGACCGAATTCGCGATTCTGAATTCAAGTATAAGTGCTCGATAATTTTGAAAAGTTGTTTTGAAATGTAATTCTTTCTTCGAATCGTCATTCATAACTCGAATTTTCAAATATTGTATTTTTCCGTTGACCTAGAAGAAGAGACTTATCGAATGAGATCCAAACCAAGATTCTAACTAGAGTAGAAGTGCTCGTCAATTACGCAAAGTGTTTTTCAGTTTTTTATTAGTTCTTTGCACCGTCACCCCGAATGCGAATTTTCGAAATTTTAGATTTTTATCTTGGTCTCGAAGCTGAGACGGATCGAATGACACCTAAACCAAGATTCTAGCTACAGTGGAAGCGCTTAATAATTCTGATACCGCATCACTCACTCACTTTGTCAGTTAGTCAGTTCAGTGCATATTATATAGATACCTGCTTTCTTCAAGGAAGCATAAGAAAGTTAAAAACTTAAACGATGTTTTTCATATCATATCCTGTTCTGATTTAACATAGAAAGAAAATATTTTACAGTGCACTTTTCACTTAGAGCAATCATAAAGTGATTTTAAATAAATGTTTATTTGATCCTCTTTATCATTAAATTCATTGCACGAACATGTAATTATTATTAAATCTTGATTACGCCCATTTCTGTGTTTAAAAGACTTGCTATGAAACGCACATTAATAAAACTTCAATTGGATAGCGAAAGACTTTGACAAGTAACATTCAATTCCCAATTAAACACATAAAGCTCTTAATTAGTTAATTACTTGCATTTAAAAGATGTTTTAATTAGTCATCATAGTGCATTGATGTTTTATTATGCGTCTGGAATTTCCTTCTATGCATATACTATATTGTTAAACACGTCAACTATGAGTTCACAAAAATCTGAATATAATCAGCATAATTAAAATTATGAGATGCTTGGAATAATCGAATTATTAAAGAACTGTAAGTAGCTGAACAATAGAAGAAAGCTAAAATTGATTTCCAGAAGTAGGAAAACCCTCTTCGTCTCGTGTAAAAATTTTTCAGACCTTTTTACATGCATTTACAGTTAATCATTTTCGAGATAATTGATAAGTGACGCATTTAATTTATAAATGAGTTATAAGTGTATGCAGTGTGATATTTTTATAGCACTCTCATTCTTATAGTTTCCGATTATTTTGCTTTAGAATAAGTATTACTAAATGGGAATCTTCAAGGAAAAAATATTTTATCAAAAATTCGAGAAATCTATGGCAGCAATGATTTTAATTTACTATATATAATTTTGAAGACATGATTTGTCCTGTAGAATTTGATGCTGAATTCATATCATTCATATCATCATCATCTAAGCTCTGGCTATAACCAATCTTGAGAAATAGGTGTTTCAAGGAAAATATTTCAGCCGGAAATAGAAAAAACCGCAAGGAGAAATCCTTAGTGAACCCCCAAACCCCGAATTTGATGCTAAATCCATATCAGTTGCCATCTAAGCGCTATTTAAAAACGATCCTGAAAAGTAGTTAGAAAAAAATTAGTTTTATAATAGTAAGTGACATCTCCAGTACCGAGTGGAAATCCTTTATGACCTTACACTCTCCGGATTCTGAATTCATATCAGTCTTTATCTAATCTCTATCTGTAGCCAATCCTGAGAAATGAATGTTTCAAGGAACATATTTAAATCATAAGTGGAAAAGGAATCAGAATTAAAAAAACATTGTTACCCCCCCCCTACCTCTTCCAAAATTTGATGCTGAATCATTATCAGTTATTATCTAAGCACTATCTATAGCTAATCTTGAGAAATGGATGCTTCAAATGAAATTGAAAGCGAACCGAAAGTGGAAATTCTTTGTGGTCCAGCCTAATTCTCCTTCGACACTGGATGCTGAATCCATATCAATCTATATCAGATCTTGAGAGTAGCTTTATCGATAGCAGATCTTGAGAATAGCTTTATCGATAGCAGATCTTGAGAATAGCTTTATCGACAGCAGATCTTCAGAAATAGATGTTTCAAGGAAAAAACCTTTGTAAAACAATAGTGTGGCAAAATTTTTGCCACCAATAAATTTTATCGCCCAGTCGTTAAATGCTGAATAACGGAAATTAAAAACCCTTCTGTCTGACTTTTATAACAGCTTATAACGCAGGAATAACTAAACGGATTTAGATACTTTTGTCTTCGGTTTATTAGGACTGATAGGAATCAGCTTATTTCTAAAAATATATCCGTTTTTATATGGCTTTAGTATATGAAATGAAAATTACAAAACAAGTTTTAAAGTAAAATATTTCCTAAAATACGTAGTCTAATTTGGGTAAACATTTTTCAAGGAACGAGACTGGATCCAAGGAATGTTTTAATATAAACCCCCTACACCTCCACGCTAAACAACGGGAAGTAAAATGCCTGTTTTGCAGGTCTGTAATAACCGCCTGCAACGACTCAACCGATTTACATACATGTTACAAGTCCAGTTCGACGATGAAAGCATGCAATTCCACCCCAGTAGCTCAACGGTAGAGCGATGGCTGGCTAGCAAAAAAATTCGATTCCCGGTTGGTCAACCCTGTAGGTTAGTGCAAATATGTCAGCGGTCTGAAAGTGGCCCTAGTACGACTAGTGCGAATTCAGTGGACTCTGGAATATGGAGCGCGCCGATTTCAAATCAAGAGGACAATGACCACGCAGACAACTAACCTGGAGGATAAATATAGCATCTGCAGTCTGAACTGAGGTAAAAATAGCAACAGGTGGTCAGTTAGGTTGTCAAGTTGTACACCAATCTGACATTAGAGGGTGGAAAATGCAAAGTCCACTTCGTCGATAAAAGCTTGCAATCGACGATAAAAGCTTGCAATCGATGATAAGAGAGTGCAATCGTAGATAAGAGCCATCCCAGTAGCTCAACGGTAAAGCGTCGGTTGGCCAGTACGAAGATCCGCGGTTCGATTCCCGGTTGGAGAAGCAAGGTTATTTACAATTTATAAATAAAATATTTCACATTTTGTATCGCGTCCATTTGATTTTAGGCGTATTCCTATCGTAAGTGGTTATTTTTGCTTGTAATTCACAAAACAGTACCAAAGAAAATGAAAGCATATATTAAAAGACATTGTTTATAAAATCTGAAATATGTTTACCACATTCCTTAGAACCTAAAATGCGCTAGCTCTCAGGACAAGGTATCCTGTTTAATAAGACGATAAAATATTTTTATTATTCATTTCTCAGTTTCTAGCGGTATTTTAATTACCATTTTAATGACCCTCACGCTTTAAGAGGCAGATGTTTGCGTTTGAATCTGGTGAAATGGTAGCTCGCAAGATGTCGTCAATTAGTTATTCAATGTCGAAAATGCTTCTTCTGACTGTCATGAAACCCAGAATTAGAAGAGTCTGTCAGGCTCTTTTCGGTGCACCCGGTAGGAAAATACCGAACATTTTATGCGTGTGATTTCATCTTCATTGACATTGAAACACATTTTCCTAGCAGGGAAAAAGATTATAGCTGTAAATGGATATTAATGTTAGTCGTTCTGAGAGTAATTTTACGTCGCGCTGTGCTGTCGATTTTTAGAGTTTTACATTAATTGTATTTGCATGGAATATGAAGAAAATGTAAGTGGTGGACTGTTGCTACGCAATCGCTGATCGTAAAAATGTCTTTTGTTTAGCAGTGGCGTGCACAAGAATGTCTTTAAGGCGGTTATGCAGGGTGTTCCTGCATGGTTAACCTCGATTTTTAACGGGGCGTCAGCGTTTTAATTATTATCAAATTGAGACAATTTTTATACATATACTAAATTTATCATTCATTTACTTTCTATAACAAAAAATCTGATGTGGGCAGCACACGACTTTCCCTGCAGACTCAAATTCATATTTCTTTTTCTTTAATAATTCATTAAATTGAGTTTAATTGCACAAAATAACACTAAATTTGCATTTTTAATTCAATTTCTGTTTTTATTTGGCAATTAGACATTTTTCTAAAAGTGGCATAACTAAATGCGAGAAATCTCAAATATCACGAGAATGGTTAGTCCTAAAGTAATAGAGTTGTTCTTATTATTTTCCTCATCAAAAATTACGTATAAAACAAGCATTTAATTGATATATTTGAACATACGTACCTTTTTTTTAGATTTTGCTATTTTTGAGGGCCATTTCGCAAAAAAAGGCAGGTTGTTCTTTTCCGAACAATACCAACATCTAATCAGCACCAGAGTATCCCCCAAGTAACTTATCTATCAAATTTTGTGAAATTTGGTCAATTAATATTTTAGTTAGAGTGGATGCATGACATTTTTGCGGGCCATTTCGTACAAAAAGGCAGGTTGTTCTTTTCCGATTAATACCAAAATCTAATCAGCACCAGAGTATCGTACAAGTAACTTATCTACCAAATTTTGTGAAATTTGGTCAATTAGTATTTTAGCTAGAGTGGATACATGAAATTTTTAAGGGCCATTTCGCAAAAAAAGGCGGGTTCTGTTTTTACGAATCATACCAAAAACTAATCAGCACCAGGGTCATACTCAAGTGACTTACCTACCAAATTTTATGAAATTCGGTCCATTAGTTTTTGAGTTAGAGTGGATACATACATTGCACAGACAGACAGACACACACACAGACGTCACGTTAACAATGGTTTTTTCGTATTCTAGAGGTCTCGAAACGTGTAGATCCGTCGAAAACTCGAGTTGTGATTTTCGACATGATTCCAATACTTTCCCTATACATTACCAAGTATTGCAGGGAAAGTAAATATACATTACCATGTATTAGAGGGAAAGTAAAAAATGTCGAAGTAGTTTATTTTTTTAATTTGAAAAGAAAATAAATTAATCTTTTTTTTTTATTTTTAAGTGCTACTTACGATATTTTTCCCTGTGGATTTTATATTATATAGATTTAGCAGAGTAATCTGAACAAATTTGTGCATTAATTTACCAATTTATAAACCCATCGCCACCGTGAGACGTGCATTCAAGTTGGCGGTCGCTCTTTTGAGTCATAACTGTAATTATTGTTTATTAAATGTCATTTTATAACTTCTAAGTCATTCTTAGCTTTTCGCCTCACCTCATCGGCCCACTGGCACCTTTACGTTTCATTTCCAACCCGGTAAACGGTGACAAAAAATGCTTGGTTTGGTGTGTACTACCACCTCGTAAAGTTATTGGGGGCTCTTTTAGGGACCGGAAGGAGAAAACGCGAGATTTTCAGACAATCCGAAAAACAGGGAGGATACATGGCCTTTTATTATAATAAAAGCAGGGGCGGTTCGTGCATAGGCACTGTGGCACTGCAGGCGCGACAGTGCTCTCTCTTCCTCGCAGCTTGGAGTGCAGCTTCCTACTTGCGCATGCGCACAACAGTCAAACACCACGCCGCTGGAACTATGAAGCGTGGTGTTTGACTGTTGTGCGCATGCGCACGTAGGAAGCTGCACGTAAGGCTGCGAGGGAGAGAGAGCACTGTCGCTCCCGCAGTGCCGCAGTGCCTATGCATGAACCGCCACTGAATAAAAGTCTTTTAATTTGAGAATACCATTAAGACGTTAAAATTACAGCTCAAATACGAGACTCCCCCTTTTTACTTTCCTTATATACATAATGTATAAGGAAAGTGTTGTGACGGGGTCGAAAATTCGAATTCGAGTTTTCGACGGGAGAGCACGTTTCAAGCATCCCTGATCATGAATCAAACATTTTTGAAGTGATGTCTGTGTGTGTGTATGTGTGTGTGTGTGTGTGTGTGTGTGTGTGTGTGTGTGTGTGTGTGTGTGTGTGTGTGTGTGTGTGAAAGTATGTGTGTGTGTGTGTGTGTGTGTGTGTCAGTGAGTCTGTGGAGACGATAACTGACGAACGAATGGACCGATTCGAACCAAATTTGGTACAAAAATCACAATCCGTAAACACTGGAAGCCTATTGCTTTTATATGCAATCGAATGTTAAGAACCCCCCTAAATTTTCGAATGAAATTTTGAAAAAATCGTCAAAAAATCAAAACCACTAATAAAGTTACGCAAATAGATATTTCTTATGTAATTTTTCATTAGAAAACGATTGACATAAATTTTAGAACGCTAACATGAACCGTTCTCGAGATATTGTTCATTTTTTTAAAAAAAATTATCAAAAAGTCATATAAAAAAAATTCCTATTGAGAAACATGTTCTCTTTTCATATGTAAAACCATGCGATAAATTGGGTTACATCATTTTCGTGGAACTAGCTCATTCCATTCATGAAAAAATATACTTTTAGTAATACTTTTGTGTTTGAACGCCAATAGTCATTTATCTGCTGTAAGAATAACTTATTTCTTAGTGCATAACGCTTGGCGAGATTTTGGCGACGAATTTGGCGGAATGTCGACAACTTGGCGACTTTTTGAAATGTTGCCAAATTAACGAGAATCTCGCCAAAAGGATAAAAATGACGACTAATTGTCGAAAATTTAATATCTTGGAAAGAATATTAGTATCTACTATAAGAAAAACCTACTTTTTTTACTGTAAAAGTAGTAAATTAATTACATTATATAAGGAAAGTCATGTGTTGCCCACATCAGATTTTTTACATTGCCATTGATGATGGATGTTTAACGTTTAAAAGCGCTCTTTTTGTGTCTGTGTGTGTGTGTGTGTGTTTAATTTTAGCAACTTAATGGTCAGATCGAATTAAAAGACTTTTATTATACATAATAAAAGCCACTGTATCATCCCCCCTTTTCGCATTGACACTGATGATGAACGCTTAATGTCTAAAAGCGCTATGGATTTTAAGTAATTTTAACGACTTAATGGTGTGATCAAATTAAAAAGTTTTTATTATAAAGCGTTTGCCCATAATATTAAATATTAATATTAAAATATGGATTTTATGTTTAATGATTTTTAAGGGGTCAATTCCGTCCCTATAACTTCTCCTTAGTTAGGACTTTACACATGAGATCAGTGTCTAGACTTTATATCATCGCGAATCACTGAAAAATCACGCGACGCTTAGTATAACCTTTAGAAAAGTTAACCCTTCCTCTATAGGTTTCATTAAGCGTCGCCCACTGACAGTTCAATGAATTACCTCATTTGGTCTAAGGTCAGAATGAATTCCTGGCAGTGAACAGACTAGAATAGATAATGTGACATCCATATTCATTGGTATGCAAAGTACATCGTTAAAATTTTTCTTTGATACGCATGTGCATGCAGTACTTATTGGATTAGATATAGTTTTATGAGGTTGTAAATGTTCGGTTCCAAATCGTAAACGGAAAGGATGATTTATGGCATTAATTTGTTTGTACAAGATTTTATTAGGGTCTATGGCCTTTTGAATAGGTTTGTGATACTAATGCTGGAAAAGTTAAATTGAAGCTTTTATGATGATTTGAATTGCTTGTTATTTATATCCATCAAATGGTCAGAGGCGATAACATTATGTACTTAAATATTTAATAAATGTATAGTTAGATTTTATTTTTTATCACAAATGCAAAACATGGATTTTTGTTTTACATTTTAATACTAACGCAGCATGGTTTCCAACTTTTTAATTCACCCTTTCCTATTCATAAGCAAATGGATAGTCCAGTATCTATATAACTGCCCAATGTGTTCTTATCTCCAGGCCCTCCAGAAATAACCCCCTGATGATCTAAATAACTGAATTTTTACAGTTTGGAAAACCTTTAAAGAGACTATCTAGAATCACCAGCCCCATAGTGACCTAGATAACTTAATCTTTGCATACTTATAATATCAACCACGACGGGAGAAATCCTAACAAAGCCGGAATATAGATTCCCCCGTAAAAATAAGGGTGTTTTCGAAAAGTATTTTCAGTATCTTCCCTAGCGACCCACCCCAGTGATCCAAAAGGCTAAATCAGTACATATTTTTAGTATGGCCATCGGCAGGGAGGCGCACGGGTCTCCGGGGCCACGCCCATGGGCCAAAAATGTTAAATTTTATCATTATGAGAATTGTGCTAAAATGTGACTTATATTGGATGAAAATTTGCTGAGATAGCAATAGTTTTTGACTTCGTGGGTAATGGAACTTTTCTTCTTTTTTACGACTTCAAGTATTTTCTTGTGTTGTTCTGCCAACAATCTGTATATCGTTGACAGTTGTTTTATTTTCTATGTTTATTTATGGACATCTTGATTTCCTTTCTTACGAAATTAAATTGTTTAAATCTGTATAATAATTGTCTAATGTGTTTCTGTATTTCCAGATTCTCCAAAAGCCCCACAGTGAGCTAGATGATTGAAATTTTGCACACGTATAGTATCGACTGCGGGTTAGAATTAAAAGGAGCCAAATTTTCCCCCTTCACGAAGCAGAAAGATAGAAGGTTGGGAAAATATTTTCAGACCCCGTAGAAGCCTACCCGGTGACATAGAAGGCTGACTCTTCACACATTTATAGCATCGACCCCGGAGCAGAACCAAATAAAACTGGATTTCTATTTCCCTCACAGGAGCGAAAAAATGAGGAGGAGGCGTTAAAGTTATTACATATATGCGAATTCGATGACATAGAATACTGGATTTTTTCACATTTATAGTATCGACCACGTGTTTGAAGGACCCGGATTTCCGATTCCGCCACACACACATTCTAACAGAGTTAGAGAAAAAGGATGGTTACGAAAAGCCTTTTTAAACCCTCCTGAATTCCTTCTCCTACACAGTAACCTAGAAGGCTTAATCTTTGCACACGTATCATATATTTTATAGTATCAACCACGGGACAAAGCTTAACGGAGCCGGATTTTCTATTCCTCCCAACACACACACTACCAGAGTTAAAAAAAAAAGTAGGTGGTTATGAAGAGCCTTTCCAAACCCTCTTGAAGTATCCCCCCCCCCCCCACGGTAATCTAGAAGATTTAATCTTTGCATACTTATATACCTTATAGAATCAACCACGAGCAGAACTTAACAGAGTTGGATTTTCGATTCCTCCCAGCACGCACACTACCGGGATCGAAGAAATTGAGTGGTTATGAAAAGCCTTTACAGACTTTTATAAAGTCTCCACCTCCACGGAAACCTAGAAGGCTTCATTTTTGCACACTTGTAATACTACATCTTATAGTATCAACCCCGGGGCAGAACTTAATGGAGTTGAATTTTCGATGTTCCTCCCGTAGCGGGCAAATGCGTGGGGTGCGAAAAGTTTTTCGAAACCCTCAAGAAGACCCTCAATGATCTAGAAGGCTAAAACTTTGTACACTTATAATATCGATCACGGAACAGAATCTAGCTGATAGCTGGAGTTTCAATTAAGACGACTATTTTCAACGCTAAGCGCTATACATTGCAAAACAAAATAAAACTTATTAAAATAATTTGCCACGTAATTTTTAACAGCATTAGTGTCCCTGCCTTTCGGAAGCTTGAATACTAGTTTAATATAAAAACATAAAATTGGAGACGTTTAAAATCAATTTCCAGGTAGGCTGAGGTAGCTGATTCCCCAGAAGAGTATCTATTCTCACCAATATAACTATCTCTTATTGTTTTTATTACAATTTTTACCCATCCAAATAGGTGAAATAGAAAACAAATCAGCCAATAACATATCAATTAATTTTGTCTCTGAAGCTGAATTCAAACTTTGTCTTTTTAATTAGCCGCTGCGAAGGCGTCCACTGAATTGTACCATGATAGAAGAACATCGCTTAATGAAAATTCCAGATAAACAGAAAGCTGCAAATGACAATTTAGTTTAAACGAGGTTTTAAAAGAAAATGTTATGAAAATGAATTCTGCGTTTAAAACATCGCTCATTCCTGGTGACAAATTGAGACAGTTGTTTAATTTTTTAATGAAAGTTACAAATAAGTTCCGGAAAATAATAATTAATTATTTGTCACCTTTAGAAATGAAACAAAAGCTTTTGGTATTTATTTGACAATGCTTCCGTTGTCAGAAAACTGTTTTATTTTATCTTTAGCTGTACTAAATATAAATACCAGAAGGGATAGCAATTGGATAGGGTCTTGCATAATTTTTGTAAAATCAATACGACAAAATTTTGCAATTTTAACATTATAGTTTAGTATTATGCAATCAAGGCATTTTTAAAAATCTGTCAGAGTTCTTTGATCCACTAATTTGTATTCTATCTAAACCCCTAATTGAACCGTAGTTCTAGAGAACAAGTAAAAAACAAAAAAATATTCAATAATGAATAAGCAACTACATTTCCTCAGCGGATTGAATTAAATATAAAATATTATTTATGCTATATTTATTTCAACAGACAGACAAAATATACAGCAAAATGTGTATTCTGCGTGTTTTACTAATGGCTATTTCTTTATCAGTAATTTAAAAAACTTTAAAATTACGTAATACTCATCGAAAACAATTAATAAAATTACTGCAAAAAGTGTATATGTATGAAAAAAATCTTTAATAAGCTGAATTAAATAAGCAGAATAAAATCTAAGTATAACGGTATCAACTGGTTTCGGAAACCAAATAGTTTCTTTTTTAAAGACTAGAGGGTCTCCCCCGCCCCCTCTGCTCGTTACTCTTGATAACCTCCGTAACTAGTTTCGCATACTAAATTACTAATCGTAATATGATAAAAGTAAGAAATTAATCTTCTATCGAGTTCTTCTAATCTACTGTAATTATCTCTTGCTGTCGGTACGTATTACTATTCCATTGACTATTATGTTAAAGATATTTCTTAATTGGGCAAATATTAACTCACATTCTATACAAATGGTTTTGTCAATCGGCATAAGATAGGTCATCTTCTTTAGCATGTTTTAATCAGTTGAATATGTCAAATAGATTATAAAGAACAGCATTTTAAATGAAAAACTTTCGGAAGTTCGATGATTTTTTTCATTCTTTCGTAGTTAACATACAAGCGGGAGCAGGAAAAATCCGCAGCCTATAGGTATGCTTATAGGAAAAAGATCTTACATTTCTTCTTATTAGCAAGACTATCAGATATCTGATGTCTGCAGCACATGAATTTCTGTACAAGCTCAAATTTATTTTATCTTTCATAATTCATTAAATGGAGATTAATTACCTAAAATGACACATATATTTTTTTGATATTACATCTAATTTGCAGTTTTAATAAGCCTACTTTTATAATTTGACAACTTAATGCAATTTAAAACGCCACCAGCTTCTCAAAATACCAAAAAACTTCAATATCTTGAGAGCGGTTCATCTTAAAGTAATGGGACATTGTCCGTTTCGTCGTCAAAAATTACGTAGAAAATTTTACATTTAATTAATATAGTTACGTATATTTAATATTTTATTTCCGATTTTGACGATTTTTGCAGGCCATTTAAAAAAATGGTTCTGTTTTTCTGAATCATGCCAAAATCTAATCAACACCGTTAAATAGGCGAATGATTTAATTAAGAGGTGCATATATTTTGGTAAAATAAAATAATGCATATTATATAAATTGAGAAATTATATTAATCATTTGAAAAATTGTAGGTCCTCATTTGCTAAATGGTTAAAACAACTCTACTAGTCCTACAAACAAGAAAAACTAACAGGGCCTCCCCTTTTTGTTTGGGGGCCCAGACGTACTGTTACGCATTCTGTTAAAATCATGTTAGATGCACTTCTTTCGGAGAATATATATATATATAGCATTAGTCTCAGAATCTATCTATATTAGTCTCGGAAACAAAGTCGTAACAACACATGAGGGAGTTACAAATAGCATTCATTGATAAAACAATAACTAAACATAATCTCTTAAAATCGCCATATATTTGTAAACAATTTGCTTGTCAATATCAACACATACAATATTCATTTCAATATTTCAAAAAAAAATTTATAAATACGTCATAAAATTGTACACAATTCAATTTACAATAAAGATAATATTAGATAGAGCAATATAAAAACATATATATAATGTATTAAAACTACAAAATACCAACTCGGAAGTATAATGATACCACTTGTATATAAAGGGGAAGCAATTGATTGACTTCAAACGTACGATTCGGGTAAAAATAAAAAATAATCTGTCTTTTTTGCGAAGTTACTGCAAAAATCATTAACATCTAAAATAAAAGACTACATATGCTGAAATATATCAATTAAATGATTGTTTTCTATGTAATTTTTGACGACGAAAAGATTAAGACCAACTCCATAACAATAAGACGAACCTTATTGAGATCTTTCAGTGTTTTCGAAATTTTACAACGTCGCCTATTTGAAAATTCGTCTAATTGCCAAATGAAAAGGAAAGTTAAATAAAGCACGAATTCAGCTTAATTTCAAATAATTATCCATGTTATTTTGTGCAATAATTTAATGGATTGCGAAATAAAAAATTAATTTTTTTCCGCAGGAAAAGTCATGTGCTGCCCACATCAGATTCTTTTACATCCTAAAATAAGTAAAGCATTTACGGAAGTGCCCTGAATTGTCATCATTTGGTGGTTTTAACCTACAAGTGGGAGTAAAATTTTCTTTCACAACTGACTGGCATGCTAATAGAAAAAAAAAGAACTCATTCCACACCCATTGCATACACGCATTTCATTTTGTGATGTGATAAGGGTGTGATGAAGCTACACACACCCTCATTTTCTTTAAATTCGCGACAGTTTTTTCAACTATATCCATCTAAAGAAGTTTCATGGGCATCTTCCAAGGTCAAAGTTGATCCGCTTCGTTCTGGGAATCTGTAAGTAGCCCTTTTCAATACTGATGTATCACATTATCATTGTTTCACACCCTATGAATAATCAAATGTTAATAATAAAAAAAAAGGTGCGATGTTCAATATGAAGAAGGCTTGAACTTGTGTTTTTACATTTGTAAGAGTATGAACTACATTTTAACTCTGATTGAACTGTTTCTTACTTTGTGCTTTAATATTTATCACCTCTTAGTCCAGGAATTCGGTAGTATTGTTCAGTCTGGTAAAATATTACACCAAACTTCCGATGCCAACGGCCCTACCGTGCTGAAAACACCGGTTCTGGTTAGATCACACCGAAGTCAAGCAGCATCGGGCGCGGTTAGTACTTGGGTGGGTGACCACCTGGGAACACCGCGTGCTGTTGGCACATTTCGGAAGCGGTAGCCCGGTGGTTTGCGCGCTGGATTTGCACGCTGCCACAATTGCCGCCGTGTTCATGAGGAGTACGATCACGTTAAACATGTGGGTCCGTAAGTCCTTCCGAGAGGTTGGTGGTAGGAGAAGGAGGGTACGGTCCCTGTGGATGCCTCCCCCACTGGGTTCCGGTCTAAATTGGGTGGCACTTCCCGTTCGTCCAAACGGTTACCTTACACCTTTCTGGTAGGTCGGACGGTCTGGGTCTCAACAACAACAACCATACTTCCGATAATCCGGCACATTCGGAACTTCAGCGGTGCCGGGTTACTAAATTTGCCGAATTATTGTGTACCAAACTAAAATGAGGCAGAAAATGGGAAAATTAATGTAAAACAAAGTAATGGGCAACAAATGCGATATTTAATTAGCTAAACGGTCACACAGATTGGATTACACTGTATAGTATGTGAAAAATATTTAAATTACTTTTTAAATTATAGGGAAATAATTATAAGGAAAATATTTAAATTATTTTTATAAACAGGTATCTGCATATAAAATCATTTAGCCAATATAAATGTACCTCAGTACAGGCGAACGGACCCGAATGTCGTTCAAGAGGCATGCCGGTCTATCTGATGAACCGAACCATTGAACGCCAGATTAACGGAAGTTTACTGTACTTTACAATTTCTTCTAGAAAGCCTAAATAGAGACATTCTTAAACTTTTATCTAAATATTTTAACATTTTGAGATGCTTATGATAATTCTTATTATTTCTTATAATAATTCTTATTATTATGGAAATTTAAATCAGCCTTGCAGTACTTAACTTCTGAATATTGCAATACTTCATTTTTTGGCTTTAACATATTGCTTTTCAGGTTTCTTTCCCATTGCTCTTGACTAAATATTTTACTAATCTTTGCAGTCAAATCAAAATATTATTCCATACCAAGTTTATGAGATAACGCAGCGAGTGCTCACATCACGTTTCTTGATTACAATACTATAATAATGTGTTCATTTCTAGTTATCAAAAACAAGAAGACCAATTTATTAAACGCACCAAGTGCTGTCTGTATAATACTCAATTACAATTTTATCTGTCAATCAGATCTAGTAGCAAAGTTATCAAAACTGCATTTAAAAATGATGCACATGAAGTTTTACACATGAAGTTTTGCGTTTGCGCGCTAGATTTGCACGCTACCACAAATGCCGCCGTGTTCATGCGGAGTACGATCACGTTAAACATGTGGGTCCGTAAGTCCTTCCGAGAGGTTGGTGGTAGGGGAAGGAGGGTACGGTCCCTGTGGATGCCTCCCCCACTGGGTTCCGGTCTAAATTGGGTGGCACTTCCCGGCCGTCCATACAGTTACCTTACACCTTTCTGGTAGGTCGGACGGTCTGGGTCTCAACAACAACAACATGAAGTTTTGCTTTCTACTCAGAATCTATATTATTGACTACTTATCAGTTTCTAAAGTTTTACCCTTTTTCTTTTTCTTTAAAAAGTAAGACATGAATTTATACAGCAGCAGATGACACTGAATTTGTTTTAGTGGTCTTGATTACATATTCGAATATTAACACAGCTTCATATTAAAACTGATTTTTTTCTCCTTCAAAAGGTGTTTATTAGCCGAAGTCACATCACTTTTTATGCGGTAAAGTTTACTACATCATACTAAATTAAACCACCTTAATTTACCACAAAGACCAAATGGTGAATTCACACTTAGTTTTATACTAGCAGCATACCCGTTCTTCGTACGGAGTATATAATATAAAGAAACTTAAAATTCACAATGATGTGCACATTCCTATAGTATACTAAATGACATAATTAATCAAAATATTCTGTTAAAATATTTAACTTAATGCTCCTAAAAAGAAGTTTAAGAATATCTGTTCTTGTTATATAAAATTATCTTCACGGGCAAATCTGAAGAATGAAACATCCTGGCCCCTTTTGTAAGCAAATTTACAAAAAATATGGAATTGAATCAATATATGTAAAATAAAAGCGTTAAAATTGTATGGAACCCGTACAACTTATATACGCGAATGTTAGAAGATATAACCTGTATTAGTACATTACATGAATAAATTTAAAATATCAATAAATCCGTAATTTTAAATCTGAAGGCAGTAATTGATTCCAATATATGCCAAAATGAAAGTAAGAACTAAAATTATATGGGGAGATATACCGGTACTATGTATAATGTCGTAGATTAGAAGATATGGCGGAGTGTTAGTAGAAAATTACCCGTATTACAATATGAGTCTCAAATATCTTTGGCAAAATAAAACGGATGACGTAATAAATTGAAAATACCAATAATCCTCGTAATCTTCATACCAGAAGGCCGTACTTGATTGCAATATATGACAATAATATATGCTAATATACCTGTACTACTTATATTCTCGTAGATTAGAAGATATACCCTTATATTTGTAGAAGATTACTCTTGCAACGTGCAATATATGAGTTTCAACAATATTGAGTTTCAACAATATTTTTTTCATTTAAATTCATGCTTCAAACAATTCATGTTTTCAGAAAGTGACTAGTTATCGCAAAAATCTTCTACCAAATTCAGAGATAAAGTTTTAATTCACTTTCACGCTTTAAACAAACGATTTCCAACCTTTTCGTTTGGAGGAACAAGGGAGTTAGAGAATAGAACTGCTAGGAAAATGTTTCGTTTTTAATTAATATCTCGATAACCTCTAGCCTTAGAAACTCGAAACTTGGACTAAATTTAAGTGGAGCTATTCTATAAGTTAAGTGGAGCTAAATTTAAGTGGAGCTCACAAAATTTCCTTAAAATCGGTTCAGCTGTTCTCCCGTGATGATGAGACAAACGAAAGTTTCGTTTTTCACTAATACCTCGAGAACCACTAGTCGTAGAAACTCAAAACATGGACTAAATTTTAAGTGGAAATGACCACTTAAAAGGATATTTTCCTTCCAGCCGCCAATTTAATTTTTCCCATGTTAACCTATGGAAAATAGTTCCTAACCTATATATTGTAGAGTTTTTAAGAGTTTTGGCCTTTTTTTGCCAAGCATATATGCTGAAAAAAGAAGACTCATGCTTTTTTTTTCAGTAAAGTAATTAGAAGTATTTTTAACATTTATTGAAAACATAGCATTCATTTTACAAATATATTAAAAATATTTCTAATTACTTTATCGATTTTTTGAAAAAACCTAAACCTTCCATTTTAGCATTTATTCTTAACAAAAAACAAAACAGCAGTAAAAAATCCTAAAAACAAAACGAGCTAGAGTTTAGGGAATATTTTTAATAGGTTAACATCATGGGGAAAATGAAAGCAGTAACAAGAAGAAAAATTTCCTTTTAAAGTGTGAAGCAATTCTGCTTGAACATATTTATTGAATTTATATCGAAATTGCAATCATTTCACAATTTATATTTTAATCCCCAATATGAGCATGTGAAGCAAAATTTCACTTAAATAACTTACAGATGCCCCTTCTATGAATAAAAGTCTTCCCAATTCCCGATATATCAAAATTTAATCTATATATTATAAGAAAATCAAAAGTACAAAATGCGATTGATTGAATCAATATACTTTAAACAGGGAAATTTCTAATATATTTTTATATAAATTTTCACACAATAAGGTTCCTTTCTGGTAGGTCGGACGGTCTGGGTCTCAACAACAACAACACAATAAGGTTTGAAAGTACTCAAATTTATACGGTCTACTTAAAATATTTTCATACTCTCATTTTTTTAAACACCATGAAAATTCCCCAACTTGAAAATTTTTGCAATACTTTCCACCACTGGCGCCCATTTTAAACTAGCGGCAGCCTAAGCTTTATGATAAAATAACAAATTAAGGATATCAACCAATCTCACAGGCAAAAAACAACCTTCTAAAAACCCTGCTCTAATTTCAATTTTAACCTTTCCTTTTAATTTGAACTTAAACTTTATATATTGTGGTTTTCTAGTTTAACACTAAAGCCGGCCCATCAGTGACAAATATATCAAGATATCACTTACCAGGGTGTATTGTTGAAAAATAGCACTATGAAAATATAGGCACCAACTGAAATAACCGAACTAATTACACTGGTTTATAAAATAAAACTTATTTTAATTACAAAAATAAAAATATACTTTTCTAAACTCATTTTTCTCGCAAGTCATCCGTCCCTTACATGTTTGAAAAAAAAATTACGGTGCTATTGATGAAAATGAAAACATAAGTTTGTCTTTGAAATGTCATCAATTTGACAATTGAACTGTCAAAATAATTATATTTTAAGTGTAAGCCATATGACGTATTCACATTGCATACATATATGAATGTAAGTTTTATAGCTGTCTAAAAAGAATTGCATGTGATAAATCTACAATATTTTCTCGCGGATTTGTGCACTATAAATGCAAAGCAAGTCCCAAAGTTTCGTTCACAAGATTTACTTCACATTTATATTACACTTCTTGTATTATATGTTTAGCATATTCATTAAGCCTGTGATATATTCCTATCTTTAATATTCAAAGTAACTTTTGCATTCTTCTATAAATTTGAGTTCAGTATGAAACTTCAGATATGAAAAACCTCCTCATTCTCTACTTTTTTTTATATAGGCTAGCGTCCTGTACGTTGTAATACCCTGAATTGAAAATCCTTGTAGTGTGTATAGTAGAAAAATCGAAACCTGCTCTTTTTTAGACCCCTATGATCACTGCGTGTACTATGCCTGGTAGGTACGACAAGGAAAATACGGTCCCTGTAATTGCCACCCACATTGGGCTCCGATCTAATTTGGTGGACACTTTCTCGGCCATCCAAACAGATACCTTACGCCTTCAGGAAGGTTGGACGTTCTGGAAAAAAAAATTACTGCATGTAACCTGCAGAATTTTGTTCGGGCGCCATTGTAAAAGAACTCACATCTCTAACCGAATTCTATCCAGACATTTTGCTAGTCAGACGAAGCTCTTTAACTACTAAGACGACAATCTCATCTTCTATATTAGATGTGGACCAGGGCCATCTATACAAATTGTGGACCCCCCCCCCCCTACAAACATCTATCACGCCCAGCTCTCGGTATTTGATTTCTCCATCTTTATGAATGTTTCATGTCTTCCTTGCCCTCAAAATAAAAAATCTGATGTGGACAGCACATGACTTTCCATATATAATGCAATGAATTTCTACTTTTACAGTTAAAAAAATGTTATTCTTATTGTAGATACTTATATTCTTTTCAAGATATTGAATTTTCTTCAATTAGTCGTCATTTTCATTGATTTAGCGTCATTTTTATCCATTTGGCGAGATTTTCGTTAACTTGGCAACATTTAAAAATGTCACCAAGTTGGCGACATTCCGCTAAATTCGTTGCCGAAATCTCGCCAAGCATCATGGACGGAGAAATAAGTTATTCTTACAGCGGATAAATGAATAGTCAAAGGTAGATCATCAGCTGGCCAGTTCGGATATCCAGGGTTCGATTCCCTGTTGGAGCAGCAAGGTTTTTTACATCGTTCTTGACTCCCAGAGAGCTGAAATTTGGCACATAGTTTCATCTTGTGGAGCATTTTCATCTATCTCATTTTCACGTCATTATGTTACGTCGTTACGTCATTTACGTACGTCATGACTGTGTTTTGTCCTTTTCATGCATTTTCTTTGCGAATTATCATGTAGTGTCGTCCGATGAAAAGTTCTTTTTTTTTTTAACGCGTCGATCCATGTATAATACTGCTTGCACATAGTTTTGAATGTAAGTTACGCCACGAAAAAGAAAAAAATCTGATGTGGGCAGCACATGACTTTTCCTGCAGATTTATATGCACGTTCTCTTTATTTTTATTAAATTTAATTCAATATTAATTCAATTTTCGTTCTTATTTGGTAACTGGACTCATTTTCAAAGTTGGCGTAGAGAAAAAATGAAAAAACGGAAATATCTCGAGAACGGCTAGTCCTAGTGTAATGGGGTTGATTTTATTCTTTTCTTCGTTAAAAATTGCATATAAAACAAGTATTTAAAGGATATATTTCAGCATACGTAGTTTTTTATTTTATATTTTGTCGATTTTTGGGCCATTTTGCAAAAAAATGCAGGTTATTTTTTCCGAATCATACCAAAATCTAATAAGCACCAGGGTGACCTACAAGCGACTTATCTACCAAATTTCGAGAAATTCGGACCATTAGATTTTCAGCTAGAGTGGATACAAGCTTTTGCGGGCCATTTCACAAAAAAAAGGCGGGTTCTTTTATCCTGAATCGTACCCAAAACTAATCAGCACTACATTCTCCCACAAGTGATTTACCTACCAAATTTTATGAAATTCGGTCGATTAGTTTTTTAGTTAGAGTGGATACAAAATCTGTGCCCAGACAGACAGACACACAGACACACACACACACACACACACACACACACACACACACATACATACACAGACGTCACGCTAAAAATAGTTTTTTCGTATTCTAGAGGTCTCGAAACGTGTAGATCCGTCGAAAACTCGAGTTGTGATTTTCGGCATGATTCCAATACTTTCCCTATACATTACCATGTATTGCAGGGAAAGTAAAAAGAAAACTGAAATGCGAAAAAATAAATTATGAGAAAAACTTTTTTTTCAACGTCCTCCACCTACAGAATAGCGGCGCTTAAAAAAGTAGAAAATAAAAGTAGAAATTAAGGGTGTAGGCAAAGTCAATTCAAAACAATAACGAATCTTATCATTATCTAAAACTGATATTGTGCAAAATTGTCGAAATTATTTCATCTGCCTATACCTCCACTTCCTTTCGACAATTTTGCATAGTATCAACTTTGGATAATGTTAAGATTTATTAAATACATAGTAGTGTTTAGAATTGAATGTACCTACACCTTCAATTTAATTCTATTTTTTGTGCGATTAAAATTTATTTTCTACTTTTCCTTGCCAAACTGTTGTGCAGTCGAGGACATTGGAAAACATTATTTTTTTTAAACTTATTTTTAACAACATAGGAAAATTGATTTGAAAGAAACCCTCAGGTGTTATCCCTTCAGCATCTAACATATAGGTAAGAGAAGAATATTCACACCGAATGTAAAACAGGAAGAATCACGAAGCAGGATGGTGTTTTGCTGGCGGGCAGAAGAGAGCGATGTGTGTCCTTGGTGCCGGTCACTGTCACGGAAAACTTTTGCGCACTTCTAGGTGCAAAAACAAAATAAGCATCCGCTAATCATAGATAGTTCATCAATATCCAGTGTCATTGAATGGTCCTGTTTCCTCTGGCTGATGATAGTAGATAAGGCAAAGTAGTTATTATGGTTTATTTTATTATTATTATTCATGCTATTTATGTTATGTGTTAATTGAATGAGAAATTATAATAACTTTGGTAAGAAAACTATTTTCATTGCTGTCTGATAAGAGATAACTTTATATCTTTGTAACGGTTGGGCCAGGTTTTAGTGATGTATTAGAAAAAATTGATAGAGGGCTTTAGACACATACTTCCAAATTAAAAGTTTTTAAAATTTAAATGCTAAATTACTTCATACAACTTTCTCCGGTGAGTGGTATTTTTAAGAAATTTATTACTAAATTTATTAAGAAATTTTTGGTAAAATTTATAGGAGTTCTTAGTTAAGTTCTTACACCAAATTTAATTACTGCTTAATGTTAGGAGACTTATATTTTATCAAATATTTATATTACATATTCTTTTATAAAATTTTAAGAAATCGCAGACAATCACATTTAATTACAATTACTATAAAGTTACTTCTACAAGTTTCTGCAAACATTTTTGAGATCAATCACTCGGTGAATGAGCTTTCTCGTTCTGAGACGAAGTGCTGTGTAAAATACTGTAACGTTATTAATTTGAAAGTAAAATAATTGAAACGTATTCGGAGGGTAAAGTATAAAGGAAGTTCTAAAAGGGGGCTCTTTATCTATTTTTAATTTATGTTATTCTTATATTTATACACTCAAACTTTACGAATTTTTGGGATTAGTATCTCAATTCATTCGTCCGTTTTTTCAAACTGAAATTTTTGGAAACTTGCACTTGTAAAGTCAAGACCATTTTTCGGGTTCTAGTTCTATTTTATATTGAATAGACTGTCTCAAATAGAATTAACTCGAACATTGAATAGATTTAATTCGAACTCAGCTGTAATGCTCATAAATAGAGGTTGGCATCAAAATTTACATGATCGTGCGACAGAATTGTAGAGTATACTTCCATTTTAGCATTAAACACAGTTACGAGGTATATATAGTACGGTAGAACGGGGATAGCTGGTCCATGGGATAATTGTCTTAACGCTGATTCTTCGACCGCTAGATGGCGTACACTGTAGTACATTTTATAATTAAAGGGCGCCAGCATTGCCATTTATTGGATCTTGATGGGTGAGCGTCAGTAAATCTTCTGGCCTATCCGCTCTTTGTTAACTATCGCTGCACACATTTTTCGCCGAAATTCTGCTCAAACAGTTGCGAAATATTTTCTGAAAAATAAAATGCAATGCTTAGATTATATTAAAACTAAATTTAATACCCAATAAAACATAGAATATATTTTTTATTTTAATTCAAAATATTTTTGGTGCTGCCATCTGCTATCGTAATTTAATTCATACCGAATATTTTTATTTTTTAATGAACATTTTTAAATGTCTATTCCTTCTAATACGCTATTAAATACAACAAGAGATCATATATAATAATGCCACAATCACGGAAAGGTAATTTCTCATTCTATAAATTTGATAAGAGGATCTGAATGTACATCACTGAGAACTGCTTTGTCTTCAAATTCCTTTGTCTTCAAGTCCAAGTTCAATTACGTTTCCGTGATTGTGGTATTATTATATATGATCTGTTGTTGTATTTAAGAGCGTATTAGAAGGAATAGATATTTAAAAATGTTCATTAAAAAATAAAAATAGTCGGTATGAATTAAATTACGACAACAGATGGCAGCACCAAAAATATTTTGAATTAAAATAAAAAATATATTCCATGTTTTATTGGGTATTAAATTTAGTTTTAATATAATCTAAGCATTGCATTTTATTTTTCAGAAAATATTTCGCAACTGTTTGAGCAGAATTTCGGCGGAAAATGTGTGCCGCGAAAGTTAACAAAGCGCGGATAGGGCAGAAGATTTACTGACGCTCACCCTGAAGAGCGTCTATCATTTCGTTTTCGACATTTGACATCGAAAAGTTAATTTTCGACGCTATAAGAAAGTATTTTATGTCTTAATATATTTATTCTATATTCTTTCAGGCACATATTGAAATATTATTTGCTACAGCTCGTTGAAGTTTATGTCTTTATGCATGGTTTACTGTGTTGCTTTTAAATGTTGAATCACTGCAAGTTCGGATAAAAGTTTTTTAGTCTAAAATGACAGAAAGAGGCATTCTGTCTCATTTCAAAAGGGGATAGTTGTCGCACGTAAGTGGACATTATTTGGAACCTGAACATTTGATCTCATTTCCAAAAGTGGCTGGTACAAAAAAATTACCCGAATTATTTGACAAAAGCGTGAAACATTTATTCTTATGGATTCTCCTGTGAAATGAAAATTAGAGGAAGAAACAACCATACAAAAAAGAAAGGAAAGAGTAAAGGAATAAAAAAAATGAAAAAAAAATTGCAACCACTAAATCAATGAACACACCTAACCAAAGAAAGAAGACAATTAAGCAAGGTACTAACCATGAAGAAGAAGATGATCATTCCTACTTTGGTGTCTGTGTAGAACATTATTCCTATAGCCATCCGAAAGAAGTATGGATTGAGTGCCAAGAGTGTGACTATGAAGATTGCTCTCCAGGTATAAAGCTATGTGTATCATAACTGTGACAGTGATAATTTAATAGACGATTGAATAATATAATTATAGTTGCTGGGCATAACCTTTAAGATACTAGATGAATTGCACTTTTCCGTTCCTTAAATGTAATTTTTATTTTCGTGTTGTACATGTTTTTTTAATATTTTTCTTCATTTTATTAAAATTTACTTATAATGGAATAAATCTTATTTTAATGCTTTATACAACAATTTTCAAAATATACAAACTAAGCAAATAAAACTTATACAAAGCAAATAATAACATTATTATACAAAGCAACATGAAAATAACATGAAACCTCCCCCCCCCCCATAAGAAATAAACGCACAACTAACTTAAAGAGTAGTGACAACTGATCCACAACCGAGGCAAATTGCCACATCATTTTCTTTTGCTGTCTTTAAAAATTAAAATTAATTATTTTCCACGTATATTAATCTTTCGTATTTTTCTATAGTTAGCCAAAAGATTAAAATAATGAAGAGTAAGTTTGATTCCTGTTTATGAGAAAAATGGGGAAAATGAAAATGTAAAAGCTGAGACAACTAACGCCGCTCTTCCCAATTCAAATATCGATCAAATTTGGCATTGCTATCAAACACAACAAAAACTAAAATATTCTTTAAAAAATATGTCTTCGTTCCAAAAAAACTTTGTTTCATTTTCTACCACTTTCTACCGACGCTTCAGATTTTATGCGAGTATTGAGTAGCATATTAATACAAAAATGCTCATTACTGTTCAACCTTCAAGGCGCTTAATAGCAAGGACTGGCTTCTTTGGCTTGACTTAACAACAAATGTGGCGCCCATTATTCGAAAGACAAATGTGAACGCACCCGTTAATAATCAGCTTCTCATTAATATTTAGTATCATTAAATCGATTTATTCACTGTGAATTCAGGATGCAAAGCTATTATTCAGGAAAATAAAAGACTTTTCGATTTTACTTGTTGTAATGATTACATGTCTCTGTGTTGAAGCATAGGACCATTTACACGACGAGTTGTTAACAAAGGTTGATAATTGTCACATATTCATTAATAGCACTTTCATTATATAGCACGCTTTGTCGCTCCTTCAGAGCAAAGACACAGGTTATTACTGGCATTCCATTATTAAAGTTGAAATAAATCTAAAGAATGAAATATAACTATTTGTGGTGCATTTTCTGTAATGAAATTCTTACAGAATAATTCTTTCGCGTTCTTGTATTTAGGCGTATCACTCAGATAATTTATACTATTAAAACGTGACAGTGGACGAAGATTAAAACGTGACCGCGGATTAGAAAATTGTCGTAATTCGATGATTAATCAGAATTAAATTCATCTTCAGGTCTGAGTATTTAATTCTAATTAACCCAAACAAATGCTTATTTCAGATTGAGCAATAGTACATTACTATAAATGCTCAAACTCTACTTGGCTACAGACATCAAAAAATGAAAAAATGAAGATAAGAAACATTAAGGAAATTTGTATTACCATGTGGCATGAACCCTTCTTCTTTCACCACTTGTATACGCGATCAACCTCAGCAGAATGAATTATCTTGAAGCACCGGAATGAACATGCCAAAATACAACCAGGGAGGCAGTACGAACGTTCACAGCAACACTCCCAGACCCGTCCAGTGAGTCAGAATAGGAGACAGGACCAGTATAAGCAATTCGAAATATGAACAATATAAGCAATTCGAAATATGAACCGAAGCCCCTACACTCAGCCTAGAAGCTCGCGCTTTTTTTTAGCGACGAGCGTAGCTATCGACCCGGAGATGGTCCCAAAATTTTCGAAAATGCGAAAAATTTTATAGATTTTTAAACATCTGTAAACAAAATCCTTCAAAATGAGGGTTAAAAGAGGGGTCCTTGGAAAACGTATCTCCTCCTACAAAAATATGTTTAGAACTTCCGTTTCAACTGTGAACGCGAGACAGATAAACTTCGAAGATCTCTCTAGAAGCCGGAATTTGCTAACAATGCGGCAAGGTCACAGGCATAGCGTCTCGCCCTGTGAACTGGGAATCCGAAAACACCTGTCTCTGACTCGCCTGAGTAGGAGTTAAAATTCCGAAATATACATTCGCGACTTTACCTGATAGATATTTGAATTTTTAAATATAAAATTGTAACATTATTATGCATTCTCTGAAAAAATCACGGTATGTTGATAAAAAATTTTGACATTTACGGCTATTCGACGCATCACTCAAAATTAAAATTCTAGAAGAAAAGTCCTACACGTAAGGTCTCCAACATTTGCCATAGTGAAGTTTCAAGTCTAAGCTCTGGAAAATTTCCACTCTCTTTGTAGTAACTTTATTTGTTAATTTTTTACAATTAAGTTAAAGATTCAATGACTTTCATTTCAAAGCTACGCAATGCTCAAAATTAAAATTCCGTCAAGAAATAACTGTTTTAGGTAACGTCGTCAAATTTTATCATCACGAAATATCATATCTTAGCTCTACGAAACTGTAAATCTTTTTCTTGTCACTTAATTTGATAATTATTTTGAATTAAATTTATGATTCAAGAACTTTCAAATGGTAAGTCGCTGTCTCTTGCTACTCGAGTTTCTTTCTACCTTCCTTTATGCTCTCTTCTGCATGAAGGAGGGTGACCGGTGAAGTCACGTGACTGGGAGAGGCGATTGGCGACGTGCTGCTATCAGAAGAAGAGCACAGATAGTAAAAATTGCAGTCCTTTTGAGACGCTTCTGACAATTGTTTGACAAGCAATTTTGATGCAATTTTCACGTTGTATTTTCTGCTCTGCAATGGACACATTCGACCTGCTCACGCTAAACTTGGGCCCAAAGTTGTTGCTTTAGGAATTTTGCGCCCGTGACAGAAGGGAGGCGGGGCAGGCAAAGATGGCGGGGATGGACTTTTGCGCCGTTGCAGAACTTACTAAAAACTGATTACTATAAAAACTGGTTGCTATATTTAGTGACCGCTAACACCTAATGGAGCCAGAATTACAATTTACAAGGAAGTGGGTTTCAAAATATCTTACCAGACCCATTAGAACTACTGGCGACCAAAAAGGTTGAATCTCTGCACAGTTATAGTATCGGCTATCGGATAAAAATTAAAGGTAACGGATTTTTCATTACCCCCCTAGTAAAAATTAAGGAGTTTTTAAATGTCTTTTCAGATCCCCAAGCAGCCACCTGGTGGCTTAGAATGCTGAATATTTATAAACTTATATAGTTTCGTCTAATGGACCGAGCTTAATCGAAATCTGATTTTCGATTTTTCCTCAGAATGGACGAAATGGGGGGGGGGGGAGGGGGCAAGTCTCTCAGAGCCCTCTTGAAGGCCCCACCGGGAACATAAAAGACTGAAACTAGATCACGGGACTGAGACTAACTTGGCCAATTTTCAATTGAGATAACTGTTTTCGTCATTAAACACCATACATTGTGGAAAAAAAAACTTATTAAAAAAGTTTCAGCTTAATTTTTAAGAGTGTTAGTCTTTCTTTTCTGACAGACTCAAATACGCTTTAATGGTAGGAAATAAGACTAAGTTAATGAAATAGTACTCCCATTAATTTTCAAAAAGTTACACTATTTAAATTTTTATACGAACCCTTAGACAAATTTGGTCAATCAAAAAATTTTTATTTTTAATGCAACAAGATTATTAAAAAAACGCATATCTGTATCTTTAAAATCAATTGAATTATGATAAAGGAAAAAATCTGACTTATGCCACTTTTCCGTACCATGTGAAAGGCTGTTTCATTAATGAAAATAGGGATCATAAACAAATTGACGATGGAAATTGTTTAGATAAAAAAAGGACTTAAAGTACTTAATTATTGAAAAAGTACTTAAAAGTACTTTTGCAACTTAAAAGTACTTAAAAGTAGTTGTTGAAAAGTACTTAAGAATCCGTGATTGCATCGTGAGCCGACGCGGAATTAGCAAAAAAAGGTCTCCTATGTATTACGAGTCCGTATCATCCAGTTTTATTTTTTTGTGATATGTCACAAATTTACATTTCTAATTTGATATATGGTTCCCATTCACAATGTTCAATTTTCAATTAAATATAACTCCCTCAATTTTAAAGATAACAGATATGCGGGTTTTTTTAATGATCTTGTTGCATTAAAAATAAAAATTTTCTGAGTGATCAAATTCATCTAAAAGGACCGTATAAAAATTTAAATAGTGTAACTTTTTGATAATTAATGGGAGGACTATTTCATTAACGTAGTCTTATTTCCTACCGTATTTTCAACACTTTTGCAATTTACATTGCCCACTTATCTCCAACAGGTAAAGAATTAAGGCGCGTTTCATTCGCTTTGGGATACCCTGTAAAATAGTTGTTTAAAGTGTTTGTGCCTTTCTAGACCTTCCAGAAGGCTCCCGGTAACCTGTTAGACTGAGTCTTTGCACACTTAAGTATCAGACACGTGACAGAACCTAATTTCCGATTTACCACCTAGAGGCGAAGAAAATGTTTTTTTTGCTATAAAAGTCATTTCAGACTTTCCTCAAGACCCCTGATGACCCAGAACGCTGAATCTTTACACACTTATAGTAGCGATGGGCCAACGGCCGTACCGTGCTGAAAACACCGGTTCTCGTTAGATCACCGAAGTCAAGCAGCATCGGGCGCGGTTAGTACTTGGTGGGTGACCACCTCGGAACACTGTTGGCCATCTCGGTGCTGTTGGCCATCTCGGGTGCAGTATCCCCGTGGTTTGCGCGCTAGATTTGCACGCTACCACAAAATGCCGCCGTGTTCATGCGGAGTACGATCACGTTAAACATGTGGGTCCGTAAGTCCTTCCGAGAGGTTGGTGGTAGGGGAAGGAGGGTACGGTCCCTGTGGATGCCTCCCCCACTGGGTTCCGGTCTAAATTGGGTGGCACTTCCCGGCCGTCCATACAGTTACCTTACACCTTTCTGGTAGGTCGGACGGTCTGGGTCTCAACAACAACACTTATAGTAGCTTTTCCCGGCCTTCCATCTTGTTACTCTATGTCTTCGGATGAGTCGGTTGGCCTGGGCTTTCGACACTTATAGTATCGACCATCGGACCGAACCTAATAGAGCACGATTTTCGATTTTTTTTATTAGGGGTGGACCATAGACATATATAGTTACATAGACATATATCTTTTACATATATGGGGTGGACAAAAAAAAGGGATGTAAAGTCGCTCAAAACCCTTCCAAAACCCAATATAATCTAAGAAACTGAAACTCGACCACAAGGCAAAACCTAACTGGAACAATTTTCGATTGAGACGACTATTTTTGATAAGATGGTTATTTTTAACGCTAAGTACCATACATTGTTAAACAAATAAAAACTTATTACAGCTTAACTTTTTAAAAGTTGTAGTTTCCCGTCTTTGGCAGGCTTAAATACTAGTATAGACATAAAATTTTATTCTATGAATTAACTCAATGTTGCTAGAATAACAAATCTTCCCAACTGTGGTAGTCGCAATTGTGCGTACACTCTGCAATCATCCTCATCCTATCTCTGCTCAACGATTTTTGCCTTGTCTGCTGTTTATCAGTATACAATAAACGTTGGCCATGATGTAAAAACTTTACACTGCTTGAAGTTCTGGAAATTTTCCAGTGAAGTAAGTGAAGTAATTTTTGGCTCACCCTTCAACAATGACAAAGGAGTTCAAAAATTCTTCCAAACAAATTTCACAATTCCTTGCAATATGGAGTTTTGCATCATGGCAGTTTTATCACTTGTCACTTTCTGTGGAGCTACAAATACCACAAAAGTAAACAAAGGATAGAAATAGGGGTCATGCTTGCTACTCGTTTGCATAAAACTTATTTTCATGTAACTGTTTCTGAACAGGCTCGCTTTTGATCACAGGCAAAGTAGGCAAATGCTGAGAATCTATCTGACGTATTCAATTTGCCTCTTTTACTATAAAACTTTTATGGGGACCCTGTGATTTCCATTTGATGTCCCTGAAAAGATTAAGGCGATCCTATTTATGAATGTATTGAATATTAGAATTAAATGTGCCACAAACTTTTGTGCTATGTGCTACAAACTAAGTTGTCGACTTAAGCTAACTTCTATATGTCATGAACCGGTTTCGTTCTTATGGTACGTTCGTATTGGGGAATACCCAGATATCTGCATTCTGCAATGACAGAAAAAAGCTTGCTATGCTGCAAACTAACATACTAAGTATCACAAATGAACTTGCTATGTGTCACAAACTAACTTGCTACCACAAATTAATTCGCTATGTGCCAAGGACAGGTTTCGCTTCTGTTAAACGCTAGTATCATGGAATAACCCTGTATCTCCAATGGCAGCAAAAGAACTTGCTGTGTCCTACAATTTTGAGAACCTTAATGAAACCCGACATATTCACGCCTAACACAAAGCCGGCTTTAAATGCAAGGGCTCTATTTAGAGAGGTTGGGAGACGGCTGCCCCCCCCCTCCCCCCAAGAATTTTTTAGATTTTATATTTCTTATATAATTTCTTGTCGAATTATATTTTCATCATTAAAAAAATTGTCTTAAATTTTGACCCCACCAACTAAGAAGTACTTTTATCCTCTCCTTCTAAGAAATTCTTGAAATAATGCTCCTGTCAAAATTCCATCGCAATTCAGTTCAGGCTACGACAGCCACTATATAAACTTGGCAAATTAACCTAATAATATATATGACGCTGTTAATATATATGACGCTGTTAATATATATGACGCTGTTAATATATATGACGCTGTACATGACGTTTTATCACCCCAGCTCCTTTCAATTCATCTAAGTTCATTGAGGCAAGTAACTATGCTTTGGATCAAAGAGGTAAATTTTAAGCTTATTTCGAAATACATCTAATAACTTTTCCTCTCTATACTTTTCACTCAAGAAGTTTCATAAACTTGGCAATAGTTCTTCATGTCAACCATTTTTATGGCTGCTACTTTTTGTAAAGCTGAAGAACTTGGCGTTTTATTTACATATTTGACTTTTATCGTATAGCAGTCCATTTTGTAGATCTCAAATATGATATTTACGAGTTTTCAAATAGCCATTAACGCTTCTAAAAATTTTCAATTTTATAATGTTTCCTTTATAGATTACTACAGAACACTCTTCATACCGAATTTAAACTATGTATCTTAAATATATTTTCTGTAGAATTAAATTTAAATCACCCTGTTTGAGAAAAAAACTGATAAATACGACATTTGCAAATTTTCGAATAATCATTAAGGTTCCTTATAATTTAACATTTTTTAATTTTATACTTCTTCCTTCATAGTCCACTATAGGACACTAATAATACCGAATTTTAACTGTGTATCTTAATTATATTTTCTGTAGAATTTGATTTAAGCCATCCTGTTTGAGAGAAAAACTGATTAAATACGACATTTTCGAAATTTCGAAAAGTCATTAAGGTTCCTAATAAGTTTAAAACTTTGAATTTTATAATTCCCTTTATAGATTGCTACAGGACACTCAGCATACTGAATCTAACTGTGTTTCATAAACATATTTTCTGTGGAATTAGATTTAAATCACCCTGTTTGAGAGAAAAACTGATAAATACTGCATTTGCGAATTTTAGAATAGTCATTAAGGTTCCTTATAATTTAACATTTTGGAATTTTATACTTCTTTTATATATTGCTACAGGACACTCAACGTACCGAATTTTAACTGTGTATCTTAATTGTATTTTCTGTAGAATTCGATTTAAGTCACCTTGTTTGAAAAAAAAAACTAATAAATACGACATTTTTAAAATTTCGAATAGTCATTAAGGTTCCTAATAATTCTAAAATTTTGAATTTTATAATTCTTTCTTTATAGATTGCTACAAGACACTCAGCATACCGAATTTAACTGTGCATCATATTTTCTGTAGAATTTTGCTTAAGTCACCCTGTTTGAAAGAATATGACATTTGCGAATTTTCAAATAGTCATTAAGATTCTTTAAAATTTGAAAATTTTAATTTTCCTTTATAGATTACTACAGACCACTCAACATACCGAATTTTAACCGTGTATCTTATACATATTTTCTGTAGAATTTTGATTTCAGTCACCCTGTTGGAGGGAAAAGCTGTAGAAACTGATAAATACAACATTTGAGAGATTTCGAATAGCCATTACGGCTATTTAAAATTTCATAAGTAAGACATTTCATAACACTTAACATTACGAATATTAAATGTCTATCATTAATAGTCGGCTTTAGAGTTAAGTGCTAAATTGGAAATTTCATATAAAAACAAAATGTACTATCTTTAACGCTTTGATACAAAAAATAAAAATGTCTGGGATAAAATAAACCAAATTAATAACGTTTTGTTTTACCACACCTACCTGTCAGCAAATTTAAAAATCAACATTCTATTCTTCTTAGTTTTCTGAAGTACAGATGGATTTAAAAGCTACTTGACGGCTCGTATTGTAAAAGGTGTCCGTCAGACAGAGGCTTCAGAATTGCATGTAAAATTTTTGCACAGAACGTGGCTGATGCTTTGTCGCGCGTCTAAATTATTACCAGCATCAGCTTTATTTATTATGACAGCATGTAAAACTATTTACACTAATTTATCATGTGATAAAGATCTTCTCTCCCTAGCAAACATTTGAATGTATATGATGTGTAATAAATATACTCCATAACAAAAAAATCGACGCACCGAAGGAGTTGCCAGATTGTAATGAAAGTTCGTATGCAAGGACATTTTGAGCGAACATGCAAATGAATAAAATTTGGTGTCCAATGAATAAATAGGGAGAGCTCCAGCGCATCGGAACTGCGCATTCAGCAGGTGTGTATCTGGGCAGGTGTATATCTGCAGGTGGGTATATTCTGGGGTGCCATCTCCATTGATAGCCGGGCCCCTTTCGTAGTCATATCTGGCAAACTGACAGCACAGCGGTACGTAGACAACATTATACGACCGGTTGTGTTACCGTTCCTTTTGCGACACCCCGGACTTACTTTTCAACAAGATAATGCCCGGCCGCACAAGGCACGCGTTGCTATGAATTGCCTTCAAGCTAGCCCAGCACTTCCTTGGCCAGCTAGGTCTCCTGATTTCTCTCCCATAGAGCACATTTGGGACGTTATGGGAAGGCGATTGTAACCATCCCGGTATGCTGACGATTTAGCCCGTCAGTTGGAGACAATTTGGCAAAACCTTCCGCAGGACACCGTCCGTGAACTATATCAGTCTATGCCACGCCGGGTAACATCTTGCATCCTGGCCAGAGGAGTACCAACGCCATATTGACTTCCTCCCTTTGTATACGGTCAAACTCTAAATCATTAAATTGTTCTGAAATTTTAATCGTTTCTTTTTCTATGTATGTTCTTCACATCCACCAATTTTTATCACAATCGGACAACTCCTTCTTGGTGCGTCTATTTTTTTGTTATAGAGTGTATATGTTTTAAGGAAAATTATAGTTATTCGATCAAGTATTTTAATCGATATATTTAATCGATCAGCATCAGTCAAGAAACTCCCGAGTTATAAAGAGCGATAATGTAATATCGAGAAGACTAATTGAGAATAATTTAATATCGGGAATACCATTCGAGATTTTAATATTGCGAAGACTAACATTGTTATTCAGTCCTGTACAAATTCTAAATTAAACGCAAAGTTTTGAGAATAAATTGATATAGTGTTACACTATAAAATATGTTTTTAACAAAAGAATTAATAATGGCGCATTAATATTACAACTTTTAAAATTAAGTATTCAATTTATAAAATATATTCTTTTTAATCTATGAATATTTCTTAAATGCTTTATTTTTTTATAATAACTAAGAGAAATAATGATTTTTGCCTCATTACATTTAAATTTATATTAGAAAATGAAGTAGGCCCATTAAATCCGCATTTTATCCCGTATAAATTATTAAAATAGTTTTGCCTTAAGTATGCCAAGAAATCAGATAGTTTGATAAAGTTGCTTGAAATTCTTTAAGAGATGACGTAGCTTTATGTACATATTGCGATAACGATTTCTATTACACAAAATATTTTTGGACATTCCTAAGGGTGAAATACTGTTGATTTATATGGTAATATTCTTTTGCTAGAGTTTTAATGAAATTTCGATTATTTTGTTCTAGTTCGATCATAAAAAAATTCAATAAGAATATGTGAATTAATTCTGCTTCAAAAATTTTAGAATTTAATAGAGGCTTACATTGAATGTTTTAGATTCGAGCGGAAATTAAGTTCTGAGCTTCAATCGTTTAATTTCTAAGATATGACGCTTGATATTACCAAATATTTTTCCTTCTTAGGGTCGAGTATAAAAATGATTATACAGGTACTTTTACTTTTTATATATACATTGTATAGTGTATAGGGGAAAGTATTGTGACGGGATCGAAAATTCAAATTTGAATTTTCGAGGGAGGAGCATGTTTTAGGCATCCCTGAACTCGAATCGAACGTTTTTGAAGTGATGTCTCTGTATGTGTGTGTATATATGTGTACGTGTGTGTATGTGTGAGTGTATATGTGTATGTGTGTGTGTCTGTGAGCCTCTGGATGAGATATCTCATGAACGAATGGAGCGTTTCGAACAAAATTTGGTACAAATATTACAGTCAGTGAATACTGGAATCCTGTTGATTTTAAACCGAATCGAATGCTCAGAACAACACCACCAAATGTTTGAATGAAATTTTGGAAAAATAATTAAAAAATCAGAACTTTCAATATTGTTATGTAAATGATCATTTCTTACCGTTCTCAAGGTATTCCACGTTTCCAAATAAATGTATCAAAATAATCCCTTAAAATTAAAATGTATTTAATATTGTGAAATATGATCATTTTTCACATGTAATATTATGTGATAAATTTGTTAACATCGTTTTCGTGGATCTAGGTCGTTCTATTCCCGAGAGGACTTTAGATAATAGATTTGTATTTTAAAGCCTAACAGTTCGTCAAAGGTCATTTATAAGAAATACTGTTCTCTCTGTCTGCCCCGCTTGGGGATAAATTTTGCGAACTCGGCTACTAATTTGTCGCCAAAATTGCTAAATTAGCGAAAACGGCACCAATTTTGATAATTGCCAATTTAGAGTTAGAAGAGTCGAATTGCCCTGGATCTTTAACATCATTTTTTCATTGTGAAAGAAGTAAATTCATTCCATTGTATAAAGAAAGTCATGTGCTGCCACATAAGATTTTTATAAATGCATATTTTATCTATCATCTAATAATCAATAATAGCATCTTAATATATAGGGTTCCCAAGAAAGTCCTTATGCACTAAAACAACTTAGGGGGGGGGGGGAATGCACGAGTATACACGTTCGGTCTCTTTATAGTAAAGCGACCCTGTTCGATCGAATAAATGTAATTGCAGCGCCCCTAACGGAGAGAAAAATCAATAACATAGTTGTAGAGTATTTTCTAATGAGCAGTATCGACACCAGGGACGAATGAAACGCGTATGTGGAGAGCAATAAATATCTGTCAAAAATTCGTATCATCAGGAAATGCAATAATGTAATATGCAATAATGTAAAATGACAAATGCAATAATGTAATAAGTAAGCGGTAATGTTCTTTCTCGAATTCACATGTGCACTGTTGATGATGGGGTGCATTTTGAACATGCATTAATTACATTAGACTCAAGTGCATGTAAGTGTTGTTTATTTAAACATACCTGAATACGACTGCATTCCACCAATAACCTGTGTTATAGAAAGAAACGTGTCAAATAAAAGTGTAGCAGAAAGCATATGTTGTGTCAAATATATTATTTCTGTAATACTTTTATTATCGATTTCTATTCGTTAGACAATGGTCTAGAGCTTTTTAATTAATGTTTCACATCTATCTTGCTTTGTTGTCGAGTTGGCTATCTAAATTTTCAAATTATCCACGAGGAGCGATGCAATCGCTTTTATTCGATTGGACATGTCGTTTTATTTTAGATAGCCCTTAAGATAGGTTACCTAAGAAACCTTGTATACGTAAAAAATGACCATACCTTAACTGCTTTCTTATCTCTATATATAATTGTCTAACGTATCTTAAGTGTTTTTGTCTTTCCAGACTTTCCAGAAGCCCCCCGGTGAAGCAGAATGTAGACTTTTAGCACACTTACAGTATCGACTACGGTACGGAACTTAACTGAGTCTGATATTCAATAATCCACCCTCCTCAGGACCAAAGGAAATAAGGATTTTGAAGAGTCTTTTCAAACCTTCCATAAGCCCCTCGGTGAGGCAGAATGTAGACTTTTAGCACACTTACAGTATCGACTATGGTACGGAACTTAACTGAGCCTGATATTCAATAATTCACCCTCCTCAGGACCAGAGGAAATGGGGATTTTGAAGAGTCTTTTCAAACCTTCCATAAGCCCCTCGGTGAGGCAGAATGTAGACTTTTAGCACACTTACAGTATCGACTATGGTACGGAACTTAACTGAGCCTGATATTCAATAATTCACCCTCCTCAGGACCAGAGGAAATGGGGATTTTGAAGAGTCTTTTCAAACCTTCCATAAGCCCCTCGGTGAGGCAGAATGTAGACTTTTAGCACACTTACAGTATCGACTATGGTACGGAACTTAACTGAGCCTGATATTCAATAATTCACCCTCCTCAGGACCAGAGGAAATGGGGATTTTGAAGAGTCTTTTCAAACCTTCCATAAGCCCCTCGGTGAGGCAGAATGTAGACTTTTAGCACACTTACAGTATCGACTATGGTACGGAACTTAACTGAGCCTGATATTCAATAATTCACCCTCCTCAGGACCAGAGGAAATGGGGATTTTGAAGAGTCTTTTCAAACCTTCCATAAGCCCCTCGGTGAGGCAGAATGTAGACTTTTAGCACACTTACAGTATCGACTATGGTACGGAACTTAACTGAGCCTGATATTCAATAATTCACCCTCCTCAGGACCAGAGGAAATGGGGATTTTGAAGAGTCTTTTCAAACCTTCCATAAGCCCCTCGGTGAGGCAGAATGTAGACTTTTAGCACACTTACAGTATCGACTATGGTACGGAACTTAACTGAGCCTGATATTCAATAATTCACCCTCCTCAGGACCAGAGGAAATGGGGATTTTGAAGAGTCTTTTCAAACCTTCCATAAGCCCCTCGGTGAGGCAGAATGTAGACTTTTAGCACACTTACAGTATCGACTATGGTACGGAACTTAACTGAGCCTGATATTCAATAATTCACCCTCCTCAGGACCAGAGGAAATGGGGATTTTGAAGAGTCTTTTCAAACCTTCCATAAGCCCCTCGGTGAGGCAGAATGTAGACTTTTAGCACACTTACAGTATCGACTATGGTACGGAACTTAACTGAGCCTGATATTCAATAATTCACCCTCCTCAGGACCAGAGGAAATGGGGATTTTGAAGAGTCTTTTCAAACCTTCCATAAGCCCCTCGGTGAGGCAGAATGTAGACTTTTAGCACACTTACAGTATCGACTATGGTACGGAACTTAACTGAGCCTGATATTCAATAATTCACCCTCCTCAGGACCAGAGGAAATGGGGATTTTGAAGAGTCTTTTCAAACCTTCCATAAGCCCCTCGGTGAGGCAGAATGTAGACTTTTAGCACACTTACAGTATCGACTATGGTACGGAACTTAACTGAGCCTGATATTCAATAATTCACCCTCCTCAGGACCAGAGGAAATGGGGATTTTGAAGAGTCTTTTCAAACCTTCCATAAGCCCCTCGGTGAGGCAGAATGTAGACTTTTAGCACACTTACAGTATCGACTATGGTACGGAACTTAACTGAGCCTGATATTCAATAATCCACCCTCCTCAGGACCAAAGGAAATAAGGATTTTGAAGAGTCTTTTCAAACCTTCCATAAGCCCCTCGGTGAGGCAGAATGTAGACTTTTAGCACACTGACAGTATCGACTATGGTACGGAACTTAACTGAGCCTGATATTCAATAATTCACCCTCCTCAGGACCAAAGGAAATAAGGATTTTGAAGAGTCTTTTCAAACCTTCCATAAGCCCCTCGGTGAGGCAGAATGTAGACTTTTAGCACACTGACAGTATCGACTATGGTACGGAACTTAACTGAGCCTGATATTCAATAATCCACCCTCCTCAGGACCAAAGGAAATAAGGATTTTGAAGAGTCTTTTCAAACCTTCCATAAGCCCCTCGGTGAGGCAGAATGTAGACTTTTAGCACACTTACAGTATCGACTATGGTACGGAACTTAACTGAGCCTGATATTCAATAATTCACCCTCCTCAGGACCAGAGGAAATGGGGATTTTGAAGAGTCTTTTCAAACCTTCCATAAGCCCCTCGGTGAGGCAGAATGTAGACTTTTAGCACACTTACAGTATCGACTATGGTACGGAACTTAACTGAGTCTGATATTCAATAATCCACCCTCCTCAGGACCAAAGGAAATAAGGATTTTGAAGAGTCTTTTCAAACCTTCCATAAGCCCCTCGGTGAGGCAGAATGTAGACTTTTAGCACACTGACAGTATCGACTATGGTACGGAACTTAACTGAGTCTGATATTCAATAATCCACCCTCCTCAGGACCAAAGGAAATAAGGATTTAGAAGAGTCTTTTCAAACCTTCCATAAGCCCCTCGGTGAGGCAGAATGTAGACTTTTAGCACACTTACAGTATCGACTATGGTACGGAACTTAACTGAGCCTGATATTCAATAATTCACCCTCCTCAGGACCAGAGGAAATGGGGATTTTGAAGAGTCTTTTCAAACCTTCCATAAGCCCCTCGGTGAGGCAGAATGTAGACTTTTAGCACACTTACAGTATCGACTATGGTACGGAACTTAACTGAGCCTGATATTCAATAATTCACCCTCCTCAGGACCAGAGGAAATGGGGATTTTGAAGAGTCTTTTCAAACCTTCCATAAGCCCCTCGGTGAGGCAGAATGTAGACTTTTAGCACACTTACAGTATCGACTATGGTACGGAACTTAACTGAGCCTGATATTCAATAATCCACCCTCCTCAGGACCAGAGGAAATAGGGATTTTGAAGAGTCTTTTCAAACCTTCCATAAGCCCCTCGGTGAGGCAGAATGTAGACTTTTAGCACACTTACAGTATCGACTATGGTACGGAACTTAACTGAGTCTGATATTCAATAATCCACCCTCCTCAGGACCAAAGGAAATAAGGATTTTGAAGAGTCTTTTCAAACCTTCCATAAGCCCCTCGGTGAGGCAGAATGTAGACTTTTAGCACACTGACAGTATCGACTATGGTACGGAACTTAACTGAGTCTGATATTCAATAATCCACCCTCCTCAGGACCAAAGGAAATAAGGATTTAGAAGAGTCTTTTCAAACCTTCCATAAGCCCCTCGGTGAGGCAGAATGTAGACTTTTAGCACACTTACAGTATCGACTATGGTACGGAACTTAACTGAGCCTGATATTCAATAATTCACCCTCCTCAGGACCAGAGGAAATGGGGATTTTGAAGAGTCTTTTCAAACCTTCCATAAGCCCCTCGGTGAGGCAGAATGTAGACTTTTAGCACACTTACAGTATCGACTATGGTACGGAACTTAACTGAGCCTGATATTCAATAATTCACCCTCCTCAGGACCAGAGGAAATGGGGATTTTGAAGAGTCTTTTCAAACCTTCCATAAGCCCCTCGGTGAGGCAGAATGTAGACTTTTAGCACACTTACAGTATCGACTATGGTACGGAACTTAACTGAGCCTGATATTCAATAATTCACCCTCCTCAGGACCAGAGGAAATGGGGATTTTGAAGAGTCTTTTCAAACCTTCCATAAGCCCCTCGGTGAGGCAGAATGTAGACTTTTAGCACACTTACAGTATCGACTATGGTACGGAACTTAACTGAGCCTGATATTCAATAATTCACCCTCCTCAGGACCAGAGGAAATGGGGATTTTGAAGAGTCTTTTCAAACCTTCCATAAGCCCCTCGGTGAGGCAGAATGTAGACTTTTAGCACACTTACAGTATCGACTATGGTACGGAACTTAACTGAGCCTGATATTCAATAATTCACCCTCCTCAGGACCAGAGGAAATGGGGATTTTGAAGAGTCTTTTCAAACCTTCCATAAGCCCCTCGGTGAGGCAGAATGTAGACTTTTAGCACACTTACAGTATCGACTATGGTACGGAACTTAACTGAGCCTGATATTCAATAATTCACCCTCCTCAGGACCAGAGGAAATGGGGATTTTGAAGAGTCTTTTCAAACCTTCCATAAGCCCCTCGGTGAGGCAGAATGTAGACTTTTAGCACACTTACAGTATCGACTATGGTACGGAACTTAACTGAGCCTGATATTCAATAATCCACCCTCCTCAGGACCAGAGGAAATAAGGATTTTGAAGAGTCTTTTCAAACCTTCCATAAGCCCCTCGGTGAGGCAGAATGTAGACTTTTAGCACACTTACAGTATCGACTATGGTACGGAACTTAACTGAGTCTGATATTCAATAATCCACCCTCCTCAGGACCAGAGGAAATGGGGATTTTGAAGAGTCTTTTCAAACCTTCCATAAGCCCCTCGGTGAGGCAGAATGTAGACTTTTAGCACACTTACAGTATCGACTATGGTACGGAACTTAACTGAGCCTGATATTCAATAATTCACCCTCCTCAGGACCAGAGGAAATGGGGATTTTGAAGAGTCTTTTCAAACCTTCCATAAGCCCCTCGGTGAGGCAGAATGTAGACTTTTAGCACACTTACAGTATCGACTATGGTACGGAACTTAACTGAGCCTGATATTCAATAATTCACCCTCCTCAGGACCAGAGGAAATGGGGATTTTGAAGAGTCTTTTCAAACCTTCCATAAGCCCCTCGGTGAGGCAGAATGTAGACTTTTAGCACACTTACAGTATCGACTATGGTACGGAACTTAACTGAGCCTGATATTCAATAATCCACCCTCCTCAGGACCAGAGGAAATAGGGATTTTGAAGAGTCTTTTCAAACCTTCCATAAGCCCCTCGGTGAGGCAGAATGTAGACTTTTAGCACACTTACAGTATCGACTATGGTACGGAACTTAACTGAGTCTGATATTCAATAATCCACCCTCCTCAGGACCAGAGGAAATGGGGATTTTGAAGAGTCTTTTCAGACCTTCCATAAGCCCCTCGGTGAAGCAGAATGTAGACTTTCAGCACACTTTCAGTATCGACTACGGTACGGAACTTAACTGAGCCTGGTATTCAATAATCCGCCCTCACCGGCATGCAGCCTGCAAAACTCAATTAGACACCCTAGAAACACAGCAAAAAAGAATTCTGAGGACGATTAGGAAAGCCTTCATGTTTTTAAGAAACTGGGTTATAAGAAAATATTTGAAAATTAAGACCAGGAAATAACAAATTAAAAATTACGCGTTGATTTTTTTTAATCTTCCTACTGTTTCCAATGAACTAATATTTAACTTGCATGATTATGATCAACGCAGGACTAAACCTCGTAAAAGAACTTGCTCTGTTCTAACCTTGGAATAACTGAAAACTCTTTTCTTTTATCTTTAAACTAATCCGTAATCAGGACTCGGAATAATTATATTATTCTGCAACCACCCCTGGAACTTCTAATTTTGCTTAACTTATTTCAAACATATGTCAACCCTACATTGTCAAACTCAAATGTGTACCAAAATGCCACATTATGAGTTTTAGACAAAATAAAATTGTAAAATAAATATTTTGAAACCCCATGGTGGCCACTGAATTAATGTCAAATAAAGACGATTTCAAAAAATGATACTAAGTGTTTTTCACTTATTGAATATAATCATTATGTATACTTTTATCTGAAGAATATATTTTGACCCAAAACCAGGAAACGTGTTATAAAATTCCCATAATCTCACACAAAATGCCTGATTTTGAGAAATGTCCAATTCATTTCAATTTATAACTTTTAGAATGTTATTATGATTTCAAATTCATTGACTATAAAGTTTTGAGAAAGCGCTACTCGATATGAAATTTAGCTGTGGTACTGCGATGAAATATCTTTACGTTTATGTGAGTTATAAAATATTTTACTCTTCCTCAAGTACCTAATAAAATCCAAGTATTCCACGCTATGGGGCGGACAGCAGAATCGTGCTCCAGTTGAAACTATTTAGACCTTTCAATAGATAGTGCTCAACGGCATGAAAAAAAATCAATGTATTGATCAAATATATATTCTATAAGAAATTCGATCGAAAAATTTAATATCAAGGAATAGGAGGAATAATATTCTACTTTTAAACCTACCGTAAAAGCGAATGATTTTCCGTTTAAGTGAAATTTTATAACAGATTTTCTTAAGAGAATTTTATAACGAGGGCTATCAAAGAGACGAAGAGCTGATGTAGTCATACTACCTAAAGGAGTATGTTACAGGAGACTCGTAGGATCCGTTTTGCTTGTTTCCCTCTGTCCAGACCGTCCGATCAACCCTAAAGTATAAAGTACGGAAGGCTGATAATGTGCCACGTAAGTTAAACCCAATGGGAATACAACCGCAGGAACCGTACCACCCTTCCGCTAACTCACCTCTCGTATGAACTTTCGGACCTACAAATTTATTGTTCCCATACTGCGCGTAGACACGGATATAATTTTAGACGGCGTCGAGGAATGAACACGAGACTACCGCGAGCAATCCTCCATTACTAATATATAAATAGAAATCCATTCCTAGGGCGTTATCTAGTCTGCTTGTCGTAGTTTGGGGACCCCTATCTTAAAGAAATGATAAATTAAAATATAAAGAACTCATATCCCAATTGGGATTTGAACCCCGGATCTTCGATTTGCCAGTTGACGCTATTCATTTAGCTACTGGGACGACAATCTTTCAGTCTATAGTTGAAGTGAAATTCTGCAAATTGATATCGCTAACGAGATTTAGTAAAGCGAAACCATAATTTTGCGAAATTGAAGGCTTTAGAAGAATTATTCTTGCATGCATTGTAAAGAAACTTGATGTCCCAGTCAGGGATTGAATCTTCATACTGGTCATTCGACACTCTCCTAATTGAGCTAATGGGACAGAATTGCACTCTCTTACCGTTGAAATAGACTCTGCATTCTCCTTCCTATAATGTTAAATTAACGTGCAACTTTACACTCTGATTGACCACCTCTGCTATTTTTACCTTTGGTTAGCCTCCTGATACTATTTTTACCTCTGGTTAGCCTTTTGATGCTATTTTTACCCTCCAGGTTAACTTCCTACTTGATCGTTGGCTTTCGGATTTGAAACTGGTGCTCAGTATCCCAGGATTCACAAAATCCGTGCTAGTTGTACTAGGGCCACTTTCATACCTCCGACATCATTGCACTAACCTACAGTGTTAATTTATCCAGGCACCATTGTAAAGAATCTTATTATCCCAGTCGAGACTCGAACCGTGGATTTTAGTACTGGCCAACCCACGCTCGCCCAATTGAGCTAATGTGAAGGAATTTTAAGTGTTAATTTATCCAGGCACCATTGTAAAGAATCTTATTATCCCAGTCGAGACTCGAACCGTGGATTTTAGTACTGGCCAACCCACGCTCGCCCAATTGAGCTAATGTGAAGGAATTTTAAGTGTTAATTTATCCAGGCACCATTGTAAAGAATCTTATTATCCCAGTCGAGACTCGAACCGTGGATTTTAGTACTGGCCAACCCACGCTCGCCCAATTGAGCTAATGTGAAGGAATTTTAAGTGTTAATTTATCCAGGCACCATTGTAAAGAATCTTATTATCCCAGTCGAGACTCGAACCGTGGATTTTAGTACTGGCCAACCCACGCTCGCCCAATTGAGCTAATGTGAAGGAATTTTAAGTGTTAATTTATCCAGGCACCATTGTAAAGAATCTTATTATCCCAGTCGAGACTCGAACCGTGGATTTTAGTACTGGCCAACCCACGCTCGCCCAATTGAGCTAATGTGAAGGAATTTTAAGTGTTAATTTATCCAGGCACCATTGTAAAGAATCTTATTATCCCAGTCGAGACTCGAACCGTGGATTTTAGTACTGGCCAACCCACGCTCGCCCAATTGAGCTAATGTGAAGGAATTTTAAGTGTTAATTTATCCAGGCACCATTGTAAAGAATCTTATTATCCCAGTCGAGACTCGAACCGTGGATTTTAGTACTGGCCAACCCACGCTCGCCCAATTGAGCTAATGTGAAGGAATTTTAAGTGTTAATTTATCCAGGCACCATTGTAAAGAATCTTATTATCCCAGTCGAGACTCGAACCGTGGATTTTAGTACTGGCCAACCCACGCTCGCCCAATTGAGCTAATGTGAAGGAATTTTAAGTGTTAATTTATCCAGGCACCATTGTAAAGAATCTTATTATCCCAGTCGAGACTCGAACCGTGGATTTTAGTACTGGCCAACCCACGCTCGCCCAATTGAGCTAATGTGAAGGAATTTTAAGTGTTAATTTATCCAGGCACCATTGTAAAGAATCTTATTATCCCAGTCGAGACTCGAACCGTGGATTTTAGTACTGGCCAACCCACGCTCGCCCAATTGAGCTAATGTGAAGGAATTTTAAGTGTTAATTTATCCAGGCACCATTGTAAAGAATCTTATTATACCAGTCGAGACTCGAACCGTGGATTTTAGTACTGGCCAACCCACGCTCGCCCAATTGAGCTAATGTGAAGGAATTTTAAGTGTTAATTTATCCAGGCACCATTGTAAAGAATCTTATTATCCCAGTCGAGACTCGAACCGTGGATTTTAGTACTGGCCAACCCACGCTCGCCCAATTGAGCTAATGTGAAGGAATTTTAAGTGTTAATTTATCCAGGCACCATTGTAAAGAATCTTATTATCCCAGTCGAGACTCGAACCGTGGATTTTAGTACTGGCCAACCCACGCTCGCCCAATTGAGCTAATGTGAAGGAATTTTAAGTGTTAATTTATCCAGGCACCATTGTAAAGAATCTTATTATCCCAGTCGAGACTCGAACCGTGGATTTTAGTACTGGCCAACCCACGCTCGCCCAATTGAGCTAATGTGAAGGAATTTTAAGTGTTAATTTATCCAGGCACCATTGTAAAGAATCTTATTATCCCAGTCGAGACTCGAACCGTGGATTTTAGTACTGGCCAACCCACGCTCGCCCAATTGAGCTAATGTGAAGGAATTTTAAGTGTTAATTTATCCAGGCACCATTGTAAAGAATCTTATTATCCCAGTCGAGACTCGAACCGTGGATTTTAGTACTGGCCAACCCACGCTCGCCCAATTGAGCTAATGTGAAGGAATTTTAAGTGTTAATTTATCCAGGCACCATTGTAAAGAATCTTATTATCCCAGTCGAGACTCGAACCGTGGATTTTAGTACTGGCCAACCCACGCTCGCCCAATTGAGCTAATGTGAAGGAATTTTAAGTGTTAATTTATCCAGGCACCATTGTAAAGAATCTTATTATCCCAGTCGAGACTCGAACCGTGGATTTTAGTACTGGCCAACCCACGCTCGCCCAATTGAGCTAATGTGAAGGAATTTTAAGTGTTAATTTATCCAGGCACCATTGTAAAGAATCTTATTATCCCAGTCGAGACTCGAACCGTGGATTTTAGTACTGGCCAACCCACGATCGCCCAATTGAGCTAATGTGAAGGAATTTTAAGTCCAATCGTCAAAGAGGACTCTCTAACGCTTGAAAATTTTTCAAATGGTATTTATAATTAAAATAATAAAAAAGAGGAGAAATTACTTTATTAACAAACTCAAACGAAGTGAAATTATGTCTAGATTAGTCAAAGCACCATTTTCACTATTTAATATTTCATATAATGGATTCCCCAATTACGTGTATCCTTCAACCTGTCTAATTTATTAATTTTATGTAAAATGTATGACACTTTCCAAAGTTTCTCGCTGAAACCAACATGTCAAGCAAGTTCTCAACAGCACCTGAACACCCGTTCCGGACATGCAGCTGGAGATGCGGGGGAGAACTGGTGAAGTTCGTTTCTCTCTTCTCGGTGGAGAGGTCGTTTCTCACTTCTCCATATTTCTGTATTCAGAATTTTAAGCAGAAAACTACCCTGTCAGTCAAAGTCTATTTTAAGTCTGCAGTTTAAGGGCAGATAATACACATTGGGTGATTAAATGAATTAATTCTGATACATGATTTATCATTTTGTGTTTAAGTTAAATATAAGGACGATAGTAAGTAAAAGCCACTTTGTACAAGGGATAGAGAAAATTTGAGGAACGCATTTAAGTACGAATACAGGGTGTCCCAAAAAGATTGAAACGCGCTTTTATTCTTTACCTGTGGGAGATAAATGGGCAATGTAAATTGCAAAAATGTTGAAAGTTAGGTAGGAAATAAGACTACTTTAATGAAATAGTCCTCTCATTAATTTTCAATAAGTTACACTTTTTAAATTTTTATACGACCCCCTTAGACAAATTTCTCCTAGAGCTCCAGATTGATGAAAATATCGTCATATTTTCAGAAAAAAAAGACGCTAAATTAGCGACACTGACGCCAAATTGATGAATTAATTATTTAAATAATTTAATATATAGACTGTGATGGATATGAGGATGCTATCAATATTGATAATTATCAATTTAGAGTTGCGTGAAATATAAGTTGATTAAAATAGTTGCGCGAAATAGTTTTGCACATTGTCAACCGGAAGAGCATGAAATGCACAATTATTAACTGTGAAAGAAGTAAATTTATTGCATTATACAGGGTGTCCCAAAATGATTGAAACGCGATTTAATTCTTTATCTGTTGGAGATAAGTGGATAATGTAAATTGCAAAAATGTTGAAAGTAAGGTAGGAAATAAGACTACATTAATGAAATAGTCCTTCCATTAATTTTCAAAAAGTTAGACTTTTTAAATTTTTATACGGTCCCCTTAGACAAATTTGGCCAATCAGAAAATTTTTATTTTTAATGCAACAAGACCATTAAAAAACCCGCATATCTGTATCTTTAAAATCAACTGAATTATGATAAAGGCAAAAATCTGACTTATGCCACTTTTCCGTACCATGTGAAAGACTGTCTCCTCAGTAAAAATAGGGATCATAAACAACTTGACGATGGAAATTGTTTAGATCAAAAATACGTTAATATGTGTTAAAAATTTTTATCACAAATGCATCTAAATAAATAATTGCACAGAATGAGAAAATTTTTATTTTTAATGCAACAAGACCATTAAAAAACCCGCATATCTGTATCTTTAAAATCAACTGAATTATGATAAAGGCAAAAATCTGACTTATGCCACTTTTCCGTACCATGTGAAAGACTGTCTCCTCAGTAAAAATAGGGATCATAAACATAGAGATCATATGAAGCAGTGGTACTCACTACGCGGTTGGGTATCCTATGTATTATCATCCAGTTTTATATTTTTTGTGATATGTCACAAATTTACATTTCTAATTTGATATATGGTCCCCATTCACAATATTCAATTTTCAATTAAATGTAACTCACTCAATTTTAAAGATACAGATATGCGGGGTTTTTTAATGATCTTGTTGCATTAAAAATAAAAGTTTTCTGATTGACCAAATTTGTCTAAGGAGGTCGTATAAAATTTAAAAGGTGTAACTTTTTGAAAATGAATGAGAGGACTATTTCATTAACGTAGTCTTACTTTCTACCTTACTTTCAACATTTTTGCAATTTACATTGCCCACTTATCTCCAAAAGTTAAAGAATTAAAGCGCGTTTCAACTTTTTGGGCCACCTTGTAGAATAAAAATGCAGAATACAGCTATTTTGACGATGCACTTAATCCTCTTAGTCAGTGCTAGACAGATTCACAAACCCAAGTGAAAAAAATAAAATGGTCAAAATCGTCTTTTTGACTTCGGGTTTGTTGGTCTGCCTAGCACTGGCGAAGGATATCCAGCTTATCCTTGAAACGGATTTATTCTGAATCGTCTATTTGGGCTTAAATACGTTGTTCAAGTTTTCCTTATAAAGACATTAATTATATTTTTCTTTTATTTTGAAACTCACATATTTAACTTAATATATAAAATAAAAATCTGATGTAGGCAGCACATGATTTTCCCTACATAATGCAAATACTTTGACTCTTTCAGAACTTAATGTACAAGATCCAAGGCACAATATATTTAGAGCTGAATTGTACATTAATATTTGACGCTTTTTTGGATAACAACTGAGATGACATTAGACCTCTAGTGCATAGCATTGACCGATCCCACGGGGGCATACATGATGTTAGCTATTTTTAAACCAGAGCGTCCAACCCAGATTTATCCATTCTAACCCAGACCGTCCAACATACCTGAAGGTGTAAGGTATCTGTTTGAGAGGCCGAAAAAATGTCACTTAATGTAGACCAGAAATCAGTTGGATGATATCCACAGGGACCGTACTGTTCTTCCCCTACCATCACCCTCTCAGAAAGACTTTAACACCTACTGACATAACGTGTTCGTACTCTTCATAGATACGGAGATAGTTTGGGCAGTCATGCCACGTCATACTGAAACTGTTATTGATGATCGAGGAGGCTTCATACAATATTGAATTTTGAAGCGCAAAAATCTTGTATGTGCAATGCAATCAGTTATTTATTGTAGCAGGAGTAATCTGTGTTAAATTTTATTTGAATTCCATGATTCCTAGTGTTGCAATTTTCAAAAACAATAGGCTGTTTAGAGAAAGTCTTCATACACACACATTTAATCTATTCCTCCAAAGAACCATCAGACAATATTATGATTGCCCGTACCACATTTTTTTTCTATATTTAACTTTATTAATCTAAACTGTTTATTTTGTCCTAGTATTGATCTCCAAATTCATCTTTCATCTTGTCAAGAACATCATACTTTGTTGGGAATCTTAAAAGATTTATCGATAACTACTGACAAATAATGAAATTTATCAGGATGCCAATTTTATCAACTCAATAAAGAGTTGATAAGATAGACATAATTTTTGATTGTCAGGGAATCAAATAAACTCTAAAAGAGAAGACTTTGATGAAGTGTTATTATTTTACCTATGATATTGCATTTATCTCAATGCTCTGACAATTACATATAAGTGCAGTTCTTAATTTACGCCTTTAAATAATATTTGCTATATAAACATATCACTATATATAATTATTTAAAATATCTAACATGTGTTTGTCCTTTCAGACCCTCCAGAAGTCCTCCCCCGTGACCCAAAAGGATGAATCTTGCAGAATTATAATATCGACTACAGTACAGAACCAAACGGAGCTGTATTTCAGATTTACCCCCCGGGGGTGGAGAAAATGTATTTTTAATGATTTTTAATGACTCTCTAGAAGCCCGCCTGGTCATTTAGAAGGTTCGCACCCTTTTAGCCTCGACCACAGGTCAGAATCTGACGTAGTCGGATATTTAATCCTCTTTCGAGGAGGAAATCATAGGATGTTTTAGATGTTTTCCAGACTATCAAGTAACGGTACAGTGGCTTAGAAGACTGAATCTTTGCACACTTATAGTATCGACCACTGGACTTAACCTACCGGAACCAAATTTTCGACTATTCTCCCGGAGTGGATAAAATGGAGGGAAGGTTCTAGTTTTTCTGAATCCCCCCGAAGCCCCCACGGGAAACATAAAAGACTAAAACTCGTCCATAGGGTAGACTTAATTGGGCCCAATTTTATTTGTGGCAACTATTTTCGGCGCTAAGCACCATACATTGTTAAACAAAAAAATTGCAGCTTAATTTTTTGAGTGTTATTTTCCCTGTTTTTGACAAGTCTAAATGCTTGTTTGTACATGAAACCCTCCCCTCACTTTAAAACTTTAAAATCCCAAATAATCGATTATCCATATATAGGCCAATTGTACAAGCTAATGCAAATTCGACATATCAGAAACAGACAGCAGAACAAATTGACGAAAAATCGGATATTTTTCTCTCGTAAATATTATGAATATGTATCAAGCTTTGCGTTAATATTTTTATGCAATTCAATATTGCAAATTCCTAAAAGCATTCAAATTTCGAAGAATATTATTAATACAATCTTTCAATGTATTTATGTTGAGTTTATCGATAACGAAGATCAAGGATTTTCTAGAAGATGTTAATATATCTCATTTTATATATTTTTTAAAGCTATATTTTCTAATAAAACCGAATCATATATTTTTTATACTTATGCAGTAAATTTAGAAATATAAATGAATATTATCAAAGGTGCACATCTGTATGTTGTACGCCAGGATTTATAACATTGCCCATACGCCAGTATGAGTCTTGCTAAGCGAAAAACTCAAACTCCCAACCTCTGGACATCGATATCAACAATATAAAAACCTATCTACTCATGCTTTGAAAGGCGATTTTACATAGGTAAATAGGTTTTTAGCGGAGCGTACAATTCGTACTCTCTGGTTACTGTAATATAAATTTCTTAACTATCCTAAATTAAAATTAAACAATTTTATATTGTAAATGTGATAATAAGAGCTGCAATTCAAACTATGAAATTTTCATATTTGAAACAGTAACATTTGCTCATAAATCTGCTGCAACTTTTGTCATCCTTGGCAACATCAAGTTCGTCACCTCAAAATCGAGCCAGCTCTGCTCGTAAACATAACAAAATAAACAAATACATCAGAACATAACATGATGCACAAATGCAAATTTGTAAGCAGATGATCTTTTTGGAATTGCTTGATATTCTTTCTTCAGTGTGTGCAAGCATAAAGATGAATGCCAACTAAGAGCTTTACCATGAAGTCAACATTTACAAAGAAATTAATTAGACATAGTCATGCTATTCTTCAGAAAATGGTGTCATGGACAAATCATTAACTAATTTGTAGAGAATTTTATCAATATTAAAAGTTTCAATGACATCCAAATCAAAAGCTGAAAAGCGCGCTTGAATAATAGAAGCCGAAGAATCATTAAATAATGCCTTGCTATCCAACAGTGATTAGCGGTTGAAAATCTAATAATTTCTTGATTTTTGACATAATTTTGATATTCATCTAATTGATACTTTAATGCAAGTTTAAGAAATTAGTATATCTTTGGACGCTAATATTCCTGGATAGTTTGCTGAAAGTTTTATTTTCAATTTTAAATTTGGATTTTTTATGCTGTTCATATCAATAAAAATTCCATTAATTTGGCAAATGATTTTTCTCTTTTTTTAATAATTCGAATTAATTTAAGAGGTATGAAAATTAAAAAACCCCTAATGCTCGCCAATTTTAATCTAATTATCGAGCAGACCGAATGCGAGGACTTTCACGGTTTTTGTACTGCAAAGGATATGCGACTTTCAGTCCAGATTTTGAGTGCTATTTTATTTGTGACTTTCTGATTTCGTGGATTTTAAAGATACATTTTCAAATTTTGGAATATAAAATTATTTCAATATTATAAGTGTGCTCTGAATATTTGTCTTAAATCGGAAGTAAACTTTTTTAAATAGCATATACAATTTTTATCTTTATTTTAGGCTTCGAAATTACTTTATTTTTTATTTCTTTGATCAGTTCCGAACGGTAAACTTCAATCAGAAAAAATGACGGGATACGAACTGAATGTTAAAAAAAACCCGAAAATCTAAATTTTAAACCAGACTTTCTAAAACGAAAATATAATTTTGAACTAAAAATAATTCTTTATTTTCTGCTATGACAAATTATTTCCAGCGCTCTTATTTAGGGCGTATCAAAAAAACCTATTTAGACCGTAGTATGTCCGCATTGTGCAATCGGCATGTTTGTGCGTGGGAAACACCAAACGGTGAAATAATTCCATTTCAAAACAGTTTATTTGGAAATTGAATTGTATTATATGTATCTGGAATATTTACGCAGCGGGCGCTTATTTAGGACCAGGAAACCACCCTGCAATTCATTCCACTGAGAAAATATTCCGAACACTTGAAACAACCTTGGATTAAAGTTCCGCAAAATATTACATAATGAGCCATAACTTGTATAACAATAAGAATCTATGAAATGTCGCACTTTTCTTTATGCCTGGCGTGTTTCTCTCTCCTTTTTCCGTTTAATAAGTATCGCAAGGTGATGACTTACTTGACAAAGCCTTGGTTGTACATTTCGCGTGATGCTAAACTGCGCAAGGAAAAGGAACTGCTTTGAAAATAAGATTCCTCCGTGACGAAACAGAGCAGTCATCACTCTTTCCCCAAAAAGCTGATAACAAGTTGAATAAGCAATGAAACTATTTAAAAGTTCAATAAATGCCTCTTTCTCTTTCTTTGGCAAGGACGATTTATCATCGTCAGGAGATGGATTTCTACCTTAGGACTACAGTAGCATATATTCAATCTTGTTGTAAGAGAGGTTCTGTTTCCAAAATAGATCGTCGAGTGAGAAAAAGAAGAGGGGAGAAAGACTCTTCTTCAATTTGACCCCCCCCCCCCTTATATAGCTCACGAACATAATGGGTGTGGTAAAAATAAAAAACTATCTATATAATGAATGGTCTAACGTATTATTTCCCCAGACCCTTTGATCTAGAAGGCTGAATCTTCTCATGTTTATAGAATCGATGATGGAACAGAACCTAAGTTGGATTTTTACTTCCCCCCCCCCCCCCGGAGTTCAGAATATGAGAAGGGATTCGAAAATACTTTTTAAACTCTCCAGAAACCCCTCGGTGATCCTCAGTTGAACCTTTGCAAAATTAAAGTATCGTCTATGAGAGTGCAACGGGCATTAGCCGGATTTTCAACCCCTATCCCCTCCAAAGGCGGATAATTTTTTCAGAAAAGTCCTTCCAGACCTTACAGAAACCCCTTATAATTTAGCAGTGTGAATCTTTGCACAGCTATAGTATCAACAGTGAGTCAGAACCTAACGGAGCCGGATTTTCGATCCCCACCCAAGGAGGCTGAAAATATTTTTTTTTCCGTAAAGTATTTCCAGTTTTCTCAGAAGAAGATTGAAACTTTGCATACTTATAGTAAAGACTACGAACATAACTTAATGGAGACCATTTTCGAGAAAGATGGTTACGTTCAATGCTAAGCGCCATGCATTGTTAAACAAAATTAAATTTATTAAAAAAAGTAAATTCGAAAAGTAATTTAACTACATTTTTTAAGAGTGTTAGTTCCCTGTCTATAACAGGCTAGCTATAGCATTAGTGTGACAGTTAGCCCGTTATAGACAGAGAACTAACACTCTTAAATACTCCCTTCCCGGCCGTCCAAATAGCTGCTCTTAGTCCTCTGGACGAGTCGGACGGTCTGGGTCTTCAACTCTTAAATACTAGTATTATTAAAACTAATAGATAAGTTCATACTCATAGAGCCCGTTTAAAGAGGGGTATTCCCAAAATTAGAATCATGCTCATTGCAGTATCCATGGACGCTACTTATGCGCTCTTCAGCAAAGTAAAACGGATATCTTCTTCTTCTTTGACCCAGACCGTCCAACCTACTCGAAGTTGTAAGGTATATCTGTTTGGACGGTCGGGAAGTGCCACCCAATTTAGACCGGAACCCAGTGGGGGCGGCATCCACAGGTACCCTCCTTCCCCTACCACCAACAAAAGCGGCAATAGTAGCACCGAAACTTGCTATAAGCAAACATTTTGCGAATATGTATAAGAATCGACAAATTCAGTTTTACCGTGCAGCCGCAGGCTTCAAATTTCTTCAAAATAGAGCTCAGGCTAGAGATCAGAACAGGTTCGTGGATCCTGTTATCTGCAGCGGTAACGGTATGGTCTTAATAAGTGAAGGTATCAACCGATTTCGGAAGAGCCGCTTTCTTCAGAATAATTGTGTCAACAGAAATGTCTTCATCAGACTGAGGAAGCAGTTTAACCGCTACTTACGTTTTTTAGATTTATGTTATATTAACGAAGCAAGGATTAATTATTTATTAACGATTAATTATTTTCCACTATTTCTCACAGCCGTTACAATTATTTATTTTATCAGATCTAAGATATTATCTGAATATGATTCAAATGCGACCAACCAACTTAATTTAAAAGCTCGTTAACGCACAGTTGTGCGCTTGTGTTCCCAAATTCAGCAATAATAAACGTGCACAACCTATAGTTCGATCTACAAAGTTTAATACAGCTTGCGGTTAATTTTAGTTTAGATCCCTAATTTCACTGTTTCGTTCAAATCCTGTAAAGCTAAGTTATTTAGCCAAATTTCGATTTGCTCATTAGCCGTATGCTTTGCTTTTGTTTGGCGTAGATTTATGTTTTGTCCATATATTTTATATTTAGTAAAATATTAGTTCAGCTTAAATATTTCTCGACATGAATGCCATAACTTAAAAATATGTGTATATAAACCTTTATTTACAATTGTCTTTTAAAAACTGTTAGTATAGAACAATATAAAACTGTCAGTATAGAACAATATAGAACTGTCAGTATAGAACTATAACAATATAGATAGACGTCTGTTAGCCTGTTTGTTTGTTTGCTTGGTGGCGGCGTAGTGAAAAAGTGTATGTAGTGAAAGCAACCCACAGCTACGAAATTCGGTGCTGGGATATTTCAGGTCAGGCCACAAGACACTTTGCAGCGATTTTTTTAAATTCAAATTACTTTTTAGCAATTTTATGTTGAAGCGCAATTTTAAGTGATTTTCCTTAACAATCATAAATATTATCAGAGTTTCCATTTTAACACCATTGAAAAGATCGGAGAAGGGTCTTTTAACGAGCTCTGTGTCGAATCCGTAGGACAATTCCTTCATATTTATTTTTTGAAATACATCGAAATGCTCGTTTTTAAACCATTCGAAAGTAATTCATTTTTAATTTCGTGCATCAACGAATTAAAGATTTTTTTTTTCACAATTTTTTTTTTCGCGCATGTGAATATGAAATGACATATTCGCATTCTATGGAAAATATTTTTATTAATTACTCTATTTCTGAATTTTTTTTTATGAATTTTTAAGTGAGTCTATGAAAGTTACGATTCATTCGAACACTCATCCAGGAAGAAGTTTATCTCTTTTGTTCATAACGCTACAACTCGGGGAGTGGCCGTTGCTATGGAGTTCTCATACTTTAAATACAAAATACAGGGATTTTCAGCAAGCAGTAACTTATTCATATAGCATTAGCTAAATTGCGATGTACAATTTTCTGTACGCATGGAAAAAACAAAGCGTGAGTATGATTTTTGTTCAGAATAGACGTTTCAGAAATTGAGTCGTCTTATCTGAATCTGTATTATTTACATAATGAGCACTTATTTATGATCGGAGTGGCACCTAGTAATTCGTACTAATAGTCAAGATAAGGTGACTGCAATGTAGGATCAAAAAGTTCGGAGACTGTGCTGATATCTCCAACCCTGATTGGAGGAGAGGGGAACAATTTTACCGTGGCGTAGAGGCACATGTGACGCAAGATGTGAAAAGGAAGAAGCAGGCGTTTTTCCTGAAATGCGTGCCAGTGATCTGTAGTCATTCGCGTTCGTCGAAAATGGTAATGGTGTTTGAAGAACAACGTGCGAATATCAAATTCTGCCAGCTTTTGGGGAAATCGTCGATTCTATTTTCGACGAATTTCCATTTTCGACGAAAGCGAACGACTACAGTTCACTGAGGCGCATTGTCTGGAAAAACCCTACACTGCGGACCTGCTTCTTTCTTTTCACATCTCGCATCACATGTGCCGCTACGCCACGGTAAAATAGTTCCCTTCTTCTCCAATCAGGGTTGGAGATATCAGCACAGTCTCCGAACTTTTTGGCCCTACCTTGTATATTTTACCAAATTGTTCAAAGTATAAATAACTTAACTGCTGAGGAGTTAAAAAAGCTTAAACAACGGAATTAAGCGCAAATTGATAAAATAAAGCAGCACACAGCTGTTTTGGGGATACGTTGGATCCCCCTTCTTCTATTAGCCCATTTCGTCTTTTTGACTTCGGGTGTGTTAGCTTATCTTGCACTAAAGAAGAAAATCTAACGTTTCTTATTGTCACCCAATGATAAACAGTTCCTTAGACCTAAGCTTCGTTCAATTAGATAAATTAACAAATTATACAGTGAAAATGCATTTAAATTTTAGGAAGAAAAAAGAAAGAAAAAATTTACATTTTATTGTTTTATGATACATTCACATTTTCATGTAATGTAATGTGTGCGAAAAATATATTTTAACTACTAGTTTAGCATTTTTAATTTACTGTTAGGACTTTTTTACTTTTTTTTTCTATGTCTTTATCTGGCAACCTATGAGTAGTGCTGGTAATGTTCGTTACAGCCAACTGAATATTTTGCTGCTTCAAAAATTCCCTGCTTTCACAAAATTTTTCTTCTCAAGTGAAACGCTTGTCACTGAAATTTTGCTACTAATATCTAACAAATTTGAACTTTCAAAATGCTTCATTGTTTTAATTACCGATCGCGCGAAAATATTAATTATTTAAATTTTTTAATCAATTACAAAAAAAAAAGGGGGAAGGTTGTACCTTTTAGCCAAAGTTAATAGATGATAGAATAGAATATATAAAATATTCTACGGACCTTCCCTTTTAGAAAGCTTTTGAAAATTTTCTTGGAACCCCTGCATTGGTTCGCGGAACCCTGTTTGGAAATCATTGGTATAGAACCTAAAAGAACCAAATTTTCGATTAAGACGACTATTTCCGGCTTTAAACGCCATATATTACTAAACAAAATAAAGCTCCAAAAAACAAAGTTGCAGCTTTATTTTTTAAAAGTCCAATTTATGTAATTAAAAGTCCAAGATAAAAATGTTAATTTTTCTAGCTTTGACAGGCTTAAATCTTACATAATAAAGCAAGATGTCTGTCTATGTGAGCACGCGCGGGGGCGTGTGTGTGGGTATGGGGGGAGGGATGTGAGTGTATGTGTATATGATGTGTTTGTGCGTGCGATCTGTAGTGGAAAATCTAAACATCGGACGTCCATGAAATTTGGTACACAAGTAATTCAAGACCTGGGAAGGTGCAGCTCAGCGGGATTGCTTTCTTAATGTTCGAATTAGATATTTAGTTATTTCATGTTTTAGCACGATTTTGTGTGATTTTCACACAAATCGGTTCCTGGGCGACCAACAATATTATCGGAGAGTTTCCTCTTAATATCATAGAAAAAATCGAAAATTTCTCTTTCAAACTGTAATAGACGAATTTTTATTAATTTTTTTAAAATATATACTTTTCGTGTGTTAAGACTTCCGAGGGAGGCGAGACCCGAGATATTCTCGTAGAGTTTGCATCTTAACACCATCGACGCAGCGGATTTTGTTTCGTTTGTGTGTGTGGTTGTTGTTACAAGCGGGCGTATTGTTAATGCTTTCTTTGGTTTTCTAGAATTTGCTGTGAGTTCCGATGTGATCAAAAGTTTGCATCTTAAATCCCGGGAAACGTAGGGTACACTTTCTAGTACTAGTATAAGATAACATTCTTTGGGGCAGATAGTATAATTTACAAACTCCCTTGTGATTTTTTTTTCTTAAAGCATATTCATGTATAAAGAGTTTTTGATCAAAATAAAAAAATATATACATCTTCACAATTTCTTTAATCAAAATTTATTTCGCATTCCGTTATTTAATGTTTAAGCATTTATTATACATTTTGTGGTACAATCTATATGTGGATTTTAAAAATGCAGCTGTAATAGTTTAAAGTAAAAAATTCATAATACTTACATATTTTAGATACATTCATCTAAGGCTCTAGAGCAATTCAGGAAAAAAGATTTGGATACATCACTTAAATATTTAAACAAAAAAAATGTTCATAATTGTAAACTTTTGTGGAATTCCTATTGGTCTCTTGTGCATAAACTCTTAAGAAAGTTGGGGGGAAAAAACTCAAGTTACTTTAAATTCTTTCTTACTTTTTTTCATTCAAAATCCTTCCATCATTTTTAAGAGAGAGAGAGAGAGAGAGAGAGAGAGAGAGAGAAAAAAAGAATTCGGTAGAAAAGGGGAAAGCACGAAGTAGAGAACGGATAAACAGAAAAAATATATAGAATACAATTTTAAAGTCAGGGAAGTAGAAAAAGAACCACGGCGATTGTTTAAAATTTCCGCAGGTTTCCAGGCATGCTTAGAAATAAAAGCATCTCCTGCTCAATACACCTATCCTTTTAAACTATTTTTTTTTTCAAAGGGTCATCCCCTAAAATGAAATAGGAAGTGTATTATTTCTTTTTTTTTCTGTTTTTTTTTTCAAATATCTACAACAAATGTTTTTTTGTTAGCAGAGATGAGAAAACTCAGTTTAAGTGAATCGAATATATATTTTTTCTGTTGTAAAATTTTACTTGAAACACTTATCGCCTATGTGTGTTAATAAATGTATTACTTAAAATATATAAAACTCATATAAAATTGCTCACATTCTTATTTTTCGACTCAGGCCGTTCGACCTACCCGAAAGTGTAAGAAGTTTGTACGGCCGAAAACTGACGTCCAATTTAGACCGGAACCCAGTGGAGGTGGCGTCCACCGAGACCGTACACTCCTTCCCCCTCTACCAACCTGTCGGAAGAACTTACTGACCCATGCATTTAACATGCCCGTACTCCGCATGAACACGGGGACAGTTTGTTCAGAGCTCAGGTGATTCGAGTGCAATCCACGGGCGCTAACCATTGGACTGTCCCATCCCTTCCCATTCTTATTAAATAAAAATAGGATAAACAATAGATAAAATAGGAAATGCAGAGCCATAGGTGCTACCGATATCACCTAAGTGGGGAGGGGGCACCACTGCCATTTTCTGGTGCGAAGGAGACATCATTCACAAGCATGGGAAAATCACATATGGACGGAGGCCATAATAAATATTTGTAAGGGGAGGGGACAGAATATATATCGGCGGTTCTAAACGAATTTAATGTATACAGCAAATATGTATACAGCAATAATGTATACAGCAAAAATTCCAATAGCATTTTAAATCGCATTGTTCTTCCAAAAATGTCAGTAAATATGTTTTATTCAATTTCCCAGTAAAAATAAAAAGGCATAAAAATCCTTGTCATCGTTATACAAAATTATCTTCTGAGCCAAATCTGAAAAATAAAACATCGTGGCCCCGTTTCTGGGCCAATTTATTTAAAATATGAAGTTGAGATATAATGATTAAGGATTATATAAGGATTAAGAATATTTTCCAAAATTAATATATATATATATATATTGAAAACATCACAAGTTCTTGTAACTGTAACCTTAATTATCCCATAAACGTATCTGATAAAACACCTTTAAAACCGATAAATTAAATTAAATTATTCTGCCGTATAAACACACTTGATTTTTTTTACACATTGAAAGAAATTTAATTACGTTAGTAGGCAACATAATATAAATTTCTTTAAATAAAGTTTTATCTCTGCTTAATGGTATTTTATGGGAGGTTTTATTTCGTGATTTTATTAATACCACGACAACCCCTGGACCTAGGAAGTTAAAACTCGGACGGAATTACCCTCTGGGAAGTAAAGAATAACCTTATCAAATTTGAGAAAAAAAAAATCAGTTAAAAACCGTAAATTTTTAAAACAAACACACAAACAAAATGTCTGTAATGTTATATACAGGGTGTCCCAAATAGATTGAAACGCCCTTTAATTCTTCACCTGTTGGAGATAAGTGGGCAATGTAACTTGCAAAAATGTTGAAAGTAAGGTACGAAATAAGGCTACGTTAATGAAATAATCCTCCCATTAATTTTCAAAAAGTTACACTTTTTAAATTTTTACACGACCCCCTTAGACAAATATTGTCAATCAGAAAATTTTTATAACTTCAACAAACTTTAACAAGCTTTTTCACTTCAACAAGCAATGAAGTTGTATTTATTGGTGGTGTGTAAAGATCCCCACAACGAAAATTAATGAAGCAGTAATTGTTGAGCTGATATATTATTGAGAAAACAAGGAATTGGATGCACGCTAGTGCTATACTAGTCCATTTATATTTATCGAGATAAGGTATATGCATGTTTGGGAATGCATAAAATGTAAGTATATATGCTTAAAACGGTTCTTTACAAAACTATGAAATATTTGTCAGAAGTAAAAATAATATTGATATAGATCAATATTTTTTTTTACTTGTGACAAATATTCCATGCTTTTGAAAAAACAAGTCAGATAATTTTCAGTTTCAAAGAAAATAAATTAAATTTATGGAGCTTTATACGTCTATTTTCTTTCAAAGAAATCTTGCGATTTTACATTCAAAATATTAAAATTAATTTACAATATTACGAATCTTTGTAATCAAAATGTCAGTTACTCACATAAAAATTCAAAATACATTTAAAGAAAAACGTTAGTTAAATTTCATGATGCCACACGTAGTCTGTTTTTCATGTTAACCGATGCGTTTATTTATGAAGTCTGTAAAAAAAATATAGAAATGGCTAACGTTTTCTTTAATATAAAATAACGTCTCGACATTACTTCAGACATCCTTCTTAGAGATCTGGCATAATCTCCAACACAATTTCTGTTTCACCTTCAAAACCGCTTAAAACCGAGACGTCTTTAAACTCGTTGTGTTTCAATCCAATTTTCTGACCCTGATAAAAATCTTAAGCAGATTCATTGACGTAAAAAAATTTTTAGCTTATCAGATACCATTTGCAAAATATTATAAAGACATTTCATAGAAATTGATATTTATAAATTAAATAACTTTTAAAACTCGCATTTTTTTTCATTTCAAATATAATTTTTATAAGCGAATTATGCTGAAAATTAAAAATAGTAATTTAGTCATATTTGTTTTCAAAGATTGAAAACAAAAGGTTAGTTTATGAGCCACAGTTCACACAGTTGAGACGGTAGATCGATGAAGAAATCTAAGATGAAGAAATCTTAGATTCGAACCTTTCTCTGGACAAGACTTCACACTGGCGTCCGACCTACATGTTGACTCTGGTATATTTAATGAAGATCGTATAAATAGAAAAATGGCGGTGCATAAGTAACAAATTTTCGTTGAATTCTTTGATAGATTTTTAGACGCCTTAGTTTAAAATTTAGAGGGGGGGGGGAAGCAAAGTTCTCTCACATTCTAAGTAACTCCGTGCCTTCCTCTGGCCTGATCTCAAAAATCAACACGTTTCTGACATTTATAGGATGGAATAATCATGCAAATATCATTCGATTTACTTCATTTTCTCTAGAGATTCGATTTACTTCATTTTCTCTAGAGATTCGATTTACTTCATTTTCTCTAGAGATTCGATTTACTTCATTTTCTCTAGAGATTCGATTTACTTCATTTTCTCTCACGCTCTATGCAGAAAAAATTAATATCTACAGAGCGGAAAATTCATAAATATTTGTACCCCGTTATTTATGATTAAAAGTACTTACAAAGAGGTTACTTATTTGACGATGTTGCATACACAAATTTATTCTATGATTTTTCTCCATTTCAGATCAAAATCGTATAAAATATCAATAACGGGGAATGTTAACGTTCCATAAATGTGGTTTTTGTCCGCATTCACTGCGGAAAATGCATGCATGCATGCAAACATTTTATTATGAATTCTTAAAGTTTTTCATTATTCATTCCCTGTTTATCATATATAAAGTGCGTATATAAATTTACCCCTTAGACTGTTTATTGTATTATGAATACAAGATTTTAACTCAGAAATGATGTAAAGATATTTTTTGACATTTTTAACATTGGTAAAAATGCCTAAAAATAAATTTTACATTTTTTTGTTATTTTTATAAAGATAATTGAGTTTGAAATTCACAGTATCTGTATATTGTATAAAATACTGTTGCGCCTACAAAAGCAAAATAAATGAAATAAATAATTATCTAGAGAAAAATAGTTTTATGTACTTAACTATAATTTCTTTCAGTTTAGTATTTCAGACATCTTATTGTGCCAAATGTACATTCGATTTTAATTTTCCGTAACCCCCAATTATTTTTCAAGTTGGCGCCTTTGGTTCTCATTGATCTCCAATTGGACAAACAACGTAGATAAACTGAGATATTGGGATCATTTTCTCTCCTATATTCAAAATAGACTCTATAAAGTTGCTATATAATTTTAGCAACTTTAATAGCAATGTAAAGATATAATTTCATAGAAATATGTCCAATCCGTACCAAAATGTTCAGAGAAAATGTATTGCCGATGTCCTTTACATTAAAATAGTTGTGAGCAGTCGATTTTTCTGAATTTCAAGGCATATTTATTGTATTCTTTTCCTTCAGGCAGACATCCCTCTTGGCAGTGCGGGGATTTCTGATTCTCCATTGTTAAATTACCTTCCCTCACTCATAGCAATTCATTCATTCGGTTTGAAATTAACGCTCCCAAATCAGTGCATCCATAAATATATACCACTGCGAAATTTAACAACATGTGTAAAAATTTTAAACATTTCCATAATATTACAGAATTCAAAACTTTGAGAAAAGCAAAGCCCTGTTTATTCGACAGCATAAGAAAGTAAATGTATTATTTTTTTTATTAATTAATTGTAGTATGTAATTATATTTTCTCAAAGTTATTTTATAGCAAATATTTTCAAAACACTTTTAGTAGTGCAGTACAGTACATGCACCAAGTTCATTCCATTTTAAACATATTTGAAAAAGAATAATCAAAGATGAATTTTGCACTTTTCAAAAAGTAATATAGTTTTCGAATTAAATGGTTTTACCATATATGTTCAAAATAAGAAATAGTTTCAAATTTACAAGGACATGTTACGTAAAATTTCATAAACTTCGAAAATTAGTTTATTGATATATTAAGGAACATCATTTATTTTATAAACAGTATTTAAAGTAAGTGATTCTTAAATAGTTTTCAAGTTAGAAGATTTCAACATATTTGTTTAAATGTAATAAAAAATTTTATATATATAGAGAGAAAAGTTTTGTAAAATTCTTATAAACTCCGGATATTAATTTATTTGTACATAATATTAGAGACAAAATCATTTATTTATAAACTTATTTGAATCAAATGATTCTTAAATGATTTTCAAATTATATTAGCATATTATTCAAATGTAGTAAAAGTTTCAAATCTATAAGGATAAAGTTAGGAAAATTTTATAAATTTCAGATATTTTATGAACTTTATTAATTTTATAAGCAACAGAATGACAGCTGCTAGTTTATTGATACACAATATTGGAGAAATCATTTATTTTCTAAACCGTGCTTAAATCAAGTGATTCTTAAATATTTCAAATATTAGATGATTTTAACATATTTTCTGAAAATTTAATAAGCATTTAAAATCTACAAAGAAAGGCTATGTATAATTTTATAAACTCTACATTTTATTGGTACATAATACTAGGAAAAATCAATTTTTGTTAGATAATTTTAGCATATTTGTTCAACTGCAGTAAAAATTGTCAATCAACAAGGAAAAGTTATATAAAATTTAAAACTCCAGATATTTTTATTAATATCATAAAAATAAAGCACATCAAAAACTTTCACTTACTTGAAACGATGAAAAACAGGTATAATAAGTATCTAAAGTCTATTGGGTCCATTGTCAAATGTTTCAGTTTAGTTCAAATTTTTAATTTTCTTCTGAGATTTAAAAAGAAATTGTTAAAAATGTTTTAGAATGCACTGTCCGTACTATCTTTATGAAAATATTCAAGCATCTTTATTTAAAAATTTATGCACACTCGAGCGCTTAATTTAAATTCAGTGCCTGAAAATATGACAAATATTTTTATGAGATACTTTCTTCTCTAGATATGCAGCAGCTACTAGTCTCAGAGAAAAGATCCGTTCTTCCAAGTGTTGCATCTCTTTTGGTTTTTATCCCGGCTGTTAGTTCTCGCGTTTGACCACTAGGTGGCGAAAAGCGTCTTGATTGCCATAGCAACGCTCACATTGGACTCCGGTTGGAAGTGGAGTTTTTTACTTCTCTTAACTTTCTTTTAGTATTTCGGCTGGACTTTTCTGTCAGATGTAGTTCCGAAGCACTTTAGATGAACGTACAGTTTTAGACAGAAGAAATTTAAAACATCGCTTAATTCAGGAAGGCGCGCTTTCTCGCTGTTTTAATTTTTACCCTTAAGGAATTTGATTTTACAGTATTTTTAAATGTTATGTAATTTACACGCCGTTTGCAAAATTCTAAAATTTGTGAAACTCATTTTAATGCATTAGAAAAGATGTAAAACAAGAATTGAAGCACTTTTATTGGGTTTTGAACATAGAGATGTGCGCAAGTTAGTGAAAATCACCTTTCCAATATATCGCGCTCTAATCAAACGATCTCGTATTTTATGTTTCATGAGGAATGACTTGGAAAGCTATAATGCGTTTACAGACTACATCTTAGTATTTTTTAAAAGATTGGTAAATTGAGAAAATGCATTGCGTTTTATATACAGAAGCCGATTCTAATTTTTAAAACATACCTAAACAAAATTTTGCGTTTTCAGTTTAACTTATTTAACAGACAGTTTGCTTCCGAAATTTATATCTCCATATATATATTTTTCAACTCTGCGTATTCAACTTAAACTTTTGTACTAAATAGTGCAATTTTATGACACACACCCTCCCCCCACATAGAAAACTGCAATAATAGCACTTTTAACCTAATTTTATTCAACACTGTTGTAGTTAAATCGATGCAAAATGTAAATATAAAAATTACATTTTATAATTGAAGTTTTAAAAATTAAAGGCTTTCCCCCAAAATTTAAGACTTTTGTTAATACGCATTTCCAAACAGCCTTCTGCCTCTGCATCTTGCTGTCAGCCTTCTTCGCACGACTACAATCACAAGCATACACTGTTGGTTTAAATTGATTGCTCGGAGAGTGGAGAAACAAAGAAAGATTCCACTTCGTTATTCCGATAATGGCACATGGCAACTGAGGATCAATCCGAATAGTGTTTCTTTCAGGACTGTTTGGCCCGGGGGAGGGGGGGGGGGGAGGGGGGGGGGGCAAGTTTTCTAATTGCCCTATATAAATTTATCACATAAATAGAAACTAGATTAACATAAAATGTCTCCGGGGGGGACGAAGCCTCCCGGAGGTATGCCTGAAAAAATCACTGGATCCGAACCGTGCAAGGGAGAAGTTGATGCGGAGTTCAACCCTGCTGTAAGTTTAGGATATTTATATAGCCTAAAATGTTGGAATTAAAACATTTGCTTTTAAATATGCATTCATTCTGAACTAGCACGTGTCTAATGAAAAAAACTTCTTTCTTCGAAACAGACCGTCCGACCTACCCAAAGGTGTAAGGTATCTGTTTGGACAGCCGGGAAGTGTCACTCAATCCAGACCGGAACCCAGTGGAGAAGACTATCGTATATTCCACGAACAAACCTATTATAACCCATAGTAACATATAAAACAAAGCAATAAGATTCGCTTCATCCATCACAACAAACGCAAAAATTATTTTACAAACATTGCACTCTGACTGCCAATCTATACAATAAATAAACAACGTAAATATCACTTAGTATGCATAAATTAACAATTAATAATTAATGTAATGATTTAAATGTAACAAATTTGATACAATTGTAACAATTCAAATACGAATATAACAATTCAAACACAGATATACCCGTCTATAATAATCAATACAAATATTATATAATAAACAATTTTATCAAAATAAACAATAATCTCAGTCACACTATTCCAGGATTAAAAGAAACTGTACAAATTTGTTAAGGAATATAACGTGTTGTATACATATTATGAGCAGACGTTGAAGTCTGGTAAAATGTATTTAGTGAAAAGTGTCCGGGACAAACCGGTACTTAAATTAAAAAGAAAGATCAATCATGCTTAAAGCATTGATTATGAAACACTTTCCAACTTCAATGCAATTTTATTTAAACATGTCTAAAATGCAATACATTCCTTGGTAATATTTTAAAACTTATCACAATACTATATTAATTTATTATATTTGAAAACTTAAACCTTCATCGAAAAAAATGAACTTCATTAAAATGACGGTATTGAAATATAAATTGTCTGGTTTAAACATCTCTAAAATGTGATACATTCCTCGGTAATAATTTTAGAATTATCATAATACTACGATAATTTATTATATTTGAAAACTTCATCGAAAACAACTGAAATTCATTCAAATGACGTCATAGAGAAAATAACACGCCTGGCTCTCTCTATAAAAGCAGCATTTCATTCATAAATAATTTCCCATTCATGTCATTCATTACAATACTATAATAATTTATTTTATTTAAAAATTAAAACCATGGAGCTACAAGTAATTAAACTCTATGCGTAAAACTTCATCGAAAAAAATCGTCCTTATCTTTGTAAAATCAATGAATATTTCATTCATATCAGCTATGCAGACTCCATGAACTAAATGATTTTGTGTGAAAGAAATACAGCAATTCTAATACAACTCATTCTACGCATTTTGCTGTTTGCATTTTACATAGGTGAAAAATAGGCTTCGTTGTTGAAATAATCAAATTTGGATGAGGATTTAAACTCAAATATATTGTAATTGCGTTGTTTCAGTATGTAGATGCACAGAATTTAAGCAAAAATAAAATGATTTTAAGATGGATACAACACTCAATATGAATTGAAAAGAACTTTAAAAATCACGATTTTGAGACAAGATGGATGCCATATATCATTTTGAAGTGGGTCACGTGACCTTTTCATGTCATGATCACGTGATCGCTTCATATAAGAGGTGTTATTATTATTTTAATTTTTATTTAAATAACTATTGAATATATTTCGCTGAATTTTTTTTAATATATTTTATGGAACAATTTGAATATTACCTAAAATTTTTGAAGAAATTTGTGAATTTTAAATCAACTTAAAAAATGTTTTAAAAAATTAGGTCCCATAGGGCACAATGTATTTCATTTTTTCAACCCGGGTTCTATCCAAAACTGATTGAGTGATATTATTCATTTATATTCCCATAGGTCCTATAGACCGTCTGAACAACATACTAAATTTTCATTTTGATTAAGTCATTTTTACGTCAGTTATCGTGCTAACGGACAGACAGACAGGCAGACAGACAGAATGAACAAAGTCATAAACACTTTTCAACTTTGTTGTAAAGTGTTAAAAACAAAAATTACTGTCACTAATAAATATTAAAATTTTTACATGTACCTCAGACTTTTTAGCATTGCATGTCACCTGTTTTCACTGACGTCCAAAAGCGTACTATTGTTTTCGCAAGAAGTTGCAAAGTTCACTTCGACAATCAGAACTTACAATAGTGTCCTGTAGCTCAACAGTAAAGCCGTCGACTGGCCTGTATAAAGATCCGTGGTTCAATTCTCAGTTGGGGCAGCAGGGTTATGTACAACGGCGTCCGAACAAATCAACACTAGTGTAATGCGAATATGTTGAGGGTCTGAAAGTGATCCTAGTACCACTAACACGGATCCAGTGGATTCCGGTATATAGAGTCTATATACCGGTAAACAACCAAGCAGGAAGCTAACCTGAGGAGGATAAAAATAGCTGGAGGAGTCTAACTTAGGGTAAAAATAGAAGAAAGTAGTCAGTCATATTGGCAGTTGCACGTCAATCTGACATTAGAGGGTGTAGATTGCAGAGTTTAATTCGGCAATGAGAACCTGCAATACCGTTCCAGTAGCTCATCAGTAGAGTGTTGGCTGGCCAGTACGAAGATCTATAGTTCGATTCTCGGTTGGATCACTAAGGTGTTTTACAAAATCATATATGTGTAAATAAAATGCTATAATAAAATTCCACAAAATGTGTTTTATACAACACGATTGAAAAGTAACGTACATCAAAATTTAAAATCATATAAACGTACCGAGAAATTAATGTAGGAGAATTTTTTTTCAGTTAGATATCACTAATATACTCTTAAAATTCTATCAGAAATATCGTCTGTCATTTTTAATAAGCCAGACAATAATTAACAGACCTCCTATCAATCAAAGACCATTTCGTTAGGCATCACTAATATACTCTGAAAATTGCATTAGAAATATCGTCTGTCGTTTTTAATACGTCAGACAGTAATTAACAGACCTCTTATCAATTAAAGAACATGGCGATAGGTATCACTAATATATAATCTCATAATTATATGAGACATATAGTCTATCGTTTGTAATATATCAGACAATAAATATAGACCTCCTATCAATCAAAAAACATAGCGTTAGATCACTAAAACACTCTGAAAATTGTATCAGAAATATCGTCTGTCATTTTTAATATGTCAGACAATAATTATAAACCTCTTATCAATCAAAAAACATGGCTTTTCTCAGAGTGACAGAATTTTCATTTTAGAGCAATATTTCTCTAGTCATTCTTAAACGTGTTTGAAGAGTTTCAAAAGAAATACTCTTGCTCCAAAATCCCTAATAATTAAACAATAACAGGGTTAGTAAAGCATTTTCCAACTGGATCTGTTGCAGATAAAGCGAGAACAAGCAGGTCTCCATTTTAATTGAGAATAAACTGTTTGAAATAGAAACTTTATTGCTGGAACTCTTCAATGACACTCTCATAAGAATGCCTAGAGATACATTGTTCTAAAATAAAAATTATTTCCCTCTAAGAAAAGTTCATGTTCTTTGATTGAAAAAAGATATGTCTGTAATTATCGTTTGACGTATTAAAAACAACAGAGAATATTTCTAATATATTTTTAAAGGTATAAAAGTGCCATCCAACTGAAAAAAAGTCTATTTCAATTTCTGTGTGCATTATATATGATTTTAATGATGTAAAATTCGCATTATATATGATTTTAATGATGTAAAATTTTCATTATATATGATTTTAATGCGAATTTTACATCACCCTGTACAAAGTTCTACATTATGATGGAATATAATTATATTTAACTGAAGAAAATTAATAAAAAAATATCCGGTTAAAATAATCCTTGTACTATATTCTAGTCACTTGTTAGAGAAGTGTTAATCCGTTGATTCATAGTCCGTTCTTTGTCTGCTATCAGAGCATTTTGTAAACGTTTTCTGACCGTATTATTTCTATCTTGTCATGAATCTTGAGGATTGTTACCGGAAATATCAACGATATCAGTAGATCTGGAAACTGATAAATCTTCCACTAATAGACCTATAGTTAGCAAGGGATGGCTTGACGCCCGTCAAAAAATAATTTCTTTGAACCCTTCCTAAATTTTCAGAGCCAAAACATCTATATAACTGTTGTCTAATATGTTTGTCTCTTTTTAGCCATTAAAAAGTCCCACGATAAAAGAGTTAATCTTTGAGAACTTATAGCAATTGCCATGGGGCAGAACCTAAAGGAGCCATATTTTCGATTCCTCTCCCCTCCCCGGCTTTTAAAGCGGAGAAAATGGAGATTTTCAAAAAGTATTTTCAAGCCCCCCCCCCCCCCCCCCAGAAGCCCTCTTTGACCTAGAAGGTTGAACCTTTGCTTACTTATAGTATCGATTAACGTGCAGAACATAACGTAGCCAAATTCTCTATCCTCCCCTCCCCCGGAGAAGAAATTATGGGTTTTTCTAAAAGTATTTACAGACCCTCTACTAGCCTCACCCCTTCCCCCTCAGTTGCTTAGAAAGCTGAAATTTTGCACACATAATATCGACCATCTAGACCAAACTTCACAGAGCCAAATTTCTGATTTCCCTCCTGGGTTGAACTAAATGAAGGGGGTTGAAAAGTATCTCAAAAACCTCCCCCCCCGGGTGACCTAGAAGGCTGAAACTCGACCACGGGACAGAATGTATCTCGGCAAATTTTCAATCAAGACGACTATTTTTAAAGCTGAGCTACATCCATTGTTAAACGAAATAAAACTCATTATAACAACCTGCAACTTAATATTTTAAGAGTGTTAATTTCTAGTCTTTGACATGCTCAAATACTAGTTTTATACAAACTATGGATTGCATTCATTTAAAAAATTTTTTAAAAGGAAATACATTGTACAAAATGTGTTTCCAGAGTTTCTAAATGGAATTTACCAGTTTTCCGACGTAGTCAAATGGTCTCAAATCGTCGAATGATAAAAACACATTTCAGTATCATTTTAGTATCACACTTTCGCCTTTGAACTTCAAGCTTTAAATTCAGCTGAAACGTGCTATGGTGGGGAAGGCGCATTGGCAAAAAGATTACGAAGGATTTTTCCGATCTTATTTTTTTAAAGCTACAGTAAGGATATTATTGTAAAAAGAACTTGCGATATATTTCGCAGTATCAAAGGCGAGAAAACGTGTGTTATAAAATAAAATTGTTCCTTTTATTGCGCATTTTTATTCCAACTAGTGATTTTTATTTCAATGTGAAAGACAGAGCACTACAATGCGAAAACTATATAGAGACGATTTTCTTAATGAGTTTATTTTTTTTTAAATGTATGTATTTATTTTTCCTTCCATGGTTTCCTCAATAACCTCGAATTATACATTTTTTTTCTGGTCAAAGTTCTTTCATACCAGACTGATAAATTGCTTGTTCTTATTTTACAGGAGGAGGGCGCTCTACATTTATTTTTGTTCATCCTTCTCCTCCCAAGGCGAGCTGCAGAGTCCACTTCGATAATAAGAGCTTGCAATTTCGTCCCAATAGCTCAACGGTAGAGCATCAGCTGGCCAGTTCGGATGTCCAGGGTTCGATTCCCGGTTGGGGTGGCAAGGTTCTTTAAAATGGCGCCCGAAAAAATCAACCCTGTAGGTCAGTGCACATATGTCGAAGGTCTGAAAGTGACCCTAGTACTGATTCAGTGAACTCTGGAAGATCGAACGGCGATTTAAAAATTGAGAGGATAGCGACCACGCAGGATACTAACCTGGGTAAGAATAGAAGCGGCAGGAGGCTAACCTGCGGTAAAAAAAATATCAGGAGGTTGTCTATCAGGTTGTTAGTTTTCCCCCGATCTGACATTAGAATGTGGAGAATGCACTGGGCACTTCGACGATAAAAGCTTGCAATTTCGTCCCAATAGCTCAACGGTCCCAATAGTTCAGTTGGCCAGTTCGGATGTCCAGGGTTCGATTCCCGGTTGGGGCAGCAAGGTTTTTTACAGAGCACTCACATTTATTCTTCTTTTGGAGTGACTGTGATCCCTTTTAGAGTCATTCTTAGGAATATGGTTTTAGAGACTTATATCTCCCCTCCCTCCTCCATATTTTTAATTTTCCTATTGACAGTAGTACTCTCATGTACCAGAGTAATATTGTCAGAACTTTACTAACGCAAAGGGCATGCTGAGCAGCTACTCAGGACACCCTTATCAGAAGGATTCCAAATTAAACAAAAGCAACATCGAAAACTTAATGACTGCTTCCTGAGAAATGCATATTTAACTTCACAACTCAATTAATTTTACTGCAAATATATCTCTGTAAAAACATTATATGTTAATGAATTTTGTAAAAACATTTGTTTAATGAATATTCATTTGTATACCTTTCATATCGTATACATTTTATTCTGTAGTATACCTTTCATTCCGTATACATTTTATTTTGTAGTATACCTTTCATTCTGTCTACCTTTCATATCGTATACCTTTTATTCTGTAGTATACCTTTCATATCGTATACCTTTCCGTCTACATTTCATATCGTATACCTTTTATTCGATAGTACACCTTTCATTATTTTAACCTTTCATATCGTATACATTTTATTCTGTAGTACACATTTCATATCGTATACCTTTTATTCTGTAGTACACTTTTCATTCTGTCTACCTTTCATATCATATACCTTTTATTCTGTAGTATACCTTTCATATCGTATACCTTTCCGTCTACATTTCATATCGTATACCTTTTATTCTATAGTACATCTTTCATAATTTTAAACTTTCATATCGTATACATTTTATTCTGTAGGACACCTTTCATATCGTATACCTTTTATTCTGTAGTACACTTTTCATTCTGTCTACCTTTCATATCATATACCTTTTATTCTGTAGTATACCTTTCATATCGTATACCTTTCCGTCTACATTTCATATCGTATACCTTTTATTCTATAGTACATCTTTCATAATTTTAAACTTTCATATCGTATACATTTTATTCTGTAGGACACCTTTCATATCGTATACCCTTTATTCTGTAGTACACTTTTCATTCTGTTTACCTTTCATATCGTATACATTTTATTCTGTAGTATACCTTCCATATCGTATACCCTTTATTCTGTAGTATACCTTTCATTCTGATTTCTGTTTACCTTTCATATCACATAACTTTTATTCTGTAGTATACATTTCATTCTCTCTACCTTTCATATCGTATACATTTTATTCTATAGTATACCAATTATTCTGTAGTATACCTTTCATTTCGTATACCTTTTATTTTGTAGTATGCCTTTCATTCTGTCTACCTTTCATACCGTATGCCTTTTATTCTGTAGTATACATTTCATTCTGTCTACCTTTCATACCACGTATACCTTTTATTCTGTAGTATACCATTTATTCTGTAGTATACCTTTCATTCTGTCTACCTTTCATTTCGTATACCTTTTATTCTGTAGTATACCTTTCATTCTGTTTACCTTTCATATCGCATACCTTTTATTGTGTAGTATACCTTTCATTCTGATCTTTCATATCGTATACCTTTTATTCTATAGTACACCTTTCATATCGTATGCCTTTTATTTTGTAGTATACTTTTCGTATACCTTTTATTCTGTAGTACACCTTTCATTCTGTTTACCTTTCATATCGTATACCTTTTATTCTGTAGTATACATTTCATTCTGTTTACCTTTCATACCGCATACCTTTTATTGTGTAGTATACCTTTCATTCTGATCTTTCATATCGTATACCTTTTATTCTATAGTACACCTTTCATATCGTATACCTTTTATTTTGTAGTATACTTTTCGAATACCTTTTATTCTGTAGTACACCTTTTATTCTGTAGTACACCTTTCATTCTGTTTACCTTTCATATCGTATACCTTTTATTCTGTAGTACACCTTTCTTTCTGTCTACCTTTCATATCGTATACCTTTTATTCCGTAGTATACCTTTCATGCTGTCTACCTTTCATTTCGTATACCTTTTATTCTGTAGTATACCTTTCATTCTGTCTACCTTTCATTTCGTATACCTTTTATTCTGTAGTATACCTTTCATTCTGTCTACCTTTCATATCATATACCTTATTCTGTAGTACACCTTTGTTTCTGCCTACCTTTCATTTCGTATACCTTTTATACTGTAGTATACCTTTCTTTCTGTCTACCTTTCATATCGTATACCTTTTATTCCGTAGTATACCTTTCATACTGTCTACCTTTCATTTCGTATACCTTTCATTCTGTCTACCTTTCATTTCGTCTACCTTTTATTCTGTAGTATACCTTTCATTCTGTCTACCTTTCATTTCGCATACCTTTTATTCTGTAGTATACCTATCATTCTGTCTACCTTTCATTTCGTATACCTTTTATTCTGTAGTATACCTTTCATTCTCTTTACCTTTCATTTCGTATACCTTTATTCTGTAGTATACCTTTCATTCTGTCTACCTATCATTTCGTATACCTTTTATTCTGTAGTATACCTTTCATTCTGTCTAACTTTCATTTCGTACACCTTTTATTCTGTAGTATACTTTTCATTCTGTCTACATTTCATATCATATACATTTTCTTCTATAGTACACCTTTCATTCTGTTTAACTTTCATATCATATAACTTTTATTCTGTAGTATACATTTCATTCTGTCTACCTATCATACCACGTATACCTTTTATTCTGTAGTATACCTTTCATTCTGTCTACCTTTCATATCGTATACCTTTTATTCTGTAGTACACCTTTGTTTCTGTCTACCTTTCATTTCGTATACCTTTTATTCTGTAGTATACCTTTCATTCTGTCTGCCTTTCATTTCATATACCTTTCATTTTGTATACATTTTTTAAAACATTACAATATAGTTGAAAAGTGTTTATGACTTTGTTCATTCTGTCTGTCTGTCTGTCTGTCTGTCCGTTAGCACGATAACTGCCGTAAAAATGACTTTATCAAAATGAAATTTTAGTATGTTGTTCAGACGATCTGTGGGACCTATGGGAATATAAATAAATAATATCACCCAATTAGTTTTTTATTGAACCCTGGTTGAAAAAATGAAATACATTGAACCCTATGGGACCTAATTTTTCAAACATTTTTTAAGCAAATTTAAAATTCACAAATTCCTTCGAAATTTTTAGGAAATATTCACATTATCCCATAAAATATATAAAAAAAATTACAGTAAAATATGTTAGGTAGTTTTTTAATTAAAAATTATTTAATATAGGGAGAAAAATAAATTCAATTAAATTCTGACTTTTGGGATATCCTCCAGAAAGAAAAGAGAGATATATTAAATAATAAATATCTTTCCAAAAGTTTAATTATTTTGTATATGAGAGAGGCTTCACATTTTAAAATAAATTTGGTAGATAACAATTTTTCAAATTGTTTTTTAATTTTACATAACTCTTCATAATATACTTATTTGATGGCATTTTTAATGCACTTTCCTACGTCCTAGAGAGTTAAAATTTGGTACACAACTTAAATTTGTTGAACATTTTATTCTACAAAAATTTGGAGGATCTTTAAATATAGATCCTACATTTTTTTCGAAACGGTCTGCAAATAATCCCCGTTCACTTCTATAGATCATTGTTGTAATATAGTTAAAAATTCTGATGTGGGCAGCACATGTCTTTCCCTGCAGACTCATATTCACGTTCTCTTTATTTCTTCAATAATAATTTGAGTTTATCTGCACAAAATAACAGCCATAAGTATTTTAAATGACATTGAATTTGCACGTTAAACTTAAATTTGGTTCACATATGATAGCTGAAGTTATTGTCAAAGGTGGCGTAGCGAAAACGCGAAAAAACTAGAATATCTCAAGCACGGCTAGTTCTAGAGTAATGGCGTTAGTCTTATTCTTTTTGTTGTCAAAAATCAGGTATAAAATAGGAATTTAATTGATATAATTGAGCACACGTAGTCTTTTATTTTTATATCTAACGATTTTTGCGGGCCATTTCGCAAAAAGAGCCCGTTCCTTTTTCCTGAATCGTACTAGAATAACCTACAAATGATTTATATACCAAATTTTGTTAAATTTGGTATATAAATCACTTGTAGGTTATTGAAATATTATACATCAAATTTTGTTAAATTTGGTATATAAATCACTTGTAGGTTATTGAAATATTATACAGCAAATTTTGTTATATTTGTTCCATTAGTTTTTAGTTAGAGTGTATAAAGGCATTTTCTGCGGCCATTTCGCAAAGAAGGCAGATTCTTTTATTACGAATCGTACTATAATCTAATGAACATCAGGGTTTCCTACAAAAAACATAAATACCAAATTTTATGAAATTCGGTCCATTTGTTTTTCAATTAGAGTGGATGTAATATCCTCACAGACACACAGAAACATACACAGATATACCGTTACACACACAGACGTCTTCCTAAAAATAGTTTTTTCGTGTTCTTAAAGTCCCAAATCGTGTAGCTCCTTCGAAAATTCGAGTTCCGATCTTCGGCACGATTCCAATACTTTGAATACATACACACACATATATTATCTGTGTATCTGTGTATTATCTGTGTATCTAAATTCCGTGCCTACGCAATTACAGTAGTTACGATTTTAAATGATCCCTAATTTTTTATTATTTCTTCAACGAAGCCTAATTTTAACTTATGCAGAATGCAAATATCTCAAGCGATTGTAAGGTGAGTTACATAAGAATTGCTGAATTTTTTTCACACAAAATTATTTAGCTCTGGAGTCTGGAATACAAGTTATATGAATACTATATATAACTATATATACGAAGAGTTATACGAAAAAAAATTATTGATTTTGCATAGAGAATCAGATGATTTATATTTCGATACAGTTTTAAATATTTAAGTATAATAAATTACTATAGTACTGTGATAATGTAAAAGATATCACCACTGAATGTATCACATTTTAGAAATTTTTAAATAAAATTGCATTTCAGTTGGAAAGTGTTTCATAATCAATGCTTATGCATGATTGATCTTTCTTGTCTAATATGTAATTATGTTTCCGAAAAACTATTTTGTACATTTCAAATATGTCGAGAGGTTGAGGGACGATATTTGAAAGACATAATGTCTGCAGGGGGCCCGAGTTTGTCTATGTCGAATCCTAATTGTGGTGTAGTTTAATGTAAAATACTCATGTCTTATAATAGTTTACATTTTAAAACCTAATCAATTACAAAGCAGAAAAAGTGTATTTCTGTTTATTATTGCTTTCCCTACATACATAGTATAATGTATAGGGAAGTATTGTGAAGGGATTCGAATCCGAGTTTTCGACGGAAGAGCACGACGGAAGTGAATGCTGGATCTCTATTGATTTTAGCCATAACTGAATGTACGGGAGACTCAACAATTTTTGAATGAATTTTCGAAAAAATCAGTAAAAAATTAATATTTTCAATAATGATAAATCGATGATTTTTTCATATGCTAGTTTTTATTAGAAAACGCATGATACAAACTTTAGAACGGTTGTATTAACCGTTCTCGAGCTAGAGCACGATTTTTGAATGCATTTTCGAAAACATCAGTAAAAAATTAATATTTTCAATAATGATAAATAGATGATCTTTTCATATGTTAGTTTTTATTGGAAAACGCATGATACAAACTTTAGAACGGCTGTATTAAAAGTTCTCAAGCTAGAGCACGATTTTTGAATGCATTTTCGAAAACATCAGTAAAAAATTAATATTTTCAATAATGATAAATAGATGATCTTTTCACATGTTAGTTTTTATTGGAAAACGCATGATACAAACTTTAGAACGGCTGTATTAAAAGTTCTCGAGCTAGAGCACGATTTTTGAATGCATTTTCGAAAACATCAGTAAAAAATTGATATTTTCAATAATGATAAATAGATGATCTTTTCATATGTTAGTTTTTATTGGAAAACGCATGATACAAACTTTAGAACGGCTGTATTAAAAGTTCTCAAGCTAGAGCACGATTTTTGAATGCATTTTCGAAAACATCAGTAAAAAATTAATATTTTCAATAATGATAAATAGATGATCTTTTCACATGTTAGTTTTTATTGGAAAACGCATGATACAAACTTTAGAACGGCTGTATTAAAAGTTCTCAAGCTAGAGCACGATTTTTGAATGCATTTTCGAAAACATCAGTAAAAAATTAATATTTTCAATAATGATAAATAGATGATCTTTTCACATGTTAGTTTTTATTGGAAAACGCATGATACAAACTTTAGAACGGCTGTATTAAAAGTTCTCGAGCTAGAGCACGATTTTTGAATGCATTTTCGAAAACATCAGTAAAAAATTGATATTTTCAATAATGATAAATAGATGATCTTTTCATATGTTAGTTTTTATTGGAAAACGCATGATACAAACTTTAGAACGGCTGTATTAAAAGTTCTCAAGCTAGAGCACGATTTTTGAATGCATTTTCGAAAACATCAGTAAAAAATTAATATTTTCAATAATGATAAATAGATTATCTTTTCATATGTTAGTTTTTATTGGAAAACGCATGATACAAACTTTAGAACGGCTGTATTAAAAGTTCTCAAGCTAGAGCACGATTTTTGAATGCATTTTCGAAAACATCAGTAAAAAATTAATATTTTCAATAATGATAAATAGATGATCTTTTCACATGTTAGTTTTTATTGGAAAACGCATGATACAAACTTTAGAACGGCTGTATTAAAAGTTCTCGAGCTAGAGCACGATTTTTGAATGCATTTTCGAAAACATCAGTAAAAAATTAATATTTTCAATAATGATAAATAGATGATCTTTTCACATGTTAGTTTTTATTGGAAAACGCATGATACAAACTTTAGAACGGCTGTATTAAAAGTTCTCGAGCTAGAGCACGATTTTTGAATGCATTTTCGAAAAAATCATAAAAATACCAGGACCTTCAATACTGTTAAATTGCCAATTCGGCCATAATTTTTCAATAGAAAAAGAATAACAGAAATTTTGGAACTCTAGTATGACTCGTTCTCGAGATACCTGCTGCAAGTTTTCCCATAAATATTTCAAAAAATTCCATAAAATTTGTCATTAAATGAGTTCGCTTTCCCGATGAAATATTATGCAACACATCTGTTTCACGATCCAGACAGACGGACTCACCTTTCGGTTTAGAGCAGCTATTTCCCAGTCCGGGCAACACATCTGTTAACACTATGTTTAACACTTTACAGCATAGTTGAAAAGTATTTATGGCTTTGTTCATTCTGTCTGTCTGTCTGTCCGTTAGCACGCTAACTGCTGTAAAAATGACTTTATCAAAATGAAATTTTAGTATATTGTTCAGACGGTCTGTGGGACATATGGGAATATAAATGAATAATATCAACCAATTAATTTTGGATTGAACCCGGGTTGAAAAAATGAAATACATTCAACCCTATGCGACCTAATTTTTCAAACAGTTTTTAAGCGAATTTAAAATTCACAAATTACTTTGAAAGTTTTAGTAAATATTTAAATTATCCCATAAAATATATAAAAAAAATTTCAGCAAAATAGGTTCGGTAGTTTTTAAAATAAAAATTAAAATAATAATTACACCCATATTATGTGAAGAGATCACGTGATCCACTTCAAAATAAAATATGGCTTCCATCTTGTGTCAAAATCGTGATTTTTAAAGTTCTTTCTAATTTATATTTAGTGCTATATTCGTCCTAAAACCCCTTTATTTTTAGGCTACTTTTGTGCATCTATATACTGCGCCAATACAATTACAATAGTTTTGAGTTTAAATGATCATCAAACTTTGATTATTTCTACAACGAAGTCCAATTTTAACGTATGCAGAATGTAAATACATCAAGCTGTAAGATGAGTTGTACAAGAATTGGTGAATATTTTTAAAGCAAAACTATTTAGCTCTAGAGTCTGGAATATAACTGATATGAATGAAACATTCCTTAATTTTGCATGGAGAAGCAGACAATTCTATAGTATTGCCTTTTTCGATGAAGTTTTAAGCATAGAGTTAGAAAGTACTTTTACCTCCATAGTTTACCTCCAGTTTTTAAGTAAATAAATTATTGTAGTATTGTGATAATTTTAAAAATATCGCCGCTGAATGAAAGGAATGAAATACAAGTTTATGAATGAAATATTCATTATTTTTATATAGAGATTCAGACGATTTATATTTCGATGATGCCGTTTGAATAAAGTTTATTTTTTTTAGATAAAGATTTAAGTTTTCATATATAAAAAATTATTGTAGTATTGCGATAATTTTAAAAATATCACCGCTAAATATATCGTATTTTAGAGATGTTTAAATAAAATTGCATTTCAGTTGGAAAGTGTTTCATAATCAATGCTTTATACATGATCGATCTTTCTTGTTATGAATAAAATTAGCTACATTCACGAGTGTTGATACTTTTTGTACTAGTTTGTATTTTGCATCCAGGAATTCTCCAATAATCATTTATTTCGCAGGGTAAGGATTAAATGCTTATTGCATTTTGATGAGGATTTTGCAAGTGAGTATGAACATGTCCCTCTGTTTGGACAAAAAATTGCCCTAAGTGCCAAAATTTACGTGGTTTTAGTTCAATACCATAAACATTGTGTTGTGGATCATGTACACTATTATTTCGCTGTTAAATAAATAAAGCCATTGCATTATATAGGGAGAGTCATGTGCTGTTCACATATTTTTTTTAATTCTCGGCTTATATATATATATACATAAATGCATATAGATTTGTGTATTTGGGTATATTATAAATAGTAAGATATATTCTTATTATTTTAAATTTATATATATATAATTATTTATATATTTATATATATATATATATAAATATGTATATATATATATATATATATATATATATATATATATATATATATATATATATATATATATATATATATATATATATATATATAATTGAAGATTTTGATTTTTGCTTGTAATATATACCCGATAATTACCATTAGAAAAATGCTGTATATAAAAAATGAAATGAAAAAGGACGGATGTGGTTACAAAAAGACTATACAACAAGCTGTTGTAACATATAAACATGTATATGAAAGCATGTAAGTAATTTTACTCATATGTAATGCAGTTACCTAAGATACTATTCCCCAGTTACCCTACAAAAGCATACAAGGTGTAAATACAGAAGTTAAAAGGTGAAAAAGAGCTAATCTGAAACTAAGTGTAGCACGATGAGCTAGGCCTTTTCTAGCTTCCAATAAGATAGGAAAAATAATTAATATGAATATTAAAAGGAATACAATGAATATGAAAAGCATTTTTGAAACCATGTACGTTATCAAGGGCCATACATGTTTCATTAATGCTGATTCTACGTTTCTCTGTACACAACTGTAAAATGTATTACAGAAATAGTGTACATGGCCCGACTTAGAAGAAAATACAAAGTGGATCACAAATACATCAGGAAATCAATTATGAATATAATATATTCTTTTACACCAGCTTGTGGCTAAATATTTAAATGAAGATACAATGTAATTGAAAGAAAAATCGAAAGAGTATAATGAAAATATAATGAATATATATCTACCCCTTGTACTGTTGAACTTCAGAAATTGCTTGAAGCTGACCAATCATCTCAGAACAGGTTACAGTGAATTTGAGTGACTGAATAAGCAGTTTTTTGCAAAGCTGGTTATAGTTAATTGTACGAAATGTTTAACTGTTAGAAGATAACATGGAGTTGATGAATTATTTAGAAATGTGTTAGAGTATGATCTGTCAATATGTTGCTGTAATTTTTTAAAGTTGTTGAATTTAAATTTAAAATGTGTTTTAATAAAAGATATAATATATATATATATATTGTAAGATATTTAATTACTTGTAAATTTTAATTGCCTATGACTTATCCCTTATCGAAAGTTGTATGAAGAATACATGCAAAAATAAAAATAAAAATAAAAATAAAATGAAAATAAAAAAAAGACCCAACGATGGCGTGAGAATTATTCCTTTATATATAAAACAGGTACTGAACAGGCACTAATATAAGTACAAACAGGTACTAACACACACACATACATATATATATATATATATATATATATATATATATATATATATATACAGGGTGTTGTCTTGAAGTGGCGACAAACTCAGAAGGATGATATTAGACATCAAGAGGAACAAAAATTGCTATTGAGCATGGTATAGCAAACCGCGTTTAGTCGGTGAAAATCACAAAAATACTTATGAAGGGTGTGACGTCGAGTGGGACAAAAAGGCCAAAAATAAGTAGAAATACCATTTACTTGACAGCATGATTACAACACAGCCTGTGCTGTACAAAATAAAGTGCAATAATAAGTACAAAAAAGTAAAATAAATAAGTACAAAAATCATTTAATTGACAAAATGTTTACAATACAGCCTGTATAGCACAGTTCAATGTCAGAAAGGAGACAAAGAGAAAGGATTACAGGAGTTGTTCGAAGTTGCGGCCGCGAAGGTGATTGCATAGCCGACAGCGACAGAGTAACGATTGTCAGACGCGCTCAAAGATACCGAGTATGCTGGCGATGTCTGCCACAGCGCCGACGATCCGTGTTATGAGATCCTCCAGTGTCTCCACAGGCGTCTGATACACGAGTGATTTAAGGTGTCCCCAAAAGAAGAAGTCTAAAGGTTTGAGGTCCGGGGAGCGTGGAGGCCACGCAACAGATCCGGCGGGTCCAATCCATCTCCTGGGATATGTAGCATGGAGGTGGTTACGTACCACAATGGAAAATTGTACTAGTGCACCATCATGCATGAGCCACATGTTCTACCTCACTATGGCACCCTGTAGCAAATCCGGGAGGATGTGCTGCAGGATAACAAAGTACGTTGCGCCATTGAGGCTTTCGGGCAGAAGGTATAGTCCCAACAGATTATCTCCGAGGATCTCTGCCCAGATATCAACATTGAACTTGTGTTGAACTTTTGAGGGGACATTGGTGTGGGGACGATGTCTATTTTTGCGATTTTCACCGATTAAACGTGGTTTGCGATATCATGTTCTATGGCAATTTGTTCCTCTTGATGTCTAATATCATCCCTATAAGTTTGTCGCCACTTCAAGGCAACACCATATATATATATATATATATATATATATATATATATATATATATATATATATATATATATATATGTACATATATATATATATATATATATATATATATATATATATATATATATATATATAGACGGTATAATCAGAGCTCTAGCTAGGTACGTAATAGTGCATTTTGGTATTTGAAAATCATAATGGGATAAATTGCTTGGTAAGATTCACATATTACATAATATTAAATGCATTAATTTTAGCCCCATACATTACACTTCTTCAAGAATTAAACCAGTATTTGAAGTAAAAACAATAGCTTACATTTTCTTTAAAACGTCTTGAGGAAATATGGGTATCCATGAAAAATGTGATACGTCAGTTAGATTTATTGGACGGAATTTGAAGCAATTTCCGCAGTCGATTTACATTAAAGATGTAGCGCAATTCGCGAACGTCCTGATAATGCTATGGCGTTTAAATTGATTTTTTTTTCGTAGAAAAGTTGTTCTTGGATGCGATTTATACGAAACACAATTTCGATACCGAAAATTCGTTCAGTTTTCGATGACGTGGGCTGCCATCAAAGTATAAAAAAAAGGGTTATTCCCTGCACAATATTTTTTTTTCGTAATTTCACTTGTTCATCAATCATTTTTTTTTCTACTGCCATTTTTAACCGATATACTTGACAACTAAATATTGATGCTGCAGCATTTAATAGCAAGAATATTGACTAGATACACTCTATTTAGCAAACGTCTATTTTTAGATTCAAAAATTTCCCTACATCTTGTTTTAAATTGAGATAAATAATAGGTTTAACAGCGCAGAAAATTTTATCAAAACTTCATCGATCACGTATGACGGTTTTTGTCATGTGCAAACATTATTGTTTTGATGTATTTATCAGTGTTTCGCGTGCAGCTGAAATACGGAGGCATATATTACGGGAATACCAACATAATCTCTAGAAGTAATTTCTCGCTCATTTTTTCTCCCTCTCTCTCTTCTCTCTTTATTCTCCCCTTCTCTCTTTTTTTCCGTAGTTCATCCATTTCCAAACACAAGTGGAGGTAATATCTCTCTTTCTTTCGCTCTCCGCAAGATATTTTTATCTACATTATTGTCGTTCATTTATTTCAGGTTAAAAGTACCTATAAAGCCTACACTCGTGTGATAATAGTGAACCTATTTATTTTTTGTGGTTTTTTTCTTTCTCTTCCAGATGCAAAATGCGCAAGATCTCGAGAATGACGCGTATTATCGTTCCGCGAATTATGTCATCCTCGTCTGAATAAAAATTCCAGATCAGAGGATTACTTTTGCAGTGTATTTTAACATATAAATTATTCTTTTATTCCTTTATCGGGAAAATGTTCAAAAATTGAAAATCATTCCCTTGTACGAGCTTCCCGAAAATCAACAGGCTTTTGAAATTTATCCATTTATGAAATCTTACCAAATTTCATTCAACTTTCTCAATTTGTTTGAGAGATATAGAAATATGCGGAATATGACTGTGAAGTACATATCATGTTATAAATAAAATTTTAAATATTTTCAGAACATTTCGTGATCTCTTAAACAATGATATCTATTTCTTTCTATCTAGTTACAAAGTACCATGTACTGTCAAAGTTTTCATGCATTTAACAATAGTGAATATATTTACTTTTAATGATTTCTCCAATTTTAGAGCAAAATGTATAATATCTTGAGAACAGACATATTAATATTTCGAAAATGATATCATTCGTTTTTAAAAAATGTAGTAAATATGAAAATTCTGTTTTCTAACAATGTTGATACAGACACACACACTATATGCATATATATATATATATATATATATATATAGAGAGAGAGAGAGAGAGATATATATATAGATATATGGATATATATACACTATATACACTCTAAGCTAAAATAAAACAGACGCACCAAGAAATAATTATCCAAATGAGACAAAATTTGGTACGTGTAAATGTGGATGTACAGAAAAAGAAATGATTAGATTTCAGAACAATTGGATGATTTATTGCACTGAAAGATCTACACAAAGTGAGCACGTCAATATGGCGTTGGTCCACCTCTAGCTTTGATACAAGCTGTTACCCGATATGGCATAGATGCATAAAGTTGATGGATGGTGTTCTGAGGGATGTCGTTCCAAATGGCCTCAAATTGGCAAGCAAATGCGTCTACATTCTGGGATGGTCGCAGGTGACGCCCCATTTCAGACCAAATGTACTCAATAGGCGAGAGATCTGGGGATCTGGCTAGCCAAGGAAGCATGCAGGCAATCAATAAAGAGGCGTGCCGTGTGTGGCCTGGCATTATCTTACTGAAAAGTTAGCTCGGGTGTTGCGAAAGGAATGGCAATACAACGGGTCGTAGAATATCGGCAACGTACCGCTATGCTGTAATGGTGCAACGGAGGACTATCAAAGGGGTCGGGCTATCAAACGATATGGCACCCCAGACCATAACTCCCTGTTGTCGGGCCGTGTGGCGTGTGACAGTAAGAGCAGGAGCCTGACGATGTCCGGGCAGTCTTCAGACACGTCTGAGCTGGTTGTTGGGACTCAGTTTGAAACGGGACTCATCACTGAAGTCAATTCGTTCCCAATCCGACCAATTCCACATTGATCGGGCCAGGCACCATAGCAATCGCTGTTGACGGTGCATACTGGTCAATGGTAGGAGGCGTAATGGGCGCCGCAAGTATAGATTCCGCTACCGTAGTCTTCTATTAGTGGTCCGGGTGGTCACTTCCTTGCTTGTCACACGTTGGATGGTTAATAACGACGAATCTCGTGCTGTCACAGCTGCTCTGACAATCGCTCTATCTTCCCGTTCTATCGTCACTCTTGGCCGTCCGCTGCCCACTTGCCGCTAAAATCTGCCATTCCGGACCCATTCCTTCCAACATCGTTTAATTGCTGCATCGCTTCTACCCAAATGTCGAGCGATTCGTCAGTGCCTCATGCAGTCCGACCGCACACCCTCTTTCAAACTCCTTCATATGCTCGTTGTGGCAGCGAATTCGCCAGTGAGGCATTGTTACAATCAAGGTACGTAAACGCAATCGAAATCAATCCACTGTACGTTTTGCTCCTGAAAGCGAGGTTCGTTCCTTATATATACCACCATGGTGTTCAGTTTCAATGCGCTGTAGTTCTGACTATTCATTCATTGGATGCGAATTTTTGATCATTTGCATATTCGGTCGACAGGTGTTTGCATGTACAGTTTCATTACTATTGGATTATTTTGCTGGGTGCGTCGATTTTTTTTGTCTTAGAGTGTATGCATATATATATATATATATATATATATATATATATATATATATATATATATATATATATATATATATATATATATATATATATATATATATATATATATATATATATATATATTATATATATATATATATATATTTATATATATATATATATATATATATATATTATATATATATATATATATATATATATATATATTATATATATATATATATTATATATATATATATATATTATATATATATATATTATATATATATATATATATATATATATATATATATATATTATATATATATATATATTTATATATATATATATATATATATATATTATATATATATATATATATATATATATATTATATATATATATATATTTATATATATATATATATATATATATATATATATATATATATATATATATAAAATCTTGGTTGGAATTGAGTTTTAACTTGATCCGTTGAAAAATAAATTATATTAAAAAGACATATCCTCAATGGAAATTTTGAACTAAATATATTTTGAATATTAATAGAATTATTCCCAAATTAGTTGGTTATACCTAGGTATCGAGTGAAATGGGTGCAATCGCAAAATGCTACAAACAGTTAGGGAGGAAATAAATTTGGCAATGTTGAGGGAAAATTACAAATAAATTGGGTGGCAGTTCCTGTCCCAAAGAAAATGCATTTTCTCAAATAAATCCAATTATTCTGTTTTTAGTATGAAATATAAAGCAAAGATATAAATGAAGAAATAATTTTTGTTAGTAAATGAAAACTTCGTAAATACAGCATAAAGACCAAAATAAAGTGGTCTGCTTGTTTCAACAGCCTTCTTCTACAGAGTCGATAGGAAGAACAATTTCCCTGGACGCGCTTCATGTCGGTCTTGGAGAAGAAGAAGGCTGTTATTTGCTTTTAAAACTAGTAGATCAGCTTATTTTTGTTTTTATGTTGTACTCGTATTTACGAAGTTTTTATTTATTGTGTTTTATTACAGCAGTTTTGAGAGGGGCGCGGTAGCCCATTGGTTAGCGCGCTGGAGTTGCACTCGGTAGGCCCGGGTTCGATTCCAGCCACTGCCAAAACTGCCGCCGTGTTCATGCGGAGTACGATCACGTTAAACATGTGGGTCCGAAAGTCCTTCCGAGAGGTTGGTGGTAGGGGAAGGAGGGTACGGTCCCTGTGGATGCCTCCCCCACTGGGTTCCGGTCTAAATTGGGTGGCACTTCCCGACCGTCCAAACAGTTACCTTACACCTTTCTGGTAGGTCGGACGGTCTGGGTTTCAACAACAACAACAGCAGTTTTGAGTGATTATTTGAAAGAATTTTTCTCTTTTGAATATAAAAAATATTAACCTAATTTTTAACAGGATATTTAATACAAAATAAAAATTTCCATGAGAGTTTCCAATATATTTTAGGCTTTTATTTAGATTTATTTAACAACTAGTGTTTAAATTGAATTATTTTCCTAGCATTTTTCTGCCGATCTCGAAATGAATGTCAAAATATAAAATGCCAATATTAGAAATCTTATACTTTTGTTATAATAGATTAAAAGATACTTTCTTTTAATTACCATGATTGCTCCTTTTTGCTAATGCAAACTATGAAAATTCTGTGTTGTAATATAAAACGTTATATGGTGGATCTAAAAAACCTTGCAGAATACTTTCACAACGAATATATTTCGAGAGCCTTAAATCAAATAATACTAAGTGAATAATATTCCCATTCTTGTCGATAATAATGAAAGAATTTTTTAATAAGGAATTGGTTCCTTAAAAGAAAGAAGAAAATATTTGCTAGCCATAAATAATTCAGATAAAGACAGCAATTAATATGCATTTAAATATCCAGAAAAATAACTGCGATAATTCTTGTATTATTAAAAAATATATTACTGCTCAATTTTCTCCTCAGGCTGAAAAATTCATTCTTAGAAAGTCAATAAGGTAAATTATTTTTAGTAGTGTTTTATATCTAGTTGGCAAAAAAATAAAAAATAAAAAATCCGAACATCATTATTCCAGCTTCTAGGGTCACCATACAATCAAACAAAACGTATCATTAGACTTGGAATAATGTGCAGTATAACTAAATGTGTGCACTATAAATAAATCTTATTTGCATAAGTGGTCGTCTTCTTATTTAATTACTCATTAATTCCAAAAAATCAAATGACACCTCAAACTTTCTTTGTCCGTATAAGATTTCATATATCAAAAATATGCTAAATATGAATTTGAGTAAGATTCCGACCATAAATAAGGGAGATATACAGAAAAACCGTTAGAGCTCGGTCTCCATATTTTAGCTAGTAAAATTAAGGTTACGCATACTCTGTAGCTATACATTTTCTATTTCGTTGATCTAGCACATTATTTACAAAAACATCTCGTCAATAGATTGGTAGGGTACCGAACTTGTGAATTTTAGAGGTAGCGTAAAATGACATTTTTAACACTTTACAACATAGTTGAAAAGTGTTTATGACTTTGTTCATTCTGTCTGTCTGTCTGTCCGTTAGCACGATAACTGCCGTAAAAATGACTTTATCAAAATGAAATTTTAGTACGTTGTTCAGACGGTCTGTGGAAACTATGGGAATATAAATGAATAATATCACCCAATTAGTTTTGGATTGAACCCAGGTTGAAAAATGAAATACATTGAATCCTATGTCACCTAAGTTTTCAAATATGTTTAAGCGAATTTAAAATTCACAAATCGCTTCGAAGGTTTTAGAAAATATTCAAATTATCACATAACATATATAAAAAAAAATTCAGAAAAATATATTCAGTAGTTTTTTAAATAAAAATTAAAATAATAATTGCACCCATTATATGAAGAGATCACGTGACCATTATATGGAGAAATCACGTGACCCACTTCCAAAAAAAGTATGGCATCCATCTTGTGTCAAAATTGTGATTTTTAAAGGTCTTTTTAATTTATATTTGGTGTTGTATCCGTCCTAAAACGACTTTATTTTTGCTTAATTTCTGTGCATCAATGTTCTGAAACAACGCAATTACAATATATTTGAGATTAAATGATCATTAAACTTTGATTATTTTTACAACGAAGTCTAATTTTCACTTATGGAGATTGTAAACACATCAAGCTGTAAGATGAGTTGTATTAGAATTCCTGAATTTCGTTAACGAAAAATTATTTAGTCTGGAATATTGGAGTCTGCAATATAGTTGATATTAATGAAACAGTCATTGATTTTACATAGTGAACAGACAATTTTATAGCAGACATTTTCGGTTAAGTTTTAAGCACAGTTAAATTACTTTTACCTCAGTAGTTTTAAGTTTTTAAGTAAAATAAATTATTGTAGTATTGTGATGAATGAGGGGAATAGAATAAATGTTTATGAATGACGTTTTTACTGCCCTTCCATAGAGAGCCAGGCAATTTATATTTCAATGACGTCATTTGAATAAAGTTCATTATTTTCGATGAAGTTTTCAAATATAATAACGTATTGTAGTATTGTAATAATTTTAAAAATATTATCGCTGAATGTATCGCATTTTAGAGATGTTTAAATAAAATTGCATTGTAGTTGGAAAGTGTTTCATAACCAATGCTTCATGCATGATTGATCTTTCTTGCTAGTCATCAATATGTAAATATTAAATGGAGTTTTCGAAGTTACAATATTTAGTGCCCTTGGGACCGCTGATAAATTCTCTTCACAAATGTGGGTGAAAATCATTGGCAATTGATTCGAATTCACTAATTTATTTTCACTAATTTATTTTCATTAATTTATTTCCACTAATTTTTCGAATCAATAATTTATTTTTTCACTTTCTAAAAAGACTGATTTAATTAAAAATGTATATTTCTTTGACTATTGACTATTTTTTTTAGCTCACAGATGCACATTGAATTAAAATTTTAAAATACATTTAATTTTCTTCGTTCTTGGCACAAGTTGTTTTAATTTATTGACGAAAAGATAAATCTTAAAATACTTACTATAATATACAGAGAAGCTCAATACTAGTTAATTTCATAAAACTTACTATAATCGCTATTATTTAAATTAATTACTACAACACAATAAGGTGTAATGTGGAAATTTCCCTTTTGGGATATCTTGTGGCATAGCTTCTACAGTGGGGCTCAAAAATTTTTATCATCACGAAAAATGCAGTATTTTCAAAACCAATGTTTAATATAGCGTAATAAACCCGAATGTTTCAACCCACCGTTAGTGCAATGACACTTATGTGAGAATTTCAATTTTCTTCGCCCTCTAGTAATTATTATAGGGCAGTAGGCATTATTCCATGCCATCTCGAAAATTTAACAAATTATTTTATAATTATGAAAAACTCCTTATTATTAAATATTCAACAAAATAAGAATGTCACATATTTTTCAGAACATTTCACATATAGACATTCATAAGTAAATATATTTTGTGCCTTACTGCATACTCTCCTCTTTATAGCATTCATTAATGCTACATATTTTAAATATCACTTTAAATGTGTTATTGTCCCTTTTCTCCATAAAAGTAATGGAAATGTGTGAGTGATGCAACTTTTTGAGCATCATCTCTATCACGCTGAAGACAGTGTTGGTATCCTGCCGAAACAATTCCCACGTTACATAAAGCATATTTCCAAAACTAACTCTCATTAGCACTTTAACTTACCTTTAAGCATAGCTACAAAATATAAAATTTACTTAAAAAATGTTCTTTGCAATCATCGTTCTGAATGCAATTCATATTTGGAAAGTAGTTAAAACAATTATATAATTATTTCTATTTTCAATTATATAGCTCAAATCTCGTGTATACCACACAAAGTCCCAAGAATGCAAATTTAGTCTTTGCCTACATACTCTTCAAGGACATTCCTCACACTGAAGAAATATATGTATTTAGTTTAATTTACAATTTCACCATTTGTTGTTGTTAATTTCGACTTTTGAATGAAATTCGAAATTAAAAGTATTTTTTTTTAAAAGGTTTGCTTAATATCAAACGTAAAGTTCAAGTAATATAATAGGAAACCGGCATAGCAAGCATTGCACTAAATCAACTTTCATATTTGTCATTTCACTTTACATTATGGATTCTTTCCTAACACAAATGTACTGAAGGAATGTACTGAAAAGGATTAACTAAAATTTTGCACACCAAGGTTTCCGACAATGCTGAATCAATTGTCGTCAAAATGTACCCATGTTTCAATTAATATTTTTTACCAAATATGATTTTCATAATTAATAATTAAAATTAAAAATGTGAAGATAAAAAATGGTATACTGTTTGTTTCGACTATTTAGTATCACAATATAAAATGGGAATTAATTTGATAAGCTAATTATAAAGAAAAACTATAGCACCCATAAGTTACCACTACAGCGCCATTAAGAGCTCGAGACTTCAAGACAGTGAAAATTCTCCAACGTCTTGAGAAATATATAAATTTTGTATGAATTCTGGGTGCTTTGCTGTTATCGAAAGGTAGTGTTGCCCTTTTAAAAAATCGAGTTGGTGCAAATTTTATTATGAAGATAGTCCCTTATGCAAATCAGTTGCTCATTTATGTAGAGAAGACATTATTACGAGTCTAATAATACATTTGGTTTATACAACCCGAGTAGCCGAAATAACGCGCCATGGTCGGATCTTTTTTATTCTTTTTGCCAACTCTGCTTTTCAATGAGTAGACTTACCAATCAAAATACGTTAAAAAATGCTGTTAAAACTTTAAAGAAACCTTCGTATAATTACAGCATTAAGGGTGTCGACAGGTTTTAAAGGCAAAATCGATCTTCTTCTTCTTCTTCTTTAGGAGAAACAAAAACAGCAACCTCACTTATTCTAGCACGTAAAACAGCAACCTCACGTATTCTAGCACGAAGGCCAAAAAACGGCCTTCTTCTTTAGGACAAACAAGAAGCGCGGCTTCACTTATTCAAGCAAGTACGGCATCTTCATAAGATGCTATACTTGCTTTAGGACAAACAAGAAGCGCGGATCATTTATCCAAGCAAGTACGGCATCTTTATGAAATGCTATACTGCTATACTTGCCTAAGGACAAACAAGAAGCCCGATTACGCTTATTCAAGAATGTACGACAACTTCATGAGATGCTATACTTGCTTCACAACAAGCAAGAAACCCGATTACACTTATTCAAGCAAGTACGGCAACTTCATGAGATGCTATACTTGCTTCAGAACAAACAAGAAGCCCGACTTCACTTATTCAAATAAGTCCGTCATCTTCATGAAATGCTATACTTGCTTCAGGGCAAACAAGAAGCCAGGCTTCACTTATTCAAATAAGTCCGTCACCTTCATGAGATGCTATACTTCCTACAGGGTAAACAAGAAGCCAGACTTCACTTATTCAAATAGGTCCGACATCTTCATAAGATGTTATAATGGCTTCAGGGAAAACAAAAAGCCCTACTTCACTTATTCAAGCAAGTACGGCATCTTCATGAAATGCTATACTTAATTCAGGACAAACAAGAAGCTCGCCTTCACTTATTCAAGCAAATAAGACATATTCATGAGATGCTGTACTTGTTTGAAAGTGAGGTTGTGCTTCTTGCTTGTTTTGAAAAGTAGGCAGGTATTTGCCTTCGAAACTAGTCAATACCCTTAACTTTTATGTATGCTGTCGTTATACAAAGTTTTTTTTAAAACTCTAACTAAAAATACATTTTTACTGATGTTAGAAAGTCAATAAAAATTTCTTTTCAAAAAACAGAATAAAAGGTGTTAAGAATCCAACTACATAATAGCACAGAACAATAGTTTTGTTCTAAGTTTGGGTCTAAGAGATCTCAATTCCAGAAAAAAATATATTTTCTGAAAAAAAAAATATATTCTAAAATATGGCGATTTAAGTTGTAATCTAGCTATATATCACAAAAGCAAAGAAAAACACTGAAATGCTTGAAAAAAAGTTCAAACCCCACCCCTAATGTCGTTTGAGCTTTTTGCGGTATACTTATAAACGTACCGAGCACAAACAGCTATAAAATACCGAAGAATTAGAAAGCAGCTTTCGCACATGCGATGAAATTTATGTTTCCTGGGCTCGAAATGACGCACGTTGGAGAGGAGAGAACGACAGAAAATTGTGTTTACTTTCTCCCACTGAAAATACATTCCAAGTTATCTTTGCTCCCTGTATTTTGGACACAACACGACCAAAAACAATGATTTCATATGATAGAAGTGATTTATTCATGTTGTGGAATCCTAGCATATTAAAGTAAAATGAAATCAAAAGAATTTTTTTTAATACACCCTTTGATGTAGGGATTACTTGCAAAGAGTGTATACGCTTTCTTATGTGATCCATACTAACTTTTGAAGAGTTACATTGAACAATTTTATTGTAGAAATAAATATTATGTTAACATTAAAAATGGTGCATAATTTACGATGTGATATTTTCTGTCATTTTCAAATTGATTTTAATATCGTATTGACACGAAAAGTTTGAAAAGATATTTCTTTTCCTGAGTAAATTATTTAGTTCTCTGTTTTTTACTTTATTTATGCTCATTTTATTCTGATTAAAAGGGACAAATATGCAAGTAATAGAATTTTTTTTATTATTATTCAGCAAAATTAAAACTAAAATCCCATAAACCAACCCCTTTCCTCATCTGGAAAAAATCCAATGGAAATCTATTTGACATCTAGGATTACAAAAGACATTCAATGAACGCTTTGAGATACACAGGATTAACAGGTAAGTCCATAAGTACCTAATAACTTTGTAAGTAAATAGCCATGAGTATGCACGTTAGGACTATCCTATCTATTGTAAAGTAAGCCTGCACAATCGAATAACAGTGGTTGCAGCGCTTCTAGCGGAGAATTCCAAAAATTAGAACGAATCCGGCAACAAAGCGAGATAGTCGACAAAATCCAATTACAAAGTTTTACAGCATTGTCTAATAAGTAGAAATCAACAATAAAACTATTATAGAAGGCATTTATTATTAAGGTAATTGGCGAATTGCCGTCATATTCAAAAATGATGCAATGAACAACACGTACATGAACATAAATCAAGTGTAGAACTTGTTTAAAATTTCCTCCATCAGAGGCAATGCATATTTGAATTCCAGAAAGAATATTACAGTGAATTTGACAATCATTGTGGGTATCACAATGCTAGAAGCCCCGATGATATAACTTTTTGACACGTATTTGTTGCCTTCCGTATAGGCGTTTTGTGCGTTACTAGTGTCGATTTCTACTAATTAGACAATATATAACTTTGTAACAGACCGTGTTTGTATCGCTTTGTTGGCAATCTAGATGGTGCTGCAATCATTCAATCACTTTTATTTGATCGGGCATGCTCACTTTACTATAGATAAACCAAGCGTGTGCGCTCATACACATTTCCTTACAAAGTTTGCTTAAAGCCTTTACTGGGGCAGTACTTCAATTGAAACCGATTTAAAACTCAGTTAAGAAAAGTAAAATCTGATGTGAGCAGCACATGACTTTACCGACAAATTCATTCTCTTTTTCTTCCATTCATAGGTCATAAAATTTAATTCAATTGAATGAAATAAGACACGGATAATTATTTCAAAGTGCATTGAATTTGCGGTTATACATAAATTTTCGTTTTCATTTGGCACTTGGAGGTAATTTCAAAGGCGACGTTGCAAAAAGGCTAAAAAGAAATTAAGTATCTGGAGAACGATTTTCCCTAGAATACTGAGGTTGGACATACTATTTTCATCTTCAAAAATTACGTATCAAACAAGCAGTTGATTAGCATATTTGAGCGCATACGTAGTCTTTTATTTGAGACTTCAATGATTCTTGAAGACCATTTCGTAAAAAAGGCAGGTTCTATTTTTCCAAATCATGAAAAAGTCCAATCAGCACCGGGGTAATAAACAAGAGACTTAACTACTAAATTTTGGAAAATTTCGCTGAATAGTTTTTAAGTTAGAGTAGATACATACATTGAACAGCCGTCCAAATAGATGCTCAAGTCCTCAGGACGAGCCGGACGGTCTGGGTCTTCAACACACACACACACACAGACGTCATGCTAAAAATAGGCTTTTACCATGTATTGTAGGGAAAGTCAAAAGAAACACAAAATCAGTTCCATGATCATAATCCCTTGAAATTGACACTGTCAAAAACTCACTACGAATACTTGGCTTGGCTTTCCTTATAAATACAAATGCAGTTATATGTTTAATTTAAACAGAACTAACGAACAAAAAACTGAGGTATCACTCTCATGACGATCCCCGGAATTGCCCTGCTTAATCTCAATCAATAATACTTCCGCTGACTTCAAAAAATATATACAAGTTCGTAGGGCTTGTAAGCTTAAATTAGAATAAAATCTAAAATGCAGATGCAGCTCAAACTATAATAGAATTCAGGCAATTAGTTTGCAATTAACTTCTGCAATAAGTGTCAAGAAATCCAGCGCTTATGCCAATCGGATTAAATTCCAGTGTTTTAATCTTTGCTACAGCGGTCGAAAATTTAAAGCGGCAAAAATATTAATTAATTCAAAGTGTCTAGAAAGTATTCGCATGTAATGAAGCTAACCTATTTACCAAATATAAAGAAGGAAATGGAAATGGCTTGTATCCGCGCATAATTGCTAGAGGCGCGGGTATTAGCTCTCAGATGAAAATAGTCAAGAGAAGATGTTAAATTAAGTATAAGAGCGAAACGAGGTTGAAATATGTTGAGATGTCAGATTTTAAACCTTTTTTTATACTGATTATTACACTGTCTTATTCAACCTAGACACCTCTAGATTTGATCACAGTACTCTGATATCAAGTTTGATCATACTTATCTACACTATAAGAGGACACGCTAATATTTCTGAATTTTCTTTTATCGGCGTAATAAAATTTGGCTGTACTATTGTCTTCGCGAAAAATATTTCTTTGAAATATCTATTTTTCAGGATCTCCTATATAGTTAGCGGGCATCCTGGTGACTGGTTTAAATTTAGCATTGAATTCCAGAGGAAAATGGAGAGTTTACTAAAGATTTCCACCACTTCCGGCGCTTTTTCCATTTCTATTTCAAAAATTTTCATTTTTCTTGAAGCATCTATTCCTCGGAATCTGTTATAGAGAGAGGGCAGATAGTGATTAGTTTATTTTTAACATCGAAATCCGGAGGAAAATGGAGAGTTAACTAAGGATTTTCACTTCCGCTCTTTTCCATTCCCGTTCCAAATTTTTTCATTTTACTTGAAGCATCTGTTTCACGGTATCTGTTATAGATAGAGAGCATATAATCACTGGTTTATATTTAGCATCGAATTCTGGAGGAAAATGGAGAGCTAACTAAGGATTTCCAGTTAAGTGAGAATTTCCACTTTCGGCTCTTTTTCTACTTCCGTTTCAAAAAATTTCATTTTACTTGAAGCATCTATTGTTTAGAAACTATTATATAGATTTGTTTATATTTAATATAAAATTCCGGAGGAAAAGGGAGAGTTAACAAAGGATTTTCACCTCCTCTCTTTTTCCATTGACGTTTCAAAAGTTATCATTTCACTTGAAGCATCTGTTTCTCGGCATCTGTTATAGATAGATAGCATATAATCACTGGTTTATATTTAGCATCGAATTCCGAAGGAAAATGGAGAGTTAACTAAGGATTTTCACTTCTGGCTCTTTTTCCATTTCCTTTTCAAAAATTTTCATTTTACTTAAAGCATCTATTTCTTAGGATCTGTTATAGATAGAGAGCAGATAATGACTGGTTTACATTTAGCATTGAATTCCGAAGGAAAATAGAGAGTTAAGTGAGGATTTCCACTTTCGGCTCTTTTTCTATTTCCGTTTCAAAAAACTTCATTTTACTTGAAGCATCTATTTTTTAGGAACTATTATAGATTAGTCTATATTTAACATCGAATTCCAGAGAAAAAGGGAGAGTTAACTAAGGATTTTCACTTCCCTATCTTTTCCCATTCCCGTTTCAAAAGTTTTCATTTTACTTGAAGCATCTATTTTTTAGAAACTATTATAGATTAGTCTATATTTAACATCGAATCCCGGAGGAAACGGGAGAGTTAGCAAAGGTTTTTTCCTTCCTCTTTTTCCATTCCTGTTTCAAAAGTTTTCATTTTACTTGAAGCATCTGTTTCTCGGTATCTGTTATAGATAGAGAGCATATAATCACTGGTTTATATTTAGCATCGAATTCCGGAGGGAAATGGGGAGTTAACTAAGGATTTTCTCTTCCGCTCTTATTTCATTCCCGTTTCATAAATTTTTATTTTACTTGAAGCACCTGTTTCTAGGTATCTGTTATAGATAGAGAGCATATTATCACTGGTTTATATTTAGCATCGAATTCCGGAGGGAAATGGGGAGTTAACTAAGGATTTTCTCTTCCGCTCTTATTTCATTCCTGTTTCAAAAATCTTCATTTTTCTTGAAGCATCCATTTCTCAAGATCTGTTACAGATAGAGAGCATATAATAGCTGCTTTATATTTAGAATCGAATTCCGGAGTAAAATGGAGAGTTAACTAAAGATTTCCGCTTCCGGCTCTCTGTTCCGTACCGTCTCAAAAATTTTCATTTTACTTGAAACATCTATTTCATAGTATCTATTATAGATTAGTTTATATTTAATATCAAATCCCAGAGGAAAATGGAGAGTTAACTAGGGATTTCCACTTGCGGCTCTCTTTCTTTTTCCGTTTCAAAAATTTTCACTTTGCTTGAAGCATATATTTCTTAGGATCTGTTATATATGGAAGGCAGATAATTACTAGCTTATACCTTTGATAATACGGGGATTTAAATCGCGAATACTCGCCATAGAAAAGCTCGGTTTGTCCTAAGCGGGAGCACTGATTTTGTGAAGGTATACGTGTGAAAATTTAAATCCTTTATCACACTTTGAATTCTTTGAAAATGATCGAAAAGATTTCGCCACAGTTACTTTCAATTTGAAGACAAAGTAACCTAATGTTATACTATTATTAAAGAGATCCTATACTCAGTAGCAGAACGCAGTGTTAGACCGGCTGAGACAAAAACAGCGTTGTTACAGGATGAATTGGAATTATAAATTCAAAACTCTAACTAACCTCTCTAATAAGGTTATACTTAAATGCTTGAAATTGGATATGCAAGGATATTTCATTAATATGTTAAAAATCATATACGATTTTGAATAAAAATGTGTGAGTTAGGCTTTCATGCAACAGGGATTTTTTTTTTTTTTTTCTTGTAGGTGGCTAAATAGTAAATGGCTAAAATTGTTTTTATATATTAGCTGAAGTTATTTAGCTGAAGTTATTTTGCTCGTATTTCAGCAACCGTAATGTTAGCCGTAATAGCGCTACGGAGATGCAGTTGTTTACATTTGGGAGGATATTATATTAATTTTTTTTATTACTTTTACAGGTCGAGAAAGAAGTGTGTATTTTAGGTTATTATATATGTGTTATTATATATTATATATATTTCATTATTATATGTGTATTTTAGGTGTGTATTAAGGTATCTTTAACCGTGACTGCTAAAAATTACTTCTGCTAAAAAAAGGGACTGCTGACTGCGACCATGGCATCTAGTAGAATGTATATTAAATAATTAAATCGCCCATCATTTCTTAAGTATTTAGTAGTTGAAAGTTCATTTAGATGAATCAGATGTTCAAAATTTACTCTTTGTAAAGAAGTAGCTATCAGAGTTTGACACTAATTTTAACAACTGCACACAAACAGTTTTGCTGTTAGAACCACGGTCTTCATATAGATGACATCTTCATATAGCATCACGGATCGGTTTCGTTTATTTTAAGAGCTCGTCAGCATAGAATAGCCGTTATCTGTAATGACAGCGAGAAACTTGATAGTTACCCTTTTTTGCAAACTTTGTAACAAACCTTGCTGCCACCAACCGGGAATAGAACCACGGATCTTCGTACTGGTCAGTCAACGCTCTACGGTTGAGCTACTGTGACAGAATTGCAAGTTCTTATAATCGAAGTGAACTCTGCAACCTCTCTTGGAGCCTTCGAATTCAGTCTTACCACGTTGCTGGTTTCAAATTGCGTTGGAATTGTACTCCGGCTACACGAAACTGCAACAATCATGTCCATACATACAGAAAAGTCTAGTCCGCGGATATTGACCGGTCTTATTATCTGCAATGGTGGAGTGGCGAGTTCTATGGGCGAGTTCTGTGAATATGAATTAAGTTGTAATTTCTACAGCAAAAATTATCAGATACGAAGACGAAGATAAATAAATTAAATATTTAAATACATGAATAACACAACAATCTAAAATAATTACCATATGCATTTTACCATGATTACGTATAAAATCATAATATACAGATCTTGATCTGTTTTAATGAATTCTAGTATTTTTAAAGACACTAAAACTTGTATTTGTTTTGCTGATATATAAAAAGATGTGAGTTTAAAAAAATACGTTGTTGATCTTTGTAAACCTTTGAGAATCTATGACACGCAAATAATCCCCTCTAAACAAGCAAAATACTGTATAATTTTAGAAAAAATATTATAAACAAATAAGATCAATCGTGCATAAAGCATTGATTATGAAACACTTTCCAACTGCAATGCAATTTATTTAAACATCTCTAAAGTGCGATACATTTCTCGGTAATATTTTAAAACTTATCACAATACTACATTAATTTATTATATTTGAAAACTTAAACCTTCATCGAAAAAAATTAACTTCAAATGACGGCATCAAATGACGGCATTGAAATATAAATTGCCTGGTTTAAACATCTCTAAAATGTGATACATTCCTCGGTAATAATTTTAAAATTATCGCAATACTACAATAATTTATTATATTTGAAAACTTTATCGAAAACAAATGAACTTTATTCAAATATCGAAAGCGCCTGGCTCTCTATATAAGAGCAGTGAATATTTCATTCATAAACTTTTTCCATTCCTTTCATTCAGCGGCGATATTTTTAAAATTATCACAATACTACAATAATTTAATTTACTTAAAAACTTAAAATCGTGGAGGTAAAAGTTCTTACTAACTCTATGCTTAAAACTTCATCGAAAAAAGCAATAGAATCGTCTGCTTCAAATTAGTGATTCGAATCAATAATAAATTAGTGATTCGAATCAATTGCCAATGATTTTCACCCAAATCCGTGAAGAAAATTTATCAGCGGTCCCAAGGGCATTAAATATTGCAACTTCAAAAACTTCATTTAATATTTACATATTGATGATTAACAAGAAAGATCAATCATTCATAAAGCATTGATTATGAAACACTTTCCAACTACAATGCAATTTTATTTAAACATCTCTAAAATGCGATACATTCAGCGGTAATATTTTTAAAATTATCACAATACTACAATAATTTATTATATTTGAAAACTTCATCGAAAAAAATGAACTTTATTCAAATGACGTCATAAATTGCCTGGCTCTCTATGAAAAAGTAGTAAAAACTTCATTCATACACATTTATTGTATTCCTTTTATTCATCACAATACTGCAATAATTTATTTTACTTAAAAACTTAAAACCATGGAGGTAAAAGTAATTTAACTCTGCGCTTAAAACTTCACCGAAAATGTCTGCTATAAAATCGTCTGTGCTCTATGTAAAATCAATGACTGTTTCATTCATATCAGCTATTTTGCAGACTCCAGAGCTAAATAATTTTGCTTCAAAGAAATTCAGTAATTCTTATACAACTCATCTTACAGCTTGGTGTGTTTACATTCTCCTTGAGTGAAAATTAGGCTTCGTTGAAGAAATAATCAAAGTTTGATGATCATTTAAACTCAAAATTATTGTAATTGCGCTGGCACAGTATATAGATGCACAGAAAAAAAAATCAAAAATAAAGTGGTTTTAGGACGAATGCAACACTAAATATAAATTATAAAAAACTTTAAAAATCACGAGATTTGGACACAAGATGAATGACATATTTTATTTTGAAGTAGGTCACGTGATCTCTTCATATAATATGGGTGCAATTATTATTTTAATTTTTATTTAAAAACCTACCGAACATATTTTGTTGAATTTTTTTATATATTTTATGGATGATTTGAATATCTCCTAAAATTTCCGAAGCAATTTGTGAATTTTAAATTCGCTTAGAAAATGTTTGAAGAATTAGGTCCCATAGAGTTCAATGTATTTCATTTTTTCAACCTGGGTTCAATCCAAAACTAATTAGGTGTTATTATTCATTTACATTCCCATATGTCCCACAAACCGTCTCAACAACATACTAAAATTTTATTTTGATAAAGTCATTTTTACGGCAGTTATCGTGCTAACGGACATACAGACAGATAGACAGAGACAGAGAGACCGACAGACAGACAGACAAACAGACAGAATGAAGAAGGTCATAAACACTTTTCAACTATGTTGTAAAGTGTTAAAAACGGAAATATCCCAAGGGCAGTTAATCTTAAAGTCAGCAAACTGGTCTTATTCTTTTCTTCGTAAAAATTATGTATAAAACATGTATTAAATCTATACATTTATTTATATTTATTTCTCTATTTAATATTTTGACGAGTTTTGAGGGCCATTCTACAAAAAAGGCAGATTCTATTTTTACGAATCGTACCAACATCCAATCAGCATCAAGGTAACCTATAAGAGCTATACAGAGTTTTCTTCGGCAGTAAGTGCTTGCAATACCGTCCAAGTAGCTCTACAGTTGATCGTCGACTGGCCAGTACGAAGATCCGTGGTTCGATTCGTGGTTCGATTCCCATATGTCCCACAAACCGTCTCAACAACATACTAAAATTTAATTTTGATAAAGCCATTTTTACGGCAGTTATCGTGCGAACGGACAGACAGACAGACAGAATGAACAAAGTCATAAACATTCAACTACGTTGTAAAGTGTTAAAACTATATTCAGCAATTACTTAACCTCCCAGAAAGAATAGTATGCATTAAAAATTATTAAAATATTTTATTAACAAAAATATTTCGTAATTAATAACTGAATTTATCCTTAAAACACAAATTAAAGGCATTTTACTTGAATTTTATTTCGAGAAATTAAAATGAAAAATGCAAATAATGCGTATCATGCAATAGGTAAATAACATAAGCTGAAACTTAAAATATTAAATCAAATTTAATTTTCAAATACAACTCCTTGACTTAATGCACGTACTAATCTCCATATTTTATCAATCACAGATCAATATTTGTTGAATTAACGAGACTGGAACCGTGCAGAGACGTGAACATTATTTTAAGCTTAAAATAATAAAGATTTCTTTGATAGTCCTACAACCATTTTAGAAGAAGAGATCCGCTGTAGTGAAGTGGACTATTTTGCGTTTTTACTTTTCTTTTTTTCTTTATTTATCATGGAAATGAATAAAAAATATGATAAAGAAAAATTCAAAAGCGGTGTATTGAAACGATAAAGCTGTTCCTGGCAAACTTTTAGGCCCGAATTCTCTTTCTATGCATTTTTTCCTAAACAGCGAATTCCCATTTAGGTTTTCTGCTTCTGCATGTACTTAAAGCAAATCTCTTTCGAAGTAAATGGCTTTTGGATTTTTTGCTTCGTTTGGAAAACGCATACATTTTCATGATGAATTTTTGGAGCTAAAAGAAAGGAGGGTAAAAATGGGGGATAAGACGCAAGATGGAAAAAGAAAAATGTTCTATAAAAATGTCGTTTGGTTTTGTCTTTCAGTCCCAGCGACATCTGAGCAAAACGGATTTTAAACGGTTTTCCCAACGTCTGAGATGTGCATTCGGGAACAGGGGAGTACATACTTCATAATTTTAGTTTGATAATTATCACTAAATCTAGTATTTACGCCTGCCAAAGGCAAGAAAATTAATATTCTTAGAAAATGAAACTGCAACTTTTAATAAGCTTTATTTTGTTCAACAATATATGGTGCTTAGCGCGGAAATAGTTCGCACATTTGAAACGTGGCTGAGTTTGGTTCTGTCCCGTTGTCGAGTTTCAGTTTCTGTGTTCCCCATACGGACTTCAAGAGAGTTCTAACAGGTTTTCCCCCTTTCCCCCCATTTTGTCCACTCTGGGAGAAGAAAAATCTGACTCCATTAGGTTCAATCCAGTGGTCGATACTATAAGTGTACAAAGACGCAGCCTTCGCTTCACGGAGGATTGCTTGAAGTTCTGGAAAAACTTTACAAAAAACTCTCCACCCCTGGGGGGGGGGGGGTCGAAATTCCGACTGCGTTCTGTTCTGTGCGGTTCAATGTTCCACCACTATAAAAGTGCAAAAATGCAGCCTTTTAGGTCACCAGGGGACTTCTGGACAGTTTAGAAAGACTTTTTAAAGCTACCTATTACTTTCCTTATATACAATAATGTAAAAGGAAAGTATTGTGACGGGGTCGAAAATTCAAATTCGAGTTTTCGACGGCAAAGCACGTTTCAAGCATCCCTGATCACGAATCAAACATTTTTGAAGGGATGTCTCTCTGTGTGTGTGTGTGTGTGTGTGTATGTGTGTGTGTGTGTCAGTGAGTCGAACGAAATTTGGTACAAAAATTACAATCCGTGAATACTGGAAGCCTATTGTTTTTATACGTAATCGAATGTTCAAAACCCTCCTAAATTTTCGATTGAAATTTTGAAAAAATCATCAAAAAATCAAAACCTCTAATAAAGTTACACAAATAGACATTTCTTATGTAATTTTTCATTAGAAAACGATTAACATAAATTTTAGAACGCTAGCATGAACCGTTCTTGAGATACTGCACATTTTTCAAAAAAATTATCAAAAAATTATATAAAATAAAAAAAAACAATATTTCCTATTGAGAAACATGTTCACTTTTCATATGTAATATCATGCGATCAATTTGGTGACATCATTCTCGTAGATCGTGCTCGTTCCATTCGTGAAAAAATATACTTTGAGTAATACTTTTGTATTTGAACGCCAATAGTCATTTATTTGCTATAAGAATAAATTATTTCTCCGTCTATAACGCTTGGCGAGATTTTGGCGGCGAATTTGAAAGAAATGTCGCCAGCATCGCGACTTTTTTAAATGTTATCAAATTAAAGAAAATCTCGCCAAATGGATAAAATTACGCTAAATAAATGAAAATAACGACTCATTGACGAAAATTCAATATTTTGGAAAAAACATAAGTGTCTACTGTAAGAATAAGCTATTTTTTTTACTGTAAAAGTTGTAAATACATTGCATTATATAAGGAAAGTCATGTGCTGCCCACATAAGATTTTTTTTCTCCGGCGAGGGAGTGGGTACTTCTAAAATCTGACTCCGTTACGTTCTGTATCGCAGTTGATACTATAAATGTGCAAGGAGTTGGTGCTATAAATGTTCTTCTAGTTCACCAGGGTCCTGTAGGGTCTGGAAAGACAAAAACACGTTAGACACGGTAACTGAATGCATCGTAAATTTATTTAGTTTTGGCTTTCAATGTGTTATGCAATTTTAACATATGTTAACGTCCTACGACAAGCAATGCACTGTTATTTAAAAATGTCTTAACTTGTAATAGATAGCTTGCAAAAGATGTGGATGGCGTAGGTCGCCACTGACTGCGTCTCTCGTTGCATTCAGTGCATCATCGTTGCGTCCTGGTAAGCCCAGAAGCCACCCAAATAGCTGAAAAATTGAATGTCACAATTCAAAGCAAAATTATTCTTCAATAAAAAAAATGCAATAATTATCCTGGTCCGATTTCCACCACTTAGATCAAAGATACTTCAGGAATTCAGAAGCGATAAACGAAGAAAAATAAGTGATTTTCCTCTTAGAGAAATGAAGATAAGTCTCTCTTCCACCATCCGCGGACTGCCCTAATAACTCTTTATCGTGGCACAAGATTTCTGGTGACACTTATTTTCTGTAAAGAAATAATTCAATATTGGAAATGAAGTGCAATGTGTATACGCAATAAAATCTAAACAATTCCTAAAAATCGGCAAATTATGCGAGATAAAAAAAATTCCATAGAAGTCAAATTCATTCATTATACTTTTATCATGGAATTTCATTATTGAAAAATATTAGTTTACGCGATGTCGGAATATAAAATTTAATCTTGCCTGAACACAAAATAAAACACATAAATTTTTAATTCTTTAAAAATTACCTAAAATATGTTACACGTATTATGGATTTATGGATTCCCATCAAAGTTTTTTGAAAAGAACGTCCTGAGAACTTCACTTTCGTTCTCTGCAATAATATTTTAGGTAACTAAGATACCGATTGGAGTGAAAATTACGAGAAATTCATATTCAACATTAAGTAAATAAAAAAATAAATAAAATTTCAACATTTTTGTTTCGAAGTGTCTCAGGACATGTAGGAAATTATATCTGTACAAAAAATCAAAAAACAAAATTTCAGGAAAACAAAATTTCAGGAAACAAAATTTCATAATTTTTGTTTGCTGTGGCACACACACACACACACACACACACACACACAGAGAGAGAGAGAGAGAGAGAGAGAGAGAGAGAGAGTTTGTCCTTTTATTTTTTATTATTTACTAACCGTCTTCATCGCTCAGACATATCTCAGCTTTTTGAAAAAGCTCAGATATGTCTTCAGTAGACTACATAGTTGTGTAATAGAGTGCTGCACCCCATCAGTATCCTCCAGCTACGTGGTTAGATCTACTTAGTGTCAAAACTCACGTTAAAGCTATAAATTTCACCGTTAAGTGCATAGAATATTGTGGTCAACCAACTGCAGATTATGAGAATAGCGTAAACAGGATGTCAAGAATCCCACAAAAAAGAATAAAGAACTCCTGCCTCTTGCAATGTTCTTAATCATAAACAAGGTAAAGGATTCTTGCAATGATCTGTCACAAGAGATGAAATAAAATTTAGTCTTAATTTTTAAAAGGGCCTCATTCAGGAGAAGTGATTTTACGCGAATACTTAATGGTATGCAGAAAGCCGTTTCTGGATATAATCGAGGCATCTATTCTGAAGATCATCTTTCTTGACCTAGTCCCTTTTAGCAGCCAACGATTTATTTATGATTCAGCATCCATATTTACCATCTATCTAAGATGTGGGTGTACCCAGCCTGTCAAAGCGTTAAGACGTATCCACCCATCCAAAAGAAATCATTGCTCTCTTTTAGAACTTTTCTCTCTTTCTCTTTACAAAAAAAGAAAGAAAGAAAGAAAAGAAAAAAGGAGAGAGAGAGAGAGACAGAAACCCAAGGGATTCATTTTACAAACATTGAAGCTTACGGCGAAAAAAATAAAGAAAGAAATAACAAGATAGTGATAAGAACATCTATATAATAAAAACAGAACACTTATAACGTTAAATAAGACTTAAATTCCATAACATGAGATTGAGCGCCCTTGAGCGCCATACGCTGCTCATGAGAGACTTATGACAAGATATAAGTATATTGTTGCTTTTATATTCAGCCAACCTGTGAACAAAATTTGCATGTTATTGAAGGTCAATCGGCTATGAGGAATACATACGAAGTGAAAATATATAAAATGGACATTTAATACAGCAAATTTAAAATCACAAAGTGCAAAATTTAAGGAAGGGCAAACTATTTAAATGTTTAAGTACGTAGATGCTGGCTTCACCCGTATGAAATCCAGAAAAAGATGTCGAGCAAAGCTGAGTTTTTAAAATTGTGAATAGAATCTCGATAAAGATAAATAAATAAAGATTCAAGTAAATATGAAAACTCTCCAACGATAAAAATTGTCTAACCTATTTGTGTCTTTTCACATCTCCAAAAGCACCAGGTGACCTAAAAGACTTCATCTTTGCGCAAATCTAGTATCAATTCCGGGACAGAACCTAAAGGTGTCAGATTTTTCGATTAGACCCTCCAAAAACTCCCCACTGACCTAGAAAACTGAATCTTTGTTCATTTATATTATTAATCGCGAAACATAGCTTAACAGAGCCGGATTTCCAATTCCCCCGAGGGGTCAGAGGAAATAGTTCTAGAAAGTTTCAACTTTGCACACTTATAATATCGACCACGGAAAGGAAATTAACAGTGCCAATTTTGACTAAGAAGATTATTTTTAACGCTAAGCGCCATACATTGTATAACAAAACAAACTTATTAACTTACTTTTTTAAGAGTGCTAATTTCTCTGTCGTTGACAGACCTAAATACAAGTGACACTTACAAAGAAAAAATATAACGATTTTTCTCTTTAGCTTAACCTTCAAATGCAAACAAAACCTTTATCCATATTGCATGCAAATGTCAATTGTAAATTAAATTTTCATTTAATCTGAAACATTGACAAAATTAAATGTAAAAGTTGTGTTATGTTACCATTAAGCATGTTTTCTTACAGGGGTAAAGTTCTTACCTTTAGGGATCCTAAAATCTCTTCGAATTGGATGCATAGAACACAAATGCTCTGCTGCTCTCAATTCTTTGCTGCTCCTGGAACTGCAGCTTTCAACCATACATCTCTGTGTAGTCACTTCAAGCCCTTTTCCGAAAACCTTCGGCGGCACATACACTTTTGGGATGAACTTTAAAATTCGATCATATTCAAAAATTGATTCTATCTTAATGTCGAATCCGCAACTTGCCTGGGCATCCTCATGCGATGCGTTCTCCAAACTTGAAGCTATATTGGATTGCTAGTTAACATATGCAAATATCATACTTTAATTCAAACTAGCTGCCATGTCCACAGTTAACGATCACTATAGTAGCCAGTTTTATAGCAATCAGTATTTAGCAAGTTCTGAGCCCTCCCTGGTTCCCTCCGTAGATATCTTATATAATAGATGGTTGGCACAGGCTTCCAAAACGTTCCAAAATTCTTTGTTAGTGTGGATTGGATCTAAACAGCAAGATTTTTATTTTTTCGGATGACCCCTACTTCCGCTAAGTAATTAAGAAAGGGTATCAGCCCTTATGATCCGCAAGTTCAAATCCCATTAGTGTACGAAAGAAGGCGTGGACATAAGGTGATTAACAGTTGACGGGCAGAATATAAAAAATTAGCCAATCAAAGAAGATTTTTGACACTTTCTCGTCAAAACTACGAGGTCAATGAAAGAGTTCAAAGTGAGATGTTACCCCCGGATTTCTAGTACAAGGTAATTTCTACTATACGCTATTCTTTAGCATATCTACGGTTCCGTCTCTCCCATCCATCTGGGCCGTAGCCAGAGACGAAATTCAAGAGGGGTTGAAGGGAAATCCAAGCGGGTTCTGTCTTAAAGGAGGGGATCACGAAAAACACACTTAATCATTAGAATTTATAAACCATAATAGTTACTATTATATATTTCAATTCATATAAATTATTAACAAATAATTGCATATTTATATTTGCAAGCTTTGAGCTGATTATTAATATCCATATAGCTACTATACATCAATATTAATATATGATAATTGCAATTGATTTTAATATAAGCATTAACTAGTAATAAAGCTGTTAATAATCTGTAGAAACATTCTGAAAGTTAATACAAGTTAATGCTTACTCTTGCCTACTTATCAGCTGATTTTGACTCTTTAATGTATAACACAGTGAACCCCACAACAATACAAAAGTATCCTAAATACTATTGTCATAATGTTTAAATTAAATATGTAAATAAATTAATCATCAGTATAATTGTAAATTCGGCTAAATTAAAAATATTTAAAACGCAGTAATTTATAAAAAAAATATCAACAGTTTTTTATGCAAAATTTGAATGACATTTTATATGAAATTTAATATCACTACTAAAAACTTGACATTACGAAGCCTTTAATTGTAAAAATGACACAAAATAAAATCACTTTTTTTTCACATATTTAGAAAAATAAAGTTTGTAGGTTGCTTCTGACAAATTTTACAAACAAAATCTCGAGAAGTTTAAGGATAGCGATGCATTGAATATGAACAACGCGGATCATTCTTGGATAATTCGAAATAATCCATTTCTCGTTTTTAAAAATCTGTATAAAAAAAACTATCTTTATGGTAAATACTTTTTAAAAGTGAACCCTCAATATATTTGACTTCAATTTAAAAAAAGATCGATGTCTTAACTGGAAATTTGAAGAAGCAGAAATTAATTAAAAAGTTGTCGAATTCTCGGCGATTTTAACTAGTTTTCGTATTTAAAAATACTAGCCGCAAAATACTAGCCTACTTAATGTGGGATCGTTGAAAATCAACCGTCCCACATTAAGCAACCCCCGAATAACGTAAATTTTTGAGTATTTCGAGTTTCACATTTATTAGTAAAACTAAACATTTTGGTGCACAGAACCCCCTAAAGGAGAGAATACTGGAAAATTGAAATTGCTCACCTTCTCCCATACAAACTATCTACCCGAACGTTTTTATGTGGAGCACCCGCTTAAATGAACATATATGAAAAAGTCTATTCGTCTTGGGGTTTTTATCAAATAATTAACCTATATACCAAATTTCAAGCCTCTATCAAATTTTAAAGGAGGCGTTTCTCATTTATTCGGCAAGTCGAACATTTTGGTGATGACACCCCTTAAGAAGAAAATATTGGAAATCTGAAATTGCACACTTTCTTCCTTTCGAAAGCTTTACCCATACACCATATTTGAAGTCTCAATCTCATTCCAAAGCATGTTTTTCTATTATTTCACTTTTCGAACGTTTTGGTGTGCGGATTCCTCCCAAATTAAAAATATTGGAAATTAGGCAAATCGAACATTTTGGTGTGTGACACCCCCTAAAGTAGCAAATATTGGAAATCTGAAATTGCACACTTTCTTCCTTTCGAACGATATCGCTATACACCAAATTTGAACTCTCTATCCTATCACAAAGCATGCTTTTCTTTAATTTTACCTTTCAAACTATTTTCTGTGTAACAACCCTTAAATGAACATTGTTAAAAAACTGTATTCGTTTTGTGTATTTTTATCAAATAATTAGCCCATATACCAAATTTCAAGCCTCTATCACGTTGGAAAGGAAGCGTTTTTCATTTATTCGTCAAATCGAATATTTTAGTGTGCGGCACCCCTCTACAATAGCAAATATTGGAAAACTGAAATTGCGCACTTTCATCCTTTCCAACTATCTACCTCTACTTTAAATTTGAAGTTTCTATTTCATGGCGAAGCATGTTTTTTCTATCATTTCACCTTTCGAAAGTTTTGTGTGAAGTACCCACCCTCTTATATGAAAATTTTTGGAAAACTCCATTTTTTTCTTGGGTTTTCTATCAGATGCTTGGGCCATATAGCAAATATCAAGTCTCTATCACATTCTAAAAGGGCTTGTCTCATTCGTTCCGAAAATCGAACATTTTGATGCGCGGCACCCCCTAAAATGGATAATATTGGAAAACTGAAATTGTACATTTTTTCCTTCCAAACTATCTACCAGTACAACACATTTGAAATCTGTATCACATCCCGAAGCACGTTTTTTTTTTTATAAATTCACCTTTCGAACGTTTTTCTCTGGAGCACCCCTTAAACGAACATTTTTTAAAACTATATTCGTCTTGAGTGTTTTCATCAAATGATTAGGCCATGTGCCAAATTTCAAGCCTCTATCAAATTTTAAAGGAGCCGTTTCTCATTCGACAAGACGAACATTTTGGTGTCGACACCCCCTTAAGTAGCCGGTCGTCCAAAAAAGTTGCTCACGTCCACGAATGAGTCGGACGGTCTGGGCCTTCAACCCCCTTAAGTAGAAAATATTGGAAATCCGAAATTGCACACTTTCTTTCCTTTCGAACGCTTTACCCATACGCCATATTTGAAGTCTCTATCTTATTCCAAAGCATGTTTTTCTATCATTTCACTTTTCGAACGTTTTGATGTGCGGATTCACCCAAAATTACAAATATTGGAAATTTTCTATTGCACACTTTCTTTCTTTTGTACAATCTACCCATATACCAAATTTGAAGTTTCTATTCCATCGCGAAGTATATTTTTTCTATTATTTCACTTTTCGAACGTTTTCGTGTGGCGTAGCCACCCCTTTAAATGAACATTTTTGAAAAACTCTATTATTTTGTTTTTTTATCAAATGATTGCCCCATATACCAAATATGAAGCCTCTATTACATTTTAAAAGGAGGCGTTTCTCATTTATTCGGAAAATCGAACATTTGGGTTTTCGGCACCCCCTAAAGTAGAAAATATCGAAAAACTGAAATTGCACATGCTCTTCCTTTCGAACTATCTACAAGTACACCAAAATTTGAAGTCTCTATCGCATCTCGAAGCATGGTTTCTCGTCATTTCACCTTTTCGAACGCTTTCTCTGGACCACCCCCTTAAACGAACATTTTTTTAAAACTCTTTTGCCTTGGGTGTTTTCATTAAATGATTAACCCATTGCACACTTTTCTCCTTCCGAACGGTTTACCTATACACTAAATTTGAAGTCTCTATCTCATCGCAAAGTATGCCTTCCTATCGTTTCACTTTTCGAACAATTTGGTATGGAGCACCCCCTCTAGAGAACGTTATCGAAAAATTCGATTTTTCCCGGGGGGTGGGGGAGGGTTAGTATATACTAACTGAATTCCCGTTAAAAATCAACGGTTTCACAATAAGGAACACTCAAATAACGTAAATTTTTGAATAACTCGCTTTTCACATTTATTCAGCAAATCGAACATTTGTGTTTGCGACACCTCCTAAAGTAGAAAATATCGGAAAACTGAAATTACACATGCTCTTCCTTTCAGACTATCTAGCCGTACACCTAATTTGAAACCTCTATCGCTTCTCGAAGTATTGTTTTTCGTCAGTTCACCTTTCGAACGTTTTTCACTGGAGAACCCTCTTAAACGAACATTTTTGAAAAACTCCTTTGTGTTAGATGTTTTCATTAAATGATTAGCCCATATACCACATTTCACAGCTTTATCAAATTTTAAAGCAGACGTTTCTCATTTGTTCCTAAATCGAACATTTCGATGCGCGGCGCCCCCTAGAGTAGCAAATATTGAAAATCTGAAATTGTACACTTCCTTGCTATCAAACGGTTTACCCATACACTAAATTTGAAGTCTCTATCTCATCGCAAAGTATGCTTTACTAACATTCCACTTTTCGAACGTTTTGGTATGGAGCACCCCCCTCTGCAGAACATTTTTGAAAATTTCGATTTTTACAGGGGGTTTTATTGAACAATCGACCCGTGTACCAAACTGCAAACCTATCTATTCGGGAAGGGCCGAAAGAAAGCGTGACAGACAGACGGACAGACAGACAGACAGACAGACGGATAGACAGACAGACAGACAGAGGACGGACAGACAGACAAACAGACGTGCACTTGCATATACTAGTCGAATACCCGTTGAAAATCAACGGTATCGCATTAAGCAACCCCGGAATAATGTAACTTTTTTAATAATTCGCGTTTCACATTCCGTCGGCGAATATGTTGGTGTGCAAAACCCCCTAAAGAAAAAAATATTGGCAAACTTAAATTATGCACTTCTTCCTTTTGAACTATCTACCTGTACACCAAATTAAAGTCTAAAGCATACAATTTTATCATTTCCACTTCCGAATGTTTTTCTGTGGAACATCCCCTTAAATGAACATTTTTGAAAAACTCTACTACTCTTGGATTCTTTATCAGATGATTGGCCCATATACCAAATACCAAGCCTCTATCACATTCAAAAGGAAGTGTGTCTCAGTTATACGGAAAATCGGACATATTGGTGTATGGGATCCCCTAAAGTAGCAAATATTTAAAATCTGAAATTGCAAACTTTCTTCCTTTCAAACCATCTACCCATACACCACATCTGAAATCTATATCCTATCGCGAAGCATGCTTTTAGTATCATATCAGCTTTCGAACGTTTTTCTGTGTAGCATCCCCTTAAATGAACATTTTTGAAAAACTGTATTCATCTTGGTTTTTTTTTTATCAAATGATTAGCTCATATACCAAATTTCAAGCCGCTATCACATTGTAAAAGAGGCTTTTTCATTTGTTCGTTAAATCGAATATTTTAGTGTGCTGCACCTCCTGCAATAGAAAATTTTGAAACACTGAAATATTGCGCACTTTCTTCCTATCCAACAATATACCCGTACACCAAATTTGAAGTATCTATCTCATCGCGAAACATGCTTTTTCTATCCTTTCACCTTTGTTTTTGAGTGGAGTACCCACCCCCTTAATCGAACATTTCTGAGAAACTCTATTCGCCTTGGGAGTTTTCATTACATGTACCAATGCCCATGTACCAAATTTCAAGCCTATATCAAATTTTAAAGCAGGCGTTTCTCATTTGTTCGTCCATTCGAACATTTCGGCCCGCGACACCCTCTAGAGTAGCAAATATTGAATATCTGAAATTGGACACTTTTTTCCTTTCGAAAGGTTTTCCCTTATACTGAATTTGAAGGCTCTCTCTCAACGTAAAGTATGCGTTCCTATCACTGTTCGAGCGTTTTGGTGTGGAGCACCCCCCCCCCCTCTACAGAACATTTTTGAAAAATTCGACTTTTCCAGGGGGGGTTATCGAGCAATCGACCCGTGTACCAAATTGCAAATCTCTATCTATTCGGGAAGTGTCTAAAAACAGCGTGACAGATAGACGGACAGACAGACTGACACTTGGCAATTAGTATATACTAGCCGAATATCCATTGAAAATCAACGGTCCCACATTAAGCAACCACCGAATAAGTTAAATTTCTAAAAAATTCGCGTTTTTTATTTATTCGAAAAATCGAACATTTAGTTTTGAGGCACCCCCAAAAGTTGAAAATATCGGAAAACTGATATTGCACATGTTCTTCCTTTCGAACTATCTACCCGTACACCAAATTTGAAGTCTGTATCTCATTCCGAAGCATGTTTTTTTTATCAATTCGCCTTTTGAACGTTTTCCTCTAGAGCACCCCCTTAAACGAAAATTTTTGAAAAACTATATTCGTTTTGGGTGTTTTCATCAAATGCTTAGTCCATATATCAAATTTCAAGTCTCTATCAAATTTTAAGGGGGCAGTTTCTCATTTATTAGGGAAATCGAACATTTTTGTGTGCGGCACCCCCTTAAGTAGAAAATATTGGAAATCTGAAATTGTATACATTCTTCCTTCCAAACTATCTATACGTACACCAAATTTGAAATCTCTATCTTATTCCGAAGCCTGTTTTTTTATCAATTCACCTTTCGAACGTTTCCCTCTGGAGCACCCCCCTTAAACGAACATTTTTGAAAACTATATTCGTCTTGGGTGTCTTCATCATATGATTAGTCAATATACCCAATTTCAAGCCTCTATCAAATTTTAAAGGAGCCGTTTCTCATTTATTCGGAAAATCGAACATTTTTGTGTGCGGCACCCCCTTAAGTAGGAAATATTGGACATCTGAAATTGCACACTTTCTTCCTTTCGAACAGTTTACCCATATACCAAATTTGAAGTCCCTATCTTATCGCAAAGTATGCTTTCCTATCATTTCACTTTTCGAACGTTTTGGTGTGGAGCATCCCTTCTAGAGAACGTTTCGAAAAATTCGATTTTTCGAGAGGGTCTTATCGAACGACCGAGCCGTGTACCAAAGTGCAAGTCTCTATCTTTTCGGAAAGTGCCTAAAAAAGCGTGGCAGACAGACGGACACTTGGTAATTAGTATATATAATAGATAATAGATAGATAGATAGATAGATAGATGTACAAAATATACTATCAACTTTTCGTAAAATCGGGCTTATAGTGTCCACCTCAAATTTCTCTGGCATCGATTAAAAGAAATTGAAAGCCTAACTTGACTTTTGAACTAGAATATACATTTTAACTACCCCCGTCCTCCCCACACACACCTCCCGAAAAAGAAGCTTTTCGAAAAAAATTAAAAACCTATTGAATGTTTCGACTGCTGATGCTATTTTTATCCTCCAGGTTAGCTTCCTGCCTGGTCATTGTCATTCCGATTTGAAATCAGCTCTCAATATACCAGAATCCACTGAAACCGTGCTAGTCGTACTAGGGTCACTTTCAGACTTCCGACATATTTGAACTAACCTACAGGGTTGATTTATTCAGGCGCCTTTGTAAAGAGCCTTGCTGCCCCAACTGCTCTGCCGTTGAGCTTCTGGGACAGAATTCAAAATGCTTATCTCTGAAGTAGGCTTTACAACACTGAATCATAATTCTAAAAGAGAATGGCCGTAAAAGGCAAAAACATAGTCCTGGTGCATGTAAATGACGGAATGGCGTAAAAATTTGACAGATGAATGTTTTCTGTGAGATATAACTGTGTGCCGAGTTTCAATTCTCTACGTTCTCTTGGAGCAGAGAACGGGCCCGTCAAAGATGCTAAACGAAAAGATATGTGAGATAACGTAAAGTCAATAAAACGTTAAAGGGAAAATCAACTACCAATGGTGATATTTTTTCTGAAAATACCTTGAAGCTGGGAACCCTTAAGAGATTTACAAACCACCAGTAAGAAACTAATGACATACAATGCAGAAATATGTTTTTCTAGTTTCCCTCCGCTTAATCTTTCCAACACACTTACGATTAGACTCATCTGAGTGTGACATAAAAACTGGATTTTATGTCAGATGCAGATGAGTCTAATCGTATTCGCGTCACTTTAGGGACAGTATTAAAGTGTTTTCTCTAAGGGTTGCGCAAGGAAGGCTTTAATACCTTCTAAGCTGACACACACAGCAACGTACCAGATTACATTCGGCCTCGCAGGCTCCCCCTCCTTTTTTTACCACCTTATTCATTTTCCCCATAATCCATTTCGCAGATCTTCCAATAATCACTCCTCAAGCCTGCAGTCCTTAAGCTCTGGGACATGAAGGGAGTGATCATGCCTATAGATGTGATCTAGGATGAAATTATTCTTCTGAGGATTGGAGAAACGAACTCAAGAAGGAATAATTGTTGGGAAAAAAACTTGGTGCTTACGCCTTCCTCACCACAAGCATCTGCAATCGGGAACTACATGTGTGGTATGTTTTGGAAGATATATGTGCACCCGTGGAACCAGGTAAATTCAACCCATTGCATACTAGTAATATAAATTATTTTATATATGCACCTTATAATCATTAAAAACACTTAAATGCATAAAATTAGCATTGAATTAATACGTGCAAAATGTAGGTAAAGTATACGTGAATAACGTGTAAGTGAAGTATACGTGAACCGCAAATATCTAAGTGGCCAGTTACGCTCTATCTTCTGAGTTAATAAGACGATATTACTATCGCCTATAATGGAAGGAGACTACATTCTCCCTCTTCAGATCTTTTATCGAAATGCATCTTCAGATCTGCAGAGGTTGTTCTTTGTTCTGCATTTTTTAAATACAAGATAGTATTCTGTTCGTCGTACTCCTCCTGAATTGAGAATTGTTATAATAAATCATAAGCTCCTTTAAAAAAATCGAAACTCGGTATTTTATACCTTAGTGTTTTACAATATTAAAACAGCAGATCTTCGAATGCCAGTGTAAGCAACTTATATGTTAGCCTGTACAGAGTCATCCATGTACATTGTGGTGGTCCCTACCAGCATTTATCACGGGTCCCCCTCCATATTTGATTTTTCTTCAGTGTAAACCTTTCATGTATTTCCCTTTCTGAAAAGTCGGGTGGAAGCCGACCTTCTAACACATGGAACCCCCTTCACACACACACACACACACACACACACACACACACACACACACACACACACTCGAGTGGTGTGACTCAACCGGCTCAGACCGGTATTTGAATCACGTATCCACCTGACTAATTAACGCTCAAACTTTAAATTACTGAGTTGATATTCTTATCTTCTATAGAGGATTTGGACCTTGAAAACGGCATTTACAATTTACATTTTAGGATAGCCCCTAAACTTCCAAAAAATATACGTCTTTTCACTTTATTCATGTCTCCTTAGTTGAATAAAACTTTGCTTCGAGTCTTCTGAAGATAGTGAAATGAGTTTATGCGGAAAAGCAGTCCAAAGAAAATCGTAATTTACCTAAGAGTCTTTTAAACATAGATATAGTTTTGTTTTCATCATTGCTGGCTCAGGCAGGGGCTTCTTAAAATTTCGTTTCCAAATGGAAATCTGTCCATAATACTTATTCAAAAAGTTTTCCAAAAACTCAAGATACTAGAATTCATCTTATGGCAATTCATTCCGATCAATTGAGCAAGCGTAATAAGTTTCGCTTTAAAAGCTTTCAAACTATTTCAGTAAAAATTCAGTTATATTTAAATTGAGTAGTGTGTTTAATGACAAAGCTCTAAATGGAATTTCAGATGACTGCGATTAAAAATAAATTTTACGAATGAATGATACTTGACATTTTTAAATCTTTAACAATATTTTATTCTCGTTTAATATTATACAAAATAGTCTATTTAATGTTTGAAGCTTTATAATAGGAGCACCTACGTGTGAATATTTCACAACTCATGCGTATATCTTCCTAGTTAGTGCACATATAAGCCATTCCACCCCTCTCCCCAATTAATAAAAACAGCAGATTATAGATCCATATGTGCTGAAATTGTAAGCTTTTCCGAACCTGTTGCGATTTATACCCAATATATACCCAATATTTAGCTAGCAATGGTTTCCAATATATTCCAAATGTTGGAAATATTTCGAATGTAACTCCAATATTAGCGTAATACCGTAATACCAATATTTAGCCAAATATTGGCGGCCAATATATCCCCAATGTATTGCCGTTGTATTGATATTTCCAATAAAATGCCAAGATATGCAACATTATCCCAATACTGACACGTTACGAGGGATGTGAAGAGGAAAATATATTGTGATGGAGGTTAAAAATGCCATTTTTATGGATCATTTTTATGGATCTCTTTGAGCATGCCTGCACACAAATTAACCATTTAACCATTTTCTTGTGATGTCTGTATATCAATATGTGTGGCGGTGTATCTATCTATGCGTGTCAGAATGTCAGTATGTGAGTCTGAGGCTACGACAACTCTGAAACAAATTGAGCAATTCAAACGAAATTTGGCACGAGTATTTCAATTAATAAAAGTCAGAGGCGCCTATTGATTTCGGGGATAGTCGGACCAAGGTATTCCCTCAATTTGTCAAACACAATTTCAAAAATAGAAAAGAAAGTTCTAAAAAGTTAAATATGTTAAAAAAATATTCATATCATTTACAGAACGTTAACATGCTCCGTTCTCAAGATGATGTACATTATTTTTATAAACATTGGAAAAAATCATAAAAAACAAATCCACTCTTTCCTTCGAGTACCATACCTAGCCAACAAATTAAGAAAATCGAATGGGAAAATATCCTAAAGAATTTAAATATGTTCCCCATTATCAAATAAGTGCACTGTAAACGCATTTTAAGCCGACTTAAACAGACACAATATTTTATAAACTATCACGACCCATTTTTGAGATATTGTGGATTTCACTTTTCCAAAATGAGAGTGAACTTCCTCTCCTTGGGTACTTCAATTTTTTTATACCGTATCACAAACTTTACAATATTTTTTCATGCAAAAAATATAGACGTAATATCTTTTTCAAGTGCCAACGAACAAAACAGTTGACCTAATATAATCAATATCATCTAATTCAACATAATCATTCTACTTCTCAAACAAAATCGATCTCGACTTCGTCAACAAATGTGACGAATACAAAGATATGCTATAAAAAGTTTCTTGACATTTCTTTGCTGAACAAAAAAAAAACTAGAAAAATTCAGTTATTTTCGCTTAGGAAACAACAAATTTCGAGTCAAGCCATCTCACAAAAGAATAATTTTTGCATAGGTATAAACACAGACAGTCAACACATAAATTAGTATATTAACCTCCTGTAGTCTCCGACTCGAAGGTTTGCAGAATTTACAACCTGCCCCAGCCAGAGAGCAGAACATAATGCCATGATAAAAATGAAAATCTGATGTGGGCAACACATGACTTTCCTTATATAATGCAATGAATTTATTACTTTTACAGTTAAAAAAAAATGTTATTCTTATAGTAGATACTTATATTCTTTCCAAGATATTGAATTTTCTTCAATTAGTCGTCATTTTCATTGATTTAGCGTCATTTTTATCATTTTGGCGAGATTTTTATTAATTTGGCAACAATTAAAAATGTCGCCAAGTTGGCGACATTCCGCCAAATTCGTCGCCAAAATCTCGCCAAGCGTTATGGACGGAGAAATAAGTTATTCTTACAGCAGATAAATAACTATTGCCGTTCAAATACAAAAGTATTACTCAAAGTATCATTTTTCATGAATGGAACGAGCTAGATCCACGAGAATGATGTCACCCAATTTATCGCATGGTATTACATATAAAAAGTGAACATGTTTCTCAATAGGAAATATTTTTATTTTTATTTCATATAACTTTTTGATCATTTTTTTAAAAAATGTGCAATATCTCGAGAACGGTTCATGTCAGCGTTCTAAAATTTATGTCAATCGTTTTCTAATGAAAAATTACATAAGAAATGTCTATTTGCGTAACTTTATTAACGGTTTTAATTTTTTGACGATATTTTTAAAATTTCACTCGAAAATTTAGGGGGGGTTCTGAACATTCGATTGCGTATAAAAACAATAGGCTTCCAGTGTTTATGGATTGTGACTTTTGTACCAAATTTCGTTCGAATCGGTCCATGCTTTCGTCAGTTATCGTCTCCACAGACTCACACACACACACACACACACACACACACACACACACACACACACATACATACACACAGACATCACTCCAAAAATGTTTGATTCGTGAGCAGGGATGCTTGAAACGTGCTCTCCCGTCGGAAACTCGAATTCGAATTTTCGACCCCGTCACAATACTTTCCTTATACATTATGTATATAAGGAAAGTAATAAACAACTATATACAAAAATGTTTGCCCATATTAAATACAATTGAAATATACAAATTACTCCCATCCATACACACTTATTGCAGAACTGTTTCAAATGGGAGTTTCAAATGAACTGTTTCAAATGAGCAACGATATACGTACATTAAACCGTTTCTCTGTTAAATCTATTAAGTCTGTTAAATATATATACAAGACTACATATATAGAATTGCTACAAATTGGCAGCAAATAAATATAAACAAACTATCCTCCAGTATGGGTCAGTACAACAGATACAAACAAAACTCAAGATTGCCATGGTTTTCCATACTACATTGATACATACAATGATATTAGCAATGAATAGAACAAATATAAATTTAAAAGTAATTTGATTGCCCTATATATAATAACAAAATTTACAAGTACTACGAATAAGTATGCAATATACAGTGAGCTAATTGCTGGGAGTTACCAGTAATAAGTTCGTTTTCCTCAAGGAATGGAATTATAGATTTTATTATCTGATTAGCCCAGTTATTACCCAGAAAGTTTTAAGTCCATATAATGGTAAATGTTGTCTACTGGGCCTTTTTACGAATTGCAAGATCTACTCTGTCATTCAGATTCACAAAACCAGTATTTGAATCCTGACCATGGGTGGGGTATCTTATGTAAGCATACATTCTCATAGTAGCCTGTAATCATTGAAATATAGCTTCCGGTATAATTTTACGATATATAATGTCAAAAGATTAGATCTACATTTAGTTATAAGACAGTCTCAATATATTTCAGAAATAATAAATGTAATGGTGAAAAACACAAATGTTTCTAAAATATTTAATATTCCTAAATTAAACGCATATAACTTATTCAAAGTGTCGTGCACGTAATGATATATTATATCAAAATTTATATTTGACCATCTCACACGCACACAATTAATTGAAAATACAAATGAAAATGTAGAATTTATTAATCAAGTGGCCAGCAGCGTGATAGTGATATATTGCAATTCAATATATTTTAGACATAAATTTGGAAAAATATTTTGCTTCCAATTCCTTTATTAATATGTTATACATTCTCATTATGAAAATTTTGTTATTTATAATGGCAAATAGACATCATAAAGATAAAAGTAAAAAAGGAATTATAACTAATACTAGTTTAGCTGGACATAAATTATTTTTTAGCTTAATTACATCAAATATTTTATCTAGCATAAAAATTAAGTCAACAGATTTTAGCAAAAAAGACAATGAAGAGTGTATAAAAAAGTTACATTTTAAATACTACAAAAGAAAGAAAATAATTCCAAAAGGGTACAGATTTATATGACATCATAATATGAATCTCCTTTCATATGCCGCAATAATTTTGTCATTGTTTTATGTATTTATATAATTTCTTTATTATAAACTAAATATTACTTTGAATAATTATGATGGTTTACAGGAAAAGAGTCTATTCACGTAGAGTAAGGGTACGTTAAATATGTGGGTCTGAAACTATTTCCAAAAGGTTGGTAATAGAGGAATAATTATACAGTCTCTGTGGATATCACCCCACACACACGGGGTTCCGGTCTCTAATCCGGTCTAATCACTCTCCCGGCCTTCCAAACAGATATCTTGCAATCCAAAAGAGGGCGTATAATCTAAAAGAGGTCGTATCTAAAAATAGGGCGTATCTAAAAAGAGAGCGTATAAAAGCCTTTTCAGACTCTATAGCAGCCCTCCAGTGACTTAAAAGTCTAACATTTTGCATATTTATAGTTTCGATTATGGGACAGAATTTAACGGATAAACAAAAGAATTTTAAAATCGATTATATTTTCGGAACACGAAAAGTATATATTATTTTAAATTCGCAAAAATTTGACTATTTATAGTATGAATTCTGTTTAAATACTTTTTGAAATGAAGTTCTTCGATTTACCCAATGGTGTTAATGTGGAAACTCTGCAATAATATTTAGTCGTTAAGTAACCGATTTGTGCGAAAATCGCTGAAAAAGGCATTGAATAACTAAAAAACAATTTTGAATTTTGAAAAAAAAGAATCTCGATTATGTGTTTCTTTTGGGGAACTAAGGTACATGTATATCAAATTCCGTGGCTGTACTTTGCTTAAATTTTCAGCTACAAGCGATACAAACGAACAAAAACTAACAAACATGTATTCTTTTATTATTATAGATACACTTCTAGTACAGAAAACAGCATCCATGAAACTGTTCAGCGCTCAGTTTGAAATTTTTTATTCTTATCAATTTTAAATCTTATAAACTTAAAACTGTTCAGCAACTAAAAAAAATTAGTAGCAGAATATTTCAAAATGAAACTTAACAAAAATGGGCTAAAAGATTTTTTCCATAAATCTCTATTTTACAGTCAGTGCTGGATTCTATAGCTAGCATAACAAACGACCGCCGAATAATTAGACTAAATCTTATCTATTAGTCATCCTCATACTGTTCTAAATCGCCGCTGGTATTAATTAATGTGTCAGTCTTTTCCTATAATAACTGTCTAATTTTAAATTAAGTTGGTATATTTATTCCGCCAATCTTGCTTTCGCGTTACTGGTTTGTCTATATTTAGATGATCAATATTTCTTGCATTTACGTTTTACTTTCTTACTCCAATGTATAATTGAGAAAGTTTTTTTGCATCGTTAATATTGCAGTGTTTTATTTTTTAGTTAAATTATTTTAATTAAAATATGAATTTTCATTACACGTCTAGGTAAATATTATCAAGTAGCAATACATATGGTTTTATAATTAAAGAGGCAAATTAATTAAAATTTATTCATTTTTACTTTTCTTTTGTGCATCGTATAATGTATAAGACAAGTACTGTGACAGGGACGAAGATCTGAATTTGAGTTTTCGACGGAAGAACACGTTTTAAGCACCAATGAACTCAAATTGAACGTTTTTGAAGTGATGTATGTGTGTGTGTGTGTGTGTCCATAAGTCTATTGAGACGATATCTCACGACCGAATGGAACGTTTCGAACGAAATTTAGTGCAAAAATTACAATCAGCAAATACTGGAATCCTACGCAATCGAATGTGTGGAAACCATCTAAAATTTCAAATGAAAATTTGAAAAAATTATTCAAAAACCACAGTATAAAGTTACATAAATAATCATTTCTTATGTAATTTTTCATTAAAAACGATTGACATAAACTTAAGACGCTAGCATGCATCATTCTCGAGATATTGTACATAATTCAAATAAATTTGTCAAAAAATTACTTAAAAGTAAAAAAATATTAACTAATGTGAAATATGTTCACTTTTCAAATGTAATATTATGCGATACATGTGTTAATATCATTCTCGTGGATCTAGTTCTTTCCATTCGCGGGAAAAGGTAATTTGTGTAATAGTTTTGTATTTTGAAGTTTAACAATTTGTCAACAGTCATTTATCTACTATAAGAAAATTCTATTTCTTCGTCCGTAACGCTAGGCAAAATTTTTGGCGACAAATTTGCGGAATATCGCCAACTTGGCAACTTTTTAAGTGTTGTCAAATTGACGAAAATGTCGTTAAATTGATAAACATGACGATAAATCAATGAAAATAACGACTAATTGATTAAATTTCAATACCTTGAAAATACTATAATAATAACTCATTTCTCCGTCCGTACCGCGTTTGGCAAAAAATATGGCAACGAATTTGGCAAGATATCGTCAACTTGGCGATTTTTAAAATGTTGCTGAATTGACGTAAATATCGCTAAATTAATTGAAATGTCGCCAAATTGATAAAAATGGCGCTAAATGGGAGGTAATGTTATGCACATTTTGAATTCCGTTATATGATGAGCATACTTTTTAGGATACAACAACATATCTTCTCTCCAATTGGCTATACATAGGCAAACTTGGCGAATAATCTAGCGAAATATCTCCAAGCGCCCCAGATTGATGAAAATATCGTCAAAATTTAAAAAAAAGGACGCTAAATTAACGACACTGACGCCAAATTGATGAATTAATTATTTAAATATTTTAATATATAGACTGTGATGGATATGAGGATGCTATCAATATTGATAATTGTCAATTTAGAGTTGCGTGAAATATAAGTTGATTAAAATAGTTGCACGAAATAATTTTGCACATTGTCAACCGGAAAAGCATTAAATGCACATTTCAACTTTAAAAACACTGTGCCGTGAATCTAATGCACTAATTTTTAACTATGAAAGAAGTAAATTTATTGCCCTATATAAGGAAAGTCATGTACTGCCCACATCAGATTTTTTTACGTTTGAGTCATCTAAGGAAGTGTTCACGCTTTAAAAAGAGATTCATTTTGTCATTATAACTGAAAATATTAAATACACTTCAATTTTTCTAAAAATGTTCAGTAAAATATTAAAGTACATAATTAAATCAAGAAAATTTCTCAAATGAGAAAAATCCCTATTAAATATAAAAAAACTGATATATCCAATATATGACATTTCCTACATATTAATAAATTTCGATTTTATGGAAAAACGATAACACAAATTAAAAGTTATTTACCACTAAATCCTCGTTCTCTCTCCTAGCTGAAAATGGTTCATTTTATCATTAAAACTGAAAACATTAAACATACTTCAACTTTTAAAAAATGTTCAATAAAATACTAAAGTACAATATTATACTTCGAAAAATTCTCAAATGGAAAAAAAAAGACATTTTAAAGTTAGATATTCTGGTGTGTTCAAGATATAACGTTTCCTACATATTCATACATTTCGATTTCATGGAAGAATAATAACACAAATTGGAACTTAGGGCGCCTCGTCTGATGGTGCGCTTCCATGCGGTGATTTCTATTCATCCATTTTGTCTAAACTCGATGTCAATTTTTGACATTTTTACGCAAAAAGAAAACAGTAACTTTATAGGTCGAATTAGAATTCATAGTATGGCTGCCTGCGCGTCGATCTGTATGTAACATCAAGAGAATCATGCAGTTTAATTTCTCATTTTATGTTGTAAGTTAATTTTGTAAAATTGAAAGAAAATTTTTCCCATTTAATATTCTCTGAAAAACAAATATTTCGGAAGAAACTTTTAGAAGCTTTCTTACCAGTGTATTTCGTATGATCACAAAATGAACACGAATCGTAACTCTATCCCAACTTATCCTCTGCGCGCATTATTGTATTCATTACCCACACACTGGTTTCGGAACCTAACGCATTTATGCTAAGTAAATAAATCATCTAAATTTTGAAGCAAACGCAATCAAAAATTCAATAAATAGTAATATTTAAGAATACATTGCCTTTAAAGTGACAGGATAAGATTTGTAATTATGAATTTTATTTCCTAAAGATACAAAAAAGTCGCATTGTTTTGTTTTTAAACAGTTTTCATGCGTTTTGCAATGGAAATTATGCATGTATGACTTATACGTCATGTATGTATGATACGTCATTATTTCACCGATCGATCGCAATAACACATTATTTGTCCTAATCCATAACTTTACAACATAGTGGGGAGATTTTGATGCCAGACGCACAACTCCATCACAATCTTCTATGATAGAAATTTGCTTCTACGAAACGTCATGGAATATATTATTTCAATAATGACTTATAAGACAATGCGTCATGCCCAAACTACAAATTGAAAACCAACATTTTTGTCCTAAGAGGCGTCTAAATGAGAAGGAAATCAAGAGAACAGCAACGTACCGCACACCCACTTGTTTTACAATAAAACTTACAGTATACTAAATTTACTAACTTATGCTTTTATTTATCAATTACCAATAGCGTAGCTAAAACAATCATTTCCGTGCTTAAAATCAACTGCCACACTATTGCTTACCAAGGAAAATAATGTTACTAAAACATGAAATTTCGAATATTTTGTGCTTTAATCATACATAATTTTATAAGAAACAAATACTAACACTTTCAGTTACTTTTCATATTATATCCACACATGAAATTTCTTGACGGTACATACATGCGTTCATAAGTTATTTTATCCAAACTTAACAGAAAACACATATACATATACGCACACACAGAGACAAACACACACACACATATATATATATATATATATACACACACAGAGAGAGAGGCAAACACACATACATATAGGCACACAGACAGTCAAAAACACATACATATATACACAAACACAGACAAACAACTTACGGAAAGTGCTTGAATTGTGTTCAGGAGGTTTTAAAACATACCTTTCCTACCCCTTATTTTCCTTTCTTTTCCGATTCACAACAAATTAAACATATTAAAATAGCTTGATATGAGCTATTCAATAATGTGGCTTAGATGACAATACGCTATTCATAAACTACAAATTTAAAACTGGAATATTTGTCCATAATGACGAAATAAATCATGGGAATAACAGCTACGTATTGCATACCAACTTGTTTTACAATAAAACTTAGAATATTCTAAATGCACTTGCTGCAATCTTTATATTATAATTAAAACAAGACTTTTAACTAAATCTCTATTAAGTCATGGTAATTTTCAATTTAATAAGGTAGATTATGTCGAGTTTATATTAATATTTTAGGATTCAAAATGCCTAATGAACATTTTAATCCCATTTTTCCTGATTCACTGTTAACTATTGCAAATTATTCACATAATAATCCTAACTGACAATCAGTAAATGCACAGCATTCAAATGTAGGTTATGTATAAACTTTTAAGTATACAGTGCTTAGATCTATTAATAACTGTTTGTTTGTCTCATCATCAGGGGAGAGCGGCTGAACCAAATTTGATAAAATTTGTGAGTAGCCTTGAAATAGCCTCACTTGAAATTTAGTCCATGTTTCGAGTTTTGAAGACCAGGCGTTCTCGAAATATTAATGAAAAACGAGACTTTCGTTTGTCTCACCATCACGGGAGAACTGCTGAACCGAATTTAATGAAATTTTGTGGGGAGCCTTGAAATAGCCCCTTTCAAGTTTCTAAGACCAGGGGTTGTCGAGAAATTAATGAAAAACGAAACTTTTTCCTAGTAGTTCTACTCTCCATGGTTCTTCCAAACGAAAAGGTTAGAAATCGTTTGTTTGAAAAATGAAAGTGATTAAAATTTTATCTCTGAGTTTGGTGAAACATTTTTGCGCTAATTAGTGACTTTCTGTAAACATGAATTATTTGAAACCATGAATGTTTGAAACATGAATTCAAATGAAAAATGTATCACCATGGTTTAATTTACACAAGCATTTAATCAACAATGAAAAGTATTAAGAAATCAAAATGGTTATTTAATTATTAGCATTTTATGAGAAAGATTCTATCTTAAATCATGTTGCTCGGCAACGTAATTAAATTAAATGTGTTTGTTAATGTTTATTATTATTTTTTCGATTTGAATAATAAATAAATGGATATAAAAATATATCTTATAAATAAACTGTTTGATTTCTCTTTTAATTATATTAATTGCGGACTGCATACATCACTTTCATTTTTTTTTGGCAAAGAGTTTTCGAGTTTATATACTGTGTTTAGCTAATAAACTAATATATTGTGTTTAGCTAATAAACTTATTTAGCCGATTGTTGAAACAGAAAAAGAATAGAACTGGTATATCTTCTAATACAGTTTTAGTATTTTCATTTAGTATATACAAACGGGATCAGGATGCTTCATTCAGATCTGCAAATTCAGAGCTGCGAATTTAGCGGGATATTGCTAACTTGACAACTTTTCTAAAACGCTGCCAAATTGACGGAAATGTCGCCAAATTGATAAAACTAGCGCAAATCAATGAAATTTATTTAGTTTTGTTAAAAGAGAGTACTGAAATGATGTTTTGTTAGCATTTGTCTGTCAGTCCAACCGTTCTACTTAGTAACACATTTAGCGAATTTTTAAAATGTCACCAAATTGATAAAAATATTTATAAATCCATAAACATATCTTGAAATTAATAAAATTGCGCTAAATATATGAAATTAATTGCGTTTTGTTAGGGGACAGTATTGTGATGATGTTTCGTCAATTTGTCACCAAGTGGGACTGTCAATTCTACAGTCCCACTTGGTGATAAATTTGGCGATTTTTTAAAATGTTTGCTAAATTGACGAAAATGTCGCCAAACCTTCCATAGAGAAAGCATTATTCAGACGATATTTTTCCACCAATTTATTTGAAGCAAATCGTTTTGTCGTCATGTCGTTTAACAACGGATTTAAATCCAATGTGTTTATGCGGCAAACGATTTTTATTAAATCTTTTCCGGTTTGAATAATGAAGATATGTATATAAAATAAATTTCCTTGACATTGCATTTTTGACTGGATAATATCAATTACAGTCTTTCAGGTTTAAACATTATTATTATTGATATTTTCAGGAATTATTGATTCAGAAATTATTGATATTTTCAAGTTATTATGCCATTGTTTTATTGCTGAAAAAATTGTTGAAACTCATATATTGAACGTTGTAAGAGTAATCTTCTATAAATGGACAGGTATATCTTCTAATCTGCGAGAATAATATAAGTAGTACAGGTATATTGCCATATATTTTGATCTATATTTGCATATATTGGAATCAGTTACGGACTTCTGGTGTAAAGATTACGGATATTATTGATATTTTCAATTTATTACGTCATCCGTTTTATTTTGGCAAAGATTTTTGAGACCATATTGTAATACGGGTAATCTTCTACTAACACTCGGACATATCTTCTAATCTACGACATTATACGTAGTACCGGTATATCTTCTTTCATTTTGGCATATATTGGAATCAATCACTGCCTTCAAGTTTAAAGATTACGGGTTTATTGATATTTTCAATTTATAATCTACTAATACAGGTTATATCTTCTAATATTCGCATATAAGTAGTACGGGTCCCATACAATTTTAAAACTTTTATTTTGCATCTATTGATTCAATTCCATATTTTTTGTAAATTTGCTTACAAAAGGGACCAGGATGTTTTATTCTTCAGATCTGCTTGTGAAGTTAATTTTATATAACGAGAACAGTGATTCTAAAACTTCTTTTTAGGAGTATTAAATTAAATATTTTAACAGAATATTTTGATTAAATATGTCATTTAGTATACTATAGGAATTTGCACATGATTGTGAATTTTAAGTTTCTTTATATTATATACTCCGTACGAAGAACGGGTATGCTGCTAGTTTTATAATATGAGCATCGGTTATTTGTGCAAAGTTATACTCACACTTTATGATGATTACATTGTTCATAATTCAGATTATATTAAAGTTCATTTTAAGCAAGCGTACTGTTGATTTTAAACATATTCCATTTGCATGCGCCCAGCGCGGTTATTTAGGGCTCGTCAAAAAAGCATATTTAGGGCACATCCAAGGAGCTTATTTAGGGCACATCAAAAGAACTTATTTAGGGCGAATCGAAGGAGATTGTTTAGAACATATCAAAAGATCTTATTTAGAGCGTATTGCCTCCGCGTAGAGGGGCGAAAGGCGTATTTAGGGCTAATAGGCAGTGGTATTAGGTCGTAGCGTTTGATATGCCCAGCGCCGGGCCCAAAACCTGTTAAGCACTAGCGCAGCGGTCTAAGACGTGCTTAAAAGATTATTTAGGTTGTATTACACCAGTTTAGCGGGCGTGGTGCAGCCGCGCATGCTTGCTTAGAGGAGGATTACGCTTTTTGAAAAATTGAATCAATGAATTCAGTTAATTCTGGCTCTAAATCACGAGAAACGCTGGATACATTTTCTACGTAGTCTAGAGCTACTGCAAGAAAGTTATTGCAGTTAAGAGCTATACAAAAAAGCGCTGTAGCCGTAGCACATTAGTTTTTGTGCCAGCGCAACTGAGTTTATAGTTGTTGTTTTGATTGTTATATGCGAACGTATTGTTAAAGCGTTCTTTTGTTTCCGAGAATTCGCTATGAGTTCCGGTGTAATTTTAATCAAAACTTTGCATCTGAAGTTCTGGGCTAATCATGGCATATTTTCTAGTATTCTACAAACTGAAAAATATATTTCGCATCAGTGGGCTTATATATACTGCTGTATGCCTTTTATTACATTGAATAGGGTTCGATTTGATTTATCATTCTCAAAAACCAGCCTGTAAAAAGTTCTATAATTTTAAAAGTTGCCGGTACTGAAAATAAAGTAATGACTTTGGGATCACCTTTTGCTTAGCGTAATATGCACAAATTTAATCGATCAAAATTCAATTTTACAGAAACCAAAGTCTCAATTTGTATTACTGAAACAAAAATTTGATGCGTATAAATAATTATTTGTGCATAAAGCAACCATTTCTTGAAATCAAAACAACAACCGTAGTTATCCTTCAATAAATCCGATAGTTTGTGTGCATATTAACATTCTATAGTTTGCATATTATCATTCTGTAGTCTGCATATTATCATTCTGTAGTTTACATATTATCATTCTGTAGTTTACATATTATCATTCAGTAGTTTGCATATTGTTGTTTGCATATTTCTCTTTATCTTAAAGGAAATTCTAAAGGGGAGAAAGTATCCAGATTACAGAATTCATTGTAATCTCAACTATTACTCCCCGAAACATACTTGAGAAACTCAAATACATTATTTAAAATATTTCTCAAAAGTCATTAAGCACATTTTATTTTTGTAACGCACAGTTTAATGTCACAAACATTAATAGCTATTCCAAATACGCATATAAAAATTGAATGTATTTTAAGACAGTCTAGAAAGCAAAAGGAATTAAATCCCTAGGCTAAACGCAATTTCAATCTCGTATAAATCGCCATTTTGATATCTTCTGTGGTGTCTTTCTGGAAATTGGATATTACACTTTTTCCAGAATACTCCGTTAATGGCTAAGGAGGCATCATAAAACATATTTTACTGCTTCTGCTTGAGACCAGAACATCCATTCTTATAATTAGACATCATTCTTCAAGAAACCACCTCTTTGTGAAACAATATCTATGCAAAAGAAGAAAACGCCGACAGACAGACCACATGTTCTTCAAGCAATGGATGGGAGGGTGATCTTAGATATTTTATGTCGTAGTAAGTGAAAGAAAGAATTATTAGTGAACTGAAAAAACTCGTTAAGAATGGGCTTAAAATATGACTTACAAACAGAGAGAAATGTAAATCTTTTAAGAAACGACAGGGCTCAAACGACTTGAAATAAATAGCTGGCCACAGTGTCTCTTACAAGATCTGACAAACATAAAATTTTTAATATTCAGTGCAAAATAAGAAATTTATGAAGAAACCTTCACATAGTGGCAAATGCACTTAATTTTCAACGAAACTATTAAGAATTTTTGTACTATTTTGTATTCTTATTTCGTACCGATATATGAATTTTTGGAAAAACCGGAAGTGATATCTCCGTAACCAGAAATGTAAATCCTTAGTGAACCACTACCCATTCTGAAATTTGATGCTGAAATCATAACAGTCACCATGGAAGCTTTCTTTATAGACAATCCTGTGAAATAATTTTGTTGCAAGAAAAAAGTTAATTTTTTAATCGAAACTGACATCTCTAGAACCAGAAATGTAAATCCTGGGTAAAACCCCCTTTCCCACTACAACTTAATGCTGAATCCATATCAGTAATCATCCAAGCTCTAGAGTAGATCTTACAAAATAAATGCTTCAAGAAAATGTTTGATAAAAATTTAGATATCAAATTTCCCACCAATAATTTGTATGATTTTGCATATATTAGTTATGTATTACGAATTAAACATATTACACTAATAATGATCATATATTTTACTATGATTTATTACTTGAAATCTCAGCAAAAATTCTGTCGAAGAATCTATTTAACTATGGATATGCATAGTCTCATACTTGAATTCACAACACATTCCATTTCGTAACTCAAACCGAAAATCAGAGTTACCATGAGTGTAATAAGGCCATAATCTACCTGTTTGTATAGCACTATGCACCCATTCGAATAAAACTACAGGATATTTGCTTGTCATTGCCAATCGGCAGAAGAATTACTGAGAATTTTCCATATTATCGCCACTTACTGTAGAATATTATACTGTACCCAATCACAATTTTCAGGAGTACATTGCGAACCAAGAATTTTCACGAACAAAAATTTATGTATTTCATGCCAATAAGGAAGAATCTTTTACAACCATCTAGTTAACTGTATAATGGATGCAGAATTGAACATTTTTGTTTCTGTTCTTGGGGGAAATATCTTAGATGGTATGCGAGTAAAACAAAAACAGAAGTGGCCAAAGCTTAGTTACAGAAGACGTATAGTGAATGAATATACAACAGAACTCGTTTTATGCAGGGAAAGTATAAAAGGTAAAGTATACGTTTAATTGCAAAGTGAAAAAACTGATGTGAGCAGCACATGACTTTCCCTGCAGACTTATATTAACGTTCTATTTATTTTAATTAAATTTACTTTCACTTTTAATTCAATTTTCGTTCTCATTTGGTAACCGGATTTATTTTCAAAGGTGGCGTAGAGAAAATACGAAAAAATAAAATATCTCGAGAACGGCTAGTCCTAGTGTAATGGGGTTGGTCTTATTCTTTTTGTCGGTAAAAATTACGTATTAAACAAGCATTTAAAGGATATATTTGAGTATACCTAGTTCTTTATTTTAGATTTTGACGATTTTTGAAGGCCATTTTGCAAAAAAAAGCAGGTTATTTTTTTCCGAATCGTACCAAAATCTAATAAGCACCAGGGTTACCCACAAGTGACATATCTACGAATTTTGTGAAATTTGGTCCATTAGTTTTCAGTTAGAGTGGATACAAGCTTTTGAGGGCCATTTCGCAAAAAAAGGCGGGTTCTTTTATCCCAAATCGTACCCAAACCTAATCAGCGCCAGACTCGCTCACAAGTGACTTACCTACCAAATTTTTTGAAATTCGGTCCATTAGTTTTTTAATTAGAGTGGATACAAAATCTGCAGAGACAGACAGACACACAGACGTCACGCTAAAAATGGTTTTTTCGTATTCTAGAGGTCTTGAAGCGTGTAGATCCGTCGAAAACTCGAGTTGCGATTTTCGACATGAATCCAATACTTTCCCTATACATTACCTATGTATTGCAGGGAAAGTAAAAATTGAAAATTACACACAAGCTGATGGTTCGTAGAAGGGAAGGATTGGGGATCATAACCTTATTAACATAACCTTTATTGGGGACCATAACCTCAAATTACATTAGTTCTCCATAGGGTTCATATCGGACAACTCCAGCAGCGTAACTCCCTCATTCCTCCACACACAAACCACCTTCTTTTCGAGATTCTGGCTACGCCTACTTAAAGAAGGGCAGTGCTACTTGGTCACTGTATCCCAAACGCACAAACTATACCACCTCTCCATACACTGGTGTCCAAAAATATCTTGATTGAATTTTTTTTAAGGGGGGGGGTGAGGGTACATAATATCATAACACAAAAATACAAAGTGAAAAATCGAATATGTGTGCATAAGATACAAAGCTAATTATGAAACAATTTGTCATATCCATCACTGTTTGCCCAACCTCTAAATGGCCGACAGTTCGCCACCTAAAAGATTATTTCTAAATAATACTTGGAAGCCATAAAAAACTGTTTTGAGTCAATAAATACCGAAATTAAATACTAAACTGCAGAAGTTCGCAGGGAAACATACTTCGCGCACAGTTCTTTTTATATATGTCAAGATAATTTTGGAAGTCAGTATATAAAAAATTACTAAATAATTGTAGCTCTATTAAAAAACAAACAAATTATGTTTTACAGTTCCTTTATTTATGTAAATCGGATGAACCATTTTTGAATTACAAACGGCCATTACAGGCCGAAACGCGAGCATTTTAATTCCCATTGTTCTGTGATAAAATAAAGGAGGATAAAATTTATAATAAAACATTTTAACGGTCTAATCTCGTCATCTGGAAAATATTTAGAACTAAATTAAATAGCGAATTATAGGAGCTTGAAAGCATATTTTGGAAATTTCGCTTTTATATAATATAAGTTAGTGCAAAATCGGAAGTTTTTTTACCACAAACTCTGCTCATTTTTAAGAATAATAAATCAGGGAAAAATATGTAATTACTTTAGCCGTTAAATCAGTTATACGGGGTCATGACAGATTAACAGAAAATATTTTTTCATAATTCTCGTTATTCCACACTTCACTGCAAGGTGACAAAACTTACATCACAACATTCCCTAAAGACTCAAACACATTGTCTGAAATCCATTGCGTGTTTCATGATTTAAGATGTGTGGGTTAAAATTTTTCCTTTTATATATTAAATAAATAAAATCCAACGAAACTGAATGAGAAGTTCTGAAAAAGCATACATTAAAAAAATACCACACTATATGTTATTGCAAATGCAAAATTGTATTTTCATAACGCGTAGGATTGGCAAAATATTTTACATCTTTACTATCTAATTACATAGTTTGCTTCAATTCCTCAATAATCAAAAGAAAGCTACGTAGGCTGCTTGTTGCCTTAATGTTATTCATTCCCTTTTCAGAAATTAATAAGGAACTAATGAGGCATTGTTCAAATATCAGCAGAAGTTACGGCAAGCAATTTATTCAGCCAGGCAAAACACAAGTTCACTATAGTCATGTTAATTTGTTTTCGCGCGTACTTAATCCGGAACCAAATTTCTTTGACTATCTTTGGCGTTATTCCGTCGCCGGGAAGGCGCCAGTCTTGTGGTAAACTTCGAAGGTAAGACTCGTTTTTGATAAGAACGAAGTAGGTGAGTGAGTTATTTCAACTGGCAACTGGACGTAAAAAATGACTTTTTTTTCCTCTGCTTGTTGATGAATATAATCCAGAGAATACAAAATATAAATCCATTGCGATATGGTAAAAAAATCTGATGTGGGCAGCACATGACTTTCGCTGCAGACTTATATTCACGTTCTCTTTATTTTAATTAAATTTAATTCATTTTTAGTTCAATTTTCGTTCTCATTTGATAACTGGACTTATTTTCAAAGGTGGCGTAGAGAAAATGCGAAAAAAACTAAAATATCTCGAAAACGGCTAGTTCTAGTGTAATGGGGTTGGTCTTATTATTTTCTTCGGTCTCTAAAAATTACGTATTAAACAAGCATTTAATGGATATATTTGAGCATACGCAGTTTTTTATTTTAGATTTTGGCGATTTTCGCGGGCCATTTTTCAAAAAAAAGGCAGGTTATATTTTTCCGAATCGTACCAAAATCTAATCAGCACCAAAGTGTTCTACAAGTGACTTATCTACCGAATTTTGTGAAATTCAGTCCATTAGTTTTTCAGCTAGAGTGGATACAAGCTTTTGTGGGCCATTTCGCAAAAAAAGACAGGCTCTTTTATCCCGAATCGTACCCAAAACTAATCAGCACCAGATTCGCCCACAAGTAACTTACCTACCAAATTTTATGAAATTCGGTCCATTAGTTTTTTAGTTAGAGTGCATACAAAATCTGCACAGACAGACATACAGACAGACACACATACAGACGTCACGCTAAAAATAGTTTTTACGTATTCTAGAGATCTCGAAACGTGTAGATCATTCGAAAACTCGAGTTGCGATTTTCGGCATGATTCCAATACTTTCCCTATACATTACCATGTATTGCAGGAAAAGTAAAACTCCTTACTTTTACTAAATTTTAAAATAATTTTAAAATACACCAATGATCTCGAAGATGGTGAAGGAAAAAATATTATTAGAAAGTATTTGAGTTTAATGATATTTTCCATTTCGTGGTAATAATTTATGCGCATAAAAAGTATTAAAACTCTTAAAATTCCGATTGAAAAGCCATAAAGTAGGGCATATTAGACTATTGTGCAATGCAACAAATGACAGTTGTAAATTTTATTAGCACAGATAGGAAAACTATTTAAATAATTTAAAATAAAAAGGTAGAAATAACTAAAATATTATTAGAAAAGTAGTTTGTAACCTAGGCTTTTAAATAATTTTACGATTACGAATTCAAAGTATTTGCAATTGGAAAATTAGCCTAAATAAAATTTTATGTACTCCACGTTGAAATTATGAATATAGTATTTCTAATTTCACCTTTCATATGAAAAAAAAATTGTGAAAAGTAGTATAAACTAAGGATACGGTTTCTGAAGTGGCACATCATAGAGCTCAGGGTAGAGTAAATTGTAAAAGTGACAAGGCTGAAACGAAAATATGTGACGGAAGTGCGGCATCATATTGTTACAAGTACGTAACAGAATACTGTTGTTACGATTTAAAGATCTGGATCGCTTGACTTTGGCGACTAATTCTGCACGTTCCTAGGTGCGTTTTTTCCTGGTTTTCTTTTCTGAAATGATTGCAAATTACTAGGTTTAATTTATTCTGATAAATTTAATTTTTAGTTTCCTTTAGATGTTTTACAATATGTATTTTAGATCATTGGATAATCATTAGTGTGTGTGTGTGTGTGTGTGTGTGTGTGTGTGTGTGTGTGTGTGTGTGTGTGTGTGTGTGTGTGTGTGTGTGTGTGTGTAACGGGTAAAGCCTGAAACTGGATAAACCTAGGCTTATCAGTGTAACGCCCGTATTATCCAAAAAGTCTGGGTAAACCTAAGTTTATGCAACGCTGCTTGAGTAAACCTAGGTTTAACCAGCCCTGCTTGGATAAAAATGAATTTTGCAGATACGAGAAACATTTACATTATTAAAATGTGTGTGACTCTATATGTATCAATGTCATTCGTTTGCCTCAGCTGATTCGCGGGACTGAACGTCGTTGCCGTATAGGGCCCCGATTTATAAAAGTGTGTTTTCTCTGAAAGTCTGTTGGCTTTACAAATATTAATGCTACAATGACCCAGCTCTAACTGTCTATCTATCTTTCTGCCTGTCTGGAATGCCTGAAGAAAATTTTGGAGACGAATTAGGCGACTTTTTAATGTCGCCAAATTGACAAAAATGTCGCTACATTGATGAAAACGACGCTCAGTCAAAGAAAATTACGCAAAATTAATAAAAATTAAAAAATCAGACGTAGTAAGATTTGGATTTTAAATTTTAGGAATGAATTGGAATTCAAACGAATTAATAAAAGAATAATATATTAATTATGTTTGTATCTGTTCTGTTTTGGCTGTCGTCATCAGGCTCACTTGGCCATAAATTCGGCGACTTTGGCGACTTTTAGAAAATGCAGTAAAATAGAGAAAACATCGCCAAATCGAAAATTCAATAGCTCAGAAAATTTACATAATTAATTAAATTTTATTCCTATCTTATTATTAACTTTGGAGAGATTATTAATTTAATATTCCTTATTTTAAATATAGTGAGTTTCACTGTCCGTGGGACAGCTACGTTTTGTTAGAGGATCTAGAGGAGCGTAAATTAATTGCGTTATGTTAGTGGTAGTATAATATGCATGGCTTGGTAGGGAGTCGTATAAGAACTGGCACTTTTGAATGGGAGGGATATGTGGCTCAGATGTGACTGTCGATATTAGGAGCGTAAGCGCGGAGCGGATGGGAGAAAATCTTTTGCAACTTTATAAATAACGAATGGTAGATAATATTTCGTGACTTATCCTTTAACTTAAAAATAAAATTATAAGATTTTTAATTATTTGTATGAAGCTTATAAAAATCACCAAAAAAGGCCTCATTGAAGAAATGTTTCCTAATTACTAAAGTTTTAATTATATAAATAAATCTCATTGTTGTAAAATTATCCATACATAAAATTCAATGTGATGTGACTTGTATCGTCAAGATTCTAACTCTGTGATTGGTCAACATGGATTTCTCTACGTTATTGTACGTTATTTACTAACAGGCGCTATAGAATTTTATGCTCTTATAATGAGCCGCAATCTCAAGATTTTAGGAAAGGACATAAGTAGTAGGATTCTCATGAGATATACTAAGCATTGTGCTGATTTACATAAATCAATAGTAGTCATTAACTGACCTTTTCAACAGTATTTGTATCATTTATGAAATGCATTTTTTCTCGGTGCATGGATTATCGTTCGAGATAGCATCTGCAAACGATCCTGCATTTACAGTTTCGGCATAGTTCCGGAGTTCTATTATTAGTTGATGGTGGCTATAAAGCAAATTTACTTACACTTTTGGAAGGAAAACAGAAGCTGGGATCCTACGAATGGAATGTACCGCAATTTAAACGAGTAGTATACTCAATAGACACCATCAACTGACCTTCCCTACACTGTGCAAAACAATATGCTATTAAACAGTTTGTGTAGTATATATCAGTGTCCTGAGGTGGTATAAGTTAATAGTAGCCATGAATCAACGTTTCCTACACATTTTTAAAATTTTTATGGAACAATTTAATTTTCGAAAAACTTATAATAATAGAAAATTTAATTAGGGAATGAGTAAATTATCAACTACCATTCTTATGTTTCCTATTTCCATTAAAACAATAGATGTTAGCATATTTTATTTGCTGAGTTTATTTCACGATAATTTTATACAAACAGTCATTCTACAGGCAAAACAGCTAGTAAGTTTATAGAAATACCGTAGACAAAATATTTTTATCTAAGTTTTAAACTTGAAAAAGCACATTTATAGAACTGCAACTTTCCTGCATAGTGCTAATTTGTTTAGCTTCATTTAAAAGTAAACTTCCTCAAACTTCTGAGTTTGTGTAATTCAAACATTTTTATCCTAATTCTAAATATCTCAACAATGACTAAAATCCTACATGTTCTTTGAAGTTTTATTGTTCTCTCTTCAAAGCCAAAAATAAGCCACCAATAAAATCTAAAAGCTTTTTCACTCCCAAAATGTGTGGTATATATAATCTAACTTTTTCGCCAAAGAACTTTTTTAGAGTTCATTTCTGGGAAACATTCCTTCTCTTCGAATAAATACGCCATTTGATAAATGACTTCCATTTACCATTTTCGTTAAAATCAATAGACATTATGCGTTTTCATAAAACTAAATGATATTTTGAAGTCACCCTCCAGTTTGAAGAAAGGAACTTAATATAAATTCATGATATTTTAAAGTTCTCCATTGTCAAATTCATTTTTTTTTCTTTTTTTAAAATGAAATATTCTTCTTCTTGTGAACTTTCCAGCCTGTCGTGCATCTTTACATTATTTTTGTAAATGCTTTTAAAATATACTTTATACTAAATAACATTTGCTATACTGCTTTTCATATCACGTTTCAGGCTTTCTTTAAAAATGTGTTAAGTATGTTGGTCTTAATAAAACATAAAAAATCCAACACAAAATTAATAACGTCAAACAGCCTTCTTCGCCAGGACAAGCAAGTAGCCCAACCTTCACTCGTTAAAACAAAACCGGCAACTGCTGTAAGAACAGAAAACGTGACTGAAGCAGGGAAAGGGTGTTGCCAACAGCAAGAAAAGAAAAAAGAGAGATAAAAATCATGGTAGAAGGATATGAGTAATAGGACAGTGCGAATGAATGGTAAAATACCAAAGAGGGAAATGAATGTTCAACAAAAAAATTCAAGGGCGCGGTAGCCCAGTGGTTAGCGCGCGGGAATTGCACTCGATAAGCCTGGGTTCGATTCCCTCCGCTGCCAACACTGCCGCCGTGTTCACGTGAACTACGATCACGTTAAACATGTGGGTCCGTAAGTCCTTCCGAGAGGTTGGTGGTAGGGGAAGGAGAGTACGGTCCCTGTGGATGCCTCCCCCACTGGGTTCGGTCTAAATTGGGTGGCACTTCCCGGCCGTCCAAACGGTTACCTTAGATCTTTCTGGTAGGTCGGACGGTCTGGATCTCAACAATAACAAAAAGATTCAAAGCACAGTGAATCGTGTTTCTTCGAAATCGATTGACATTATTTATTTTGTGTTGGATGTTACTTTAAATAAAGTTTTATTAATTTTATTGCATTAACAGCAGTTTGGTGGTGTACGTATATTGTCGTGTTGAATCTATTTAATATAGACGAATTGTTCATTATTGCATAACAAATCGTACATAAAAGATTTTTTAAATAGAAAACAAGTTTTACGTATTACAGTTTTATAATTTTAGATTTAAATTTAAAGTTAAACCCATCTATAAAAACCTAATCTACTAAAATCCAATTTAATATATAAATACAAGCATGTTAGAACATATTACCCTAAACTGTAACATTTTAGCTCTCGAAATGTTATTGCAGCATAAAAACGAGCTAAAAGCAGTTTATAGATAACAAACACCTCCTATTTCAAATTTATATTTAACGTTTTATTCATACAATTTTATTTAAATTTTCACTCAAAATGCTATACAGTCAAGATATTTTAGAATATTTTAAAGTTTAATTTGAGTTTTTAGGATGTGATCTCCTATTCTATTTTCCGAATGAATTCTCATATGTCTCATTTCGTCGTTCATACTTATTGCACATAAACGAAATGATTATTATTTCTCCAATCTGCTGAGTCTGGTCTGTGTCTATAACAAAAACTAACTAATTTGTATAGTTCTTATACAAATAATTCAAGAATATATTTAAGTAGTCTGCCAGTATTCAAATTCAGAATAAGTTTTTTATTATTATTATAAAGTAAAAGTTTTGAATAGTATATATAAATAAAATTGAAAATCTGTCTATCTGTCTTCCTGTCTGTTTGTTTGTTCCATCATCACGGGAAAACGGCTGAACCGAATTTGACGAAATTTTGTGGATAGCCCTGAAAAAGCCCCACTTAAAATGTAGTCTATATTTCGAGTTTCTACGACCAGTGGTTCTCGAGATATTAGTGAAAAACCAAACTTTCGTTTATCTCATCATCACGGGAGAACGGCTGAACCGAATTGAATAAAATTTTGTGGGTAGCCTTGAAATAGCCCCCTTAAATTTTATCCAAGTTTCGGGTTTCTAAGATCAGATGTTGTCGAGATATTAATGAAAAACTAAACTTTTTCCTAGAAGTTCTACTCTCTAACTCCTTGGTTCCTCCAAACTAAAAGGTTGGAAATCGTTTGTTCAAAACGTGAAAGTGAATTAAAACTTTATCTCTGAGTTTGGTGAAACATTTTTGCGCTAATAAGTCACTTTCTGAAAACTTGAATTGTTTGAAACCATGAATGTTTGAAACATGAATTTAAATGGAAAATCTATCACCATGGTTTATTTTTCACAAGCTTTTAATCAACAATGAAAAGTATTAAAAAATCAAAATGGTTACTTAATTATTAGAATTTTATGAGGAAGATTCTATCTTATATCATGTTGCTCGGCAACGTAATTAAATTAAATGTGTTTGTTAATGTTAATTATTATTTTTTCGATTTGAATAATAAATAAATGGATATAAAAATATATCTTATAAATGAACGGTTTGATTTTTCTTTCAAATATATTAATTACGGACTGCGTACATCACTTTCATTTATTTTGGAAAATAGTTTTCAAGCTCATATATTGTGATCCAATAAATCTAATAAACTCATATAATGTGTTTAGCCAATAAATTCATTTAGCCGATTGTTGAAACAGAAAAAGAGTAGAACGGGTATATATTCTAATACAATTTTAGTGTTTTCATTTAGTATATACAAACGGGATTAGGATGTTTTATTCAGATCTTCAAATTCGAAGCTACGAATTTGGCAGGATATCGCTAACTTGGCAACTTTCCTTAAACGTTGCCAAATTGATAGAAACGACGCAAATCAATGAAATTTATTTTGTTTTGTTAGAAGAGAGTACTGAAATGATGTTTCGTTAACATTTGTCTGTCAATCCAACCGTCCTACTTACATTAGTAACACATTTAGCGAATTTTTAAAATGTCACCAAATTGATAAAAATGTTTATAAATCCATAAACATATCTTGAAATTATAAAATTTCGCTAAATAAATGAAATAATTGTGTTTTGTTAGAGGATAGTATTGTGATGATGTTTCGTCAATTTGTCGCCAAGTGGGACTGTCAGTCCTACACTTCGACCAGAGAAGAACGTAGACTGCGCATTGCTATTCAGAAGAAATTGTAAAAATGACCACTGCATGTATCACGTGACTTATGGTCGAACCCTCCCAGACTTGGCGACTTATTGTCGCGCTTGGCGCTATAATTTTTTTTTCACTGGAGTAAAACAGTGCTGAATACCTCTTACGTTTCTGATGTATTTCAAAATACATATTGGTTAGGTCCTAACTGATCAAGTTCTATTAATCACAGTAACATGAAATTTGGCATGTCGTTTTCTTTTGTGATGAATTTTAATTTTCTAGCTTGAAGGTCCAAATTTAGTATTTCGTTGTCTTTTACGGTGCATATTGATTTCTTAGATTTTGAACCTTATCGGGCTAGCCCGTTCTGGGCCCGCCATATAAATATACTCATAATTCGGGAATAACTCGAGATCCGTTGTATCTAGAAATGTTATATCATATTTAGCATATGATTATATTTCGTGGTATATTTTAATTCATTGGATTTTGAATTATCGGAGCAATTAAATTCATTGCTACTATCCCAGCCCGTCCAGGAACCGTTAGAGAAATGAATTGAGAAACAACTTAATGTTAGTCTGAGGAATAACTCGGGAACCGGAGCAAACATTTTGTATGCTGTTGTATCCATATATTTAAGTCATATATAACTAATAAAAGGGTGTACTTGAAAAGAAAATGCATTTTTACTTGTTTTCAATTCAATTAATAAAATCATCAGTTAAATTGTCCTTAATTTCGAAAAAAGCATCAATTATATTATTTAAGGTTGTTGATATTTAATATATTAATGCATCAACATTTTAATAATGAATAAAAAACTTTTATGAAGTTTGAGATTTTAAAAATATACATTCAGTCATTAGAATTAACATACCTTTTAGTATTTAAAAAGTGCCGCTAAAATTATTTTCTTACTTCATTAAACCTTTTTTTTAATAAAATACTTTTTTATTTTTGTACAAACTGAAGTTCAAAATTGCCTCAATGCCAATATTTAACTTTAGAAATATAGTTGAGCATTATACAATTGTAACTATTCAAAATCTTGAATATTATTCCCAGATTATGCAACAGTTACTTTATATTCCTTGACCCCACCCCTTAAAAAAATGCTTTTAAAAATATTTGGACACAATGCTATTATAATAAATCAAAATGCTGCTTGCAAGGCATTAACTTGCAAAAGTTAATGACTGAAACTTTCTAATAAAATGGCTTTATTAGTTCATATTTATCAATAGAACAACACCCTGTTAAATGCAGGGAAGGAATGGGGAATGAATAAACATTTTAAACACAATTGTGAAACATTTTCACACTCAGTTCCTCACTGATCAAAAATATTATTACTTTGACATCATTAGAAGGATCAAAGAACGAAGTTTCAAAGAGCTAAATAGAATCTAAAGGACAATAATTTCTTCATATTTACAATTATTTTTAATTTTCTAAATATGTATTATGAAATTTCTTATATTTATTTGTTGCATCCCAAAATTTAATATTTTCACAATTCCAATTTTTAACATAATGGAATGATATCTTCGCATTCTAATTTTAAAAAAAAGTATTACTTTGAATCTTTTATGAATTTACCCGGGGACTCATTATATATGTTTTTTTAATTATTTCAAATCTCATTCTTTGCTTTACATATTCATCAGACAGCGAGACACTTTAGATTACTTCATTTTTAAGATATGGAAAAAAGCCAAAGTTGAAAACATAAATCAGTTTTGTTCCCAAGTTTCTGTAAAAAACATCCTCATCCCCCCACCGACTGTTTGAAAAATTCCAGCCTTTATAGAACACTAGGCATAACAAATAATTGTTTAAAATGACTAAACATTAACTTTTTTTTTATTTAACATATTTTGATGCAATTTAGCATATTTTGATGCAATTTAGCATATTTTGCACATATAGCACAATTTAGCATATTTTAATGCTTAAAACTTTTCTCTTTTCAGTTGTGTTCCCAGATCTTTCTTCATCTTTAGGAAAACTAATAAAAATAATAGAAATTAGCTAACATTTTAATAAAAGTTTTAAATACACAAAAACTGAAGTGAGAAATATTTTAGTATATTTTATTGCACTTATCATAGATAAATATTAGGAATTTTATATGGTTACTTTATACATTTCATAATCACAAAATTTTCAAATCACATTTCAATTGCTCAATTTCATTTGATACATTACATATACAGTTAAGGACTTTTCTGAAATTTTTAACGAGTATTTTTTAATGTACATACAAAGACAGTTAATACTAAAAGAAAGTGTAAAAAGTAATTGTTTCTGCTACAATTCTCAAGAAAAAATTATATTTACGGCCATATACTGTATTTATTTTTTTAAGTCTGGAAAAATATAGCTCAGCAAAAAGAAAAAAGCAATTTTAAATGTGTTCTTACTCATATTGATATAAATTTCTTGAGAGTTATTAATCATTTCATAGCATTATATGGCATGAAAATATTGTCAGAAGAAAAGAGTATGAAAATGTAAACAATCCAAGTTGGCGTAAAAAAATGTCGCCAAGAGAGAAAACTAGGCGTATTAAAAGTTTCACCTTTATTTTATTTTTTGTTCTTCTAATTTTAAGCATTTATAGAGGTACAGTTTATGAAAGTACACAAACATATATAAAATATTTTATTTTAAAAATAATTACAAGGCTATTTATAAAGCCAGAAAATTTACTTTTATTATAGGACGGCATGGTCGTACATGTCAATTAACTCTTTATTTTATATAAAATATGCTTTAAAATGAATGGAAACGACTTACCTGTGTAACATAGTGTCTCCACCTTTTATAAACTCTGACGTACATCCATATGCAGTGCAGGACATTACCATATTTTGCTTAAATGTAAAAGCAAACGTGCGATGTGACTTCTCGCTTTCGGAAACGTAATGCAATTGCAATGGAAAGAGAGATGCGTAAGAAAATATGCGCGTAGGGGAGTGCCTAAGTCATGTGACTTAGTTCAGTGGTCACGGAAAGGTTGCCATAAGTCTCTCTACCTATATTTCACCTCGATGGTCCTACAGTCCCAATTGGCGATAAATTTGGCGATATTTTTAAATGTCGCCAAACCTTCCATGGAGATAGAATTATTCAGACGATATTTTTTCCACCAATTTATTTGAAAGAAATAATATCATGTCGATTAACAACGGATTTAAATTAAATACTTTTATGCGACATACCATTTTTATAAAATCTTTTCCGATTTGAATAATAAAGATATGAGTATAAAATAAATTTCATTGGCATTGCATTTTTAACAGGATAATATCAATTACGGTCTTCAGGTTTAAACATTATTATTATTGATATTTTCAGGGATTATTGATATTTCCAAGTTATTATGGCATTGTTTTATTATGGCAAAAACTGTAGAAACTCATATACTGTATGTTGTACGAGTAATCTTCTACAAATGCACGGGTATATCTTCTAATCTACGAGAATATAAGTAGTACAGGTATATTGGCATATATTATTGTCATATATTGGAATCAAGTACGGCCTTCTGGTATGAAGATTACGGGAATATTTTCAATTTATATATTTTCAATTTATATTTCAATAAGGATATTTTAAATTTATTACGTCATCTGTTTTATTCTGGCGTCATATTTTTTATTTAAGATTTTTTAGACTCATATTGTAATACGGGTAAGCTTCTACTAACACACGGGCATATTTACTAATCTGCAACAATATAATTAGTACGGGTATATATCCTTCAATATAATTTTAGCGCTTTCATTTTGGCATATGCTGGACTCAATTACTGCCTTCAGGTTTAAAGATTACGGGTTTATTGATATTTTCAATTTATACATGTAATCTACTGATACAGGTTATATCTTCTAATACTCGCGTATATAAGTAGTACGGGTCCCATACAATGTTAACACTTTTATTAAATTTCATATATTGATTTAATTCTATATTTTTTGTAAATTTGCTTACAAAAGGGGCAGGATGTTTTATTCTTCAGATCTGCCCGTGAAGATAATTTTGTGTAGTCAGAACAGAGCTTCTTAAACTTCTTTTTAGAAGCGTTATATTAAATATTTTAACAGAATATTTTTATTAAAAATGTCGTTTAGTATACTATAGGAATTTGCACATGATTGTGAATTTCAAGTTTCTTTATATTATATACTCTTTATATTATATTCTTTATATTATATTCTTTATATTATATTTCTTTATATTATATCTTTATATTATACGAAGAACGGGTATGCTGCTAGTTATTAAATAAAAATTAAATTTTATAAGATAGTATTTATGTGTTTTTCATACCAAATTTCATTAAAAATATAATGAAATATTTAATAAACAATAGAATTTCATCGAACGTTTGAATGTGTAATGCTATACTGTATAGTTAATTTCACTGTAAATCACATTATATAAGCTTATTTAGGTTTAGTTGCCTGTATTGTTCACTTTCCTAACTAGTACTCCTACTTGGCATGCATAATTTATTTGCTCTGTATTGCAAGTTCTAATTTTTACATAACCTGGTATAATAAATTCCGAATATAATTTATAATGTGAAACATCTATCAAATGATATCTAGATTGGAATTAGGAATCTCGCTCTCTGAGTAACACCAGAATCCATGGACCGGTTAAATGGAATACTGCATGCTGAAAAACATGTATTGCGGTATGAAAAACGCGTATTATGCGCTAAAGAACGCGAAACGGGTTCACTGCCGCTGCCCGATACCCTGAGATCGCTATTCCTAACTATAGGTATACCGCTATCAAAATGTTCTATAATTATAGATTAGAATTGTTATTATCCAAGGTGAGAATGCTGAATTTAGAATCAATTATGAGGCCATCTGAAATTGACACATAAGAAGGCCATTTATATTACAGACAGTTTAAGCTCATCGCAATTAAAAATATCTGATGTGGACAGCACATGAATTTCACTACATAATGCAAGTACTTTACTTCTTTCAATGCGAAATAATGATGGACAAGATACATGTCACAATGCTTACAACGTTGAAAAGTAAACTGACATTAGTCTCTTTTCTGGATGATAGCATGTAAAAGTGTTTTAAAGTACCAAATTAACTTATATTTTGTGCAAATATAAATTGACAATTGGAAATATTGCTACAATCTGCCAAGCAATATACGCCATTATATGATATTAAAATACGTTAATTACTATAAATTCATCAATTTGGTGTCGTTTCCGTAAATTTAACGTCATTTCTGCCAATTTGACGACGTTTTTGTCAATTTTGTACTAAATTAAAAAAGTCACCAAGTTGGCTGTATTAAGTTTGTTGCCAGGTGTTACATATTTGGTGATACTATTGTTCATTTTTGTAATTTTTAAATACATTTATTTGAAAAACGTTTAATATCCCGATAAAGGTTCGAGTTAGCGTTCTAATGTTTGTATCATTCCTTTGTAGAAAAAAAAATTACGTATAAAATGACAAATTATTTAAGATTATTGAAGAACCTGATGTTTTTAAGGCTTTTTCAAAAATTCACTCGAAAATTTGGGGATCTTTCGAAAGTTCGATTGCGTTTAAAATCAGAATTCTCTAAGCATTTACGGATCGTAATAATCATACCAAATTACGTTCGGAACGCTCCATTCGTTCGTAAGATATCGCATCCACAGATTCACGGACACACGCATACATACACAAGCGCGCGCATACATACAGACATCACCTCAAAAACCAAGTCACTTGCAATGTGCTCTTCCATTGAAAACTCAAATCCGGAATTTCAAACTCATTTTACTATATACTACTATGTGTACAGGGAAAGTAATATAAAGAAGAAAAATTATAAACTGGTTGATTATAACTACTCCAAACCTTCTTGAGCCTTAACCTGCGTTGAGTAAATAGCGCTCAATTGATCTAAGACTCATTCTTAGACCATCGCAAATATGTACAAGGTTCCTAGGAATGTCCTTAAGTACTCCCAATAACTTTGTGCGAAAGGTCCATGTATATGAATGTCCATGAAATATGAATTTAAATGGAAATTTTATCACCATGGTTTATTTTTCACAGGCTCACTCAACAACGAAAAGTATTAAGAAATCAAAATGGTTATTTAATTATCAGCAGTTTATGAAGATTCTTTCTTTGACTGGACACCGATGATGCCGTTAATTGCTCGCTGGAATTTCTGAACTACCTTGAGTCATCTGGAATGCCTTTTCACATCTTGAAGTTAAAGAAAGGATCACCAATAATGCTTCTGCGGAATCTGGACCTGCCAAAACTATGAAATGGAACATGGCTCTGTGTCAAAAATATTTCACCAAATATCATCGAGGCCACGGTATTAACGGGAAAGGCAAAAGGAGAGGACGTATTCATACCTAGCATACCGTTGATACCAACCGACCTACTATTCAGCTTCAAACGAGTTCAGTTCCCAGTTAGACTGGCATTTGCCATGACCATCAACAAAGCTCAGTTACAAACCCTTAAGTTTGCAGGCGTGAATTTAGAAAGTTTTTGCTTCTGTCATGACCAATTGTATGTGGCATGCTCGAGAGTAGGAACTTCACAAAATTTGTATGTTTTAGCTCCGGGAGGAAAATAAAAAAATGTGGTTTACAAGCAAACATTGCGGTAAAACCTAACAAATTAGGATAATGTCATTTAATTTGTTAACATTTGCATTATTGCCTAGCATTTAAGAGTAATTTTAGTTTTCCTTTCAAACTGTACATATTAACTGTACATCAATTGTGGACACATAATAATCACATTCCGAGACGCTGCCCGCCAGGTCCACTCGCCAGGAGGGCCTAGCTGCCAAGGGCATGCCGTAGGTACGCCGGAAGCAGCTATGATTTAATGCAATGATTTTTTTTTCTTACACAATGCAATGAATTTACTTCTTTCACAGTGAAAAAACAATATAAGATTCACGACCCTATATGTTCCGGTGTAATTTCTATCAGAGTTTCGCATCGTAAATCCCGAGCAACGCCGGGTCATCGCTGCTAGTTGCACTATAAGAAGGAATTCTACAAAAATCTGGGAATGAAAACGATTTAAAATTTCTGAAACCTAGTAGAGTTGACTCGAGGTTGTCTAATAATGTACCGCCTCAGACCGAAATCCCATTGACTGAAACCTGCATTCTTATTTTTAGCATAAAACATGCTAAGAGTTTTGTAAACATAAAGATGCCTAAACGGCAGAATCATAGAATTAAAGTGAAGAGGAAAAGAAGGCGCCTGACGAGGTTTACATAAGACAATCCGAATGAATAAATTTTGTAGCAAAATAACAAGCGTAAGTGTATTCAGATGAATACCATCAAAACAGGTTATTCCATACTGAATCCGAGAATGAATAAACAAGAAAGATCAATCATGCTTAAAGCATTGATTATGAAACACTTTCCAACTTCAATGCAATTTTATTTAAAAAAGTCGAAAATGCAATACATTCCTCGGTAATATTTTAAAACTTATCACAATACTACATTGATTTATTATATTTGAAAACTTAAACCTTCATTGAAAAAAATAAAATCTTCATTCAAATGACGGCATTGAAATATAAATTGCGTGGTTTAAATATATCTAAAATGCAATACATTCCACGGTAATATTTTTAAATCTATCATAATACTACGATAATTTATTATATTTGAAAACTTCATCGAAAACAACTGAAATTAATTCAAATGACGTCATAGAAAAAATAACACGCCTGGATCTCTCTATAAAAGCAGGATTTCATTCATAACTTTCTCCATTTCATTCATCACAATACTATAATAATTTATTTTATTTAAAAATTAAGACCATGGAGCTGCAATTCATAAACTTTATGCTTAAAACTTCATCGAAAAAAATCGTCCTTCTGTTTATAAAATCAATTAATATTTCATTCATATCAGCCATGCAGACTCCATGGACTGAATTATTTTGTGTTAAAGAAATACAGTAATTCTAATACAACTCATTCTACATATTTTGCTGTTTACATTTTACATAGGTGAAAAATAGGCTTAGTTATAGAAATAAGCAAATTTGAATGAGAATTTAAACTCAAATATATTGTCATTGTGTTGTTTTACTATGTAGATGCACAGAATTTAAGCAGAAATAAAGTAGTTTTAGGATGGATACAACACTCAATATGAATTAAAAAGAACTTTAAAAAATCACGAATTTGAAACAAGATGGATGCCATATATCATTTTGAAGTGGGTCATGTGAGCGTTTCATATCATGGTCACGTGATCGTTTCATATAAGATGTGTAATTATTATTTTAATTTTTATTTAAAAAACTACTGAATATATTTAGCTGAATTTTTTTTTATATATTTTATGGAACAATTTGACTATTACCTAAAATTTTCGAAGCAATTTGTGAATTTTAAATCCGCTTAAAAAATGTTAGAAAAATTAGGTCCCATAGGGCTCAATGTATTTCATTTTTTCAACCCGGGTTCAATCCAAAACTAATTGTGTGATATTATTCATTTATATTCCCATAGGTCCTACAGACCGTCTGAACAACATACTAAAATTTCATTTTGATTAAGTCATTTTTACGGCAGTTATCGTGCTAACGGACAGACAGACAGACAGACAGACAGACAGACAGACAGACAGACAGAATGAACAAAGTCATAAACACTTTTCAACTTTGTTGTAAAGTGTTAAAAACAATAAAGAAACAGTGGTGCGTCAGAAGTACAAAGCTGGCATAAAAAATAAAATTTACTGATATTTTACTTTAATTGTTTACTTAGACCAGTAATATGAGGCTTCCAAATTACAAATCATCAATGGTAATACCAAGGTATATTGAACTACTCAGCTGCTCAATAGCCTCACAATTGCCAGTACTACCCAGATAGCAACAAGTGTGATGGTTTAAAACAAGGTTAAGTAAAGATTTTTTTGAAAAGGCAAAATAAATCCTTTTAGATATTTTGACATTAAGAGGATTATTAGCACAAACCATTTTCTAATAATAGTTAAATCGTCTTCCATATTTCTCAGAACATCAGAATTAGTAGACCCGTAATAAGATAAAACAAGAAAGATCAATCATGCATAAGCATTGATTATGAAACACTTTCCAACTGAAATGTAATTTCATTTAAAAATTTCTAAAATGTGATTCATTCAGTGGTAATATCTTTTACATTATCACAGTACTACAGTAATTTATTATACTTAAATATTTAAAACTGTATCGAAATATAAATCATCTGATTCTTTATGCAAAATCAATGAATATTTCATTCATATAACTTGTATTCCAGACTCCAGAGCTAAATAATTTTGTGTGAAAAAAATTCAGCAATTCTTATGTAATTCATCTTACAATCGCTTGAGATATTTGCATTCTGCATATGTTAAAATTAGGCTTCCTTGAAGAAATAATAAAAGTTTAGGGATCATTTAAAATCACAACTATTGTAATTGCATAGGCACGGAATTTAGATACACAGATAATATATATGTGTATGTGTATGTACTCAAAGTATTGGAATCGTGCCGAAGATCGGAACTCAAATTTTCAAAGGATCTACACGTTTTGGGACTTCTAGAACACGAAAAAACTAGTTTTAGGAAGACGTCTGTGTGTGTAAGGGTGTATCTGTGTATGTTTCTGTGTGTCTGTGTGGATATTACATCCACTCTAATTGAAAAACTAATGGACCGAATTTCATACAATTTGGTAGGTATGTTTTTTGTGGGAAATCCTGATGTTCATTAGATTATAGTACGATTCGTAATAAAAGAATCTGCCTTCTTTGCGAAATGGCCGCAGAAATTGCCTTTATCCACTCTAGCTAAAAACTAATGAACCAAATTTAACAAAATTTGGTGTATAATATTTCAATAACCTACAAGTGATTTATATACCAAATTTAACAAAATTTTGTATATAAATCATTTGTAGGTTATTGTACTACGATTCGGGAAAAAGGAACGGGCTATTTTTGCGAAATGGCCAGCAAAAATCGTTATATATAAAAATAAAAGACTACGTGTGCTCAATTATATCAATTAAATTCCTATTTTATATGTGATTTTTGACAACAAAAAGAATAAGACTAACCCCATTACTCTAGGACTAGCCGTTCTTGAGATATTCTAGTTTTTTCGCGTTTTCGCTACGCCACCTTTGACAATAAGTCCAGCTATCAAATGAGAACCAAATTTAAGTTTAACGTGTAAATTCAATGTCATTTAAAATACTTATGTTGTGCAGATAAACTCAAATTATCATTGAATAAATAAAGAGAACGACTATGAGTCTGCAGAGAAAGACATGTGCTGTCCACATCAGAATTTTTAACAATATTACACCAATGATTTATAGAAGTGAACGGGGATTATTTTCAGGCCATTTCGAAAAAAATGTATGATCTATATTTAAAGATCCATCAAATTTTTGTCGAATAAAATGTTCAACAAATTTAAGCTGTGTACCAAATTTTAACTTTCTAGGACGTAGGAAAGTGCATTTAAAATGCCATCAATTAAATTTATCATGAAGAGTTATATAAAATTTTAAAAAAATGAAAAATTGTTATCTACCAAATTATTTTAAAATATGAAGCCACTCCCATATGCAAAACGTTTAAACAAATGGCGAGATATCTATTATATAATATCTCTCTCTTTTCTTTCTGGAAGATATCCCAAAGTCAGAATTTAATTGAATTTGTTTTTTTCCCTATATTAAATAATTTTTTTAATTAAAAAACTACTTAACATATTTTACTGAATTTTTTTTATATATTCTATGGGATAATGTGAATATTTCCTAAAAATTTCGAAGCAATTCGTGAATTTTAAATTTACTTAAAAAATGTTTGAAAAATTAGGTCCCATAGGGTTCAATGTATTTCATTTTTTCAACCCGGGTTCAATAAAAAACTAATTGTGTGATATTGTTTATTTATATTCCCATAGGTCCTACAGACCGTCTGAACAACATACTAAAATTTCATTTTGATAAACTCATTTTTACGGCAGTTATCGTGCTAACGGACAGACAGACAGACAGACAGGCAGACAGACAGACAGACAGACAGACAGACAGACAGAATGAACAAAGTCATAAACACTTTTCAACTTTGTTGTAAAGTGTTAACAATATCATCAGAAAAAGCAATTAAAGTTCCATTAAAATTAAATAAGCATAGGTCGTTAAAAATGATCGGACCCAATACCAATCCCTGAAAAACATTCTGCTTAACTAACTTTTTTTACTTATATCAGAACCAACTCTAACAGATTGCTCATGCCCGTTGAGATAAGATTTAAGTCTAAACTGTTCCAACGCTATACCCCAAATTTCAATCCTCTGCAACTTGTACAGCGAGATATTATAATCAACACAATTAAAGGCTTTTTAACACTTTACAACAAAGTTGAAAAGTGTTTATGACTTTGTTCATTCTGTCTGTCTGTCTGTCTGTCTGTCTGTCTGTCTGTCTGCCTGTCTGTCCGTTAGCACGATAACTGCCGTAAAAATGAGTTTATCAAAATGAAATTTTAGTATGTTGTTCAGACGGTCTGTAGGACCTATGGGAATATAAATAAATAATATCACCCAATTAGTTTTTTATTGAACCCGGGTTGAAAAAATGAAATACATTGAACCCTATGGGACCTAATTTTTCAAACATTTTTTAAGTAAATTTAAAATTCACGAATTGCTTCGAAATTTTTAGGAAATATTCACATTATCCCATAGAATATATAAAAAAAAATTCAGTAAAATATGTTAAGTAGTTTTTTAATTAAAAAAATTATTTAATATAGGGAAAAAAACAAATTCAATTAAATTCTGACTTTGGGATATCTTCCAGAAAGAAAAAAGAGAGATATTATATAATAAATATCTCTTCATTTGTTTAAACGTTTTGCATATGGGAGTGGCTTCATATTTTAAAATAAATTTGGTAGATAACAATTTTTCATTTTTTTTAAATTTTATATAACTCTTCATGATAAATTTAATTGATGGCATTTTAAATGCACTTTCCTACGTCCTAGAGAGTTAAAATTTGGTACACAGCTTAAATTTGTTGAACATTTTATTCGACAAAAATTTGATGGATCTTTAAATATAGATCATACATTTTTTTCGAAATGGCCTGAAAATAATCCCCGTTCACTTCTATAAATCATTGGTGTAATATTGTTAAAAATTCTGATGTGGACAGCACATGTCTTTCCCTGCAGACTCATATTCGTTCTCTTTATTTATTCAATGATAATTTGAGTTTATCTGCACAACATAAGTATTTTAAATGACATTGAATTTACACGTTAAACTTAAATTTGGTTCTCATTTGATAGCTGGACTTATTGTCAAAGGTGGCGTAGCGAAAACGCGAAAAAACTAGAATATCTCAAGAACGGCTAGTCCTAGAGTAATGGGGTTAGTCTTATTCTTTTTGTTGTCAAAAATCACATATAAAATAGGAATTTAATTGATATAATTGAGCACACGTAGTCTTTTATTTTTATATATAACGATTTTTGCTGGCCATTTCGCAAAAATAGCCCGTTCCTTTTTCCCGAATCGTAGTAGAATAACCTACAAATGATTTATATACAAAATTTTGTTAAATTTGGTATATAAATCACTTGTAGGTTATTGAAATATTATACTCCAAATTTTGTTAAATTTGGTTCATTAGTTTTTAGCTAGAGTGGATAAAGGCAATTTCTGCGGCCATTTCGCAAAGAAGGCAGATTCTTTTATTACGAATCGTACTATAATCTAATGAACATCAGGATTTCCCACAAAAAACATACCTACCAAATTGTATGAAATTCGGTCCATTAGTTTTTCAATTAGAGTGGATGTAATATCCACACAGACACACAGAAACATACACAGATACACCCTTATACACACAGACGTCTTCCTAAAAGTAGTTTTTTCGTGTTCTAGAAGTCCCAAAACGTGTAGATACTTTGAAAATTCGAGTTCCGATCTTCGGCACGATTCCAATACTTTGAGTACATACACATACACATATATATTATCTGTGTATTATCTGTGTATCTAAATTCCGTGCCTATGCAATTACAATAGTTGTGATTTTAAATGATCCCTAAACTTTTATTATTTCTTCAAGGAAGCCTAATTTTAACATATGCAGAATGCAAATATCTCAAGCGATTGTAAGATGAATTACATAAGAATTGCTGAATTTTTTTCACACAAAATTATTAGAGCTCTGGAGTCTGGAATACAAGTTATATGAATGAAATATTCATTGACTTTGCATAAAGAATCAGATGATTTATATTTCGATACAGTTTTAAATATTTAAGTATAATAAATTACTGTAGTACTGTGATAATGTAAAAGATATTACCACTGAATGAATCACATTTTGGAAATTTTTAAATAAAATTACATTTCAGTTGGAAAGTGTTTCATAATCAATGCTTATGCATGATTGATCTTTCTTGTTTTATATCTAAAATTACGCCAGTAAGATTCTTACGTTTAAGCCCTCATAGATTTGTCTAGGAAGTTTGATTAAAACATATTTTGTACTATTTTTTTTTCTCGAAACCCAAACATGGCAGCCATTCGCCAATCACCGTATGTTGTCAATTAAATGCCTTCTGTACCAGTTTTATTGTTGATTTTTACTAATTTGGCAATGCTCTATAACTTTGCAATAGTGAAAAATCTTTTGTGGTAAGACAAATGTTCCCGTCGTTAGTTATTTTTAAACAATCGCAAAATTTATTTACGTCATTATCGTGAACAGACCGATCCATCTTCATTCGTAGACATCAAAAACCATAGTCATCTGCCCAACTTTAGTGGAAGTACAATGAACCTATATATTGTTAAAATTAACATCCTCATTTGTTAAGGAAAACAATTTTCAAGGTTTCCCTTTATCTATACAGTCACACATTATAAGCATATTATATGTTCTGAGTACATGAAAATATATATAAATACAGTCAATAAGAAAATAATGATACACCTTTAATAGTATATGTGTTTTAATTATCCGATTAAAAATGGGAAAGCGCAATCAAATATTGTGTTTTTATGTGATTAGTTGTCGATAAGTCGTATCTTAAAATCTTTAGAAAAACGTGTCTTTTAAAACTTTTTAACAAAGGACAGAGGCAGTTTGGATTGTTTAATTTTTATTTTATTTATTTTTTTATTTATTACACTACCCGCTATGGCCTGGAAAGTTCTGCTCGGTTTAAGTAGGGCGAAAATTCAGCCGCATGACCTGACCTCTTGTCAAGCGCTGTGCTGCAAATCCCTCCGTTATGATGCCTCATGCGCAGAAGCACTAATTTGAACCAAGGTTTGGCGAAAACTCCGTCGCCTCCCTAAGATATTGCAATAGATAATAGCGTTATCCGGTTCGTTGAAAGGCCTGATAGTGATTCAAAGAGTTGAAAGCATGGAGGTAAAAGTAAGGAGTTAAATCTTCATATTAAGAAAACGCCAATATCGTTTGAGACAATAATTCAGGTGGCGCTGGGATAAGATAAGTAGTCCTGTATTGTATGCATTTCTATGGCGAAAGACCTAAAATATTTATTTAAACTGTCAATTTTATAAAAATTAATTATTAGTACAACGCAAAGAATAACTGAAGCAATAAAGTATATTCCTACGTATTCAGAATTATTTTACTTTCCAATTCGTTTTTATCTCCACATATTCTGTACTCTATCCTACAACTATGAAAAAGTACTGGTTAATTATACTCATAATTAAGGAATCCTTAATTTAAAAATTATTAAAAATACATATACTAAATACTACGCCTTTCTATAGTGTCAGCTAACAATAGCAACTACTTTACAAACACTAGCGACACCTAGATATAATTCTCAAAACATTATGACATTTTCAAGCGTTTCATCCATAGGAGTTTTTTCTCCTCCTTTCTAACTCCATGGTTGAAAGACATGAATGAAAGCAATGATAAACTGTTTCTTTAACCTATAGGTGTATCTAATTCAAATCATATATCTAATTCAAATTTTGCAAGCAAAGTGTTATAAATTTTTTGTTGACTGAAGAAAATTTATTTTAATTACTCCAACAATTCTAATGACTTGGCAGCATCGTACTAGCCATACGCAGCATTCGTCACTGATTTCTGACGAAGTAAAAAAAAATATTTGCAATTTTATCTGTTAGGTTCAGAAGTATAAGCGTCCAAAGTGTTTACATTCTTCGTAATGCTCCGATTTTTGCCACAGATAACCCAAACATAGATGCTGTTCACACCAAAAATATGTAAAAAGAAATTAATATGGCCTTTAAAATTCAAACGGAAAATACAATTAATTTAATTTGGACATTATAACAAATCACTGACATGAGTATTTAGACAATAATTTTTAAAAAAGTATATTATAAAAGAAATATTTTATTGATACAGTTCCTATGATAAATGCAATATATCACAAGAAAATAAAATCAATTGGTCCTTAAAATTCAAACGGAAAATACAATTAATTTAATTTGGACATTATAACAAATCACTGACATGAGTATTTAGACAATAATTTTTTTAAAAAATATATTATAAAAGAAATATTTTATTGATCCAGTTCCTATGATAAATAAATATATCACAAGAAAATAAAATCAATTGGTCCTTAAAATTCAAACGGAAAGTACAATTAATTTAATTTGGATATTATAACAAACCACTGACATGAGTATTTAGACAATAATTTTTTTAAAAGTATATTATAAAAGATATATTTTATTAATTCAGTTCCTATGATAAATGCAGCATATCACAAGAAAATAAGATCAATTCCTAAGTATTAATATTTATATATTTTCCTCTAGGTTATTTAATATTTTCCTTTCTGTGAGAGTAGCTACCCCCATCGACGAAAGATAAAGGCATTACGGCGATAAAAGGGTAACGGATATCATGATATGTGAATGGCACACACATATCTATCAGTTGATGGCCCGAAAGCTATTAGCGCACTGCTATAGACCTTTCGTCTCTTTATTCACAGCATAAATCACAACTACCAACATTAAGTTGGCCTTACTTACACGTCCTTACTTATATGTCCTTACTTATATTACTTTCCCTATAACACATTTATATATGTGAAGGGAAAATATTGTGATGGGGTCAAAAATCCGAAATGCAGATTTTGATAGATTGTTTTGGGCAGAATTCGAAAAATTAGTTTATAAGTGATATCTGTCTGTACGTTGGTGATACCCCTCGGCCTTTTTCAAGTCGGATGGGCCTTGGCTCTGTAGCGAGATATCCGCCATATCGATATCCAGGGGCGCATAAATTTGCGGAGAAGTACGTTGGGAGATTCCTTGGCTTATATGGGAAAATTCCTCGTACCATAAACCATACTCTTCCAGTTGGCGGGGTAGGACTTGCTATATTGTGGTCTGATTTTAAACCCGTCGGCGACTGGGGTCTTGGCGTAGCGGGTGTTATTTGGATTCTACCCGGTAAATGATTCCGTCAATCACACAACGGAGTATACGGCTTTGCTGGATGGAAGATTATAAATTTAGCACAAAAAATATAAATTTAGCGAAGTATCGCAAAATTGGAGATGTTTTGCTAAATGAGTCGCAAAATTCGCAAAATTTATCGCCAAGCGTTACAGACAGAGAGCAGAGCCTTTCTTATATGTAAATAACTATTGGCGAACTATTAGGCGTCAAATACAAAATTATTAATGCGATTTTTTGATAAATTTATTTGAATAAAGTGCAATATCTCGAGAACGATTCATGCTAGCGTGATAAAATTTGTGTCAATCATTTTCTAATGAAAAATTACTATAAGAAATGATTAATTACGTAACATTATTGAAGATTCAGATTTTCTAATGATTTTTTCAATTTTTCATTTGAAAATTTAGAGGTTTTCAAACATTTCATTGCGTTTAAGATCAATAGGTTTCCAGTATCCACTAATTGTAATTTTTATACCGAATTTCTTTCGAAACGCTCCATTCGTTAGATATCGTCTCGACAAGCACGCACACACACACGCACACACGCACACGCACACACACGCACACACGCACACGCACACACACACACACACACACACACACACACGCACATCACCTCAGAACAGTTCACCTCAATTCGAGTTCAAATATTCTTGAAACGTGCTCTTCGTCGAAAACTCTAATTCGAATTTTCGACCCCGTCACAATACTTTCCCTATACATTATACAATGTATACAGAGAAAGTAACAATTAAATATTTCTGTCGCCCGTGGGAATAAGATTCAATATATTTTCCACTAACGTGTTAACAGATTTATATAATGTGCCCCGTTTTTATGCTTAAATCTGAAAGTGCTTTTAATAATCAGAAAAGTGATCAACAACTTTGATTAAGTATATATGTGTCACATTTAATGACGACTAGCCATTTCGAATGCGCGAAGCGCGGGTGAAATGACTGGTTTAACAACACACATACTGGGTTAATTATAAAATCCTAAATTTACGCATACAAAAGCATGACATGTATATGCCCTATCGCACTGATGAAATTACTAAAGGAAAAAAAAAAGCTTTAAAATCAGTTTCTTTCAGAAAAGCTTATCGTATAAAAAATTACAGTGAACTAATGAAAGACTTAATCACAAAAAATAGCCAAAACGAGCTTTTAGACTGGCAAGCGTCTTGTTGACTTTTTTTCTCCGTGCAAAGACAGACTTGTTAATTTCTTCTCTTCACATATTTGATTTAATTAAATTAGACTTGTTAATCCAAATAAATTGCTTAATTCAAAATTAACTATTTTCATTCCGAAAACAAATAGTTTCTTATCAATTTGATTGATTTTAAAGGTCTACTCAAAATGCTTTCACAAGTACTTGAATATAGTCTACTTTCACTTATTATATATATTATATTTCACTTTAGTTTAGGACATAGTTAATTTCGTTTGTTAAATTTATAGTAAAATGTTCTATATATTACAGGGACATAGTTAATTTCGTTTGTTAAATTTATAGTAAAATGTTCTATATATTACAGGGACATAGTTAATTTCGTTTGTTAAATTTATAGTAAAATGTTCTATATATTACAGGGTTCTATATGAACCCTGTAAATTTATAGTTAAATTTACAGGGTTCCTGGGAAGGTCATTAAGCACCTTAATAACTTTGTAACAAAAGATCCATGACTGTACACGTTACATCTATTTATAGTAAATCGATCGAAAAAATCAATCTATCGGAAATTTTAAGAAGTTTGGTTAACGAACTCGGCAACAAGCAAAACAGACGAAAAAAGCTTTGTCGATAATGATATATCACCGGTTTCATTCTTCTCTGCGTCTCCTGGTTTGTACCCAATTATGCTTACCGCTACACTATTCCGGCCATGTAAGAAATTTAAATTACCCTACATTCATCTCTTTCGCAATAAATCCGGAACGTGACCCCAACCCCCTTAGACTACAACAGCAGGATATTTTAGAGCGGGTGTCAATTCCTAAACGTTAAACTTCATTTTTCTCTGCACCTATTAATAACTTTACATGGACTCTATCCCTTTGTACAGCATCTTTAACGAGCTCCTTCTCGCCTCCCAAAGCACGTAAAGAGCTGAGACTCGGCTCACAATCTCACCTTATATAACGTTTCCATCTACCAAATTTTCATGTCTTTACGTTACTTCGTTAGGACATTTTGTAGAGTACCTTACTGCCGCAACCGGGAATCGAACCGCTGATCGAATCGCCAACCGACGCTCTACCGTTGAGCTACTGGGACAAAATTGCAAACTCTTATCGTCGAAGTAGACGCTGCAATTTACACACGTCATGACTATGTTTTTGCTTTTTTTTAAAGCATTCAAGCATTTCCTTTACAAATGTCTTCGTGTGAAATGGTCTCCTGGTTATAATGCATCGATCTATGTATAATAAATACTACATAGGCTCGAAAGTGAATTACGCCAAAAAATTAAAACGCAAAAATAAGAAAACAAATTTGTCAATATCCTCCCCTACACAACAGTAACGGACGATAAAATAAAAAATACGTTTTAATCACACACAAATTTAAACAAAATTAAGGATGTAGGCAGATTCAATTCAAAACAATACTATATAAATTTTAACATTATCCAAAATTAGTATTATTCAAAATTGCTGAAGGGAAATGTGGATGCAGGCAAATTCAATTTTAAACAATACTTCACAAGTTTTATCGTTATCTAAAATTCGTATTATGCAAAATTGTCAAAACTTTGTCATCTGCTTGCACCCTTATTTCCCTTCGACAATTTCGCATAATATCAATTTTGATAATATTAAAATTTACATTCTATTGTTTTGAATTGACTCTTACACCCTTAATTTGGTTCAATTTCGCATGTGATCAAAATTTATTTTCTACTTCCCGTGCGCCACTGTTGTGTAGGGCATTGATAAACTTATTTTTTCTTATAATTTGTTGATAAATAAAGTTCTATTAGACTAAAAACGGGAATTGATCAATTTGTGTCCCGTGATGGCAACCGCTGCATCATTCCGGCCATGTAAAGAATTACTTTACATTATCTTACAATAGTAAACATCTATCATTTCTCTCGAATTCCATTCCGGTTTAATTCATGCTCCAATATAAGCCTTCCGAGCTTAAAATCCTCCTTTATTCTCTGAATCGGAAAAGAAATAAAAGCGGCGCTAAAAGAGGCAGGTTTGGAGAGGAAAAGGAAGAGCGCTCTTCAACATTAAAAAATCATCCCAAACAATACAACGTATCACTGAAAAGCATCCGTTATTTTCAATACATTGTGAAGCAAAGAATTATGACCGTAATAGTGATATATCATCTCATCTGAAAAACAGAACTGTTTCCCGCTTTCGATCAAATCGAAAATTGTGCTTCAGTGATTCACAATCACAAAGTTTTTTCCACTTGGATGCTGATTTTCCACTTGCGAATAGTAGGAGGAGGAAATAAGTCTTTTCAAAGATTTTACAGAAAATCCGGTGAAGGATTTCGGTATTATTAACAAAATGTTTCAAAATTTTCCTATGCATGGGGATACCAAACGGGTTAAATATTATAAACTGCATAATTGGATTACAAAGTTGAATTGCTGTGAACTAACCAAAATTTCAGTTACATTATTAACAAAATATATCAAAATTGTCCTATACATGGGGAATGCCAAACAAGGTAAATATTATAAACTGCTTAATTGGATTACAAAGTGGAATTGCTGTGAACTAGCCAAAATTTCAGTTACATTATTAACAAAATGTATCAAATTTTCCCTATACATGGGATACCAAACTGGGTTAAATATTATAAACTGCATAATTGGATTACAAAGGGGAATTGCTGTGAACTAGCCAAATTTTCAGTTAAATTAAACGAGAAATTTTATATTTCTTTACTGAAAAGGAAAAATCAGGAAGTCAGTCTTTTAGAAAACTAAACACATTTGTAAAATTTAGATGTTTTAATTTGTTATTTTTATATTAAAATAAGTTTCAAAAATATGAGAGTATTCGTTCTCGGATGAGCGACATAGCTGACATACGGAGGAATGGATACTTCAAAGAAACTGTCTCATGTCAGGGACATTTTACTGCTTATTTTGGTCGATGTCTAATCCAATAGTACAAACCATAGAGTTAGAAAGAGGGAGATAAAACTCCTATGGATGAAAGGCTTGAAAATGCCATAATGGTTATAGAATAATATCGTTGCTAATGTTTGTAAAGTATCTGCTATTGTTGGTTGACACAACAGAAAGGCGAAGTATTTAGTATATATATTTTTGATTATATTTAAATTAAGGGTTCCCTAATTATAAGTATAATTAACCACCAGTGGGTGCGGTAGCTCACTGGTCAGCGCGCGAGAATTGCATTCGGTAGACCCGGGTTCGATTCCCTCCGCTGGAAAAAGAAAAAACTGCCGCCGTGATCACGCGGAGTACGATCACGCTAAACATGTGGGTCCGTAAGTCCTCAGGGGTGCGGAACTAAGCCTGTAAACCGAGAGGTAGGCCAGGTCCGCACTGCTGTCCCCAAGTATAATTAACCAGTATTTTTTCATAGTTATAGGATAGAGTACAAAATATAGAGATAAAAATAAATTGAAAGGTAAAATAATTTTGAGTACGTAGGAATATTCTTTATTGTTTCAGTTATACTTTGCATTGCTCTAATAATTTATTTTTGCAAAATGGACAGTTTAAATAAATATTTTAAGCCTTTCTCCATAGAAATGCATACAATGCAGGGCTACTTACATTATCTCAGCGCCACCTGAATTATTGTTTCAAACGATATTGGCGTTTTCTTAATATGAAGTTTTAACTCCTTGCATTTACCTCCATGTTACCAACTGACAAATAATTTGGCTTAAAAATTTACCCGCGTTTAACTTCTACCTTTATTTAATGTCCAGTTGTGTCCTTTTTGAAACAACCTGTACAATGAAATATATCAAAACAAAGTCAAATTTTCTTTAATGGGCTCCCAAATACAGCGTGTCATTGACAGTCATTAACCAAACCAATAACGCAAGAAGTATTACGGTTATCGTATATTTTATGCAGGTGTATAAAACTTAAAAGAGGGCTCACCCCTATATTAAAGGGGTACAAAGGATTTTTCGTTTCCTGTTAGATGTAAACGAAAAAAAATTAATTGCAAAGTTGTACAGAGTTGCAAAATTAATAAAGCGTCTTTGTCCCACAACGAAGGATCAAAATGAACCCTGAAAACCAGCGTGTACAATCCAACTCCCCCCCCCCCCGCAATCGAACATAAACAATGAGGCAGGATAAAATTGACTGTATTATATGCAAAACGTTCACGTCCAACAATGATGCATGCAATACTTCTATACCTAATACTTCACGAGTACCTCCTTTCTCTACCCTAATACTTCTCGAATTATTGACCTGGACCATTACTTTCCTTAACACCCTGTATATCATGAAACTTTACACTGGTGAAATTGTAATAATCAAAATTTCGAATACTATTTAGACGTCATTTCCATAACGTGAGGTAATATTAGAAGCACAATTAAAAAACTTGGGAGAAATAACATGTGCTTTCTCGGTAGAAATGAATTACGGCTTGAAAAACCAGAACACATGCAATGACACTTGGGAATGGAAGCTGAATCTTAAACGGGATGCTCTTCAGCATAAAAACATCCGCATTGACTTAAAATGTAGGTTATTTGCTTCATTTAGTGTAATATACAGTTTGTTGACGTGTAAGAAAATTGAAATAAAACGTTGGCATGATCTTAGAATAATTAATACGAACTTAGGATAGTATTAGTAAAGTTTGTGAAAATAAGCAGGGGTAGATTTATCGAAAAACAGATCAAACCGTCTCTTAGGGCCCCTACTTTAGATACGGTCCCAAATTTCTGAATGATTCATTCAATTTGAAATTAATACTGATTTTTATTCAATTATACGAATAATGCTTTGTATACTAGATGTTAAATAGGTCAAATGAGTTCTGCAAAAGAGTTAATCCCATCTTCCCATGGACCGTTTACGCATCATAGGAGGATAAGAAGGTATATTTTACAAGGGGAGACTTTTACTGAGAGGGACTTGTACGAGCGCTTATGCTCGTAATATCCCTGAGAATATGAAAATCACGTACCTCTCCCAAATAATATTATTAATCACTAGAAAATGTATCCGGCTTTAACCGGGATTTATAGCCGGGATTAATTAAATTCATTCCTTCAATTTTTCAAAAGACGTAGTCGCGGGTGGCTGTACCCCGCCCATTAAGAGGGCATAATATGCCCTAAATAAGCACTTAAACATTCCTTAGTCCGCTGTATGATCACATAGTTCTCCTAGATCCGACGATGAGCCCCATCGAACGCTACGTCCTAATGCGTGTTACGCCCTAAATACGTCTTTCGCCCTCTACGCGAACATAATATACCATAAACAAGCTCTTTTGTTACGCCCTAAATTATCTCCCATGATACGCTCTACAAAAACTATTTTAATGCGCATAAAATACGCCTTTTGATCCCTGCAAAGGCGGAAAACGCCTTAAATAAGCTCTTTCGTACGCCCTAAATAAGCTCTTTTGTACGCCCTAAATAAGCTCTTTCGTACGCCCTAAATGAGCTCCTTTCATAAGCCTTAAAAAAGTCCTCTGGGCTCGTGCAAATGGAGAATGATAAACTTGCTTAAAATCAACAGAACGTTTTCTAATTGAAAATACTTGCAAGCCAAAAAAAAATCTCTGAACTCGTCTGTTTTGAATACCGAGTGACGTCACATCATAGCAAGTCCCCTATATGTAGAATAAGGCTCCCAAATATACAGGCTGTCTCAACAGCAGTCATCTTCAATGGCTGGTTAGGAGGAAGCAAAGGAGTGGATACTTTCTCGTCCTTTTCTCTGGATCTCATGGAAATCTAAACATTCTAGACTTCTTTTTTGAATTATTGGTACAATTGTTCTGCAGTAGAAACACCCATTTTACAGCTAAATTGAGTATCAAATATTAGCCATGTAATATTTTCGCATCATTGAAATAGCACAGGCAGACGACAACTAACTTGGAGTAAAAATGGCGGTTGCGTCAACGTGTATATTTAAGAGCCTTAATGTGGGGCTCTGTAGCTCTACTCCTGCCGAATATCCAAGATTCACATCGCATACGTCGTAAGAATTTTCAACCTTGAGCCACTGCAGCAAACTGATATTTGTTAAAAATTAACAATAGATGAAAATAATACCTTATGTAAATCCTAATTAAGGAACGGATGAGTCCCCAAACATCCCTTTTGTTTTGGAGCAGTGTGTAATATTTAATTACACACCTGGTAAATTATCATCAAATATTATATATATGATCAGATTTACAGGCAATTCTTTCATATAGAAATTTTAAAAATCAATTATATCTTCAAAACAATAAAAGCATATCATATTTAAAAATTCACGAAAATTATTCTATTAATAGAACAGATTCTGTTAAAATTTTATTTGACAGAGAATTTTTCGATTTTTTTCGATGATGTTAAGATGATAACTCTGCGATAAAATTTTTAGTCCCTGAGAAACCGATTTACACGAAAATCGCTCAAATTGTCACGTCAACATTTAACCTAAGAAACTATTTCGAATTTAAAAAAAATCTCGACGAGGTGTTTCCTTCCGGGACTCGAGGTACCACTGTATCAAATATCATGCCTGTGTGTCGTTTAGATGTTCCTCTACACAGCCAGCAAACAAACAAACAGACAGACATCTCCCTTTATTATTAAAGATCATAAGACCCCTTAAGGAAATATAACTACACCACCCCTAATGAAACGCAATTTATTTGCAACCTCAGAAACACCTTTTCAAAACAACCTGTCCCATGAGTATTGAAACTCAGTGTATTTTGAAGCAAGAATATTAAATTGATATTTCCCACAATGTGACAGTGATTATCAAGGAAGATAAACGTCATTTTCCGAAATATTGAATTTTCGTTGTTTTAGTGTAATTTTTCTTCAATTTGGCGATATATTTCTAAAGTCGTCAAATCGGCGATATTTCGGCAAATGTGTCACCAATTAGCATAGACAGACAGACAGAAGGCCTTTCCTTATATAGTATAATTTCAGAAATAATTAAATGAAAAATGCTGAAACAGCTAAAAAGAAATTTTGGTTTATAGAATCAACAAAAGTGTTAACGGGGATTCCACCATGAAAGACAAAATTTAAAAAGAAAATACTTAAAATGGGCGTTACCGTATCAGAATGCTACAGTGAAAGATATTGCTGCATTAAGGACTCTAGTGACACCGAGCAATTGAAGAATTGGATACCTAGCTAGGAAACTAATTGGTCAAAGTTAGTTTTATATCGCAGCTCATTTTTAACACTTTACAACATAGTTGAAAAGTGTTTATGATTTTGTTCATTCTGTCTGTCTGTCTGTCCGTTCCTCACGATAACTGCCGTAAAAATTGCTTTATCAAAATGAAATTTTAGTATGTTGTTGAGACGGTTTGTGGGACATATAGAAATGTAAATGAATAATTTCACCCAATCAGTTTTGGATTGAACCCGGATTGAAAAAATGAAATACATTGAACCCCATGGGACCTAATTTTTCAAACATTTTTTAAACGAAATTAAATTTCACAAATTGCTTCGAAAATTTTAAGAAATATTCAAATTATTCCAGAAAATATATAAAAAAGATTTCAGCAAAATATGTTTGGTAGTTTACTAAATAAAAATTAAAATAATAATTCCACCCATATAATACGAAGAGATCACATGACCCACTTCAAAATAAAATATGGCATCCATTTGTTTTCAAAGAGTAAAAATCGTGATTTTTAAAGTTCTTTTTAATTTATATTTAGTGTTCCATCCGTCCTAAAACCGTTCTCCTTTTTTTTTGCTGTGCATCCATATTCTGCGCCAACGCAATTACAATATTTTTTAGTTTAAATGATCATCAAACTTTGATTATTTCTACAACGAAGCCTAATTTTAATGGATGTAGAATGTAAACAAGTGATTGCAAGATGTGTTGTATAAGAATTACTGATTTTTTTTTACTCAAAATTATTTAACTCTGGAGTCTGTAATAAAAGTGTATGAATGAAATATTCATTACATTTAGATAGGGAGCCAGACGATTTCTATTTCGATGGCGCCATTTGAATGAAGTTCATTTTTTTCGACGAAGTTTGAAGTTTTCAAGTAAAATAAATTATTGTAGTTCTCTGATAATGAAAAATATATCGCCGCTGAATGTATCGCATTTTAGAGATGTTTAAATAAAATTGCAGTTGGAAAGTGTTTCATAATCAATGCTTTATGCATCATTGATCTTTCTTGTCATTATAGTTTTCGGAATCTGAAACACGGAGCCTCCCTTTCGTGATAAACATAAACATTTAAAAACCAATAACTATATTTTACTTAAGATACATAATTTTTTTTCCTACATACCAAATTGAAAATTTTGATATGTCTATTTTAAATGCATGTTTTTATTTGTTGGAATTGTGTAAATTATACTAATGATTTATAACATTATCATAATTACAAAAACATATATAAAATTATGCAGTACCAATATGACATAACCTTGACCCAATAAAAATTATATATTATAAGAACAGAAGATCGGATGACGTCATAGGGGCCTCCTAACAAAAGTTCAGCCTAACACCCCTGAGCATACAGAAATACATCCTTTTGCAAAAAAAAAAAAAAAGAAGCACCCCTAAAAAATAATCCGATCATCTCGAAATTTCGCATGCCAATTCCTTTATACCAAGTATGCAAATGATTAAAATTGCAAGGCCAATGAGTGTTAATTTCGGTCATAGCGCGTTTCTACTACGCAACTAGCATCCTATAAAACAGTTTAAAAATATGGACGCTTTATCTTTGGTCGTTATAGGCGTTGCAGTTCCGTGGAGACACAACCAATAATGCCGTTACGACGTTGCCGAAAACCTTATAAGCAATTAGATGAGTTCGAACGTGGTCGTATAGTCCGGATGCGTGGAGATGTCTGGTCATACCGAGCAATAGGCCGTCACCTGCACCGAACGGACAATGCTGTGTAAAGGTGCTGGCAGCAATGGTTGCTGCAAGGAACTCATCGGCGGAATAAAGGCTCTGGAAGGCCAAGGTGCACGAATGCGAGGCAAGATCGGATTATTGTGCGACAGGCCCGAACTGGTCCAACGGCATCATTGTCCGCCATCCAACGTGCTACAGTCTCCTCCATACCACTCGTGGCACCCTCCACCATCTCACGGTGCTTGGTTGAGGTGAGGTTACGCTCACGGCGGTCTTTAAGACGTCGTCCCATAACCCCACAACATCGACAGAGTCGTTTGGAGTGGTGTCGTAGCCGAGGATCATGGCTGCCAGCAGACTAGCATCGCATAGTGTTCAACGATAAATCACGCTTCAGTCTTTCAGCAGATGACCATCGGGTACGGGTGTGAAGCGCCATGGCCAGCGGTCCCAATCAGCCTTTGTTTTACGCAAGCACACAGCCATCACCCCTGGTGTCATGGTGTGGGGTGCTATCTCTTACGACTGCAGGTCGCTCCTAGTCATCATGCGTGCAACTTTAACAGCTCAATGATATGTTGATAAAATCCTGCGGCCGTTTGCGTTACCCTTGATGACGCGTCATTCTGGGGCCTTTTTCCAATAAGATAATGCCACTCCACATACAGCTCGCATATCTGTGGACTGTCTCTGCTGTTAATACTGTTCCTTGGCCAGCTAGGTCACCAAACCTTACGCCAATTGAGCATGTATGGGACATGCTAGGCCGCCAGAATCGGACACCCCGAAATGTAGCAGATCTGGAGCAACAATTAAGTACTGACTGGCAGAATGTATCGCAGGATGGCATTGGGAAACTTGATCACTCCTTAACTAAACGCATACAAGCATGCATTGCCGCCAAGGGGGTTTCACCAATTACTGATTCGAAAATGCAATGTGCAATTGCTACCCATAGATGAATCCTGCTGTCTTGAATTTGTAATCATTTCATTACCTGTATATGAGCTGTACGCATATTTAATTTCAATAAAAACAGTCACTTTCTTCATGGTGCTTCGTTCTTTTTTTTTTTTTTTTTGAAAAGAGTGTATGTTACAGCAGCTCATTGGATAAATATCAGATAGCCAGATGGAAATTCGTAGTTTGAATCCTGGTTGGGCTATTTGTTCTTTACAATATCGGCTAAGCAACTTAATCCTGCAGATTAGATTCAAGGATTTTTATAATGAACGTATAATTTATGGCATGGATTTTCATATCTCTAGTATAATGAAGAATATAATGATATCCGCTTAAAAAAAATTAAATATAAATATGTTTAATGGTTAGAGAAACAGCCTTAAATATGTACAGTCTCAAATACAAAAGAAAAGACCCATCCCAGTAGTTTTCTCAATTGCCTAATCGATAAATCATTAGAAGCGAATATTCACGGCTTAAACCGCATTTTGGTCATGTGGACCAAAATGTCACGTGAGTCCTCAACCTTGGTCTCTGAAAGATTATTAAAGATCATTAAAATATGATATTCTCAGAATTTAAGGTAACTATATTTTATTACGTCCATAGAAAAATCAGCAGCATGATTATAAGCTTCAGTGGAGTTACAATGGCTTTTTTGTTGTTTAACCGAAGCAAATTAAATCAGCACCGGTACAAAAGATGCAATTAGTCTGCATGTGTGCGGATAATTTTTTTATTTATCTGGAACTCATTATATTCAATTATTCTTTCAATCCCTTTGAAGTCAACTTTGAAGCTTTCGAAGTAAAAACTGGTGTTTATTAAAATGTCAAACGAAAGTCAGAAATTTCTCGAGTTCACACTGCTCTGTGGTGTTTCATTACCCTTATTTGAAAATTAACCGTTATGCAAAGCATGGGTTTCTGTGAGTGAATAAATAGAGAGAATAAATGAGGTGATGATCTATGCAGTGGAAAAAGTAAAGATAAAATTACGGTAAAAATGGAAGATGAGAATGATGCATCCAATTTAGAATTTGAACAGAGTATCGTTTAATTAGTAATTTCTAATCTAGAAATTGTATGTTTTGATTACTGTATATATTTATTCTTTATATTTTGCGATAAATCTAGCGTTCTTATTTGTTCATTACCTGTACACATCATCAAATGGAGGCTTGCTGTTTACTTTCGCTACAATACATGGCAATGTATTGGGAAAGTATTGGAATTCTGTCGAAAAGCAGAACTCGAGTTTTCGAAGGATTTACACATTTCTAGAGCACTCTAGAACACAAAACTTCTAGTCTAAACGTGACGTCTGTGTGTGTGTGTGTGTGTGTGTGTGTGTGTGTGTGTGTGTGTGTGTGTGTGTGTGTGTGTACAACCTATGTGACGAAATTTTACAAAATTTGGTAGGTAAGTCTGTAAAGAACCTTGCTGCTCCAACCGAGAATCAAACTTAGGAACTTCGTATTGGCTAACCGACGATCTACCTTTGAGCTACTGGGATGGAATTGTAAGCTCTTGTCTATGTAAAATCTGCATTCTCCACCCTTTAATGTCAGATTGGCGTGCAACTGACAATCTGACAGACCACCTCCTGCTATTTTTACCTCAGGTTAGTCTCCTGCTGCTAGTTTTTTCTTCCAGATTAGCTTTCTGTGTGATCGTTGACCTCCTGATTTGAAATCGGCGCTCAATATACCACAGTCCACTGAATTCGTGCAAGTCATTCTAGGGTCACTTTTAGACCTCCGACTTCTTTGCACTAACCTACAGAGTTAATTTGTTCGGGCGTCATTGTAACGAGTCTTGCTACCTCAACCGCGAATCGAACCACGGATCTTCGTACTGGCCAGTCGACGATCAACTGTAGAGCTACTTGGACGGTATTGCAAACACTTACTGCCGAAGAAAACTCTGTATAGCTCTTATAGGTCTGCCTTTTTTGTAGAATGGCCCTCAAAACTCGTCAAAATATTAAATAGAGAAATAAATATAAATAAATGTATAGATTTAATACTTGTTTTATACATAATTTTTACGAAGAAAAGAATAAGACCAGTTTGCTGACTTTAAGATTAACTGCCCTTGGGATATTTCCGTTTTTAACACTTTACAACATAGTTGAAAAGTGTTTATGACTTTGTTCATTCTGTCTGTTTGTCTGCCTGTCTGTCGGTCTGTCTGTCTGTCTGTCTGTCTGTCTGTCCGTTAGCACGATAACTGCCGTAAAAATGACTTTATCAAAATGAAATTTTAGTATGTTTTTCAGACGGTCTGTGGGACCAATGGGAATATAAATAAATAATATAAAATAATAATAGTTTTTTATTGAACCCGGGTTGAAAAAATGAAATACATTGAACCCTATGGGACCTAATTTTTAAAACATTTTTTAAGCAAATTTAAAATTCACAAATTGCTTCGAAATTTTTAGGAAATATTCACATTATCCCATAAAATATATAAAAAAAATTCAGTAAAATATGTTAAGTAGTTTTTTAATTAAAAATTATTTAATATAGGGGAAAAAAACAAATTCAATCAAATTCTGACTTTTGGGATATCCTCCAGAAAGAAAAAAGAGATATCTTATATAATAAATATCTTTCCAAGAGTTTAATGATTTTGTATATGAGAAAGGCTTCAGAAAATAAATTTGGTACATAACAATTTTTCAAATTTTTTTTTAATTTTATATAACTCTTCATGATATACTTATTTGATGGCATTTTTAATGCACTTTCCTACGTCCTAGAGAGTTAAAATTTGGTACACAGCTTAAATTTGTTGAACATTTTATTCTACAAAAATTTGGTGGATCTTTAAATATAGATCACACATTTTTTTCGAAATGGCCTGCAAATAATCCCCGTTCACTTCCATAAATCATTGTTGTAATATTGTTAAATATTCTGATGTGGGCAGCACATGTCTTTCCCTGCAGACTCATATTCACGTTCTCCTTATTTCTTCAATATTAATTTGAGTTTATCTGCACAAAATAACAGCCATAAGTATTTTAAATGACATTGAATTTGTACGTTAAACTGGTAGCGAAAACGCGTAGCGAAAACGCGAAAAAACTAGAATATCTCAAGCACGGCTAGTCTTAGAGTAATAGGGTTAGTCTTATTCTTTTTGTTGTCAAAAATCGCGTATAAAATAGGAATTTAATTGATATAATTGAGCACACGTAGTCCTTTATTTTTATATTTAACGATTTTTGCGGGCCAGTTCGCAAAAATAACCCGTTGCTTTTTCCTGAATCGTGCTAGAATAACCTGCAAATGATTTATGTACCAAATTTTGTTAAATTTGGTATATAAATCACTTGTAGGTCATTGAAATATTATACACCAAATTTTTTTTTAATTTGTTCCATTAGTTTTTAGCTAGAGTTGATAAAGGCAATTTCTTCCGGCCATTTCGCAAAGAAGGCAGATTCTTTTATTACGAATCGTACTATAATCTAATGAACATCAGGATTTCCCCCAAAAAACATACCTACCAAATTTTATGAAATTCAGTCCATTAGTTTTTCAATTAGAATGGATGTAATATCCTCACAGACACACAGAAACATATACAGATACACTCTTACACACACAGACGTCTTCCTGAAAATAGTTTTTTCGTGTTCTAGAAGTTCCAAAACGTGTAGATCCTTCGAAAATTCGAGTTCCGATCTTCGGCACGATTCCAATACTTTGAATACATACACACACGCACACACATATTATCTGCGTATATGTGTATTATCTATGCATCTAAATTCCGTGCCTGTGCAATTACAATAGTTGTGATTTTAATTGATCCCTGAACTTTTATTATTTCTTCAACGAAGCCTAAATTTAACTTATGCAGAATGCAAATATCTGAAGCGATTATAAGATGAGTTACATAGGAATTGCTGAATTTTTTTCACACAAAATTATTTAGCTCTGGAGTCTGGAATACAAGTTATATGAATGAAATATTAATTGATTTTCATAGAGAATCAGATGATTTATATTTCGATACAGTTTTAAATATTTAAGTATAATAAATTACTGTTGTACTGTGATAATGTAAAATATATCACCACTGAATGTATCACATTTTAAAAAATTTTAAATGAAATTGCATTTCAGTTGGAAAGTGTTTCATAATCAATACTTATGCATGATTGATCTTTCTTGTTTCATTGTTGCAGCACCGCCATTAGAAAATACCGCCAGTCGCCAAATGAAAACTAAAATTGAATTAAAACTGCAAATTCGGTGTAATTTTGAATAAGTATCCATATAATTTTGTGCAATCAAACTCATTGCATTATGAAAGAAAGAGAAAATAAATTTGAGTCTGTTGGGAAAATCAAGTGCTACAAACATCAGATTTATTTTAATTATCGAATAGGGAATTGATAATTTAAAATACAGTATCACCAAGTATATAAATTCATTTTGTAGAATGTATCTCTGTTAATTTTTTTTTTCAAAAGTCAAAACTAAAGAAACCATATTGTTTAAAAATAGTCAGTCCTGTATGCACTGAATTACAGGACTGAGGCCCTTAGTACCAATATTTTTGGAGTAGCAAATGCACTAAGAAATTTGTAAATAATTCATTGTATGTTTTATTTAGATACTAGAACAAATTATCCGAATTAGCCGTCCTAGATAATTACTCACTACTTAAATAATGGATATACAATATTGCCTTTTTAACCCGACTCAATTTCTGCGCTCCGCGATTGTGGAAAGCGAAAAAAAGAGAAAAGAAAAGTAACGGAACGGAATCGAAAGCATGATTTAAAACTTACAGCGAGTTTCCAAGGTAGACATGCACAGAAAACTCCACCGACAACCGGAGAAAGAAGTCCTTCTCGAGTGGAATCTCAATTTTTATGCGTTTGCTTAAAAAGGCAAAAAAATATAATAATATAGTAATTCAAACGATTTTTTTTGTTAGAATGCAAATATATACACACCATTTTTTGCCAAACTATAGAATTGTGCTAATCTTCTTTTTTTGGATGTGGCGAAAAAAGTTCGATGTATTTAAAAATAAATAAATGAATCGGAAGGAATTATTCAACTAATTCGATTTAAACATCGTTGAAAAGAACGTTCTTTGATCTTTCCGATCGTGTCAGTATAGAAATTTTGTGATAATATCTTCGGTCGCTAAAAAAAACCTATTTGTGTGGAAATCGCTCAAAATAGTGCTAAAACATAAAATAACTAAAAAAACTAATTCGAATTTTAGAATAATCTCACAGAGGCATATCGTGCCGGGTATGAAGTATACCGCTGTGCCAAATTTCGTCGCTGTCCGACGCTTAGATTTCCCGCTACAGACGACACACACACAAACATCTTCTATTATTATGTAAGATGGAACAAAGATTGAGTTCCAAGTAAATTTAGTACTACATTTACCTTCAAAGATTAAAACAAAATTTCCAAAGCTTTTATTTTAATTTCCGTTGTACTTCCATTATATACTGCAAACCTTCAAATAGGGCATTGGCTATGACTAGGGCGGTAATTTTATCGCGAGAGGGAACAAGGTAAAATTCGCAGAACAGTCGAGGAGTAAATCATGAAATTTCGCCGCCAAGGATTTACATCAACATTTTAAAAAAAAGTCTTCGAATTATTAAGCAGTAATCCAAGTAATAACTGTTATGCAAGTAAATTATATTACATTGTTTTTTAACTAATACTTACACTTAGACCATCCAAATTCTGGCAGTGTTATCAATGACATTATATGAGATCATGATTTTCATTAAGTGGTCAGCTCTTTGATACATTTTATAATACATGTACAGATTTTCCTCTTTAATACAGTATCTATCCTCTAAGACGCTTTTAAATTCAAAAAAGAACTGACATTGTTTTCTGTCATTGACAGACAGCGGATGGCGACTTTATGTAGCTAGGAAAAGGGTTTTCTTTCGTATTCCAGAAATCTATCGACGATTTGCTGACACAAATATATATATATAAACCAGAAGAGCAAACACCTTTACAGGGGCAGCCATTCTTATTACATCAATGTGTATAATCGACACTCGGGACAGGGTTGCTAGATTTGACTGTTTATCCCCAATCTGTAGACTTTGGACGATTTCTCGAATGTACTAGAACTTTATCAAATTGTAAAACAAAAAATAGAAAACATTGTTCATAAATATTTAATATTTTGAATAGTTATTTTCTTCAAAAATATTTCACTTTAGCCAGCCCGAAGCAACAATTTGCAGACCTCATATTGGTATTTTTGATATACTCTATTATTCATTTTTCCTTTAACTCTGAATTATTATTAAAACCATTTTGAATTTGATTCCTGTGCATTCTATGTACCCTTTCTTAATTACGGCACTTTCTGCCTGGTTTAAGCATTATAGGACCCACCCACCCTCTAATCACCATGGTCTACTCATTCACTCTATTCTTCTGGACACTACTAACTCGTTTCACTCTGTCTGGATACTTATACATATGGTTCCTGGTAATCAATTACTTTATTTTTCAATACTATTTTTTAATTATGATTGTCGACTGAGCGTATGGTGTTCATTTTAACTAACTATCCCCGCATTCATAAAAAAAATATATTTTCTGGTTAATTTGGAATAGATGCTCAGTCTTGATACATTATTTATTCTGAACTAACATCTAGCTGAAGCATAGCGCTACTCCACTTTTTTTGGCATGATAGCCACGTTACATATATTTTAGGATAACTTATTTTGTTTATAGCATTTCTTCATTGATTTCTTGGTTATATATCCTCATTATTTTGTAGCTCTTACTGTAGAATATCATCTTTTATTGTCTTTTCATATTACTATTATTTGTTTTACACGATTGGCAACAGTGGATCTCTACTTTTAAACTTCGCAATTGGCAACACTGGTCTCTTCATTTTGGGCTCCAATGGTTAGTACACTTGCAGTTTTTTTTATTCCAGGTATTCTTGTTTCCTTTATTATTTTTCTATCTTTATGGTGTAGTCTAAGTTTTTAGAGTTTATAGATATTATCTATCTCTAAAATCAGAAACACATATTTTGTGTTCATTTTGATTAAATACTTGGACCTGACGAAGAGTTTTTTTCAAAATGAACAATTCATTTATTTAGGCCTAGCGCTTTAATGCTTGGATTTATTTGTTTTTCAATTATCGATTCCATTCAATTGATATTTGTTGATTATCTGTAGCTTAATGACTAGCAATTTGCATTTTTTTTCATTTGATTGGTGATTCTCTATTTTTTAATACTTATTTTTATTATGTAGGCATTTTTAAAAGTTAGGATTTTTGAGTTGCAACTTCTCTCTATTCCACCATTGGATTTTCAAACTATATATATATATATATTGCTAAAATAATAAGATAATTATAAAAATAATGTAAGCAATTATTTTCATTAGACAAATAAATTTGCATTTAATTGAAAAAAGAACTTGAATTAAAGAGTTTAAAAGGCAGGAGCTTCCTTCAAAGGGGAAAACTTAAAATCACATAGGTTACTCAATTTTCAAACACTTTTTTTTTTCTTATTTTCCAGAATACGTTTAGTAGATAATGCGTAATTTGTTAAATTGTTTAAAAAATTGTCAGTGGAAAACCAGCTTCATTTACCTCTTGTTATCTAAAAGCATGAGCAATTATTTTCAATTAAAAGTTCTCTAAACCCCTCTAAACACAAGAGCATAAAAAAATCTCATAAAAGATTCATGAGGCGTAAGAATTTTGTGCCTACGGCTTTTTCTAACTGTTTTCACGAAACAGTAAGCTTTTAATTTGAAAATCAGCGACGCTTCAAAGCGTTTATGTACAGGCACGAAAATAATAAAAAGGCAATTACATCGCATCCTTCACAAGCGCGCTAACATTTACCTTTTTGGGTGGATATAAGCTCATTAATATGAAATTAACATGGAATATATATGTTTAAAATTCAGATATTAAAACTAATAAATTATTAAGATTAGAAATAAATTTTAAAGTGTGATAAAGTGTGATATTTACAAGTGTAATAAAATTTGAAAATGATGTAGATTAATAAAAATAGATAGCATTTAAAAAGTTATGCTCAATTGCCTTTAAATAATTCTTTTAATATTTTTAGTTGCATCAGAAATCTCACAACTAAAACAAGCAACAGTTACCTTACTCCTTTCTGGTAGGTCGGACGGTCTGGGTCTCAACAGCAACAACAACAGCTAAAACGAGTACAAATATTTCTAATAAAGTGGCTTTCTTTATTAGAAAATAAAGTGGCTTTTTTCTACCCAGACTGTCCGAAATTACGCTTGGGTGAAAGGTAACTGTTTGGACAGCCAGAAAAGTGCCACCCAATTTAGATCAGAATGAAATAGGGGAGGGGACTGTATAATTCATCTCCGAACCTTTCACCTCTCGGATGAACCTAATAAGCTAGTTGCGGTGCCCGCAGCTAGCGGTCACTTTGTTTAGTAAACACTTTTTTAAGGAAATGAGCAGAATTACGCCTCGACTACTTAGGCGCATGGGCTCTTAGCTTGCAATAGATTTTTGGGATTATATAGTTGTCGACCGCGTAGCCACCCGCTGAACTGAGGTATACAATCTATGTATGCGACCCTGGTATGCCTGCGTAGTGTGCGTGATACGCCATAAATAAATGTCTTTGGCCCGTTGTGCGGGCTCAGTTGTTTAATAATTTGACCCAATGCGCAGGAGCAAGGCGCTTCACTCACAACGTAGTTGAACCAGGGTTACAGTGCCTAGAAATAATAGTGTGCCGACCGCCTATACCTACCAATGCTGCGAGCTGTTCCCGAAAAGTCGCCTCCGCCAGACGGCTCTGGTCTCGAATAAGAAATCAAAAGCTGAAGAGTTAACAATGAAACTAATGGGAATTTAATGCAAATGTCCGATATCTTTGGAAATAATTGAAGAATTTGTGTTAAATTTGGTGTGATTATTGCAAGTGGTATACACAAAATATCATTTGATTTTCAGAGAAATTGAGCTAAGGATATATTTGTATTTTTAAAAATTTATTTAACTTGATCTGGTGTTCGTTCATACTTTTGAGGTCTAAAATAATCAGGTTCATTTATCACAGTAACGTGAAATTCGGTATGACGTTTTCTCTTGTGGTACATTTCAGTTTTTGAGATTTTGAAGCTTATCGGGCTAGCCCGTCTTGGGCCCGCCATAGGACTTTGGCCGTTTTTAGAGAATAACTCGAAAATCAGAGAAAGTAGGAAATATAAATGTAATATCTCGTTTTCTTTTGGGGTATATTTCAATTCTTTCGATTTTGGGCCGTATCGGGCGAACCCCTCACGGACCCACCTTAGAAATTAACTCGTTTTCGGAGAATAACTCGAGAAACGGAACATCTAAAAGTTCAAAGTTTAGAATATCGTTGTCATTTGAGGTATATCTTAACTCACTGATTTTAAAACTGTTGTGACACGTCACAACACGTTATTTTATTATTCCAAATTAACATTTTTTTATAAATCATTAAATATTTTATTTTACTTTATTATTATTCAAATATATATCAAATATATATCAAATATATTCAAATATATATCAAAAATATATATCAAATATCAAATATATATCAATATATCAAATATTAATATATCGGTTAGCCCGTCTCGGGCTCGCCTTAGAAATTCACCCGTTTTTGTTGTTGTTGTTGAAACCCAAACCGTCCGACCTACCAGAAAGGTGTAAGGTAACCGTACCCGTTTTTGTGGAATAACTCGAGATCAGGTGTATCTAAAAATTCGAAGTTTAGCATATCCTTGTCATTTGCGGTGTCTTTTAACTCTTTGGATTTAAAACCTTATCGGGCTAGCCCGTCCTGAGCCCAACAAAAGGAATGTACTAGTTTTTTGAGAATAACTCAAAATTCTAAACATCTAGAATGTCTAAATTTAATATATCATTGTCCTTTGGTGTATATAACATTTCATATCATTTTGAACTTTATCGGGCTAGCCCGTCATAGACCCGCCATAGAAATTTACTCGTTTTTCAAGAATAACTCGAAAATCGGAGTAGCTAAAAAATGTAAATTTAATACAGCATTTTCTTTTGGATAGATTTTAATTTGGATTTGGATAGATTTTAATTTGAACCTCATCGGGCTAGCCCGTCTTGGGTCCGCTGAAGAGTACATTCGTTTTTGAAGAATAACTCAAGAACCAAAGTAGCTAAAAATTCCAAGTTTAACGTGTCGTCGGCTCTTGTGGTATATTTAAGTTTCTTCGAATTTGAACTTTATCGGGCTAGCCCGCCCTGGGTCCGACATAGGAATGGACCCGTTTCTTTAGGATAACTGGAAAATCGGAGCAACTAGAAAATATAAATGTAGTACAACCCTTATCTTTTAAGGAATATTTTAATTTATTCGATTTTGAACCGCATCGGGCGAACCCGTTTTGGGCCCATCTTAGTTCATTCCCGTGAACGTTCAAAACGAGTTCATTCCTGTGGCGAACCCAGGACAGGCTAGCCCGATAAGATTTTGCAACCAAAGAGTTCAAATATACCTCAAAAGACAACGACATGCTAAACTTGGAATTTTTAGCTTCTCCGTTCTCAAAATATTCCCCCCAAAATGAGTGCATTACTAAGGCGGACCAATGACGGGCAAACCCATTAAGGTTCAGAATCTAAAAAATTAAAATGCACCCCAAAAGACAATAATATATAAAATATTTTATTTAATCTGCTTGAGTTATTTAAAAAAACGAGTACATTAATATGTCGAACCCAGGACTGGCTAACCCGATACGGTTCAAATTCGAAAGTATTAAACTTTACCCCAAAAGAAAATTATATACTAAATTTTGATTTTTTAGCTGCTTCGATTTTCGAATTATTCTCCAAAAACCAGTACATTTCTATGTCGGGCCCATGACGAGCTAGCCTGATAAGATTCAAAATCCAAAGAAATAAAATATACCCTAAAATACAATGATATACTAAATTTAGACATTGTAGCTGCTACAGTTTTAGGGTTATTCTTAAGAAACGAGTACATTCTTTTTGGGGGTCCAGGACGGGCTAGCCCGGTAAGGTTTTAAAATCAGTGAGTTAAGATATACCTCAAATGACAGCGATATTCTAAACTTTGAACTTTTAGATGTTCCGTTTCTCGAGTTATTCTCCGAAAACGACTTAATTTCTAAGGTGGGCCCATGAGGGGTTCGCCCGATACGGCCCAAAATCGAAAGAATTAAAATATACCCCAAAAGAAAAGGATTTATTAAATTTAGATTTCCTACTTTCTCTGATTTTCAAGTTATTCTCTAAAAACGGGTACAGTCATATGGCGAGCCCAAGACGGGCTAGCCCGATAATCTTCGATATCGAAAGAACTGAAATGTACCACAAGAGACAACGTCATGCCGAATTTCACGTTACTGTGATGAATGAACTTGATTATTTTGGATCTTAAAGGTTTGAACGAACATCAAATCAAGTTAAATAAAATTTTAAAAATACGAATATATCCCTAGCTAAATTTCTCTGAAAATCAAATGGCATTTTGTGTTTACCACTTGCAATAATCACACCAAATTTCACACAAATTCTTCAATTAATTCCAAAGATATCGGTCATTTCATTTGCATTAAATTCCCATTAGTTTCAATGTTAACTCCTCAGCTTTTGATCTCTTATTTGAAACCAGAGCCGTCTGGTGGAGGCGGTTTTTAGGGAACCCGTTTTTCGCCTCGGTCGGCACACTATCTCTTCTAGACACTGTACCAGGGTGTTCCCGGATTGCACAAGTGCACTTATGTAATACAGGTACACCCACGTAACATAAAGTATCTAGAATATATCTTTAAAATACAAATCGTTAGATTTTTGTATTTTATCTCCAGTTCGTGAATTGCCTGCGATTAAAATTGTCTGATCAAAAAAGAAAAAAGTTCATTTACTGAGAAAAATAAAATTAAAAAAAATATTTTCTTGAAAATTTTCATTCGATCTTTACCGTTTAAAATTAATTAATTAATAAAAAAAATATCTAAACTCAAAAAACATCTAAATTCAAAAAATTAGAATGTTAGATTCTAAAATCCAGTACCTGTTGCTCTAATTGCAGAACTATTATTCCTCTCAGTCTAGACATCGAGGGGGGGGGGGGAAGAATAATCGTCGGGCAAGAAATGTGTTCTTTAATGACCTAATACCCACTTCTTTAAGTATATAACACGTGACTTTGCGCACAATCAATTGTTCATTATTGATTGCGCGCAAAGTTACATGTTTTATTTAATGTTGTTTCTTGTCGGCGACGATAATAAAATGGTTTTATTCTGTCTATCTTTAAAAATCTGAATAAAAATCAATTGATTTTTTTTTTCCCGACAGAAATCTGTAAAGTTCCACACATTTAGCTTTCGTTAAAAACATAAGCGAGGTTTCAATGCTAAAACTAACAGAAGAGATAGTGTTTTGAGAATTTGTAGCTTTTGTCAGTTTGGTGGTTTGACTTTTGATTGTTGTATTTTTCTACTTTAATATGTTTTATGATAGATTAGAATGCCATGATGCGTCCTGCTGGGATTTTTCTTGTTTGTAATTAATGCTTAATAATAGGTTTAAATCAATCCTACATAGTTTAACACTTTTTTAAATGTTTAATTTTTAGTCTTCTATATGTGTTACACCATATATCTATTATTTCTTTGAATTAGCCTGAAATTATTAAGATTAAAATCATTTTATTTATTTGCTGCAGCGCAATAAATCAGTAAATGGATGTATTTCAGATTCTATTTTTTACTGATAATACTATGTTTTTTACTAATTTCACACTGGCTTATATATATACTAGCAGCATACCCGTTCTTCGTACGGAGTATATAATATAAAGAAATTTATAATTCGCAATCATGTGCAAATTCTGTTAAAATATTAAATTTATTGCTCATAAAGAGAAGTTTAAGAATATCTGTTCTCACTATGCAAAATTATCTTCACGGGCAGATCTGAAGAATAAAACATCCTGGCCCCTTTTGTAAGCAAATTTACAAAAAAAAAGGAATTGAATCAATATATGCAACCCCGTACTACTTATATTGTCGCAGATTAGAAAATATGCCAGTGTATTAGTAGAAGCTTACCCGTATTGCAATATGTGTCTCAAAAGTATTTGCCAAAATAAAAGAGATGACATAAAAAATTGAAAGTATCAATAATCCCCGTAATCTGAATACCAGAAGGTCGTAATTGATTCGAATATATGCCAATATATATCAAAATATATGCCAATATACCTGTACTACTTATATTCTCGTAGATTGGAAGATATACCCATGCATTTGTAGAAGATTACTCGTACAACGTACTATATATGAGTTTCAACAATTTTCGTCATAATAAAACAATTCCATAATAATTTGAAAATATCAGTAATCCCCGAATCAACAGTCCCCGAAAATATCAATAATAATGATGTTTAAACCTGAAGACCGTAATTGATATTATCCAGTCAAAAATTCAATGTCAATGAAATTTATTTTATATACATATTTTTACTATTCAAATCGGAAAAGATTTAATAAAAATCATATGCCGCATAACATATTGGATCCGTTGCTAAGCAGCATGATATCAATTTCTTTAAATAAATTGATGGAAATCATATCATCTGAACAATGCAATCTCCATGGAAGGTTTGGCGTCATTTTCGTCAATTTAGCTATAACTTAAAAAATCGCCAAATTTATCTCCAAGTGGGACTGTAGAACTGATAATCCCATTATGCGACAAATTGACGAAACATCATCACAATACTATCCCCTAACAAAACACAATTAATTTCATCTATTAAGCGCGATTTTATCAATTTCATGATATTTTTATGGATTTAGAAATATTTTTACCAATTTGGTGATATTAAAAAAAAAACCTCAAATGCTACAGAAACATCATTTCAGTACTTTATTCTAAACAAAACAAATTTAATTTCATTGATTTGGGTCATTTTTATCAATTTGGAGACATTTCCACTAATTTGGTAAAGTTTAAGAAAAGTTACCAAGTTATTTAGAGATATTCCTCTAAATTCGTAGCTCTGAATTTGCAGATCTGAAGAATAAAATATCCTGACCCCGTTTGTAAATACTAAATGAAAACAGTAAAATTGTATTCGAAGATACATACACCCGTTCTACTCTTTTTCTGCTTCAACAATCGGCTAAATGAATTTATTGGGTAAACACAATATATGAGTTTATTAGCTAAACACAATATATGAGCTTGAAACCACTTTGCTAAAGTAAATGAAAGTGATGTACGCAGTCGGCAATTTATATAATTAAAAGAACAATCAAACCGTTCATTTAAAAATATATTTTTACATCCATTTATTTATTATTCAAATAGAAAAAATAATAATAAATATTAACAACACAACACATTTAATTTCATTCCGTTGCCGAACAACATGATATAAGATAGAATCTTCCTCATAAAATGCAAAATTTAATAGCCATTTTAATTTCTTTATACTTTTCATTTTTCAGTAAAAGCTTGTATAATATAAACCAAGGAGATAGATTTCCCATTTAAATCATGTTTCAAACAATTGATGTTTTCAGAAAGTGACAAATTAGTGCAAAAAATCTCCCCCCAAACTCTGAGATACAGTTTTAATTCACTTTCAAACGATTTTCAAGCTTTTCGTTTGAATAAACCACGGAGTTAGAGAGGAGAACTCCTATGAAAAAGTTTCGTTTTTCATTAATATCTCGACAACCCCTGGTCTTAGATACTCGACACTTGGGCTAAATTTATGGGGGCTATTTAAAGGATATCCACAAAATTTCATCAAATTCGATTTAACCGTTCTCCCGTGATGATGAGACAAACGAAAATATCGTTTTTTACTAATATCTCGAGAACCACTGATTGTAGAAACTCCATATATGGACTAAATTTTAAGTGGGACTATTTCCAGGCTACCCACAAAATTTCATCAAATTCGGTTCAACCGTTCTCCCGTGATGATGGGATAAACAGACAGACAGACAGATTTTCATTTTTATTTATATATATATATATATATATATCTTTTCAACCAGTTACACACTTAGACTATAACCTTGACTGTAAACAATTTTTGAATTGACTCAATGCTAAGACATCTCACTTTTTTCAACTCCAATGTATCCAGAGCATGTGGTAACTCATTTTATGTTATTTTATTTTTATTTATTTTCAATTTTTAATCTTTACATTGTATGAAACTATTATTATTATTATCATTACTGCATGGCATCAAGCTGGCTTATTTGGCTTATTTATTTTATTTGATTATTGCTAAATCTGATACATTTTAAACATTCTTCTACGTCGGGCCCTGTGCATAATTTTTGCAATACAATATACAGTTATGCACACAAAAACGTAGAATTTCTGTATTACCGAACCAGGTATGGTCCTTGATAACGTACATGGCTTCTGAAATACTTTACACTTTTTCAATTATATTCTTTTTCATGTCAAAAAAATTTTTGGGAGCCAGAAAAGGCCTAGCTCCATGTATAAATTTTTCAGTTTGAATCTTTTCATCTATTACACTCACTATATACGCTTCTACACCATGTATGTGAAAGCAGGGAACACGGGGATTAGTAGCTTAAGTACCTGTATTACATATATGATGTATGACACTTTAATAATTTAATCTTAGTGTGTAGTTACAGGCTTATATCAGCCAATTTTTTACAAAATGTAATACAATTTTCAATTACTCCCCTTATATTTGGAACAAGGAAAGAGGGGTATTAAATACCTATTTAGTATCTGTTTTAATTAAAAAAAATTTATACTCCAGCCTATCGTTGAGCCTATTTTAATTTCAATTATGCTTTTCAGAACATTTTCTTTTCACATTAGCACTACAGACCATTTTCATTAAATGATCAATCACTGGTATTTATAATACAAGTAAATATAATTCTAAAAATATATATGCATATATATATATATATATGCATATATATATATATATATATATATATATATATATATATATATGTGTGTGTGTGTGTGTGTGTGTATATATATATATATATATATATGTATATATATATATAATTGAAGATTTTTATGATTACGTGTAATATATTACGTGTAATATAATAAATATACCCAAGAAATACCAAAGAAAATTGCTTGTAAACTGAAGGTAAAGGTAAAAAAATTGCAAATCAGTAGCCTAGTGTAGCACGATGAGCTATGCAAGAAGTTTGAAAATTGAATAAATGGAATCTAGTGAATATAAAAGGAATAAAATGAATATGAAAAGCATTTCTGAAACTATGTACGTTATCAAGGGCCATACATGTTTCATTAATTCTGATTCTACGTTTCTGTTTACACAACTGTAAAATGTATTACAGAAATAATGTAAATGGCCCGACGTAGAAGAAAAGACAAAGTGGATCAAAAACACAAAAAAATCAAACATGAATATAAAATATTCTGTTACACCAGCTTGTGGCTAATTATTGAAATGAGGATGCAAAGTATTATAAAGTAATATCAAAAGGATATAATGAAAATAAAATGAAAATATATTTACCCCTAGTACTGTGGTACTTCTGGAAATATATATATATATATATATATATATATATATATATATATATATATATATATATATATATATATATATATATATATATATATATATATATATATATATATATATATATATATATATATATATATATATATATATATATTAAGAATTTTATTTTACTTGTATTATAAGTACCAGAGATTGATCATTTAATGAAAATAGTCTGTAGAGTAAATGTGAAAATAAAATAGTCTGAAGTGAAAATTTGAAATCAAAATTGACTCTACGACAAGATTAATGAAAATTATAAATAGAAGATTATAAATAAAACAGGTACTAAATAGATATGAAATACCCCTCTTTCCCTGTTCCATATATAAGGTAAGCAATCGAAAAAAGAATCACATGTGGTGAAAGATTGGTGAGTATAATCCCTTAACTACACCCTTATATTAAAATTTATTTTAAGTGCTATATAAATCATATAAGTAATACAGGTACTTAAGGTACTAATCCCCTTGTTCCCTGCATAAACATACATGGTGCAAATGCATGAATAGTGTGTAAGATGAAAAGTTTCAAACAGGAAAATTTGCACATGGAGCTAGGCCTTTCTGGCTCCCAAAAATTTTTTTAAAAATGAAAAAAATTGAAAAAAGTGAAAGCATTTCCTAAACCATATACGTTATCAAAGGCTAATCCTGGTTGGGTAATACTTAACTTCTACGTTTCTGTGTACACACCTGTAAATTGTATTACAGATATTATGCACATGGCCCGACGTAGAAGAATGTAGAAAATGGTCAGATATAAATATAAAAATAATCAAACAAAATAAGCAAATATACCAGCTTGATGCCTTGTAATATTAATATGAGAATACAATGCATTGTTTAAAAGATGAAAAATAATAAGAATAAAATAACATAAATTGAGTTACCACATGTTCTGTATACAGGGTGTCCTAAAATTGAAACGCGCTTTAATTCTTTACCTGTTGAAGATAAGTGGGCAATGTAAATTGCAAAAATGTTGAAAGTAAGTCAGGAAACAAGACTACGTAAATGAAATAATCCTCCCATTCATTTTCAAACATTTTAAATTTTTATACGACCTCCTTAGACAAATTTGGTCAATCAGAAAATTTTTATTTTTAATGCAACAAGATCATTAAAAAAAAACTGCATAGGTATATCTTTAAAATCAACTGAATTATGATAAAGGAAAAAATCTGACTTATGCCACTTTTCCGTACCATGTGAAAGGCTGTTTCGTAAGTGAAAATAGGAATCATGAACAAATTGACGATGGAAATTGTTTAGATCAAAAATACGTTAATATATGTCAAAATTTTGTATCACAAATGCATCTAAATAAAGCATTACACAGACAGAGAGCATATAAAGCAGTGGTACTCACTACGCGGTTGGGTATCCTATGTATTATCATCCAGTTTTATATTTTTTGTGATATGTCACAAATTTGCATTTCTAATTGGATATATGGTCCCCATTCATAATGTTCAATTTTCAATTAAATATAACTCGCTCAATTTTAAAGATACAAATATGCGGGGGTTTTTAATGATCTTGTTGCATTAAAAATAAAAATTTTCTGATTGACCAAATTTGTCTAAGGGGGTCGTATAAAAATTTAAAAAAATGTAACTTTTTGAAAATTAATGAGAGGACTATTTCATTAACGTAGTCTTATTTCCTATCTTACTTTCAACATTTTTGCAATTTACATTGCTCACTTATCACCAACAGGTAAAGAATTAAAGCCCGTTTCAATCTTTTTGGGACACCCTGTACATTGGAGTATACATGAGACTGACTTAGCTTTTGGCCAACTCACAACAGTTTACAATTAAGGCTATACACTAAGTGTGTAACTGCTGGAAATGAAACAAGGAAATTATAAAATTTTATTATTTATTTATTATTAATAAAATAATTGATAACTAATCTGATATTCAATTTATACTTGTAAATTTTTTGGATTCTGGGTGTTCCCTTTGATGATAATTTGTTTAAAATTTTTGATTATTCAAAAGTGGTTGATATTGACCTGTCAATATGTTGCTGTAATTGGAGCAAGGTTTTGAATTTAAATTTAAATTATGTTTTAATAAAGGAAAAAATAAGGTTTGTCGGTATTTATTTTGGATAATGGTGTTTTATTAATTTAATAATATGTTCTTTGTAGTAACATGGTGTACTTAACTTTTTTATTCTTAATAACTGATTATTAATAATATTTTTAAATACTAATTTTGAAAGATTAGATAAATAATGTTGAATTTTGTTTACTTTGAAATTATATGATTCAGTTTTGTCATATATTTTAAATTTTAATTTATCTTCATTTTGAATTTTTAAACTAACGTCTAGGTAATTGATCCAGTGTGATGAATAAACATTTTCAATTAGTTGTAGATTAGGAGGATAGAATTGAAAGTTTAACTTTGTGGCATCATTCGTAATTTTAATAATAATTAGATCATCAATGAATCTGTACGTGATATGACTCTTGAAAGAGTACTGAATTTCGTGAAAATGTAAATAAAGGTTGGCCAGAATTATGGATGAGATTCCACCCTGTGGAATTCCCTTATTTAATTTGTATATGCAATTACCCTGAGAGAGAGAGATACTGGTTGAACAGAATGAATTTTAACAATGTTTTTTGAACTTTGGAATAGAGTTATTTTTTTGAATGAGTAAATTGTTCATACAAATTTAGTGTGACTTTAAATAAATCATGAATGTCAATATTAATAAAATGGTCTTTGAAATCGAAAGTTTTTATATCATGGATATAAGGTTGTTGTTTTAAGTGATTAATCAGGTCTAAACTATTTTTGATACTATGTGTTTGTTCGCTGTGTAGTAAAATGATCATAAATTTGATTTAGTATAAATAGTAGTTGTTTGTTCGCAGCATTGGTATATGAATTAAATACTATAGTAACAGTTCTAAAAGTAATTGGTGATTTATGGAATTTTGGTATTAGGTAAGGAAATTTAAAATTGGGATTTTGTTTAAGTAGTTTGTAGTAAGCAATAATTTGTTTACTGATAATAGAGATATTAGTGTGTATAGGAGTTAATGAAATGGAGGAATTGAGTTGTAGTTTAAGTTCATCCAAATAAATTTTTCTGCAAATAAACGCATAATTACTTGAAGCTTTATCAACATAAGTGATTGCAAATTTGTCGTGTAGTAATTTGATCTCTTTTAAGATGTCTTTGTAATTATGTGTATGTTTTTGTATAGGAATTTGTTGAAGCAATTGTTTTGCATGCCAGGTGATTTGTACTTGCTAGCTCTTAAAGGCTTTAAAGAGGCAGTTCTATTTACCCGATATTTTATATATATATTTATCTAGATCAATATCAAAAACTTGAATTATTTTCTTTTCATTATATAAAAGTGGATGTCTGTATTTGGATCCACAGGTTAAAAACTGTTTGTGAGTAGGTTCCTTTATTAAATTAAGATTTCCTGTGATTATATTTCCATGATGTTGGTCGATAAAGGGTTGATAGCAGGAGTCAGAACACGAACAAGATATAGTATTGTTTAACTGTTTTGATAAAAGAATGTAGTTGTATATTTTACGTCCTAATGGTACAGGATATTTATAAAATTTTATTATATTAACATTTTTAATTGGTAATAATGATTATATAATTAGTAATAATATATATATATATATATATATATATATATATATATATATGAGATACCGTACTTTCGTTATGTTGATGACGTGCTGTATGGATATTATAAAAATGCACCAGTATTGGAATTCGATTTTTACCCCAATGGCTTGGAATTGGTTGAAAATAAACGTGCAGAGGATGGATCGGTGAATTTCTTGGATATCACCATTAAGTACAATACAGGGAATGGAATTTATACGAGTCTACACGATAAAAGAACAAGTTATGGCATAAAAATTAACCATATCATCACTTGGAAAACGAACCTTTCAAGATTCATTTTTAGAAATATAATTTTGGGACATTTCAAGAGAAACCAAATTTGCAACACTTTAAAAAAGGATTGCATATCAAGTAACAAGGGGATAATATTAGAAGCATTAAGAAAGAATTACCCTGTTAATTTCCTGAAGAAATATTATAATTCATTTTTCAACAATAAAAATGAAGCAAATTATTTCAAAAGGGATTTTGCTGAATTGGGATAGTTTCTGCATATCACTTGAAGACTTGTGCATGCGCATAGTTATTTATATAATAGGAGATTTTGTGTTTCTTCATTTGTGCGTTTCTTGACTTCCATTCTCAGTGGTCTGTTTCTCCATGTTTGGGTGCTTCTGACTGGGCACGTATGGGGGATCAACCTTTGCAATGCATTGGTTCCGTGAGCGTTTGCCCGGGCTGGAAAAGCAGCTTTAAACGGGAATGAGGAGTCGCCATCCTCCTCTGCCATTGCATGCATTGTATTTGGTTTCCCCTCCATTGAACTTTAGCCTCATTTTTGATTACAATAGTATATATATATATATATATATATATATATATATATATATATATATATATATATATATATATATATATTTATATATATATATATATATATATATATATATATATATATATATATTTATATATATATATATATATATATATATATTTATTTATATATATATATATATATATATATATATATACATATATACATATATATATATATATATATATATATATATATATATTTATATATATATATATATATATATATATTTATATATATATATATATATATATATATATATATATATATATATATATATATATTTATATATATATATATATATACATATATATATATATATATATATATATATATATATATATATATATATATATATATATATATATATATATATATATATATATATATATATATAATATGATAATTCAAAAATATGCCTACAAATTAAACAAGAAAGATCAATCATGCTTAAAGCATTGATTAAGAAACACTTCCCAACTTCAATGCAATTTTATTTAAACATATCTAAAATGCAATACATTCCTCGGTAATATTTTAAAACTTCTCACAATACTACATTGATTTATTATAGTTGAAAACATTCATCCAAAAAAAATGAACTTCATTCAAATGACGGCATTGAAATATAAATTGCCTGGTTTAAACATCTCTAAAATGTGATATATTACTCGGTAACAATTTTAGAATTATCATAATACCACGATAATTTATTATATTTAAAAACTTCATCGAAAACAACTGAAATTCATTCAAATGACGTCATAGAAAAAATAACACGCCTGGCTCTCTCTAAAAAAGCAGCATTTCATTCATAAATAATTTCCCATTCATGTCATTCATCACAATACTATAATAATTTATTTTATTTAAAAATTAAGACCATGGAGCTATAAGTAATTTAACTCTATGGTTAAAACTTCATCGCAAAAAATCGTCCTTCTCTCGGTAAAGTCAATGAATATTTCTTTCATATCAGCTATGCAGGCTCCATGAGCTAAATTCTTTTGCATTAAAAAAGTACAGCAATTCCTATACAACTCATCCTACATATTTTGCTGTTTACATTTCATATAAGTGAAAAATAGGCTTCAGAAATAATCAAAGTTGGATGCTCATTTAAACTCAAATATATTGTCATTGCGTTGTTTCAGTATGTAGATGCACAGAATTTAAGCGAAAATAAAGAGGTTTTACGACGAATACAACACACAATATGAATTAAAAAGAACTTTAAAAATGACGATTTTGAGACAAGATGAATGCCGTATTATATTTTGAAGTTGGTCACGTGATCGTTTCATATCATGGTCACGTGATCGCTTCATGTAAGAGGTGTAATTATTATTTTAATTTTTATTTAAAAAACTACTGAATATATTTCGCTGAATTTTTTTTTATATATTTTATGGAACAATTTGAATATTACCTAAAACTTTCGAAGCAATTTGTGAAATTTAAATCCGCTTAAAAAATGTTTGAAAAATTTGGTCCCATTGGGTTCAATGTATTTCATTTTTTCAACCCGGGTTCAATCCAAAGCTAATTGGGTGATATTATTTATTTATATTCCCATAGGTCCTACAGACCGTCTGAACAACATACTAAAATTTCATTTTGATTAAGTCATTTTTACGGCAGTTATCGTGCTAACGGACAGACAGACAGACAGAATGAACAAAGTCATAAACACTTTTCAACTTTGTTGTAAAGTGTTAAAAAATTTCATTTTGATTAAGTCATTTTTACGGCAGTTATCGTGCTAACGGACAGACAGACAGACAGAATGAACAAAGTCATAAACACTTTTCAACTTTGTTGTAAAGTGTTAAAAAATTTCATTTTGATTAAGTCATTTTTACGGCAGTTATCGTGCTAACGGACAGACAGACAGACAGACAGACAGACAGAATGAACAAAGTCATAAACACTTTTCAACTTTGTTGTAAAGTGTTAAAAAAAGTATTAAATAGAGAATCAACTATCATGAGGGAAATTAAATGCATATTTTTAGTCATCAAGCTAAAGATAATCAACAAATATCAATGGTGTGGATTCGAATATAGGAAAACAAAAAGTAACCAAGCATTAAAGCTATACACGTGGAAAAGCACTAGGCCTAAAAAATTGTTCATTTCGAAAAAATTATTTTTCAAGTCCAAATATTCAATCAAAATGAACACAAAATATGCTTGTGTCTGAAGCAAGAGATAGATTTTATCTATCTCTTGGACGACAAGCATAAAGATTGAAAAATTACATAGGAAACAAAATACCTGAAATACACTGAAAATATCCTATTCATTCGAGCATTAAATGACGAGTCCAATGTTGCCAATCGCAAAAGATAAAAAAATAAAAGTAGAGATCTACTATTGCCATTCTTGAGAAATAAATAACAGTATTGCGAAAAGGCAATAAAATGTGATATATTCTATAGTAAAAGTTTCAAAATAAAGGGGCATGTGATATAATAGAAAACATAGAGGCTAAAGTATAAGAGGATGTAAATACATTGTAATGTTTATTCGAGAGAATGTAGATGTCTGGCTAATATAAGATACTAAAGAGAGAATTTTTAAAATATTAAGCTAATCCAAACTTTTTAACTATACCATTTACTAAATATTCTGGATATTTATATAATTTACTGGTAGTTTTTAGGTTATTAATGTGCAAAGCATGAAATTTTTTATCTGATAATCCATAATTTCTAAAAAGTTGATTAAGTGTAATATTTATAAACAATTAAATCGAGTTGCAGGAATTAAATGGTAATATTTTATTAATGTTAAATTTAAAAATCTGTTTTATTATATAAATTAGTAACTATCCCATTAGCAGGTTCCATAATTAGATTTAAATCCAAATAATTAATATTATTAATAATAGTGGCCATTAGGAATTAATTCCAAATTATCCGGATAGAAATCTATATCTATGACATATTCATCAGTAAATATTAAACAAATCAGGTCAGCAACATATCTGTACATTTTATAATCTGTTGAAGTAAAAGATTTTTCATAATGATAAAGGTATAAATTAGTTAAGACACTGCTACTACAGCCACCTTGAGGGACAGCTAAGACTTGTAAGTATAATTTATTACCTTGAAATATATAAGTATTGAAAAGAACAAAGTGGAGAAATTGAGGAAAATTGGTAAATATAGTATCAGTAGATTGATTAGTAATATAAGCATTATATAGAGCTAAAATTACATCATAAAGATCAGAGATCTTAATATTATTAAAAAGATCTTTAAAATCAAGAGTTTGAAATCCAATTATTTTACCTAGTGGTGTTAATTTATTCTTTAATACTTTACTATTATTTAGAATAAGGTAGTTATTACTAGAATAACGTAAATTATCATTTAGTACATTTAAAGAATTTAACAGTAATTTACTCGCAGAAGTAGAATAAGAATTATGACCACTAGTTACAGTTCTAAATTTAATAGGATTTTTATGAAATTTAGGAATAAGCACAATATATGGAAATTTCAAAAATTTATATTTAATATTTAAATCACTATACATATTGATAATTTTCAGTAATCATCACTATACATAGTGATACTATTTATAGAGTGTGACTCAAGTTTAAATTGACTATTATTTTTTAAATAATCTAACAGAAATTGTATATAGAATTTTTTACAAATAATGGCATAATTATGAGAGGCTTTATCAACATAAGTAATAACAAAAGATCTTTGTAAATCATTAATAGAGTGTTTTATATTATCAACATTATATATAGATCTAGACAATTTAATACTACATGTGGTATTTTTAATAAATTTTAATAAAGTAAATTTCCACATATTAAATGCCTCTAAAGGCCGATCGTATTTAGAAGCTACTTTATAAATATATTTATCTAAGTCAAGATTTATTGACTTTAAAATTTTATTAGAGTTATTAAAAGATGGTAACCTGAATTTTGTGCCAAAAGACATTATGGTTCTTAAAGAATCGTCTTTAACTATGACTAAGTCTCCTGTAACTATATGCCCCATGTGTGGATTTATAAATTTAGCATGATTGTCAACTTTGCAAATACATTTATTTACTACATTTGCCATGGAATCTTTATCTAATGAAAGAAATTGGGAAATTTCATTGTAATCAAAAATAGCTCTTCCAATAGGCTTGTTGTATTTAAAAGTCTTAAACATTCAAATCCTTAATAGGCAATAAATATTTAAACTTATTAAATAAATTCCTAAAATTTATAAAATTATAAATTGGGTGTTTAAAAGAAATTACACAATAAGAAATAGAAGAACTATTATTATTATGAAATTGATTAAGTTTAAATTTTAAATACTTATCTAGTATTGAGTATTGAGCAAATCTAGTATTGAGCAAATCATAGAAAATATGATTAAAATGTTCATTAGTTAGATTTAATTTTAAGAAAATGGCATAAACGTTATTTAAATGTTTTTCTTAACCGCAAATACCCATGATTTTATTAATTTCCGCCGATAAGTGTTGTTAAATTGATGATGTAAACTTTTAATCTCAGCTTTATAATCATGATGATTGGATCTTCCTTTGCCTCGTTTAAATCTTTTGAGTTTAACTGAGTTTCTATTATTTAAGTAGGGATTAAAAAAAAGGTGATTAAAAATAGAATATTTATTATCTACAAAGTTATTTTTTACAATATTACCATTTAGATATAATTGATTTAGTCCATATAGGAAAAGAATACAATTTGATTTAATACAGAAGTTTTAAAAAAAAATCCTATCAGCTGTATTATATTTTATATCCAAAATATATATAGTTATATTTTAAAAACCGTGTTTAGCAAAGCGTTTATATTGTATTTTATTAGAAGTAGGAAAAATTATTATTGAGGATATATTTTTTGATATGATCTCTGTGACCATTCATACGTAGATGAATTGGATTACTTGTTTGTCCTATATGAGATAAATTACAAATGTTACAAGATAATTTATAAATGCAATTAAAAATTTTGCAGAAAGACATATGGCTATTTTGGTTCGTGATTTGAGTGTTAGAAGCAGATGAACAGGTTTTGCAATTTTTATTCTTACATTTATTAATGTTATAATTTTTAGTAGGGTAATTATTATATTCAAAACTATCCATGGCACAATAATGGTAAATTGATATCGGTCTAGATAATTCCCAATATGAATCGAAAAACATGAGTTACAATTTCTCTTTATTCTATCATTGGATTTTCATATTATATATATATATATATATAAATATATATATATAATTGTAAATCCAATGGTAGAATGTAAGTAGTAACTCATAATACGCTATCTTAAAATTTGCTTACAAAATACAATGAAGTTCAACCATAAAGAGTAAATTGTAAAACGTAATGCAGGTCATAAAGACAAAGATAATCGGCAAATTTCAAAGGTGAGGAATGAAAATAGGAAAACAAAAAAATCAAGCAAAAAAGCTTGCACATGGAGGAGCTCTAGGCTTAAAAATAGTTCATTTCGAAAAAATTCTTTTTCAAGTCCATATATCCCTTCGAAATGAACTCAAAAATGCTTGTTTCTGAAACACAAGATAGCTTTTATCTATAAACTTGTGTTATATGGACGACAAGCATAAAGATTGGAAAAAAAATAAAGGAAATATAAATACCTTAACATACACCTCTAAACAGCCATGACGAGCAATATATGACTAGACCAATGTTGCCATACGCAGAAATGAAAAGAAGTGATCTGCTGTTGCCAAAGAGTATAATAAAAACAGTACTGCGTAAAGGCAATAAAAAGAGGTATTCTACAGTTAAAGCTACAAAAGTAAAAGATGAAAATATATTATAATGTAAATTAAGGAGACTATGAGAATTATAGGCTAATCGAAATTTTGTGTATATATATATATATATATATATATATATATATATATATATATATATATAATGAATAAATAGTATAGATTTTATAATTATTCTAATTAAACTTTTCACGTATTCTCTCAATGAAACCAGCCATATTAAAACAGTATTGAGTCTGATGGTATTGGAAGGTTCTTAGTTAAACAGAAACCTTCTAATTGCAATCTCAACAATTGAGTCTATTGTGAAACTGAGATCATTGCGATACTAGAGAGATTATTTTTCTTATTCTGGCAACGTGAAATAAACGTCTTGCTATCAAAAAGCGTTTTGTCTGCTCTAAAAATACGCATAAAAAAATTGGTTGGTTACATTGAGTCACTTGATATTCCAAGACTAAGACGTCGGAACTTTTGCTTAGAATGCATGAGCTGCTACGTACATCACTACTACTTAACAACTGTTACTGTGGAAGCCCGAATATTATGCATTTGATCAAATTAAGTGTTTTCCCGTGAGTTTTTTTATTTCTTTTTCTGAAACACGTTTACTTTCTTCTGTGTCTTGAAGATATGCAAATTTTGGATTGAGGTCAGCTATTCATATTTATTAATTTGAAGTTTATCTGCATTTTAAACCCAATTTAATTTATCATAATGGGGAACTAAAAGTGAGCAAGAAATTCTCCAGTATATATTGTTTAAGGTATTTTAAACAACTCAAACATTTTTAAAACTTTTATTATCCGATAAATGAAAAGTTTAGAAGCATCAGCAATTACATTTAACTTATTACCATTATTATTATTATTATTATTATGTTGCTTTTGTTCAATATTGTTATTTTTCATTATTATTACTATTATTATCATTTCATGATAAATTCATATATCAGATTCAATAATTATTGATACTAATTCTCGCATTATTTTAGTTTTGTCTCAATATTTACGATATAAAAAATTGCATTTTTCCATTATCAGTAAGTACAATAAGAAATGAATAAACATCAAGTTAACTGAAATTTCAATTACGAAATAATATATCATGTATGATTTCATATAAAGCATATGATCTCATATATTTTATATGAAGTCATAATTATTATTACTATTATTATTATTTCATAAAATATTCCGATACCAGATTAGATTAAAAAATCTGGCGCTTTTCCTTAAGACAACATGTAAAATTATTTCGTACCCAATTAACTTATATTTTAAGCAACTCTAAATTAACAATTATCAATATTGATAGCATCCCCAATAATTAATATAGTCCATATATTTAAATATTTTAATAATAAATTCATCAATTAGGCGTCATTTTCATTCACTTGGCGTCATTTTTGCAATTTTGACGATATTTTCGTCAATGTGAGGCTAAATATCGCCAAGTTGGCAATATTTAGAAGAACATTTTTTATAGTAAAAGGTATACCCATCATTTGGCGGAATTAAAAATTTGCAAAACATTGCATCCCATTTAGCGTCATTTTCATCAATTTGGCGTCATTTTTATCAATTTGGCGACATTTTTATCAATTTAGCAACAGTTTCGTCAATTTGGCAACATGTAAAAAAGTCGCCAAGTTGGTGATATGCCACCAAAATTCATCGCCAGAATTTTGCCAAGCGTTACAGATGGAAAAATATGAAAAATATGTTATTCTTATGGTAGAGTCTTCTTCATTCCAAAATATTGAATTTTCATCAATTGGCTGCCATTTTCATTGATTTAGAGTCATTCTTATCAATTTGGCAACATTTTTATCAATTTAACGATATTTTCATCAATTTGGCGACATTTAATAACTCGCCAAGTTGGCGATAGTCCGCAAGATTCGTTCCAAAATTTCGTCAAACGTAATGGTCGGAGAAATAGGTTATTCTTACAGTGGATAAACGACTAATGACGTCCAAATACAAAACTATTAACCAAAGTATCTTCTACTTTGATAGATTTTTATATTCTTTCCGAAATATTGAATTTCCATCGATTAGTTGTCATTTTCATTGATTTAGCGTCATTTTTATCAATTTGGTTACGTTTTGCGATATTTTCGTCAATTTGAGAACATTTAAAAACTCTTAAAAGTTGGCAATTTTCCGCCAAATTCATCGCCAAAATTTCGTTAAGCATTGTGGATGGATAAGTAGGTAATTATTTTAGTAGATAAACGATTAATGGCATCAAATTTCAAAGCTATTAAGCAAAGTTACTTCTCTCGTGAATGAAATGAGCTAGATCTACGAGACTGATGATAATAAATTTATCGCATAATATTATATATGAAAAGTGAACATATTTTACAATAGTTAATACATTTTTTTAATTTTATCCGATTGTTTGATAAATTTACTTGGAAAATGTGCAATATCTCAAGAACAGTTCATTCTAGCATTCTAAAGCTTGTGTTAATCATTTTCTAATGAAAAATTACATCAGAAATCGTTATTTATGTAACTTTATTGAAGGTTTTGTTTTTTTGACGATTTTTTAAAAATCTCACTCGACAATTTAGGGAAAATTCTGAACATTCGATTACGTTTAAAAACACTGGACTTCCAGTATTTACTGATTGCGATTTTTGTACCAAATTTTGTTTGAACCAATTTTTTTTTTGTACCATTTTTTTTTTGTACCAAATATTTTTGTACCAATTTTTGTTTGTATTCGTTCGTGAAATATCGTCTCCACAAACTCACTGACACACACACACATACACACATCACCTCAATGTCTAATTCGTGTTCATGGATGCTTGAAATGTACTCTCCCGTCGAAAACTCAAATTCAAATTTTCGACGACCCCGTTACAATACTTTCCTTATACATTATACTATGTATTTAAGGAAAGTAATAATTATTGATGATTTCCGTAGTGTTCTAGTTTTTTCTCAAAGTTTAAGATATAAGGAGTTGCATTTTTCTGTTATCAAATCTGTGTATTAAAAACGAATAAAAAATCAAGGTAACTAAAATTCCAGTAGGGAAATCATATGTTTTGTGTGACTTCATTAAAACATATCATTTCATATACTATATTATACAAAGTCATAATTATTATTGCTATTATTGTTAATTTATTTGTGGATTCAGATACCCTATTCAATAATTATTGATAACGCTCATTTCCCCCCCTCAACATTTAAGATATAAGGAGTTGCGTTTCTCTGTTATAAATTCTAGATGTGTAGAAATAGAAACGAATCAAAAATCAAGATATCTAAAATTCCAGTTACAAAATCATGTTTTGTATGATTTCATATATTTTACACAAAGTCATAAGTATTATTATAATTATTATTATTTCATAATGGATTCAGATACCAAATTCAATCATTATTGATAATATTCATCAACATTAAGATATAAGGAGTTGCATTTCTCTATTATAAATTCTAAATGTGTAGAAATAGAAACGAATCAAAAATCAAGATATCTAAAATTTCAGTTACAAAATGATGTTTTGTATGATTTCATATATTTTACACAAAGTCACAAGTATTATTACAATTATTATTATTTCATAATGAATTCAGATACCAAATTCAATCATTATTGATAATACTCATCAACATTTAAGATATAAGGAGTTGCATTTCTCTATTATAAATTCTAAATGTGTAGAAATAGAAACGAATCAAAAATCAAGATATCTAAAATTCCAGTTACAAAATCATGTTTTGTATGATTTCATATATTTTACACAAAGTCATAAGTATTAGTACAATTATTATTATTTCATAATGAATTCAGATACCAAATTCAATTATTATTGATAATACTCATCAACATTTAAGATATAATGAGTTGCATTTCTCTATTATAAATTCTAGATGTGTAGAAATAGAAACGAATCAAAAATCAAGATATCTAAAATTCCAGTTGCAAAATTATGTTTCGTATGATTTCATATATTTTACACAAAATCGTAAGTATTATTACAATTATTATTATTTCATAATGAATTCAGATACCAAATTCAAATATTATTGATAATACTCATCAACATTTAAGATATAAGAAGTTGCATTTCTCTATTATAAATTCTAGATGTGTAGAAATAGAAACAAATAAAAAATCAAGATATCTAAAATTCCAGTTACAAAATGATGTTTTGCATGATTTCATATATTTTACACAAAATCAGCCGCCCAGGCGGTGAAGTGGATAGCGTCTTCGACTGCTGTCTAGTGGGCTTGGGTTCGAATCCCGAGTAAGGCATGGTTGTTTTCTTGAGGATGAAGACAGTCTTCCGCCCTCTGGGTCCTCGCTAAATGAGAAGCTGCACCCCCCTTGACCTTCTTCAGTGATGTTGTTTGTGTTAATAAACTTTGTGATCTTATCTTGTGTCATTCTTTGCCCGTCTTCTGGCATCACTGGTTCTGTTTGTGGTTCCACCGAAACAGGAGGTTATAAGCAACAACAACAACACAAAATCATAAGTATTAGTACAATTATTATTATTTCATAATCAACTCAGATACCAAATTCAATCATTATTGATAATACTCATCAACATTTAAGATATAAGGAGTTGCATTTCTCTATTATAAATTTTAGATGTGTAGAAATAGAAACGATTCAAAAAAAGATATCTAAAATTCCAGTTACAAAATCATGTTTTATATGATTTCATATATTTTACAAAAAGTCATAAGTATTATTACAATTATCATTATTTCATAATGAATTCAGATACCAAAAATTCAATCATTATTGATAATACTCATCAACATTTAAGATATAAGGAGTGGCATTTCTCTGTTATAAACTTTAGATGTGTAGAATTAAAAATAATCAAACATCAAGATATCTAAAGCTCCAGTTACGAAATCATATGTTTTATATAATTTCATATAAAGTATATAATTCTATATATATTACATAAAATCATAATTTATATAGATGAAACATGATAAACTGAATATTTTATTAACATGGGATGAAGTTATAACTATTCATCATTAATTTAACTTATATTCTATGCAATCTCATCTGATTTGTATAACTAGATGAATTGAAAAGCATTATTACCAAATGAATTGACAAGCATCCAAGATAGCTATTAAAACACTTTTCGTACAAACTTTATCTTCCGATTCAAAGAAAACTAAATTAAGAGAAAATTAACATTTTTTCCTGAAATCTGGAAAACACTGCCTTTTCTCCCAAAGCACATTCCTTTTATTCATTTGTTCAAAAAAAGTTTGCTCCTGAAATTGAAAAAATAATGAATTCAACAACAATCACGATTAAAAGAGAAATATTAAAAAGCATTCCAGTTAATGTAAGCTATTTCTGGATGAATTTTCTTCCAGGTTCTAATATGACCTGGAAGAAATTTGAGTTATTTGCAATTGAGTAATCCCTTGATTACATATATATATATATATATATATATATAATAGTTTGAAAGTCCAATGAAAGAAAAGTGAGAAGCTGCAGCTCGAAAAACCTAACTTTCTAAAAAACCTACAAAATAAAAGTATAAAACAGCAAATCTTCAATCAAATGGAAAAAGATACAAATTACGAGTCATCAAGTTAAAGAAAATCAACAAATTTCAATGGTATAGAAACGATAATAGAAAAACATAAAAAATCAAGCAATATTGCTATACTCGTTGACAAGGGCCTTAAAAATGGAATTGTTCACTTCGTCAAAACTCTTCTTCGGATTACACTAGCTTCCAAAATTTAAGTACGGATGGTAAAATCAACAACAATGGAAAAGTAAAGCTTTGATTAATTCAAAATTGTACATGAAGGTAGCAAATATGGTTATGCATTAAAGAAAAGAAGAATTATGTACAAAGATGAAAAAAATATTTACTTTTCGTACGTTATATGATGACGTCACATTTGGATCATTAACAAAATGTTGTTTAAGGGTGAGCGTCAGTAAATTTTCTGCCCTATCCGCGCTTTGTTAACTTTCGCGGCACACATATTTCGCCGAAATTCTGCTCAAACAGTTGCGAAATATTTTCTAAAAGATAAAATGCAATGCTTAGATTATATTAAAACTAAATTTAATGCCCCAAAAAACACAGAATATATTTTTTATTTTACTCCAAAATATTTTTGGTGCTGCCATCTGTTGTCGTAATTTAATTTATAGCGATTATTTTATTTTTTAATGAACATTTTTAAATATCTATTCCTTCTAATACAGTGTTAAATACAACAACAGATCATATATAATAAAGTCACAATCACGGAAAGGTAATTTATCATTCTATAAATTTGATAAGGGATCTGAATGTACATCACTGAGGACTGCAGTTTTGTCTTCAAGTCCAAGTTCAATTACGTTTTCGTGATTATGGCATTATATATGATCTGTTGTTGTATTTAATAGCGTATTAGAAGGAATAAACATTTAAAAATGTTCATTAAAAAATAAAAATAGTCGGTATGAATTAAATTGCGACAACAGATTGCAGCACCAAAAATATTTTAAATTAAAATAAAACATATATTCTATGTTTTATTGGGTATTAAATTTAGTTTTAATATAATCTAAGCATAGCATTTTATCTATAAGAAAATATTTCGCAACACAGTTTGAGCAGAATTTCGGCGAAATATGTGTGCCGCGAAAGTTAACAAAGCGCGGATAGGGCAGAAAATTTACTGACGCTCACCCTTAAAGGCAAACAAACCAACCAAAACTTACATTAATATGGTATGTGACCACACCGGACTTTCACACAAACTTTACAACGATTTTCTATGCTTTCAATGAGGTGATCAACCATCGCAGATGCGAGCAATGGGCATTCCTCCAATAGGGCAGCTTCCAACTCTCTGAGACTGACTGGAGGATGTAAACGTGCAGAAGCAGCACGCCCGAGGGCTTTCCAAAGGTTTTCAATGGAATTAAGGTAGGGGGAATACGCCGGCCACCCCATACGAGAAATGCCCTCACTTTCCAGGTATTCGTCAACGATGGTAGCTCGATGGAAATGGCATTATCGTCCATAAGAAGGAAATCAGGACCAACTGCTGTAGAGTAGAGTCTCGCAATGGGGTTTAAAGGTGCCTTCTCACTCACGGCAATGCAACGCACCGCAGCGGAAGGTTGAGTTCACGCATGCGCTGTACGATGAAAAAATGGGGGGGGGGAGTTCTCTTCCGCGGTGAACGCAGGCTGCAATGCTAAATTTGAAATGAAACCGAATTCAACGCGTACCGCACGGTTAACGACAACACAACAGCCAATAGCATCGTAGAACATGTTTTTACATCTGCTAAATCAATATTTCGTATAGTAAACTTTTGATTTGATCATTTTTATATGGATTACATCCGATATCAGAAGCTTAAACAGATGAATGAACAATAAAAAATATTTGGATTTGTCACACATCCGTATAAAAAAGCACATAAATATTTGTTGAAAAAATATTCACTCTATTTTAAGATACAAAATTAGTTTAAAAAGCGATATTGCCGATATTGACTGAAATGAAACAAATAAAGAAAAAAAAACGTAAAAAGTATTTAAATTCAAGAATGCCGTTATTAAAATATCACGTCTTAAACAAATTTAAGTTCATTACCATTTTATACATGATGATAAAGGTTTTCAAATACGTATCTATATTAAATATCCGAGTATGTTCTTGATCATTTGTAACGTTTAAAATATTTCTCATTAAAGTAAATTTTAAATTTAAAAATTATTTTATCTACATTTATATTTATTGAGTAATTACCTTTTAAAATAGATTTAAATGTATATTCCATCTATAGCTGGTATAAAGTATACATCAAGATGTTTTTCAAAGTAACTTCGAAATAAATTTTTATAAGCATTCAAACTTAAAAGAGTAAACTTTTCATATTTACATGTAAACTTACTTTTTTATTAAAAATAAATGACTTTCAAACGCATTGTAAATTTCTAATTGTCTATGTGCATTTAAAATAATAAAAAAATTCTTCAAATGTTAGCACCAAATTATTAAAATGCAATCTCTAAAATTTTAAAGTAGTTTGATTTTTGTTTCTATTCTAATCTAAAATATTCAAAATTACATGTCGAAAGATAACTACTACTCGTATAAGGATGTTCGATGATTTCTGTCTAATTTTATATGCACATTTTATATTTGCTATTTCTACAAGCACTTTTTTAATTAAGAAGAATATATTCCATCTATAGCTGGTATAAAGTATACTTCAAGATATTTTTCAAAGTAATCTCGAAATAAATTTTTATAAGCATTCAAACTTAAAAATAATTTACTGATATAAGGTTATTTTGTATATAGAACTTAAATTAATTTAAAACAAAAAAATTCTACAGATTATTAAAGAAAAACTGTATTTGAATATTTTAGCAACAGATGGCAGCACTTGTAAAATTTAAGATTCGCTTGGATTCGAACCACAGCTCACTCATTTGCTGAGCTGATTCTCTACCACCCAAGTCAAAACTTCACATTTGAAGTGTACTAACAAATTATATCATGCAAAGCATTTAGTGCTATTTTAGAGTATTATTTTAAAGAGTAAACTGAATATGTTTTCAAGTTGTTTTAGTATTGCAAAAAAAAGGATAAGAAAAAGTCTATGGGGAACATACTTTTTCTTATCCGTATGGGCATTCATTTCTAATTCATTTTCTAAATTTTGTGGGCTGTTTTTTTAACGATTCGAGAAAGAGAACATAATTGTATTCGTTACAACGAGGAAATTGCCATAGTGTAGTAAATATTCTAAAACAATTTAAATTAAGATCCTTTGTGTTTTGTGATGGAATCACTTTAGTTAGTTTATTTTAGAAAACTGATGAAATATGTATATATCGCCAAAGCAAACTCGCGTATGCTATTGTTTAAATTCACAGAAAGGCGGATTTTCTGAAACGCGTCAATACTATAAACTAGCGAGCCGCTGGTAGATATAAATTTGAATCAGAAGATACCAAAGAGATTATATTAGTAATAATGTCTTAATTTTTATTATATAATATTTCATGTATGTAAAATTGCTTTGGAAGAGATGGTTTGTAAACATGGCCGCTGAACTAGGAGAAAATTTCTGCGCTTTCATCGGATTGACTACATTTCTTCGCCGTTTACCGACAGTGTTAAGTTTCTACCGACAGTTTCTACCAATGTGGTGAGTGGGAAGGCACGATACCGCGTCGTAGTCGTAGCCTTTAAAGGTGTGCAGCTCTGTGCGATATCCCATTGAAATTCCAGTCCACACCATGACGCTGCCACCTCTGAATGCGTGATGTTCAATGATGTTCTGGGTCTGATTGCGTGTGCCTCGTTCTCTCCAGATCCTTACATGCTTATCATTTGACTCCAGGGTAAATCTAAAGTTTATAGATATTATCTATCACTGATATCAGAAACATGCGTTTTATGATCATTTTTATGAAATACCTGGACTTGATAAAGAGTTTTATCGAAATGAACAATTCATTATTAGGCCTAGAGCTTGTCCACGTGTAAAGCTTTCATGCTTGGATTTTATTTGATATTATTTTATCGATTCCTTTCCATTGATGTTTTTTGTTTGTATTCAGCTTGAAGACTAGAGGTTTGCATTTATATTTTCCACTTGAATGATGATTCTCTGTTTGATACTTTTATTTGTAAGACATTTTGTAATGTTGGGGTTTTTGAGTTGAAAATTCTCTCTATTCTTTCATTGGATTTTTAAACTGTTATATATATATGTGTGTGTGTGTGTGTTCTATTACCATCTGCCCCATTATTTTGCAGTTCTTACTATTAAATATCACCTTTTATCATCTTTTAGCTTACTGTTATTTCTTTCTCACGATTGGCAACAGCAGTTCTCAACTTTTTATTTTTTGCGATTAGCAACATTGCTCTCTTTATTCAAGTCTCCAATGAATCAGACATATGCAGTGTTTTTTCAGGTATTCTTATTTCCTATTATTTTTCAATCTTTATGCATGTAGTCCAAGTTAACAGTGTTTATAGATATAATCTATCACTGATATCAGAAACATGCATTTTGCATTCATTTTGATAACCAACTTGGACTTGACAAAGAGTTTTATCGAAATGAACAATTCATTTGTTTAGGCCTAGGGCTTGTCCACGTGTAAAGCTTTAATACTTGGATTTTATTAGATGTTCTATTATCAATTCCTTTCCATTGATGTTTGTCGTTTGTCTACAGTTTGATGACTAGAAGTTTGGATTTTAATTGCCACTTGATTGAGGATTCCCTGTTTGATACTTTTTTATTTGATGGGCATTTTTTAATGTTGGAGGTTTTTTGAGTTATAACTTCTCTGTATTGTATCATTGAATTTTCAAACTATTATATATATATATATATATATATATATATATATATATATATATTTTTTTTTTTTTTTTAACTAAACACATAATATATAAATATATATAATTCATATAAAAAATATATTATTTTCGAAATAGCACTTTAAAACGTAAGTAATTAGCAGCAAAGTGTCATCTATAACTATTAGTAATATATTTTTGATTAAAAATTCAGTATTTTCTACTTTACTTTAAAACAAATTGACGAAAATATTTACTTATCGAATAATAAAGAAATATCATCTTTAAATTAATTTCTAATGTTTTTATATGTTGGAATGTAGTAATTCATTTAATATTAAAATTACTTTCACTAAAATGGTAGTATAACGATTGTGTAGGCCAGTGATGGCCAACCTACCCGCAGCGAAGGCTAATTAGTGGCAAGCGGAAGCTAAAAAGAAAGCATATTTATTTTCAGAAAGCACAACAAATTATTTCAATTCACTTGAACACAAGAGCCAGCAAAATGTCTGAAACTGACCCCCAAATTATGAGAGATACAAAACTTAATATGTGGTATACCAAATTCGTGCAACAACATTTTGTAACCTCGAGATAGATAAAAAAAATATGATGTGGGCAACACATGACTTTCCTTATATAATGCAATGAATTTACTACTTCTACAGTAAAAAAAATAGGTTTTTCTTATAGTAGATACTTATATTCTTTCCAAGATATTGAATTTTAGACGATTAGTCGTCATTTTTATTGATTTAACGTCATTTTTATTCATTTGGCGAGATTTTCGGTAATTTGGTAACATTTAAAAAGTCGCCAAGTTGGCGACATTCCGCCAAAATCTCGCCAATCGTTATGGATGGAGAAATAAGTTATTCTTACAACAGATAAATGACTATTGGCGTTCAAATACAAAAGTATTACTCAAAGTATCTTTTCTCATGAATCGAACGCGCTAGATCCACGAGAATGATATCATCCAATTTATCACATGATATTACATATGAAAAGTGAACATGTTTCTGAACAGTTAATTTTTTATTTATTTATGGGATTTTTGATAAATTTGCTTGAAAAATGTGCAATATCTCGAGAACGGTTCATGCTAGTGTTCTAAAGTTTATGTCAATCGTTTTCTAAAGAAAAATTACATAAGACATGTCTATTTAAACTTTATTAAAGGTTTTGATTTTTTGATGATTTTTTCAAAATTTCACTCGAAAATTTAGGGGGATTTTGAATATTCAATTGCGTTTAAAAACAATAGGCTTCCGGTATTCACGGATTGTCATTTTTGTACCACATTTCATTCGAATCGCTCCATTCGTTCGTGAGATATCGTCTCCACAGACTCACTGACACACACACATACTTTCACACACACACACACACATACTTTCACACACACACACACACATACTTTCACACACACACACACATACTTTCACACACCTCAAAAATGTTTGATTCGTGATCAGGGATGTTTAAAACGTGCTCTCCCATCGAAAACTCGAATTCGAATTTTCGACCCCATCACAATACTTTCCTTATACATTATGTATATAAGGAAAGTAAAAATATTGAACTTCTTGCAAAACACTTTTTAGTTGATGTTAGAGACCTAGGTCCCTTACTAGAGATACTTATCTAGAGATGCAGATAGAAATTATTGACGTTCATAATATAGTACTTAAAGACAAATATAATGGAATTATTTCCATTTCGACTAGTCCAAAATAATAGGTTGAAATCGCGAAATTCCTTCCAGTTCCTAATTTTCCAACTTTAAGATAGCACTTTGATACTGTTGTTAGGTTTAGCTCAACCAATGTTTGTGAACAATCGTTTTCAGTAATGCATATAAGTAAAACTAAATGGCCTTCAAAATTATAATTTAATCTTCTTCGCTTGTTTAAAAGTAGACCCAAACATACAGGAAATTGTAAAAATTAGTCAAATTCGAAAGCCGCATTAAAATTTTACAAATAAGTAGGGGTCTCCGCCTCCTAATCGCTACCCTCGCCAACCCAAGTTTTACACGCTGGCACTCGAAGAGCTCCGTGACCTTTTTCTTCTTCTTCGTCCAAGACCGTCTAACCTACCCGAAGGTATGAGGTATCTGTTCGGACGGCCGGGAAGTGCCACCCAATTTAGACCGGAATCCATTTTGGGCGACATCCACAGGGCCCGTACCCTCCTTCCCTACCACAAACCTCTCGGAAGGACATACGAACCCACATATTTAACTTGCCAGTACTCCGCGTGAACACGGGGATAGTTTGAGTAGAGTCGGAATTGCGAGCTCTTTTGTGCCGCCTGTTGCGCAGGCGTAATATGCCCTTTGGTGGCCCTGCCCTTATTCATTGACACTCGCAACCCCAAAACTCACTTTGCTAGCTCTTTCAACCAGGGCCACGTACACAACCGCCCTCGTGCTCCGACCAATTAAATCTTTGTCCTTACTGAAGAGAAATGTTCACTTCAAAAGTGCATAAAAAAATAGTATAACTCATAAACTAAATCGAAATTAAAAAGGGCTCCGTCTTCAAAAATTCAACTACGTAGGTACATGCTTACAGAAATTCGTGGTCTTGCCATTGCTAATCTGCCCAGGACGCGAATTTGCAACTCAAATACTCTTCCTCTGATTCTAAGATAAAATATCTCTCAAACTAAAATTTTAATCGTTAATCGGTTTATTGCAGCGTGTTACCCTAACATTCCTCTACAAATGTATCACATTTTATAGTTTTATATACTATACTTTTTGCGGTACAATACCAAGAAACTCGAGGGACACGAAATTTGTTAAACAGTGGCGGCGGAGTCAACTACTTTATTTTTAATTTTGAGAAACTGTTTTCATTGTGAGTTACAAGCATATGTTGTTTACTGTAATGTACCCAAAGAACAATATAATGCTGATAAACCTCATGCAACTGAAGATAATTGCGTTTTAATTAACCCTGATACATGCCTAATTAGAAGAAATGATGCTTGAGTGGCACGCCCAAGATACAATAGCCTAAAGGTGGCACATGCCATTAAAAGCTTGGCCATCACTGGGGTAGGCGATTCTTTAACCTCCTTGAATCTTCATGAATTTAAAATAATCTACTACTTATTTGTAGAAAAAGCACTGGCCTGTAAAATAATTCTTACTGAATAAAAAAGAAAGATACTATAAAAAGTTTGTAGAAAAAACAGGTAAGCATTAATAACTTTTTACATTTCATACAACCATGAACTTGTCAGCAGTTTTTGAAATTATTTACGAGGCCATCACCATCCATTGATTTTGATTTTTCTATAAAAAAAAAAAGTATCCCATAACTCTACGGTTAACTCTCGTAGTAGGTGTAAGCAGTCCCCCGCAAAAGTTCGCTAAAGAACTCATTTCTATTTCATCGGCTTACCAACCCATTGCGCTGTTTAGGCAACAAACCCTTTTTCTGAACTTGTTTACTTCGGGTTTTAAATTTACGATTCGGAATAAGACATTTCGCATACTAAGTTGGAGTGGGTGACTATCGGATCGTAGGAGTCAAAAATAAGATAAAATAAATAGAGGGAGTGAAAAAACGGAAGACTTCCGAATGCAAAGCTAAGGAATCCCAGATCTGCCTATCAGTATAAAGGAGAGGCTGACAGAAGTGTCTCTATATGTGTATACATCTATAATAATAAAAGAAGGTGTTAGTCCTTCTGTTTGTCTGTTTATCTCGCCTGTAGAGGAAAATCTAAGCGGTATGAAATTTGGTACAGAAATACCTTAGCTCCCGAGAGGGAACACATAATTCAAATTAGTTTTTTTTCGTTATTTAACAATTCAGCGCCACCTTGAGCGATTTTCGCCAAAATCGGTCGTTAGCGATAGAAAGTATTATCGCATCATCTTACTCCATCGGAAAGATCGAAAAATTCTCTTTCAGGAGCGTTTGGAATGGAATCCGTTATATCAATAGACGAATTTTCGGAAAATTTTAAGTAATGTATTATGCTTTTCGTGTCTTAAAGAAGATATAAAAGAAGATAAATGTTTTCTCTCTGTGTGTGTGTGAGTGTGTGTGTGTGTGTGTGGCGGAACATCTACACTTCACGCAGTCATATAGTTGGACGAACAGGATAATACAGCCCAGCTCACTAAGATGTTTTTTAATTCAAATTAACGTTTTACAAGTGCAATTTTCAGCTATTTTGACATTAATTGATTCCTTAGCGATGGAAAATATTATCGCAAAGTTTCCTCTTTGACACCATCAGAAAGATCGAAGAACGTTCTTTCCTAAGATCTTTGAATCGAATCCATAATATAACCCCCCCCCCTTTATATATATATATTTCTTTTTAAATACATCGAATACATTCTTTTTAAATGCACTGAATAGATTCTTTTAAAATACATATTTTAAATTATTTCATTTTTATTTCTCCGCGAAAGATTCGCACAATTCTAGCCTTTGGCATTATATGGAATGATATCTTTGCTTTCTAAAAAAGAAAAATTAATTACACTATCTCACAATTTTCTATGCGTTTAAAAAAAGTATAAAAGTTGACATTTTCCATTTACTACGTAAATGGAACTTCATTCTCCTCAACGTAGGCGGTTGCTATGATCATGACGTCCCAACCTGGAGGGCGTCCGTTGTTATGGGGAACAGTGACGTATATATAGAGTCAGTAATGACTTTTTACGAAACAGGCGTTTCCGGTATTATTTGTGCGTTATTATTTAGATTTCGTTAGATGCATTCTGATTATGCACATAAAGGAAGTTTTATAGTGTGCTTATTTGTGCAATTGAAGTAGTGGTGTTTAAAATATTATTCTGGTAATTTTGATTATATAAACGTTTACGTTTGTGAAATTATGTTTGAATGTGTTATTTGTATTCTGAATTAACCATAGCGCTGTTCTGTTTTCTCGGTGTTAGGTGTTATGAAAGTCATGCAATACATATTACGAGTTTAGACTCAGCCCCACCATCACCACCACCACCACCATCTCATTGTACACTGTAAAACACTCTGCAACCTTTGCTCATATTTTTCAGCTACTTTGTTAATAATTTCGGCAAATCATCAGTAAGCTGCAATTACAGGCGTTCAGGAAAATTCCAACTGAAATATTCAGCTAATTATCGTCTGCCGAAGCGTTATTTTTGTATTTATATATATATATATATATATATATATATATATATATATATATATATATAAATATATATATATATAATAAAAATAAATATAATTAGACTAATTTAAAACATGAACAGTGGCATACCCTGGTTCATTAACTTACGGAGGAAAATTAAGTAAAGCGGATATATCTAACAAATGGAAACCATTGCTACCATATAATAACAAGAAAGATCAATCATGCTTAAAGCATTGATTATGAAACACTTTCCAACTTCAATGCAATTTTATTTAAAAAAGTCTAAAATGCAATACATTCCTTGGTAATATTTTGAAACTTATCACAATACTGCATTAATTTATTATATTTGAAAACTTAAACCTTTATCGAAAAAAATGAACTTCATTCAAATGACGGCATTGAAATATAAATTGCCTGGTTTAAACATCTCTAAAATGTTATACATTCCTCGGTAATAGTTTTAGAATTATCATAATACTACGATAATTTATTATATTTGAAAACTTCATCGAAAACAACTGAAATTAATTCAAATGACGACATAGAAAAAATAACACGCCTGGCTCTCTCTATAAAAACAGGATTTCATTCATAACTTTCTCCCATTCACGACATTCATCACAATACTATAATAATTTATTTTATTTAAACATTTTGTTTAAGACCATGGAGCTACAAAAAATTAAACTCTATGCTTGAAACTTCATCGAAAAAAATCGTCCTTCTCTTTATGAAATCAATTATTTTTCATTAATATCAGCCATGCAGACTCCATGGACTAAATTATTTTGTGTTAAAAAAATACAGAAATTCTAATACTACTCATTCTACATATTTTGCTGTTTACATTTTACATAGGAGAAAAATAGGCTTAGTTGTAGAAATAATCAAATTTAGATGAGCATTTAAACTCAAATATATTGTCATTGGGTAGCTTCAGTATGTAGATGCACAGAATTTAAGCAAAAATAAAGTAGTTTTAGGACGGATACAACACTCAATATGAATTAAAAAGAACTTAAAAAAATCACGATTTTGAAACAAGATTGATGCCATATATCATTTTGAAGTGGGTCATGTGATCGTTTCATATCATGGTCACGTGATCGTTTCATATAAGAGGTGTAATTATTATTTTAATTTTTATTTAAAAAACTACAGAATATATTTCGCTGAATTTTTTTTATATATTTTATGGAACAATTTAAATATTACCTAAAATTTTCGAAGCAATTTGTGAATTTTAAATCCGCTTAAAAAATGTTTGAAAAATTAGGTCCCATAGGGCTCAATGTATTTCATTTTTTCGACCCGGGTTCAATCCAAAACTATTTGGGTGATATTATTCATTTATATTCCCATAGGTTCTACAGACCGTCTGAACAACATACTAAAATTTCATTTTGATTAAGTCATTTTTACGGCAGTTATCGTGCTAACGGACAGACAGACAGACAGAATGAACAAAGTCATAAACACTTTTCAACTTTGTTGTAAAGTGTTAATAATAAAAATGATCTCAATTTTAAGTTAATAAGTAATATAATTAGTAATACTAATGAATTTATTGACATTCAAGAGCGATACATACAAATCAAGCACATGCATCAAAGGATTTTCAAAAGCTGGAGGCTCAAAATATTAAAATGACAATAAATATTAAAAATAAAAATAAGATGCAATCCGAATATGAAATTGGAAGGAACCCCTGTAGATCCAGCTTTTCAAGGATCTTTGCATCCACAGAGGTTCCAAATGTGTTTCGCTCAACGATACAGTCACATGGCCAAAACATCGTCAAAAGATCCGACACATTGCCAGACAAAAACAACAAGAAAGATCAATCATGCTTAAAGCATTGATTATGAAACATTTTCCAACTTCAATGCAATTTTATTTAAACATGTCTAAAATGCAATACATTCCTCCGTAATATTTTAAAACTTATCACAATACTACATTGATTTATTATATTTGAAAACTTAAACATTCATCGAAAAAAATGAACTTCATTCAAATGACGGCATTGAAATATAAAGTGCCTTGTTTAAACATCTCTAAAATGTGATATATTACTCGGTAATAATTTTAGAATTATCAAAATACAACGATAATTTATTATATTTAAAAACTTCATCGAAACAACTAAAATTCATTCAAATGACGTCATAGAAAAAATAACACGCCTGGCTCTCTCTAAAAAAGCAGCATTTCATTCATAAATAATTTCCCATTCATGTCATTCATCACAATACTATAATAATTTATTTTATTTAAAAATTAAGACCTTGGAGCTACAAGTAATTTAACTCTATGCTTAAAACTTCATCGCAAAAAATCGTCCTTCTCTCGGTAAAATCAATGAATATTTCTTTCATATCAGCTATGCAGACTCCATGAGCTAAATTCTTTTGCGTTAAAAAAATACAACAATTTCTATACAACTCATCCTGCATATTTTGCTGTTTACATTTTACATAAGTGAAAAATAGGCTTCGTTGTAGAAATAATCAAATTTAGATGAGCATTTAAACTCATATATATTGTAATTGCGTTGTTTTAGTATGTAGATGCACAGAATTTAAACCAAAATAAAGTGGTTTTAGGAAGGATACAACATTCAATATGAAATAAAAAGAACATTGAAAATCACGATTTTGAGACAAGATGGATGCCATATATCATTTTGAAGTGGATCACGTGATACTTTCATATCATGGTCACGTGATCGTGTCATTTAGGAGGTGTTATTATTATTTTAATTTTTATTTAAAAAACTACTGAATATATTTCGCTGAATTTTTTTTTTTTATATATTTTATGGAACAATTTGAATATTACCTAAAAATTTCGAAGCAATTTGTGAATTTTAAATCCGCTTAAAAAATGTTTGAAAAATTAGGTCCCATAGGGTTCAATGTATTTCATTTTTTCAACCCGGGTTCAATCCAAAACTAATTGGGTGATATTATTCATTTATATTCCTATAGGTGCTACAGACCGTCTGAACAACATACTAAAATTTCATTTTGATTAAGTCATTTTTACGGCAGTTATCGTGCTAACGGACAGACAGATAGACAGACAAAATGAACAAAGTCATAAACACTTTTCAACTTTGTTGTAAAGTGTTAAAAATGGAAATATCAAATATCATTAGATAAATGGAAAGAAGAGGATGACAGTTCATATAGCAAACATATCAGTGATTTATCCAACATATATATATCCACATCAATAATCTTAAACGCATTTGCCAAAATTACCAATATCCGGAAGTATTTGTAAATAATATTATTAATAATTTCAAATATACTACGTAATAATTTTACACATGCATTATTTATCCTTGATTGGATAACTCATTTTTGTGAATTTCACCCATTCTTATCACTTAACTTACCACTTGGCCTGAGTCTAATACTGTTTACTATTTTCGAAAGACTAATTTCCACTTGTCCTGAGTCCTATACTGATTACTATTTTTGAGAGTCTCCATACAAATTATGTTTCGTTCTGATGTATTCATTCCGGTGCCCACTCGCATTGACGAAGTCAGGTGAAATGCTCAGTCGCATGTTTTTTTATATTTTTGATTTATAATAATTGGTTTATATTTTTTTCTCCTTCCACTAGCCAGTAGACAGTTCCAATGGTGTCTATAGTTAAATACTATCGCCATTGTCAGAAACTGGCTATTCTATCGGTTTTAATTCGAATTGTATGGCTGTCCTGATGAGAATGCAATTTCGAACTAACCGCCATTTTTTGTGTAGTTTCAATTGATTGTTCTCTATGTCTTAATCTTTTATCTTGAGCTAATTATTATTGCCTTTTCTCATTTTTGCCGTGTTTTCTTTTTCATTTTTAACACTTTACAACAAAGTTGAAAAGTGTTTATGACTTTGTTCATTCTGTCTGTCTGTCTGTCTGTCTGTCCGTTAGCACGATAACTGTCGTAAAAATGACTTAATCAAAATGAAATTTTAGTATGTTGTTCAGACGGTCTGTAGGACCTATGGGAATATAAATGAATAATATCACCCAATTAGTTTTGGATTGAACCCGGGTTGAAAAAATGAAATACATTGAGCCCTATGGGACCTAATTTTTCAAACATTTTTTAAGCGGATTTAAAATTCACAAATTGCTTCGAAAATTTTAGGTAATATTCAAATTGTTCCATAAAATATATAAAAAAAATTCAGCGAAATATATTCAGTAGTTTTTTAAATAAAAATTAAAATAATAATTACACCTCTTATATGAAACGATCACGTGACCATGATATGAAACGATCACATGACCACTTCAAAATGATATATGGCATCCATCTTGTTTCAAAATCGTCATTTTTTTAAGTTCTTTTTAATTCATATTGAGTGTTGTATCCGTCCTAAAACTACTTTATTTTTGCTTAAATTCTGTGCATCTACATACTGAAACAACGCAATGACAATATATTTGAGTTTAAATGCTCATCTAAATTTGATTATTTCTACAACTAAGGCTATTTTTCACCTATGTAAAATGTAAACAGCAAAATATGTAGAATGAGTTGTATTAGAATTCCTGTATTTTTTTAACACAAAATAATTTAGTCCATGGAGTCTGCATGGCTGATATGAATGAAATATTAATTGATTTTATAAAGAGAAGGACGATTTTTTCGATGAAGTTTTAAGCAGAGTTTAATTATTTGTAGCTCCATGGTCTTAAATGAAATGTTTAAATAAAATAAATTATTATAGTATTGTGATGTTTAAACCAGGCAATTTATATTTTAATGCCGTTATTTGAATGAAGTTCATTTTTTTCGATGAAGGTTTAAGTTTTCAAATATAATAAATTAATGCAGTATTGTGATAAGTTTCAAAATATTACCGAGGAATGTATTGCATTTTAGACTTGTTTAAATAAAATTGCATTGAAGTTGGAAAGTGTTTCATAATCAATGCTTTAAGCATGATTGATCTTTCTTGTTTTTATTTATATTTATATATACTTTTTAATTGTGATTTTTATATACTAATATTCTTCTCATCCCCCTTTCCATTGTAGTGATAAGTTACCCTCTATTTTCTTATTTGTAACAGATATGCTAGAGATGGGCTTTTTTAACACTTTACAACAAAGTTGAAAAGTGTTTATGACTTTGTTCATTCTGTCTGTCTGTCTGTCTATCTGTCCGTTAGCACGATAACTGCCGTAAAAATGACTTTATCAAAATGAAATTTTAGTATGTTGTTCAGACGGTCTGTGGGACCTATGGGAATATAAATAAATAATATCACCCTATTAGTTTTTTATTGAACCCGGGTTGAAAAAATGAAAAATATTGAACCCTATGGGACCTAATTTTTCAAATATTTTTAAAGCAAATTTAAAATTCACAAATTGCTTCGAAATTTTTAGGAAATATTCACATTATCCCATAAAATATATAAAAAAAAATTCAGTAAAATCTGACTTTGGGGATATCCTCCAAAAAGAAAAAAGAGATATATTATGTAATAAATATCTTTCTAAGAGTTTAAACATTTTGTATATGAGAGAGACTTCACATTTTAAAATAAATTTGGTAGATAACAATTTTTCAAATTTTTGTTTTTAATTTTATATAATTCCTCATGATATACTTAGTTGATGGCATTTTTAATGCACTTTCCTACATCCTAGAAAGTTAAAATTTGGTACACAGCTTAAATTTGTTGAACATTTTATTCTACAAAAATTTGGTGGATCTTTAAATATAGATCATACATTTTTTTCGAAATGGCCTGCAAATAATCCCCGTTCACTTCTCAAAAACGGCTGGTCCTAGAGTAATGGGGTTAGTCTTATTCTTTTTGTTGTCAAAAATCACGTATAAAATACGAATTTAATTGATATAATTGAGCACACGTAGTCTTTTATTTTCATATTTAACGATTTTTGCGGGCCATTTCGCAAATATAGCCCGATCCTTTTTCCCGAATCGTACTAGAATAACCTACAAATTTTGTTAAATTTGGTATATAAATCACTTGTAGGTTATTGAAATATTATACACCAAATTTTGTTAAATTTGTTCCATTAGTTTTTAGCTCTAGTGGATAAAGGCAATTTCTACCGGCCATTTCGCAAAGAAGGTAGATTCTTTTATTACGAATCGTACTATAATCTAATGAACACCAGGATTTCCCACAAGAAACATACCTACCAAATTTTATGAAATTCGGTCCATTAGTTTTTTAATTAGAGCGGATGTAATATTCTCACAGACACACAGAAACATACACAGATACACCCTTACACACACAGACGTCTTCCTAAAAATAGTTTTTTCGTGTTCTAGAAGTCCCAAAACGTGTAGATCCTTCGAAAATTCGAGTTCCGATCTTCGGCACGATTCCAATACTTTGAATACATACACACATACACACACATATATTATCTGTGTATTATCTGTGTATCTAAATTCCGTGCCTGTGCAATTACAATAGTTGTGATTTTAAATGATCCCTAAACTTTTATTATTTCTTCAACGAAGCCTAATTTTAACTTATGCAGAATGCAAATATCTCAAGCGATTGTAAGGTGAGTTACATAGGAATTGCTGAATTTTTTTCACACAAAATTATTTAGCTCTGGAGTCTGGAATACAAGTTCTATGAGTGAAATATTCATTGATTTTGCATAGAGAATCAGATGATTCATATTTCGATACAGTTTTAAATATTTAAGTATAATAAAGTACTGTAGTACTGTGATAATGTAAAAGATATCAGCACTGAATGTATCACATTTTAGAAATTTTTAAATGAAATTGCATTTCAGTTGGAAAGTGTTTCATAATCAATGCTTATGCATGATTGATATCTTTCTTGTTGTTCATACAGTAGTTTATGCATAGTTTTCGATTAAAATCTTTCAATTTTTATTTATTAATATATATATATATATATATATATATATATATATATATATATATATATATATATATATATATATATATATATATATATATATATATATATATAATATTTCAAAACAAGATTTTTCAGGGTGAATGAAAAGTTCACCGAGCTTTTCCAGGGTGCATGAAAATGGTCTTGGAGCTCATATAAGGCACACCGTTCATACAGCCGGGCAAATCTCACTGGTTTTGTTGTTATTTTACACGTTTAGTAGTCCATGTAGATGCTTCTACGACGAACGTGTCTACAGTATACGAGCAACTGAGCGAGTTTGAAAGAGGTTGCAATATGGACTTTACGCAAGCCGGTTGTTTCGGCTTGTATCGCAAGCCAGAGGGAAATTTACTATATATCAACATGTTACTTTTATGTTACTACTGCTCTGCAATAAAAAGTCCTTTTAGAAGATCTTAATCTGTTCATCTATTCGTTTTTTTTCGTCTTTTTTATTTTGTCTATAACAAAACATTTAAACGTTATATGGCCATGAAATTTGATGAACTGGTACTGCACGATCCGGAAAGATACTCCTCGGCGAGATTTATTTATAATTATAATTAGTTTCGTAGTTATTTTATGTTTTAGCACGATTTTGAGCTATTTTCACGCCAATTGATTCTTCAGCGACCGAATATATTATCTCAGAGTTTTCATCTTAACACCGAAAAATTCCCTTTCAAACAAACTTCGAACGGAATCCATACGATTAATAGAAGAATTTTCATGAAATTTTAAAATATATATACTTTTTGTGTATTGAAGACGTAATCTACCGAGATATCAGGCAACCAGGATATTCCGGGAGTTTCCATCTTAACACCATCGACGCAGTTGTTGTTGTTGTTACAAGCGGGAGTATTGTTAAAAGGTTCTTTAGCTATCGAGACTTCGCTGTGAGTTTTGGTTTGATTACGATCCAAGGTTTGCAACTTAAATCCCGGACAATGCCAAGAACATATTTTGGAACGTTCAGGCGTTGTCTGGGATTTGAGATACAAATCTATGATACTGGAACTAACAACGAATTCCGGAAAATAAAAACATTTTAAAAGTACGCTCACTTATAACAAAAATAAAATAAAATAACTGTTATGTGGTATCACACACGGCTGCGCCACGACCACTCATCTTAAATCCCGTATAATGCCGGCTACATTTTCTAGTTTACAATAAAATTTAATCATTTCTTTATGTCTTCATACTCATTCAGTGTGAGAAGTTTCAGAAGAGTAAAAACAAGAAAGATTAATCATGCATAAAGCATTGATTATGAAACACCTTCCAACTGAAATGCAATTTTATTCAAACATTTCTGAAATGCGATACATTCAGCAACGACATTTTTTAAATTATCACAGTACTACAACAATTTATTAAACTTAGAAATTTAAAACTTCATCAAAAAAGGCAATGCCATGAATCGTCTTCTTCTCTATGTAAAATCAATGAATATTTCATTCATATCACTTATATTCCAGACTCCAGAGCAAAATAATTTGGAGTTAAAAAAATTCAGCAGTTCTTATACCACTCATCTTACAATCGCTTGATTTATTTACATTCTGCAAATTAGGCTTCGTTGTAGAAATATTCAAAGTTTAGTGATCATTTAAAATCAAAAATATTGTAATTGCGTGGGCACAGAATTTAGATACGTAGATAATGTGAAAAAACAAAGCGGTTTTAGGACGGATGCAACGCTAAATATAAATATTAACTTTCTTTAAAAATCCCGATTATCACACAGCAAAAAAAAAAAAAAATAGATGCTATATTTTATATTGGAACGAGTCATGTGATCGCTTCATATAATATGGGTGTAATTATTATTTCAATTTTTATTTTAAAAACTACTTAACATATTTTGATGACATTTTTTTACATATTTTACGTGATAATTTGAATATTTCCAAAAATTTTCGAATCAATTTGTGAATTTTAACTCCGCTTAAAAAATGTTTGAAAAATTAGGTCCCATAAGTTTCAATGCATTTCATTTATTTCAAAAAAATCCTAAACTAATTGGGTGATATTATTCTTTTACATTCCCATATGTCCCACAGACCGTCTCAACAACATAATAAAATTTCATTTTGATAGTCATTTTTACAGCAATTATCATGCGAACGGACAGACAGAATGACAGAATGAACAAAGACATAAACACTTTACAACTATGTTGAAAAGTGTTAAAACACTTTTAAAAATGCGTCTTTTACCTTCAATAGAATGTATTTAACACAAATATTTTACAACAGCTATCAAAAATAACTTCTGATGATATTATCCCTTTTGTATTTAATTAGCGTTTGTAGAAATAAAATTGATGTTATGGATGCCGAATGCGCTTACTCTAATTCTAACAAAGATAATGAAAACGTTTATATCTTCTATTTCTTGGCACGCGTTTCTCTTGTGCCACCATTCAGTAAATCCTGGCGGATTCCTCAATTCTTTTTTTTTCTCCCCCGTATTTAAAAAAAAAAAAAAAAAAAAAAAAATTGTAGGCCAGATTTTTCTCGGAATATGTCATGTATCTGTCAGGTAAACGACTTTTTTAAGATTTATCTTTTAAAAAAAAGGACTCATCAATTTTGAGTTCTTTTTTTTTTTCGCCTGAAAATTTAGAGGTTTTGAGAGTTTTACCTGCGAGAGATGTTTATTTCAGAATTCTCATTTTTCATCCCGGCAAGCTTCTCGAGACGTTGTCTATTGTGGTCTAAACTTATTAATGAGCAGAAAGAATTTTACATCTAAAAATTATTTAAGGTGAGTGAAATATGAATGAAAATATGGCATAAAATAGTTTAGGATAACACATGACGTTCTCAACTAAATATGAATGAATTTTCCGCAATAAAAGATATTCACCTACTTATATGCCGATGAGGTAGATTCTGGAGTTAACTTATTTCTCTACATTAAAAAATAAAATTCTGCTATTTTTTACACTGCATTACGAAGCGAGGGTCTGAAAATGCAGGGGTCTAAAATTTTACATATAGACTAAAATGAATTCGTAGATATATAAGGCGGGCTTCGAATTTTGATTTAGGCTTTAGTTAATCAAATATTAATTAATTAAAGTTACACTACCCAACACAGAAAATACAATACCATGAAAGAGCGAATAGAGTGTGATGATAAAGGACACAGAGAGAGATTGCATATACAAATAAGTGATGTTAATTCCAGGAGGATAATGCACTACAGTAATGGCATAGACAGGGTGATCAGTAGGGAGTAGGACCACCTCTTGCGACGATTCAAGCAGCAAACCTTCGATGAACAGATGCAATGAGTGTGATGATAGTTTCCTGACGGATGGATGACCATATGCCTTCAACCATCCTTCACAGGTCGTCCTCTGTTTGAGACGCGGGCACGGCAGTCAAACGACGGCCAATCACGTCCCATACATGCTCGATGGGTGAGAGATCAGGAGACATCGGAGGCCAAGGAAGCATCTGGATATCTTGCAAGGCTTGTCTGCTGATGGTTGCTGTGTGCGATCGCGTGTTATCTTGCAGGTAGGACAGTGTCACCTCATCCACATATCGTCGTGCCGTTATTGTGCCTCTGATACGAACCAGAGGTGACCGGCTATCGAAGCCAAAGGCACTCCAAACCATGAAGTCGCGTTGTCGAACAGTATGACGTTCAACAGTCGCAGCAGGATTGGATCTGTTTCCACGTCGTCTCCAGACTCTCACACGGCGACTGTCATTCGACAAACAGAACCGAGACTCGCCGCTAAACACTGCCCTATCACATTCAGTCGTCTAAGAGGCTCGGCCTCGACACCATTGCAATCTCTTACGTCGGTGTCTTATCGCCAATGGCAGTCTTCGTAAAGGACGGTTTGAGTGCAAGCCGCTTTCGGCCAATCGTCAATAAACTGTTCTCGTTGATATTGGAGCATCCAATGTACCCTGCAAATTCTGCAGAATGTCGACAGTCGTCGTTTGTGAGGCTGCCACCGCATGCCTTCGAATGCGTCAATCAAGGCGTTCTAACGTACGCTTGGATGGACCTGTACCACTGCGACGATTCACATGACCTTCTTCAATCCATCTTCTCCAAATCCTTTGCACAGTGGACGCATCTACTCGTGTTACAGCGGGGATACGCCCATACGACCACACAGCCGTACGTAGACCTAAAATGAATCCCCAAGCACGATCGTCCAAATGCTGAAATGGATTTCGGCGGCGTCGTCCATACATCTCTTCAACAACACGTGTCTTTTGAAACTCAAAACAGCTCGGAAAACGAGTTTCCGTAGACGACAGACAGTAAAACTGTTGGCTCATCCACCTTTTCCATCCCTTTTATCCCGCGCTCTAATTCCGTGGCCTACTTACATTTCAGATCATTTGCAACCATCAGCTCGCTGCATTTGTCTCGCAATTTGCATAATTATACGGCCAAAGCTTCATGGTGTTCCATTTTCTATGTCCGGTAGTGTATCATTGCCAGTATAGGCAAATATTTAATGGGTCGAGCCGATTTTTAACTTGTCTGTGATTGGTTGCTAGCAGAAACGTCACAAAAATGACCGAGGGCAATGGTGCTGTTGTTTATTATTATAAACAGAGAGTTTCGCAACTATTGTTGTCATAAACAATTACATTTGAAGTGTTATTATTATGTCAGTTAGCGATTATATGTCATATTGTTGATTCTTATAAACAATTAAACAGTGTAATTACGGAAAGCAATTTTTCATGATCACGATTGTTAGAATTTTTAGCATGCTAACTGTCTGTTTAATTAAAATCATTCAATTTGTTTACGTTTTAAAACGAGTAAGTTGTACAATCAGTTAAATCTCGAAATGAATATTTATTTAATATGTAATATATTTGTATAAATACAGCATATAATTACATTTAAGAGTCAACCGATTTCGAAAGCAGAAAAATCATTTTTTTTCCCAAGACAAGCAAAAAGCGCAACCTCACTTATTCAAGTAAGTTCGGCATCTGCAGTAGAATAGTAACAAGTGGCTGAAGGTAAGTGAAAAGTTTCCACAGCCGCGAGGAGAATATACGAACGCAACGATATAGGAAAGATAAAACCACGGAGGCAGGAAAACGAGTAATATGATACTAAGAATGAACGGGAGAAACTATGGAGAACATAAATAATACTATATAATAAAGAATGAACGAAACGAAACCAAGGTGGTAAGGGAACGGATAGCATACCGAATAAAAAACAACTGAATAGTGGGTAAACCAACAAAAACGGAAACGGAAGAACCAGAGACGTTTAAACTAGCTGTAAAAATACAAACAATAAACAAATAGAAAATAACTCAAAACGACGGCAAAATAACTGGAAAAACAGAAATAAAAGTGAAAAACAAATATCAAGGAACCAACTGGATCTCTATTAGATAACTCTGACAAATAAAATTGGGGAAGAATAAGCATCTAAATTTCGACAAATAATCGAAAAAATTGAAGAACTAAAATCTAAATTTCGACAAATAATTAAAAAAAATGAAGGAAACAAAGGTTAGAGTTAAAAATTAAATTAAAAATATATAGTATTTACACATTTCCCTTACAAAAGCTTCACCTGCCAAAAAACCTTTCTTACAAACGGTCCACTAAAAAAAACTAAGCAAATCCTACATTACAGTTATCTAGATATACTTATCTGCCCTTCAAATGCAACCTTCATAAGTGAAGGTCAAGCAGAAAGCCCTCCTTGCTCGCCCTCTTATACAAATATTTATATTGACACACAATATTTTGATTGTCATTAAGCTCAACTTGCCTACTTCTATTTGAGTTCTATCTTTACAAAATCTTTACAAGGAAATGATTACGACATTGACGAAAGAAGAAACATACTTTACTAGAGATGTTAAGGCATGCGATAATGCGCATCACCACCAGCAATAAGGAGTTATATATTCAAAGACAAAGAAAATGAATTGTTGTCGCTTTCTCTAACCTTGATATGATGGCTGCAGGTCAAAAAAGGAAGTCTCTGGTTATAAAGATAATATCTATTTCTAATGACATTATTCATATCCTTTGTGGTAATTTCGAATACATAATTAACATATGTTTTTCAAGTGCTTTTTTATACAGGATAGTCTCATGTTAGACTTAACTCTCTGGAAATGAAAATCCCAATCATAAATTGAAAAGTCTTTGGAAAAATTGAAATTCGCTATTTTTCCGATCTTAGTGATGCAGAGAATTTAACCAGCAGGGTTAAGCTGCTTAGGCGCCATTGCAAAGAACGCATGTCCAACTAGGGGTATACACCATCTGTCTCCGCTGAGCCAGTCGACGCTATATCTATTAAGCTACTAAGACATTAGCATTGTCTTCCATATTGGAAGCAGACCCGATAGCATATTGATATATCTATTAAAGAAAACATTCACATTTTACATCAGTAGATAATTGTATATATATGGTATGAGACTATATTTTCCGGCCTTTTCGTATTAGACTATAATTTCCAGACTTTCGGTCCGATTGTTTTTCAGTTGTTTTATAACCGGGGATCGAACTCACAACTCTTGAATTTCTACCATGTACGCTACCACTCTTAAGCATGTAAAGTATTCGCTTGAATTACTTTGCAAACATCGTAGAAAATATAACGACCTCTGACCCAAATCGCCAGTTCAAATCTATATATACAATAATAAAGCTAATATAATGTATATCCCAGAGTTATCATTCTTGATATCAAATATTTATATAAGTTATTGGTATTATATTATACCAGTGATCAGTATTATACACTTCCATGAAAAGTTTTCTCTTCAATTACTTTGCAAACATCGTAGAAAATATAACGACCTTTGACCCAAATCGCCAGTTCAAATCTATATATACAATAATAAAGCTAATATAATGTATATCCCAGAGTTATCATTCTTGATATCAAATATTTATATAAGTTATTGGTATTATATTATACCAGTGATCAGTATTATACACTTCCATGAAAAGTTTTCTCTTCAATTACTTTGCAAACATCGTAGACAATATAACGATATTTGACCCAAATCGCCAGTTCAAATCTATATATACAATAATAAAGCTAATATAATGTATATCCCAGAGTTATCATTCTTGATATCAAATATTTATATAAGTTATTGGTATTATATTATACCAGTGATCAGTATTATACACTTCCATGAAAAGTTTTCTCTTCAATTACTTTGCAAACATCGTAGACAATATAACGATATTTGACCCAAATCGCCAGTTCAAATCTATATATACAATAATAAAGCTAATATAATGTATATCCCAGAGTTATCATTCTTGATATCAAATATTTATATAAGTTATTGGTATTATATTATACCAGTGATCAGTATTATACACTTCCATGAAAAGTTTTCTCTTCAATTACTTTGCAAACATCGTAGACAATATAACGATATTTGACCCAAATCGCCAGTTCAAATCTATATATACAATAATAAAGCTAATATAATGTATATCCCAGAGTTATCATTCTTGATATCAAATATTTATATAAGTTATTGGTATTATATTATACCAGTGATCAGTATTATACACTTCCATGAAAAGTTTTCTCTTCAATTACTTTGCAAACATCGTAGACAATATAACGATATTTGACCCAAATCGCCAGTTCAAATCTATATATACAATAATAAAGCTAATATAATGTATATCCCAGAGTTATCATTCTTGATATCAAATATTTATATAAGTTATTGGTATTATATTATACCAGTGATCAGTATTATACACTTCCATGAAAAGTTTTCTCTTCAATTACTTTGCAAACATCGTAGACAATATAACGATATTTGACCCAAATCGCCAGCTCAAATCTATATATGCAGTAATAGAGCTAATATAATGTGCATCTCAGTATTATACGCTTGCGTGCAAAACTTCAGGAACACTACCATTTTCCTCATTTATTTGCCTTATTTTCAGTATACAAATGCGGTGCAAAGCCTGGATTAATGTTCGAGATGATCATACAGCCAAAGGACCGCCTCCTCCTTTATTTAGGCTTTCACAGTTGCCTTTCTGTTTCATGGCACCCAATGCAGTGTCACCACAAAGATTTTTTTACTCCTCGTTTCTGTTCTTGTTATCATTTGGTTTTACTTTCCTTATATACGTAGTATAATATATAAGGAAAGTATTGTGACGGGGTTGAAAATTCGAATTCGAGTATACGACGGGAGGGCACGTGTCAAGCACTCCTGAACACGCATCGAACATTTTTGAGATGATGTGTGTGTGTGCGTATGTGTGTGTGTGTGTGTGTGTGTGTCAATGAGCCTGCTGAGACGACATCTTGCGAACGAATGGAGCGATTCGAATGAAATTCGGTACAAAAATTACAATCCATGAATACTGGAAGCCTATTGTTTTAAACGCAATCAAATGTTCAAAACCCCCAAAATTTTCGAATGAAATTTTGAAAGAATCATCAATAAATCAAAATTTTTAATAAAGTTACGCAAATAGACATTTCTTATGTAATTTTTCCTTAGAAAACGATTAACATAAACTTTAGAACGCTAGCATGAACTATTCTCGAGATATTGCACAATTTTCAAATAAATTTATCAAAAAATCACATAAATAAAAAAAACAGTAACATATTGTGAAATATGTTTACTTTTTATATGTAATATCATGCGATAAATTTGGTGACATCATTCTCGCGGATCTAACTCATTCCATACATGAGAAAAGATACTTTGGGTAACACTTTTGTATTTGAGCGCCAATAGTCATTTATCTGCTATAAGAATAACTTATTTCTCAGTCCATAATGCTTGGCGAGATTTTGACGACGAATTTGGAGGAATGTCGCCAACTTGGCGACTTTTTTAAATGTCACCAAATTGATAAAAATGACGCTAAATCAATGAAAATGCCGACTAATTGATGAAAATTCAATATCTTGGAAAGAATATAAGTATCTACTATAAGAATAACCTATTTTTCCGTCCGTAACGTTTGGAAAATTTTTGGTGACGAATTTATCAGAATATCTCCAACTTGCTGACTTTTTAAAATTTGCCAAATTGACGAAAATGTCACCCAATTGATAGAAATTCGCCAAATAGATGAAACCGACGCTATATCAATGAAATGACGACTCATTGATGAAAGTTCAATATCTTGGAAAGAACATAAGAGTAGACTATAATAATAATCAATTTATCCGTCCGTCCGTAACGTTTGGCGAGAAATTTAATAGGACGTCGACAACCTGGCGACTATTTTAAATGTTGTCAAAGTGACAAAAATGTCGCCAAATTGATAAAAATGACACCAAATGGGAAGTAATGTTTCGCAAATTCGGATTTCAGTTATAAGACGGGCATACCTTCTAGTATATAAGAAATGCTCTTCTCTCCCTTTGTCTGTAATACTTGGTAATGCATTTTAGCGAACTTTGGCGAATAATCTAGCAAGATACCGCCAACTTAGAGATATTTCGTCCCAGAATGACAAAAATATCGTCAAAATTGCAAAAATGACGCTAAATTAATGAAAATGACGTCTAATTGATGAATTAATTACTAAAATATTTTAATATATGGACTATATCGCTTATTGAGAATGCTATCAATATTGATAATTGTTTATTTAGAGTGGCGCGAAATATAAGTTAATTGGGTACTTTGAAATAGTACATATTGTCATCCGGAAAATTGCCAAATGTACAATTCAACGATTAAAACACAGTACCGTGGATCTTATACATTATTTTTTGACTGTAAAAAGAGCAAATGCATTGTATTATATAAGGAAAGTCATGTGCTGTCCACATCAGTTTTTTTACTCATTGGGTTCGATAACTCCCGACGTGCCTTTGTATCATTTTTCCGCATCGTCACTTCACTGCAAAGTAGCAGCTCTCTTCAAACTTTACCGTTCCTTAAGTTTTGCACGTCGGTGTATTTATATCATTTGTATTTATATCAATTATCAGCATTTTATCAGTATCCAATGCAAACTTTATCGAACAGAGTTGTCATTCTTTGCATCCAATATTATCGGTTTGCGGTATTTTTAAAGTACCGTCTTAAATTCATTGATAATAATTTCCATGTTGTAAATGCTTAGAGTCGACCCCTTTCTGACGGTGAATAAATGAATGAATGAATTAATTAATTAATGCCTTAATATTTTTTTTGCATTAAAGATCTACTCTTAATAATTTTGTCACGGGTAACCATGATGCTTTAGTTCAATCAAATCTCATTTTCCGCAATATGACCTATTTTCCGTTTATATAGAGGTATAATAGTATTTTGAATGTATATCTGAACATTCTTTTTTCATCATTTCTATAAAACATACAATGCTTACAACATATATCACATTTAACAGACGCGCTATAAATCTTTACATATTAAAAGTAGTAAAAGCGTTCAAACCATCGTTTACAATCGGTCTGGGCTCTTTCAGGAAGTATCTCTTTGTCTGCACAGACGAGCCAAATTGACTTAAATCTATGAATCTTTTTCTAGGTCATTTTCTAACCTTTAACACTGCACACATGCAAATAATAGTTTGAAACATTTCTTAATTGATAAATTTCGTTCTACAATTCAAGGCTTTTGCTCAGATTTTAAAGTTCTTTCAATCAATCCTTTCCTTTTCGTTCCTCAGACTCTTGTCTGTATTGACTGGGTCAAGGACATCTAACTAAACATGTATTTATTTTTAGAAATTTAAAATTGGAAAGAAGGGATGTTTCATTTTTTAAACGCGTATGATATCAAATTAGCAGTGTGTAGTGTCCATCTTTTGTATGAGATTTTTTTCCGCTCTATAGTCTTCATTTTCCTTAACTTTTGTGGGTATAAATGGAGAATGCATCCATTCTTCTACTTTTTGTGGCTTTCTTTTAGAAACTTAAGATTTAGGATCTATCTTAAATTTTAAAATGGATTATAGAGGAATTTCATTGATATCCAACTGAAGTCCACTATTTGGAAATTTTGCTGTCTCCCTTTCAGAAGAAGAACATTTTGAGCTCATATAAGATGTTTTCCTGGGGTCCTTTTTACCTGGTTTTGTCTGACCCGATTGGATATTTTTTCAAAGCACGCTACGTGTTACTGTTATTGTTTGACCTTGAGTGTTATTGTTTTGGTTTAATTTTCACCGAAAACAGACATTAATTGTGGAAAAAATATCAACGTGTTCAATATTTGTCACACATCTTTTAATAAAATACATTCGTAAATCAAAATGATGTAGAACTTACCACAAAACTAATTTTAACAAAAATAATTTTAAACAAAAACACAGGTGCACACTTGATTTTATCAATTACGGACTAGAACGCTAAAAGAAGACAGCTAGCGCTTTCTACTTAGTATGTTTTGATTACAGGTGATTTGAATGTGTTGTATTTATGTTACATGCGTGAGGACATAATTACAGGTCGTGTCCATATCGTCCGACCGGCGGTCGATCTCACATTCCGAGGCTTGAGATCCAATAAATCAATGGTCAATATCTTAACCACACGTCCATGGATTAGTTTGCATATCAAAATATTGTGCACAGAAACTTTCATTTAAAATATTCTGCAATGAAACTGAGCAGAAACTTGAGACATGAAAGATGTACGAATCACTCATATTTCCTGACCTACCACGAATTTATAGCTGGAAAACATCTATCTTGCGCACCGTCCTTACATAAAGCTTTACTCATCTGTTTGACAAAAGCTTTCTTTTGACCTGTTGTAATAATCCTAGAAACATTCCCCTTCATGAATATATTTTCACTTACCTTTATCGTGCACTGTTCCCAATAAATATTCGTTCAAAATCTTACTTTTACCTGGCGATTAATTCTTAACTCCACAGCGGTCAAGACACTATCCGAATGCCTAACTAACATTTTAATGTGTCATTCCTTAAAAATTATTAAATGCAAGTATTTCTATTATTTTGGATTGCAGTATTTTTCGTAAATCTACATTCTTATACTTTTCTGCGTCAAGAAAATTGTTTCAATGTCTTAAGTTTTTCACAATTATTACTTAAAAATTGCATTTATTCTGTTATAATTGTATTTATAATATGTTAAAAGTTTTAATATATGAACATTTTATTTCATTTTATGTGTAACAGCATAGGCTATATGTCTGATTGTATAATACTTCGTTCCTCTGCATTCTGATAATGGTTCGCTCGAGAGCGGTAAAGGCTAAAATGTAAATATAATACGTCTGTTGTGCTGTAAATGAAGTTCATAATGCTTTTAAATTTGACTTTTAATTATTTTACCTGAATATATAGAGTGTCCCAAAAAGATTGAAACGCGCTTTAATTCTTTACATATATGCGGAGTTTTTTTTTTAATGATCTTGTTGCATTAAAAATAAAAATTTTCTGATTGACCAAATTTGTCTAAGAGGGTCGTATAAAAATTTAAAAAGTGTAACTTTTTGAAAATTAATGGGAAGATTATTTCATTAACGTAGTCTTATTTCCTACCTTACTTTCAACATTTTTGCAATTTACATTGCTCACTTATCTCCAACAAGTAAAGAATTAAAGCCCGTTTCAATCTTTTTGGGACACCCTGTATATGTCACCTTAAGATCTCTATTAAAGCATATTTAACTATAAAACATAAAATGTGCATTAAAAGTTTACAGACCATTTTCATTTTGTACATTAAGTAATAATTTTCGTAAATAAATAACATATTAATAATAAATAAACATCAATCATTAATAACAAATAAACATAAATTTTTTTTAAACAGCTAATCAAAGCGTGTGCACTTGCATGCACTGTGATTTAAACGCGATCCTGTATATTAAATAAGTTTCTGCGATTTAAAAGTCCTACTTTGATTTCATTGTTTTCCTGTATTCTAATTTGTTAAATTCAATATTCAAATTCTAAAAACTTATATGCTCTTTTGTATTAGAATTCTCAAATACTGAAATTAATTTTTAATATGTCCAATTTCACAATTATTTGTTAAATTAAGTTTTAATTTGAAATCTTTCACAGCTGGCTTACATATGCGCGAGTTCATTCTAATCCCGACTTTTTGCAAGCATTGAGAAAGCTCATCAGTTGAATAAGTATCACAAAATCGGGATAACAATGTGAGCGGGGCCTGGTTAACGCACGGGTCGCCGAGGCCACGGCCTGGGCCCCAAAATTTTAGGGGCCATTAAATTTTGCATGTGATAAATTTTAAGCAAAAGTAACTTTTACTTTTTAAGAAAAAAATAATATTCATGGATTAAATATTCGTAAAATTAAAATATAAAACTAAAATTACGAAAATAATTCATTGAAAAAAAAAATCTTTCAGAATGTTCACTTTGCCTCCCCACAAATGTCAATATTTTTAAATATTATACAATATTTAATTCTTAATATATTGCTTTGAAGTAATAAGTGTGAAAGTCTATATGTAGAAAAGAGCCTTGAGCGCTGCGGTCGCTGGCCTCCAAATTCGGTATATGATGGCGTCTTGTGTGCAGTGAGTGTATGGGGGCCCCGAAATACTACCAGTCCCTGGATCCCCCTCTTTGGCTTAATCGGGCCCTAAATGTGAGTAAATGATTTCTGTTGTAAATCAGACTATATTCACCGATCAACATAATCAGTAAATAAGTTGGCTAATTCCATGCCAGATTTCGAACAATTTGCTACTGAACACGCAACAAACGTGTGGACGGCATTTAAATTACGATCACGTTAAATCGTTAAACACCGTATAATTTCCTTAAACTTATTGAACCCCAATACGAAAACGTGACACGAACCATTCATCTGTAGCATCACGCTGCAAATTGTAATTGATTTAATGAAGTTATACACCAGAAAAAATTCGCAATTCATCTGCCACCTGTTTCTCGGCAACTGTGAGGAATACCAATTGTGTTTGTTGAGAGAACTCGTGGATGCTGTGATGAACAGGTTTCAAAAAATTTAACGCCTCCGTTCTTAGCAGTAATTTCAAAGCCATGGCCGAAGTGCGGCGGAATTCCAGTGTGTGCTGTGTAAGTGGTGAAGAATGGGCACCTTTGAACAAAAAGAAATGAACAAGATTCGTGGAGACAGGAAAATGTTACATAATTTGAATGTTATTGAATAGTAATTAAGCTTCTTTTGAATGGCTCTTTGTACAGAGCTTGATGAAGAAGTTGATTGTAACTGGCAAGTTTTCTATACTTTTTATCTTTAAAAAAACGCTGAATGAAGTTATAGATTTAAGTGCCTCGAATATAAAAAATTCAGAAAACTGGTCTGAAAAACTTCATTTGTTTATAAGTTTTGAAAGAACTAAGATACAACATCCCTAGGTACGGCCTTCAGCACCCCACGCAAAGTAAGGACGCGTGTACACGTTTGGTCTATCTATAGTAAAGTGACCGTGCTCGATCGAATAAACGTGCTTTCAGCGCCCCCTAGCGGAGAATTTAAAAAGTATAGACGACAAACTCGGCAACAAAGCGAGATAGAAGAAAGATGTCAATTGCAAAGTTGTAGAGGACTATGCAATTAGTAAGAATGGACATAAAGAACGCAAGAAATGCGTATATAGAAAGCAACCTGTCAAAAATGTATGTCATCAAAGCCCCTAACATGCTAACACGTGAAATACTAGTCAAAGTACACGGAAATATGCTTTCTGGAATTTAAATGAGCACTGTCTCTGACGGAGTTCATTTTAAATAGGCTCTACACTAAATGTTTGTAGTATATAATATAAAGAAACTTAAATTCACAATCATGTACAAATTCCTATAGTATACTAAATGACATTGTTAATCAGAAGATAAAATATTAATTTTAATGCTCCTACAAAGAAGTTTAAAAATAAATGTTCTCACTATACAAAATTATCTTCACGAGCAGATCTGAAGGATAAAACATCCTGGCTCCTTTTGTAAGCAAATTTACAAAAAAAATATGAAATTGAATCAATATATGCAAAACAAAAGCGTTAAAATTGTATGGGACCCTTACTACTTATATACGTGAATGTTAGAAGATATAACCTGTATTATTAGATTACATGTATAAATTGAAAATATCAATAAAGCCGTAATCTTTAAACCTGAAGGCAGTAATTGAGTCCAATATATGCCAAAATGAAAGCGCTAAAATTATATGGGAAGATATATACCCGCACTACTTATATTGTCGCAGATTAGAAAATATGCCCGTGTGTTAGTAGAAGATTACCCGTACAATATTAGTCTCAAAAATTTTAAATAAAACAGATAACGCTAAAATAAAACAGATGACATCATAAATTGAAAATATCCATAATCCCCGTAATCTTTATACCAAAAAGCCGTAATTAATTCCAATATATGCCAATATATATATCAAAATATATGTCAATATACCTGTACTACGTATATTCTCGTAGATTAGAAGATATACCCGTGCATTTGTAGAAGATTACTCGTACAATATACAATATATGAGTTTCTACAGTTTTTGCCATAATAAAACAATGGCATAATAACATGAAAATATCAATAATCCCTGAATCAATAATCCCTGAATCAATAATCCCCGAAAATATCAATAATAATAATGTTTAAACCTGAAGACCGTAATTGATATTATCCTGTCAAAAATTCAATGTCAATGAAATTTATTTCATATACGTATCTTTAGTATTCAAATCGGAAAAGATTTAATGAAAATCTTATGCCGCATAAACACATTGGATTTAAATCCGTTGCTAAGTGACATGATATCATCTGCTTCAGATAAATTGGTGGAAAAAATATCGTCTGAATAATACTATCTCTATGGAGTTTGGCGATTTTTTCGTCAATTTAGCGACATTCTAAAAAATCGCCGAGTGGGACTGTAGAACTGAGAGTCCCACTTGGCTACAAATTGACGAAACATCATCACAATACTATCCCCTAACAAAACACAATTAATTTCATTTATTAAGCTCAATTTTATCAATTTCAAAATATTTTTATGGATTTATAAACATTTTCATCAATTTGGTGACATTTTAAAAATTCGCTAATTGTGTTACTAAGTAGGACGTTTGGACTGACAGACAAATGCTACCGAAACATCATTTCAGTACTCTTTTCTAAAAAACCAAAATTAATTTCATTGTTTTAGCGTCGTTTTTATCAATTTAGAGAAATTTCGTCAATTTGTCAACGTTTAAGGAAAGTTGCCGAGTTAGCGATATCCCGCGAAATTCGTAGATCTCAATTTGCAGATCTGAAGCATAAAATATCCCGATCCCGTTTGTATATACTAAATAAAAACACTAAAATTGTATTAGAAGATGTACCCGTTCTACTCTGATTCTGTTTCAACAATCGGCTAAATGAGTTTATAGGCTAAACGTAATATACGTATAAATTTGAAAACTCTTTTCCAAAATAAATGAAAGTGACGTACGCAGTCCGTAATTAATATAATTAAAAGAAAAATCAAACCGTTCATTTATAAGATATATTTTATATCCATTTATTTATTATTCAAATAGAAAAAATATTAAAAATTAACAAACATATTTAATTTAATTGCGTTGCTGAGCAACATGATATAAGATAGAATCTTCCTCATAAAATGTTGATAATTAAATAACCATTTTGATTTCTTAATACTTTTCATTGTTGACTAAAAGCGTGTGAAAAATAAACAATAGTGATAGATATTCCATTTAAATTCATGTTTCAAACATTCATGTTTTCAAACAATTCGTGTTTTCAAAAAGTAACTGATTAGGACAATAAACTCCCACCAAACGCAGAGATATATTTTTAATTCACTTCCATGTTTTAAACCAGCGATTTCCAACCATTTTCGTTTGAAGGAACCAGGGAGTTAGAGAGTAGATCTGCTATGAAAAGTTTCGTTTTCCTTTAATATCTCGATAACCCCTGGTCTTAAAAACTCGGAACATGGACTAAATTTGAAGTGGGGCTATCTCAAGGCTACGCATAAAATTTCATCAAATGCGATTCAGCGGTTAGTTCTCCCGTGATGATGAGACAAACAGACAGACAGATTTTCAATTTTATTTATACAGATTACTACTATTTAGCAATGATCTATAACTTTGTAATTAACTTTATTTCGTCCACCTTGCTTTTTTCTGAATTTGTTATCCTAACTTGTCTCCGTTTGGGCACTGCAACCACCTTTAACCGTTAGTACATGGTTACTATACTATAAAGAGACCTAACGGTGAGGGATGGCCCAGTAGTTAAGGCACGGGGATTGCACTCGAAGGACCCGAGTTAGATTCCCGGCTGTGCCAAAACTATCCCCGTGTTAACGCGGAGTACTGGGACGTTAAATCTATGGGTCCGAAAATCCTTCCGAGAGGTTAGTGATAGGTACAGTCCCTGTGAATGCCTCACCTATTGGGATCTGGTTTAAATTGGGTTATTTTTTAACAAATTTTTTAGGTAAATTTTTAGCTCATTTGAGACATTTTTGCAATTGGAAGTATCTACGAATTTGGAATATTGTGTAACTAAAGGTCGTTAAAGAACTTTCCAAGACACCATATACAACTTTTTAGACTTAAATATAGATATACAAAATAATAATCTGGCTATACACTTATATGATAAAATAATTTATTTTAATTTTAATACTTCAAAAATAAACAACATTTTAAATCTTGCTTGCATATACCAGTTTTTAGAAATATTATATTAAACCAGGTTCTTAGAATAAATAAACTGTACGATCACAATTATAAATTAGCAAATTTTAGAGAATTATTAAATACTGCAACTAATAATGTATATCCTCCCAAATTCGTCATTAATATTATTAACTCAGTGTATCAACCACCATATCATCCAAAACAATATTCCCAATTATGGTGGCTACTAATTATTTTATTTATTATAATAAAACACCACTAATTATTATTATTAATTATATGTATATATATAAATGAAAAATAATAAAATAACAATAAAAATTGAAAAATAAAATATAGAAAATACGGTTCATAAATATTTAATATTTTGAAAATTATTTTCGATACAAATATGTAACTTTAGCCAGTTTGTAGCAACAACCTGAAGCCTGTCTTTATGATGTTAGTGGCATATTATTTTATTCATTTCTTCTGTTCCTCCTATTTATCATAGTGAGAATTTTCTTCTATGATTCCTGTTCATTCTATTTACCCTATCTTAATTATGGCTGTTTGTTCCACACTTACTCCCTGAGTTGAATTTCAGTGGAAGTCCCTTCACCTCTTAGTCCCTCTCTTAGTCCATGGTTATTTTCCTCTCTTTCACCTGGACACAACTCAACTCTCTGTCATTCAATCTCAACTGCTCACTTGCTAAACACGTGGCTTTGGGATCCTGCACTGTGTTAATGTTAATACTTGATTTCTTAATAATTTTTCAATTTTTATCCTCTATTTATGCTTGTAGTATGAGCTTTGGCATTTATAGTAATTAACTATTGTTATATCCGAAACAAGCATTTGTTTGGGTTAATTTAGGTTGGATTCTCAGACCTGAAGAAGAATCTAATCTGAACAAACCGCCAACCTAAGCCTAGTGCTGTTCATTTCTTTTTTTCGGAATAGTGGCCGTGTTTTAACTGCTTTTTGGTTAATTTTTTTTTGCCATTAATTACTTGGTACTAGTTATTAATCCATTTTTCAAATATATATATATATATATATATATGTGTGTGTGTGTGTGTGTATGCGTGCGTGCGCGTGTGCGTATGTGTGCGTGCGCGCGCGCGCGTGTGTGTGTGTGTGTGTGTGTGTGTGGCCTCATGATTCATGGTATTTCTTAATAACTTTTCAAATATTTTCTTCTGTTAATGCTTGTAGTCTGTGCTATGTTATTTATAGAAACTTACTATTGCCATATTTGAAACAAGCATTTGTTTGGGTTAATTAGGGTTAGATACTCAGACCTGATGAAGAGTTTAGTCTAATTAACTTCCAAATTTAGCCAGTGCTATTCATTTCTTTTTTCGGCATGGTAGCCGTGGTTTAACTGTTTTGGTGATTTTATTGTTTTAATGTTCCGTAATTAATTGGACTTGATTATTGTTCCATTTTTCTTGCAAATTTTCAATTCGGTTTATAGATAAAAAGCAATTCTTGAATCTCACAATTAAGAAACGAGATCCTGTTACACTGAAATCATTAAACTGGATTTATCGAAATTTAATCTAAACCGAGCATATAAAATTGCTTTCTAAATTTATAACCCACCAAAACTTCCATGGAAACAAAATATGCTTACGAATCCAATTCGAAATAAAAATAGAAGTCAAGCGTCATCCTTTATAAAATAAGGAACAGATTTCCAGGAGATAGTCATATGAAATGTTGATTTCGGGAAATCATCGACTGGGAGAAAATATTTCAAATCACCTGACTACGGGAAACTATTTTTGAAAAGGTTTCGTAAATGTTCGATTAAGTGCCTAATAACAACTTATAAAGTTCTTTATCTGGAAGATGTTCGTAGATCATATTTTATATCTTATTTATATATCATTTAAAAGGAAGCATTGCTTCATTTTATGTATGAAATAGTCTCATATTTCTAACAGCAAAGAGATTTTCAAAGAAATATTTTATTGGGTAAATTTCGCAGAAATTGTGTGTTCTTTCAAACTAAAACTTTGTATTATTTCAACGTTAACAAACTATTATTAATAAATGAAATTAAAACCAATTAACGCTTATAAATATACGCATATGATCGAAGACCGAAATGACATTAGTCCTAATGAAATCTTACTTATTTACGTAGCTGCTATATTATCAATCAGAATTATAACTAACTAGTATTTAAGTCTGTCAAAGATAGGAAAACTAACACTATAAAAAAATCTGATGTGAGCTGCACATGATTTTCTCTATAAAATGTACTTTGTTTCTTTCAATGTGAAATAATGATAAGCAAGATCCAATGCACAAAATTTTAACGTTGAGAAATACACTGACATTTGGCTGGCAATTCTGGATGCCAAGCTGTAAACTTATTTTGAAGCACCAAATGAACTTATAATTTCGCGCAAATATAACATGACAATTGGAAATATGGCTAACATCTGCTATGCAATATACTCCATTATATTAAAATATTTTTATTATAATTTCATCAATTTGGCGTCATTTTCGTAACATTAGAGTCATTTCTGCCAAACTGGAGACATTTTTATCAATTTGATACCACATTAGAAAGTCGTCGAGTTGGCGATATTTCGCCAAATATTACATATTTGATTGTACTTACTATTGTTCATTTTTATTCATTTTTACTTTCCCAATATTCATAGTATTATGTATAGGGAAAGTATAGTGACAGGGTCGAAAATTCGAATTCGATTTTTCAACGGAAGAACACGCTTCAAACATCGGTATATGTGAGGTTCAAACATGTGTATGTGAGTGTGTTCGTAAGTCTGTGGAAACGATATCTCACGAACGAATGAAGCGTTTTGAACAAAATTTAATAAAAAAAATTACAATCGGTAAATACTGGTAGCCTATTGATTTTAAACGCAAGAGAATGCTCCTGAAAAAAGCCCACATTTTCAAATGAAATTTTGAAAAAAATCGTCGAAAAGCCAGAACCTTCAATAATGTTACAAAATAGTCATTTCTTATGCAATTTTTCATTAGAAAACGATTGAGATAAATTCTAGAACGCTAACATAAACCATTCTTGAGATATTGCATCTTTTTAAATAATTTTATAAAAAAAAATCACATAAAATTAAAAAAAGTATTAACTATTATGAAATATTTTCACTTTTCATTCGTAATGTTATGCAATAAATCTATTAACATCATTCTCTGGAATCTAGTTCTTTCCATTCACGAGAGAACATACTTTGCTGTTGTTGTTGTTAAGGCTCAGACCGTCCGACCTACCAGAAAGGTGTAAGGCAACTGTTTGGACGACCAGGAAGAGCCACCCAATTTAGACTGGAACCCAGTAGGGGAGGCATCCACAATGACCGTACCCTCCTTCCCCAACCACCAACATTTCGGAAGGACTTACGGACCCACATGTTTAACGTGATCGTACTCCGCGTGAACACAGCGGCAGTTTCAGCAGCAGCGGGAATCGAACCCGGACCTACGGAGTGCAACTCCCGCGCGCAAACCACTGAGCTACCGGGCCTTTAGAAGGTACTTTGTTGTTGTTGAGACCCAGACCGTCCGACCTACCAGAACGGTGTAAGGTAACTGTTTGGACGGCCGGGAAGTGCCACCCAATTTAGACCGAAACCCAGTGGGGGAGGCATCCACAGGGACTGTACCCTCCTTCCCCTACCACCAACCTCTCGAAAGGCCTTACGGACCCACATGTTTAACGTGATCGTACTCCGCGTGAACACGGCGGCAGTTTCGGCAGTGGCGGGAATCGAACCCGGACCTACCGAGTGCAATTCACGCGCGCTAACCACTGGGCTACCACGGGCAAAAAAATGTACGTTGTTGTTGTTGAGACCCAGACCGTCCGACCTACCAGAAAGGTGTAAGGTAACTGCTTGGATGGCCGGGAAGTGCCACCCAATTTAGACCGGAACCCAGTGGGGAAGGCATCCACAGGGACCGTACCCTCCTTCCCCTACCACCAACCTCTCGGAAGGACTTACGGACCCACATGTTTAACGTGATCGTACTCCGCATGAACACGGCGGCAGTTGTGGCAGCGTGCATATCCAGCGCGCAAACCACCGGGCTACCGTGTCCGAAATCTGCCAACAGCACGCGGTGTTCCCAGGTGGTCACCCACCCAAGTACTAACCGCGCCCGATGCTGCTTGACTTCGGTGATCTAACAAGAACCGGTGTTTTCAGCACGGTAGGACCGTTGGCATAAGAAGGTACTTTGTGTAATAGTTTCTTATTTTGACGAGTAATCTTGATTTCATTCGCCAACAGTCATTTATATATAAGAAATGCTTTTCTCTCCGTTTGTCTGCAACGCTTGGGGATAAATTTGCGAACGAACTTGGGACTGATTTAGCGAAATATCACCAATCTTTCGATATTTTGCCTCAGATATCGTTAAAATTGCATAAATGAACTAAGTTAACGAAAATGAAACTAAATTGAAGAATTAATTATTAAAATATGTTAATATATATACTATATTGCTTATTGTGGATGCTATCAATATTGCTAATTGTCAATTTTGATTTGCTTGAAATATAAATTAATCGGGTACTTCGAAATAGTGTTCAGCAGGCTCTATACCTTATTCCTGCGCATGTAAGGGTTGTTTATTGTATCATTCCTAAATACGGTAGTAAATTACCTATAACCATATTGAGTTATATAAATGGTACCTTCTGTAACCAATTTAATTTCAATTTGTATTAGACAATGCTTTGCAATTTTGTAATTGACATTTTTCGTTTATCTCGCTTTATTGCAGAGTTTCTGTTCCTAACTTCTTCAATTCTTCGCTAAGGGCTTTCAATCAATCTTATTCTCATGGCGCTTTGTCGCTTTACTGGATAGACCTAACGTGTACACTCAGGCACCTTTATAGTGCCACTTCCATGATAAGAGCTTGCAATTACTTCCCAATAGCTCAAAGATAGAGCATTGACTGGCCTGTTCGAACTTCCGTGGTTCAAATCCCAGTTGGGACAGCAAGGTTTTTTTACAATGGCACCAGAACAAATCAACCCTGTAGGTTAATGCAAATATGTCAGAGGTCTGAAAGTGACCTTGGTAAGACTAGTACGGATTCAGCGGACTCTAGGATATTGAGCGCCGATTTCAAATCGAGAGAATAACGACCACGTAGGAAGCTAACCTGGAGGATAAAAATAGCATGAGGAGGCTAACCTGAGGTAAAAGTAGCAAGAGGTGGTCAGTCAGATGATCACTTGCACGCCAATCTGACATTAGAGAGTGGAGATTGCAAAGTCCACTTCGATGATAAAAACTTACAATTCCGTCCCAGTAGCTCAACAGTAAAACGCCAGCTGGCCTGTTCGAAGATCTGCGGTCGATTCTTGGTTGATGCAGCAAGTTTCTTTACAATGGCGCCCAAACAGGGACATACTTCACCATGAAACCTAATCAGGGTAGAATAAAGATCAACGTCATCTGAGATACAAGCACATACTTTTCACCTTTCATTCCTGAGTTACTGACGTGCTTTAGAGGATACTTTAGCTAACCGCTTGTTTGATTTTCCGCATGTTAGCCTACATAAAATACCTCCTAACCTCTAATTCATTTAGTTCTTAAATCTTTTCCCCTCTGTTTTCTGCAGAGCATAGATGCTGAGAATGGGGAGATTTGTGCTTTTTTAAAAATTCGATAAAATAAAGTATCGACAAATTAAAGTATTTTCCATGTTTTTGTAAAATAGACGTGTTACTTTTCAATAAATATAAAAAATACTTTTATTTTACAATTTTTTTTTAAAAACGCATAAACAAAGAAAAATCCTAAAATATAAACGAGCTACAGGTTAGGGACTATTTTCTATAGGTTAACATGGGGAAAATGGTACGGGCGGCTGGAGGGTAAAATATCCTTTTAAGGACTTTCCTAGGATTCTTGCAGTTTGCAATACCTTAAAAACTGGGAACTTTTTCCCTTTCTTTTAGTATTGCTGTAATATAAGGCAAGGGCACCAAGTATGTATATTTGGAAAAAATAAATAAATAATCACATCAATTTTCGGCAAAAATTATGTTTTTCTGACATGTTTCTATTAAATATGACCTTTATACCTTGTAAATAATTAACAAACTTTAATTAATATTTTGTTAATAATTGTGGGTGATATAGAAATTGGGCTGTTCTATTTAATTTCGGCAATGTCAAAACTTTAACAATAGCCCTGATTCTTAACAGGGAAAGAAAATGTTTTTTGCCAATCAGTCCAATTTGCCAACCTGTCCTCGAATGTCAACACAGCAAACTGTAATTTTCATAAAAATAAAACGTCTCCATATTGTATGACTCTGGCGTTGAGAAACAAGTTTCTTAGAAAGGTTTTAACGTGCTATACATTTCTCCACATATCCTTTCTTTCTATTATTATATTCTCAAAGTATGTTATAAAAGTATAAGAAAATGACACACATAATAACAAAAACAATGCAGGTCAAGGTAAATTACTAAGATCAAAGCACTGAGCTTTTATTGATAAAACTTTTGATTAAATTCCGAAAAAAATATAATTTCACTTTTAATACAATCTTTGAAAGCTGTTTCTCCAGCGACAGATATATGCGACCATAGAGGTGTGGTGCAATTAGACTTACAGGTTGTAATTCAAAGTCTTGTAACGTGTAATTAGATTGCATATCTAAGTAGAACAACGGCACTCACGCACAATCACGAAGCCTTGAAACTTACAAAGATAATAAATTTAGAGACGATAGGTGATATTGAATCCGTAATGTTCATATTAACTGACAGTTCTTTCTGCAATGGTCATAATGATGCTCCGAGATCTCATACAGACACCCAAAGCAATGAGATTCTTGCGCTATGATTCAAGTTAATTAGATTCTCTAAGATAATGAACGATAAATATCGTCAGCTAGTTGTAAAAAAATTGGTTGGGGCAACAGTTTTGCTCTGTCATTGAAAAAAATACACATAATTATTGTTTACGATTGATTCTCTCAAGGAACAGAGAAAATATTTCAATACCTAATTTCTTTTCTTTTCCTAAACACAATGGCTGTTTTTGTAATAAGCAGTGGCGCCACTGTAACTAAATGGAAATTGTTCTTATCAAATTTGAGAATTAAAAGTCACGGAATTATGCAGCAGAATTTTGACGAAAATGAATTTCTGTCCTAGAAGAATATTGATGGCTGCAATAGAAGCAATTCGATATACGGCGCAACATATTGAAAATCATCTTTAGTACCGGTATTACACTTCAAATTACACTTCGTGTCGATATCACAGATCGAAGAACGAACTTTTCGACGAGCTTTAAAACGAATCCGTAGAACAATTATTTCATGCTTATTTTTTTTTATGAAGTTTCAAATTTATATAGTTGTATCGTAAAATTGAAAATTCGCAAAATTCCAATTTTTGTCATAAATATAGAGCGTCTAAAAAAAAAAAAAAAAGATTTTCAAGTGATTTCAAGTTGTTAAATTATAATTAAATTTGTAATGGAATTTCTCATAAAATATGTCATTGCAAACTAGCGGAAGCCTATTTTTCGACATTTCATTTTCGACCTTGAAAGGGGATTTTCGCTTCGTTCATGTCTCCGAATTTTTGATATCACAACTTCTGAGAAGGATGCGTCCGTTGCTGTGGATTTCATCAAAACGCTACATTCTCGAAAATCGTAACGTCAGAACATTGTTTCATTTTTTGTTTAAAACGTGATTATTAAGCGTTCTTTGCTTTTCGAGAATTCGCTACGAATTCCGCTTGTTTGCATCTTAATCTCTCGGGTTAAAGAAAACGAATACGTTTGTGAAATTATGATTGAAAATTATTTTTTTATTTGTGTTTGAAATGTAGAATACTATTTTTTATTTTGTTTTCTCAGTGTGAGGTGGTCCGAAAGCGACATAATATTAATAACAATACTAATTGCGATATCTGAAATTGAAAAAAAGATTTTAATTTATCTGATTAGTACTTAAAATGGAAGTACTATCTTGAACAGTAGTATTAAAAGGCGAAGGTGAGTTTAGGCTCTTGTTTAAGGCGTAGTACGCATGTGTAGCGGGAACTAGGGCAACGAGAAGTACAGTTTCTAATTCTAACATAATATGCAAACATAATTAATATCAGAACTATGTGTTAATTAGCTTAGTCAACACTTTTATACTTCATCTACGAGGATGTTCCATTGCATTTTCTCAACTTCTCAATATATTCAAAAGATTCCAATATGCGTCCCCATTGCCGATAACAGCATGTAAGAACCGGTTTCGCACTTATCCTCGTCAACATGTAGCAGTCGATGACCGCAATGGTAACAACAGAACACGAATTTATTGTGCCACAATCTTGTAAACCTCTGTAGATACTAACAAATTACGAGTCCTGGCAGGCAACCTACTTCAAACTTTTCAAAAAAAAAATTGAGCTTAAACTACACAAGGTTGAAATGTCCAAGTTCACTCACATCAAACCGCCATTCTCAATGTTAGAATTGCGCTCTCAGAGCATATAACAGCATCCAATCAACGTTTTCGTTTTTATATGGATGCTGATATGATACTGTAGTCAATTTAGCAGCAATTTAAAAACTGCTAATTAACTACAATAGGCTGGCGTTGTTCTGGATTTTACTGCTTTGTTTTTAAATTGAACAAAATTAGCACAAAAATGCATAAAACCATTAAGTAATTATGCAAAATGAAAAATACACAATTTTATCAGAGCTATTTAATGTAGAACCCTCCGTAATACTAAATGATGTAATAAAAGCAAGTTAAATTGCATAAAAAACAATTTTAAATGCGAAAAGTAAACTATTTTGAAATATTTACGCTTCAGCTTGTCAAGAAAATGTTGTCACTTTAGAAACTTCCACAAAACACATCTTTTAAACATTGTTTTCATTTTCTGTTACAAAAATGCGCAAGAAAACACTAGAGCTTTGAAGAAAAAAAAATAAGCTGTTCCAACTCTCTAAAAATATATCCACTATACTAAAAAATGTCCCACATTCTTTTTCCTATAGTTTAAGTCGAATGTTTTTAAACATATAACAAGCGTAGAAATGCGCCCTCTAAATGACACCTTTACAACTTACTTTAAAAGAAGAAAGAATGAATATACAAGATTTTTTTTTTTTTGAGCGGAGTTTTCAATTGTGTTAAACTAAACTGCTACAATCTTGTGGGATCGCAACAAAGTCCTACTTTTATCGAAAATAAGTTTAGTTTGGAAAGCTTTCAGGGAGGAATTAAAAAGATTTCGAATTTGTTAAATTATATTGCTAGTCATTTTTTAATCATAACATCATTTTTGCACTCTATTTTCCGTTTAAACATATGAAAATAGATCCACTAGAAATTAATAAAAATCAGTTCGTTCAGACATGTGGTTCGAATTATTTTATCAATTATTCTACAAAAGTGGTTAAATATGCAGAAATAACTAATCTCGCATAAAAGTGGCCTCAATAAATCTAACAATGTCCATGTAAATATGGTTGAAAATAAGAAAACAATTATTATTGTGTACCTGTTATTTTAATTATTTCAGTAGTCCATTTCGATTCCCAGCCCTGCCCAGAACTATCCCCGTATTTACGCGAAGCACAAGCACTTTAAAACTACGGGTTCGAAAGTTCTTCCGAGAGGTTGGAGGCAGGGGGTGGAGGGTATGGTCTCTATAGATGTCTCCCCCACTGTGTTCTTGAATAAATGTCGATCTGGTCGAACGGTCTGGATTGGAAGAAAGAACGTAATATCTATATGCAAATATGGTCCTGCAAATGTAGTTTAAAATTTACACATAATTATTCTTGTAATAAATTGGTTTTAATAATTCGTGAAATGTCATTGCAAACAAGATTTGTAATATAGAAATAATTATGTACATGTTATAGAGATATCACAGATTTATTAATAATATAATTAAAACTATTTCATCCTATCTGTTAGATCACATATTTAAGAAATAGTAAGGGAGACCATGGGGTTTATTGAATACACATGGGATTTTTTAGTTTACAGTTTTGGAATATTTTCATTTGAACTAATTTAGTCAGGCATCTATTTTTTTAAACAAAAATCCTGCTAATTTTGCACAAGACCAAAGTACCATAGCCCAATTCATTCGAGGGGTATCGTACCACAGACAGGCATCATTTCAAAAATGATAAATTCTTGCTCCGGGTGGCTCAAACAAAACATTTAATTCATCAAAATCCCCTGTTTTTGGCCCCCATCACATTTCTTTAATTGTACTATTGCACGGAAAGTAAAAAGAAATGTTTTTCAATCTTAGTATTTTACTTTCTTAATATATAATTTCCTTACCTTCTTCTATATCGAAAGGGGACATTTATTCCCAAGTACATATTACTTCCAACTTCCTTCTTCTAAATTCCTTTGTGAATCTGTTAACTTAGAGCCAAGTTTTATAATTACATTCAAACTTTAGACCAACGAGTGAATGAAGCATTGAAGCATGAAAGAAATAAAATTTATTCGCGCTTTGAATACTCTGGATGACTGATTCTAATGATGGTAATACGTTCTTCACTAATGAGATGTTTCGATATTTATTTATTTTTATCATGCATCTAGTTCTGTAAATTGGTCTAGCAAAACTAAAACCATTGGCTAGTTTAGATAAACATTCATTATCATAATACGCAAATATATTTGAGATTTATAACTGTTTATTTGTTTAAATGTTATTAGATTTCAACTCAATGCCATCCCCAAGTTATCTTTTTGGTATGTGCAGGTCAAGTTTGACCAGTAATATCCATAACTTTGGAGTACCTTTGAGTCATTAAGACAAATATAGTATTAAATTTCCGATGGGTGTAAATTTGCCTTATAAAGCAGTTCGGAGTGAGATGCCACAGTTGAGGCATATTGTAGAATTACGAATGAACCAATAGTGACAATCAATAATTAAAACATACATTGTGCGAAGAATAAAGAAAACGTAAGCACAAATAAAATGATAATACAGCATATAGCTGTTTCGAGGTTACATTGCATCCCCTTCGTCAGTGCAAAAAAAAATCAACGAACCCGAAGTCCAAAAGAGGAATGGGTGCAAAGAAAGATACAATATACACAAAACCTGAATTGGCTCTCTCTTAATCCAGGTCTTGGGTATATAACCCCCTTTGTATATTCCTTTGCACCCATTCCTCTTTCGAACTTCGGGTTTTGTTGGTTCTCTTGCTTTGGCAAAGGATCCAACGTATCCTCGAAACAGCTGTATGCTGCATTATCATTTTATTTGTGCTTATATACGTTGCTACGTTTTCGTTATCAATAGTTGCAATGCTTCGGAATTTTTGCAAGATGATATTTAAGCGTTTATCTATGAGTGTTAAAAAATTGCCACCCTTAAAAGTTATCGTAAAATATTGTAATTTTATTATATATGTACCTATGCAAAATAAATGTATAAAATATTTTCTGTGTAAATAAACAAGATATATTTGCCCCGTTTGGCTCAGAGCTTATTGCCGACGTCTTTATGTTCTAAGCCTCAGTCAGGATTTTCAGGAGAGACGAATCTCTCTCCATCTACCATGTCAATAAATATTTCATTGGAAATGGAACCGATATAAAACATGCGTTCGCAACTACTACCAGGGCAACGGCAGTTCTTTGTTAGACATATCTAAACAAATTCTTTCTATGTAAATCAGAAATTAAATTAACAAGTTAAAAAGTAAAGCTTGGTGACTGGCCTCTTTATTTTCTTACATGCTTTCCTTAATTGTTAAATTCTAATTTAAAATGGAGTTTCCCCCGTACTGTGTTTTTCCGCATATAAGGTTCTTTAATTGGTTCAGCAGAGAAACTCAAAATAGGGGTTCCACTGTAATAAAATTGCAAAATGTGATTAATTAATCTTCATTATAATTCAGTTATTACAGTAAACTTACCGGATAACTGAGTAACTGAGTATTACAGTAAACTCACCGGTTTACTTGTGATTCATCCGGCATCCAATGTTTCTTGTCCAGTAGTCCGCCGCCGGTTCCGGACATAATCCCGACAGCCAGAATCCCGACAGCCGAAATCCCGACATGCCAAAATCCCGACAGGGTCGAAATCCCGACAAGTCAAAATCCCGACAAGGTCGAAATCCCGACAAGCCAAAATCCCGAAAAGGTCGAAATCCCGACAAGCTAAAATCCCGACAAGGTCGAAATCCCGACAAGCCAAAATCCCGACAGCCGAAACCCACTCTTGCACAGACTAATACAACACTAAGGTACAACACTAAGGTTTTTGTAACAAAATCGAAAACATATTATCTCACAGAAAATTAATATTCTAAAACTTGCAAAAAAAAAATTGTTAGTTGCTCTTACCCAGCAATGTTTGAAGACAAAACCCACAACTTTTAAACTACTTTTGTTGGTCAATCCAGCGTGTTCCTTAGAGATAGTAATTTGTTCATTCCTTTAAATCCAATTTACCATTAAGGGAAGTAATAGTGCTTCAGAGATTGAAACAGATAAAATTAAATAAAGTTCGTGGAAGGGTTATTTTGATTTTATTTAAAGAATACGAAATGGAAGCACAAATGCTTGCAGACAGACTGTTACGCATCTCTGTTCTAAATATCTTGTTTTATAATATAATGTCCATGATTATCTGCAATTAAATGGGACTAATAATGAGGTATCAATAAAATTTCAAATTTTCGGATCTTCGTATTACTTTGGTTTGCATTTATCATTCATTTTACTTTTTTTCGTACTGAATTTTGACTCTTGACATTTCTCGCTTTAAATATGGCCGTGTAGTCGTCATTCTATTTCTTCTTGCTTGCAAGCACATAGTTTCGAACTTCTGTTCTAGATGTATTAGTTTATAATATAATTTTCAGTATCACCTATAATTAGACTGGATTACATAAGTATTCACTAAAATCCAAAAGTTTCAAAGCTTCATATTGCTATATATATTGTTTTGCATTTCACGTCGTATCCAACTGCATTTCTACTCTCATTTTGAATAAATTGCAGCATTTCCTGCACTCTCTTTCTTCCGCTTTAAATCTTGTCATCACTAAGGAATTGCTTTCGACCATTGAACAAATAATCCGTTAAGTGTTTCTGTCAGCATTGGACTCTTTTTGGATTATTTAGAAATTACGCCGGAATTTCCGCTTTGTATTATTAAAAACAAATATGGTCTTATGAAACTAGTAATTCACAGTTTAAAATTCTTATGAATATTCTGAGTACTAACCCAAATTAGACGAATAAATTTTATATCATTCAGATATACCAGGTACGGCCAAGGTGCATGTGGCTCTTTAGTACCTTCAATGTGGCTCTCACACTACAAGGTTTCTAGGACAGTCCGTATCAGGGGAAATCTGTCGAACGAAGGGGGCTGTGTTTTAAATACCGGGCAACGACGGGTACATTTTCTACAAGACAAAATTTCAGTACACGCTGCCTATCTGTTATAACCGCCTCTAACTCGCAAACGGCTCAGTGGATATACATACTTTCTTCACTAATTTTTTAAGCTTGAAAAAGAGCAGGTTTATAGATAAAATATTTAAAATTCTATACCGCAGCAATATATAAAAGTAAAAATTAGAAAATTTGCTTCCAAGCTAAATATCTTTTAAAATATCAGATCGATTTTGATGAAACTTTTTCAATAAAGGATATTCAGTCAAGAGGATTTTTTTTTAATTATTTATTTATTTAAACTTTATCCTCCACACCTTCCCGCAGGACAAAAGGAGTTCAGAATGTATGGAGATAAAAATAAAATGAAATAAAAGGTAAAATAACCAAGAATACGTAGGAATATTCTTCATTTTTCCGTTCTACTTTGCATTGCGCTAATAATTTATTTTTACAAAATGGACAATTTAAATAAATATTTCAGACCTTTCGCGATAGAAATGCATACAATGCAGAACTAGTTATCTTATTCCAGCGCCATCTGAATCAAATGATATTAGCGTTTTCTTAATATGAAGTTCTACTCCTTACTTTTATTTAACTTTTACTTACTACTTACTTAACTCCTTACTTTTATCTCCATGGTTCATTAATATAAGGTTGCGTCGCCAGACCAGGAACCAATCAGAAATCAAGGATCAGGAAATTCTGTTTATAAGATCCTGAGCTGGGAAAAATTACATGTCTTACCTCCTGCGGAAATTAAGTGAGGATAAAAATAGAGATTTTTGAAAGTAGAGTTTAGAGGAGAAAGGGGTGCTCTTCATCGCTGCATTAGAAAAATCTAATGCCACGTTTATTAGAGTCTAATTAAAATTTTGAAGAGTGTCGTGATTTAAAAATCTAATGTCGGCAATACATAACTTTCCTGCAGACATAAATTCATATTCTACTTGTTTCATTAATAATTCATTAAATTGAGTTTAATTGCACAAAATAACATTGAATTTGCACACTTAATTCACTTTTCAACTTTATTGTTAACTGGCCACAAAGGCGGAGTAACCAAAATGAGAAAAACTAACATATCTCGAGAACGGTTAGTCCTAGAGTAACTAGGTTAGTCTTATTTTTCCCTCGTAAAAAATTACGTATAAAACAAGAATTCAATTGATACATATGAGCATACATAGTCTTTTATTTTATATTTTGGAGATTTTTGCAGGCCATTTCGTTAAAAAAGTTGTTTTTCTTCTCGGAATGGTACCAAATTCTAATCAGCACCAAGGTGTTCCACAAGTGAGTTATGTACCCAATTTTGTGAAATTTGGTCAATTAGTTATTTAACTAAAGTGGATACATGAGACTTTTGCGAGCCATTTTACAAAAAAAAGCAGGGTCTTTTATCCCGAATCGTACCAAAGTCTAATCAGCACCAGGGTCACCCACAAGTGACTTACCAATAACATTTTATAAAATTTGGTCCATTAGTTTTTGAGTTAAAGTGGACACATGCATTGCACAGACAGACAGGCACACAAACAAACACGCAAACATACACACACAGATATCACGCTAAAAATATTTTTTTCGTGTACTAGAGGTCCCAAAACGTGTAGATCCGTCGAAAACTCGAGTTGTGATTTTCGGCATAATTCCAATACTTACCGTATACATTACCATGTATTGCAGGGAAAGTAAAAACCTGGTGTGGGCAGCACATGACTTTCGCTGCAGACTCATATTCACGTTCTCATTATTTCTTCAATATTCATTACATTGAATTATTGAATAAATTACAATTAATAATTAATAAATTATAATGAATAATTAAATAAATAATTACTGAATAATTGCACAAAATAACACCCATAATTATTTAAAATGACGCTGAATTGACACTTTTAATTCAATTTTAGTTCTCAGTTAGTAACTGGAATTTTTTTTTCAACGGTGGCGTTGCGAAAATGTGAATAAACTAAAATATCTCGAGAACGATGTAATGGGGTTGGTCTTATTCTTTTCATCGTCAAAAATTACGTATAAAACAAGCATTTAATTGATATATTTCAGCATACGTAGTTTTTTATTTTAAATTTTGACGATTTTTGTGGGCCATTTCGCAATAAAAAGGCAGGTTATTTTTTCCGAATCTTACCAAAATCTAATCAGCACCAGAGTGATCAACAAGTGACTTATCTATCAAATTTTGTAAAATTTGATAAATTAGTTTTTCAGCTAGAGTGAATACAGGGAATTTTTGCCGGCCATTTCGCAAAAAAAAAAAGCCAATTTCATTTATTCCGAATCGTACCAAAAACTGATCAGCACCAGGATCACACACAAGTGACTTACCTACCGAAATTTATAAAATTGGGTTCATTAGTTTTAGAGTTAGAGTGGATACATACATTGCACAGATAGATAAACACACACACCCACACAGACGTCACACTAAAAATAGTATTTTTGTATTCTAGAGGTCCTAAAACGTGTAGATCCATCGAAAACTCGAGTTGCGATTTTCGACATGATTCCAATACTTTCCCTATACATTACCATGTATTGCAGGGAAAGTAAAAATTTGATGTCGGCAGTACATGACTTTCCCTGCAGACTCATATTCATGTTCTTTTATTTCTTCAATAATTAATTGTATTGAGTTTTTAATTACACAAAATAACACCCATAATTATTAAAAATTACACTGAATTTGCCCTTTTAATTCAATTTTCTTTCTCATTTGGTAATAGGACTTATTTTCAAAGGTGGCGTAGAGAAAATGCGAAAAAACTAAAATATCTGGAGAACGGCTAGTCCTAGTTTAATGGGGTTAGTTTTATTCTTTTCATCGTTAAACATTACGTATAAAACAAGCATTTAATTGATATATTTGTAAATATGTAGTTTTTGTTTTATATTTTGAAGATTTTTATGGGCCATTTCGCAAAAAAAGGCAAATTATTTTTTTCCATATCATATCAAAATCTAATCAGCACCAGGGAAACCCACACGTGACTTAGCTACCAAATTTTGTAAAATTTGATCTATTAGTTCTTCAGCTCGCGTGGTACAGGCAATCTTTGCGGGCCATTTCGCAAAAAAAAGCGGGTTCTTTTATCCGGAATGGCATTAAAAACTAATCAGTTCCAGGGTCACACACAAGTGACTTACCTACCAAATTTTGTGAAATTGGATTCATTAGTTTCTGAGTTAGAGTTGATACATACATTGCATAGACAGATAAACACACACACACACACACACACAGACGTGACACTAAAAATAATATTTTCGTATTCTAGAGGTCCTAAAACGTGTAGATCCGTTGAAAACTCGAGTTTCGATTTTTGAATACTCTCCCGATATATTACCATATTTTGCAGGGAAAGTAAAAGTCTGATGTCGGCAGCACATGACTTTCCCTGCAGACTCATATTCACGTTCTCTTTATATCTTCAATAATTCATTATATTGAGTATATATGCACAAAATAACGACCATAATTATTCAATATTGCACTGAATTTGCACTTTTAATTAAATTTTCGTTCTCATTTGGAACTGGACTTATTTTCAAAGGTTGCATAGCAAAACTGCGAAAAAATAAAATATCTCGAGTATAAAAATAAAATATAACGATCAGACCTAGTGTGATGGGGTTGGTCTTATTATTTTCATCGTTAAAAGTCACGTGTAAAACAAGCATTTAATTGATATATTTGAGCATACGTACCCTTTTATTTTTAGATTTAACGATTTTTGTGGGCCATTTCACAAAAAAAGGCTGATTATTTTTTTCGAATCTTACCAAAATCTAATCAACACCAGGGTAACCCACAAGTAACTTATCTACCAAATTTTGTAAAATTTGATTCATTAGTTTTTCAGCTAGAGTGGATACAGCCAATTTTTGAGAGCCATTTCGCAAAAAAAGACGGGTCCTTTTATCCCGAATCGTACCAAAAACGAATCAGCACCAGGGTACTACACAACTGATATACCTACCAAATTTTATGAAATTTGGTCCATTAGTTTTTGAGTTAGAGTGGATACATACATTGCACAGACAGACAGACACTCAGACACACAGATGTCATGCTAAAAATAGTTTTTACTTTCCCTGCAATACATGGTAATGTATAGGAAAAGTATTGGAATCATGCCGAAAATCGCAACTCGAGTTTTCGACGGATCTACATGTTTTCGGACCTCTAGAATACGAAAATACTATTTTTAGGGTGACGTCTGTATGTGTGTGTCTGTCTGTCTGTCTGTGTAATGTATGTATCCATTCTAACTCAAAAACTAATAGATCGAATTTCATAAAATTTGGTAGGTAAGTCACGTGGGTGCGACGCTGGTGCTGGTGAGTTTTGGGTACGATTCGGAAAAAAAACCCGTCTTTTTTTGCGAAATGGTCCGCAAAAATCTCATGCATACACTCTAGCTAAAATACTAATTGACCAAATTTCACAAAATGTGAAGATAAGTTACTTTTGGGATACTCTGGTGCTGATTAGATTTTGGTACGATTTGGAAAAGAAGAACCTGCCTTTTTCCACGAAATGGCCCGCAAAACTCGCAAAAATCTAAAAAAAAAAAAGACTACGTATGCTCAAATGTATCAATTAAATACTTGTTTTCTTGTTTTATACGTAATGTTTGATGAGGAGAATAAGAACAACTCTATTACTCTGGGACTAACCATTCTCGAGATATTTGAGATTTTTCGCATTTTTATTATGCCGCCTTTGGAAAATGACCAATTATCAGATAAAAACAGAATTGAATTAAAAATGCGAATTTAGTGTTATTTTGTGCAATTAATCCCAATTTAATGAACAATTAAAGAAATAAAGAAGAAATGAATTTGAGTCTGCAGGGAAAGTCATGTGCTACCCACATCAGATTTTTTCGTATTTGAAAGGTCTCAAAACGCGTAGATCCGTCGAAAACTCTGCAATTTTCGGCATGATTCTAATACTTTCCCTATATATTACCATGTATTGCAGGGAAAGTAAAATGGACTACGAAGATAATGAGGGGGAAATAATAATAAGGGTTTCTAGATCGGTGGTCATTAAGGCTAGACGTGCTGTATCGCAATATCCGAATGCTTAAGGAGTCAATCAAAATTTGTTTATCATTGTAAAAGCGGGATGCCATTGACAGAAGAATACTTTGTCAAATTACAGAACGGATTAAAGATTAAATTGCAAACGCTAAATTATTCTTTTACTTATCAAATTTTTGAAATACACTCTTTTGCAAAACAAAAACGAAGCACCATTGAGAAAGTGACTGTTTTTATTGAAATTAAATACGCATATTCATACACAGGTCATGAAATGATTACAAATTCAAGGCCGCAGAACCCATCAACGATTAGCAATTGCACATTGAATTTTCAAATCAGTAATTGGTGAAACCCCCCTGGCGACAATGCATGCTTGTATACGTTTAAGTAAGGAGTGATAAAGTTTCCTAATGTCATCCTGTGATACATTCTGCCAGGCATTCCTCAACTGTTGCCCCAGATCTTTGGCAGTGCCCAAATCTGGCGGCCTAGCATGTCCCATACATACTCAACTCTGGCTCGTTCTGTTGAACTTGCTGGCCAAGGAACGGTATCAACAGCACGGAGACAGTCTACAGATATGCGAACCGTATGTGGCATGGCATTATCTTGTTGAGAAATGGCCCCAGAATGACGTGCCATGAAGGGTAACGCAAACGGCCGCAGGATTTCATCAACATATCGTTAAGCTGTTAAAGTTGTACGCAGGATGACTAGGAGCGACCTGCTGTCGTAAGAGATAGCACCCCACACCATCACACCAGGGGTAATGGCTGGGTGCCTGTGTAAAACAAAGGCTGATTAGAACCGCTGGCCCTGGCGCCTCCACACACGTACCCGATGGTCATCTGCTGAAAGACTGAAGCCTGATTTATCTCTGAACACTATGCGATGCCAGTCTGTTGGCAGTCATGATGCTCGGCTACGACACCACTCCAAACGACTCTGTCAATGTTGTGGGGCTCTAGGCAGACGTCTTAAAGGCCGCCGTGAGCGTAACCCCACCTCATTCAAGCGCCGTAAGATGGTGGAAGGTACCACGGGTGGTATGGAAGAGGCTGTAGCACGTCGGATGGACAATAATGCCGTTGGGCCAGTTCGAGCCTGTCGCACAATCATCCGATCTTGCCTCGCATTCGTGCACCTTGGCCTTCCAGAGCCTTCATTCCGCCGATGAGTTCCTTGCAGCAACCATTGCTGCCAGCACCTTTGCACAGCAGTATACGTTCGGTGCAGGTGGCGGCCTATTGCTCGGTATGACCAACCAGCTTCACCCATCCCGACTATACGACCGCGTTCCAACTTGTCTGATTGCTTATAAGGTCTTCGGCAACGTCGTAAAGGCATTATTGGTTGTGTCTCCACGGAACTGCAATGCCGATAACGAGGAAAGATAAACCGTCCACATTTTTAACCTGTTTTATACGATGCTAATTGCGCAATAGAAAAGCGCGCGATGACCAAAGTTAACACTCATTGGCCTTGCAATTTTAATCATTTGCATACTTGGTATAAAGGAATTTGCATGCGAAATTTTGAGATGATCGGATTATTGTTTAGGGGTGCTTCGTCTTTTTTTTTTTTTTTTTTTTTTTTTTTTGCAAAAGAGTGTATAATTATTTTAATGATCTGTGATGATTCAAAATCTTCCATTTTCAACTACTAAATATGCATTTTGTTATCTAAATTTTCTATAATACGGTTAAAAATGTCTTCAAATTAGCATATTTAAATTACCTTAATAATAAAAGAACACAATAAAATACAATATATTTGCAATTGATTTCATTAGAATGTTTTTGTTAAAAGTTTGATCTATGTTCCGTTCACTTTATTTCATTCAAGTGTTTATAATATGTACGTATGTGGAAGTGGCAACACCAGTAACCAGGTTTACAAAAATGTAAAATGACTGTGCTTTTTACTTGCATTAGTACTGGTCTAATATCTTCATTCTAAATGTTTAATAGTTTAATAAATCTACTCGTATAATATTTAAAATCAACACGACACTTGGACGGCAATAACAACATACGGAATTAAAAAAAAAAAACAAGAAAGATCAATCATACATAAAAGATTGATTGTAAAACACTTTCCAACTTAAATGCAATTTTATTATTAGATGTTTAATCTCTAAAATACGATACATTCAGCGCTGATATATTTTAAGTTATCATAGAGCTACAATAATTTGTTATATTTGAAAACTTAAAACTTCATCGAAAAAAATAAACTTTATTTAAATGACGTCATCGAAATATAAATCGTCTGACTCTATATGTAAAGCAATGAATATTTCATTCATATCACTTTTATTCCAGACTCCAGAGCTAAATAATTTTGAGTGAAAAAAAATTCAGCAGTTCTTATACAACTCATCTTACAATAACTTGATTACATTCTGAATTAAAATTAGGTTTCGTTGTATAATCAAAGTTTGATGATCATTTAAACTCAAAAATATTGTAATTGCGATTGACGCAGAATATAGATGCACAGAAAATACGCAAAAATAAAGCGGTTTTAGGGCGGATGTGACACTAAACATAAATGTAAAAGAACTTTAAAAATCAAGATTTTAACACTAGGAAAAAAAGATGGATGCCATATTTTATTTTGAAGTGGATCACGTGATCTCTTCATATAATATGGGTGTAATTATTATTTTTATTTTTATTTAAAAAACTACCGAACATATTTTGCTGATTTTTTTCTTTTTTTTTTTTGCATATTTTATGGGATAATTTGAATATTCTCTAAAATTTTCGAAGCAGTCTGTGAATTTTAACTTCGCATAAAAAATGTTTCAAAAATTGGGTCCCAAAAGGTTCAATGTCTTTCACTTTTTCAACTCGGCTTCAATCCAAAACTAATTGGGTGATATTATTCATTTCCAGTCCCATATGTCCCACAGACCGTCTCAACAACCTCCTAAAATTTCATTTTGATAAAGTCATTTTTACAGCAGTTATCGTGCAAAAGGACAGACAAAATGAACAAAGTCATAAATACTTTTCAGCTATGTTGGAAAGTGTTAAAAATGCGAGCACGTTTTCTACCAATAGCATCAAAAGGTAAACCAAAACTAGCTCACTTGACACGGAGTAGGATGCAGCTTGAAGTAAATGATATTTCTGTAGAATGGCACAAAATAATTTTGTAGTAGAATAACAACACAATCCGGGTAAAGTTCTATCATGATGTAAACCAAAACTAGCTCACTTGACACGGAGTAGGATGCAGCTTGAAGTAAATGACATTTCTGTAGAATGGCACAAAATAAATTTGTAGTAGAATAACAACACAATCCGGGTAAAGTTCTATCATGATGTAAACCAAAACTAGCTCACTTGACACGGAGTAGGATGCAGCTTGAAGTAAATGACATTTCTGTAGAATGGCATAAAATAATTTTGTAGTAGAATAACAACACAATCCGGGTAAAGTTCTATCATGATGTAAACCAAAACTAGCTCACTTAACACGGAGTAGGATGCAGCTTGAAGTAAATGACATTTCTGTAGAATGGCACAAAATAATTTTGTAGTAGAATAACAACACAATCCGGGTAAAGTTCTATCATGATGTGTGCAGTGTTATTCTACCCTAAAACACTTGAGCTGTATCATCCATCGGGCCAAAAGAGAATATCTAGCCAAATGAACTTGGTTTACTTGCGTTCCTCACAATCCACACCACATTGTTAATAATACTACTGTGTCCATAATTTACTATCTGCCTTTATTAGATAAAAATTTTTGAGAACTCGGCAGTGCAAGGGTAATAGGGCAGGTTAAAACTATGAAAGCAGTGCAGTACTCTTTAATTCCAAACGCAATAAGTTCATATTTTACAGGAGAACTATTTCATACAGGGTTCTTAGGAAATTCCTTAATCACCTAAATATATCTCTATAATAAAAGGTCCTTCAGTGTGCACTTTATGTCTCTTATAATAAAATCACAATGCTCCATCGAATAAAAGGGATTGCAGTGTCCTCAGAGGAGGATTGACGAAGTTGGTAACAAAAACTCGGAGCAAATCGATATAAAAGAAAACTGCCTATGACAAAGGTGTAGAGCATTGTATAATTGGTAGTAATCTGCATCAAGAACGCACAAACGCGTACATGAAAGGCAATAAATACCCGTCATACTTTATCAGTTGCTAGATGCTATAACATGGTGACACCCGCAACGCTTGTCAAAATACGTGGTAATATTCTTTCTCGAATTCAAATGTACATTGTTGTTGACTGGGGGCATTTTGAGAGGCAGTGCATTAAATTTCAGTACATATAACTAACTGTTGTTTATTTTAGCATTCCTGAATAGGACAGCCATTTGCCAAGAACTATATTGTACCAAATAAATGCTTCTGTAACAGTTTTATTGTCGATTACTACTAACTAGATAATACTTTGCAACTTCGCAATTGATTTTTTCGTTTATCTTGTTTCTTGTTGAGCTCGTTATCCTAACTTTTTAAATTCCCCGCTAGGTGTGCTACAGTCACTTTTATCCTATCGGGTATCGTCACTTTTCTATACATAGTCTTAACGTGGACAGTCTTAGTCCTTTTCCTGCAAAGTTATTGGGGTGCTTATGGACTTTACTAGTAACCATGTGTATTGCTGACGAAACATTTTCTTTTGGAAGTCTTTGAAAAAATGTAGTATGCTAATAACACACACTGATATTAAAATGTTACTCTAGCCTTATAAAACCTGCCTTGTGGCCTTCTCTCTTTTACATATTCTATCTACAAATATTATATTAAAAACTTAATAACAATTAAAGAAAATTCAAATATTTTATCAATTTGAGTACTACTTAAATTTCGATAACTTGTAAAGACCTTTGTTGCCCTAGCCGGGAATCGAACTACGAATGACCAGCCGACGCTCTACCGTTGAGCTACTGGGACGAAATTGTAAGCTCTTATCGTCGGTGTAGACCCTGCATTCTCCACTATCTAATACCAGATTGACGTGTAATTGACAATCTGACTAACCACCTACTGCTATTTTTTCCTCAGGTTAGCCCTTCGTGTTGTTTTTATCCTTCAGGTCAGCTTCCTGTATGGTCTTTGATCTCTCGATTTGAAATCGGTACTCAATACACCAAAGTCCACTGAATCCGTGCTAGTCGTACTATAGTCGTCTTCAGACCTCCGGCATCTCTGCATTAACCTACAGGGTTGATTCGTTCAGGCACCATTGTAAAGACCCTTGCTGCTCCAACTGGGTATCGAACTAAGGATCTTCGTACTAGCCAGTCGAAGCTCTACCGCTGAGCTACTGGAACGGAATTGCTAGCTCTTATCATCGACGTGGATTTTGCAAACTTCTGCATTGAATATTATTTAATTTCAATGAAAAAATTACCCATTTTTAGTAAAACTTGGAAGATATAGAACTAGTGAAGCATCAATATTTACTAATTAATTTAATTATTTTAAGCTTTTGGAGTTATTCGAGAGCATTTATCATCTTTCATTTCTTATAGAAGAAGAAACATTCTTTATGCAAATCATAAAAATAAAACACTCGTAATTTTATAACTGCATTTTTTAATCTAAAAGATAAGCTATAGAGTAACGTAAAATTATGGAAAAAGAGAGCTATGCAATAATTTTCTATCTTGTGTATGAAAATATCATGATTTTATTCTTCCATGCCTGCTGAAATATTTTAATGCCAAAGTCAATAAAATTGGTCTCTGTGGAATGCTCTCATATTATGTCCTAACAATAAAATTCATCCCTAAATTCTCCTTTCGGGGCCATTTGTGCACCAATCAAAGTTAATGATACTTTAAAACTTCGTAACGAAGCATTAAATGTTTAATTAATTATTTTAAACTGTCCCTATATCTATTATTATTTATCCCTATACGTATCTGAAACTTGAGATAGTTTTATTGATTAAATGTACATTCAAATTGCAGTGGCAAAATGATTGCGTATACTTAGGCATGAGACTACGACAATTTAATGGATTTAGTTAGTACGGTCGTTAAAAGTGTATTCGTTTAGCTTTATTAATTAGATTTCATTATTACAATCATTTAATTATAATATCATTCTTCTGGATTTCTATAGAGAAATGTCCCTTAGCCGTCCGTTTACGTTTTAGCCCTCAAAAACTGTTCTTTCTAAATTGAAAGTTGAACCTTGTACCCTATTCTTATTACTCTCTTCCTCACAACCTCTCTTTACATCCCTTCCAAACTTTTCATCTTGTAAAATTCTAAGGTTAGCAATGATGATGTACTATATAAATTTTTTGCCATCAGCAGGTATCGAATCTATACATTTCAATTTTTCGAGACACGTTCTCAATCTCTGAGCAACAACAACCACATTCGAAACCTTAAAAGTACAAAAACATTCGCTAACTGTTTGATTCACTAGTCAACTTATTGTGTAATCAAACTGTAAAAGTTAATAAATTATGAGAAAAAAACAAGCTTTACGGTGTCCTCCAATACACAACAGCAACCACATTCGAAACTTAAAAAATACAAAAACATTCGCTAATTGTTTGATTCATTAGTCAACTTATTGTGTAATCAAAGTGTAAAAGTTAATAAATGAGAAAAAAACAGGCTAACTGTTAAAGTCACTAGTCAACTTATTGTGTAATCAAAGTGTAAAAGTTAATACATTATGAGAAAAAAACAAGCTAACTGTTAAAATCACTAGTCAACTTATTGTGTAATCAAAGTGTAAAAGTTAATAAATTATGAGAAAAAAACAAGCTAACTGTTAAAGTCACTAGTCAACTTATCAACTTATTGTGTAATCAAAGTGTAAAAGTTAATAAATTATGAGAAAAAAACAAGCTAACTGTTAAAGTCACTAGTCAACTTATTGTGTAATCAAAGTGTAAAAGTTAACAAATTATGAGAAAAAAACAAGCTAACTGTTAAAGTCACTAGTCAGCTTATTGTGTAATCAAAGTGTAAAAGTTAATAAATTATGAGAAAAAACAAGCTAACTGCTAAAGTCACTAGTCAACTTATTGTTTAATCAAAGTGTAAAAGTTAATAAATTATGAGAAAAAAACAAGCTAACTCTTAAAGTCACTAGTCAACTTATTGTGTAATCAAAGTGTAAAAGTTAATAAATTATGACAAAAAACGGGTTTTATTGTGTCCTCCACTACACAACAGCAACCACATTCGAAACCTTAAAAAGTACAAAAACATTCGCTAACTGTTTAATTCACTAGTCAACTTATTGTGTAATCAAAGTGTAAAAATTAATAAATTATGAGGAAAAATAACAAGTTTTACAGTGTCCTCTACTATACAACAGCGTCGCATAGAAAAGTAGAAAGGAAATTTAATCACCCACTTAATTAAACCGGACTAAGGGTGTAGGCAGATTCAATTCAAAACAATTATATAGAAATATTGTCACTATCCAATTGGTATTCTGCAAAATTATCGAAGGAAAGTGACAGTGTAGGTAGATGAAATAGTTTCGATAATTTTACATAATAACAATTTTGAATAACGATAGACTTTATATAGTATTTTTTTTTAATCAAATTTGCCTACACACTCAAATTGCTTCGGTTTCGTGTGATAAAAATTTATTCTCTACTTTTCCATGCACAACTATTCTGTATGGGAGGAGACTGTAAAATCTTTTATTTTTTCCCAATTAGCTTTTTACTTTTTAGTTTTAATTTTTAATTTTAGTTTTTGCTTCCTCATACGTCCTCTTATTATTTTTGACGTAATTGACGTACAAACCTATGTAATGTTATACAAGGGGACATATTGTGCAGAGGAGGACATTGTAAAAACTTTATTTTCTCCAATTTACTTTCCACTTTTAAGTTTTAACTTCTAGTTTTAGTTTTTCCTCCCTCATATGCCCTCTTATTATTTTTTGACGTAACTGACGTACAAACCTATGCAACATTATACAAGGATCAACGCTTTAAAACCAGGAGAACATTTCATCTTAACACACTGAGCCGTAATTATAAAAAACAAGGAAGATCAATCATGCATAAAACATTGATTATGAAGCACTTTCCAACTACAATGCAATTTTATTTAAACATCTCTAAAATGCGAGACATTCAGCGGTAATATTTTTAAAATTATCATAATACTACACTAATTTATTATATTTTAAAACTTCATCGAAAACAAATGAACTTTACTCAAATGACGTCATCGAAATATAAATCGCCTCTATATAAAAGCAGCATAAACTTTTATCCATTAATTTCATTCATCACAATACTATAATAATTTATTTTATTTAGAAACATAAAACCATGGAGGTACAAGTAATTTAACTCTATGCTTAAAACTTCATCGAAAAAATCGTTGGTTCTCTGTGTAAAATCAATGAATGTTTCATCCATATCAGCTATATTGCAGACTCCATGAAATAAATAATTTTGAGTTAAGAAATGCAGCAATTCTTATACAACTCATTCTACATCTTTTGGTGTTTACATTCTCCGTAAGTGAAAATTAGGCTTCGTTGAAGAAATAATCAAAGTTTGATGATCATTTAAACTCAAATATATTGTAATTGCGTTGTTTCGGTATGTAGATGCACAGAATTTAAGCAAAAATAAAGCAGTTTTAGGACGGATACAACACTAAATATGAATTAAAAAGAACTTTAAAAATCACGATTTTGTCACAAGATGGATGCCATATTTTATTTTGAAGTAAGTCACGTGACCTCTTCATATAATGGTCACGTGATTTCTTCATACAAAGGGTGTAATTATTATTTTAATTTTTATTTAATAAATTACTGAATATATTTCGCTGAATTTTTTTTTTATTATTTTATGGGATAATTTGCATATTTCCTAAAACTTTCGAAGCAATTTGTGAATTTTAAATTCGCTTAAAGAATGTTTGAAAAATTAGGTCCCATAGGGTTCAATGCATTTCATTTTTTAAACCCGGGTTCAATCCAAAAGTAATTGGGTGATATTATTCATTTATATTCCCATACGTCCCACAGACCGTCTGAACAACATACTAAAATTTCATTTTGATAAAGTCATTTTTACGGCAGTTATCGTGCTGACAGACAGAATGAATGAACAAAGTCATAAACACGTTTCAACTATGTTGTAAAGTGTTAAAAATGCATGAAAAGGGCTAAAACATAGGCATGAGTTACAAAAAATACGTAATAACGTAACGTAATGACGTGAAAATGTGATAGATAAAAATGCTCTGTGATATAAAACTGTGGTCCGAATTTTAGCTATCTGCGTGGTCTGGAAGTCGAGAAAGAGTCCGTCAAAGAAATGGAAAGAAAATATAAAAAGAGGTAGCTCGAAGTCAATAAGAATTGGCTTAGGTCAAAATATAGTCTCAGACATTAAAAAATAGTAATAAAGCTTTAAAAATATCCATGTTTAATACGAATGATCTGACCTTTCTCAACGGACTTTTCCTTAATCAAATTATCCTAGATAATTCTAATTTTATTCCCACATCTAGTAATTTTGTGAGATTTAATCGCAAGCGATCTACAAATGACTGTGTAGTAATGTATTCTTAAACAGTAACACCCTTGCACATTTTTCCAAGCTATGGAAAGCTTAGCCCACGCACATTCTCAGCTGACAAATACCGTCGAAAATTTAGATGCAACACACTTGGGGGAAAAAAAATCACTTCAACCAAATATTTTGACCTTGAGCCTGAGTCTTTTACGAAAATATGTTTCGTAATTATAGTTGAACCTTACAGAATACTTAAATCCATATATTAAGCAGTGCCTCATCTGAAAAAAAAAGAGAAATTTACATTTTATTACTCAGTCGAAATGAATTAGAGACGCTATTCTAATAAGTGACTACGCGCCTATATACGCAGAATGATAATAAATGGAAGGAAACTGAGATAAAATCGCTTTTTAGTGCTGCTACTTTTAGCCACAAGAGAACATTTAAACGCTCATTTCTTCATTTCCGCAATTACACTAAACTCTTGTGTAAACGAATACTAATGCCTAACAAACAACAGAGCTAACTTTGCTCTAATCTTGACGCAGACAGAAGCCCCATTTGAACGATTATAATTAGATAATGACCGCCATCGTAAATTCAGGCAGACGCGAAATGAAGTATATCTGACCTCTCCATTGTAAGAAATTCCCGGCAAAAGCTTCAATTCAAGGCAATAAATTACGGTTAGACTATGAAGTAAAGAGTTTTTTAAATTAGATTTATTTGAATAACCTCGGGGTATTTATTTCTGCATAAAACATCCATCTGATGAAAAAGGTAGGTGTGGTTGTAAAGAGCATGTGAATATCTCAATAATTATCTAATTATCAACAAAAAAAACAAAATTTAGTAATTACATGCTTTAATGAAATCCCTTGTTTATTTAATTTTATCTTCATTTGTATTCTTTTCGCGTCCATTAAACGGCTTGAAGACAAATCTAATGTTAATCGAAATATGAACGGTCATAAAAGATGTGAAATAAAGATAGAATGTGATTGTGTTTGCTATATAGACCGTATAAAATTGCATAAACCCTTAACCCTTAATGGGGCCCCTGAGCAAAAGTAAATTCCCCCCCCCCCTTCCCATTAAAACTTTTATAGCAAAAAAAAAGTACATTGAACGCTGAACGGCAGATGGGACCCCAGAGCTTCGCCGCCCCCAGCATTTGCCAATTTTACCTATGTTACAAAACGACCCTGCACAAGTACACTGTAAAACACTTAATTGCGATCCTTTATAATGGCAATCATTTTCTTTGAGGAAATACAATGATTTTTACTCAAAGAAAACTCTTAACAAGATATTTTCTAAAGTCGAATACATAGACCCATAGGGGGCTTTCCGCAAACTACAGAGACCCCTTTCACTAAACGGTTCAATCTTTGATAATTTCGTTGTTGTTATTGTATTTGTTTACACTACAGATTCCTATGGTAATCTAAATAACACTGATATTCAAAACATTCTATTAAAATATTTAAATTAATGCTCCTAAGAAGAAGATTAGAAATCTTTGTTTTCGCTATACAAAATTATCTTCACAGGCAGATCTGAAGAATGAAACATGCTGATCCCGTTTGTAAACGAATTTACGGAAAATATGAAATTGAATCAATACAGAAAGCGCTAAAATATTAGAAGATATACCCATACTACTTATATTCTTGTGAATTAGAAGATTACTCGTACTACTTATATTTTCGTAGAAGATTATACCCGTGTATTAGAAAATGTATCCGTACTACAGTACATAAATTTGAAAAATATTTCACCAAAATAAAACAGATGACGCAAAATTTTGAAAATATCAATAATCCCGAATCTTTAAACCCAAAGGCCGTAATGGGTATAACCCAATCAAAAATGTAATTTCGGTAAAAAATTTATTTTTATACATTTCTTTATTATATATATATAAATCAAAAAAGATTTACTGCTGTGCTGCATTAACTCATTTGATTTAATTCCGTTGCTTAGCAACATATCATTTTTTTTTCAAATAACTTTGCGAGACAACATGGACTAAATTTTAAGTGGGGCTATTCCAAATCTACACCAAAATTTACATCACATTCGGTGGAGCCGTTCTCCCGTGATGGTGAAACAAACAGAAAGACACACAAATAAACAAACAGATTTTCAATTTTGTTTATATAGATTTAAACAATTACCGGAAGATGAAAAATAATTTTATTCATCTTCCGTTCAATTATTGTATTCGAAGCATTAAATAATTTTTTTATAAAAATAAACCTTATGAAGCAAACTAGTGAATTCATTTGCAAGTACTAAAAATTGAAAAAAGAATTTATTAAATTATATTTTCTGTGTATTTTTAATTTAATATACTAATTTTTAATATTTTTTTATTCCATTTCATCACATAGGACGTTATACTAAGCATAACTGTCTTTAGCCTGTCATTAGCGTTATTCTTTAATTTCTGTTCAAAAGATCATTTATAGGAGGGTGGCCTTAAACTGCATTGTCATAATTGGCGACAACATTTCGGAGCCGTGTTTGTTTGTTGGGGATCAAAAAATTAGATGAAGTCGATAAAAGACGAACTAGGAAGTGTCGGGGGAACATGACGAAAAAAGATGGCGGGGGGAGAGTCGCCAAAAGTGAGAAAACACGTGACCTTCACGTGCCGATGCCAAATTGTTAAAACAAACTTGCGTGATCTTGAAAAGTTCGTTTCGAAGCTCGCGTAATGGCAAACAGATGTGGGATTCGGATTTTATTATTCTCGAATCCTCTGCACATCTTAAAGTGACGGCGGCTACGTGTTTAGAACATTATTGCGATTACGATATTCTCGCTGGAAATAACGTAACTTCGACCGTGGTCATGTGTAATATATCCTTGATTCTGTGGGTTTTTTTTAAGTTTCGTAATTTTGATTTCACTCAGCCCAAATACTTTTGAACATGTCATCACTTGAAGATGTAATTACAGCAGTGAATAAAAACTTCTTTCAAGGGTGCTTTTAAAGAAAGGTCCCTTTGGAATGGGTTTAAAATTTATTATAAAACATCCTTTACGAATATATAAGCAACACAAAACATAAATTATTGATGGTAAAAACTTTGCATTACAGAGGAGCCCACTTATAGCAAGTACGGTTGTAACGACTTTTCTTCTGTTACCCATCTGCAATGCTTTTATAATATTAAACATATCGCTTATGGCAAACAATTAGGTATCTGTACATGGAATATTGCGAAGATTTTTAATGTAGAAGATGTAACGGAAAAATATTTTCCTTGAACTTCTTGGAGTAAATGCAAAGTCACAGAAGCAACAATTAGTTTGGTAACAAAGATGCATTTCCAGATACGTTGAGCCTACACACTTTCGTATACATTTCCAGATACATTGAGATAGCCTACATGAGAATTGACATAAAAATTGCCAGCGAACTTTTAGAGGATAATTGGCGTAATGTTCATCAAACAAAGAAAAACTGCTGGAAGCATGCTGAGATTTTAGGAGAAATCCAACAATCCTTCATTTCCGATCCTGGGTAGGAAAGTAGTCCAATGTAGAATAGGTTACCAGAAAAAAGGAATATTGCCAACAGACCTTTTTTGACGATTATACAGCAACGATTTAGAAACAGCAGCACATTAGACCAATAATGCCTTTATTGTTACAGTCGCTGATAATATGTCTGATCATTCCGAATACGAGGAAACCGAAATTGATTTTAAAAGAGTAAGATAACATCCAAAATTATTATGAAAAGTCTCCAAAATTTGAATGACTATTACAATGCCCACAGTGTTAACTGCAGTGTGCAATCGGAAAATTGCTATGCAAATGTATTGTAAATTCAAATGTTCAAAAGAAAGTTACAGATTTTTTTTTTCAACGCAAACGAGCAATACATTTTTGTTTCATAATATGAAGTCAGATAAGTCATTCTCATACCTAAACTTTTCATCGGATATTGCAACTATCGGTTATAAGGAATACCATTCCTGTCCCTTGCGACTTCTATATGCGGGCTCTGCTGTATCATACTTTTTACCAAAAATATTTGAAGCATCTATATTTCTCAGACTGTATAGATAGAGCTTAGATGATGAATAATATGGATTTAGCATCAAATTATGAAGAAGTTGGGGGATTCACTAAAGATTTCTACTTCCGGTTCGAAAAACTTCATTTTCCTTTAAAGATCTATTTTTCAAGATTGGCTATAAATGAATATAATCGATGACTGATACGGAGGCGGTAGGAAGTAATAAAGTTACATTTAAAAATTTTCCTGAAACATATGTTTCTTAGAATTGGCTATACATAGAGCTTAGAGGTTGACTGATATGGGTTTAGCATCAAAGGAGGTTGGGGGTTCACTGAGGATTTTCTTTTGTGGCCCTGGAGATGTCACTTCCGGTTATCTGAAAATAAAATTCGTATGATTTTGCGAAATAAGTATGCAAATAGAATAAAAAGGCTTAATAGTTTAATTAAAAATGACGTATGTACCACCATTTGCCACCATAGAAAAGCTCTTTCATACATTTCATGTTTATTTATATTTCTTCAATATTTTTATTTATTTATTTATAATATGAAATACTAAGGACTAAACATCGTTGCGATACCAACATAAACAACCTATTCTCCTCCCCTTAATCCCATTTCAATGAGGATCAAACCCATGTTTTCCAATCTGTGTTTGTGTGTGTGTGTGTGTGTAAGTATATGGTTGTGTGGGGGAGACGATATCTCACGAACAAATAGAGCGTTTCGAACGAAATTAGGTACAAAAATTAAAATCAGTGAATACTGGAAGCCCATTGATTTTAAACGTAATCGAATGGTCAGAAGACCTTCAAATTTTCGAATGAATTTGGGAAAAAATCTTCAGAAAATCAAAACCTGTAATAATGTTATGTAAATAACCATGTCATATATAATTTTTTATTAGAAAACTATTAACATAAATTTTAGAACGTTAGCATGAACAGTTCTTGAGATATTGCACTTTTTTAAATTAATTTATCAAAAAATTAGATATAATTAAAAAAAGTATTAACTATTGGCAAATATATTTACTTTTCATATGTAATATTATGAAATAAATTTGTTAATATCATTCGCGCAGATCTAGCTCTTTCACGCGAGGAGATACTTTGTTGTTGTTGAGACCCAGACCGTCCGACCTACCAGAAAGGTGTAAGGTAACTGTTTAGACGGCCGGGAAGTGCCACCCAATTTAGACCGGAACCCAGTGGGGGAAGCATCCACAAGGACCGTACCCTCCTTCCCCTACTATCAACCTCTCGGAAGGACTTACGGACCCACATGTTTAACGGGATCGTACTCCGCATGAACACAGCGGCAGTTGTGGCAGCGTGCAAATCCAGCGAGCAAACCACCAGGCTACCGCGCCCGAAAAGTGCCAACAGCACGCGGTGTTCCCAGGTGGTCACCCACCCAACTACTAACCGCGCCCGATGCTGCTTGACTTCGGTGATCTAACGAGAACCGGTGTTTTCAGCACGGTACGGCCGTTGGCATTAGAAGATACTTTGTTGTTGTTGTTGAGACCCAGACCGTCCGACCTACCAGAAAGGTGTAAGGTAACTGTATGGACGGCCGGGAAGAGAAGATACTTTGTTTAATAGTTTTGTATTTTGACGCCAACAGTCATTCATATATATGAAATGCTCTTCTCTCTATTTGTCTGTAATGCTTGGCGATAAATTTGGCGAACTTGTGTTTTATTGAATTTTCTACGTCAGGTAGTGTTTACGACTGCATGTTTATCAACGTTCAAATATGTCGTGTTCTTGCAAATGCTATCCTTACATCACTGAAGTATTGTAATGATTAGCATACCTGATCGAAATTTAAGAAACCTGCGTTCAAATCCTGGTTTCGGTGGAAGAATTTTTCATAGTAAAATTAAAAGCAATACGGAATAAATTAGCGTCCGAACTAAAATACAGTATAGTGGCAGAGAGAAAGGGTTAATAGGGAAAGGAATAATCTTTTTATGAAGTATTGCTTATTATTTGCTATACATTATTATTATTTGCTATACGTTATTATTATTTGCCATACATTATTATTATTTTCCATATATTATTACTATATGTTTTACAAAGTCTTGCTTATTATTCGAGTTGTATACTAGATGTCCATTTTAATGTGAGCTATTGAAGCGATGTCTTCCAAAATAGTTTTGCTATATCTTGACGCCTATTTATGGCAGAAGTACTTCACACTCTGAATCTCTGTTGAGATCATTGTCTATAGCTATACTATTAAACACCAGTTAAAAGAAAAATTAGATAATCTAAACGCTCTTCAAGTGAATACTTGTCAGTTGAGCAATCTGGCATGCTTCAGTTGAGTAGTCTGGCATCATATGGTAATCACCAACGATGATCATTCGATAATTCCCTTTCCAATAAATCATTTTTCTGAAATTTCATTCGTCATGTGCATGACTGTTGGATTGATGCTCAGGGCTAGATTATACAGGACGCAAAAGAAGCAAAAGCCTTTTACATACGAAAATCTCAAATATGTCTAGAATCTAATCGTTCATTGAATGTCGGAAAATTTCAGAGTTGATAGTAAATTTTTTTACCATTAAAAATCATCGTACTAAATTTCGTCAGAATCGGTCAATTCGTTCGAGGAATTAAATTCGCCAAGCACACATATGTCATTCAAAAGTGGTTGATTCGTGTTCAAGGATTTTGAAAACTTGTAGACTCATACAAATATGATAGATTAACGCTTTAAACCCATCACACTTTCCAATCTACATATACTGTTTGCCCTACATATACTGTTGTAAGCAAAATAAAAATTTGCCCAGGTGAACCCATATAATAAAATATGTGAATAACACTTAAAAAAAATGAAATTTCTGAAAAAAAATTGAATGTTGATGCAAAATGTGCAATATGCACACCACTGATTCATTTTAACTTATCTTAATAAAAAGAGAAATATAAGTATATAAAGTGTTCCTTCTTGGTTGCCATGTCTAAATTATTATGGCAGTAATAACATTTGAATTTTGGAGTGAAAACAAAAATCAAAAGAGCAAAATGTTTTTCAACCATAGATATATTTATTCATTCTTCTGTATCGAAGATTGACTAAGAGAAAAGTTTTCGAAATTAGAGAAAAATTTGTGTTAATTTATGATGAATAAAAATTGCGTTTTATTCAGCACGAAAAAGTTTTTGCCACCTTTAGCAACTCCGTGCAGGCGGCTATCATGTCTTTCGATTCGTATTTTTTTTAAACTAAGCCCATTATATAGTTTAAAAATTTAGAAGAAATTATTTTCAAATGTTGTAATTCGAAAACTTATTCAAGATTATTTTCTGTCAGGTAAATAATTGAAAAATGATCTATAAGATTAAAAATGAGCAAGACTGTGCAAAATATCAAGTCGTTTTATTTTTCTCAATTAATCTTCATATTCAGATATTATTATTATTATTAAATTTCAAATTGCGGTCAAATTTCGTTATACCAAAAATAACAAAAACCTAAGATACAAAAATTCGATTTGTTGAAATTAATGTATTAACGTATTTCTAATACTATCCAAATTTCTTCTATCTGTCTATCTGTCTATTTATCTATCTATCCCACTTGACAATACATGTTCTAACCATTTAGCGACCTTGACAACAAATTTAGCCACAATATCGCCAACTAGGCGAATTTTAAATAATGCTGCCAAATTGACGATATTTCAGCATCCCTGTAAATTTAGTTTACTTCATTCGATAATCCTTGTCGTTTTCTTAGAATTATTAGTTCAACAGTCTTCATTCAAAATATAGTGAGTTTCACTGCTAATGGGACAGGTACATCTTAGATAAAGGGTTTAGGGAAGTCGTAAATTAATTGTTCGTAAAAAATATCTTCTAAAAAAGCTTCCTTCATTGCTTATTTTAATCTTGACTTTACTGTCTATTTTTCTATTGATAGTTTGCGTGACGAAATTTACTTTATATTTAGCCTTGGCTACGAAGCTACTTACTCCTTTGAGTTCATTTATCAAATTTTCTCTAATATTCGTTCTAGATTTATCTATGCAAATCTATGCATGCCCAGTCTTTCGACATTTTGCTTTTCAAATTCAGCCTGTCTTACGATGCTAAGATCTTCCGCCCTCTTGTTCAGTTTTGTCTTGAATTTAATTTTAAACTTGCCCATTCTACGCTTACCCCTATGTTCAGCCGTATCTGCGCCAATACGTTTGAAAGTAATATTTTTAGTTGGAGTTGGGTTACGTATACGTTATCCCCCCTTACTTCCCCTGAAAATAGTTAGAAAATCTATATTGGTAGCACTAAACGAACTGGTGGCATTAGATTATCGGAACATGCTCGTGATATCAAAAATAAAAACCTTCTACCGTCTTATCCCAAACTGTTAATAATGATAATTTTATCCCGGTTTTCTATAAAACTTTCATTTTAACTAATTATAGCTTTTGGAATTTTTGTATATTTGTGCTTATGTATATTCTATCTGTAATTTGATTCTATCTGTAATTTTGACATGGTTCAAAATCTCAGTTTAGCCTGGCGTCTCATTCTTGATTCTTTGAGGATTAAATCATTATCTGCATATTTAAACATCTAAATCTGCTTATTTAATAATATTAATATAATATTTTATTTCTGCTGTGTTATTTTGATATTATTTGCTTATTCATTCCACTGTATTTCTTTGTGCTATTCGACTATTGATAATATGCAAATTTTATTCGTTGTTTGGCTGTTGTTGTTGTTGAGACCCAGACCGTCCGACCTACCAGAAAGGTGTAAGGTAACTGTTTGGACAGCCGGGAAGTGCCACCCAATTTAGACCGGAACTCAGTGGGGGAGGCATCCACAGGGACCGTACCCTCCTTCCCCTACCACCAACCTCTCGGAAGGACTTACGGACCCACATGTTTAACGTGATCGTACTCCGCGTGAACACGGCGGCAGTTATGGCAGTGGCTGGAATCGAACCCGGGCCTACCGAGTGCAACTCCAGCGCGCTAACCAATGGGCTACCGCGCCCGTTGTTTGACTGTGTAAAAGTGCCTCCAATGATAGGCGTTTCACGCCCGAAAGCTTCCAGGCTTTCTAAATATGTTTTAAAACGTCCTTTAATGTGAATAAACCTTTTAATTATTAAAGTAGTTTTTTTTAATAGTCTCGCTCAATTATAAAAAAAAAAACTCTTCGGATGAAGCACCCAACTCACACACGCGTTCATACACACACACATACACACACACACACACACACTCTATCATTCATTAATACAAGACATCAAAATTCAGTCAATATCAGACTGTAAAAATAAAGGAGCTGTTGAAAGTTGCCTCAAAGAAGATACTACATTTTTTTCTACCGAATGTTACCGCTTCAGAATCTCTTTCTAGGGCACTCTCTGGATTCTTTCTTAGTGGGTGCAAGACATGATCAACACTTTTGGAGAACCGTAGATTATTAAGATATGCAATTATGAATTTTTTGGTGGGTGCAAATTCATCTCATGCGCCATCACATCACTTTACAAATCGAGTAACAAATGTTGATAATGTGGAAAAACAACAACACAGATTTAAGCTTTTCTTACATCCATGTCTCGTTGGCAATTAATAAAATTTTCAGTTGTTACCGTTTAAAATAAACATACCAAGTTTCGTGTACTTTGATTGATTGTTTCAAAAGATATAGCGCATCCTGCGTAAAAGTGAAATTTCTAATATCACGAGAAAGGCTTGCGATTAATGCTAAACAATGATGTCCATTTATTTTCGGTTATAAGTAGTTACATAGCATTTACACATTTGATAATAAATTAATTTATTTTTCTAATGATATGTTCAATTTTTCATCAAAAATATGTAATATCGCAAGAACGGCAGGGAAGGCTGGAACAGAAGGAACTGCCGAATTATAGACGTTCAGAGTAATAATAGCTCGCCATATGCTGCTGTCTGTCCCATTTTGGTAAAAATGCTAAATAGAACCTGCTAACCGTCTTCTTTCGGTGTATAGTTCGTCACTGATAAAATCGATTAAGAATCTGTATTTAAGTTTAAAATTCAAGTTTTGTGGTAATCTCTACATTTTTATTTACTTTTCAATAGGAATGCATTTTATAAAAGCATTTGTATTAAATATTGAATAGGTGATTATTTTGTTTTCACTCTTAACGTATACTTTCAATAAACATTAAATCAAAACATCAACTTGTAAGTTCGTAACGTGCTATGTAATTAATCGAGGCACAAAAGTCTGTGCAAAAGGACTATATAAAAATACGTCATATAAGTTCTAGTTGTTCTGTCGCTAAAAAGATAGCAAAATCTCCAAACTATGAGTTCTAGGTGGCTATCAATGAAATTTCACCACGACCTGTTCTAACGGTTAAGAAAAATCCAAAATCTTGTGTTTCTAAAAGAAAAACATAAGAGAATAAAAGAATTGACTTCTTCATTTAAACTCGCAAAAGTTAAGGAGGATAAAAAACGCAAAACAAAAAATGTCTCATGTAAAATAGAAGAAACAGAGGACCCACAAAGTCATACGTGCCCTAAGGTCCACTGAAACACTATAAGACAAAAAGGTCCTTTGTGTTACTTCACAGATTATTTGTTTCGCAGAAAAAAAGAATGAACATTTAAAAAAAAATTGATTCCATGGAAAAGGTAATATAGCAAAATATTGTGAACAAAGCTAATTTTGTATGTAATATACTAGGAACCTATATATATTACGCATTTGTGATCTAAAACAAAAAAATTCTTAAAATAATAAAACATTCTTAGTATTATTTATTATCGTCTTCCATTTTTCTATTTTATTTTACACTTTGTCACTTTTTCTATTCATAGTTTCTTTTCTATGTTGTATAACAGGTATTTAGGGATATTACTCGTTTTTGATCCAAAACGGTAAAAATCATAAAAAATAAAATATTCTTAATATTATTTATTCATCATCATCAATGGCTTAACAGCCCACTGTGGGCTTGACCTTCCTCAGAAGATCCTAAACTGTCCCCCTAGGAGCAATGTTTCCGCAATTTTTAATATTTAATACATCAAAGTCCTTGTCCACACAATCGATTCATCTCAACCTCGATCGTCCTCTAGGTCTTTTCCCGATAACTATGAACATAAAAGTTTCCATTGCATTCTGTTGATTTTAATGTATTTAATTACGTCAGAATCTTTGTATAATTTGAATATTTCAAAATTGTATCTTGTCCAAATATCATTCTCCCGAATTCCACCAAAAATATTGCGCACAATTTTCGTTCAAAGAGTTTTTTTATCATATTCTGTGATAGTCCAGGTTTTTGAAGCATAAATTAAGGTAGGTCTAATAAGTACTTTACAAATCTGTAATTTTCTTCTTCTCCCAGTCAGGAATGATTTGAAACAATTTCTTAATCCATGAAATCAGCGATTTGCAGCTATAATTCGGTTTTGGATGTCTAAACGCAATAATGTTAATATTATTTTTACAGTTTATTTGAGATCCGTTTATTTGATACAGTTTATTTCAGACTGGTAGTTAAAATGGGCTACAGATTCATATTTGTACATCCCAAGCTCTAATACAAAGGGGAAAGACCCACTTCTGATAAAAGCCATCTAACAATATTAAAGGATCTGATTTTTTAATGATTGTTTCAAAATTTCATTCAAAAATTTGGGGTCTTCGACGATTCGGTTGCGTTTAAAATAAATAGGCTTCCAGTATTCACCGATTGTAATATTTGTATCAATTTTCCTTCGAAACGCTCCATTCGTTTGTGAGATATCGCATCAACAGACTCACGGGGACACACACACACACATACACATACACACTAACATACACACACACACACTAGCACACACTAACATACACACACACACACTAGCACACACTAACATACACACACTAGCACACACTAACATACACACACACACACTAGCACACACTAACATACACACACACACTAGCACACACTAACATACACACACACACTAGCCCACACTAACACACACTAACACTAACACACTAACACACACGGGCCAAAGGCCGTACCATGCTGAAAACACCGGTTCTCGTTAGATCACCGAAGTCAGGCAGCATCGGGCGCGGTTAGTACTTGGGTGGGTGACCACCTGGGAACACCGCGTGCTGTTGGCACATTTCGGACGCGGTAGTCCGATGGTTTGCGTGCTGGATTTGCACGCTGCCACAACTGCCGCCGTGTTCATGCGGAGTACGATCACGTTAAAAATGTGGGTCCGTAAGTCCTTCCGATAGGTTAGTGGTAGGGGGAGGAGGGTACGGTCCCTGTGGATGCCTCCCCCACTGGGTTCCGGTCTAAATTAGGTGGCACTTCCCGGCCGTCCAAACAGTTACCTTAAACCTTTCTGGTAAGTCGGACGGTTTGGGTCTCAACAACAACAACACTAACACACACTAACACTAACACACTAATATCACTATAACTCAAAAACTAATTCACCAAATTTATAAAAATTTCATAGGTAAGGGGCCCACTTATGGGCTACCCTAGCGCTGATTAGATTTTGGTACGATTCAGGAAAAGAGAACCTACCTTTTTTTGCAAAATGACCCGCAAGAATCGTATTTATCTACTCTACTGAATCGTATTTATCTACTCTATCGTATACTACTCTAACTGAAAAGCTATTAAACCAAATTTCACAAAATTTGGTAAATAAGTTATCGTAGTGCTGATTAGAATTTGGTACGATTCGGAAATAAAGACCCTGCATTTTTTCTTTTTTCTTCGAAATGGCCAGCATAAATTAAAATTCCAGTTAAAATTTTAAATATGTGTCAAATGTATAAATTACATACTTGTTTTATACGTAATTTTTGACGATGAAAAGAATAAGACCAACCAAATTACTCTACGACTAACCGTTCTCAAGATATTTCAGTTTTTCGCACTTTTTTAAAGTCGCCTTTGAAAATACATCCGTCCAGTCGCCCAATGAAACTAAAAATAGAATTAAAACTGCAAATTGAGTTTAATTTCAAATTAGTATCCGTGTTATTTACTACAATTAAACTCACTTTAATGAAGTATGAAAGAAAGAAGGAGAAAATGAATTTGATACTGTAGTGAAAGTCATGTGTTGGCCACATCAGATTTTTTTAACTGGGCTAATGGAAGTTGAAATAATACTTCCAAGTTGTTTTAAATTTATGCGAGAGCTTTAAGATCTAGGTTTTGCTAAATAGCATATGATTTTACATTATGCATTTTATTAATGCGCAGTTCATCTAGTGGGATATAGCAAACATGATGGAAAGTGGGGGTGATTATTATGGCAGATGCATTATTAGATTTTTATATGAAGTGTTACTTCCATCAGGGCCATACGTATAACTAATCTCGTAGAATTTATATTGAAGGGAATTATAATTAGATTTTGGTCAAAAAATGCAGTATACATGAAATGCCCGAAACATAAAAGCGTTTTAGTGGAAATGTTCCACATATAATGAAATTAGACGTTTATTTTATTACATTTACTCTCATGGGATTTTAATTTGTTTTCTGTGTTAAATTTTGTATTCCATTTCATATTTATTGTTAGATGTATCATTTTGTTTTGACATGCTTGTATTTTTGTTATGATTTTTTATGTTATATTTTAAATGAATTGACTGATAAAAGATTTTGCTAATTTTATTATAAAAGTGAGGAGGTTTTTTAACGTACTTTTAAAGTGTTGTTCTTTCATTTTATAATTATTGTTAGCTTTAATATTTATTCATAATGATTAAGTATGCATGCCTTATTTTTATCGTCTTTTATAACTATAGATTTTTTAGTGGATTTTTACTTTTCCTACAGCGTATGATAATGTATAGGGAAAGTCTTAGAATCATGTCGAAAACTGGAACTGTTCGATAGATTTACACGTTTCAAGTACGCTAGAACACGAAAAACTTATTTTAACGTAACGCCTGTGCGTGTGTCTGTCTGTGCAATATTTGTATCCACACTAATGCAAAAACTATTCGACAACTTTTAACAAAATTTTGTGAGTAAGTCTTGTGGGTTACCTTGATGTTGATTTTGGTATGATTCGTAAACAAAAAAAGAACCTGCTTCCTTTTGCTAAATGACCTCTCTCAATAATCGTCAGAATATGAAACAAGAAAGATCAATCATGCATAAGCATTGATTATGAAACACTTTCCAACTGAAATGTAATTTCATTTAAAAATTTCTAAAATGTGATACATTAAGTGGTGATATCTTTTACATTATCACAGTACTACAGTAATTTATTATACATAAATATTTAAAACTGTATCGAAATATAAATCATCTGATTCTTTATGCAAAATCAATGAATATTTCATTCATATAACTTGTATTCCAGACTCCAGAGCTAAATAATTTTGTGTGAAAAAAATTCAGCAATTCTTATGTAATTCATCTTACAATCGCTTGAGATATTTGCATTCTGCATATGTTAAAATTAGGCTTCGTTGAAGAAATAATAAAAGTTTAGGGATCATTTAAAATCACAACTATTGTAATTGCATAGGCACGGAATTTAGATACACAGATAATGCACAGATACACAGATAATATATGTGTGTATGTGTATGTACTCAAAGTATTAGCATCGTGCCGAAGATCGGAACTCGAATTTTCTAAGGATCTACACGTTTTGGAACTTCTAGAACACGAAAATACTATTTTTAGGAAGACGTCTGTGTGTGTAAGGGTGTATCTGTGTATGTTTCTGTGTGTCTGTGAGGATATTACATCCACTCTAATTGAAAAACTAATGGACCGAATTTCATACAATTTGGTAGGTATGTTTTTTGTGGGAAATCCTGATGTTCATTAGGTTATAGTACGATTCGTAATAAAAGAATCTGCCTTCTTTGCGAAATGGCCGGAGAAATTGCCTTTATCCACTCTAGCAAAAAACTAATGGAACAAATTTAACAAAATTTGGTGTATAATATTTCAATAACCTACAAGTGATTTATATACTAAATTTAACAAAATTTTGTATATAAATAATTTGTAGGTTATTCTTGTATGATTCGGGAAAAAGGAACGGGCTATTTTTGCGAAATGGCCCGCAAATATCGTTATATATAAAAATAAAAGACTACGGTGCTCGATTATATCAATTAAATTCCTATTTTATACGTGATTTTTGACAACAAAAAGAATAAGACTAACCCCATTACTTTAGGACTAGCCGTTCTTGGGATATTCTAGTTTTTTCGCGTTTTCGCTACGCCACCTTTGACAATAAGATCAACTATCAAATGAGCACCAAATTGAAGTTTAACGTGTAAATGCAATGTCATTTGAAATATTTATGGTTGTTATTTTGTGCAGATAAACTCAAATTATTATTGAAGAAATAAAGAGAACGAATATGAGTCTGCAGGGAAAGACATGTGCTGTCCACATCAGAATTTTTAGCAATATTACAACAATGATTTATAGAAGTGAACGGGGATTATTTTCAGGCCATTTCGAAAAAAATGTATGATCTATATTTAAAGATTCATCAAATTTTTGTCGAATAAAATGTTCAACAAATTTAAGCTGTGTACCAAATTTTAACTCTCTAGGACGTAGGAAAGTGCATTAAAAATGCCATCAAATAAGTATATCATGAAGAGTTATATAAAATTAAAAAAAAATTAAAAATTGTTATCTATCAAATTTATTTTAAAATGTGAAGCCTCTCTCATATGCAAAATGATTAAACACTTGGAAAGATATTTATTATATAATATATCTCTCTTTTCTTTCTGGAGGATATCCCAAAGTCAGAATTTAATTGAATTTGTTTTTCCCTATATTAAATAATTATTTATTAAAAAACTACTTAACATATTTTACTGAATTTTTTTTATATATTCTATGGGATAATGTGAATATTTCCTAAAAATTTCGAAGCAATTCGTGAATTTTAAATTTACTTAAAAAATGTTTAAAAAATTAGGTCCCATAGGGTTCAATGTATTTCATTTTTTCAACCCGGGTTCAATAAAAAACTTATTGGGTGATATTATTCATTTATATTCCCATAGGTCCCACAGACCGTCTGAAAAACATACTAAAATTTCATTTTGATAAAGTCATTTTTACGGCAGTTATCGTGCTAACGGACAGACAGACAGACAGACAGACAGACAGACAGAATGAACAAAGTCATAAACACTTTTCAACTTTGTTGTAAAGTGTTAATAAAAAACTAAATATGTTTAAATGTATTAATCAAATGCTTGTGCTTGTTTTATACATCATTTTTATGAACAAAAAAAATAAGACTATCCTCATCATCTAATTGCAAAAATGCTTTAAATGAGGTAGGAAGTTATGCAATAGTAATTTAAATGGTGTAACATATTTTTGTAAAAAGTTAAGAAAATTAAACTTAAGTTAAATTACAGAAATGTTGTCAATACTTCATTTAGTCAAACTAAAGAAAAATGTGGTTCTTTAAAGTTCAAATTTAGAACGATATAAATTGTCAAACTTCCTGACTTACACCACTTTCTCGTGACTTTCTGATTTTCTTCCAATCATCAAAATTCATGAATCCAGGGACCGTTCATAAATTGAATTGGTGCACAGAAATCATTTAGTGTGGTTTTAAAACAACTTTTCCATGGTTTGTTTCTGAAACTATTAAAGACAGGCAGACGATACTGATTAAAAGTTGTATATTTTCCTGACAAAATCTGTGGAAAAATCAACCTACCATTCGAGTTCAAAAATAGAATATTTAACAATGAATAGAAGGCAATGAAATTGTAAAATCTTCAGGAGGTGTATACAAGACATGTGCCTTCTAGGAATAGTTCATCTCTTTAAATAACTTTGTTACAATGAACAAAAAGGTTATTTTACACCAGTATGAACTATATGAAAAAACCCATAAATAATAATGGAGAGAAATAAAGAGATTTTTATCAAAAATGGAAAAGTAATTTAATCCTATTACTTACATGTGCACAGATGATAATACCTTAATTACTGTTGCCCCACATGATGTTTAAAGTCAGTGTCTCAAACATAAAGAACAGAAAAGATCAATCATGCATATAGCATTGATTATGAAACACTTTCCAACTTCAATGCAATTTTATATAAACATCTCTAAAATGCGATACATTCCTCGGTAATATCTCTAAAATTATCATAACACTACATTAATTTATTATATTTGAAAACTCAAAACTTCATCGAAAAAAATGAACTTCATTCAAATGACGGCATTGAAATATAAATTACCTGGTTAAATATCTCTAAATGTGTGTCTATATTCCTCGGTAATATTTTTAAAATTATCATAATACTACGATAATTTATTATATTTGAAAACTTCATCGAAAACAAATGAACTTTATTCAAATGACGTCATCGAAATATAAATCGCCTCTATATAAAAGCAGCATTTCATTCATCACAATAATATAATAATTTATTTTACTTAAAAACTTAAAACCATGGAGGTACAAGTAATTTAACTCTATGCTTAAAACTTCATCGAAAAAAATCGTCTAGTTGGTTCTCTGTGTAAAATCAATGAATGTTTCATTCATATCAGCTATATTGCAGACTCCATGAGCTAAATAATTATGCGTTAAAGAAATGCAGCAATTGTTATACAACTCATTCTACATCTTTTGGTGTTTACATTTTCCATTAGTGAAAATTAGGCTTCGTTGTAGAAATAATCAAAGTTTGATAATCATTTACACTCAAATATATTATAATTGCGTTGTTTCAGTATGTAGAAGCGCAGAATTTAAGCAAAAATAAAGCGGTTTTAGGATGGATACAATAATAAATATGAATTTAAGAAAAATTTTAAAAATCACGATTTTGAGACAAGATGAATGCCATATTTTATTTTGAAGTGGATCACGTGATCTCTTCATATAAAGGGTGCAATTATTATTTTAATTTTTATTTAAAAAACTACTGAATATATTTTGCTGAAACTTTTTTTTATATATTTTATGGGATAATTTGAATATTTCCTAAAACTTTCGAAGCAATTTGTGAATTTTAAATTCGCTTAAAAAATGTTTGAAAAATTAGGTCCCATAGGGTTCAATGTATTTCATTTTTTCAACTCGAGTTCAATCCAAAACTAACTGGATGATATTATTCATTTATATTCCCATAGGTCCCACAGATCGTCTGAACAACATACTAAAATTTCATTTTGATAAAGTCATTTTTACGGCAGTTATCGTGCTAACGGAGTGACAGACAGACAAACAGACAGGCAGACAGACAGAATGAACAAAGTCATAAACATTTTTCAACTATGTTGTAAAGTGTTAATAAAATATAAAATCAGTGTTGCCACACAAGAAAGTATAAACAAAATTACCAATCAAAAGTGAAAGCTGATAGAACAAAAGATATACAACATTAGAAATACAACAAATTGTAATTAGATACCAATAGATACAAATAAGTAATTATTAATCTAACACAAAACCATTATTATTAATCTGTACATAAATATTTCTACTTGTCAGCACCATCGCATCTTGTTGTGCATGGACTACCCAGTAAGGTATGGTTTCGACTTTCACGCATTACGGTAAAACATTAAAGCTGAAAGCTATTACTCAAATGCTGCTTTGAATTGAAAATTGTAGCCAAACCTCATTCATCGGGGTGTTAACATCGTCTCATGGCATCTTAACTCCTGTTTCTGTCGTGGCAAACAAACATGTTAAGACGCCACAAGATGATTTACCCCATATCCTTTTGTCTCACAAAACAACATGGCGTCAACCTGACTATTATGGGCAGATTTTTTTTATCGCAATTTTTTTCCACTTTTTTAAGTACGGAAAAAAAAGAAGGGAGAAACGTGAAAGAATTGCATTGCAGATGATCGTTAATTTGTCGCAAAATAACAAGTGCCTGAGGAGCAGAAAATGCTAAGGGAAGGCGAAAATAGCACTTAAAATTTTACAAATATTGGCTCAATTACTGTCAAAAAATGTCTGTAGATAAAAAAATTTCATTAGTAAAATAGTATATAAAATGTGTGGAGGTCAACCTATTTCGGACGAAACGGGCGTCCTTCTCCAATATAGGAGAGACAGAGGAATCATTCCAAGGAAGTACATGACAATTAGACATGTTAGTACATGACTGAGGCAGACGATTTCTTGCTTTTGGCTGAAATGACTACTCTTACTGTTTTTTCTGGAAGAAGGTTGGTTTTGCTTCTGAAACGGCTTGATATCCTTGCATCTTTTTATGTATTGTCTTATGATTTGATAACTGAAAATAAGTTTTCCTTTATATATAAAACGTATGTTGCGTATCAAATAAGCAAAACAGTAAATTCTTACATAAAAGGAAAAATTTAAACGTAAAATAAGATTTATTTGCTGCATTATTAAGTTTCAAAAGCAAAGAAAAATATGTATTTTATTGTTATCGTTGTTCAATTATATTATATATTATTGATTAAAATTGGAAATTTAAAACCGTATTTGTAGCATTCCGAAAAGGGTGCGTATTAGCGCCTTATAAATGATGCTTGCTTTTAAATAAAAAACTTATATGTCGTAGAAGCTCAAACCATTCAAAATTAATTTAAAATTAATCACAAAACTGTTCTTATTCTAAGTGGGTCGAAGTTTTCGACTATATACCGTTTTCGCGTGAACAAAATAAAATCTGATTTTGAAAAATAGAGTGCTTCTTTTTACATTCCCTATATATACGTAATATAATGTATTACTTTTCCTATATATGTATAGTATAATATAGTACTTTCCTCATATACGGAGTATAATTATTTATAGGGAAAGTATTGTAACAAGATCGAAAATTCAAATTCGAGTTTTCAACAGAAGAGCATGTTTCAAGCACCCCTGAACTAGAACGTTTTTGAGGTGATGCCTCTGTGTGTGTGTGTGTGTGTGTGTCTGTCAGTCTGTGGGTGTGATATCTCTCGAACGAATGGAACATTTCAAACGAAATTTGGCACAAATATTACAATCAGTGAATACTGGAAGTCTATTCATTTTAAATGCAATCGAATATTTGGAAGAACCCCTCCCCCTCAATTTCCGAATAAAATTTTGAAAAAATTATCAAAAAATCAGGACTTTTAATGTAAATAATCCTTTCCTATGTAATTTTTCATTAGAAAACGATTGGCAAAGTTCAGAACACTCGCATGAACCGTTCTTGATATATTGCACTTTTTCAAATAAATGTATCAAAACAATCACATAAAATTAAAGAAAGTATTAACTATTGAGAAATGTGTTCACTTTTCATATGTAATATTATGCGATAAATGTGTTAACATCATTCTCGTGGGTCTCGTTTGCTCCATTCGCAAGAGAAAATACTTTATCTAACAGTTTTGTATTTTGATGCATAACAATTCACCAACAGTCATTTATATATCAGAAATGCTATTCTCTCCAATTGTCTGTAGAGCTTGGTGATAAATTTGACGAACTCGGCGACTAATTTAGTAAAATATCGTTAACTTGGCAATATTTTGCCTCAGACTGACGAAAATATCGTAAAATTTGCAAAAATGACACTAAATTAGCGAAAATAACGCCAAATTGATGAATTAATTATTAAAATATTTGTATTATATAGTAAACGTCATGTGCTGCCACATCAGATATTTTTCTATAGCAGTTGGTACGACAACCTATCTCAAAAGCCATGGTTAAGAACCCATGCCATAGCTTAATAATGACACCTGCAATATATGTCGGGGCATATAAAAGAAATATTATACATAAAATAGCATACAACAATTTTTGTTTAAGTTTGACCTTGAACAGAGCTCCGAAAATTAAAATCCACCATGCTACCTGTAAAAAAAATTTAAAAATTTATACTCTTGCTCTCCTTTACATATACTAATTTTCTTCGAAATTCGATAAAATATACCATAATACAATACAACAGCGGGATGGAAAAAATAAAAGTTTATTTATTTTACGTGGAATGACCTAAAACTCTTTGAATTTTCACAAGGAGAAGAAATTGTTTGATTTCATAACTATTTTAGGGTTTTTAACACTTAACAACAAAGTTGAAAAGTGTTTATGACTTTGTTCATTCTGTCTGTATGTCTGTCTATTTGTCCGTTAGCACGATAACTGCCGTAAAAATGACTTAATCAAAATGAAATTTTAGTATGTTGTTCAGACTGTCTGTAGGACCTATGGGAATATAAATGAATAATATCACCCAATTAGTTTTAGATTGAACCCGGGTTGAAAAAATGAAATACATTGAGCCCTATGGGACCTAATTTTTCAAACATTTTTTAAGCGGATTTAAAATTCACAAATTGCTTCGAAAATTTTAGGTAATATTCAAATTGATCCATAAAATATATAAAAAAAATTCAGCGAAATATATTCAGTAGTTTTTTAAATAAAATTTAAAATAATAATTACACCTCTTATATGAAACGATTACGTGACCATGATATGAAACGATCACGTGAGTCATGATATGAAACGATCACGTGACCCACTTCAAAATGATATATGGCATCCATCTTGTTTCAAAATCGTGATTTTTTAAGTTCTTTTTAATTCATATTCAGTGTTGTATCCGTCCTAAAACTACTTTATTTTTGCTTAAATTCTGTGCATCTACATACCGAAAGAACGCAAATACAATATATTTGAGTTTAAATGATTATCCAAATTTGATTATTTCTACAACGAAGCCTATTTTTTACTTATGTAAAATGTAAACAGCAAAATATGCAGAATGAGTTGTATTAGAATTGCTGTATTTCTTTAACACAAAATAATTTAGCCCATGGAGTCTGCATGGCTGATATGAATGAAATATTAATTGATTTTATAAAGAGAAGGACGATTTTTTTCGATGAAGTTTTAAGCATACAGTTTAATTACTTGTAGCTCCATGGTCTTAATTTTTAAATAAAATAAATTATTATAGTATTGTGATGAATGAAATGAATGGAAGAAAGTTATGAATGAAATGCTGTTTTTATAGAGAGATGCAGGCGTGTTATTTTTTCTATGACGTCATTTGAATTAATTTCAGTTGTTTTCGATGAAGTTTTCAAATATAATAAATTATCGTAGTATTATGATAGTTTTAAAAATATTACCGTGGAATGTATCGCATTTTAGAGATATTTAAACCAGGCAATTTATATTTCAATGCCGTCATTTGAATGAAGTTCATTTTTTTCAATGAAGGTTTAAGTTTTCAAATATAATAAATTAATGTAGTATTGTGATAAGTTTTAAAATATTACCGAGGAATGTATTGCATTTTAGACTTTTTTAAATAAAATTGCATTGAAGTTGGAAAGTGTTTCATAATCAATGCTTTAAGCATGATTGATCTTTCTTGTTATTTCTTTCCCTATATATATATAGTTGTTTCGCAGACGAAAAATGGGGCCCCAGTGCCTGGGGGGATAGCCAGGTACCCTGCCCTTGGGGTTCCGGTCTGCTTGGACGGCCGGGAAGTGCCACCCAATTTAGACCGGAACCCAGTGTTATGAAGCATAACATAATGTTTACACATTGTACAAATACTATTCATACTCACCAGGCTCGACCCATAAAGAAAGAGGGAAGTAATTACTCAATGTAGGAAATGTGGACGGTAAGTTAAATTGCTAGCACGATGCCTCCTCACAGACACGATGGGACAGTTTGGCGCCAAGGTTTGAATAGCATAAGACAGAAGTTGTAAATTTTCATGTAAGAGATGCCGTAGTAAATGTCTAAATTGAAACGACAAATCGCTTGAAAATTATGGCCCCTGTCAAGTGTTAAATCACTCCGAGGCTCGTGCGAGACCTCCCGGTTACTGGGAACCCGCAGGTCATCAAATTTTATTGGAACGCTTATAAAATGAGCGTCATTCCGCAATCCAGTAAATAGTTCGGAAGTTCGGCCTACCCATTCTCACACATAAGTGATGTAACGAATGAGTGGACGAGGAAACTTCCCGCCCCATTTTGCTCCACAAAATGTGAAGGGAGCCGATTTCAGAAAGTTAAGTCAGTCTCCATTTTGATCTCTGCAGATAAGGTCTCTAAAAGTGTATAAGTACTTGATCGAAGTCCGATCCACAATGCATTTCGGCACATCTTGCTGTATCCACTGCTATTCCTTAGTGGTAGCCCTATACCCTATAGGAAGGAACCGGCGTATTTAGTACCCTGATACGAGCACATCTACTCAAGTGTAGCTCGTATCCATGCGCGGTTATTAAGCAATGAAGTTTTATGACCACTCTAAGCCAAATCGAGCTACAGCTGAACCAGACTGATATTTGCAAATCTCATCGGGCAGTGGCGGTTGTGGGAGCAGCGAGGACTTCGCCCCTTTCGCCAAGCAGGGCCACGCAGCTCTGGAAATAGACGACGTAGTATGGGATACCCTTTGGCTATAACCTACAAACTATATCTATAAACTACATCTAAGCCGCGACAACTGTGTGGACAAGTGTACCTATGTCACCTCACGGACGACCATGAATTGACGGAGGGTTTGCGAGGCACCAATCCTGGGCCTCTAAGCATATAACACACTTCATCTGGGTGAATCAACCGTCATCGTTATTTTATCGTCATCGTTGTTAAGTGTTCGCAATGCGGATGATCGATGCAACCGTAACCTTTCTGTCGGGATACTACTATGACTGTCATCGGCTTTCGCTCACGTTCCCAAGACCTTGAACCAGCGCTGAGCTATCCGGCATCGGCCGTCGGGACCATCCTCCAAATCATGAATCCCAAAGAGCCAACCGGAAATTGGACGGTTGAGCACCTAGTGGACCTTGGTAAATGGTAACAAGCCCGGATAGACTCCCAATTTACCCGTAAAGCTCTACGGATACATCATGACAGTGTGTCATGTGTTTCCTCGCCTATCCCAGGTCCCTAACCATGTGAACCTTTGGACGTTCCTTTTCCATGGATAAACCAATCAGGCCAGCGGCGTGGAGGGATTGTGTTTTGAAATCTGTAATGCTAATATATATATACAGGGTGTTCCAAAAACATTAACCTCGGCTTTTATTCCTTAAATATTAATATTAGACATATAAAATAAATTACAAAGTTGCGTAAAAAGGTACAACATTTTATGAAATCGATTAAAATTTTCAAGGGAATTAAATTTTAAGAAATACAAAATTTAAATTTTTATACGGCCCCCTTACAAAAACATTTCTAATGAGTAAAATGGGCCCCATACACAAATAAGGTGATGTACAAAATTTCAGCATTTTATCATAAAAAGTCCCAAAGATATGAAAGACAAAAATGCTGACTTAAACCACTTTTCGATGCATCGACGTGGTTTCGTTCTCAAAGGGGAAAAATTATGTCAGCAGATCTCGTTTCAGGGGCCATACACAAATTACGAAAGAAAGCAATGATTACATAAATAATAATTTTGCTATTTATTGGTACAAAAGTATCTACACTGCGTCAAAATAATAACTTTGCACAAAGGTTACAAAGCTTGTTCAAAATGTTTTCCATCCATGCCAAAGATCTATTAAAGATAAGAGGCAGATATTATTTGCCTATGATGCATTTCTGCGTTGCGTCATTTGCACTCATGCTATGAACATTTAAATTTTAATTTCTGATTAATCCTTCACCAACTTTGTTTAAACATATCTGTATAATTAAACATACATATATAACAGTAATATATGTTAAAACATATATTACTGATTTGCACTCCTACACTTTCGTTTTTATTATTTTAATATATATATATACACACATATACATATATAATATACATATATATATATATATATATATAATTGAAGAATTTTTATTTTACTTGTATTATACATACCTGAGATTGATCATTAATAGAAAATGTTCTGTATAGCTTAAGTGGAAAGAAGATGGACTGAAATGTAAATGTGACATCAAAAAAACTATACGACAAGCCATTGAATATTTAAAAAAAAATGATAAGAAAACATTATAAATAAAACAGGTACTAAATTAGTATAAAATACCCCTTTTTCCCTGTTCCATATAAAATTGAAGGAATGGAATAAGAATTACATGTGGTAAAGAGGGGTGAATAAATTTTTATACAACATTGAGATGAAAGTATTGATATAAATCATATATGTAATGCAGGTACTTAAGGTACTAATCCCCTTGTTCTCTGAATAAACGAGTTGACTCCCTGTTCAAACAAAACTCTGCATATTCAATCTGTTATCGAAAGTGTAAGTGCATTGTAATGTATTGTTATATAAAGGCAGAAAAACAGCACCAGTGAACTCTGTACATAGTGTTGTTATTGAATAGAAGATATACTATTTCGAGTCCTTTTTTTTCACATCTAGCATTTTTTATTATTCCAATCCTTTTGATTCCTTATAACTTAAAGAATTGTTTGTGCCTGGTTGGCAGGGTTGCTATTACTTCAACGTCAAAGAGCTAGGAGCACCTCCATCTTCTTCTCGCCACGGATCACAACAGGAAATTCAAAATGACACCGAATTAAATACATACTGCATGGTTGACTTATGATAGTCAATAGAAAGCATCATAGATAATGTCGTAAACAGTACCCACTTGCTTCTGAATCCGACTTCTCGCTTTATACCTGCTGTATCAATACTTTGTATATTTGAATTTTTATATCAATTATTTTAGGCTAATAGAGCCTACACAGATGAATGAACATTCAAAAATATTTTGATTTGTCACACATCTGTATGACAAATAAAGATTTGTTGTAAAAAATAGTCACTCTATTTTAAGATACAAAATTAGTTTTAAAAAGTGATGCTGCTGATGTTGAGTGTAATGAAACAAAATTAAGGAATAAAAGAAATTGAAGAATGTTAATAAAATATCATATCTTAATCAAATTTAAGTTCATTAACATTTTATAAATGATTTTAAAGGTTTCCAAATACCTACATTAAATATTCGAAATGTTTTCACTATTTTCATTTGCAATTTTTAAAACATTTCTCATTAAAGTACACATTCAAATTTAAAAATAATTTTATCTCCATTTAGATTCATTAAATAATTATGTTTTAAAATAGCTTTATATTTACGTGTAAACTTTTTTTATTCAAAATAAGTGATTTTCAAGTGTATAGTAAATTTCTAATTATCTATAAAATTTAAAATAATAAAATTTATTCCAATGTTAGATCCAAATTATTAAATATTATCCAAACAGATATCTTACACCTTCGGGTAGGTCAGATGGTCTGGGTCGAAGAAGAAAAAGGTAGTGTATAAGGTAGAGTTACAATTCGAACAGTTTTTTTTATTTATTTCATACCATAAAATATTACAAAAATAATTATATTAACATAAATTGAAGCAGTCATTTTATTTTATTTAACTTACAGTTTACATGTGAATGAAATTGTCTAAATTCACAAAAAGGCAAAAATTTCTGAAATGTGTCAATACTGTAAACTTGAGAACCGCTGATAAATATCAGATTGAATCAGAAGAAACCCAAAGAGATTATACACTAGTAATAATTTCTTAATTTATATTATATGTAAGAAAAGATATTTTATATTCAAAGAGATTTTATATTCATGTATGTAAAATCTCTTTGAAAGGAACTTTGAAAGGGCGCTTTTAAAAATGCCCACAGCGAGATAGAGAAATTTTCTGTTCTTTTGTCTGATTGGTAAAACTTCTGCACCTTTAACTGCTAGTGAAAAGAGGTTGAGTCTACTATACTCGCAAAGGTGTACTGATTTGCCATGACTGTTGCATTAAATCATCAACCCTGAGTATGAAGACACCATAAGGTCTCTCAGCTAAATTAATAGATTCCTCATCCCACTGCTCTGCTAAATTCTAAATCTTCTTTACTACCACCATAAGTTTTAGCATTAACAGAAGCACTCGCTTTCATCAGAGCTCACGTCAATTCCCTTTCACAATCTGCTCTGCTTTGCTCTCAATCTGTATCTTTTTGTTTTGGCAGTAAGTTTCAGTACAGGATTTTTACAATTTGCTTTTGCTAATGAATAGTTTGACAGAATTCACAAATTAGTTGCTAATATTCGCATTAATATTCTGAAAGTTTTCATTTTTTTTAAGTTTCAGAGTACGATTGTTAATATTTTGCTGAGGAAGGGTTAGCATGAAAAATAAGTATGATAATGCTGTATCAGTGTTAAGAAGTTTTGCAGAAATCACAGATGGTATGCTTATTGCACTTATTGGCATTAATATTGCATTATTAGGTTTCCACTTAGGTAAAAAGCAGATGCAGTGTTTTCTTACTGAGAATAGAAGGGTTCGCTGAAGAGTCATTAACCATCCAAGTTGGTGTTAATATCATGCATTTGGATTGGATCAATTTTATTCAGTCTACTTGGCAGAGTTAACATTGTTTTGCATTCCATATTGTTCTTAAGGATTTCCATAGAATGTTTTGTTTCTTTCAAAAGTCTTTGTTTCTTTCAAAGGCATATATCTGGAATTTATTTTCAAACAATGAAAATAAAAAAAGCTGCATGAAAAACTGCAAGCAGGTACATTTTTATTTCTTTTTGTCAATGTTGTTTACAGTGTTTATAAGGCAAAAGCAGCCAATAAAGCAGAGCCACTCTCAAAAACTTATATCCAAAGTTGACTGATATCTCACATTTATTAACTTATGCACAAGAGATTTGCTTCTTCTTTCCAGATGTAAACTTTACATTATATTATTAAGGAATAAAGAGTAATCATTCCATATAGCTCGGTGATCTTGAATATCATAGATTATTGAAACTAGCACATATTGAAAAATAACATTTGCTAAAAATTAACAATTAAAATTAGCAGCTAATCAAATTTAACATTAGCAGTTAGCACTGCTAATGAAAAGTTGCAATAATTCCCATCACTACAATTATAGATAAAGCAGAACTAAATTATGTTAAAAGATACAGTATCCACCTGTCATATCAGATATTATGCTGCAGTAAATACTAATTTAAAATACGCTCTCTATATTGAATATTGCACTCTCTACTCTTAATATGTGTTAAATCTCAAAGAATTGAACAAAAAAGATGAATTATACTAAAAAGGTAAGAGTTAACTCAAGTGATAACAACTCTGTTTGAATAAACTGGGGAAACAATATTTAAAACACCATCAGGAGAATGAAATAATTTTATTTTAGAAATCTTATTGCAAACAATAAACATTTTTCAATACTTTACAATAAATTCAACAAAAAATGCATATATTTGTGTAGGTCAAATAAATATAAAAATGTACAAATGGTCAAGTTTAGACAATTTTATGAAAATCTTATATTTCAACAATGTCATTTTTATCACATACAAGAAAAATGTAGATTAAAACATACATAAAAAGTATGATACAACTATTTTTGGTTCAAATGAAACTTCATCAGAGAGTAAATAAAAATTCCAATAGAATCATATAAAATACAACTCCCAACATACAGAATATTGTTAATAATACCAATGTTGCATACTTAACTAATAAACTTTTTAGACCCCTTTTAAAAAACACAATAACAAAATTTCAAAAACATTATTTTGATTTTTTTGATTGAATGATGGTTAAGGGTTGAAAATCTGTTGACTAATCTAGTCATCAGAAATAAATGTAACAGCCAGTCAACATTTGTCAAATAGGCATCTTACATGAAAATCACATCAAGAATTTTACCATTAAATGCTTCCCAATGTAATTATATGTTATTTGCTCGAACTTAAAATTTTGTAAGATTGTCTTCATCTTATAAAGGGGTTTAGAATTATACTAAGCTGTAAAATTTCACTCTAGTAGAAATTTCAAATTCTAATTAGAAATTCTTGTTTTTGAACAACAGCGGTACAGTATCCAATATTGCACTGTCATTTCATTTTGTTGTTAAACAACAGTAATACAAGTTCAAAGACTTCAATTTATACAGTATAAAGAAATTTTCCCCAAATACAAAAGTTTTAATTTTGCCCTTAATTCAGAAGTTTACTCAGATAAAAGTTGTGTGGTAAGACCCTTGTGCATTTTTAAGTTATCTATTTAAAATACACTATATGCAGCAACTATTTTTGAAACCTAATCACTGTATATTTTAACAGATCTATTCAAAGGCAGCATATCAATAACAAATGTAACAGAAGACAACAGTTCTATAAGACTGCTGTTCATTTAAAAAATACTTACATGGCTGAAAATTAAAGTGGCCATAGAGACAGTTGGAGAGTTGCAAAATTCAAAGACTTAAAAAATAACATTATTTTATGTATGAAAACTGACAATCAGTAGTGTAGCACAAGATTTTTGACTGGAGAAGCTGGGCAATTGGCGTTTAAACTTCGAAAAGGTTTTGGTATTACAAATTAAATTTATATTGGAATTCACACTTTCAATAAGTTTTATTTCCTTGATGAGTAAAATAAAATAATTTAACATAAAAATGCAAAGAGTGGATAAAATGCATAAGATTTTAAAATATGTTACCTATTTAAAATAAATACATACAAGATATAGCATTTTAAATGTTTTCTTATTTCTAAATTAGATGAACTTTTACAATCATTTTATTAAATATGAAATCATGGCCAGCCATAGGGGAGGGCAACAAGGGGGCACACTCTCCCTTGGACATTCAAGATAACAAAGGTAGGCATCAAGCTAGTCGAAGTTGTACACCTTATGCTTGAGTTTGCACCCCTCCCCCCTTCAGAAAAAAGTTCTACAGGCACCCATGACATAGAAATATATTAGAATATTATTAGCAAATGACAGAGAAAAATATATATCAGTTTAGTAAATATAAATAGCTGAAACTAACAATTCAAATAAATGCACTGAAAATTGGTGAGAAATAAATCTGGAATATAAAAAATCCCTGTGTTCAATAATATCCTTAAATGTTGTATATTAATTATTTACAAATATTACACTAAGAAAACTTCAAAATATCTTATTACAATATGCTAAAAATCTGCTAGAAGATTATCAACAGCTTTTGTTTAACTGAGATTCTCATGTAACATGTGATTTTTAACCCTTTCGGGACGGCGGCATTCCGAAACTACCGTGGCCCAAAGGACGAAGCGCTTCATTTCCGAAATGTGCCCAAAAGACGGCTATTTTTTTGCGCTAAGCCAAACTCTCGAAAAAAATTCACTAAAAATCACCCGTTCAACACAGCATTCTACTTTTTTCAGGAAGAAAGGAAATACTTATTTTCTATTTGATGTATATTTTTTATACAAATTTTCTTTTATCAAAATATTAAAAATTTTAGTGTATATATGTTTTAGGTACTTCGGCATGTCCTTCCGATTTACTAAAACTGTACCACATACATGTGTATTCTTAGACAACAAATACTTTGCAAGTACAGGAGAGGTAAAAAATTTATCCAAATACAAAGTATATCCTTTTCCTAAAAGTTCACTTAGAAATGTTTTCACAACGCGTTCTCCATACTCACCATCAGAGCTTGATAATCCCGTGTCCTTCCCAGTATACACAAGGAAATTCCATTTATAGCCTCATTCCAATTCTGACGATTTATATATTTTTATTCCATATCAGGACCTTTTCGATGGGATATATTAACGAAATCCCAGCCTTCCTTTCCATGAGAACATAAATAACCTAATCATTTCATTGCCGCACATTCCTTTACCCCCCCCCTCCCCCACCCACTCAAAAGAAAAATACTCTCATATATTCCTCTAATTCAACAATGAAATCAATAAAAGACAAAATCAGAATGAGACCGGGAACTCAATTATAAAATTGTTTATGCTGCGAGAAGTGAGCTGTCTGCTTACGCTACAGAACCATGTTTCATCCCTCCAAATGGAGAAATAATTCATTGGATTCTCCTTGTGCCAAGGTCAAACATCTACAAAATACATTTAAGTTGCTTCCACGGGCATTTAACGCCATCTAGTAGACAAATACATTCAAATTAAAACGTTCCACGTAGAAACACCAATACGTGCCAGTCGTCCTTTAGGGTAAAATTTCCTCCGGCCCGAGGGCGTGCCGTTCGTCCTTGAATGCAAGTTCGCAGCTGGCACGTGGGCGTGCCGATCGTCACGAAAGGGTTAAAGGGAAATCAGATTTATTCTTTCTAAAATTCCCAAATATGCAAATGGATGCTTTAAATATTGATGCCAAAATAAAGAACTAATTCTACTTAGCAAACTACTTAAGTTTAATGGTAGTCATTATTAGTGTATTTCTTTGTCTTGATATTTAAAGTTAGGTGAATGTTAAGTTATTTGTAGAAAATGCCTCAAATTCTTTAGTATTATAAATAATGATTATTTTCAGTGAAGATTAATTAATAATACCACGTTTGACCCAAAATGGCAGATCCATTAGCCTAGCCTTAGAAATTTTATTTCTGATCCCACCATCTTCACTAACCCTCATTGATGAAATATGCCATGTTCCACATCCAATCATTCCCTTAAGTTAGACTGTTTACAAAGGGTTGAAAATGGTAAAAACATTAGCCACACCTTCCTGTAAGCTAGCTTCTTTCTCTTCTTTTCAGCGAAGGAAAGATTTTAGAGTTGGGAGGTTTTAATACCATGCTTACACTTTGAATGCTGGAGGATTTTAGCCTCTAAAATATTAAGAAATGCACTTTAATGAGAAAAAATGCTTTGAAACATGTCACTTTAAGCGAGTAAAGTGCAACAATTTTCTAAGCCCATATATATTCACAAAGTTATTTTAAAAATAAAAATATATTTAAATAATTCTTTAAATTTGATTTTAAACAAGGGAAGCTCAGCTTTTAGCCTCAATGGATGCTACACTACTGCTGACAATCAATATCAATTTTATTTAAATATTTATTATTATTTAAATATTTATGGCTATAACAATAAGCATGAGTTTTGCTGAAACATCAATACATCTAACATTAAGAATTATGAATAAAGAATTTTCAAAATTATAGTTCAACAAAGTATATGTGCTAAATTTCAAACTTTGCCAGTTTGAGCAACACAGTTTTAAAAAACATTCATTATTTCCACATTCAAATTTTCATTTTTTAACAATTTTTATAGTTATTTATTTATATGAGCATAAATCAATATAAATTGATAAAACATTAGACAGTGGATTACCATTAGATCACATTCAAAATATTAATTTAATAAGGTTAAAACTTGCTAATTTGAACAGTTTAGAATAATCAAAATCTTGTGCATATTAAATTCACATAAATAAAGCAAAAATAAAATGTATTTTTATTCACATAGAATTTAATGATGCATTGCAAACTCAGTTTGTTATAAAAATAATTTCCAGTTCATTTTAAGTTTTGACTGTATATTAAAATTAAACAAATAAGTGAATTCAAATTATCGAGGAATAAAAATTTTAAAGCTATATTGATCCTGGTATTCACATGCATTAACCCATTGACCAATTTAATTTTTATTTCAAATTATTATCCAAAAAATCCTTATTTTGCTTGCCTCTAAAAAGAAAAGGAGAAAAAGGAATAAATTCTAAAGACTTGGTAACCAATCTTGGGAAGAAAATTATGTATCAAAAGTATTATTTTTAAATACAAGAGAAACTGTTTAGTTATCATTAAATATTATAAAAGCACAAAACACAGAAATATGATTCAATCATATGATCAGTTATGCTTTTTAAATGCAGAATTTTCAGGTTTGAACTTGTAGTGCCATCAATATCAGCAGCAAAAGAAAAACAAATTAACAAAACATTTCTCAAAATACTCATATCTTACAATACATGAAAAGCCAACAAGATTTTTAAATTTTTAAGCAAAGCACAATATTAACCTCTAGTGAATATACAAACAATTTGTTAAAATAATAGTTATTTTTTACTGCAACATTTATGCAAAATTCCTATTTATCACTAAATCAGTCACTTTAGAAAATCCTACTTATCTATACATGTGCAAATGTTTTACTAAAACTTTTAAACATCTAACTTTCCATTATAATCCATACATTATACTCAAATTTTGGACACAAAAGAATTTTAAATATGTGAAAATAGGAATTTGCTGTTGGTGTGATTAGTACAACTGTGACTGAGAGACTTCAGTATTGGAAATTAACATTCTAAAATACGTTACACTAAAAAGGCTTTGCTCTCATATTTTTATCAACACCTAACATTTTCCTGGAATTGAAAAACATCAGAATACAAACCAGCTTTGTATCACACATTAAGTAGAACACTGGCTGCTAATTAGTTACATCGAACATCAGAGCAATACATTATTTAAAGGGGTAAATAAAGGAATATTTTGAACAGAAATTATCAGTAGTAAGTTAATAAATTAATAACTACAGATCTAAAACGTTTTAAAACTTGAGTAGCTATTTACAACATATGAATAATAACTAGTCATATTTAAATTTATAAAAAAAAATTCATAAAAAATATTAAGTTTAATAAAAAATATATTTTTATCATAGTCTTCTTGTTTAACCTTAGAGACACACTTATAAATAGGTACATGAGATACTAGCCTCGAAATACTGAGTGTCTCAGACCGCAAATGGTATAGGTATGACTCTGAAGAACTTGAATATTTCATAGACAAAGTTTATTAAGGCAATAAATATATTGAATATTGAACATAGTTTAACTAGAATTTCTTGCACATAAATGCTTAGAAAATTATTTTTTTCTGATACAACAAATAAAAAGATAGATACCCTTTTCTGCATACTCAAATTTTTCCTTAAATATGACAAACATTAATTACTTTAGTTCTCCTTTTAAACTGACACACTTTCCTGGATCTATAAATATAATACATTTTTAAAAGCATAATATAAATATTTTTAATTCTGATAGTTACTTGTCATGTACATTTTCCATATTTTTTTAACTAAATAAAGTACCTTAATAAAGGCATGGTTCTTCCTCAATAAAATAAATAGCATTTCATACACTTAGTGCCATCTGTTAGCAATGAAACAAATCGAAAAGAGCACATTTTATAATCATATTGTATGGAGCATAGAGAAACAAAAGCATAATATAAAAATTAATAATATAAAAGCAAAATAAACTAAAAGAGTCCAACATGCAGAATATGTCAGAAAGTGAAGCAAAAATAGCCCAATGTAAACATCCATGGATGTCTTAGAAACACTCAGGAATGGAGCTATTAAATAAAAATAGAAAAGCAATTATCTGTGCATGATAAAAAGAAAAATTTGGATAGACAGTAAAACTCTCCATGTCTTAGAAGAGCTATGAGAAAACTAAATCCTGATCATATTTATTGTTCCATAACCTATTTACTTAAAATACACTGAAAAATAGTTGGATACTCTATATGTGTATTTCTGAGTTGGACATATAGGATGTGAGAACAGAAATTATCCATAGCTGTAACATTATCTTAAGACTCCATATGTTGCACACCTCTCTAACTTAGAACTTTTGACATTAGATGACTAATATATGTTATATGGTTTACATTTTGCTTGTGAGAAACCTGAAAAATAATATTCAAGTCAGGATGATTCCAGTCCCACCTTGACCTTCTGGACACCTTTGTCTGATTGGAATTTTACTGGAGTAAATAGTATGGTAAAGATAGACACTGCAAACAAACAATCAACACAGCAGGTAAAATTTACTTTAGAACAGAACTGCAAAATCGCAACTAATATCGAAAATCATGATTTGTTCATATCATGACACAGACTAGCAGCAAAATATTCAGGACTGGCAGGGTTTTTTCGACTGTCATCAATTTCATTGCTTTTTGTATAATCAAAAGTGAGGAATTTGCAAAAGCAAAAGTCCCATATAAATATAATTTTGAAGGAAAAGGAAACATTGACAAGATAAATCATGCTAAAAACAACAAATAGATGCTATATTTATCAGATGTCCCCATCATCCTTTAATGAGCTTGCATATCTGCTTAGTTACCTAATAGTGTGTCTTAAAATGATCTTTTAAAATTCACATGAGCAGAAAAATCTGCAAAAAGCTTGAAAGCCATTTTAGGTGAGAGCACAAAAAGTTGACAAACATTTTGTCTAAAATGAAGAATTTCAAAATCTAGTTTTGAGCATCATCCAAAAATGGAAGGATATTTTGGAAGCAGGAAGATAGAAAAAAAAAAAAATTATGTATTTTAATAAGGTTGAATCAATACTGAAAGCAGTGTAACTACAGGTTCTCCGATAAAAAATTCCCCGATTTCCAGATAATATACAAAAGTTGAACAAGAATAATATTATAAGAATATTAATCTTTTAAACATTAAAATTCTAGATAAGCTATAAAACTCAGCTATAAACTCGGCAGTGTTCTGAAAAATTCAATCAAGGATTCGTATAATTACATATCCCTTATTGCAATAAAATTATGTATAAGCAGAAACAGTATTATTTTAATCTGCTTTTCCTGCCATATGAAATATCTTGACAACTTTCAAAACAATTAAGATGAGAGGGATTGCTATGTAAAGTTAATATTTTAAGACTCTTATTTTTATTGAGGTGTCCAATAGGCTGTCTCCCGTCACATGAAATGGGAATAAGGAATTCTACACACTGTGTATTGTCATGAGCTGATAGAAAGCTGTGATTACCTTAAAAATTCCAATTTCAGTAATTTTACATGTGGTTTTTTTTTTTAGGAATTCCCTGATATTTCCCCGATATTTCCAGAATGTTAATATTCCCTGATGTTTCCCTGATTTCCAGATTCTGTAGCCACCCTGTGAAAGTGGCCCAAAATCTTGCTGAAAGACTTAAGGAAAACAATTATAAACAATGGATGGCTGGATAAGTTTAGACTTTGAAATAATATCTAATTTTACTCATTACATGAAGAACAGCAGATGTTGATCTCGTCTATTGCGGTTTGGAAAACAAAGCTCTGCTGGGTATAATAGCAAAATGTGAACCTGAAAACACATTTAATGCTGAATATTTCAATTCCTGTTAAATAGGATAACAACTTTAATAAATTGGGATAAATTATGATATTATACATCTCATTTTAACTTTCTCTTCATAAGTTATTAATATTTATATAACAAATACAAATCATATACAGTGGAACCTCATTAACATGAACACTCACAGTGACAAAAAATGTGCTCGCATTACAGAAGTTCAAGTTATTCAGATGGAACTCTACATATGTAATTCATTTCATCAATGCTGACATAATAATAAAAATAACAAAATATAGATCTACGTACATATCTTTTTAAGTCCATGTGCATATCTTTTTAAGTCCATTGTATTATGTACATATCTTTTTAAGTACATTGTATTCTCATTGATATGAACAAAAAATTGCATAAATTTAATCTGAGAATTAAGAAGTAGTAGTATTGCATTTTCAAAAGTCAGTAATTTCAAGCTGTTTTTAATTAGCATAGCATTTCCGAAAGTCCTCCAGTTTATCGACAGTTTCTAAAGTCTATCCAGAAGAATCTACCACTTGAATAACAAAATGGTGCACAGTTTTTAATGCATTGAAAGCTTCCATTATGCTGATATGGTTTCACTTTGAAATGGCACGTTTGTCCTCACCCATTTCAGATAAATTTTGTATATTAATATCTGATAAGTTTTTTTATGCCGATGACTTCATCAACTATCAGCATCTGTCATAATATCTGAAATCATGATGTCATCATCCATAGAAACATAAGCATTAAACGATTCAGATTTGAGGAAAATATCGCATGCTCATGCTTTACCTATCATGTCTAACTCTGTTTCTTTCTCTATGTTTTAGAAAATTATTTTGAATAAAATTCTGCCTTGTAAACACAATTGCGGACTGTAGTTGACAAATCTTCCCTCCAAGCAACTCAGAGTAAATTTAAAACATTCAACAGATTTATATTGATCAGTATTTTTTTAATCAAAACAGGAAATGACCTGGCAAATCATTTTCTGTAGATAAGAAGCCTTCATGCATTGTATGATCTATTGATGGCTTCCCTGTACTGTTTGGGAGTAGGAAGAAACTCTCTTTTAATTGCTTTTAACCTTAAAATAATACAGACAGCACTACAGTTATCTAGAAGCAGGGGTATGATAGCCCAGTGGTTAAAGCACGGGGATTGTATTCAGAGGACCTAAGTTCAATTCCCAGCTCTGCCCAAATTATCCCCATATTTACTGAAGTACAAACATATTAAATCTGTAGATCTGAAAGTTCTTAAAAGAGGTTGGTAGCAGAGGAAGGAGGGTACAGTCCCCATGGATGATGTCCCCAATTGGTTCTGGTCTAAATTAGGTGTCACTGTCCTGGCTGTCCAAACAGATACCCTACACCTTTAAGTAGGTCAGACAGTCTGGGTCAAAAGAAAGAAAGTTGTCTAGAAGCAGGCATCTCATTTTATGTTGTAGTTCAAGCTTCCGATCCAGTTGCTTCAGAAATTTGGTAAAAATATATAGTCATACATACCTTTTTAATAGAGTTATACATCTCTGGTAATGTTTTAACAGATTTAAAACACTTTGGTGACAACTAATATAGGTTACTTTTTGTCCTATTTATATTGCATGCAACTAAAGTAGTCACCCATTCTTTGCTGTATTTGTCACCAAAACAGTTAACACCTTTTATAAGGTTTGAGTAGAAAAAGCTTCCCCTCACTACACATATTATAGAAATGTTTGACTGAAATATGTGCTTCCTTGTCAAGTAATAAGTAATCATTAAAAGTATTAGGAATGTGGGATAGGAAGTACCTGGAACATGAAATAACTCATCCTCTTAATGTGAACAAGTTTTTGTTCACATTAAGAGGATGAATTATTTTGAAGAACCTTTTTGAGTTAACCTTAAACGTCGTTTTATGTCAAGAATGTTCATGTCAAAAATATGGAAATCTCATTAGAATTTGTATTCAATTTGATGAGGAAATGGAAAAACAGTTCATGTTTAAAGTAACTCACGTTAAGCATGTCCATGTTAATGAGGTATTAACTGTATTAAGAAACTTTGTTAGATCTCAAAGTAGCTAATTCATAAAGATAAATGTACTTTACAAAGCACAAATTATTCACACCTCTAAACCCAAGAAACTTAACTTAATTGCACATCTTAAGGAGGCTTTACACTTAGGCAACTAGTGGCAACCTATTTGTCTGTAGCAAGCAAAAATCAGTTGCCATCCAGGTTCGCAGACAGCATGCTGCTGAGAGCAACCTTTGCAGCATGCTGCCAAGAGTAATCTTTGAGGCATGCTGTCGATCCATTTACCCCTAGTGAATTAGGTTGCTTTAATTTTCGAGCCAGTTTGTGTAAAGATGATGGCATAGAGCCTTTATAATTTTGAACAGGAAAAGAAAACCTAATCAGAGAAAGTTGTGGTATAGACCAACTTTTCTTTCAGTATCTGTAAAAAGTTGTTCTTAATTTTTTTACTTTGATTTCTATTGTTGAAAAATCAAATATGAAAGCCATTTCTTTTCATATCTTGGTCTTTTCATGACTATTTTTGTAGTTAGAGTGCAGCAAATCATATAAAATATGATTGTCGTAATATTTTTCTACCAGTAATTTTGTTTTTTCTATGTTCCAACACATCGCGCCACATGTGACTAAAAGGCTGTACCCATCTGTGGTGGAATGCTTGTGGCTTTGAGCAACCCCATATTTTTACCACATGTGATGAAATCTGCCTCTAATTGCCTGTGTAAAGCTATATTTAGATGATCCTTGACTGCCCAAGTTACAGAGATTTCACTATAATTAGTCAAAGGACCAAACCAACATGAACTTTGATGAAGGTTTAGATATTTTTACCATTACTGTGCTATCCAATAACATAATGAGAACTAAAAATAAATACTGTAATAAATGGCTGGCATGTATAAAAGAAAAAACTAGGACTGAAATGCTATGATGTACACATGAGAAAAGTATAAGTATATTGATGTAACTCACAACCATATTCTTATTAATTGTTACACTTTCATATGATCAATGTAATAACACTACATATAGAAAAAGCAATGTAAGACATTCAGACATACACTTACACAATAATCACATGAAATGCACACTCAACCAGCAATTCCCAAACTTTATTCATCTAAGTACTATCTAACTATTCATTTCTTTCAATTATATCTTCTGACTATTCATTTCTTTTAATTGTACCTCCATTACTATCCATTTCTTTCAATAATACCAAGACTGTCCATAATTTTCAATTGTATCTCTCTTCCCATGTTTTTAATTAAATAAATATTGAAATTGTTATGAATTTGATTGTATATACTTTAAAATACACTTATTAAAAAAAGTCCACAGTCTCAATTAAGGAGATTAATCAGATTTTAAAATAAATATTAATATATTTGCATCAACCATTCCAAGCTGAGAAACACTGTACTAGACTAGCCAGCTGGATAATTACATTAAATACAAAAGGAGGGTAAAAATTTAAGCAATAAATATCAGATAAAACTTCCAAGAAACCACAAATTTATTCAATTTGATCCAGTTTACCAGACTAATCGGACAGTTTACACTTTCTAACACTAAATGCCTCTCATGTCAGCAGCAGCAAATAAATGCCTGCCCCCCTCCCCCTGTTCATGCTTTTAAATTATGGACAACATTTATTTATTTGCAATAATACACAGCTATTAGCAATTTTCTGCATGTCCAAATATTAACACATCTAACATATAAATTCTCAGTTAAAAGACACAGAGTGTAAAAAAATTTAAATTTAGATCTTATATTAGATCTTATATTGTTAATTGTAAATGAAATTATGGGGGAAAAAATGAACTATGTGGTAACAAGTGTATATATGTATGTATATATATATATATATATATATATATATATATATATATATATATATTTGTCTATTGTATTTGGATAACTGATAAATACAAGAATATGCTTATGACTATTTGAATTGGTATAAAGTCTAATGAGGACCAATACAAATAGGCATTTCAAATTTTACTATATTCTGTAGCCATCTTTTATAATTAAGTCTCATAAGCATATTTGTATATGGTATGTGATGATTTTTTAATTATTTCCATTCTTTTATGAAGCTCCTTTTTGCTCCATAAGTTGGAATTAAAAATGCAATTTGTATGCAATTTCCATTATATATATATACACACATATATATATATATGTGTATATATATACATACATATATATATATATATATACACATAATATATATATATATATATACATATAATATATATATATATATATATACAGGGTGTCCAGTAATATCGATGGCCAATGGCTATTTCCTCAACCGTTAGTCACAGAGATATACTTCCAATTACAAAAATGATTTTAATTTTAAAATCTATTATCTTAGAGACAGTTTAAATCAATAAATGGATTTCTGAAAGAAATACGAAATAAAAAATTTTATACGGTCCCCCGATCCTACCAGTTATATTTAAGAAAAATCATCCTCATACAATTTCATGCAAAATAAAAAAAAATAATAATCTTTTTACGACCAAAATTCACAGAGTTATGAAGCATTAAACTTTATGACTTAAGTCGCTTTTCCACGCATAAAAATGTCCCATTTCAGGCAACCTTTAAAGGACCGTATGAATATTAAAATTCCGTATTCAAAGTATGTTTCGATTGTATTTGCTGACATAATGTCGAGAATGAAGCAAAGCTTTTTATCAAATAGTAATTCATTTAGAAGAGTATAATATTCAGGGCTCGACTAAGATCTTCTGGGAGTCTTTCTAAGATCTTTATTGTAAATGAGGTAACACATTATCGTAAAAGTCATTTAAGTCAATAAATGCATTTCTGTAAAAATTTGAAATTTAAATTTTTATACAGTAATAGACCAGTAATGAGACCAGTTGCAGGTAACTGCAGAAGAAAATAAAAAATTATACACATTAAATATAAAATAATAAAGGCATATAACACCTAAAACATAACAGATTTGCAGAGCGTATCTGAATAAGTTGAAATAAAGTATCATGTCTGTGATAAAATGCTCAGCAGACGATAAATATTTAACATTTTATTTTCCTTCTAAAATGGCAACAGACGATAAACATTAAATTTTATACTTTACCAAAGTTGTTTATTTTGTTCCTGTTGTTCTAAAGTTTCTGATGCCGTGTTTGCTCATAGAAAATGTGAAGTGATAAACGAAAAATGTTCAATAACAATCAGCACACTGAAATGGTATTACTTTACGGGGAATTATTTTGTGTATAACCCCTATTTTTCAGCACAAAAAGTGCTCCAACTTTAAGCAGCTATAATTCGGTCAATTTTGGTCGTAAAAGGATGATTTTTTTTTAATTTTTTTTTTTGCATGAAATTGTATGAGGATGATTTTTCTAAATATAACTGGTAGGACCAGGAGATCGTATACAAATTTATATTTCATATTTCTTTCAGAAATGCATTTATTGATTTAAACTCTTTCTAAGATAAAATTTAAAACATTTTTGCAATCGGAAGTATATCTCTGTGACTAACGGTTGAGGAAATAGTCATTGGCCACCAATAGCACTCGGCACCCTGTGTATATATATATATGTGTGTGTGTGTGGTATACATATTTTTATTACACAAGAAAAAAAATTAAATGCATTATGGGATCACAGGATCATACTTTTCTTAATCTTACTTAGCTTCAGAACTTGAGCTGACATCCTCACAATTATTTTCAGATTTTTGTGAACATGAAGCAATTTTCATCACTGGAGAATTAACATACTTTTTCTTTTCATTTCTTTCCGAGCATAAACCATCTGCCAATGCATTTTTATCAATATGATGATTGCATGAATACATAAATGAAGATGGATGAGACAAACATTTTTGTTTTCGATGCACATAAGACTTTTCAGCTTTTCCAACTAATGATTTCTTGGGTGCTCCCTAAGTAGAAAACAAAACATATTAGAAGCACTTTTAAAAATTACACATTTCAATACCAACATAAAATATTAAATGTGTACAGTACTATTAGCTGAATTCATAACATAAGTTTTATCACTACTTCAGAATTAAAGATTTTCTAATGAACTCAACTCATAAGTAGATATTGGCAACAGAACAATGTTTCCTTATAGCAGTGTCTCTACCAGTTATTTTCAGGTAAGCTGGAAACCATACATAAAGTCAGAGTTTAAAATAATGTCTCTATACGCGTATTTCACTCTATAAAATAGGAAACCATGCTTCAAAAATTAAGTAAGGTGTAGTTTTACACATTGATTTTATTTTTAAAAAAATCGCCAATTACAATGTTTGCGGAAATTCCGGAAAAGTCATAAAATCAGAAATCTGTCAAGAATTTTTCAAAAATGTTATGAATGTAAAAACTGACACTAATTTTGAAATTGGAGTTTTCTCATTCTTCTGATAATCCGTTTCTGCACAATTGTGGAAACCACACTGACAAACGATGATTCCCACTGCTCCACTCAAGAGCACAGATGCCTATTACTAAGAATTCTTCATAGTTTCTACAGGATACAACCTCATACTATGGATTACGGAATTTGCATAGTTTCCTACAGAAAATTGCCTTTCTGTCTAGGCCAATGCAAATTTACAGCCACATGCACAGTAATACCAATCAAATTAACATAACAAAGAGGATTTATAGCCATGTTAATGTAAATTAAGATTGTGATCACTTTTTTTTCATGAAAATAATAAATATGTTCCTTAAAAAGTTGTAATGCAGCATAACTCTCTAAATTGACACTTTTTTAATTATTTTCGCATAAAATATTAATAATTTTCTTTTAAATATTGCATATTAGATTGACTAAATTAGCTTATGTTCATAATCTGGTTAATTATTAAGGTTAATTTTTCAATTATTTCGCATAAAGAGTGTTGCAGACCCAGACCGCTCGACTGACCCAGAGGGCTTACAGCAACTACCACATAAAGAGTGTGAAATCTTCATCAGCTAGTTTCTGCAGGATACAACCTCATACTATAGATTACAGAATTTGCATAGTTTCCTACAAAAAATTGTCTTTCTGTCTAGGCCAATGTAAATTTACGGCCACATGCATGGTAATACCAATCAAATTAACATAACAAAAAGGATTTATGGCCATGTTAATGTAAATTAAGATTGTGATCACTTTTTTCATAAAAATAATAAATATGTTCCTTAAAAGGTTGTCATGCGGCATAACTCTCTAAATTGCCACTTTTTTAATTATTTTCGCATAAAAATATTATTTTCTTTTAAATATTGCATATTAGATTGACTAAACTAGCTTATGTTCATAATCTGGTTAATTATTAAGGTTAATTTTTTAATTATTTTCGCATAAAGAGTGTGAAATCTTCATCAACTAGTTGTCATCTCTGTGCAGGAGATGACCAATGATTATCTTTCTTCCACTTTTAACATCTATTTAATAGAATAAATTTTTTATAATAATTTCAAGTTATAAAGAAAAAAATATTTTTCACATGTATCATTAATGCAATAAAGATATATTTTGCAGCATTATCACGAAAAACAAACTAAATTTGTACTCAATTCTCAGTATATTTCATATAATTGTGAACATACTTTCTGCTTACATAATATGTTTGCATCGACTAAATTTTTATAATTATTACATATTATATAATAGCCATTTTTCAAACTTATTATTAATGAAATGAAGGCATGGTGCAGCAGTTTTGTGAAAAACTGCATTTGTGCATAAACCTTTGTATATTTTATTTTATTGTAAAAATATTTTTCATTTTCGCAATATGTTTGCATCAGCTAAAATTTATGTTATTTTGTGTTTTATACAGAAACTATTTTTCAAATGCGTTATCAATGAAATAAACATCAATTTTTGAATAATAGCATTAAAATAATGATTTGGGTACTTAAAAATGCAACCACTATAAAAACATAGAATTTGATGCATTTGTATTTAAATTTACATCTTTAGATTTTAATTTCAAAATTAACATTTGCTTCATCCTTTATTTTAAATATAGTAATCCTAATAACATTAATTTAAATGAGTTCGGAAAATAATAAAAATTTAATAAAATCTAGCAGGTTTATCAATAAAATTTTCAAAAATTTTTAGACTCTGTCAAATACATAATACATTTTGTTTTTTCTAGACAAGTACACATAAGATAGCATTTCTGAAATCTTTTTTTCTAAACAAATAAAAGTCAAAATTTTCTTCGGTTGGGTATCTGGAAAATTGAGAGTAATTGCTCATTTGTTAAAAATTACTCCTCTGAAAAGCAAAATACTCCTTTCAAAATAAATCAGGAAGTATTTTTACTCTTCTGGAAAATTTTTGGGACAATCTCTGCATACAGCTCAAATTACTGCTAAAGTAATACAACTAAAATAACTTCAATAAAAGCAGCATACAACACACAATTAATACACTCCTTTACAAAAAAAATGAAACACACCTAAAAAATAATCCGATCATCTCGAAATTTTACATGCAAATTCCTTTATACCAAGTATGCAAATGCTTAAATTTACAAGGCCAATGAGTGTCAACTTCAGTCATATAGCATGCATTTCTACTGCGCAACTAGCATCCTATAAAACAGGTTAAAAATGTGGACAGTGAATCTTTGCTCGGTGTTGCAGTCCCGTGAAGACACAACCAATAATGCCATTACAATGTTGACAAAGACCTTATAAGCAATTAGGCGAATTCGAATGTGATCGTATAGTCAGGATGCGTGAAGCTGGCTCGCCATACCGAACAATAAGCAGCCACCTGCACCAAACAGACACTGCTGTGCAAAGGTGCTGGCAGCAATAGTTGTTGCAAGGAACTCATCAGCAGAATGCAGGCTCTGGAAGGCCAAGGTGCACAAATGTGAGGCAAAATTGGATGATTGTGCGACAAGCCCGAACTGGTCCAATGTCATCATTGTACACCATCCAACATGCTACAGCCTCTTCTATACCACCCGTGGTATGTTCCACCATCTCATGGCACTTGGCTGAGGTGGGGTTACGCTCATGACAGCCTTTAAGACATCACCCACAACCCCACAACATCGACAGTCATTTGGAGTGGCGTCATAGCCGAGCATCATGGCTGCCAGCAGACTGGCATCACAAAGTGTTCAGTGACGAATCAAGCTTATCTTTCAGCAGATGACCATCAGGAAAGTGTGTGAAGGCCCCAGGGCCAGTGGTCCCAATCAGCCTTTGTTTTACACAGGCACACAGCCAGTTACCTTACACCTTTCTGGTAGGTCGGACGGTCTGGGTCTCAACAACAACAGGCACACAGCCAAGCCAATGGCCATACCGTGCTGAAAACACTGGTTCTTGTTAGATCACCGAAGTCACGCAGCATCGGGCGTGGTTAGTACTTGGGTGGGTGACCACCTGGGAACACCACGTGCTGTTGGCACATTTCGGGCGTGGTAACCCAATGGTTTGCGCGCTGAATTTGCACGCTGCCGCAACTGCCGCCGTGTTCATGCGGAGTACGATCATGTTAAACTTGTGGGTCCGTAAGTCCTTCCGAGAGGTTGGTGGTAGGGGAAGGACGGTACGGTCCCTGTGGATGCCTCCCCCACTGGGTTCCGGTCTAAATTGGGTGGCACTTCCCGGCCGTCCAAACGGTTACCTTACACCTTTCTGGTAGGTCGGACGGTCTGGGTCTCAACAACAATAACAGGCACACATCCATTACCCCCAGTGTGATGGTGTGGGGTGCTATCTCTTATGACAGCAGGTCGTCCCTAGTCATCCTACGTACAACTTTAACAGTTCAATAATATGTTGATGAAATCCTGCGGCCGTTTGTATTACCTTTAATGGCAAGTCATTCTGGGGCCATTTTCCAACAAAATAATGCCACGCCACATACGGCTTGCATATCTGTGGACTGTCTCTGTGCTGTTGATACTGTTCCTTGGCCACCAAGGTCACCAGACTTTTCGCCAATCGAGCAAATATGGGGCCCACTAGGCCACCAAATTCAGGTACCCCAAAATGTAGCAGATCTGGAGCAACAATTGAGCAAAATGTATCACAGGATGACATTAGGAAACTTTATCACTCCTTACCTAGATGCATACAAGCATGCATTGACGCCAAGGGGGGTTTCACCACAATTACTGATTTGAAAATTAAATGTGAAATTGCTAACAATTGATGGATCCTGCGGGCTTGATTTTGTAATCATTTCATTACCTGCGTATGAGCTGTACGCATATTTAATTTCAATAAAAACAGTCACTTTCTTCATGGTGCTTCATTTTTTTGCAAAAGAGTATAGTATTGACCAGTTTTGAAGGAAAAAACAGTCTTCTTCATCAGGAAGTGCAACCTTCATTCATAACAGAAAGCTTGGTGACTGATGCAAGAACAGCAAAGATGACTGAAGAAGAGAAATGGTGTTGCCAACAACGAGACAAGGAAAAAGGGATGAGACACAATGAATAAATAGTAAAATACCAAAGAGGAAAGTGAACGTCTAACATAAGATTTGAATCACTAGTTCAGTTCTTCATAAAAGCCTAAATCATTAAAATAACCAAACTTGAATGGGGGACAGATTCTAAACAAAATACATAAAATAAGTGGAACAAAAATGAAGTTTAGAAGCTAAAAGAGCTAACATTGGTAATAGATACAACGAAAGTAAAATTCAGGAAAAGAAAGAAAATTACCGAAAAAAAAATGGAAGCAAATGAAATCGATATATGAAACCAGAAATTTACAAGTAGAAGAGAAGAAAGGATAATTATAATTAATAGGGGAGTTTGGCAGAAAAACAATCAAGAAACTTTCAGAAAAATCCAGTTTAAAAATGAAATTAGGAGTCAAAAAGATCTTAGCATCCAAAAAATTAAAAACATGATTAGAATCCCAAGAATGTTCAGCAATTGCTGACTTCGAAACATCTAAACTTTAGAAACATGGCTCATGTGCTCCCTAATATAAAATTTAGGAGTTTTCTTTAGTTTAACCAATATGACCAAGACTGCATTTGCAAAGAATGTGATAAATACCCCCAACGATTCAAGACAAAGTCTTTAAGAGAAGGGAAATTAATTTTGTTAAGAGGCTAGAGACACACCTAATATTGAAACGAGAAAGAATACTGGTGACCTTATAGCTAGCAGATGAAAAAATAGGTAAAATAATAGAAAATTCTTGAATTTATGCAAGGCCATGTCAGTAATAGTAGGATAATATTTTCTAGAAATGGCCAAAGATTTCAGAGAATCAATCTCACAATTAAATGTATAGGAATCAGAATGCAATTTTAAGGCACAGTGAAACCTAAGTGTAAAAATCAGAAGTATTTTACTGAACAGGATGATTAGAATGGGCATGAGGAAACATGGAGACACAAAGAAAGGTTTACGGAAAACAGAAGTTGAAAAATTGGAATCATTTTTTATAATTAGAACATCAAGAAAGGATATTTGATTATTATATTCCTCTTCATAAGTAAACTGAATGCAAGGGTTAATGGAACTAATTAAATGAAATATATTAGAAAGATTATAATTATTATCAGCACAGGCTGACCAAACGGTTGCTCATGCCCTTGGATGAGTCAGAAGGTCTGGGTCTTCAACTATTATCAGCCAACACAAAAGTATAACTCACATATCTAAACCAGCAATTTAAATCATACAAATTCAAAAAGGTTTTCTTCATAATAATGTATATAGATATCAGATAAAATAAGGGACAACAAATTACCCATAGTATTGTTACTGTTCTATTTGTCAAAAATAACTATGTAGAAAATGTTAATAGTCTTCTTCAGAATGAGCCTTACACTGTGTTATAATCTGACCCTACAAACACTCATCTTACTAAAATAAAAAAATTTGTAAAGAATTCGGTCATTTTATATAAAACTAAACAAGTTGCAATTCCTTCTATCATAAATCTCATTTTTATGCCCTGCCCAAAATTCATAAACCGAATTTATCTTTTCACACCCTATTGTTTCTAATATTGGCCTAATATTCTAGTGCTCAGTTTCTCACACATACTCTCTCCCCTTTAACTAGTAGTAACAATCACTCTGTCAAGAATTCCTTTGATTTTGTCAACAAGTTAAAAAAATTGTTCTGGTTAATAGCAGCATGCTCTCTTTTGATGAAATATCTCTTATCACTAATATCCTTATTGAAGGAGCAATTAACAATTTGGAAAAAAAATTATGTAAATTTCATTATTCTGATATTGAAGTAAAAAAAATTATAAATCTGACCAATTTCTGTGTTGAACAAATGTCCTTCATTTTTAACGGTGTTTTTTATAAACAATCTGAAGGTCTGGCTATGGGCAATCCATTAGCTCCTATTTTATGTGATATCTATATGCATTATTTTGAAGAAAATCTTCTTAATATGTACAATTTCAAATGCTAGTTTAGATATGCGGATGATACTTTGGTTGATAATAGTTGCAATCTTTCTAATTTGCTTTGTTTAATTAATTCAATTGACCCTTGCATTCAGTTTACTAATGAAGAGGAATATAATAATCAAATATCCTTTATGTTTTTGTTACAAAAAATGTTTCCAATTTCTTGACTTCTGTTTTCTGTAAACCTTTCTCTGTGTCCATGACTTCTCATGCTCGTTCTAATCATCATGTTTCAACAAAAAGTTCTGCTATTTACACTTATGTTTAACATGCCTAAAACTGTGTTCTGATTCTCAAACACTTAATTATGAGATTGACAATCTGAAATTTTTGGCCATATTTATAAGCTGCTCTCATACTATTATTGACTTGGTATTGCATAAATTCAACAAGTTGAATTTGGTTTCAAGAGGTGTGTCCATAAAATTGTAATGTTGAACTCTTTATTTTTCTGCTAGCTATAAGGTTGCCAATATTCTTTTTCATTTCAATTTTAAAAGTATCTTTAAACTTCTTCACAAAATTCATTTCCCTTCTCTTAAAGACCCTCTTCCTGTTTTAAATCATTGGTGTATATATTACATTCCTAGCAAATATGGTCATAGTTATGCTGGTCAAACAAACAAGATCTCTTAAACTCCATATTAAGGAACACAGGATCCATACTTCTAAACAAAAGGTTTCTAAGTCAGCAATTGCTGAAAATTTTTGGGTCTCTAATCATGTTTTTAATTTTTGGAAGCTGAGATCATTTTGACTCCTAATTCCATTCTTTCATTGGACTTTCTTGAAAGTTTCTTAATCAAACTCTCTTATTAATGATAATTATATTTTAGCAAGGTTACAAATAAAATAAAATATACAGTAAACTTCGATAATGCAGCACGTTTAGGACTTCAGCAGTACCGGATTACCAAATTTGCCATTATTGGATGTCAAACTTTTTTAATTCCCATAGAGAAATTCCAAACATATTAAAACTATGAATTTGCATATTACCTTCATGAGATATTCAATTTACATAAGAAATTTTTTTCCTTACCCTTAATATACAAACATGCAAATTTATTTGCTATAGCTATGTCTTTTCTAAATTATGAAAAATAAAAGAAAATGAAAGCAAATAATTCAAAGAATGCAAGGTAAAATCTACTAAATTAAAACAACTGTTTATTTGAGATGAATGTCTTATTTTTGTATATATCAATTTCATATATCACATTTCTAAATCTAAAAAGTATCGAAACATTTATAATATCAAAACCACTATAATTTAGCGATTTTCTAATTTAAATTTTCTATTAACTTTTAAAATTACTCTCTAGATAACTTAGCCAATAAACACTATACAGTGGAGTCTCGCTATCTTGACTCTCGGATAAGTTGACATTCCGGATAATTCAACTTTTCTGCAGATTTTGATTGGTCCAATGTACTATGGTAATGTATGTGGTCTATTGAGAAAGACCTCGCTAACTCGGCATCGCAAAATGGATACCTGCTGAAGTCAACAAAATTCATTTCTTTTCTAATAAGAAACCAACAACCCTACATTTTCCAAAAACTTGGCACAATATCAGAACAAAGAATCAGGCTATGGTGAAAAGTCAATTTTCTCTTTTCATGTTAATAACAATAATTTTGTAAGCAAAATGTTTTTGAGCAAAGCAATTTCACATATTATAAAGTTTTAAAATATAAATTTCTTATAAAGCAAAAATTAAAATTTTAAGCATAGATAAAATATATATAAAAAATAAAGTAAAATAAATATAAAAATACAACTTCCCCTTTTATGAATCTAAATGCAAACTCACCTTCTCACATTTAAAGACATGCTTTAAAAGTAAACCATTTAGCCTATAATTTCTTCATGATACAATAATGGGGGTTCACAGGTTTACGGATAGAGCAAGAGCAATAAACTAAAACAGCAGAAATAAAAGGGACTATAAGTAAAATTATAAAAGCAAACTATATAAATGACATGCTGTAAAAAATAAAACAAACTTTTACTGGCAAAATCTTTTTACCTCTGCTATAGCAGAGGATGTGGAACAGATGTAGTATAATCCCTTTTTTATTCTTGGTGATTTTAGGTGAGATTCTGGCAATCCCTGCTATGGAAGAACATTCCATTCTGGTAACTCTTTCCATGCCTTTTGTCATCCTCTTTTTTTTTTGCCAGTATAAGTAAAATTATAAAAGCAAACTATATAAATGACATGCTGTAAAAAATAAAACAAATAAAATTATAAAATTAAAACAAACTTTATACTAAAATCCAAATGTTTATATTTGATATGACTAAACATCATTACATCTGAAATCTAAAAATCTTAGGCATGCAAGATATGACCCTCTTTTACAGATTGATAAAAATTAATGCAGACTTGTCCAAGCTAAAACCTTTCAATCATTTTTTTTTTTTCCTTGATCAGAAATCAAACATCCTCCAAATATTTCTTAGCTATCATACCATCAATCTTAATATTAAGCCATAAAATTAAAAATTGGGTAAATTTGATCAAAATGTCCAGGATTTTGTATTTTTTGTAACTGTTGATTTCAAAGAATCTTGCATTAATTTTAAAAATGAATTTTCTTTCCAGCCTTCTACTTAATACCTCCTATCTTCACAAATGATGCTATAGCAGAGGATGTGGAACAAATGTAGTATAATCCCTTTTTTATTCTTGACGATTTTAGGTGAGATTCTGGCAATCCCTGCTATGGAAGAACATTCCATTCTGGTAACTCTTTCCATGCCTTTTGTCATCCTCTTTTTTTTCTTTGGCAAGGTAAAAATCACAACATTCCATTCTGGCAACGTTTTCCGTGTTTTTTGTCACCAAGGTAAAAATCGCCTTTTTATCGCCGTTTGTGAAACGGTTGATCTGTAGCAATTAAAACATGGGCCTATGCCTGCTTAACTCGTCCCACTAAAGAAGCATCAGAGTCCAGCCCCACTGGTTGTCTGAGGTCTCACGTAGCAATAGCTGTTTGCACAACAGGCTTTCTGTGGCTTATAGAGCACAATATGAGAATCAGAAAATTTTTTGATTTTTACCTTGGTGACAACAGGGCAGTTTCTACGTTAACAACAAAAGGGCAACAAAAGATGTAGAAAAAGTTGCCAGAATGCAATGTTGCGATTTTTACCTTGACGAAAAAAGGGCAACAAAAGGTGATGAAAAGGTTGCCAGAATGGAATGTTATCCAAATCATAGGAGGGATTTCCAGAATCTTGCCTAAAATCGCCAGGAATGAAAGAAAGATTATACTACATATGTACCGAGGATGTATATGCATGTAGAATACTTTTGTATCTGTGATTGTTTGAATTAGGGTTGTAATAAGAACAATATCTCACCAGGTTAAAAGTAATGTGACTAGTTTCAATTTAAACAATTTTTTGCACCGACTACTAAAAGAAAGAAAAATACTTCATGAGTAAACAGCATAAAAAAGTTGAATAATATATCAATTTAACCTTTTATACTGTTTACTAACAAAATATTTATAAGTACAAATTGATGGAATAATTAGAAACTGTATATGAGAATAAAAATATCCTCCCAATAAATAACAAATGATTAGCAGTATCACGAGAAAAAAATTGAGGGGGGGGGGGGCCAAATATTTTGTTTCTTATCTCTCCAAATATTTCTTTGAAAAATGGGCTTTGATGGGTTTCTGGGATGGAAATATGCCCCTCCCTGGTAACATCACTGTAAATATTATTAAAACTATACATAATTTATGGTATTTGAGACAGGAAAAATTTAGATATAAACACTCCGGACAACATACAGAAATATCACCAGCGCTTTTCCCTATCTCTTGATGCTTGGAAGAAAAGTTTTTACCACCAGGTTGATTAGATGAAGTGTAGATAGACCTCATACGATTTTGTTGGGATATTACACGCTTAAACAAACGTTGGTTTTCTTGCTCAATCTTTTTAGACTCTTCATTTGAGAAAGAGGTTGCTCGTCTACGCATTAAATTTTCGCGAAATCCACATTCTGAATTACTTTTAGCCTCAAGTTCTAATTTTTCTATAGCTTTCATCAGTACGTTCATTTCAGGGCGGTGACAATTATCCCCTGAACCATCATACTCAACATTTCGACATTGATTGGTAATGGTTTTGTCCTCAGGTTTATATTCAATGTGCCTACTTTGGGGTTGTGGGCTATCACAATAAGGTGAATTCAGAGGAGTTACATCGGTTATGGATTCTGACTCGGATAAAGCAAGTGAATCTTCACTATCTGTAGATGTAAGATCAGAGTCAGATATGGAAGCACTAGATGATAAAGAATCACTACTTTGATTTACATCATCTGCGTTTTTATCCGAGCTACACTCGTCAACATCATCATTCTCCGTACGGTCACCCATATTGCAACATACTAAGTCGTCAATATTTCGCTCAGATACGTTTACGAACTCTTGATCTTCCTTTAAAGGAAACGATGAATGTTCATTCTTTCGGCTATTATCAGAGTTAATGGCTTCTGACTCCAAATCATTGCATGTGACAGAACATAAATCCTTAGAAACGCTTTCTTTCTGACCACCAAAAGCCATAGTGTAAAATATCTCGCATTACGCCAAATGTGAACTCACTTTAACTCACATACTAACACGAAATTAAAAAAACCCTGAGCTTTCAATGTTAGTGAAAAGCAGAAATATTTGAAGAAAAAAATGTAATAAGCTGATCAGCTGTTCTAAATCAAGAAGCCAAGCTTCCGAACGAAGAAGCCCAAGTCACAATTCACAAACATAACAAAACATGACATATTTCTCTTTGCACTTGAGTCTCGTGCAAAGAGAAAATTTAAGCACCTTGATTGGACAAGTAGGATCTCGTGATTTGGGAAGGCCACACATTGCCGATTCAAGATACACTATACGTCATGCACTGCATCCCGTATGTTGCTAAAATATGCACTAGAAACAATTTTTAAAATAAGTTATTTTATATAGATATGTGTACTTTTTATAAGCTGTGTCTCTATGATAGCTTAAAATTATAATAATAATAAAATAAACTGAAAAAACTTGTAACAAGCCTATTTTTCTGTCTTGCTATTTTTATCCTGTTCATACTCTTTTATTCTGTACATGTTTTTAAATCATATAATGCTATGAAATGATTCCAGGAAAATGACATCCAGGAAATTATAGATATTCACATATAATTTGTTTAATTCTCAAATCTAAAATGTTGAATTAAAAGGCACATATTTGCCTATCTATAATGAATGTTTATAACTCAAAAGTGGCTTAACCTATTTATATACTTTTCTCACTCTTTGCGGTAACCCTTACCAGCGGAATTTACCACTTTCCCTTCTGTGAAACAAACCAAACCAAATAGTGCTTTTTGTAGTTCATTTTGCTACTAAATCCGATTCATTTTAATTTGTATAAAGTGAGTACGAAGTCTAATATTTTAATTTTAATCGTTCTGCTTACATTGTTTATATGTCGGTGTGCTGTAAATGAAGAAATGTCTGGGATAACTTTTTCAGTATTTATGAAGAACAAATAACATTACATAAAATGTTACTAATTATTCTAGCAAAATTTTTCCGTTATTATCTATATGTACGTTAATTTTTTCTTTTGGAATAACGTTTTCAAAATTTCTCAATAGTTAGACGTAGGATATATGCATTGCTAATTTAACATATGTATCATTTATTTTTAAACATTAGTTTTGTACTGAAGCGATTTTTTTTAATTTGTTCATACTGCAAAATAATTTACATATACTTGCCAGCTGAGTTTCTTCTTTGCCTAGAGATCGTAATTGAAATGTCTGGCATATAAGATAATTTTGCTAGCTTTTGTTCAATGCATGAAATTAATAGCATATTGTTAGTTTTTTAAATTATGCTTAAATTTGCAAATATTAGTTTAATATCTACATTAAATATTAGGTTAAATTTGTAAATATTAAGTTATGGGGTTTTACTTTTTATCAACATTATACACTACGTGACAATGAAAATGAGACACCAAGAAGGAGTGGGCAAAAAAATGTGCAAATTGCAGGATATACGCAGCTCACCGATTTATGTAAATGATGCAAAATGCGCAGCTGTCCCGCGCACGTTGAGTGATATATAAGGGAAGGAACCTGCAGAATCGGCAATAGTCGCGCCGCTCTGTCTGCCAGGAAAATCATTTTGTAATTTTTTGTCTTAGAAGAAACGTGTAGTAGCAGAGAATGCCAGGCCGCCGCCAACCGAGGTAGTTCCAGCAGACAGCCGATTTCACGAGGGATATAATGTTGGGACACAAAAGGGCAGGTTGTCAATACGTCAAATCTCAGATAAACAGCCACCTACACGCGTTCATGGTGCACCGGCTGTGGACATCTGCTGTTACCTACCTAGAGCTCCTCTACTACAGGCTGACTTATCAAGCATATTGAAGCCCATAGAGTTTCATACTATAATTACAGAAATTATAAAATAAGTGTTTAAAATAAATACTTTATATAAAAAAAGAAATTTCAATTAGAATATTGTAGAACTCAGCTCGCACAAGTATGCTCCAGCCACGGATATCCAATTATTTATTACCCATTGTTTTCTTCTTTCTTCATTTCCAGAAAAGCGAAATATCCTAAAACCCTTTCTAGAATGATTAGAGCAGTTCGGTGTAGAACAACCACCCATAATTATTTCAATAATACTCCCTAAAGTGAAAATACGAATAATGGATTACGCTTCCAGCTATGGTGGGCTTCAATATGCTTGATGAGTCAGATCGTATATAGAGGAGCCTTATACCTACCTAAGGTCACTTACTATGAGCTATAACACAGTCGCCGCAACCTGGCCACACATCTAGCAACAGTAAGCCTTCAGAAATACCTAGGTGTAACGATAGACTCCCACCTAACTTGGAAACTGCACGTAACGAACATAATCAAAAAAGCGTATATAACCATAGGAGCCTTATACCCAATGATAGGAAACGGAAATCTAAGTTATCAAAATAAACTCCTAATTTATAAATCGGTCATCCGCCCGGGAATGCTGTATGCAGCACCCGTATGGGGATATGCCTGTAAAACTACCATAGACTTATTAGAGACAAGACAAAACAAAACCCTAAGGATTATAAGGAAAGCCCCTAGATACTTAAGAAACTCGGTAATTAGGAAAGACTTCAAAATAAAAACTGTTAGAGCCCAAATCAAAAAGCTAGCGCTTAAATTCTACAAAAATCTGCCATCTGTCCCAAATGAACTATTATTTAATCTGCATGACTATGATCATCGCAAGGCTAAATCTCGTAAGAGACCCCGCTCGGTACTTAACTTTGATATTCGGTACTAGGAACGTCCCACCTTAATCAGTTGATATTAAAGAAAACTCGCGATCTTTGGTTTTCTACAAAATGTTTAAAATCCTAAACTGCTAAAATGCTAGGTTACCCTCAGATCTGCATCAACCCCCCCAAACTGCTTAAACTCTTAATGTGCAACAAACTGCCACACTAGGAGCTAGGACAAATAATAAAAACAGTAAATCAAAAACCTCGAACCAGCAGATGGGTTTCGTCCAGAAAAGAGCACCAGGCGCGAAGCGCCTTTAATCTCCAATCTCTAGGTGTGGTTCTTATCTTCATACTGTGACATTATTTCATTTGCCCATAGTTGGAGGTTCGAGGTTTTTGATTTACTGTTTTTATTATTTGACTTAGCTCCTAGTGTGGCAGTTTGTTGCACATTTAGAGTTTGAGTAATTTTGGGGAGTTGATGCAGTTCTAAGGATTTCCTATCAATTTGGCAGTTTAAGGTTTAAGAACATTTTTTAGAAAACATTGATCGAGTTTTAATTTAATATCAACTATTTAAGTTGGGACTTACCTAATTCCGATTTTCAATATTAAGTACCGCGCGGGGTCTCTTACGTGATTTGGCTTTGCGATGATCATAGTCATGCAGATTGAATAGTAGTTCATTTGGAATAGATGGCAGATTTTTATAGAATTTAAGCGCTAGCTTTTTAATTTGGGCTCTAACAGTTTTTATTTTGAAGTCTTTCCTAATTACCGAGTTTCTTAAGTATCTAGGAGCTTTCCTTATAATCCTTAGGGTTTTGTTTTGTTTTGTCTCTAGTAAGTCTATAGTAGTTTTACAGGCATATCCCCATACGGGTGCTGCATACAGCATTCCCGGGCGGATGACCGATTTATAAATTAGGAGTTTATTTTGATAACTTAGATTTCCGTTTCCTATCATTGGGTATAAGGCTCCTGTGGCCATATACGCTTTTTTGATTAAGTTCGTTACGTGCTGTTTCCAGGTTAGGTGGGAATCTATCGTTACACCTAGGTATTTAGTAGATTTTTCCGCTTTTAGGGCATGGTTGTTTATGTACAGAGGCGGCGGAGGTTTACGTTTTCTAGAGAAATAAATCCAATGACATTTATTGGGGTTTAATTTTATTCGCCATTTTTCCAGCCATGTTTGAAATATGTCTAAGTGTTGTTGTAGCTGTCTGTGCATTACCGAGACGTAAGGATGTTTTGCAAGTATCGCGCTGTCGTCTGCATAGAGTGCCAGCTCCGTGTCTAGGGTCCTGGGGATGTCATTTAGATATATGTTAAAGAGTGTCGGGCCCAGGATGGATCCTTGCGGTACACTACTTTTAATGAGCTTGGGTGTAGACAAGTTATCTTTTACTCTAACTTGGAAGTGTCTGTTATTTAGGTATGAGATTAAAAGTTTGACAAGTGCGTCAGGGACTTTTAGAGTGATCAATTTGTATGCTAATCCACAGTGCCACACTTTATCAAATGCTTTTTGTATGTCAAGAAAAATCGCAGCTGTGGGTGTCTTACTATTAAGTCCAGAAGATATGTACTCTACCACTCTCAGCAATTGATGAGTGGTGGAGTGTTTTGGCCGAAATCCAAACTGCTCCGGAATGATAATATCATTCTCACTAAGATGCGTGTTCAGTCTATTAAGAATTATTTTCTCAGTAATTTTACTAAGTGTCGGTATTAAGCTGATTGGTCTGTAGTTGGCTGGAATTGTGGCATCCTCACCAGGCTTATGGATCGCTATAATTATCACTTCCTTCCATTCTTTGGGGAAATAATTTAGTTTTAGTATTTTGTTTATTAGGGTGGTCAAGTAAAATATTATATTTAAGGGTAGGTTTTTGACCGCAATATTCCTGATTTTGTCGTGCCCTGGGCTTTTACGGTTTTTGATGATATCAATTATCTCTTGCGGGGAGACTGGGTTAATCTCAGCCGTGACCGGGGAGTTCCTGAAGTTGTTTAGAGTTTGCCTAACCATTCTTAGGGTGTCCTGACACATTAGATCGTGGTTTGGTTCAAATTGCTTTTCGTAATGCCTAGCAAGCGCCTCTGCTTTTTCTTCGTCTGAGTACGCGATTTTAACGCCATCTATTAGTGGCGGGAGTTTAATTTGAGGTTTTCTGAGTCTTTTAGCGAATTGCCAGAGCGATACGTCTTCTGGGCTAAGGGATTCAATTAACTCTTTATACTGTTGCTGCTTTTCTGCGACAATTTTATCCCTGACTTTCCACGTGAGTCTGTTAAGCTCCCTTTTGAGAGTAGGGTCTCTATTAGCCTGCCATGTCTTACGCATTCTGTTCCTTTGCCTAACTAATTGTTTGACATGGTGGGAAAGTGTGGGCATTTTTGGTGACTCACGATGTGTTGTGGCAGAGGCAATAGCTCTCTTGATTTCTGTTGTGAGTGTGTGTGTGGCAGAGTCAATATCCGCCGTGCTCATAATGTTGGGTACTGCCAAGTGCGGCTCAAAAAGTGCTCTTTTGAAAACGTTCCAGTTCACCCTCTCTTGTCCCAGAGAGGCTGGAAGGGGAGTGTTCAGATCGAATGTCACCAATACCGGTAAATGATCCGAGTCGAATTCATCTAGGGTATCGATAGTGTGAGCGTATTCTATGTTTCTCGTTAGGACAAAGTCTATGAATGAGCCGTTGGCACCTGAGAAGCAGGTTGGTCTCGACGGTGCAATGATGTTGGTGTTTGTTGTGTTCAGTAATCTGTGTATCTGTGTACCGCGTATGTTGGCTCTCCTGCTGCCCCACGCTCGGTGGTGTGCATTGAAGTCGCCCGCGAGTATTGTGTTTGGATATCGCAAGAAAAGCAGTTTCAGCGGCGCAGCTACATTTATACCACTCATGTTTTTGACATATATGGAAGTTAGGATAAATGGGTTTACATTATTTATTTTAATTTTTATGCTAGTATTTTCTACTCCTTGAAGATTTATGTTGTTTATTTCCTCGTGGGGAATATTTCTTTTGATATATATTGCTGTTCCTCCATGGGGGTTTCTAGCAGTTGTATTTGAGCTTAGGTTGTGATAGCCAATATAGTTTGCTATATTTAGTTTTTTATTTTCTCTAACTTTAGTTTCCTGAATTAACAGGGCATCTACATCATTTTCATTTACGTAGCTCCTAAGTTCATTTATTCTTGGAGATATGCCGTTCGCATTCCAAAATATTATTTTAAAGCTTTCTTTTTGGGACCTAGCCATGGCGGGTTTGATTCTCACTGTTATTTTTAAAATCCGCGATTAATTTAAAAGCCTCAAAGACCATTTGCATTGGATCACTCTTTTTTTGTATTAGCTCTGCGAACTGCATCAACAGGTGTTTTATTGCATCTAGGTCGAACATGGTGATAAACCCTCTGATGAGGTTGAGGATTTCATCCATCTTTTCATCATTGGTTTTACCAGCAGGTTCAGTCTGAGCTTCCATATCCTCAGCCTCAACCGCGGTTTGGTCATTTTTGTGAGTATCCTTTTGGACCTCAGTAGTTTTTTGCCTTTTTTCAACCGTTTTTTCTAACAGCTGGGTTTGCGCGAGCTCTTCCTCTCTGACTCGTTTAGTTTTGGCTTCACGTATTTTGATTTCTTCTTTTGATTTAGCATATTGATTTACAATTTTAGCTTCTAGTTCCGCCTGTCTGGCTTTTTCGGCTTCCTTCCTCTTTATAATGGCTATAGTAGCCAGTTTTACTTCTTCCGGAGTCAATTCTCTGGAAGACGAAGGTTTGGGGGCCTGCTCTTGCACCGATCTGGTGGGTGCTGAAGATTGGTATCTATTTTGCTGTGGCACAGTGTGCGAGGAGCCCTGAGGGGGTGCCTGGGAGTTTAATCCGAGGGCCTTTTGCCTCCAAGGGGGTATCTGATTTTGGGGAGGGGGGACATACCCCGGGGCTTTCCTCTGTTCCAGGGGTTCTTCGGGCATTGCCTGAAGTTCGCTGGGTGGTCTCCATTGCAATTTGCACACGTAGCCTTCTCAGACCTAGGTCTCTGGCAGTCCCGTGTGAAGTGTTCTTCAGCACACTTAAGGCACTTAGGTGGCATACTGCAGTTCTCCGAGGAGTGATTGAACTGTTAGCACCGGTAGCAGATTTTGAAGCCCCGTGCTCTGAAGGCCTCTACCTTCACAGCCAAGTAACCTAATCTTGTTAGTCTGTAGACCCTCTGCCAGTCTGTCGTAGGCCTAAGGCTAACTAAGAAGATCGGCAGGGGTAATCTCGTTTTAGTGTTTCTCAATTGAGAAACCCGGACTACATCTAATCCTTCAGATGTTAAAGTGATTTTTATTTCCTCCATGTTATAATTTGTTGGTAGCCCCTTCAGAACTACCTTTTTTGGCCTTTCCGTCTTTAGGTTTAAGCTGTGGAAGGGGATTTTCTCACTACTTAAATGGCGCTGTACAACCCTGTAGGTGTCAGCGTCATTTGGAATCAATTTTAGCATGTCTCCTGTGAGCTTGCCAGATACTTTATTTCCTGAGATATCATTTAGTTTTTTAAGGAGAACCTTGTAATTATCATTGAACTTTATGAAAAACATTCAGCTTTTGGGTCTTTTTTCTCAACTTCAACTGTTGTTAGCCTGTCACTATTTTCGACCGTTTTAGGTTTAGGTGCACTTTTAAACACAACTGGTTGCGTGGCAATCTCAGCGTAAGTCTTAGTTTTAACATAATCATTGTCAGTTACATTTACAACATTATCAGCTATTTCATTACAGTCCATGTTATCATGGACATTTAAGTTTTCTTTTACAATCTGGCTTTTAGTAGGAGCATCCTTAGTGGATTGCCCCTCCATCTTTCTTTTTTTATTTGGATTTTCAACCGTTTTAAGTTTATCTTCATCTTTAATTTCCTTAATTAAGCCTAGCTCTATCATTTTACTTTTGATTTGAACACTAGAATTACATCCCTCACATTTAGAAATCTCATAAATATCACAATCAATAAACCTATCCAATTTCTGGGCAAACAAAGAAGTTCACAGAAAGTAACGAACCTAGAATCTTGGAGACTTGGTCCTCTTCCTGTCCCAGTAGTCCGTTCATCAGCAGTTCCTTGATGTGAAGAGTCATCACGTAGACTGCCAGGGTGCAGAAGTTGACGGCGGTCTTGACTTCTTCCTTCAGTCCAGTCATCAGGTAGAGTTTCGCAGTAATTCATCAAGGCACCCTTGAGAGGCCCGAATTCTTCCTCGTCCAGCTCACCAGCAAGTTCGCGAGTAGCTGCCACGTCGCCTCGTTCCAAATCCATATCGTCAGGGTAGAGAAGTTCCAAAAAATAGCACTCCAAAATGAAAAGCACAAAATCCAAAATGGCGAATCGCCCATACACAACAAGCTGTAGAATTGCTTTGCTCGACGTGCTCTAGCGTAACTAGATATAACACGCCCAAGCGGAAGCAAGAAGATCACCAACTGGTAAAAAGCAGGAGCAGTACTAAAGCACGTCCACACAACTCGAAGTCTAAGCTCCGAATGAACCTCGAACCTCCAACTATGGACCAATGAAATAATGTCACAGTATGAAGATAAGAACCACACCTCTGTTCTGGACGAAACTCTATGAAGTAAGCCTTCAGGTCTGTCGTGTGGTCTGGGTTTTTCACAGTCGCCGCAACGTACACGATACACAAGCGAAAGTGATTTACGCCTTTTTGGAATTTAAATCTTCGTTTAATAAATTGCACTTCAGTTTTATTATGCAATATACCCATTCTTCATATCGTATGGAATATACATTATAAAAAAACTCAAAATTCACAATCATGTGCTAATTCCCATATTATTCTAAATGACATTGTTATTCACTTTATTAAACTATTTGAATTAATGGTCCTAAAAATAAGTTTAAGAATCTCTGTTCTCGCTATAAAAAAATAGCTTCACATGCAGATCTGAAGAATAAAACATTCTGGTCCCGTTTGTATATAAATTTACAAAAAAATTTAAATTGAATCCTTATATGCCAAAATGAAAGCGCTAAAATTGTATGTATCCATACCACTTATATTCTCGTAAATTAGGACCCATGCAGTAGAAGATTATCCATACTACAATATATGAATTTCAAAAATATATTATTGAATAGATTCAAATTTTATATTGTATAATTGTTAGTAAATAGCATTCATAATAATCCAGTTGATGCTCTTTGTATGACTAAATGTAAAACAGATAATTTAGTCATTAGAAGTGTATTTGCTGGTACAAATGAAGACTAATGAACATAACTTGAAACAATATATGTTTCATGTACATATAACTGTGCATAAATTTAGTTTTTATAATGGTATATTGTATTATAATTGTTAGTAAAAAGCATTCATAACAATCTGTCCCAACCTCTGGGTTTCCGAAACAGACTCTGACTCCTTGAAAAAAATCTTAAGTAAAGTAACAATAACTCAATACAGAAATTAAATGAATTGACTAAATGAAATTTAATCTAAATAAAACTGAAATTAAAACTTTTAATTTATTTTAACTGGTGTCAATGCTTAAAAATAAATTATTGACAAAAAAATAAGAGATAAAATTTAACAAAAAAATAAACACATTTATTATGCTTTTAGCTAATAATTTTATTAAGGAATCAGTTCTGATCATTTTTATCTCATTTGCAGATATAATTCATATTTTTTGAAGCATTTAAACATTTAATATGTGTAAAAAAAGGTTTTAATGTGTTCGATCAAAATTAACGTTATTGAATATAATTCGCCATTAAGACGTTTTAGTTTTTATAGAAAATAGTAGATGGCGCCACCACACATGAGATAATCCTTATTTGAGAGGAATGACACATGATAGAAGTCATAAGCCATTTTATTATATCTATAAATCTGTTGAAAAATTCTTTTATTATAACCGTGGCAAATGTTCTTTTACTTACGACATGTCTGAAACTACTAAGAGGAAATGCCGGCAGTACAGTATTGAGTATATGAAATATGGATTTACGCACTCTCCTACGAACCAATCATTACCAATGTGTTTAATTTGTGAAAAAGTTTTTTCAAATGAAGCCTTCTAGGCTTCAAGAGCATTTGAATAAAATGTATGCTGATAAAAAGGACAAAGAATTATCCTATTTTCAAGGACTGGAAAATAAATATTTAAAACAGCCAACTATATTCAACCTTTGTGCGTCGTCTTCTAAACAAGAAGATGATGGACTTTTGCGATTAACAATGAAATATTATATGAGCTTCATATAATATTTCATTGTTAATCGCAAAATCGGGAAAACCACACACAATTGGCGAGGAATTAATCTTGCCGGTAGTCAAAGAAGTAATAAAAGCTGTTCTTCATCATAAGACACCATCAGATATCATGAGGAAAATACCTCTGAGTAATAATTCAGTGCAAAGAAGAATAGATGAAATAGCTAAAGACGTTGAAATATCATTATGCGATTACTTGAAGACTTGCAAATTTTCCATTCCACTCGATGAATCAACTCTACCAAATAACGAAGCACTACTCTTATCATACGGACGATTCATAAAAGAAGAAAAAAATTGTCAAGAGTTATTATTTGGCAAAAAATTGGAAACCGATACAAAAGGAGAATCGATATTTAATACCATGGACAAGTTTTTTCAAGAGAAAGAAATTCCTTTTCATAATATATTATCAACTGCTGCTAATGGTGCTCCAGCAATGACGGGGCGTCATAAGGGTGTCATAGCGCATTTGAAACAAGCAATACCAAATGTACTCGCTGTACACTGTGTTATTCACCGTCAGCATTTGGTTGCAAAAAATCTGAATGAACGCCTGCATACGTCGCTTGATTACTTTATTAGAGCAGTCAATAAGATTAGAAGCAATTCATTGAGTGACAGACTGTTTGGCCAACTTTGTAGTGAAAATGATGAAGATTATTATCGCTTACTGCTGCACACAGAAGTTCGTTGGCTCTCAAAAGGAGCATGTCGTTTTTACAATCTATTTGACTCAGTACTAGATTTCCTTGAAAACAGAGATGAAAAACTGCGCGCAAACCTGATTACATTCAAGAATGACATCGCTTATTTGACAGACCTGTTTAACATATTTAATGAAGTAAATTTACAATTGCAAGGTGAGGAGTTGGATTTAATTAAAACAAAAAACGTCACAGCTGCTTTTGTGGGGAAACTTCTTCTGTTCAAACGAAATTTAGGTAGAGATGAATACAGCCACTTTCCCACATTATCAGCAGTCTCTGCAAAACAGGAAGATTTACTTACTCACTGCCAACACTTGGTCGATCTTCATCTGATTTTAAGGAACGATTCCAGAATATTTTAGGCATGGGTATACCGAGCTGGATTTTAGATCCTTTTGCAAATACAAATACAGCAGAACCATCAAATTTAGAAGAGGAACTCGTAGAACTCATAACTAACGAAGAACTAAAAGTAATATTCTGAAATAGATACCAAGAGTTCTGGGTTCAAAAATCAATGCCAGCACTCTACCTTGGATTGTGGGAAATAGTACAGAAATTTTTAATTGCATTTCCTGCATCGTATTTGGCTGAGCGTGGATTCAGTGCAGTAGCAAATTTACTTTCTAAGAAAAGGAACAGATTGCAGATCACTGAGCGTGGCGATTTGCGACTGATGTTGACAAAATTGGAACCCGACATCAACAAATTGATAAAACTCCACCAGTCTCAACCATCTCATTAATTTTTTATTACTATTTTTGTGTTCATTTTTAAATTTTTAATAAACAATTTTCTACTTTTGATGGTCTTTTTAATTTCTACTTTGGGATTTTTAATAGATAGATAATGTGCAACAATATTTTAATATTTGGTATAACTATTATGGGAGAGGGGGGCATTGAAAATTTTTATTCTTGTAAAGGGGGCGGTGGTCCAGAAAAGGTTGGGAACCTCTGTCCTAAAGTAATGGGGTTGGTCTTTTTCTTTTCATTGTCAAAAATTACGTATAGAACAAGTACCTAATTGATACACTTGAGCATATATAATCTTATAATTTAGATTTCGACAGGTCATTTCGCAAGAAAGGCAGGCTCTTTTTCTCAAATCGTACCAAAATCTAAACAGCACCAGGTTAACTCACAAGTGACTTTTCTTTTGAGGGCTAGAGACCCTATATTATCTTTCGAGGGCTGGAGAAGAAATGAAAAATTCACAAAAAATGAGAAAATCAACTATGGAGGGGAGCCCATGATAAAAGTTTGCAGGAAACCCACAATTTCTATGGGTGGCCCTACCCGCTTCTCTGGCATGCTTTTAAAACTTACCTTCTCTCCATTTATTTGTAAAAATTGTACATTAAAATTTTCCGAACTAAAAAGTATTTTGAAATGTGTAATTATGCCCCCCCCCCCCCCTTCTCCTTCTTTGGATCCTTGGATTAGACAGTGTGCAAAGAATGTAAAATACAATCTAAGAATAATATTTAAGGTTTTAAATAGTCATAAAGAATTGTACCCAGTTAATATTGTCTTATGTAAAAAATGAGAAATTATTTTATTAGAAATAAACTTTTATTTATATCAAAAATTCTAGTGACCCTTGTTGTTAGTGAGACCCAGACCGTCCGACCTACCAGAAAGGTGTAAGGTAACTGTTTGGACGGCCGGGAAGGGTGTTGCCTGGGTGTCGAAAGCCCAGACCACCCGACTCATCCGAGGACAAAAGGCAACTTAAAGGATGGCCAAGTGTGTGCATAAAAGCTGTGCATAAAAGCTGATCCCAGTGATTGTTGCCTGGGTGTTGGCGTACAGCAGTGAAAAATAAAGGAGGCCAGGGGTGACTCTTGTGTAATACTAAATAGTATGGTGACCTTAATGCAAATTTACTCCCAACCCTGAATGTGCACTTTTAAAACCTCAAATTTCATATTAGTTTGCAATTTGTTAATAAAATTTCGATGCATTATCACACATTCACAATCTTAACCCGTCCACGGTCAGCGAGTAAAGGGAGAAGAATTTCCTCGAGATTGCACGTAACGAGAACCACCTGCTACTCCAGGCCCAGGCAGTTTTGGTTGCTAAGCCTAACGCCGCGAAAAAATCGCATTAAATAAACTTTGCTTAAAAATACGTCTGCCATTATCACAGAAATACACGGGTTACTGCATTTGAGGGACCAGACGCCACCATTATTTTCTTTATGTGAGTCTTGAAAACTCGTTTGTTTCGTTGATTATTACCTGTATAATATCATCACTGAAATACAGATTAAAGAATTAATTTTCTTTAATGTGGTTTTGGACTGTTTATACTTAGTCCTACGTTCAGAAAACTGAATAGGCAGCAGATCTTCAACATTTGAACTCTAATTATCTGTACAAAACAAGTAACAACAATATTACATACATCGGTGTCTTTCAATTACATTTTCCGACTAAAGTGCAACCAACTATTTAATTTTACTCACTTATACCACTATGAGATTTATGCATCCTTTCGGAAGAATATTTCACTCTTTTCGCCATAATTATTGCAATTCTTCTGATATAAATTCCTAGTAGCTCATACACACTCCCCCTGAATACCAGCGATAAAAATTCTAAGCCCTAATCCTCTTCTAATCGTACCACTCAAGACGATCTTCCTTAAAATAAACGCAGAATAAATAACTGCCATGAAAGGGAGCCATCCATATAATTTTATCAGTTGACATGCCTTTTAAATCAAAACTACCACAACAGCTTTCACGCGCGTTTGTTTATACTATCAAAGTACAGCATTCCAATGCAAAACAAAATCTGAAATATACACAGGCTGATTAAAAAAAGATGGTCCAAACTTTACGAGGTGGTAGTACACATCAAACCAAGAATTTTTCGTCATAGTTCACCCATCGAAAATGAAACTTAAAGGCGTAACAGGGCTCTTACTCGTTGGGAAGATGCCCCTCTGCAAACTTAAAAGCATCATTCTGGTTGTTATTTTCTGGTTAAAAAAGAAAACCACGTATGCAAATTTCATCTACGGAAAAAGAAGAATCCTGATGCAAATTTTTGTAACACCGAATGTACGGCTTTATTCGCAGCTCCAACTTTTGAAGCGATGGAGGAATTTACAAATAGGAAAAAAGCCGATATGCATTTCATCTATGGAACTCCTTTCTGTGGGGATGTCTCAGGAGTCTCATCTATGACACTCTCCTTCAATCTGAAGAGAACTCGATGCCAGGATTTCAGCAGCTGCTGCCGAAGTGCTCGACATGCCTGGTCTATTCGAGCGCGTTCGCCAATCCATCCATTACCGCTGTGAGACGGGCATTCAGATTAGCGATCGCTCTTTTGAGACATTACTATAATATTATTGTTTATTAAATGTCATTTTATAACTTCTAAGTCATTCTTGTGTTTTCACATCAACCCATTGGTTTCACCATTAAACGCCCACTGGCGCCTTTACGTTTCATTTCCGACCCGGTAAACTATGACAAAAAATGCTTGATTTGGTGTGTACTACCACCTCGTTAAGCTTAGACCATCTTTTTTTAATCACCCTGTAGGTCAATATAGCTTTGCAAAAATTAGGGAATTATAGCGCAATCTAGTATTATTTAAAAATTATGATCAAAAGGTTTCAGCGGCAGTGCAAGGCGTCACGTATTCATGTGACGTCGCGAGGTAAGCACGTGGTTACTGACGAACAAACATATTCGTCAGTACCGTAGGTTTATACAGTCGTGTCAGAGTAATAGGCAAAGTAATTAATAATTATCGTTATGTATACAATTTTGAGGTGTGGGAAACGCACAGGCCGAGATGCTTGTATATCATTTTACCGATTTCTAAGAATTGTGAGCAGTAAAGGTAGAAAAATTGAAGAACTGACCATAAAACGAAGGAGTGAATGGTTGTCTCGCGTTCATCAATTGGACTTAACAGATGAGTAAATAAAAAAAAACAGCCGAGTCTGCAGTTTGAACTTTATCAAATGTGAATAAAGCATTATATTAACATTTTAAATTTATTTATCTCATAACATAATAAATTTAATTTTCACGGTACGGTAATAATATCGGTACATACTTTAAGCGAAGTCCTATTAGTACTTCACCAAATGTATAAAATATAGCAATGATCTACTTTTTAGAGAGTATCCATTTGCCGAAAAGAAATATAGGAATTTATTTCTTCTGTTACAATTAGCCATAATTAATTAAATTTTTTTGAACTGATTTGTGTTCTTATATTTTATACTGTAACACATGCTATCAAAAATAGATACAGCTTTGAAAAATGATGTCTCATTTGTAAATATATGATTTTTTAAAACAAAATAACTTAAAATTTACATTTGTGCTATAAATCAAAGTCAAGTTTACATTTAAATGCAGTCACACTAGCCATGTCAATGTTCTTAACTAATTTTCGGCCATAAATATCAATGCTTTTACTAGAAGCTTAATGCTTTTATAGAAGATCCTCATAGAAAACATACGCATTTGCTTATAACTTTCTCTCAATAGATTAAAAATAACATAAATTCAATAAAAACTATTTAAATTCTATAAAACAACATAAAAAAATATTTTCCATAATAGCCATTACGTTTACTTGTTCGTTGGTACGTTACTGCTCACTCGTTGCTAGGAGCAACGCGACGTTAGTGAATACTTCCTATACGCATCAATGGGTCACAGTGGCCGTGTCATGTTCGTTGCGCAGGTGAACCTAAAAGCGTTACATAACATAATTAATGTTTTTTTTTCAAAATTAAACACAATTATTGGAGATGGTTTAATTAATTGAATTAAAAACAATTAATAAGTACTGAAATGCAAATTAATATTACTAAACCGAAATATTCTGCACTGAGTGCTTTGCATAAGAAATATTTTATGGAAACAAGCGCGGAGAAAAGAAGCCAAGTTTGGATTGCGAGACTAGCAGTCACGTGGTATATGCAGTCCTCAATTTTTCAAGTAAATAGTCATTTGACGTCACGAGGTGAGCACGTGGCTTACCGACGTACAAACATTTTCGTCAATCCCGTAGGTCATGTATGTAGGTATGTATGACGGGACTGTATGACCATAATAATTAATATTTTCGTCTCATGTACTTACACGACTGTACCGCGCCCCCGCTTTCCAATTGAATAGCATAGCCCCATGTTGCCCCATTGGTTCGGTATGACCCTTGATATCGATGAGAGGCCCGAAATTAATACCTTTGTGAGGCCGATTACCACGCTTCCAAGGAACATATAATACCGGGGCGATCAAAAAGGTCAGCTTCGTTAGTGACCAAGCATCGGTGCCTTGTGAAATTTTTAGAGCATTTTCTCTTGAACGGCCAAAGGGGCACGGATCCCCATACATTGCAGGTGCAAGTAGAGGGAACCTCGCAAAAATTGTGTAGTCCATTGAGGGGCCCTTTGCTTTATCTGATCTCCTTTCCATAATCGACAATGTTACATTTCAGTAAAATAGTAATGTAACATTTACCCCTTTTCCTTAAATTTTGGTAGAAAAATAGTGTACTTAGACATATACTTTTATATGTTTGTTAAACACCGTACCTGTTAAATATATGCAAAGAGTTTTTACACAAATATAAACCAGGGCCAACGGCCGTACCGTGCTGAAAACACCGGTTCTCGTTAGATCACCGAAGTGAAGCAGCATCGGGCGCGGTTAGTACTTGGTGGGTGACCACCTCGGAACGCCGCGTGCTGTTGGCCATCTCGGGTGCGGTATCCCCGTGGTTTGCGCGCTAGATTTGCACGCTGCCACAAATGCCGCCGTGTTCATGCGGAGTACGATCACGTTAAACATGTGGGTCCGTAAGTCCTTCCGAGAGGTTGGTGGTAGGGGAAGGAGGGTACGGTCCCTGTGGATGCCTCCCCCACTGGGTTCCGGTCTAAATTGGGTGGCACTTCCCGGCCGTCCATTCAGTTACCTTACACCTTTCTGGTAGGTCGGACGGTCTGGGTCTCAACAACAACAAATATAAACCAAAAACACATAAATATTGTAGTAAACCTATTATACCATAAACATCTATCTAGTGTCGAAAACCCAGAATGACCGACTCGTCCGAAGACATGAGCAGCATCTATCTAGTGTTGAAGGCCCAGACCACACGACTGACCCAAAGGTTTACAGCAGCTTAATGTGTGGCCGGGTGAGCATCTATCTAGTGTGTAAGAAATTCTATAATATACTTGAAAACATTTAAAACAAAACCAAAAGCAATATGCTTTGAGTTCAGAAAATGATCCGTTAAGATATAGTTCATATTCAAAATTCATCTTTGTTCTAATTGGTACCATTGTAAAAACCACCAAAAGTTTTTACTGTAATGTTTCACCGTGTCCAATTTTCCAATCATTTCTTTTTTAGTTCGTGAAAAGCTCATTATCGCTGCAAGTTGTATCAACATATAATAGTTCAAAACTGTAGTGCAAACATTTGTGGAGAAAGTTTGCTCCCTTGTTTGTTTCACAAAAAATTTTGCGCTTTCTGTTCACTTTGGCTCGCTACGGAGTTTTCAATGCTATTTACTGTTATTCAAAATGTTATTTTCGAGACACATACTGTGTAAGTCGTGTAAAAAGTTTATATACTAAGTTTTATTGCAGGAAAATTTTTTTTACCGTTGTCTTCTTGCGTTTTTATCTTGGCGTAACAACAAGTATTGCCGTATTTTTTCTGTTGTAGCCTTCGACGTTCGTCCTTTCTCGGTAGATCACTGCTATTTCACATGTATTGGGAAAATCAGCACACTTTTGATGATCTCCACTGAAATCACTTGGCATTCCGCACGTCGTTTGACATCACACTTCCACTAGATGTAATCTTGATTTATATCATTTGTAAATAAGGGCTTTCAAAAAGCTTTTTATTACTATTTCTTCTGCATTGTGGGACTTCTCATCCGTGGTAGTATATTTAGTGAAAATTTTAGTATTGACACGGATATATATACAGTATTGACCAATGCGTACATTATACACACATTTAGGGGCCCCAAACTCTCTCAAACGCTTCATACAATTGGTAATTATTTGACCACTTTAATTTTAAAAAAAAATGATTCTTAATACAAAACAATAGACATTTTCATAAAACATTATTTCCCTTCTTTATATTCATTTATTTTTGTCTCTCCCATTTATTCATTTACTTTTCTCTCTATATTTTCCTTTATGTACATATCACTCAAAAATATCCTCAAAGCTTATTTTATTTAGTTTATATCTATATACCTATCATAATTCTTCTAATACGCTTTCCATGCTATTTAGAAAGTATTCTTTTTACGAAATACGCATACAAAAATTATTTTCTTTGTTTGCTTACTACAAATTACCATGCCATATTTTACTTTCTAGTAAAATCATAACTGTAGAAAACATATGAACCATTTTTCTCTCTATGTTTCTTTTTTTTCCAATCCCTTTCTCTGTACTCATTTATTTTCCTGTAAAATTTTCCAACTCACTTATATAGAAAGAAACCTACAACATTTATTTATTCATTTTCTCATCTTAATTATTCATCTATCTCGACCTTCACTCTCATCTATTTTGCCATTCTCTACTCTGGAATCCTTTTAAATGCAAATAAAAGGCCTTTTGTAAGCCTTCTCCTAGGGCGCGGTCCAACAAAAATTTTAATACCCTAGCCCAATGGGTACCCACGTAATATCAGCTCGTAGTATGGATTACTCGCGTAACTGACGGTGCATTTTTCAACTCGATGAACAAAAAATGACCACAAATTCCTGGAAATAGGTTTGGGGAAATACGTAGGGAAAGTCCTTCGCCTCCTTGACCTATAGTGTCCGAATCCCCTATCCGTGTGTGGCCTCTTGTAAAACATGTCTCTTGTAATTGCATTGAGCGGGGGGAGGCTGGACATTATGGAGCGGGGGGAGGCTGGAACATTATTGGCCCCTATCTGAACATTATTGGCCCCTATTGAAGGACTAGGTTCAGTGAAAGACTGTGACCCACATATATGTTACCTGACTAGGGATACGAGGCTCAGCTCCAGGCGCCCTGCTATCGACAAATTACTGGCTGGCTGGGGGGAGGCTGGTGTTAGGGAAAATTTTTATTTCTATAAGTGGGTGGAGAAAACATCCTCGTGGATTCCTAGTCCTCGCGTCGTGTGTAGCCACGGCCCCACTCGATTACGCAACGCGACGCACTTGCTTTAGCGACCTGCCGAATCGGGAAAATGTAGGTGGCGCTGATTGGTTACCCCATTTTCTTCGCAATGGGATACGATTCTCTTTAATTTTAACAAGATGTCAACAGTAAATTGGGTTGGTAAATTACAACACAAACGTAAATTTGCGACATAGACGTGATATTATAAAATAATACAGCACTGAAAATTAAGCAAGTCAACATGTTATTACAGCTTCCAACTCCGAGCTTTCTCAATCAATGAACACAATAAATCTGAGCTAATCTTAATGAATGGTGTATTTATACACTACCACATTTGAGAAGCACAGGTAAATATATATGTTTATATGTTTTCTCTTAGCCTTTTCGAAATATACAAACTTTGAAAAATTATATGTATATTAATTTTAGTCAACACTGTTTAAAACATAAAAACTTTATATTAATGCATACTCGTGCAGCCAGCTGGCAACTTTATCACAGCAGAATTAATTGACCTGTTCTATTGTGTCAGTTTACTTACTAACTCATAAATTTATCCCAATTATGTGCATTTAATCTGCATGCAATTAATTTGTTTTCATAAATTACTAGCATGTATGATTATATATCTTGTTTTTTATTGTGATAAATGTCCATGTTAGTTTCTTACCTTTGGTGTCATTAAATTATCAAAATTACATGTTATCTGAGTGATTAAATTTTAAAGAAAGTTTTATAAATTTCTATGAAAATATAAATCAATTATTTTGTATTAAATGTGTATGTATTTGAGATACTTCTAGGAAAATGAGCAAAAGGAAACTTGAATTACATTTTAACATTCATTACAATTCAAAGAAGTTTTTAAGAAAGGTTTATAGATAGAGCTTAGATGAAAAAAATTCAGCTTTGTTCTAGGTTCTGTCCAATTTTCTCCGCCCTCCGGGTGAAAAATTAAAAATTCGGTTCCATTAGGTTCTGTCCCGTGATTGATACTATAAGTGTGCCTTCTATGTCAACAGAGGGGGGAGAAGCTCTCCTGGGATCAGGAATTTTTTTCCAATGCAATTTTCTCCGCCCCAGTGAGGCATAAAAAGAATGGGTGGTGCGTACAGAACCCAGGATGGCCGCCAGGTGGCGCTGACATCGGCCCTTGGCGAAAATCCCAATAACGCGCCAATGCTCATCCCTTGCAGTTGCAGTGAAGTTGAAAAACATTGCGGTAACCCTTACCAACCGAATTTACCACGTTTTTTCTTCTGTGAAACAAACCAAACCAAATAGTGCTTTTTGTAGTTTAGTTTGCTACTGAATCCTATTCATTTTAGTTTAAGAAGTATAAAGTAAGTACGAAGTATAATTTTTTAATTTTAATCGTTCTGCTTACATTGATTGTATATGTTATGTGTACTGTAAATAAAGAAATGTCTGGGATAACTTTTTCAGTATTTATGAAGAACAAATAACATTACATAAAATGTTACTAATTATTCTAGCAAAATTTTTCCGTTATTATCTATATGTACTTTAATTTTTACTTTTGGAATAACGTTTTCAAAATTTATTAATAGTTAGACGTAGGATAGATGCATTGTTAATTTAATATATTTATCATTTTATTTTTACACATTAGTTTTTTACTGAAATGATTACTTTTTAAAATTTGTTCATACTGTAAAATAATTTACATGTACTTGCCATGCCAGCTGAGTTTCTTCTTTGTCCAGAGATCATAATTGAATTCTTTGGCATAGAAGATGATTTTGCTAGCTTTTAATATGTTCAATGCTTGAAAGTTAATGACATATTGTTAGTTTTTGAAATTATGCTTAAATTTGTAAATATTATGCTAATATTTACATTAAATATTAGGTTAAATTTGTAAATATTAGGTTAATTTGTAAATATTAAGTTATGAGGTTTTATCAACATTATAGTTAAACTTATATCAGCATGGGAAGTTCCAAGTGACCATATTGTGTAGTGCATAATTGTAAAATTTAAACTTTAATTACTACCGGTTTTGTGTTGTAGCATAAAAAGGCAATGTTTTGAACAGCTGTCAGAAAATTTTATTCACTAGATGTATCCATGCAGAGCATCTATGCTCTAGTGTCTTTCAATGCTCACTATGTTAGTGACTTACTACACAAACTCTGGAGCCTGAATCATTTTTAAACATTAATATTCCCTAGTATTTAGTTTTGTTTGTCTCACAATTAGTATCGCTCTTGCACTTTTAATATCACCAGACATATATGGATTCATTGTTATACGACCCTCTAATCAAATATAAACCATATATTTATTCAAATTAAATTAACTTTAGATCAAATAATATATAATTTCATTGTTGAACAAAAACTTGAATAAAATAATTAGTGTTTAAGATATCATTATGGAGACAAAGGGACTACCTATCTAACAACAATGTAATTATGGTCAATAGGGGGGCGAACGAAACTTAAGAAAAAGGCTAGTTTTCTATTTGCTTTATATAAATAAATCTAAATGTTGTCACATCAATAGAAACTAGGTTAATATAAAATGCCCCTCTCAGATGTATGCCTGAAAAAAACACTGGGCCTAAACTCACCACGGGCCAGGCCAGAGCCCATAAAGGATTCACCTCTAGCTTAGATCCCTTGAGACTGATATGAGCTTAATTTAGAACTGAATCCCTCCAAAAATTGAATTTCAAGATATGCCTCTGCTTATATTGCTGTAGAAGCTTTAAAACAATGTAGTAACAATTATGTTTTTATAAATCTGTATTATTCTGTAGATTCCCAAATTTTGAATTGGTGGGAAAACAATAGTACATATTATGTTATTAATTATAGATCTCACTGGAAATCAGTAGGCTTATTGTTGTTACTGATTACACATAACTAATAAACATAAATAATATTTTAGACCAAAAACATGCAATATCTGAAAATATCATTTTGGAAGTTATGTTGCATTCACTTTTAAACTAAAAAATACACATAAAATGATTTTTTTAATACAGTGTAACATAATTATATTTTTATAGTAGTTTTTGATCTAAAATGAATGTTCAAAATATTGAAAATGTTTCTGCAGTTCGATGCCGATGGTTCTCCGATAATTGCTTAGGAATTGACATTTATTACTTCAAAAAATCACACAAATTTTTATTCTATTTACTTTTTGTTTCAGAGATATAGGGTTAATTGTAAAACAAGAAAGATCAATCATGCTTAACGCATTCATTATGAAACACTTTCCAACTTCAATGCAATTTTATTTAAAAAAGTTGAAAATGCAATACATTCCTCGGTAATATTTTAAAACTTATCACAATACTACATTGATTTATTATATTTGAAAACTTAAACCTTCATTGAAAAAAATGAACTTCATTCAAATGACGGCATTGTAATATAAATTGCCTGCTTTAAATATCTCTAAAATGCAATACATTCCACGGTAATATTTTTAAAACTATCATAATACTACGATAATTTATTATATTTGAAAACTTCATCGAAAACAACTGAAATAAATTCAAATGACGTCATAGAAAAAATAACACGCCTGGATCTCTCTATAAAAGCAGGATTTCATTCACAACTTTCTCCTATTCATTCCATTCATCACAATGCTATAATAATTTATTTTATTTAAAAATTAAGACCATGGAGCTACAATTCATAAACTCTATGCTTGAAACTTCATCGAAAAAAATCGTCCTTCTGTTTATAAAATCAATTAATATTTCATTCATATCAGCCATGCAGACTCCATGGACTGAATTATTTTGTGTTAAAGAAATACAGTAATTCTAATATACAACTCATTCTACATATTTTGCTGTTTACATTTTACATAGGTGAAAAATAGGCTTAGTTGTAGAAATAATCAAATTTGAATGAGAATTTAAACTCAAATATATTGTCATTGTATGTAGATATTTTAGTATGTAGATGCACAGAATTTAAGCAAAAATAAAGTAGTTTTAGGACGGATGCAACACTCAATATGAATTAAAAAGAACTTTAAAAAATCACGATTTTGAAACAAGATGGATGCCATATATCATTTTGAAGTGGGTCATGTGATCATTTCATGTCATAGTCACGTGATCGTTTCATATAAGATGTGTAATTATTATTTTAATTTTTATTTTAAAAACTACTGAATATATTTTGCTGAAATTTTTTTTATATATTTTACGAGATAATTTGACTATTATCTAAAATTTTTGAAGCAATTTGTGAATTTTAAATCCGCTTAAAAAATGTTTGAAAAATTAGGTCCCATAGGGCTCAATGTATTTCATTTTTTCAACCCGGGTTCAGTCCAAAACTAATTGGGTGATATTATTCATTTACATTCCCATAGGTTCTACAGACCGTCTGAACAGCATGCTAAAATTTCATTTTGATTAAGTCATTTTTACGGCAGTTATCGTGCTAACGGACAGACAGACAGACAGAATGAACAAAGTCATAAACACTTTTCAACTTTGTTGTAAAGTGTTAAAAAAATATATAAGTTTCATTGCATCTCGAGAACAGCTCTTGATAATTTCTAAATAATGAAGAATTGTGTCCATTGATTTCTGGTTAAAACTATGTATGTACAAAATATTCATTCATTTAATAATAGTGAGTTTAGTTTATTTTTTTCAATTAAAGTAAAATCTTGAGAACATGTTAACGTCTTAAAAATGAGATAGCATTCACATGTAAACAAAAATCACATATTAAATACCTATTTTTGTAACATCTTTATATGTTATTATGTTTTTATATTGTTTATTCGATTTTCTAAAATAAATGTTCGAAAAATGGAGGGACTTCCAAAATGTTCACTTCCAAAATGAATAGGTCTTTGATGTTCATTGATTGAAATAATAGTACTAAATGTTATTCAATTTGCTCAATTTGTTAGAGATATATAGTGCTGCTTGTAATAAAAAAATTAAGTTTGTTTTTCTAAACAAGACTTGTTTGATGATGTCGACTCTAGTGAGAGAATAAATATGCACAGCTATATTTAGCAAATGGTTGCTTTGAATGAAAATTTCCCAATTAATCCAAAGCAATTAATTCTGATATGCTAGGATAAATCATTTGTAAAGTTTTCTTAACCTCTTACCTTTACAACTCCTGAGAAAGTGAACTTAATGTTCATATATGTAATCCTTTCTTTCATCCATAATGAAATCAATTGTCATAAATTAATTTGAAACAGAACTCGAAATAGAAAATTTTATGACCCGGAATGCCAAATCACTCGTTTCGTATTTCCAACAACAACAAAAAAAACTAAAGTTTGTAGCACTTGACTTTCCCTCTATAATGAAATGAATTTACTTCTGTCACAGTGAAAATATAATGTATAGGATCTATGTCACAATGTTTTTAGCTGAATTGTACATTAGGCACTTTTCCTGATGACAACATCTAAAACTATTTCGAAGTACCCAATTTACTTATATTTCATGCAACTTTAAATTGGCAATTATCGATATTGATAACATCCGTAATAGTCCATATATTAAAATATTTTAATAATTAATTTATAAAGTTGGCAAGACTTTTGTAATTTTAATGATATTTTCATCAATCTGGGGGTTGTTGTTGAGACCCAGACCGTCCGACCTACCAGAAAGGTGTAAGGTAACTGTTTGGACGGCCGGGAAGTGACACCCAATTTAGACCGGAACCCAGTGGGGGAGGCATCCACAGGGACCGTACCCTCCTTCCCCTACCACCAACCTCTCAGAAGGACTTATGGACCCACATGTTTAACGTGATCGCACTCCGCGTGAACACAGCAGCAGTTTTGGCAGTGGCGGGAATCGAACCCGGGCCTACCGAGTGCAATTCCCGCCCGCTAACCACTGGGCTACCGCGTCCAATCAATCTGGGGACCGGGTTGGCGATATTTTATTAAATGAGTAGCCAACTTTACCAAAAGTTATCACCAAGCGTTACAGATAACCAGAGAGAAGAACATTTCTTATATATATAAATGACTGTTGGCAAATTATCTGGTGTCAAAATACAAAACAATTACATGAAGTGCCTTCTTTCGAGAATAGAATGAACTAGATCCACGAGAATGATGTTAACAAATTTAACACATAATATATATATATGAAAAGTGAACATATTTTACAACAGTTAATACGTTTTTTAATTTTATGTGATTTTTTGATAAATTTATTTTAAAAAGTATAACATCTTAAGAATGATTCATGCTAGCATTCTTAAATTTGTGTTACTAGTTTTTTAATGAAAAATTACATACGAAATGATTATTTGTGTAACATTATTGAAAGTTCTGATTTTTTAAAAATTTCATTCGAAAATTTGGGTGTCTTCCAAACATTTGATTGCATTTAAAATCAATAGGCTTCGAGTGTTCACCCATTGTAATTTTTATACAAATATGTAATTTTTGGTATAAAAAAATGTAAACTTTATACCAAATTTTGTCCAACATGCTCTATTTCTTTGTGAGGTATCTCCATTCACACACACACACAAATCACTTTAAAAACAATTATTCGATTTCACGATTGCTTAAAACATGCTCTTCCATCGAAAACTCTAATTTTTTACTCTGTCACAATACTTTCCTTATATATTATACTATGCACATAGGGAAAGTAAATAAAAAAACAAATTGACAACAAATGGATAAAAATTTCATTTATTTTCAAACAATATAAAAACATACAAAGCATACAAAAAAGTTTGCTGTAGTATTACATTAATAGAGCACAGCAAAATGTTACAAACATAATCACAAAAAATTATAATATCAAATATAAAAAATACTCACAGGAAAAGTGCACAAGGCGGTTTTCATGTATTTTTGATGAACCAGCGGCTATCTTAGACATATGATTGCATGTAATGCATTGAAAGTTGTATTAAAATATTTTTTTTAATCCTACGCCAGACCTTGGTTTTTCAACCATCAGTCTCTGTCGGGCAGCCCAGTAAAGTCTTGAACGAAACGAAAAGACATCCTCTGCAGAATTTCTATCTGCGACGTCACTAAGCCCAGGGCAAGTGTAGAGGTGGTCAACAGTCATGTCACCAAGGCCACAAAGTGGGCACGTCGGAGAATCCGACAAGCCAAAACGATGTAAATGTTTCTGTAGAAAGTCGTGGCCAGTCTTGAGCCGGAAGGTATTAAAAAAAATTAATTAAATATTAAAATATGACTCTGTGTGAAGCACAATAGGCTCATGTAAGTATTAGATATATTCTTGTGAAGAGTAAAGAAAGACCGAGCTGTGAAAAAGAAGTTGCTTTATTGCACAATGCCAATTGACTGCTTAGTGTGGCAAGCAGTTGAAGTTTACAAATCATATAACATAACTACAATAGAATTTCAATATATTTCATGAACTGGAGCACCATTTTGGTTTGTTCTGGTACATTTAAGCACCTGATTTGAAAGCATGCCGTACCACTCCTGTATATTATTCACGCCTTCTGTGAAGTGACAAATTTGTAAACTCATGCTATAAAGTATCATTTCATTCCGAAAATATGAATTTTAATTATAATTGGATACAATCAAAGCATTATTTTAACGTTGCATGCCTTACTTAATATTATCAAACTGTACTTAATATTATCAAAGTTGTACATATTATCAAACTTACTAAACTTATCATTGAAACTAGTTTTAAACGCAAATAATTTAATTTCTTATTACAAAGGAGGGATAATGGATAAAAAGTGAAAAGCACCAGAAATGCAGCAGATTTCTCTAATAATTAATTGTTTTAATTAATTTTAAATTTCAACAGATTCATAGTTACTAGTAGAAACGTGAAGTTTGAACCTGAGAAACTGCTACCAGTCCTTGACTAAATAGTAAGACATTTTTATGAATATTGAAGGTCATTAAATATTTATATAGCAAAAAATAAAATTTCCGAAAATTTTGATTTTAGTGTTCGTCTTAGTGACATTATATATTTAGTGCTCCTTTTAGTGACATTTTACACTTCTCTAACGAGCACTAAATACAGGTCCATAAGCATTATGGTGCTCGTAAGCAACATGCTCAGGACCTCTGTTCTATGGGAACTGACAAATTCAGTCCTACCACGTTACCAACTTCAAATTTGAATAACATTTACATTGAGTTACATAAAAATATTTAATGAAACACGAGCAAAATGTAAAAACTTCTGGATCTTCAGTAATAAATTATTAGAAATGCAATTTATTAAATCAGCTTTAACTTTCTTGAAATTCAGAAACATAGAAATTCAATCAAGCCTTGTAATTTAATCAACTTTAGCCATCATAAGAGTTCAAAAATTATTTTTAATTGTTTGAAAAGTAACTCGTTTTTCGCATTTGGCATTATTTTGCTCTATAAAATAAATATGTCAAAAAGGCTTTTAACACCAAATTTAGTGTAGCTTCTGTAAATATGCAATTTTGCATGCATATATGAAGATATGTACAACTACTTAGTTACCACACTGGATATAAATATAAAGAGTATCATTTATTCTACAGGATGAGCATGTCCTTTAAGGTTGTAACTAAAGGAACACGGGAAAAGTTTACCAACATTTTATAAAAAGCATAACTCTTTAGCGATCATTTAATTTTCTATTACTCTCAGTGGTAGATTGGGGGAGGTGGGGTCTGCAGCCATGAACACCAAATTGTGTAAATTAAAAAATATACCATAATTTTACATTACATTCTAATTTATATAATTTATACGTTTGTACGACTGCACTTACTGCTATCGAGCTTAACATATAGTTGCTTATATAGCCAGTCATATAGTTGCTCATATAGTCAGTACTTTTGATATGTATATCAAATACGCCTTTTAAAAATACAATATTTCTTTTAGTTCTCCAATTAACACTCTGTATGGTGATAATTTGTGGTTTTAAAATGGCTTGAAAAGGCAAATTTTTGATTTAGTTGTGTTTGTGTTACTGGTAAAAATTGAGCTGTAATTATACTAGTTTACTTAATTTTAAGTAATTGCAATTTAAGAAATACAATAATTCCGAAAGTACAATGACAACAATTATGTATGTAAATTGTTTCTGAATAAATAACTAGTATACTTTAATCCCCTTTAGATCTTAGTTATTTTCTATAGAAATATAAATGTATTTTTACACATTTCAGGTTAGCAAAATAATAGTTTATGAAGCATTTCATGCATTTCTTTCTCATTAATTTTTAGCATGTTCATTGTAATCATCTTAAATGTAAATATATCTAAATACAATAGTATTTGAAGGATATCAGAGTAAAATATATGTATATTTATATAAAGAGCCCACACAAATAATAAATAATTGTGGAAAAAATCAAAATTCAACACCGTCTGTTTCTCATACTTTTCATTTCGAATATTAAGTAGTATGATTTTTGGAAATTGAACTTCTGTAAAATGAGTCATTTACTATTTTTAACAAATCTTAAAAATTTGTCATTTAAAATGACAAATTTTTAGTTTCATTTAAATTCCCAGTTAAATGTTTAGGTCTATATCATCAAGTTGCATTTGGTTGACTATATTCATATATCAATAGCGACCCCTTTTTACTAATAAACAGAAATCAATTTGTTGCAAGGGCTCTATCACTATTTTAAGCCGGGGACCCCATGCAAGCTTGATCCACCTCTGATGACTGTGTGTTTGGGTCCGAGAGTATAACCCGGAATGTCATTAGTAGCAGAGAGCGACGATAAAAACCAGCCAACAAAACTGTAATGTTTGATGAAAACAGACTGTGCACCTTGAAATCAATCCTATTACAGATACTCTTAATACTGAAATAAAACGTTCCACAAAATGCTACTTGACAAACTGAAATTCATTGAAAAAATTAACTTCAGTGTGGCTCAACTCGACATTCTCATACCAGATTTCATTGTTAAGTAGCTTGTTTTTTGTTTGCAAATTTTACAAGAAAAAAAATTCAAAAATCTATGTTGTTGGTTCAAATGATCATAATTAAAGCATGTTACCTTTCATTTTAAAATCTTGAAAATATCTTTCGACTGATACTAAGTTTGACAGTGCATCCCATCGGGAGAGGAGGGGGAAAATTTTTCGATTGATACCATACTTGGCAATGAACCCTGTGGGGGTAACTTACTCATCAAGGGGGGGTTGCTAATGATGACATGAACACAAAAATTGTATCACAACTATTTTTCATTACGGTTGAAACTGTTAGGTTTCATGATCATTGAGACATAACCCTTTCGCGACGAACGGCACGCCCAAGTGCCAGATGCGAGCATGCATTCAAGGACGAGCGGCACTCACTCGGGCCAGAGGAAATTTTACCGCAAGCGGATAGTGGCACGTATAAGTGTCAGTACGCAGAACATTTTAATTTGTGAACTAGATGGCGTTACTTGTCCATGGAACTAACTTCAATGCATTTTGCAGAGGCATGACCTTGGCAGAAGAGGATCGAATGAATTATTTCTCCATTTGGAGCGGTGAAAATCATTTTGTAACATAAACAAACGGAGCAATTCTCGTAGCATCAACAATTTTATAATTGAGTTTCGGTTTTTAACACTTTACAACAAAGTTGAAAAGTGTTTATGACTTTGTTCATTCTGTCTGTCTGTCTGTCTGTCTGTCTGTCTGTCTGTCTGTCTGTCTGTCTGTCTGTCCGTTAGCACGATAACTGCCGTAAAAATGAGTTTATCAAAATGAAATTTTAGTATGTTGTTCAGACGGTCTGTAGGACCTATGGGAATATAAATAAATAATATCACCCAATTAGTTTTTTATTGAACCCGGGTTGAAAAAATGAAATACATTGAACCCTATGGGACCTAATTTTTCAAACATTTTTTAAGTAAATTTAAAATTCACGAATTGCTTCGAAATTTTTAGGAAATATTCACATTATCCCATAGAATATATAAAAAAAAATTCAGTAAAATATGTTAAGTAGTTTTTTAATTAAAAAAATTATTTAATATAGGGAAAAAAACAAATTCAATTAAATTCTGACTTTGGGATATCTTCCAGAAAGAAAAGAGAGAGATATTATATAATAAATATCTCTCCATTTGTTTAAACGTTTTGCATATGGGAGTGGCTTCATATTTTAAAATAAATTTGGTAGATAACAATTTTTCATTTTTTTTAAATTTTATATAACTCTTCATGATAAATTTAATTGATGGCATTTTAAATGCACTTTCCTACGTCCTAGAGAGTTAAAATTTGGTACACAGCTTAAATTTGTTGAACATTTTATTCGACAAAAATTTGATGGATCTTTAAATATAGATCATACATTTTTTTCGAAATGGCCTGAAAATAATCCCCGTTCACTTCTATAAATCATTGTTGTAATATTGTTAAAAATTCTGATGTGGACAGCACATGTCTTTCTCTGCAGACTCATATTCGTTCTCTTTATTTATTCAATGATAATTTGAGTTTATCTGCACAACATAAGTATTTTAAATGACATTGAATTTACACGTTAAACTTAAATTTGGTTCTCATTTGATAGCTGGACTTATTGTCAAAGGTGGCGTAGCGAAAACGCGAAAAAACTAGAATATCTCAAGAACGGCTAGTCCTAGAGTAATGGGGTTAGTCTTATTCTTTTTGTTGTCAAAAATCACATATAAAATAGGAATTTAATTGATATAATTGAGCACACGTAGTCTTTTATTTTTATATATAACGATTTTTGCTGGCTATTTCGCAAAAATAGCCCGTTCCTTTTTCCCGAATCGTAGTAGAATAACCTACAAATGATTTATATACAAAATTTTGTTAAATTTGGTATATAAATCACTTGTACGTTATTGAAATATTATACACCAAATTTTGTTAAATTTAGTTCATTAGTTTTTAGCTAGAGTGGATAAAGGCAATTTCTACGGCCATTTCGCAAAGAAGGCAGATTCTTTTATTACGAATCGTGCTATAATCTAATGAACATCAGGATTTCCCACAAAAAACATACCTACCAAATTGTATGAAATTCGGTCCATTAGTTTTTCAATTGGAGTGGATGTAATATCCACACAGACACACAGAAACATACACAGATACACCCTTACACACACAGACGTCTTCCTAAAACTAGTTTTTTCGTGTTCTAGAAGTCCCAAAACATGTAGATCCTTTGAAAATTCGAGTTCCGATCTTCGGCACGATTCCAATACTTTGAGTACATACACATACACATATATATTATCTGTGTATCTAAATTCCGTGCCTATGCAATTACAATAGTTGTGATTTTAAATGATCCCTAAACTTTTATTATTTCTTCAAGGAAGCCTAATTTTAACATATGCAGAATGCAAATATCTCAAGCGATTGTAAGATGAATTACATAAGAATTGTTGAATTTTTTTCACACAAAATTATTTAGCTCTGGAGTCTGGAATACAAGTTATATGAATGAAATATTCATTGATTTTGCGTAAAGAATCAGATGATTTATATTTCGATACAGTTTTAAATATTTAAGTATAATAAATTACTGTAGTACTGTGATAATGTAAAAGATATTACCACTGAATGAATCACATTTTAGAAATTTTTAAATGAAATTACATTTCAGTTGGAAAGTGTTTCATAATCAATGCTTATGCATGATTGATCTTTCTTGTTATTTTTATTTCAGCGTTATGATTTCGTTGGTGAATCATAGGAATGTAAGAGAGTATTTTTTTTGTTTGGGTTTTAGAGGCAGTGAAATTATTCGTTTATTTCGGATAAAAGAATGGGAACAACTAACGAGTATTTTGTATTCAGATTTGTATGAAAATTATACATCAAATAGAACATAAATATTTCTTTTATTCCTGTAAAATGTAGATTTCTGTGTTGAATAGGTGATTTTTAGTGAATTTTTTTCGAGAGTTAGGCTTAGCGCAAAAAATGCGTCGTCCTTTTCGACCAGTTCGGAAGCGAAGCGCGTCGTCCTTTGGGCCGCGACAGCTCCGGAATGCCGCCGTCCCGAAAGGGATAAACAACCTCTTTTATGCATAATTATGTTAAATGTTGTCCTATGCTACCAAAAAAAAAAAAAAATTTCACAGTTTTCACTTGATTTAAAAATTTCTATCTCGTTCTAGATTTTTTAATAATAAATTGGATATAAAGTATTGCGAAAATCCATTAATATTTATGGAAGCTATCGTGTACACAAGAAATTGACCGCAAACAGAGGGACATCACTCTAAATATAGTCAAAACGTGTTCAAGAGGCACTAAAACACATATTGTCAAAATTTTTCATTAAAACAATACTTTCTTTATACTATATTTTACAGAATGAAATACAATTGAAATAAAAATTAAATACTCTTATAGGGGAGGAGGTGCTTGAGGAGAATAAAGTGCTTTAAGAAAAATAATAAAGAGGAGAATAAAGTGCTGCTCAGCGTTAAGAAAAGTACATGGAATGGAAATTCACTGAACACATTGCAGGGTTAGATTCAAATCTGTTACTTTCAAAACACGCATGACTGTATATGAAGAAAGTGTACTGTGTATGTTAAAATTCAAACCGTAACTTCTATTACTGAAATGTAAAGATACACAGAATGGTGCTGGACAAAATCATGATTTCATCGCAGCATAACACATTTAAATCAACAAATTCTGTTACTTTTATTCTAAAACATGCAATCGAAACTTCACATATCAGAGGAAAATCTCAATATAATACTTTATATAGTACAAGTGATTTCTAATGCCATGTTAAACAAGTAAATAATCCATTATACATGCAATATATGACAATACTACATTTTTACATGCAATTAATTTGTTATACTTTACAGAAACAGTTACTACCTTAGCTGTTTTTTCGAGATGCAGATATCTTTTAAGATAGCTAAAAAAACACTTAGAAAGTTCGCCGAGATATTATAAACAGCATAACTCATCTAGTGCTCATTTAGCGTTTTTGTGACATACAAACTTCTTTTAAAAGCATTATGTAAAATAAAAATACAATCATGCAAGTATATATGAAGCATAGATAACATAAAAATAAAGGAAACAAATTTTAAAAGTCAATGCATAACCAACAATGATGCGTTTTAGGCTTATGAAAAACCGGCAAGAATGAGATGATATTTAAGAAAAAAATTGTTAAATGTTGTCAGATTGATGTTTAAGGCATAAGATCAACATAATATGTAATTAAATAAGAAAACTTACTTCAATTCTCTACGAAAAAGCTATCCATTTAAAAGAACCCATATATATAAAAGAAGCTATACAAGAATCCATAGCATAGCATTCAGATTCAATGCAGGAATCTACCGAACCGTGTCAGATCACGTGACTTTCTCGCCGCAATTTATGATTTAGAGCTCAAGCTTGGCTTTTTAGTCAGCCCTGGTTTGGCGTTAAAGTGTTCGTGATTGACCGTTTTCGCCAAAGATCACCTGGCGGCCATCCTGGGTTCTGTAAGCACCACCGATACTTTTTACGCCCCCGTGAGCAGTGCTGTCGATAGAATTTTTGAACTCCTATTTCGCAAATGCACGAGCTCCCTACTTTCCCTATTTTATAAGTTAATGGTACTTTTTATAAACTATTAATGTGAACCGGACCCGTAAGTAAAGCATTTCCCCCTCCTAAAAAAATCTATCCCCTATAAGATCTAACTACAAAATAGCATGAAAGTTGCCCGTAAGAACACACACAACATAATCTTGAGGGGTAACGATGTGTTGCCACCTACCTACACTAAAAGTATATACACACAAGACAGAAATGATTCCAGAGATCCTATTGTTAATCGGATCATTCGGCAGACTGTTAGAGCAAGCGCATCGAATTGGGCCGTTATCGAGTGGGGCCGTGGTGTAGCATACACGTTGTCTTTATAAATTGTACGCGTTATATATATATATATATATATGTAGTGTTTTATTTGTGTGGGAGTGTAGTGTGTGTATCAAAAACTGATTAATTCTCCTGTCTTCTGCTGAAATGCGGTAAGTGGCTTATCTAAAACATTGCTTCCTTAAGTCATTAGCGTTCTTATTAATTAGTGTCGATATATAACCACGTGGAAGCTTAGCTTGGTTAGTGTGGAAAGTTTTCTCTTGGTTAATCTGTTATGCTCTAAATAATTGGTGGGTGGACAAGTCTCCTTTATCTAAATTGCGCGCCAACACTCCCCATAATTTCTTTTTAAAAAAATTTCATTTTGCATCCATCTATGTTTTTTTATTTATTTTTTTATTTATTAACTAATTTTATTTTGCCCATAAATTATTTCCTTTATCCCATCAGTGTTATTGATTTTGTTATTCATTATGTAGCTATATATTTTTCTGTAAGTCTAGAAAATGCTTATCATTTAGAATATCAATCGTTTAATTTCACCCCAGAACTTATTTGTTTATGCGTTTCTTCTAATTACAGGATTCTGTCTTAATATTTAATATTTTAAAAATTGAAAATTTTCAAATGGTTTTTAAGACCCCATCCATTAAAATACAATTTCTCAATTTCGGTGCAGCAATACATAAACACGCTTTATTTGTACAAAAATTAAACGTTGTTAGCATTCCTTATGTATATCATCTTCAATTTAAACCTGAACTGTCTTGCTCAAAATTACACAGATTATTATTATTATTATTATTATTATTATTATATTTGTTTTTCTCATTATGACTAGATCATTAATCCTTTTTTTCTTTACTTTTAAGCACGTACGTGTGCATTAGTTTAGTTGGATTTTATAACATAGTCCTTCGCATATTCCCTACAATTTGCGGTCGACCCCTATTCATATTTTCTACTGCGCGGTTTTCATTTGGGGAGAATCCTCTGCTCGCAGTTTTGATAAATCCTCCCTTGTGGATCTGGTTTGACCTTGAGTCTCCTCAGTTTTCTCCTGCTGACCTAGAGTCGCCAAAGGGGGTTTGTTGACAGTGGAATTTTTGCTGTCGAGGTGGCGACGTTGATATGATCTGAGAACCCGTTTCACCTCCCCATAAGATTTGTGTGGAGGAGGATGGTTGGTCGTGAAAGGTTGCATCATTGTTTACGTTCTGAAAGCTAGTTGTTTACATTGACTCGTGGTCTGCTCTTCCCAAATAAAAATGGGAAAGGAGGAATGGCTGTTTGCGTGTTCGACGTGTAGGTTAGAGTAGGTAACAGCGGAGATTTATATTGTTTTTCCCGTATCCTCTCTTTAGGGACTTTTAAGTGTTCTTTTCTCTCAATTATTGTTCTTAGACGATTAATGTGGACTCTCTGAGTTTTGGCAAATAGTTTCCCACATTGTTGGATTTCGTATACAGAACGATTTATTTAAATTTGAATCCGGAAGGGACCAGAGAATTTTGCTGTTCCAAAAGCATTTTGATCTTCTAAAAATACCCTACTTCCTATATTTAGACTTTGTATTTTTGTCTTTCTGAGTTTTTGGTTCTCTTGTTTTATTTTGGCTTGCTCTAGATTTTCCGTGGCCGCTTTGAAGGCATTTCTCATTATTAAAATTTGATTTGCTATATATCCTTGGTATCTCGTTTTCTGTGGTTGTTCCTTTACTTGTGTTTCAAATAAAATCGGTAGATCCCATTCAAAAAATAGAAAATTTGGCGACTCCCCCGTAGAAGAGTGTACAGAAGCGTTATAGACCATAGCATGAATTTGGACAGAAGTATCCCAAAAAGATGAATTATCTGTAACGGTGTAAATTGTATTCTTCTGGAATTTATTCAGAATTTCCATTTATTCATTCACGAACGCATATCTACCAGACGGCAGTCTAGATACAATCTACAATTTTCTCATCATTGCTTCATAAACTTTTGTAGTGAACTGGGTAGCATGATCGATCATAATGGAAAGAGAGGCTCCTAGGGCCGAAAAGTATTGTAATAGTCTATCTGTTACAGTATCCTCTCTAATAGCAGGCATTGGAAAAAGTCTCAAATGTTTTGTAAATTTACATACCACCGTTAAAAGGTATTTGTTTTTGTTAACGCTAGTTTTAAAAGGGCCACATATGTCAATTGAAAGTTTATTCAACGAGTTGCCTGTTATGGGTTTCTACCGAAAGGTATCGTATATGAATGACCCTTTCTAGCGCGGAAGAGCTCGCATGATAACAAAGTTATGTGTATCCTTATACATACTTTTCCAATAATAACGATCTTCCAATAATTTAAAAGTTTTGTCTACTCATGCGTGTGTCACATGAGCCATTACTAAAATATTTATCTGCAGAGACCGTAGGATTACAATTGTCTTATTTAAAGTGTTGCATCATGGGCGATCTTTCCAATTACCTACATGCATCAACAAATGCGGTCTATATAAAAATCTTCATAATTTTTACTGTGTTTGTACTTGTCCTTTATTAAGTTACCTTTCACATCTTCAATTTTTGTGTCCTTGTTTTGTTCTTGTAAAATTTCATGCAAGGTTGGGATGTCCGTTAAATTATTTACTTCTCGTATATGCACACTTTCATTATTCACGTATCCATTATTTTCTGTTTTCCTATTTGGGTATTGATTACAATAATTCTGACATTCATAATTTTCACTTTATGTAGTTTGACTAACACTGTTTATACTTTGCATGTTCGATTTTCTTCGATTGTACCCTGTCTTCTGTTACTTTCGTTTTCATCCGTCGTAATGTTTACGTCCTGTATCCTGTCATTTCCGCTGTCAAAATTTCCGTTGTTTACCTTTTTCGTAAGTCCCCGCTGTCAAAATTTCCAATATTTACGTTTTAGGAATTCCTGTTTTCATGATTTAAATCTATATTATTTATGTTTTGTTCCTGGTTTTCTATAGCGTCGTCCCTGCTGAAATAATTCGCCAAAATATTGTCTTTCCCTGGGAGATAGATACATTTAAATTTATATTCTGAGATCTCTAGGGCCCATCTTTGCATTACTGAAGGAAGATTCTACATTTTGACGTGGTCCCCTAGTGATTTATGGTCCGATAAAATAAAAAATTCTCGCCCATATAGAAATTTCGTAAAAAAACATATCCCTTGGTGGATAGCAAGCAGTTCTGTTTTGACCGCTGGGTATTTTTGCTCTTGCGGACTTAGCATGCGGTAATATGCGATGGGTTTTAACATACCGTCCCTTTCTTGTAACAGAACTGAAGCTACGCTGAAGCAGCTAGCATCTGTATTTAAATAGAATTTCTGTTCAAAATTTGGTTGGATTAGGTTGGGTTTTTAAAAAAAAAACAATCTTGTAAATTTTGGTGGAAGGCTCTCTTACACTCTGAGTTCCATTGCAATTTCTTGTCTTTTTGTGTTAGGTCCGATAAAACAGCTGTGATTTGTGCATTTGTGCGTGTCTATTGAATTTCTATAAAAATGGCATATCCATAGGAATCTTTTTAATTTTCTTAAAGTCTTTGAAACTGGAAATGATGTGATTTTCCTAATGTTATAGTCCGTTGGACTAATTCCCTATTCCCTTATGTATAATCTCGTAACCTAACTAATTAATCTTTGGTTAAAAATTGCACTTATTTGGTGATACAGTGAGATTATATTATCCCTTACTTTTTAAAAAACCAATTATGATTTATGTTAAATTTGTTCATATGAATCAGCTGGAATTATAATATTATTGATATATGCCAAAATGTTTTCCTCTTGGAGATTCGCTAAGATGATGTCCATAATATTTTGAAATATGGGAGCCAAACTTACATGTCCGAAAACCATTCTTTGGTATTTATAATTTCCCCACGTGGTGTGAAGAAAAGATGACTTGTACAAGATTTAATTCCACTTGGTTGAATGTACTATTGAAGTCTAGTTTTAAAAAATTTGAAACCTGTTAATTTAGTTATTATAGCACTAATTTTGGGGATTTTGAATGGAAAAATAGTAGAAATATTATTTATTAGTCTAAGATCCAAGCATAATCTATGTTTTCCATTCGATTTCTTTACTAAAACCAGAGGGCAAGCGTACTTTGGTTGAGTTCTTGTCCTCCTGATGCCTGATTCCTCTAAATCCTTTAATTGTGCTTTTGCTGTGCTCTGTGCCACAAGGTCTAGATTTGATAGCGTGATTATGTGTTAACTCTATGTTTGGTTGAATTATGTCTGTAGCTCCTATTGTTACCAGTTTTTTTAAACACATCCGCGTTGTTACAAAACCCCCAAAGTCTTGTTTTACTTCTGTATATATATGTTTCAGTTTAAACTCCTCTGGTTTTATATATTTTTTTGCTCTGGTTTTATACTTTGTCTCCTCTGGTTTTATATCTTTTCTCCTCTGGTTTTATATCTTTTCTTCTCTGGTTTTATATCTTGTCTCCTCTGTTCAATTATTTCTGGCGTAGCTTGAATTAATAACTTTAATTTTGAAATCGCGATGTATTACAGAGTTTTTCAAATATCTTGGAGCTTTCCTGATAGAACGTAGGATTTTGTTCTGAATGATATGGACTTTTTTTATATTAGATTTCGCAGAGTAGCCCCATATTGGGGAGGCATAGAGATTAATGGAACGGAAAACTGATTTGTAAAGTAGAATTTTGTTTTCAATGCTAAGATCATTCGAGCACAGGAGGGAGCTAAATTCTGTTTTTACAAAATTTATTTTATCTAAGTTTAGCAATGCGACGTTTCCATGTTAGTCAGCTGTCTAGAGTGGCACCTATCTATATGCATGTCTTCACGAAGCAGACTGGCTGATCATCAATAATGATTTGTTGGGGCGGGAAACGTTGATGTGAGAAAAAGACAGTTTGGCATTTGTTAGGGTTTATTTTGATGCTGTATTTCTCTAACCAGGGTTCGAGTGTGTCGATGTGATGTTGTAGGTATCGGTGTAGGTAGTAGGTGTTGAAGACCCAGACCACACGACCAACCCTAAGGCTTATGGCAATTTTGTGTGTGGCCGGAGGTAGTAGGTGCTGTCGTGTGTTGCAAGAATGGCAGTGTCGTCCGTATATGAACAAGGAGTGATGTTGTAGGTTCTAGGGATGTCGTTAATGTAAATGTTAAAAAAATGGGACCAAGTTTGCTGCCCTGTGGGAATCCAGAGTGGATATGTTTCATGTGTGAGTGTGTCTTGTTCAGGCGGACATGAAAGGTCCTGTACCGCTGGGGTAGGGGTGTCGAAAACCCAGACCACTCGACTCACCCTAGGATACGAGCAGCAGTTTGAGTGGCCGGTAACGGAGGTAGGAGTGTAAAATATGGGTGACAGAATGTGGCATACGGAACTGAATGAGTTTGCACATGAGTCCTATGCCCCACACCCTATCGAAGGCCTTAGCAACGTCAATAAGTATATCTCAAACTGCTGATCGGTTTTGGAGTCAATCAGATATGGACTCCATCACGCGAAGCAGTTAGTGTGTTGTGGTGTAGAGCGGTCTAAAACCAAATTGCTCTGGGAGGAGAATGTTGTTATTAGCAAAGAAATTGTTGATCTGGATAGCGATGGAATGTTCAGTCAGTTTGCCAAGAGAGGACAGCAGGCTAATGGGGCGGTAACTTTTTGGGGAGTTTAAATTTTCATTTGGCTCAGGGATTGAAACTTCTAGTCGTAGGGGAAATAATTTGAGATCGAAAATAGGAATGATTAAAACAGCAATGTAAAACATTATATTAATAGTGCAGGATTTAAGGCTTTGTTTGAAATATTAGCATGACCGGGGTTCTTCTTGCTTTTGAGAGTGTTGATGTAGTAGTTAACTATGTCAGTGGGGAAAATGTGGGGGAGGGGGGAGTGTTTGGAGCACTGAGAAACTAGTTTACAGTGTCCTTGGCTTCCTCCATGAAATTTGAGCAGAAAACAGCTCCGTGTGGAGTGAATTGTTTTTCATATACATCAGCGAGTAGATTAGCCTTGTCTTGTTCTGTGTAAGCAGTGGAGTTGTGAGTGAGTAAGGGAATATTTTTGTGATTTTTACGAATACGATTTAAAAAGTCCCAAAGTGAGTGGTCAGTGGGGGAGAGAGATTCGACGTATTGCTTCCATTTGGCTTGTCTATAATTATAGATTAAAAGTTTTATTTGTGCCGTCAGGTGGTTGTATCTAGTTCTATTGGCAGGATTTCCTATGTGTTGCCAGTGTTTCAAGCGCGTTTTCTGAGATTAATTTGGCTAGTGATAGAATATAAGAGCTTTTAGTAGAGTTGTGGAATGTAGGTGGAGATGCTGAGCTAAATGTTTGGGTTAATGTTTTGATCGCTCTGTCAACATCTGAAACTAATGCCTTGCGCAAATCTGTGTTTGAGAATATGATTCTCTCACCATATATAAAGTAAAATAGAACTAGTGTTACATTAGTGTCATATGGCAACTTCAAGCTAAAACCAGAAGGTGAATTAGTATTAAACTGTAGTGTTAATGTCCATAATAATGTTCCATTGAAATTCATTGTTGTAAATGTATCTTCCAATCCCATTCTAGGTTTAAGAGCATGTCAGATGTAAAATTTAATTAAAAGAAATTATATAGTTTACTCAGATATTAAAGATGACATTATCAATGCACATAATTCAGTTATAACTAAAACCAGAAGTTAAGCCAGTGATAAATCCTCCAAGGCGAGTGCCTATTGCTCTACATAAAGGTTTAAAAACAACATTAGATAATTTAGAATCCCAAGTAATAGTCCGTAGAGTTAACAAGCTAACGGATTGGATTAATAGTATGGCAGTTGTTGTTGTTAAGACCCAGCCCATCCGACCTACCAGAAAGCTGTAAGTTATCTGTTTAGACGACCGGGAAGTGCCACCCAATTTAGACCGGAATCCAGTGGGGGATGCATTCACAGAGACCGTACCCTCCTTCCCCTACCACCAACCTCTTGAAAGAGACTTACGGACCTACATGTTTAACGTGATCGCACTCCGCGTGAACACGGCGGCAGTTTTGGCAGTGGCGGAATCGAACCCGGACCTACCGAGTGCAACTCCCACGCGCTAACCACAGGGCTACCGCGCCCACGTATGGTAGTTGTTGAAAACGCAAATGGGAGCTTGCGCATTTGTTTAAATCCTAGAAAATTAAATACAGCCATTAAACGAGAACATCATATAATACCTACTGCTGAGGAATTAATAAACAGGCTAGAGAGAAAGAAAGTACTTTCTGTCCCTGATTTAAAGGATGGATTTTGACAAGTGCCTTTAGATAAGCATAGTATTGATTATGTGCATTTAGCACTCCATTTGGCAGGTATCAGTTTTGAGAATGCCATTTGGAATAGCATCAGCTCCTGAAGTATTCCAAAAACGAAACCTAAATTTATTTGAAGATATAAAAATGTCGAAGTGTATTTTGATGATATAATTGTGACAGGTAGTAATGAAAGTGAACATGACTTGACCCTATCAAAAGTTTTGCAAAGAGCTAAAGAAAACAACATTAATTTTAATTCTGAAAAATTCTAGTGTAAAGAACCCGAAGTTAGTTATGTGGGACAAATAATATCTAAGGATGGAATTAAAGCAGATTCTCAGTATGTTAGAGCAATTACTGAAATGGAAACTCTTATTAATGAAGGGGACGCAAAGAGATTCTGGGGTACGGTGTATATCAAAGTTCATACCAAATGTTTCTACTGTTACCTCTCCCCTAAGGAATCTTTTTAAAGATAGTACTGAGTTTAATTGCTTTGGTGAGCATGAAAAAGCTTTAAAAAAATCAAAAATCTATTAAGTTCCCCAACTGTTTTAAATGTATTTAGCAGTTCGAAACAAGCTATCATACAATGTAATAGCTCTGAAGATGGGCTAGGGACTTGTCTCATTGTCTCATTTAAGGAGGGTCACCCTATATCATATGCGTCCAGAAGTCTCACAGAGACTGAGCCAAATTATGCTCAAATAGAAAAAGAAATGGTATTTGCTGTACAAAAGTATCATAATTTTGTGTATGCAAAAAACTTATTATTCAAAATGATCATAAGCCACTCACCACTATTGTTAAAAAACCAATATCTAATATCTCACCAAGGTTACAGACGATAAATAATTTAGTATCACGTCTGATTTCAATTAAATAAGATTAGGACACAACGTTTAGACAGAAGGTTCTTTATTAAAACTTCTTATAAGACGTACAAAGTATTAAAAATACCAGAGCGCTTTCGAGCGTTAATAAACTCTTCATCAGTGGCTACATGGAAAGTAAATATGGATCGTTCATATATAGACCAGTAACATAGCAAATTTGCATAAATAAATGTAAAATTAGTAAATGAATATACTAGTATCCAAGAAATATACACAGAAAATATAAAATATATTTTAAACGGATTCAAAATGTAAGTATATCACGAGAAATGTACAATTGTAAAATATTATTTTATTACAGGAAAAATGCAAATTCGAAAAGACAGTCAAGTCCAATCTTTATGAGAATGGCATCAAAGATAACTATGAAGAGACTTGCATTGCGTAGAGTCGAGATGAGACGCCAAGCATAACTTAAAATTTGAAAGGGATCAAAATTACAAATCGACGCACGGTAGATATAAATAAAAAAGGATTCATAAAGGAGAATATTACGTAGGTTATTACAACGCATTAAAAGGAAAGTTTCATCAAAAACGGGTAGGAAATTATCATCAACTACTATTGAGCAAGAACCGTAGAAAGTTTACCATCTTTGACATCACGAGCGTGCTCTGCTAAACGGATGCCAACATTGCGTTCGATACTGCCAATATAAAATTTATAGTCACCATCGGGAGACAACAGGGAAACCACATACACCCCAGCATGGTTTTTAAAGTTATCAATATCCCTAAGTTTATCAGAACGAATACGGTGAAATAAAGTGGTAATATTAAAGTGAGCAGGCTCGAAACCAAATTCATGACAGAATTGAATAAGGGGATGGAAGATCTTAGGATGGTAAAGAACACTAGATTTATAAGCTAAACGATCTTTCAAAGCAACAAGTTTAGTATCAATTTGAGTAAATTTACGGCGAACATGGTCGAAAATCTTATGTATAAACTCAAAAGAATAAGCAGCCTTATGGCCAAGATTAAAAATAAAAGTAATTTCATCAGTCAAAGCAGGGATAGAAGAACAAACATTAAATGCGAGATTAAAATAAGCTTTAAAAGAGGCTTTTTTAGAGGAAATAGAATGATAAGAATTAGCGGGGATACAAGAGTTAGTAAAAGATGGTTTACGGAAAACAGAAGTGAGAAAACCAAAATCGGAACGGGTAACCAGAACATCAAGGAAAGGTAAAGAACAATTGGATTCATGCTCAACAGTAAAATTAATCGAAGGGTAAAAATCATTAACCTTAACCAAAAGAAGAAAGAGATTATTTAAATCACTATCCCAAATAATAAAAACGTCATCCACGTAACGGCACCAAAGAATGGGTTGGATCGTTAAAAAAGGCAAAACCTCATGCTCGAGCTCCTGCAAAACCGCCTAGGCCAAGATACCAGATAACGGGCTAACCATAGGGACGCCAGAAGTTTGAAAGTACATAGCGTCGCGGAAGCCAAAGTAATTTGCCTCCGCAACAATATTCAAAGCAGAAGTGATTGCGCCGATAGTAGGGGTTTTAAAATTGTGATTTTGGAGGTTTTTTGGCAATAATTTTAATAGCAATGTCAACGGGAATACTGAAAAATAATGAAACGACATCAAAACTATGAAGTGTACTATCAGGATTAAATTTAATTTTAAATAATATATCAATGAAATTTTCAGTAGAACTAACAGAAAAACTATGATTATTAAAAAATGGTTTTAAGAAATATGCGAGAGATTTCTTTAAAAAATAAGTAGGTCCACTACATTTGGAAACAATAGGACGCATCGCATGATTTAATTTCTGAAGTTCAATTTGGCCAAAGATTCTAGGAAGTTGATATGAAATACGGAAAACGGCAGATTTTACATTGGGAAGAAGATCATTACATTTTTTAAGTTTGCGATGTTAGTATTAATCATCGTAATCGGAAATTTTTGGACCTGGTTGCATTCCATCTCGTCAATACACTTCTGCATTGAATTAACATAATCAGTTTTATTTGTAAGAACAAGTTGCTTAGTTTTGTCAGCAGATAAAATGACAAAGTCGGGATTAGATTTAAGTTTCCTAATTTCCGCGAGTTCAGTACTCAAAACAGTATCAGAACCAGAATGTATATTTTTCTTTTAAGTTTATTCTCATTTTGAAAAGCAGTAATATACATGTATCGATCAATTATTGCTTTTCAAGGAGGAGAAAGGAAGTGTTGTGAAATGAGTGTGGATTGTGTTATCAGTTTGAACATGGAAAGCCAACTTGACCTTTGTTCAGAGGAGGTGATGACCTTGAATAGATGTCGCAATGAGGTGAAATATTTGGACACTGATAATCTGGACGAGGGAGTTTGGGCGATGTCGAAATATTTGAATAGTTTATCTCTCTGATAATCTGGGCGAGGGAGGTGACCTTGAACGGATAACAGGAGCGATGTGGACGACGACGACCTTCTTCCTCGGTGGTCAGAGACGTACTGAAGATCCATATCAGTCGTGCCGTACTTAAAGTGGGGTGGCGCCCCCTGGTCAAAGAATTGGATGGCTAAGGAAGAGTGGCGCTATCTACTGGCAGATTGAAACATCTGGCAGGCGGAATTTAAAAGAATATATTCGCTGGATTCAATCTGGGGGCCGTGGCGTGGTAGCCCAATTCTCTAACCGCTGAGCCATGATTGCTTGAGTCAGAGTGTGTTTATAAAGAAAGTGTTTCCTATATATTTTAACGATGTTATTAAAAAGAACCATATTTTCTAAAAATGATATTTTGAATAGGTGTGAATGAATACTGGGTTAAGTTCTCGGATTCTTAATGAACTTTCGATGTGTACAAGCGTGTATGCACTAATAGTTATTAATTTTAATAGTTATTAATTTTAATAGTTATTACTAGTTAATTAATTTTTTTATGCTAACGGGTTTAATAAATGAATGTTCAGGGAATACAAGAATTTTATGTGTGTGAATGGGGTAAATATGGGAGAGAGTTATTAAAAGGAATTATATTTTGTAAAAATGACATTTTTATAGATATGAATGAATACTGAATTAAATTCTTGGATTCTTAATGAATTTTCGATGTATACAAGCGTGTGTGCACTAATAGTTATTACTTTTAATAGTTATAAATAGTTAATTAATTTTTTCTATGCTAACGGGTTTAATGAATGAATGTTCAAGGGGATACAAGAATTTTGTGTGTGAATGGGTTACGTGATTTTAACAATGTGTTTTAGAATCTACTGAATACGATTCGACTATTTTTAGAGCGATCTTACTTTTGTATACCATGCGAGATTTTAACTTCGATGTGTACTAATACAAACATGTGTACAGAATTAGAGCGTGTTAGTGATGTTAATTAATTTTGCTACGCTAATGGCTTTAATGAATGATTAAAATGAATCTACTAATAAAAATGAGAATTATTCTTATGAATGATCAGAGAACACAAAATTGTATGTGTGTGTTAAGTGGATTTACGGGATTTTAACACCCTGTTTATGCATCTACCGAATACGATTCGACTATTTTCAGAGCGATCTTACTTTATATACCATGGGACTTTTTTTAACAAAAATACTTTTGATGATTTCTTTGCAAATATTTTGAGAAATGGAGAATACAAGACTTTGTTGTATTCACGGTTTAACCTAGTAGTTAAAATTAATAGGTGCACTGAATCACCAAAGAGCGAAATACTTGGTAGATATTTTTAAATGCGAAGCACCAACACTCTTGTATTCTATCCATTGCGCAGCTCCACTCAGTCTGTTCAAAGAACTCGATACTTGGTACATTTTTTAAAAGAATGACTTAAGAAAAAAAGTTTCCATTAAAAATTGCATGGTATACATTAATAACAAGTGTTATGTATTAGAAATAGCAAGAGTGTGTTATATATTAAAAATTGCATGTTACATGTTAAAAAAAGAAGTGTTAGAAAAAGTAGGAAATGTTAGTAGAAGAAGAAAAAGTGTATGCGAGTTCCAACAGCCCCTGGAGGTGCCGCACTTTTTCGTAAGTGGATTGTCTTTCGTAATTTACTTTTACGAAAGACAATCCACTCTGTTCACTCGTAACATTTCTATTTTTCGATACATTGATGATGTTTTTCTTTGTTTTCATACTGCACATGATTCTTTACCCACTCTTAATATTTATCCATCCAATCTTGAATTAATACCTAATGAATCCCACCCTTTCAAATCTGTAAATTATCTTGATATCACCATTGATATACAAAGTAACTCATTCAATACCACTATTTATAAGAGACATCAATTTAAATTTAATGTAAAATTCTTCCCTCATTATTCTTCTTGTCTTAGTAACCAAGTTTTTAAAAATCTAATCGTTAGCTATTTGCTCCGTATCAAACGCCTGGATAGTAATAAGTGTACACTATCACATATTAATCGTCTCAAAAGTCTATACTATATGTACAATTTTCCCACCTTATTTGTAGATCGCAGTATAAGTACGATATTCAATAGTAGTGGAAACACCATAAAATAAACACCACCCCGGCGGGCAAAAATAAAAATGTAAAAATTATTAAAAAAAACAGTAATTTCGATTACACTAAAATGTGCAAAATTTTTTTTAAAAAACCGCCTCGGCGGGTAAAGAAAAAGTTTAAAACACTCATATAACCGTTAAGGCGGATATCTAAAAAGCAAATAAAACAAAAACAGGCTACGGCTCCAAAAAACTGTGTTATCCATACTTTAAACGTTTTCGATAAGAGTGGTCACTTCTCGCTTAGTTTCTGAACTCTTGGGTTTGTCTCACCGAAATTATGTACAACTACTTCCACTTTCTCTGGTCCGGTTTATTCCAACGTGGCATTTTGCGTGGTGAGCATTCAGGCTAGTGCACGTGGAGGACTTCCATGAAGTTTATTTACGCTGGCGACCTTCAGACATGCGAGTTGCAATTCTTTTTTGCATGTTTGTGCATTTGTGCGCTATATTTTTTATGATTATGTGGTTTTTTATGTTTCAAGGTTGAATTTTGTATTTGGTATTTTTTCTGTTATTCTCGTTTATTCCGTTGTTGGGCACAGATTGCATAAAATTTTAACCACGTGTTTTTATGCAATCATAGAAACAACGGATTTTAGTATATCTGTCTAGAATGTGACCCTGAAGACGTTTCTGGCAGATATACTATTCTTTAATGTATTTTCCTTGTCCTGGCCTCTCCGTGCTCTGTTTTTCCGGCCCTTCCTGGTTGCTTTTTGCTATTATTTGCTTCCTGTTGCTTTTGCACGCTATTATATTGCCCGCGGTTTGATACTGTGTTTACTGATTTGCACTCCTGCACTTTCGTATTTGTTATTTTAATATATATATATATTCCCAATGTTCTTGAAGATATTTTTTCCAATGTTTTTGGAGATTTTTTTTCTTCAAATTTATTTATACGAATATCTTGCTTTTAATTTTTTTTCTTTCATTTTTCCACTTCAACTTCTTCTCGATCTTTAATTTTGTAGTGCCCATAGGTATAAGTATGCACGCCATCGTCCAAAATGTACCGTTTATCATCATATGGAGAGAGTGACACCTTACACTGTTTAAGGCGGAGTTAAATCGATCCGAAAAGTTACCTTTTTCCGATAGATGGCTCTGAATATTGCAGGTTTGGCGAGATCCGGCCTTGCGCCAAACAGCGAATATGTTCAATTTGCGGTAGCTATAGCCTCACTACAGTGTCTAGGACTAATAGTGTGCCGACCGCCTATACCTCCCAATGCTGGGAGATATTCCTGAAAAGCCGCCTCCGCCAGGCGGCGATGGTCTCGAATAAGCGGTCTAAAGCGGAGGAGTTAACATTGAAACTAATATTCAAATTGGATTCATTGGAATTTATTGCAAATGAAATGACTGATATCTTTCGAAATAACTGAAGAATTTGTGCGAAATTGGGTGTAATTATTGTAAGTGGTATACACAAAAAGTAATTTGATTTTCAGAGAGATTGAGCTAGGGATATATTCTTATTTTTAAAATTTTATTTAACTTGATCTGGTGTTCGTTCAAACATTTGAGGTCCAAAATAATCAGGTTCATTTATCATAGTAACGCGAAATTCGTTATGACGTTTCCTCTTGTGGCACATTTCAGTTCCTTCAATTTTGAAGCATATCGGGCTAGCCCGTCCTGGTCCCGTCATAGGACATTACCTGGTTTTAGAGAATATCTCGAAAATCAGAGAACGTTGGAAATCTAAGTTTAATATATCGTTTTCTTTTGGGGTGTATTTTAATTCTTTCAATTTTCAACCGTACCGGGTTAACCCGTCTTAGGCCCGCCTTAGAAACTCACCCGTTTTTGCGGTATAACTCGAGAACAGGTGTATCTAAAAATTCGAAGTTTAGAATATCTTTGCCATTTGCTGTATATTTTAACTCTTTGGATAAAAATTTTATCGGGCTAGCCCATCCTGAGTTGAACAAAAGGAATATATCGTTTTCTGAGAATAACTAAAAATTCGGAGCATCTAGAATGTATAAATTTAATATGTCATTGTCCTTTGGGGTATATTACATTTCACCGCATTTCGAACCGTATCGGGTTAGCCCGTCTTGGGCCTGTCATAGAAATTTACTCGCTTTTAAAAAATAAATCGATCAATCGGAGTAGCTGAAAAATATAAATTTAGTATATCATTTCCGTTTGGATGGATTTTAATTTAGATTTTGAAGCTCGTCGGGCTAGCCCGTCTTGGATCCGCTGAAGAATCCATTCGTTTTTGAAAAATAAGACGAGAACCGAAGTAGCTAAAAATTCCAAATTTAACATGTCGTTGGTTTTTGGGGTATATCTAAGTTTCTTCGGATTTGAACTTTATCGGGGTAGTCCGTCCTGGGCCCGACATAGGAATGGACCCGTTTTTTAGAATACCTGGAAAATCGGGGAAACTAGAAAATATAAATTTAGTACATCCTTATCTTTTGGGGAATATTTTAATTCCTTTGTTTTTGAACCGTATCGGGCCAACCCGTTTTGGGCCCGACTTAGAAATTCACTTTTTTAGTGGAATAACTCTAGAACCGAAGTATCAAAAAGTTTCAAGTTTAGAATGTCGTTGTCATTTGCGGTATGTCTAAGCTCATTGGATTTAAAACCGGGTCGGGCTAGCCCGTCCCGGTCCCAACTAAAAGAATGTACTCGTTTTTTAAGAATAACTCCAAAACTGTAGCAGCTAGAATATCTAAATTTAGTATATCATTGTTTTTTAGGGTATATTTTATTTCTTTGGATTTTGAACCTTATCAGACTCGTCCGTCTTGGGCCCGACATAGTGGTAATGTACTCATTTTTCGAGAATAACTCGTAAATTGGAGCAGCTAAAAAATCTAAATTTAGTATATCAATTTCTTTTGGGGTTTATCATAATTTATAATTTGAACCTCATCGTCTTGAGTCCGTCTTAGGAATGCGATCGTGTTTGATGAATAACTCGAGAACCGGAATAGCTAAAAATTCCAAATTTAGCATGCTATTGTCTTTTTGATATATTTCATTTTTTCGAATTTGAACTTCATTCAGCTAGCTCGTGCTGTGCCTGCTATAGGAATAGACTCATTTTTTTAGAATAACCCGAAAACTGGAGCAGATAGAAAATCCAAATTTAGTATATTAATTCCATTTCGGGTAGAATTTAATATTTTCGGCGTATATATAATTATAATTAGTGGCGTAGGCATGGGAGATAGGATGTGTGGTAAAAAACCTCATTTGCCGAACAATTACATTAGTTCTCAAAATTGTCTATATTTGAAAAAAAATGAATTTTGTACTATAAGCTCCATTCGATCGTCGACCCCCCTGTGTCCTAAATACATAGTTACATCCATATGCAAATGAGCTAAGAAGTGCGAAATTTGTCCACGGATGTTGGGTCGGTGCACTGGGAGTATGAGTGAAGGTTACGGTTCTGCGTGATCTGACGAAGAAGGTTTTATGCCTTCGAATTAGTATTTTGAGTGGTATTCTGCTTTTTACGAAGATAATTTTATTTCTTTAGCAGAAATTTGGACCGCACGTATTGATTTTGTTTACTTGAAACTGAAATTTTTCAATAATTTTTAAAAGCATTATATGAATAACTTGAACGAATGCTTTAAAACCAAATTTTTGTTTTGCATTTTGATACATATTACCATGTAAACCTAAAAAAAGAATGTATGAGAATGTCTGGCAAATATTTTGTTTTATCTCATATGTTCGTCTACTAGGAAAAATGCCTGTGGGTGGCCCTGTGAATTTGGAAGAAAAACATGAAACACCATTGCCGCTTGAACATTAGAACAAGGTGGGGCTGCTTACAAGTGCTGTCTCTTTGTACGGTGAAAAATAACGTTGATAAGTATTTCGATTGAGGGTGGACATGTAATCGACCGCTATTTTATTTCGACAGGCGCGTCTCCTTTACATACGTTTCCGGAAGTTGCCACATCTCTTACACGAACAATGCTCAAAAGATCCGCAAATCAGCGGGGGCTCTGGAAATGGGTAGAACACCAGGGAAGGGCATTTTGTACTGCCTTCAGACTCTAGATACAATAGGAAGCCTCTAGATACAATAGGAAGTATCTCATTAGCACATTGGTCATCTGAGATCGAATTTGTTTTTACTAAGAACCGTCACCTGTACAATATTCTTTTTCGTTCTAAAATTGGACAGGATGGACCCACTCAGAAAGAAAGATTTTTCGAAATTGTAAGCAGCAAGCTTTCACTCATTTGATGTTTGTTGTAACTGACGTTGAAAATCCATATTTGGATTAAAAAGGGCTGTTTTTATAGCTATACCATTATCGCCTTTTCTGTGTAAAATTGCCTAGAAAAATGTATTAATTCGATTCATCCAGCATATTACTTTATTTTGCATTTCGACGAATAGGCTAAAAAATCGCTTAACATTTCATAATCTACGAATTTCAGCATCCAAAAATCCCGTCACAAGACTTTTCTTTCTATTATACTATGTAGTACGAATCACTATATTACTATGAATCTTTAAAGTGCAGCGTGGACTGGTTTCGCATTATTTAATTCTCTTGCATATAAGCGTAGGCAAGATTTAGAATAAGGGGGGGGGGTCGACGATTGAATGTGGGTTTACACAACAGTACAAAATACTTTCTCAAATATAATCCCTAAGGGGAACTAATGTAATTGTTTAATTGTTTGGTAAATGATAATTTTTCTCCAATTTTCGAGTTATTTTCCAAAAACGAATGCATTCCTAAGGCTGGGCAAAGATGGGGTAATCTAATAAAGTTTTAAATCCAAAGAATTAAAATATATCCCAAAAGAGAATACTATATTATAAATTAAAATCCATCCAAAAGGGAATGATATACTAAATTTACATTTTTTAGCTACTCCGACTGATCGAGTTATTCTTGAAAAGCGAGTAAATTTCTATGGCGGGCCAAGGCGGGCTAGCCCGATAAGATTCGAAATGCGATGAAATATAATATACCACAAAGGGCAATGATATATTAAATTTAGACATTCCAGATGTTCCGAATTTTGAGTTATTCTCAGAAAACGATATATTCCTCTTGTTGGGCTCAGGACGGGCTAGCCCGATGGGGTTCAAAATCTAAATTAAAATCCATCCAAAAGGAAATGATATACAAAATTCACATTCTTTAGCTACTCCGTTTGATCGAGTTATTCTTGAAAAGCGAGTAAATTTCTATGGCGGACCAAGACGGGCTAGCTCGATAAGGATCGAAATGCGATGAAATATAATATACAACAAAGGGCAATGATATATTAAATTTAGACTTTCCAGATGCTCCGAATTTTGAGTTATTCTCAAAAAACGATATATTCCTCTTGTTGGGCTCAGGCGTCACCCCCGGTAGAAAAGGCCGAACTGCTTTCCCCCCCTGTACCTCGTGACGTATGAGGTGTAGGCCCAATTCTGACCTTCGAATCCGAATTCCTCCGTCTCAACTTTTCTGGAAAGTTCTCCCCTAGTAGAGTAGCCCACACAAAGAAGTATCGTATGTGCAGTGCAGTACGTGGGCTCGCGCGTGTGGATGCATAACGGTCTTTTTATCGTATTTTTGAATGTCTTGTATGTTAGTTCATGATTTTATAAACATTTTGACCAGCATACCTTCGACTACATACCTTATAACATTGGATTACTAATTACCTTACTACCGTAATGTGAAAAACGGAAAATGCTATTTAGAAGTAAGTGCTTACCATTTTTTGCTTATTATCATGTCATTTAAAATTACATAGAATTTTAAATATATGGCAATCAAATTATTGCTATTCAATTAACGCTAAATGGATTCTAAATTGTTTTGTTGCTAATTATAACGTCAACAAACCTTTTAGAGTTTTCTTAGTTTGTTTTAAAATTTTATTGTTGTCACATTAATTAAGAAAACTGCCTAGACATTTGTAAAATTAAGCTTTGTTAAGTAATTGTGAAGTATTTAAAATCATTCAATGTTTAAAATGTATCTTTTATTAGGTTTAGCTTGTGTGATTCATTTCATTTACCTAGTATACTTAATATGTTGTCATAAATTATTCAGTTTCCTGTAAATATTTTAAAATTATTTTAATAATGTTGTTAGTTGTGTGATATTTTTTAATAGACTAGCAGTATGTCCGTACTTCATACTGACCATATAATACAAGAAACCTAAAATTCAGAATTTGATGTGAAGTTTTAATATTTAGAGTCTCAATTTTTGAAATTTTATAATAATTCTAATGAAATGAAAATAGGTGATCTCTACCGTGCTGAGATAATAAACAGACAGATAGATGTACAACATACAATTTTATGTATACTGTTAATAGCAGATATACCCGACATTGCCCATGATTTAATATATGTGCAAATTCCTGCAGTATTCTAAATGACATTCTTACTCAAAACATTCTATTAAAATATTTCATTTAATTCTCCTTTCTGTGTTTTCTATACAAAATTATCTTCAAGCAGATCTGGATAAAACATCCTCGTTTGAAAACAAATTATAAAATATATATGAAATTGGATCAATATAAACTAAAATAAAAGCGCTAAAATTGTATAAAAATGGTTATAAAATTTTGTTTTATATTGATTTCTTTATTATTTAAATCTTAAAAAATTTAATAATCGTCTGCCTAATAAACACATTTGATTTAATTGCGTTGCTAAGCATCATGATATAATTTTATTAATAAATTTGTGGAAAATATATCATCTGCATAATTCTATTTTTATGGAAGGTTTAATTGTGGGATTTTTATTCATATCTCAACAATCCCTGGTCCTAGAAACTCGAAACATGGACTAAATTTTAAGTAGGGCTATTTCAAAGCTACCCACAGAATGTTCATGAAATTCGATGCAGCAGTTCTACCGTGATGATGAGATAGATAAACACACAGACAGATACATGTATTTTCAATTTTATTTATATAGATAAAAAAATGTCATTCTCTTTTTAAGATATTGTCAATAGTAAGAAATCGTAGCAATAAAAATGCTACACTAAAGTTATGAAAGTAAAATAATGTAAAATGGAATATTTCACACATCAAATAACATATTTTAACTGTTTGATAAGTAAGTAATTGCATATAAAAGATATAGTATCTTAATATATTGCACGTATATTTTTTATTATTTGTTATGGCATGCTGAAATTTTAGAAGAATAGGTTAGGAAGTCATTTGTGTTTAGGTTGGGCACATTTTATTTTTTATGTAGCGAGTTATTAATTATGTTATTGAAAATTGTTAAAATAACTTGGAAAAAAGCAAAGTAACTAACAATTTCAAGTTACCATTGTATATTTCATTATATTATAGTTAATGTTATTTTAATAATACAAAGCTAATTTAATCTTTCTTACATTTTCACTTCAATGGAATTGTAAATGAAATATTAATACCAAAAAGTTTTATTATACAGCTTTATTAAATTTTCAAAGCCCCTGAGGTATTTCAAACTCTATAATTAAGCAAAATTGTTTACAATTTGTTAATGCCTGGTAGTAAAAAAGGGAATATAAGATGTGCTATATTAGAAAACCTGAACTTCTACAATTTATAGTGCATAGGTTAATGAATGACATTCAACTAGTATTTTATCTTAATTCTAAATCATTTTACAATTTATAACAACAACAAAAAATGAATAAAATAAAATGAAATAAAAATAAATAAACACGTAAGCATATTAAAAGTTAAATTCTGAGTTTCTTTTTAATGATTATCTTATGATATTTAAAGATATAGTATTCAGTAATCATTTTAGTTTCTGCATACTTTATCTGTAAGTACGCATACTTTAGCTGAATGTACTGAAGAATTATTCAAATAAAATGCCTGATTAAGTAATAAATATACAGGGTTCTTTTTCAAACTTTTATTAAAACACTAACTGAATGGAATCCTTTCATCTTTGCTCCTACAGTGAATGAGTCATTATAAATATTTTATTTTAAGGAAATGTACAGCAATATTAAGATTTTAAATCACCCATTTTAATGAACATTATCGAAAATACTTCCAAATTTCATGAATATTATTTGATTTACTGATAAATTATGATTCCTTTACATCGAACAGAGAATTAAAAGGGAAACAAATAGCAAAAGCTTCGATCGCGATCTGGAAGACCTACTCGCAGTGGGCCTACAAGCCAAGACGTCAAAAATTAGTGCTCCGGCCTCTGCTTTCGGAGGTGACGGCTCAGGACGGGCTAGCCCGATGGGGTTCAAAATCTAAATTAAAATCCATCCAAAAGGAAATGATATACAAAATCCACATTCTTTAGCTACTTCGTTTGATCGAGATATTCTTGAAAAGCGAGTAAATTTCTTTGGCGGGCCAAGACGGGCTAGCCCGCTAAGGTTCGAAATGCGATGAAATATAATATACCACAAAAGACAATGATATATTAAATTTAGACATTCTAGATGCTCCGAATTTTGAGTTATTCTCAAAAAACGATATATTCCTCTTGTTGGGCTCAGGACGGGCTAGCCCGATAAGATTTTTAATCCAAAGAGTTAAAATATGCAGCAAATGACAAGCATATGCTAAACTTCGAATTTTTAGATACACCTGTTCTCGAGTTATACCAAAAAGTAAAGTCATATGGCGGGCCCAGGACGGGCTAGCCCGATAAACTTCAAAATCGAAAGACTTGAAATGTACCACAAGAGAAAACGTCATACCGAATTTCACGTTTCTGTGATGAATGAATTTGATTATTTTGGATCTCAAATGTTTGAACGACCACAGATAAAGCTAAATAAAATTTTTAAAATATGGATATATCCCTAGGTCAATCTCTCTGAAAATCAAATGATTTTTTGTGTATACCACTTGGAATAATTACACCAAATTTCAGACAAATTCTTCAATTATTTCCAAAGATATCAATCATTTCGTTTGAATTAAATTCCGATTAGTTTCAATGTTAACTCCTCCGCTTAAGACCGCTTATTCGAGACCAACGCCGTCTGGCGTAGGCGGTTTTTAGGGAACCTGTTTTTCGCCTCGGTCGGCACACTACCCCTTCTAGCCACTGTACCGTTATCTTCGAAAGCCGTTTGTCGAATAGCCAAAATAAGAGGGGTTTCGTTATGGGTAAGGAGGAGAAAATGAAGGCATTTCAACATTCTTAGATCCTCCTATGGAGATGATTGACACTTGAAACTGGCCAATGAGAATGCTTGATTATAATATTTTTGACAGCTTTCACATGTTGAACTTTCGGTGTTATGTTGGCGCAGTGTTTTTTTAGGCATACATCCGGGAGGGGACTGAGACATTTTATATTAACTTAGCTTCTATTTATGTGACAGCATTTAGATATATTTAAAATAGAAAACATGTTCCTCCTAAACTTTCATTCGACCCTCCCCGGCCAAAATGTCCCGAAAGAAAGACTGCTTGAAAACACTTCGGGGTACACCCTCAACATCATACCTTGCACATGCACGTTAAATTTAATTCAATTGTCAATTCTTTTTTTCTAATTTTGAATACAAAATTCAACATACTTTGGAAATTAAAGTATTTTAAAATTGTTCAGCATTTTCAGAAAATAGAAATTTCGAACATTGCAACACATGAAACCTCCATTGAGTGTTTCGCCGCCAAGGTTGCCATGATTTAAGTCGGAAGCTTCCTTCGTTTATCGCTTTAGGTTGAGATGTAGAGTGTTTTGAGAGAGAAGTTTATGAATAACACACAAATGGGTTTTTATATCAGACTTGTGTGGAATAAATATAATTAAAATTTAGTTAAAAGGTAAGTGAGTGTTTGTCGAAAATATAAGTATCAATGCTGCTAAGCATTGTGTACGTTTTGACATATGACGCTGTTATTTGCGGCCCAATGCAATTTAGCGTTTTGTATGACAGATTTACCTATTTATGAGCATGTGTATTTTTGCTCGAAGAAAGTATATTGTAAATGTAAAGTGAATAAAATTTTCTCATCAACGTTTTTATGCGTACACTTGCTATATATAGGCATAAAATTTTCCGATCGCTAATACTGTGTGGGTGGATTTATATATTAGGAAGTGCTGTTTCCTTATTAAAACATTTCGTTCCTGCTTATGGAATACCTATCGTCCGAATGATTTTCCTTGCCTGGTTCATCTAGTCTTAGTTATATTATTTTCTTGGTTTGGCTTTGTTTTCAGCCATTTATTTGAAAGTTTATTAATTCTAGGGAGGTTAAAATAATAATAATAAAAAAATTAGTTCTTAATGGATAAGTATTAACATATTTTTGGCCTTCCCAGCTTCAAGATTTATCTGGAGTAAAAAGTTGTGGGTATTAAAGGATTTTGTTAGCAAAATATTAAAAGTTAAGTATTTGGAATTCTGGTATTTTTAAATAGTAAATTTTTATGTTTGTAAAAAAAAAAAAGATATTCTTTATACTCCTATTTTCTTTGTTTTTCTAATATAAAACTTACACCAAATAGAACTTGGTAGCATAATTTTGTGTTTTGATTATTAAATATATATATATATATATATATAAATTTTTTAACGTATTTTATATACTGTACATTGCTGTATATAATACTTTTACTTGTCAGTGTTAATACTCTTTAGATTGTGAAACATTCCACCTGATTGCTTTATCTTCATTGATTTGCATTTTAGCTTTGTGCTAGGGTTATATATGAAAGATATAGGTGGGGTTTCAATTTATATTATAGTCAATCGGCCATGGAGATGGTAATTGCTATTAATTTTTATTTGACTGTAATTCACAAAGTAATTATAATTTTTGAAATTATAATTATTACTAATCATTCTAAACAATTGTGTGCAGTGAGATGAAGCAAAGGAAGCAGTGCTTCATTCACTAACAACATAAAAATACCAATAAAATCTGTATATCTATAAACTTAATTTTCAATTTTATTATAGGATTGAGTTTTGTTAAATTAATTTTTTATGTAAATTACAATTGTCCTGTCCATATAACTAACTGTACTGCAATGGAATCTGGTGATCTCTCCATTTTGTCTTCAAAAAACTCCTTTCTTAAAATTGTTTTTGTCCCAATTTCACAAACGAAACATTCAAGAATTACTTTGGGTTAGAGCATGTGCACGAAACATATTTCTCATTTCTAGCAATATTTCGAAAGCACTGGCTATTTAGGCATCTAATGTTCTTGGCTGCCAAATGAAGCTAGCTGCACTCTTATTATTGAATAAAATGTAAGCATGATCACCCATAGGGGAGGCCAGGGACACTCTCCCTCTCTTGGACTTTCAAGGTCCCATAGGCTAGTCAATGTTGTATGTTTTATCCTTGAGTTTGCCCCCTCCAGGAAAAAATTCAATGTGCAAATTCTATAAATGGAAGACACGCCCTATGAGATTCCTAAGTGGGTGTATTTAACTTTACCAATGTTTTAGCAATAAAAGGGAATTTTCTGCTAAATATTCTCATGTATACCAGTTTGTTTAATAAATGATTCAATATATTTTTATATGCAATTTTTGTTCTCTGCAATTAGACCATGAAGTGATCAATTATATATGTAGAGTATTTTTATTAAAATTAGTATCTTATTATTTTAAATTGAATTGTTTTATAAGTTTCTTTAATTTTAATTTGTTTCTATACATACTAGAGATATTATTTGAATTTTTATAATTATAATACCCAATTGTTAGTGTTGTAGATTTAGAAATATAGTTAATTTAGAATAGTTATTGTTTTTAAACAATTATACCTATTTGTTCAATGATGCTTCTTCAAATCAAAAATGGTATTGTTAAAATAATTTTTAATTGTAAAAAGATTTTTGTAAAATTTTTGATTGTGTGTCTGTGGAGACTATTACTCACGAACGAATGGAGCGATTCCAATGAAATTTGGTACAAAAATCACAATCCGTGAATACTGGAAGCCTACTGTTTTAAAACACAATCGAATGTTCAGAATCCCCCTAAATTTTGGAGTGAAATTTTGAAAAAATCATCAAAAAATCAAAACCTTTAATAAAGTTACGAAAATAGACATTTCTTATGTAATTTTTCTTTAGAAAACGATTGACATAAACTTTAGAACTCTAGCATGAACTGTTCTCGAGATATTGCACATTTTTCAAATAAATTTATCAAAAAAATCCCATAAATTAAAAAAAAATATTAACTATTGAGTAACATGTTTACTTTTCATATGTAATATCATGCAATAAATTCAGTGACATCATTCTCGTAGATCTAACTTGTTCTATTCACGGGAAAAGATACTTTGAGTAATACTTTTGTATTTGAACACCAATAGTCATTTATCTGCTGTAAGAATAACTTATATCTCCGTCCATAACTCTTCACGAGATTTCGGCAACGAATTTAGCGGAATGTCTCCAACTTGGCGACATTTATAAATATTGCCTAATTAACGAAAATCTCACCAAATGGATAAAAATGACACTAAATCAATGAAAATTACGACTAATTGAAGAAAATTCAATATCTTGGAAAGAATATAAGTATCTACTATAAGGATAACATTTTTTTAACAGTAAAAGTAGTAAATTCATTGCATTGTGTAAGGAAAGTCATGTGTTGCCCACATCAGATTTTTTTAATGCAACAAGATCATTAAAAAACCCCGTATATCTGTATCTTTAAAATTGAGCGAATTATATTTAATTGAACATTGTGAATAGGGACCATATATCAAATTAGAAATGTAAATTTGTAACATAATCACAAAACAGATAAAACTGGATGATAATACATAGGATACTCAACCGCGTAGTGAGTACCACTGCTTTATATGATCTCTGTCTGTGTAATGCTTTATTTAAATGCATTTGTGATAAAAAAATTTGACACATTAACGTATTTTTTATCTAAACAATTTCCATCGTCAATTTGTTTGATTCCTATTTTCACTGATGAAACAGCCTTTCACATGGTATGAAAAAGTGGCATAAGTCAGATGTTTTGGTACTTATCGGTTATAGGGACCATGGGTTAGCAACTGCTTTTCCGAGTTGTCGCCAACATGAATATTGGCGATATAATCCGATACGAGAAATTCACTACAAACACAATGATTAAAATTTAATATATAATGGGGTTTGATTAACTTTACTTAACAAAAAAAATATTGTGTTACATTGAAATTTGTGGCAGCCCAAAAGTCAGCTATTGCCGATAAAATTTCATTAAATTTATCACTACCGGTAACCAGGGTTGTTTGATTTAAATCGGCTTGATTTAAATCATGATTTAAATCGCTTGATTTTTTAAAAAAAATCATTGATTAAAATCATTTTTTAATTTTGTCATTTCTTGGAAGTTTTTTTTTTTTTTTGTATTTTTATGCTAAAATAACCTGGAACAGAATAAATGTTTAAAATAATAAAATTCCACATCAAGACATCTTTAGAGTATATAAAAAAAAAACTGAAATCCTTTCCTTTACTCTCGGTCAGTGGAGATAACACTATTCATTGCTTGGAGTATAAAATCAAGTAACAATGACAACTGACCAGTGTTGCCAACCTATTTTCTAATTTTATAGCTAAAAATCACTCAAAATATATCTAGATTTTCTGTCAGTTATTTAAAAACATAGCTAGACAATATTTAACATTTTAATTGTTCTTGTGATGATTTATTGGGATCAGTGGTTGCGATACAGTTTTTACATGCATATTTCAAGCTACAAAAATTTAAAATACCTTTTGAAATGTTATTTATATGTGCTGTAATAATTTTTACCATAGAAATGAGAAAATTTGGTTCCTTCCTTTTTTTGTGATTTTTGCTGGCGCATACCAATATAGCATACAATGTTGGGAATAGGATTGACGGGGCCCTTAAGCAGTTTAGCAGATTGGGCTCCCCCACCAATCCCTACCCTCACCTATTTTTTAAGAACTTAAAAAATCACTCTTAGGTCTCTTAGGATTATAGGGCCCCTGGGCATTATCCCCTTTGTCCCTCCCTCTCTTCAATTTCATAGTCCCCAACCTATACAGTACAAAAACTAAGGCTTTTTGGTACTTTTTGCTCTTGATCACAGTAGAAAAAAAAACTTTGAGGAAATTTGTAGCTTCACCTCTGATAAGAATATAAAACACTTTATTTCCACATTAATGAATCATAATCCTCATCTGTAAAGTTTGAAGTGCCTGACTGAGAAACGATAAAACTTCATTTGCTGTACATTTTCGATATGTAACCATAGCTTCTATGTCCTTCAAAATTGGGGGGGGGGGGGGGGTATAATCATATCATTTCCCATATGCGTGTGTCTTAATAGTCCTAATTTAAATGTTAAAATGGCATTCAGTAGCTTTATTTTCATTCTATACCAGAGCTTTGTTTTTACGTAACTCAAGCTAGTAAAAAACTGTTATGCTCCTTTTGAGACAATTACCAACACCATCTCAATTTTACACAAAAAATATTTGATTTTGGTGAAATTTCATAAAATTATCTAGATTTTTTGGCATTATCTAGATGCCCATTTTCATTAGATAGATTACGTCAAAATTATCTAGATTTGTAGTCATGATGTGTAGATGCCCATTTTCATTAGCTGGATGAAGTCAAAATTATGTGGATAATGTGTTAAATGGTTAAGTTTTTATTATATAAATGAAAAAGGTATTAAATATTAATACTTAAAAACATAATCTTTCTCTAAAATTTTGATTTTTTAATACGCTTGTCATAATCCCTTCCCTTTTTTTCAAGTCCTTCATAATATCAAACCTAATAGATTTTGAGATATCACATAGCTCTTTATTAATATAAATTCAAATAAAGAACTTAAAACCGCATAATAGTTCCATATAATTAATATAGCCTAGATTTATAAATTGAATAAAATAACCCAATTAAAAAAAAACCTATTTATTTAAAAAGTCTTTGGTTTTTTTTAACCCCTGCATATATTTTTTAATCTTATATTAATATATATTCAATTAAATTTTTTTAAATTATACAGTACATTATATATATAATATAGTCTAACCTACCTTCTGATCTGAAAAATATAAAAAATTGATTTTGAAAAAGGCTAATATAAATAAAAAAAATCCAATTTAAATAAAAAAAATCAGATTTCAATAAAAAAAAATCTGATTTTTTAAAAAAAATCATGATTTTTATCCACCCTGCCGGTAACACTTCGCCACATAAATTCTGCGAGATATGTACAATATCTGGCTTCCGTACTTTATTTGAGCTGATTTTTTCGTTAACCCCCCCAACACAGTTGTTATTAGATACTTTCTTCAATAAACAAAACAAAAAACACTTTTAATTTAAAATCCTGCATTATAGTTTTAAACAATCCGTGTTTCAGAATTATTTCTGAAAAGAGCTATTTTTTGTCAGAAACGATTGGCCGTAATCCGAAAAGCGAGAGATAAACATCGAATGAAAATGTATGCATATTTTTTGATGACGCGATACACTGGTAGTCGGGAGGGCAGTGACTCATAGGAGAATTTTGAAGTGCGTGGTTGTGTAATTGCTACCGCATCGCTTTAAGAGGGATTGCCTCGCGGGAAAAAAAAACTTTTAGACTTACTTACGATTTTTTTTTTCTTTTAAGACTCCGCGTATAAGTCGACCACCCACTTTGAGGTTTTTTTTTTGTCACAAATTTCTCGACTTATACGCGAGTATATACTATACGGTACATCGCCAATGTTCATGTTGGCGACAACTCGGAAAAGCAGTCTCAAACCCATGATCCCTATAACCGATAAGTACCTTTTTTCCTTTATCTTAATTCACTTGATTTTAAAGATACAGATATGCGGGTTTTTTTAATGATCTTGTTGCATGAAAAATAAAAATTTTCTAATTGACCAAATTTCTCTATGGGGGTCATATAAAAATTTAATAATTGTAACTTTTTGAAAATTAATTGGAGGACTCTTTCATTAACATAGTCTTATTTTTTACCTTACTTTCAACATTTTTGCAATTTACATTGCCCACTTATCTCCAACAGGTAAAGAATTAAAGTGCGTTTCAATCTTTTTGGACACCCGGTATACTAAATGAAACCAGTAAAATTATATTAGAAGATTTATCCGTTCTACTCTTATTCTGTTTCAATCAACTAAATGAGTTTATTGGCTAAACACAATATGAGTTTTGGTTAAACACAATGAGTTTATTGGCTAAACACAGTATATGAGTTCATTGGCTAAACACAATATATAAGTTTGAAAACTCTTTGCCAAAATAAATAAAAGTGATATACGCAGTCCCTAATTAATATAATTAAAATAAAAATTAAACCGTTCATTTATAAGACATATATTTAATCATTTATTTATTATTCAAATCGACAAAATAGTAAAAAATTAACAAAATTAATTTAATTGCTTTCCTAAGTAACATGATATAAAATAGAATCTTTCTCATAAAATGCTGTTAATTAATCATTTTGATTTCTTAATACTTTCATTGTTGAGTAAAAGCTTATGAAAAATAAACCATTGGGATAGATTTTCCATTTAAATTCATGTTTCAAACATCCATGTTTTCAAACAATTCATGTTTTCAAGAAGTGACTAATTAGCACAAAAATCTCCTACCAAACTCAGAAGTAGAATTTTAATTCACTTTCACATTTTAAACCAGCGACTTCCAACTTTTTTCGTTTGGAGGAACCACGGAGTTAGAGAGTAGAACCCCTAGGAAAAAGTTTCGTTTCTCATTAATATCTCAACAACCCCTGGTCTTAGGAACTCGAAACATGGACTAAATTTTAAGTGGGGCTATTTAAAGACTACCCACAAAATTTCATCAAATTCGGTTGAGTTGTTCTTCCGTGATAATGAAACAGACAGATTTTCAATTTTATTTATATAGATTAACATTTGCTTTAACACCAACTTTGAATGTTAATTTTCTGAGTACTCAAAGAAGCCTGTTTGTAACCTTATAATTCTTAATAAGTTATTAACACAAATTAAAAAAATTTATTTTATGTTCTTTGGAAAAATTTCTCTTAGGAAAGTTCTGACTAAAATTTATTAAGCAACACTACTGAATCTAAGAGATTGACAGAAATTGAAATTTTGTCAATTTGTCCCAGATTTCAAATTGCACTAGGAGCTCTAAGAATAGAAAGGCAATCTCGAAAATAATATATAATGAAAACATCTTTATAATAAACAGCTTGATATAATTTAGTAATTAGGTTTTTATTCCTTTATGAAGAAAATAATATTTAAAGGAAAAATAATTCTAGAAAGATGCAATTTTTCTACTTATTCAAAACAATTTTTAGGGATAATTTATATATGAATTGTCCCTAAGAATTGGTGACGTTATGATGTCATGTGAAAAATCATCCTTTTCATCCATCAGGTGGTGACAAAAGTGATTTTAAGTCAGTTGAAGAACACTATTTAGAGTTTTGTTTGACACCTGTTTGAAGTTTTGGAAGTATTAACAGGTAACTAAAAAATGCAATTTCATTGCACGTTTTTTAATATATGGGTCATTTTCTGTAAACAAGAGTTTTACATGTCCCAGGTGTTTTAATAAAAGTTTGCATGACTTGGGACTGATTTTGGACACTAATCAGTTTTACTATATTGTAGTTCATATTTATCACCCATTAGCTAAAGAAACAATTTATATTTTTAATATTTTAAAATTCAGTTTATTTATTAAATGTTACTGTGTGTCCCAACATCCAAATAATGAAATCACAACTTCATTTACAAGCCTTCATTTTCTAGTTTTCTTTTAATTTGATGTTTTATATTAAATTAGACAATTTAAAATGCAAACAGTAATAAAAAATCTGTATTAGAGCAATATTTTAAATTAATTTTTTACAACTGTCCCCTAGCTTTTTGGTCATTCACCTGTTGTTAAATTTTAACACCTCTTTCTGTACATGACAACATTTTATGATAATAAAATATAATTAAAGTATTTTTCTTTTTTACTAAAGTCCATAATCACCATTTCAAAAGTTTGACTATGTTCTAGCTATCATTCTGTGCAGGGAAATATTATAAAACTGAACAATTTTGGGTAAGTATTTTTATTCCTGTCATTCACCTGTCTATAACCCTTTCGGGACGGCGGCATTCCGGAGCTGTCGCGGCCCAAAGGACGACGCGCTTCGCTTCCGAACTGGTCGAAAAGGACGGCGCATTTTTTGCGCTAAGCCTAACTCTCGAAAAAAATTCACTAAAAAGCACCTATTCAACACAGAAATCTACTTTTTACAGGAATAAAAGAAATATTTATGTTCTATTTGATGTATAATTTTCATACAAATCTGAATACAAAATACTCGTTAGTTGCTCCCATTCTTTTATCCGAAATAAACGAATAATTTCACTGCCTCTAAAACCCAAACAAAAAAAATACTCTCTTATATTCCTATGATTCACCAACGAAATCATAACGCTGAAATAAAAATAAAAACCGAAACTCAATTACAAAATTGTTGATGCTACGAGAGTTGCTCTGTTTGTTTATGTTACAAAATGATTTTCACCGCTCCAAATGGAGAAATAATTCATTCGATCCTCTTCTGCCAAGGTCATGCCTCTGCAAAATGCATTGAAGTTAGTTCCATGGACAAGTAACGCCATCTAGTTCTCAAATTAAAACGTTCTGCGTACTGGCACTTATACGTGCCACTATCCGCTTGCGGTAAAATTTCCTCTGGCCCGAGTGAGTGCCGCTCGTCCTTGAATGCATGTTCGCATCTGGCACTTGGGCGTGCCGTTCGTCGCGAAAGGGTTAATTATTCTCAGAATAAAAAAGTAAATAATGTTTTTAAACATATATGTGTGCCTAGTTAGTGTAGCAGACTGAATACCAAGTTAGGCTTAAATGCAAATAAAACTCATATGCTCAGAAAATAAAATCACATGATTTGTCATTCCACTTTCATCATTCATGTTGTCTTCTTGGTAGGCAAAGAAATGACATTAGAACAGGTTAATTACCTTTAAAAACTAGATTTTCTTTTTAGAAGATAAAACAAGTAAGAAGTTAGTTCTAAATATAAGATTGCAATTAAAGCAAAACTTTTTATTTTTCTAATGATATATATGTATATATACATACTAACAAAGCAGTTGCCTATATTAAGTGTCATTCCCCTGTCATGCTGTATTTACTTGTCTTGAAAAGAAAAATTTGCATTTTCTATTTAATTTCCCCAAAAATGATCATTTCTACTGTTTTTTTTTTTAGTTTAAACCACCTATGTTAAAATATAATGCAGAAAATAGGTTGTAAAATAGAAAAATATATATTGTAACAAGAAAGATGAAAAACCCTGTTTAGAGAAAATGACCCATATGACAATTTAAAAATACTGTGCCTCCTATTAGAGCCAGGGTGGATAAAAATCATGATTTTTTAAAAAAAATCAAAAAAATCGGATTTTTTTGATTTAAATCGGATTTTTTTGATTTAAATCAGATTTTTTTGATTTTTATTAGCCGTTTTCAAAATAAATTTTTTATATTTTTCAAATCAGAAGGTAGGTTAGACTATATTAATATACTGTATAATTTAAAAAAATTTAATTGAATATATATTAATATAAGTTTAAAAAATATATGCAGAAGTTAAAAAAAACCAAAGACTTTTTAAATAAATAGGTTTTTTTTTAATTGGGTTATTTTATTGAAGAAGAAAGCCATATACTATCTTTTTTCCTCCCTGCCATTTTAGTAAATGAATCCACTAATTTGATTTCTATATCTATTATACAACACAAGTTTAGCTATCCTCTAGAGTCAAGTTTGCAACAGAATCTGAAGTGTCCTGGGTACTCCTTAAAAATAGTTGAAAAACAGGTTTACTGGGCTACAGGTGGATTAGTGTCCAGAGAGAAATACTTCTTTGTCAGTTGCAGGGATGCCAACCTAGATAATTTTTAGCTAAATATCCACATAATTTTGACTTCATCTAGCTAATGAAAATGGGCATCTACATCATGACTACAAATCTAGATAATTTTGACGTCATCTATCTAATGAAAATGGGCTTCTAGATAATGTCTAAAAATCTAGATAATTTTATGAAATTTCACCAAAATCAAATATTTTTTGTGTAAAATTGAGATGGTGTTGGTAATTGTCTCAAAAGGAGCATAACAGTTTTTTACTAGCATGAGTTAAGTAAAAACAAAGCTCCGGTATAGAATGAAAATAAAGCTACTGAATGCCATTTTAAAAGTTAAATTAGGACTATTAAGACACATGCATATGGGAAATGTTATGATTATACCACACAATTTTGAAGGACATAGAAGCTATGGTTACATATCGAAAATGTACAGCAAATGAAGTTTTATCGTTTCACAGTCAGGCACTTCAAATTTTACAGATGAGGATTATGATTCGTTAATGTGGAAATAAAGTGTTTTATATTCTTATTAGAAGTGGAGCTACAATTTTTCTCAAAGTTTTTTTTCTATTGTGATCAACAGCAAAAAGTACCAAAAAGTCTTAAGGTGCCTTCCCACTCACCGCAACGCAACAGCAGACGGTTCACGGCAACGCTCGAGGTATACGCAAGTCTTTGCGGCAAAATAAACCCCTTCACACTGTCGGCCGACGGCGAAGAAATGTTTTTGTACTGTATAGGTTGGGGACTATCGAATTGGAGGGAGGGACAAAGGGGATAATGCCCAGGAGCCCTATGATCCTAAGAGACCTTAGAGTGATTTTTTAAGTCCTTAAAAAACAGGTGAGGGTAGGGATTGGTGAGGGAACCCAATCTGCTAAACTGCTTAATGGCCGGTTAATCCTATTCCCAACATTGTTTGCTATATTGGTATGCACCAGCAAAAATCACAAAAAAAGGAAGGAACCAAATTTTCTTATTTCTATGGTAAAAATTATTACAGCACATATAAATAACATTTCAAAAGGTATTTTAAATTTTTGTAGCTTGAAATATGCATGTAAAAACTGTATTGCAACCACTGATCCCAATAAATCATCACGAGAACAATTAAAATGTTAAATATTGTCTAGCTATGTTTTTAGATAACTGACAGAAAATCTAGATAATTCTAGATATATTTTGAGTGATTTTTAGCTATAAAATTAGAAAATAGGTTGGCAACACTGGTCAGTTGTCATTGTTACTTGATTTTATACTCCAAGCAATGAATAGTGTTATCTCCACTGACCGAGAGTTAAGGAAAGAATTTCAGTTTTTTTTTTATATACTCTAAAGATGTCTTGATGTGGAATTTTATTATTTTAAACATTTATTCTGTTCCAGGTTATTTTAGCATAAAAATACAAAAAAAACCCTTCAAGAAATGACAAAATTAAAAAATGATTTTAATCAATGATTTTTTTAAAAAAAATCAAGTGATTTAAATCATGATTTATATCATGATTTAAATCATGATTTAAATCAAGCCGATTTAAATCAAACAACCCTGATTAGAGCATATAAGGAAGTTATGCACCGTTCATACTTCATTTTTAAATGTTAATTTCAATTTCCATGCAGTGCAAAACAAATCCATATGTCATTCCTGTCACGTTAGTTAACACAATGAATATGCATTAAAATTTCATTAATCATGTAAATAACACACTGTTGTTCTTTAGAAATTTTAAAAAACATTTCCAAGAACTTGAATTTAAACCTGAAAATTGGCAATTATCATTAAAACTCAGAAGTTCATGCAAAATGTCATATTTGCATTATTTTGCCTATTTTTTATAAGTTATTCCAAAAAATGCCCTTTTGCGGCTGGCTTTTTCTGCCATAAATGCCTATTGAGAAATTTCTTGTATTTTTTCTGCCATTTAAAGTGTATTTATTTAGTTTCCTTTGTATTTTGTTTTTAACCAGTAAAAATTTTGATAAAATTTCTGAAATTATCAAGTTTTCAAATGAAGTTGTATCTGTTAAAAATGTTCAAACTAGTGCTCAGCAGCTCCAAAGTACGGAATGAATAGACTTTTATTTCAACATACACTATGTGACAGTGAAAATGAGACACTAAGAAGGAGTGGACAGAAAAATATGCAAATTCCAGGGTAGACGCAGCTCACCCAGTTATGTAAATGATGTGAAATGTGCAGCTGTCCCACATACATTGAGTGAGATATAAGAGAAGGAACCTGCAGCATCAGCAATCGTTGAGCTGCTGTGTCTGCCACGGAAATAATTTTGCAATTTTATTTTTGTCTCAGAGGAAATGTTTAGTAGCAGAGAATGCCAGATTGTCGCCAACTGAGGCAGTGCCAGCAGACTGACAATTTCATAAGGGGTATGGTGATCGGACTCAGAAGGGCAGGTTGGTCCATACGTCAAATCTCAGCAGACAGCCACCTACATGCATCCATGGTGCACCGGCTGTGGCGAAGATGGTTGGAACAAGGGAATGTGGCATGTTTGAGGGGTGCTGGTACGGCCAGAGTGACGTCAGCACGCGTGGACCGATGCATCCGCCAACAAGCGATGGTGACCCCCGCAGGCCACTTCCGCCGCCTTTTAGCAGCATGTGCAGGACACCCTTGATGCTCCCATATCGACCAGGACCATTATCCGCCGATTGGTCGCCGGGGGCCTGCACTCATGGCGCCTGTTAAGAAGACTACCATTGACCCAACAGCACAGACACCTCTGTTTGCAATGGTGTCGGGATAGAGCCATGTGGACAGCGGAATGGCACAGGTTAGTGTTCTCAGAGGAGTCATGCTTCTGTTTTAGCAATGACAGTTGCCGTGTATGAGTCTAGTACCGAAGTGGTGACAGGTCCAATCCGGCTGCATCTGTGGAATGCCACACTGCGTGATAACATGGCATCAAGGTTTGGGATGCCATTGCCTACAATAGCAGGTCACCTCTGGTCTCTATTGAGGACACTATCATGGCCGAATGATACGTGGATGACATGCTGCGGCTGGTGACACTACCCTTCCTTCAGGGGGTTCCCAATGCCATTTACTAGCAGGATTACTCCCTTCTCCACACGGCATGCATCAGTCAACATGCCCTGCAAGATACCGAGGTGCTTCCCTGGCCACCAGTCTCCCCTGATCTCTCACCAATCGAACACGTCTGGGACGTGACTGGACATCGCTTGCATGCGCTGCCACCGCCGTGTTTATAAGACAAACTCTGGCAAATGGTTGACAGGGAATTGGCAGCCATCAATCAGGACACCATCCTCACGCTCATTGATTTTGTATCTCGACATGTTGCTGCCTGTATCGCCATCCACTGTGGTTCTACAACCTACTGATCAAACGGTATTATCGTTCAGTGTATAGCTGTATCATGTTGCAATAAACATCACTTATTGCTCATTGCTATCTCTCTCTATTTGCCGATTTTCATCACGTTTTGCCCACTCCTTCTTGGTGTTTCATTTTTACTGTCTCGTAGTGTATTTTAAATTTTCAGAGTGTATTACATTGATGGAAAAATAATCTTTTGTTGGATTCATTGCAAATTTTAATTATATTATTGGCAAGCATAAAGTAGTTTGAAATTTAAACTAACATTTTATTTATTTATAGCATCAGAAAGAGTTATAAGTTAATATACACTCTAAGACAAAAAAAATCGACGCAGCCCGCAAAATAATCAGATAGTAATGAAATTTGGCATGCAAACACCTTTTGACCAAATATGCAAATGATCAAAGTTTCACAGCTAATGAATGAATAGTCAGAACTACAGTGAATTGAAACTGAGCACCATGGTGGTGTATATAAGGAGTGAACCTTGCTTTCAGGAACAAAACGTGCAGTGGATTTCGATTGCATTTACGTACCTTGATTGTAACAATGCCTCGCCTGCGAATTCACAATCACTACGAGCATGTGAAGGAGTTTGAAAGAGGGCATGGGGTCAGACTGCATAAGGCTGGATGGGCACACCAACAAATCGCTCGGCATTTGGGTAGGAGCGATGCAGCAATTAGATGATGTTGCCAGGAATGGGTCCGGAATGGCAGATTTCAGTGGGCAGCAGATGGCCTAGAGCGATGACAGAATTAGAAATTAGAGCGATTGTCGGAGCAGCTGTGACAGCACGAGATTCATCATTATCAACCATCCAATGTGTGACAAACATGGAAGTAACCACCCAGACCATTGATAGAAGACTACGGGAGTGGAATCTATACTTGTGGCACTCATTACGCTGCCTACCACTGACCAGTATGCCCTCTCAACAGCGATTGCAATGGTACCGGGCCTGATCAATGTGGAATTGTTCAGATTGGGAATGAATTGTCTTCACTGATGAGTCCCGTTTTGAACTGAGTCCCGAGACCAGCACAGATGTGTCTGGAGACAGCCCGAACATTGTCAGAAATCTGCTCTTACTGTCACACGTCACACTGCCTGACAGCAGGGAGTTATGGCCTAGAATGCCATTTCGTTTGATAGCCAGACCCTTTTGATAGTCCTGTGGCACCATCACAGCACAGCGATATGTTGCCAACATTCTGCAATCTGTTGTATTGCCATTCCTTTCGCGACATTCTGGACTAATTTTTCAGCAAGATATTGCCAGGCCACGCATGACATTCCTCTCTATTGATTGTCTGCTTGCTTATGACACTCTTCCTTGGCCTGCTAGATCCCCAGATCTCTCGCTTATTGAGCACATTTGGGCTGAAATAGGGCATTGCCTGCAATCATCTCAGAATGTAGACGAATTAGCTCGTTAATTGGAGGCAGGTTGGAACGACATCCCTCAGAACACCATCCGGCAACTTTATGCATCAATGCCACATCGGGTGACAGCTTGTATCAAGGCCAGAGGTGGACCAAAGCCATATTAACATGCTCACTTGTGTAGATCTTTCAGTGCAATAAATCATCCAATTGTTCTGAAATTTTAATCATTTCTTTTTCTGTACATCTACATTACACATGCCAAATTTTGTCTCATTTGGATAGTTCTTTCTTGGTGTGTCGGTTTTTTTGTTTTAGAGTGTATTACAACACTTGAAAAATATGTTTAACATTTAAATAAATGTATCTTGTCACCAAAATCATTCAAACCTCATTCACTAATGAGAAAATTTTAGAAAATACATTTAATACAGTAATTTCTCGTTATTACGTACAATATGGATTCCCCGGTTAAGGTCTATGAACATTATTTGTTATAAAACATTGCTTAATACATATCGTTCATTCATTAAGATGGACAAAATTTATTATCTGAAAGTATATGTTTTGTAAAAGTTCCAAAAATATTTTCAACTCAACTAACATTTTTTGTCATGGAAAGAATAAAGTTGTCAATCCTGTGTAGGGTGCGTCTTTTTTTCTTATGTTTTTGTATATCTTCTGATTGTGGAAGTTCCAGTCATCGCCATGACACCTTGGGCTAGCATTGATTTATGGCCTGTTTAGCACTATCAATCAATGCATGGCTGAAACGGAGTAGAGCAAGAGTTACCAATTAAATAAACTCGCAGCAAAAATTGGGCAGGACACTATAGTAGGGGATGATAAGAACAGATAAGAAATCATCTACATGATCTCTATTGGTGAAAGAAACCATGGAATCTTATATGTTATAGACAGTCATTGATAGCCTTGCATACACACACACAGGAAAACATTTTTTTCTGCTATGACTGCAGTTTCAAACAAGAAATTCCATTACCTTTGAAGGAGAAATGGAAAATTATCAAAAGAATTGAAAGTGGATCCAAACAAACTGATCTTGTCAAAGAGCTTGGGCTTAAACGTTCCACTGTGGCTGAAACGGTTCAATGCAGCTGAAACACAAAAAACTGTGGAAATCTTTGAATCTGGAGTTTCCTTGGCTTCATGAAAGAAAATGAGAGGATCGGGCTACCCTGAACTGGAAACTGCATTACTTCAGTGGTTGAAGCAATTGTGCTCAGAAATTGTCATAATTAATGGCCCTCTTTTAAAAGTAAAGGCATCAGAAATGGTCAAGATAATGAACATTGAATCCTTCGCTGCAAGTGAGGTATGGTTGACGCAGTTCAAGAATCGGCATGGTCTAGTTTTTAGAACAGTAGGCAGTGAAGCCGGCAATATTCCAGCTAATGACGTAAAAGAAAGAATGGTTTTGCCATACCTTATCAAGAACTACGATTCCAGAAACATTTTCAACATTGATGAAACTGGACTTTTTTTTATAAGGCTCAGCCATCTCGAAGTTTACACTTTCGGGTAGAAAAGGTTACAGGCGGCAAACATTCCAAATTACACATCACTGTTCTTGTAGGAGCTAACATGGATGGTTCAGAGAAACTGCCACTTCTTGTCATCGGAAAATCAATAGAACCACGATGCTTTAAAGGAGTTAAAAGTCTTCCCACAAAATATGAAGCCACTCTAAAGCATGGATGACAATACAATTCTTTGAAAAGTATATAAGGGAGTTAGATAGATGTTTCTTCAAAGAAAAAATACAAGTGTTGATATTTATGGATAACTGTCAGGCCATCCCCCAGAAATACCTAGATTGAAATCTGTAAAACTGTTATTCTTTTCTTCCAACTGTACTAGTGTCCTGCAACCAATGAACCATGGGCTCATAAAGTCATTAAAAGTGCATTATCATTGAATGCTTCTGGGGCATTTTATCAATTCAATTGAAACATCAAAAAGCTCAGATGTCAATGTGTTTCAATCCATGGAGTGAGTACAACGATCTTGGGCCCTAGTTTCAGCGACCACAATTTCAAATTGCTTTAGGCATGCAGGATTCGACAAAGGATGTGAAGCACTGTCGGACGCGCGCACGAGAGATTGGTTACAACTAGATTGACTTCAGGCATTATTACAAGAAGTAATATCTGCTGGATGCATGGTTCCGGCAGATATAGATGCCAACAGTTTTACAAGTTCTGATGATGATGTCATAATTGTTGACAAATTGACACCAGGAAATAATTAACGATGTAACATCGGAAACACCTGGAACATTAAATGATAGTGGAGAAGAGGAGGCAATCCCACCACCAAATGTGTAAGAAGTCTGTGATATGTTAGTAAAAGTTAGAAAATTTTATCAATCAATAGAAAATGTACCAGCTAGTACTTTTGAACAATTGGCTAAGATTGAGAATGACATAGAAAGAAGCTCGGTTTCTCAAAAGAAAGAAATGAAGATTACTTCATTCTTCAAATACTATGTATAAATAATATTAAAGTTACGAAAATAGACATTTCTTATGTAATGTTTACTTAAACAGGGTGTCTACAGGTCACGAAAGTCACGAAAGTCATGAAAAAGTAGCGAAAACGGAAAATGGGTCACGAAAGTCCCGAAAAGGTCATGAATTATGAAATCAAGTCACGAAAATTCCTGTCGCGCTGCAAAAATTCCGTGAATTTTCCTCCGTATGTAAAGTGGCCGTCAGCCGTGATTTATCGAGGGAAAGCTATGAGTCATCGTGGGAGGTACTATGATTAAACGTCATTCCCATTTCCTCAAACTCAACTTTTTCATTGGTTGCACGTAGACAACGGCACATGGGCAACGGTTATCACGTATGCAACGGCTCACTACCATGAATTCTAATTTTGTTCTAGCTTTGCATGTGTTCTTCTAGCAAGAAAATTGGAAACTGCAATATCTACCATTATATACACCGTAAGTACATGTTTTGTTTTAATATTTTTAATGTGACTGACTGTAATTTTCTGCAACATAATCCAAGGATTCAAAATATAGAGAATGCGGTAAAAATCGGGATCTGCACTTGATAAATTGCGAATTTTCGAGATGTTCTCGAAAGCTCTAACGAAGTTAGATCCCGATTTTTATCGCATTTTCTATATTTTGAGCACAAAAAACCAAATATGGTACTTACGTATTATCGCAACCATGCCAACCTCCGGGATATTATTTGACTATTGGGATACACAGGAGAATGACATTTAATACAAAAACTAAATTTTTAAATATAAAAAATATAAATTGTTGGTACTTACGTATTATATGTCATTCTCCTGTGTGTATACGTAAGTACCCAAAATATTTTGTTTTCAAAGTTTATTCTTTACTGGTAAAAATCGGAAATATTTGCGGAATAATTTCTAACAATTAAAGTTGTTAGTTCGATAATCCTCTGAAACTTCCTTTTTACACTCCCAATCCAAGTGCTTTTACGTTCTGTCTTGTTTTTATTTTGATCGAGAATTCCCTGTAAACAATTTGAGTGAAATGCATTGATTAAGCAGGCCGGGTGATTTATTTCCCTTTCGAGTGGTAAGGCCATTTCTTCATTGACCTTGAATTGTGAATGGATCTTTTTCGTTTTGCAATGTTGTTTTTTCCTGGCAGATGGGGAGATACCTTCGCTGATTATCTGTTATCATTTTCTTTTTTCCTAATGTTAACAATCTTGCGTATTAATAAATGGGTGGAATACACGGAATTTTTCTTTATATTTATTCATTTATTTAGAGTAACAAATTGCAAACATGGACATAAAATGTTGCCCCTTTTCATTTGCTTTTTTTCTCTAGATGATTTCTTGAAATAATCGGCGAAAATCCGTTTTCTGTTACAATTGCCAAATTATATTAAAAAGTTGAAATCTTTTCTAAAACTTTATTCAAATTTATACATAAGGTGGATAGGTCGCGCACGAACTTCCGAAATAGTTATTCAGATTTTTTTTATTTGTAGAAGTTCTACCCGTGATCATACCTGTCATTTTACGCATTATGCGTAAAATTTACGCATTTTAACTGCTCTTTACGCTTTTATGCATATATTGCTATATTTTCCGCATTTATTTGAATTTTTTAACATTAATAGGAAATCAATCTCCCGGGAAATTCTCCGGCTTTTTATGTTTGAAATTTATCAATTAACCAGACATAGTATAATTCCTCGGAAACACCGCTTTTTTAGCACAAATATCTACCATTTCCGGGATCGTAGCAAATCCATAATAAAATGCAGGGTAATGCCAATCAAATTAACGGAGATTTACGGCCGCGTGTAACGTAAATTAAGATACCGATTGCTTATTTTATGAAAGAAATAAATATGCTTCTTCAAAGGTTGTCTAATTCAGCATAAATAAAATGTCTAATTCAGCAGTTATTTTGTTCATTAATTTCGCATAAGCACTGCGATTGCGCAATTCAGTTTGTTCTCATGAATCGCCGAGAGAGTACAATAGTATCTTTTTCCATCCATCCATCTCAATCTTCTAAATATTGCATTTTTGATTGACTAAACTAGCTCATTTTTATATTCTGATTAATTATTACGGTTAATTTTTTAATTATTTTCACATAAACAGTGCGATTGCGCAATTCAGTTACTTCACGTGAATTGCCGAGAGTACGTTAGTATCTTTTTTCATCCATCTCCATCATTTAAATGTTGCATATTAGATCGACTAAACTAGCTTATTTTCATATTATGGCTAATTATTAAGGTTAATTTTTTAATTATATTTGCATAATATAAATTTTTCTATTTAAAACATGAGTATAAACTTTGTGAAGGGATATTTTTCAAAAAGTGGTATTAAAGCAATGATTTAGGCAAATAAAAGGGAAACCATTTTGGCAGAAACATAATTCAGTGCTATATATATATTTTTTTTATTAAAGATCAATATTTGTTACTCTCTTTAGTGAAAACCTGTGTTTTGCCAAACATAAATATTTGTCTTCATTATAAAGTAATTTTCACCGGATAAAACCTTTATAAATTTTTTGCTTTATAATTTATAGTCCTGAAATTTCATATTCTACCAGTAAACCTGACATTTAATGCAATTAATTGCTGTGTCAGATAAATAGAAGCTAGGTTAACATAAAATGTCTCCGGGGGGCATCGCCCCAAATTGCGTCCCCCCCCCCCCCCCCCCCCACACACATACCATAATTGATGTATTTGATTTTTCTTTCTTTGTAAATTTTTTATGTCTATCCTCCAAATAAACATATTGTAGGTCCAGGCCCCCTCTATGGGCAGTCCTGCCGCAATTTTTGCCATATTCTTTCTTTGTGTAATTTTTTTTTTCATTTATAATAGTGTTTTATTAAAATTTGGGAGAGACACTTGACATAAACAACTGTTCTCGATCCTCAACGTACATTTTTGTGAATTTCTATGATTTTCTATCCTACATTTGAATAATCATCATTTCATTAGTAGCTCACTTTAATAAAAATTACAATATACCAGTAAACAAAATAGCTTCTAATTTTTTAATATTTATAAATTTAGTTTTTTAGTATATATATATTGATTTCTATAATTGAATTCGTTTGAGGCATAAATTCTATATAGTTACAATTTAAATTAAATGTACAAAAGCTAGTCTTGAAAGTGTTTGATATTTTATTCTGTATTTGTGTAGTTTATTTATTTATTTTTTATTTATTTTCAGGCGTAATCTCATAATGCCTGGGAAATGCAAATTTAATGATTTATGGCTGTGCTCTGAAGATAACGTATCTAAATGGTTATCTCCAGTAACCAATGATATGTATAAAGCATATTGCAAAATATGCAACTCTAAATTTGACATAAGTCATAGTGGTATTAGCTGCATTAAAACTCATGCTAAAGGGAAAAAACATTCAACTCTAGCAAATGCATTACTAAATAAAATTCAAATGACTATTCCTTTTAAAACTTCGGAAAAGCAAGAGGACAGAAAATGTTCTGCAAATGAAGGAAAAGAGCTAGCTACTGATCAAACTGTAAAAAATACAGAAAATAAAAATGTACAGCCTGCTGATGGGATGAAAAAATTTCTACTAAATGATCAAGTCACTAAAGCAGAAATTTTATGGGCCCTCAACACTACGCTTAATCACATTTCTAGTCGAAGTGGTGGAGGTACATCCAACCTTTTTAAGATCATGTTCCCAGACAGTATCATTGCTGAAAAATTTAAAATGCACAAAGATAAACTAGCGTATGTTATTGCATATGGTTTGGGACCTTATTTCCAAGATCAACTAGTAAATGACATTCGAAAATGTGATTTCTTTTGATTTAGTATAGATGAAAGTCTTAATAAAGTGGCCCAGAAAGGTCAAATGGATATTCTTGTTCGTTTCTGGAATGATTCACAGAATGTGGTTAATACACGTTACTTATCTTCTATGTTTTTAGGCCATTCTAAGGCTGCTGATTTACTTTATTCCTTTACCACCTGCCTTAAAGATTTTGGTTTGCCATTGGAGAAAATCCTGCAAATAGAAACTGATGGCCCAAATGTGAACTTAAAATTTTTGAAGGATTTTGATGAGCATCTGAAAATGGAACAGGGTAACACACTCTTAGATGTTGGAACTTGTTCTCTTCATGTGCTTCATGGATGCTACAAGACGGCACTCATGAAATCAAAATGGGATATAAATGATTTCTTACGTGCAACTTATTATTTATTTAAGGACTTTCCTTCTAGAAGAGCAGATTATCAGCATTTTTCTGGCTCATCACTATTTCCATTAAAATTATGTGCAATCAGATGGATTGAGAATTCAAATGTAATTGAAAGGGCAATTAAAATATTACCATTCCTAAAGTTGTATGTAGAAGGCGCGAAAGCTCACCCTCCAGCTACAAAAAACTTTGAGACTGTGTCTAAATTCCTTAGAGATGAACTTCTTCTTGCCAGGATGTACTTCTTACAGTCAATTACCTCAGAATTGGAGACATTCTTGATTTACTTTCAATCAGATAAGCCCTTATTACCACATCTATATGATGAATTAGCATTGTTGTTTAAAAGTCTAGCTTCACGTTTTCTTGAAAAACACATAGTGTCAGTAAAAAATCTGCGTGACATTGTGCTTGTTGACATCAACAACAAGGATTACCATGTACCCATTAAAAAAATTGATGTTGGATTTGGCGCTTCAACTGCTATTTTAAAGGTGACAGAAAATAACAAAATAGTCTTTCAAACAGAATGTAGAGATTTTTTAATAAATCTTTTAAACAAACTGAAAATTAAGTCTCCTTTGTGTAAAAGACTGGTCAAAGGGCTATCATGTTTTTCACCACAGGTAATGTTATCATCCGAATCAATTAGGTCAAATCGAGTGTCTATAGCATTAAAGGAATTTGTAGAGAAAAAACATTTAACTCCAATTCAGGCTGATTGTGTTAAATGCACATACTTAAAGCTTTGTGAAGATCCTACAGTAAAAACAAAATTGAGGATTTACAATATGAAAACTGACAGACTAGATGAGTTTCTGATGGATCTTTTGAGAACTGTGGATGAGGATAACCCATTAGTAATATTTGCTAAAAAGGTATTGACCATGTTCCACGGCAATGCTGCCGTTGAGCGAAGTTTTTCAATCAACGAAAAGTGCATTGTTGAAAATTTAGAAGAAAATTCATTGGTAGCTCAACGTTCAATTCATTCTGCTGTTCTTCACTATGGCGGTGTGGAAAGTATTCCTATAACCACAGGAATGATTGCAGCAGCTCGCAGTGCTTCTGGAAAAAGGAATGAGGCTATGAAGCAAAAGAAATTAAAGCTGAATTCTGAGGAACTTGAGCAAAAGATGGCTGAAGCTAAACTTAAAGACATGAAGAAAAGAAAATTGCAAATAATGCAAATGGCAAATGAAGAAATTGAACAATTGGAAAAAAAAATTGGACTAACTGAAAAGAAAATAAAGAAATGTGTTTAATGAATAAAACAATTAATACCTTGTGTAAAACACCATAAAAGTTCAGGTAATTCCCAAAAGATATGAAAAATTTGAGCAATGTATGTAAGCACTAATAAAATAATAAAAAATAATAGTGTTTTCCAAAAGATATTTTTAAGTATAATTACATACCGACATAATTAAGTAAGGTCATGAATTTATTTTGGTAAGTCCCCAAAAAGTCAAGAAAAAGTCATGAAATTGACTTTTAGAAACTCTGTAGACACCCTGTTAGAAAACGATTGACATAAACTTTAAAACGCTAGCATGAACCGTTCTCGAGATATTGCACATTTTTCAAATAAATTTATCACAAAATCCCATAAATTAAAAAAAATATTAAATGTTAAGAAACATATTCACTTTTCATATGTAATATCATACGATAAATTGGATGATGTCGTTCTCTTGGATCTAACTTGTTCCATTCACGAGAAAAGATACTTTAAGTAATACTTCCGTATTTGAACACCAATAGTCATTTATCGGCTGTAAGAATAACTTATTTCTCCATCCATAATGCTTGGGGACGAATTTAGCGGAATGTTGCCAACTTGGCGACATTTTGAAATGTTGCCAAATTAACGAAAATCTCACCAAATGGATAAAAATGATGCTAAATCAATGAAAATGATGACTAATTGAAGAAAATTCAATATCTTGGAAAGAATATAAGTATCTACTATAAGAATAACACTTTTTTAACTGTAAAAGTAGTAAATTCATTGCATTTTATAAGGAAAGTCATGTGCTGCCCACATCAGATTTTTAAAAATTAAAATTGCCTTTATTTTTCTTTTCTAACTGATTTTTTCTATTCGTTATTTTTTCCTAATTTATATTTTTTATTGTAGTATAAGTTGTATAATATTTAAGAAAACATACTTCCGGTGATATTTTACAAAATTAGTACTTTAGATGTATGAACTCCTGCTATAATAGACTCTCGCTATTGTGGACACAATAAATGTTGGCCCTTGACTGCCCATCTTAACGAGAGTTTACTGTATTCTCCTTTTTAATTTAATAAATTCTAAAATTATATAAATTACGATAATTGTAATTGTTAATAAATACAAATGCTCATGATATAAACGCATTTAATGTACAAATAGCTTTCTTCAACGATAAATATGTTTACAACAAAAAATCCCATTTATTGTCAGTGCTATATAACTTGGTGCCTTCGATTATTTTATGTGCTTGTTTTTTAAAGTGTCCTTTCAGATTTTAGCACCATGCCCCTTTTCAATCCTGGGGGGAATTCTGTTAATAGTTCTGTGAAAAATGAAAAAAATATATAGGATAGATTATACAGGATGACCCAAAAACATTGACCTCGTCTTTTATTCCTTAAATATTGATCTTAGACATATATAATAAATTACAAAGTTGCGGGAAAAAATGGTACAGAATTTTATGTAATCAATAAAAATTTTCAGGGGATTAAATTTGAAGAAATACAAAATTAACATTTTTATACGACTCCCGTACAAAAGCATTTCCAATGAGTAAAATGTGCCCCATTCACTAATAAGGTGATGTACAAAATTTCAGAATTTTATCATAAAAAGTCCCGAAGATATGCTTAAACAAAGTTGGTGAGGGATTAATCACATATTAAAATGTAAATGTTTACAGCAAGAGTGTAAATGACACAATGCAGAAATGCATCATAGGCAAATAATATCTGCCTTTTATCTTTAATGGGTCTTTGGCATGGATGGAAAACATTTTGAACAAGCTTTGTAATCTTTGTGTAAAGCTATTATTTCTACACAGTGTGGATACTTTTGTACCAATAAATAGCAACATTATTATTTAATTATGTAATCATTGTTTTCTTTCGTAATTTGTGTATGACCCCTGATACTATCTGCTGACAGGATTTTTGCCCTCTGAGAACCCATGCCGATGCATAGAAAAGTGGTTTAAGTCAGCATTTTTGTCTTTTCATATCTCTGGGACTTTTTATGATAAAATGCTGAAATTTTGTATATCACCTTATTAGTGTATGGGGCATATTTTACTCATTGGAAATGATTTTGTACAGGGGCCGTATAAAAATATAAATTTTGTATTTCTTAAAATTTAATTTCCTTGGAAATTTTAATAGATTTCGTAAAATGATGTACCTTTTTTTACGCAACTTTGTAATTTATTATATATATCTAAGATCAATATTTAAGGAATAAAAGCCAAGGTTAATGTTTTTGGGATTTTGGGACACCCTGTATATACACACACACATACATATATTATAGATTATACAGGGTGTCCAGTGCTATCGGTGCCCAATGGCTATTTCCTCAACCGTTAGTCACAGAGATACACTTTCAATTGCAAAAATGTTTAAAATTTTAAAATCTATTATCTTAGAAACAGTTTAAATCAATAAATACATTTCTGAAAGAAATATGAAATATAAATTTTTATATGGTCCCCCGGTCCTACCAATTATATTTAGGAAAATAATCCTCATACAATTTCATGCAAAATAAAAATCTTCCTTTGACGACCAAAATTCACCGAGTTATGAAGCATTAAACTTTGACTTAAGTCGCTTTTCCATTCACAAAAATGTCAAACTTTAAACAGCTATAAGTCGGTCAATTTTGGTCGTAAAAGGATGATTTTTTTTTTATTTTGCATAAAATTGTATGAGGATGATTTTCCTAAATATAATTGGTAGGACCGGGGGACTGTTTAAAAATTTATATTTCGTATTTCTTTCAGAAATGCATTTATCAATTTAAACTGTTTCTAAGATAATATATTTTAAAATTAAAAAATTTTTGCAATTGGAAGTGTATCTCTGTGACTAACGGTTGAGGAAATAGCCATTGGGCACCGATAGCACTGGACACCCTGTATAGTCCTTATGATTCTTTAAAATCTGAACAAAATTAATTTAGTCAAGTAAAGTCATAATAAATCTTAATATTATAAATCATTAATATTAATATATAATAAATCGTATATTATTTTGAATTTTTAATAGTCTATATACATTACGTGACAGTGAGAATGAGACACCAAGAAGGAGTGGGCAGAAAGTGATGAAAATCAGCAAACAGAGAGAGACAGCAATGAACGATAAGTGATGTTTATTGCAACATGATATACCTATATAATAAGTGATAACACTGTCTGATCTGTAGGTTGTAGGACCGCCGCGGGTGGCGATACAGGCAGCAACACGTCAAGGTGCAGTCAATGAGCATGCGGATGGTGTCCTGAGGGATGGCTGCCCATTCCCTGTCAGCCATTTGCCAGAGTTTATCTTCTAAATGCGGCTGTGGCAATACACACAAGCGATGTCCAGTTACATCCCAGACATGTTCGTTTGGGGAGAGATCAGAGGAGACTGGTAGCCAGGGAAGCACCTGGGTACCTTGTAAGGCATGTTGGCTGATGTGTGCCATTTGTGGTCGGGTGTTATCCTGCTGGTAAATGGCATTGGGCACCCCCTGAAGGAAGGGTAGTGTCACCGGCTGCAGCATGCCATCCACGTATCGTTAGATCGTTAGGCCATCATATTGCCCTCAATACGGACCAGAGGTGACCTGCTACCATAGGCGATGGTGCCCGAAACTATGATGCTGTGGTGTGGCGTTCTGCAGATGTGGCCGAATTAGACCTGTCACCACTTTGGCACCAGACTCGTGCACGGCGGCTGTCATTGCTAAAACAGAAGCGTTACTTATCTGAGAACACCCTGTGCCATTCTGTCGTCCACGTAGCTCTATCCTTACACCATTGCAAAAGGAGGCAGGCGTCTGTGTTGTTGGGTCAATGTCAGTCTTCTTAATGGGCACCATGAGTGCAGGTCACCGGCGACCAATCGGCGGATAATGGTCCTGGTCAATATGGGATCATCAAGGATGTCTTGCACATGCTGCAAAAGGGCGACGGAAGTGGCCTGCCTGCAGGGCTGTCAATGCTTATTGGCAGATGTGTTGGTCCACACATACTGATGTCACTCTGGCCATACCGACACCCCTCAAACGTGCCACATTTCCTTGTTCCAACCATCTTCGCCACAGCCGGTGTACCATGGACACGTGTTGGTGGCTCTCCACTGAGATTTGACGTATGAATCAACCTGCCCGTCTGAGTCCGATCACCATACCCCTTGTGAAATTGTCCGTCTGTTGTCAACTCCTCGGTTGGCAGCGGCCTAGCATTCTTTGTTACTACACGTTTCCTTTGAGACAAAAAAAATTGCAAAAGGATTTCCCTGGCAGACAGAGCAGCGTGACTATTGCCGATTCTGCAGGTTTCTTTCCTTATATCTCACTCAACATGCGTGGGACAGCTGCGTATTTTGCATCATTTACATAACTCAGTGAGCTATGTCTACCCATGCAATTTGTATATTTTTCTGCCCATTCCTTCTTGGTGTGTCATTTACACTGTCACGTAGTGTATAAAGAGCAGTATTATGGAGTTCTAAATTGTGTATGACATCAGATACTGAAACTGAAGCTGTATATTGGAATTATTTTTAATTTATTTACATCAATGGATATTATATGTAATACTATATTTTGTTGTGTCTTTTATAGAAGATATCCTATGATTAAATGGATTTTATAAATTACTAATGGGCGAACCTCCCCTGGGTCTCACTAATTAAATATAGTTTGAAATTGTTATCAAATATAGAATGAATAAGAAAAAGAATATGAAATACACAATGGATAAGATAAAAAGAATGAATGTAATTAGATCTTTACTTTATAGAAATTGTACAAATCTTCCCAGAACATAATTACTTTTACTTCGATTTTGAATACTTGAAAATTTGGCATTTTACCCTGATAAGTCTTTGAATGGGCCATGCTTTTTTCTTGGTTGAATCTGTATAAATCCTGTGAGTATTGTGATGCAATTGATAACATGGAGTGGGATGTAACATGCATTATCAATTGACCTGCTTTTAGACCAGGATTTGCCATTAGCAATAATAATATATGTAAATTAATCATAGGACCAAAATAGGATCACATATAAATAATTATTTTTGTATGCAGTAGATCATTTGTGAGATGCATGAAGAAACTATAAAATTCAAAAGATGATACCACACAAACGAATGGAGCGATTCAAACGAAATTTGATACAAAAATTACAATCCATGAATACTGGAAGCCTATTGTTTTTGTACGCAATTGCATGTTCAGAACCCCTCTAAATTTTCATGTGAAATTTTGAAAAAATCAAAACTTTAATAAAGTTACGTAAATAGTCGTTTTTTATGAATGTTTCAATAGAAAACGATTCACATAAATTTTAGAATGCTAGCATGAACCGTTTTCGAGATATTGCACATTTTTCAAAAAAATTATCAAAAAATTATATAAAATAAAAATAAATATTAATTATATTGTGAAATATGTTCTATTTCCATAAGCAGTATCATGCAATACATTTGATGACATCATTCTTGTGTATCTAGCTTGTTCCATTCATGAGAAAAGATACTTTGGGTAATACTTTTATATTTGGACACCAATATCAATTATCTGCTATAAGAATAACTTATTTCTCCGTAACATGACTTTGTATATAATCATGTGTAAAGTTAGCTCTTCCTTTAATTTTGTCATCAATTTTCAATCCTTTGTGGATATTAATATATTGTAAATATATTTTTATAAAATATTTTTTTTAGGTATTAGTATGAATCTGTGAACTCACTTTGTATTAAGTTGCTGCATCAAAGTGAATTGGTTCGCCATCTTAAATTTTCTTTTTCTTTAGAAAATGGATGTTGACGAAGCAAGCAAAAGGCCTGGCACTAGGTATGTCTACACTTAAAAATTAATGTTGAATTAATTTGTTTTCAACTTTGTATTTAGTTTAATTTAATTAATATTGGAAGTGACTATTCTAGTCTTTACTACATAACTTTAAAATTTTTATACCACAAAGCTCTCTTAACTATTTATTTAGCAAAATCGAACATTTTGGTGCGATGTATCTTCATTTTAAATTTCTTATTTTAACTATGTACCTCTACACCAAATTTAAAGTCTATCTTATGACAAAGTATGCTTTTCTATCATTTCGCATTTCAAACATCTTTGTGTGGAGCACAATTCTCTAATGGGAAAATTAAGATATTCCTGTTTATTTTATTGAAAAATTGACTCAAGCATCAAATATTATGTCTCTATCTCACTAAGTGTCACCAACTGCCAGAAGTACTGGTTGACTTTCTTCACAACAGCAAAAGACAATTACGTTTGCATCTCAAAATTAAGCAGATGTTATAGGTGAGGCGAAACATCTTTTATGGTTTTGTTTCAACTATTTTTTCATCTTTTTTATAATAATATATCAGTATGAGTTATATTCTATACTGTCTTTTCATCTAGATTTTTCTAGATTTTTATTCTAAAGGTCATTAAGAAAATAATAGGTATTAGAAAGTGTATGAATGTTCTATGTGGTTACCTAATTATGTAGTAAATCATTTTTTGATACAGTAGGGGGGTCCTCTGATAGGGGTCCTCTCAATGCCAGGAATTGTACTCCAGGTGCAGAACGAAACTGATCTGCCAATACTAATCACAGCACTTGAAGTGTAATTCTGAATTCTTTGATATGTTTGCTAATTTAAGATATCTTGATTTAGGTAATTTTTAAGAGTGTGTAAACATAGATCGGTGTAAGAAGAAAATTGAAATTTTTCTATTTAATGATGCAGAAACAATTTGAATTTAGTATTTCTAAAAAGTTTATCTTAATAATTTTTAAAATTAGATTTGCATAAAAACCAGTTTATAGAGAATGCGAAAAACATTGCTTACTATTATAAAAATTCTAAAATTTGAAAAAAAAAATCATTGTTTTATATGCTTAGATAAAGTATGATTCTGATTAATCCTTTAAAAGTCCAGGACTCAGCATTTTTTTAAATTGAACTATTAGTTTTCACATCTTTATAGTTGCTAGGCAAAAATATTTTAATTTCCACTAACCTGATCCTTTTTCTGTATGAGCAGTTTCATTGTTATTTGTTTTTATCAGGATTTTTTTTCATTTCACTTCATTTCAAGTACTTAAAGCCCACAAAAATAAAAAATTTTCTGTTACTTTTGCAATCCCTACAAATAAGTGAACTAAAGGATTTTTTCCCAAGTATCACTGCTTAATTCTCAAGCAGCCATTTTGGTTTCACTGCAAAACTTCAAGGACCTGCATTTCTTAAACTTCTGTATTTTTCAAGAGACCTATGGGATATATATTCAGACCAATTTTTATTAAATTCTGAAGTGGTGGGCTCCATGACCTGGATGAATTGACATGGAATGACCCTTATAAAATCTGCAGCAACTTCCAGTACCAAATTTTATAATTGTTATGAGTTGTATACAAAAAGCTGTTTTTCAAACTTATTATTAATGAAATGAAGTGCTATTTTACAGCAATATCACTGTGTAAAAGTTCCATATCAGTTGTATAGAAAGTGTAAGGTTTGTAACTTGTCTGGATCTTAGTATTTGTGGAAGAATTGCTGAAGATGTGATATTTTAATTTTGCATCATAGAAAAATTAAAATTTCATAAAATATGTATCTAAATTTGGATATATCCATTTTGATAGATTTAAATATTATATGCACAATACGGCTGATGCAGTTTTATTTCCATTTTACAATTAACAGATTTAAAGTAAACAGGTGTTCATAGCACATTTTTTTACATAAATTCAAAATTTTCTATTTTTAGGTCATTCTGCACTCTCATGCCTTATATATATATACACATACAGTAGAGCCCCGATCATCTGCGGAATTGGGTGGCAAGGGCACCGCGGATAGCAAAAATCGCAGATAACCCAAAAACGTCTAAATCAGTAAAATGAACAGGAAACAAAACAAAAAAACAATACTTTACTGTTAACAAAAAGTGTTCAGTTATGTCTTTTTAAAAAAATCAGTCACTCATTTTTGCTTCTTGCTTTCGAAACACCTTTTCTTTTTATCTAGATTGTACTTTCCTTAACATGAGCTTTTCTGCCAGAGGTGCGTCGTCGTTGTCTTGCTCCTCTAAATATTGAAGCAATCCGTCTACGTGCTGCAAAGCAGTTTCGTGTGTCATCCGCGCAGGCGCCTCGTCTTCTTCACTTTCACTTTGTTCTTCATTCTCGTTCACTCCCATTGCTTTGCTCGTTATCTCTACGTCAGTCAGTCATTCAAACCCCGGCTCACTTGCATCACATTCCAGCCACTCTTCTATGTTCTCTTCGTCAACATTCTCACCTCCCGGAACGGATGTCAGTAGGTCAACAAGTGTAGTGGTCGACATGACCTCATTCCCTTCTTCACAAATGTTTTGGTTGACATTTGTTTCGATACTCAGAAAGATTTTTCTCCATGATTTAACAAGGGTTGAGGGTTTGATGTAATCCCATACAGACGTAATATCGTAAATGCTATCCAAAATTGTATAATTCTTCCAAAATTCTTTGAGAGCGCATGCCTACTGGCAACTGACACCACTGGCAGGCCGAGAGAATACGTATATACTACGTAGAGGGAGCAGGTTAGTGACCTTGAAAGAGTGGATCGATACACTCGCCCACTCGTATTTTCCCTGTTTTGTTGGCTTGGATTAAATTTTTTTTTTTTTTGAGGTTCGTAATTAAAAAAAAAAAAAAAAAAAAAAAAAAAAAAAAAATTGCTGATAATACACACTGCGGATAATCGGGGCTCTATTGTGTATATATATAGGCCTATTACCTTATATATATATATGAACTTTTATTAACAAGAGCAAAACTTCTAGGTGTTCACCTCACACTTTCACACCAAAGAGAAAAAACCAACCAATCTTATTCTGTTATTAATTACACAAATCCTATATTTAATTATTTCAACTTCACACAAATTTTTAAAAAATTCCAATCCTTTTTCCCAATTAAAAGTGTTAATATAATAAAAGCATATAAATATCCAGTACCATTAGGACGCAAAATATATAACTACGATCTTTTATCAAAACAATTGAATAATTCTATATCTTGTTCGTGCAATGAAACATGCTGTCTTCCCTTTGTTGACCCACAACATGGACACATAATCACCGGAAATCTAAATGCTATCTTCCCTTTGTTGACCCACAACATGGACACATAATCACCGGAAATCTAAATTTAATTCAGGAACCTCATCTCAAACAATTTCACAGCTATGGATCAAAATACAGACTTCCTCTTCTTTATAATAAAATGAAAATAATACAAACTTTTGACATTGATCTAGACAAATATATATTTAAAATGTCAGGTAAATTCCACTGCCCTTTTGAAGCCTTCAAGAGCTGGAAAGTACAAATCACATGGAATGTAAAACATTTGATCCAACAATTTCCAATTCCAATATATAAGCATAAGTACCAAGACATAATTAGAGATCAAGTTACTACAAGACAAATTTGTAATCACATGTGTTGATAAGGCATCCAGTAATTATGCGTTTATTTGCAAAAATTTTTATTTGGAAGAACTTAAATTGCAACTCAGTACATCTATTTCATTAACTCCTTTATACACTAATATCAATGTTATCAGTAAACAAATAATAGCTTACTACAAACGTCTTAAAATAAAATACAATCTCAATTTTCCTTACTTGGTACTCATACCTAAATTCCATAAAACACCTATTTCTTTTAGAACAGTCACTATAGGATTTAATTCATATATCAATGCTGCTGACAAACAACTTCTTATCATACTAAATCAAATTTATGATTATTTTACTACACAAAATACACATATAATCAAAAATAGTTTAGAGCTAATTAATAAAATAAAACTCATCCCTTATATACATGATGTAAAAACTTTTGATTTCAAAGATCTTTTTAATAATATAGACATTAATGATTTATATAAAGTCATACTACATTTATATGAACTCAAAGCAAAAAACATCTCATTTCCAAAATTCAAAACTTTATTAAAATTCATTTTGTTCAAACAGTATATAGTTCAAGGAAAATGCATATACAAATTAAATAAGGGAATACCACAGGAAGGTATATCATCCACCATACTGGCCAACCTTTATCTGCATTCTTATGAAATTCAGAACCCTTTCAACAGCCATATAATATACAGATATATTGATGATCTAATTATTATTGGTATTACCAATGAGGCCAATAAATTAAACTTTGATTTCTATCCACCTAATCTACAACTTATTAAAAATGTATATACATCCAACTGGATCAATTTTCTAGACGTTAGTTTAAAAATTCAAAATGCAGACACACTAAAATTTAAAATCTATGACAAAACAGAAACTTATAACTTCAAAGTAAATAAGCTTCAACATTTCTCTTCCAATCCTTCAAAATCAGTATATAGAAATATTATTAATAACCAGTTATTAAGAATCAAAATGTTAAGTATACCATGTTACTACAAAGAACATCTTCATAAATTCATAAACATTACTATCAAAAATAACTACCCGCCCAACTTTATTTTTTCTTTTATTAAAACACATTTTAAATTTAAATTCAACAACTTGCAACAATTACAGCAACATATTGACAGATCATACTCTAACATTTCTAAATTATTCATTATCGCCATGTTATCTTCTAACAGTTAAACACTTTGTATACTTAACTATAACCTGCTTTGAAAAAAACTGCTTAATCAGTCACAAAAATTCCCTGTAAACTGTTCTGAGATGATTGGTCAGTTTCATGCATTTTCTGAAGTTCAACAGCACATGGGGTAGATATAGCTTCATCATATTCTTTTGATTTTTCTTTAAATTACATTGTATCCTCATTTAAATAATTAGCCACAAGCTGGTGTAAAATAATATATTATATTCATACTTGCTTTCCTTATGTATTTGATCCACTTTGTATTTTCTTCTATGTCGGGCCATGTACATTATTTCTGTAATACATTTTACAGTTGTGTACACAGAAACGTAGAATCAGCATTAATGAAACATGTATGGCCCTTGATAACGTACATGGTTTCAGAAATGCTTTTCATATTCATATTCATTTTATTTCTTTTAATATTCATTTTAATCCTTTTATTCAATTTCCAAACATTTTGGAAGCTAGAAAAGACCTAGCTCATCGTGCTACACTTTGTTTCTGATTTGCAATTTTTCATCTTTTAACTTCTGAATTTACATCTTGTATCCTTATGTAGGGTACCCGGGGAATAGTACCTTAGGTAACTGTATTAGACATGAGTTAAATTTCTTTCTTACATGCTCTCATATACATGTTTACATGATACAGCAGCTTGTTGTATAGTATTTTTGTAACCACATCCGTCCTTTTTCATTTCATTTTTTTTATATACAGCATTTTTCTAATGGTAATTCTCGGGTATATATTACAAGTAAAAATCAAAATCTTCAATTATATATATATATATACCTTTATGATATTTATTTTATATTCTTACTTTGCTTCATTGATATTGTCTATTTAGCCTAATTCAAATTATATAGCAGAGCAGTCAGTTACATTGTTACCAACTGCAAACAAAAATGCACAAAGCCCAAAAGTGTCTTAACTTCAATCCCATTTGTGGAATTAATCAAGGTCTATAAGCTTTTAAAATTAATCACCTATTAATATTCAAATATTCTTAAACAGAAGATGAGCCCTTAAATAAAGTTACATCTAAAATAAATTAGTGGTACATCCATGGTTAAACAGATTACAAATACTGAAATATAAAAGTTTTATTTTCACAATTAGAGATGTAAAATTGCAAGATAAAAATTCTTAGTGCTTTCAGACATCAAACATTCTTTATCAGTGGCATCAAGAGGAGAACCTGTACATTAGAAATTTATGCAAAGCCAAAATGGACTAAATTTGCATATTATTTTTAACCAAGAGGCGAAAACAGATCCATGAGGAATTGTATAAATATGTACATAAAAACAAAGTTCAAGGAAGAAACAGAAAATGAAAAATACATTATATAAAAGAAAATGTACAGAAAAAACGGAGACATTTTCTAAATGGTTGGTTCAGTATGTGAACAGTGGTTTTACCTCTAATCAAGTATTAGATGCCAAGCAAAACTAAAATTTTGAACTGTATTATTATTGCAAATAGTATCGAGATAGAGGTAAATGAACATACATTCAACATTCAGAATGTTTCCTGGGTTATTACAGTGAGTGAAATGGAAAGTTTTATCAAGCTGAAGAGGGTAAAACTTTGATTGAAAACAGTTTGAAATAAAGCAGTAGAAAGTTCTGTATTTTTAATGTTATGAGAAGATTCATACAATCTAATACTTTCAGTTTTTTTAGTACTATTTATATAAAATTTATAAATGTTATCATGCAAGACACAGGTTATGAAACACAGCTACGATTAACACATATTAGAAAAGCCTTCTAGAAAGTTTAATTTAAAAATGGAATTATGTGTACAACTGATCTTATCCTCAGAAAATCTAAATGCATGATTACAGTTTCAAGAATGTTCAGCAACAGAAGATTTGGATACTCTTCAATCAAAAAATGCTAAAAAATTACTGTTCAGAAAGTAAATAAATACAAAATTTTCATAGAAATACAGTATACAATAAAATTTAGAAATCAGTGGTTTCAAAGACAAAAACAGCCTTCTTCTTAAGGACAAGCAGGAAGAAAAACCTGTTTTCATTCAAGCAAGTTTTGCAAGGAGGAAAGAAAGAGGTAAAACCAGAAAGAGGCAGAAAAATGAGTAGTAGGATACTAGGAATAAATGCAAAAACAATGGAGGAAAGAAAGAATAGTAGAAAATAAATAATGAATGGAAATAAACCAGAGTGGTAAGAGAATGAATAACAGACTGAATAGAAACAATTCAATAATTAATAAACCTACTAAAACAGTAACTGAAGGACATGAGATGTTTAAACTAGCTGTAAAAAATGCAAATAAGAAATATAAGTTTATAAATTTGCTCAGTTTTCCCACTGTGATCTTTTGACTTTTCTTAAAACTTCTTTGATTTTCATAAAATTAGATTTTTTTTATAACGAAAAGACACTGGAGAAGAAACCTTTGCCAGACCCCTGCAAGCTAAATAGGTTATAGATTGAACCTTAAACTATATATAAATATGAGATGTGCTAGGTTTTTCAAGCTTTAACATTCACACATACTTAAGCATTTTGAGGTAATAGTAGTCCACCACTCACTAATAGTTCAATTTCCCTTACAAAATCTCCTTAAAAAAGCATTTGTCCTGGAATTATACCCATCACATAGTTCTTTCATAAGGATTATATTTCACTAAATGTGCTATTAGTTTTTAATGTATTTTTTAGCACTTTAATCCAAATTTTGTATAGCACTATTAGCTACATTTATTTCCATGTATAATATGAAATGTGTTAAGAGATTCTTATTTAATTTTCATGCAGGGTCTTCAAGAAGAGTTCACCGAATGGAAAAGTATGTAATATTCCTGCAGATTTTATTTATTTGGTAGTTTTGTTCATTTTGATTGTGAATGTTAAGATAAATAACAATACTTTTCTATTAGGTTTATGATATTGGTTATAAAATTAGTAAAATTTATAAATTAAATTGCTGGAATTATAAAACAATATTATATTCCCAAGTCATTTTTTAAATTTATGTTTTACTTTTAAATATTTTTTAAAATGTTAGAGTTTGTAATAAAGGGAACCCATAAAATATCATAAAAGTAAATTGTAGTAACCCATATGTATATAGATGAAGGTTTGAATATTTCAAAAGCTTTGCTTTTCTGTATGAGCTCCTTTAATTGTGCTAACATCTCGTGAGGGTTCTCACTGACTTTTAACCTTTTCGCGACAATCGGCACGCCCACGTGCCAGCTGCGAACTTGCATTCAAGGACGAACGTCACGCACTCGGGCCGGAGGAAATTTTACCGCAAGCGGATAGTGGCACCTATACGTGCTACCACGCGGAACGTTTTAATTTGTCTACTAGATGGCGTTCCATGTCCGTGGAACTAACTCCAATGTATTTTGCAGAGGCATGACCTTGGCAGAAGAGGATCGAATGAATTATTTCTCCATTTGGAGCGGTGAAAATCATTTTGTAATATAAACAAACAGAGCAATTCTCGTAGCATCAACAATTTTATAATTGAGTTTCGGTTTTTATTTTTATTTCAGTGTTATGATTTCGTTGGTGAATCATAGGAATATAAGAGAGTATTTTTTTTTTTTTTTTTTGAGTTTTAGAGGCAGTAAAATTATTCGTTTATTTCGGATAAAAGAATGGGAGCAACTAACGAATATTTTGTATTCAGATTTGTATGAAAATTATACATCAAATAGAACATAAATATTTCTTTTATTCCTGAAAAAAGTAGATTTCTGTGTTGAATAGGTGATTTTTAGGGAATTTTTTTCGGGAGTTAGGCTTAGCGCAAAAAATGCGCCGTCCTTTGGGACCAGTTCGGAAGCGAAGCGCTTCGTCTTTTGGGCCACGACAGCTCCGGAATGAACGCCATCCCGAAAGGGTTAAACTTCTTTAGCAATTTGGCTAATCAGCTACAATAAACTGTAGCCAAATGATAAAAGCAGATTCATCATAAAGCACGAATTCTCAGATCATTATTTAAAAAAAAGAGTTGTGAAAGAAGCTAAATCATAAATTACTTACAAAAGTTCTTCAGTTTTCTCAATTTTGATTGTATGTACTATTTACTTTTGTTTGAATTGTGATAGAGGCCAATCAGAATTAACTTCCAATAGATATTTTACAATAGCAGGGATCACACTCACTCTAGTGTTATCCTTATTAGATAAAACTAAGATTCGTATCAGTTTTGTAACAATGCCTATTTGTATTATTTATAGCAATTTCATATTCAAAGGCTATTTTTGTCACAAATTTACATATAAGTTCTACATTTTATTCTAACTTTTCAATGAGTATTGTACTAGTTATTTATGATAAAATATTTGTTAAATATCAACTTTTGGATTCTGTTCTATGATGTGCATTCACTGGATATAGAAAATTCTGGAACTTAAAACTGAGTCCCATAAGAGATAAAATGAGCACTCATATCTACTAACTTTAAAAGAAAACCTGTAGATTTTAATGATATTACTTTTTAGAAGTGAGAATTTTTAAGATGAGAAAATTTTTCCTTAATTGCAGTTATTAAAACATAATTTAACTTTTAACTTTTTCTGCATAAGAATAAATAAATGTTCATACATTTTTTTAAATTTATTTTTATTTTATTGTTTAATGCATTGTCAATTTAAAAAAATTATTTTAGAATGAACTTCATAGTAAACACATGTTTACAATTTGAAAATCTGAAATAATAATTAAAAAGAAATCTTTAAATTCAAAGCACTGCATGAGGATATTAGCTGTAAGAATCATCTTACTCTTCCATCATAGTTAACTCTTATAACAGTTGATTAATTTTATAAAATATTTCTTTTAAACAAACCTAAATATGATAATAAGCAAGTTTAGTCTGCTTATTGTCCAATAATCATAGGATTGAGATAGATGGTTGTGGACTCGCAGCAATGCATGGCAATACAAAATCACACTCGTTGGATGAAAAAACAAATTGCAAACAAATTTGAGTTTGTAGGGAAAGCCATGAACTGGCTACATCAGATTTTTTGTGAAACAAATACTTTTTCAAAGTTAAATTTATATTTTTGAATTAATTTTTTATTGGTTCCGACATGCATAGAGTGAAATTAAACTGGATGAAAAGAGATTGCGATTGGAAGTGTCATTTAAATGACATCAGGCAAATGTTTAAAAATAACCATTGGATTTGATGAATATGTATATATTTCAATCTCATTATGACAGTGAATAATGCAATATTTCAGAAAATATTAATATAACAGAAAAAACATGGATGCTAATAGATTACAATCCTGGGTGCATACGGGTGCTTGAAAGTACTTGAAAATACCCATTTTCTTGGTTAAGTCCTTGAAAGTGCTTGAAAATGGCAGGGTTGAAAGTGTTCTGCAGATTCACAGCATTGTGTTCTTTTCTGAGAATTTCTGCTTTCTCTGGAAATTTCCTTAGCAGTTACACTGTCACTTAAATTTTCCTAAATAATATTGTTTTTTCCCAAAAATTTTCTCAACGGCTTCAACATTAAACAATAATGTTAGTTTGCTATGACTTTTTCCCAGAAATGTATACAACTTCATAATATGGAAGAAATGATGCCCTTGAAAAATAATTGCATGGTACTTGAAAGTCCTTGAAAAGTGCTTGAAATTTTTTTAAGGAAAGTGTACTCACCCTGTCTGTAGGATTCACAGCAAAATGAAATCATGACTCATACCTTCATTTCGCTATGGAAATTTTATAAAAGAAAAAACTGGGAAATAAATTTTACATTAACACAAAAAGAAGATATTAATCACAGACAGAACTTTTTCTTCCCTTCAGTGTCTTGATTTCACTGACAGAACATAAACACTTAACTGATTAAGTTATTTTGATCAATTGCGGAAAGCATCATTCGTATTCACAAAAATGAAGTAGAAAGGAACATAAAGGAATCCTAGTCCCAATAACTATATTTGTAAATATTGGTTTTAAAGCAAACATTTTTATAGAGATCAAATTCTCATAACTTTTTGCCCCAAATTGACACCAAACAAATAATAATTGAGAAAATGTTGAAATTTGTAAAGAAAAAAGAAATGCATAGCAATTTATCAGGCAGAAATGAGAGCTTATTCAATAATCTTTCAGTCTCTCTATTTTTTTTTTTTTTTTTTTCAGAAGTAAAGATAATGTTTTGATTCTTTTCTACTTATGATTCCCAAATGTAGTTTCAAGTTTGGAGGAAAAGAAACTTGAAAATAAATAAAAACAGTTGGAATTGCTAATATTTTGATTATATTCCTTACTATCATGATTGAAAGCTATTTCTATTAGTTTTTATTTTGGGCATTTAAAATAACAGCAAAAATACTGAAAAAGGTTTGGAAAAAATAACTATCCATAATTAGGCTACTCGCAATTTGACAAATTCGATTGCTTGTTTACTCGCCAATTGACATATTTTATTGAGATTTGCACAATGGCGATCAGCAGCAAAAACCCTGAATCTCATATAAAGTGTCCAAAAATAACGTGGATTAAAAAATAAACCATTGTTTCATTGTTAGTTACATTGTTAGTTTACAAAAAAAAAAATGAATAAATGAAAATAATAATAATAATAAAGAGAAATACCCTTTAGCTAATAATCATCAATTCTATTTGCTGATCTTGTTTGATATTATTTTATTTCATGAATTGAACTGGAATATATCCCTAAGCTATCACTTGCATACTTAGCGGCTTATTAAAATGAAATCAATTAAGTTCTAAAATTCTCCCATTTCTCGCTTGCATATCCAAAAAATTTAAATTTAGATATACATATTGCTTTGTTTCTATATTTGTTTCCTTTTTATTTTAACTATTCATATACTTTATGAATTGCAATTTTTTTATTTTAGCTGTTGTATCCATATTTTCAGGATTTTGTAGTACTCTAGGGGGCTCTGACTCCTGCTCGCTAACTCCCATAACTCCCTTTGTGAGTCAGGTGGCTTCATTTCTTATTTGCTATGCTCGCAGAGCTTGCTTCAAGAGCTATTTCAAGCCAAATTGAAATTTAAATCTATAAACGGCTTATTTCATCATGTTACCCTATTATTTCTCTAAATGTACCAAATTTCATATTTTTGTATGCTATAGTTTTTGTGGAACGAGACAGAGAAAATCAATGGACAAGCCGATACGAAGAAAATTTTTCACTTCAGAAGTCCATAAAAAGTAAAATATCTCAAACTACATCGACATTAAAATAAGGGCTCCACCCTCAAAAATTCAACTATGTAGGTACCTGCAAAAATTTGTGGTCTTGCTATTGTTAGTCTATCCAGGGCACGAACTCATAGATAAAATATTTTGTCTTTGACTTTGGCATTGAATATTTCTTAAACTACTATATATATCTAAAAATAGTTTGTTTCAGTGTATTTTCCCAAAGCTTTTTCTACAAATGTACCAAATTTCATATTTTTATATGCAATAGTTTTTGCGGTATGAAGCAAAGAATTTCGAGAAACGAGAAATTTGTCAAACAGTAATGGTGGCAGCGTCAGCTACCTTTTTTTTTATAGAGGAAGATAGATTACTTATATGAAATTTTGGCATTGAAATTATTAAGTTCTTTGTAAGTCAACCGAATTCTAATAATCATTTTAAAAAGGCTATCTCAGATTAAGTATTTTTGCAAATGGATGTATACAACTACGTAAATGGATGTATACAATTGCATAATTACTACTGCTTCGTTTTTGGATGGATTGCCTCACAGAAACACAGAAAAAAGAACTTTTAGACTTATGATTTTTTTTTTAAAACTCCCCATATAAGTCACCCCCCCCCCTCCCCTACTTTTAAGCTTTTTTTTTTTTTTCACAAATTTCTCGACTTATATGAGAGTACAATAAGTTTTTTAGATTCCTGCAATTTTGTGGTATTGTAATGTATAATGAAATATCTTGTTATTTTGTGAAATTTAATTAATTTACATATAAATGTTAAATTTTCAGATCACTGTGTACTTGGGGAAAAGAGATTTTGTTGACCATGTTACTCATGTAGATCCTATTGGTATGTATTTCTAGTGTTATGTGTTGCAAGTATACTATAACTGGGGTTTGTAAATTGCATCTGGCTCACAAGATAATTTGTAAATATTACTTTTTTAGAAACATATAATATCAGGCACAAAAGTAATCAAATTCAAAGATGTTCCTTGTAGTTTAGAGTGTGTATCCCCAATTTTAGAGCTTGAATTTCCTTTCTAGTGTAAACCAGGATGCTTGACAGGTGCTTGAAAGAATTTTAGATAAACATTGTTAAGGCCTTGAAAGTACTGGAAAATTCCCATTTTCTTGGTTAAGTCCTTGAAAGTGCTTGAAAAAGGCAGGGTTGAAGGTGTTCTGTAGATTCACAGCATTATGTTTTTTCTGAGAAGTTCTGCTTTCTCTGGAAATTTCCCTAGCAGTTACGCTGTTGCTGAAATCTTCCTAAACAGCATTATTTTTTCCCAAAAATTTCCTCAACGGCTTCAACATTAAACAATAATGTTAGTTTGCTATCATTTTTCCTCCCAGAAACGCATACAATTTCATAATATGAAAGAAATGATGTCCTTAAAAAATTATTGCATGGTGCTTGAAAGTCCTTGAAAAGTGCTTGAAATTTTTTTTTAAGGAAATTGTACTCACTGTGGTAAACATAACACATTTAAATCGACATATCAGGAGTATTACAATTTTTGTAACTAGATGTGAAAAAGTTTCATTATGACAATATTTATGAAAACACCTACTTTTAAAAGAGTGTTTTAAGTGATATGGATTATTTAGTAGCTGGGTAATTTATGTTGTATTGCAAATTAGTGCATTTTATCTTCTAATAATATCTTAGGTGGAAATATAGACATATTTGTGAAATATAGACATGTTAAGTTATTTTAAGTAATGAAATGCCAAAACCTAAGAATAATTTGCCTTAAGTTTAGAAGATCATAAAATGATAAAATAATCAATCTACTCTAATATAAGAAGCATGCCATGAAACATGATTATTAAGTCCTTATGCATTGCTACATATAAAAACTACTTGCTCTCATTAAATAGCAATATTAAGCAGTATTATCAATGCAAATATTTTTATTTGTTATTATTATTATTATTATTCCCTTTAGGTCGTATATATAAACAGTTCCTAATTTTTTTTAAATTGAGTACAGTAGTTTGTTACAATACCAAAGTGAAAATTAACAATCCAAGTCTCATTCATTTCACCCCCCCCCCCCCCAAAAAAAAATGATGAAAATCTTAGCAATATATAGTAGATTTATTTTAGTACACAGCTTTAATGTAAAATGTAGTCAAGTTAAAAAAACATTATTTATGCATGTCCTCCATTATTAAGATAGTTAGACGTACTCTTAGGATTAAAATTAGTTGTATATGAAACTGTTGCATATTTCTCAAATTCTATAATTATACTACCTTTCCAAAAGTGAAGCATGTGATGCAAATAGCGAAAACATGCATAGATTTTACTTGTGAAACTTACTGTTTTCATCGAAGAAGATATGCAAATATCAAATGATGTGTCTAATAGCGATTTGCTCCTTGAACAATATGGAAATTAGGCATTTGGTGAAAACAACTTGTTTGTATCAAAAAGTTTCAATGCTGAAAGAAAATTTTTTGAAGAGTCTTAGGATTGATTTTGGATTAAATTAGCTTTATTATGACACAAAGAATGCATTTGGAAGATTCTCAATGCTGGTGTACTGTTGGGGGAAGGGACTTGAGGCTGGACAATCCATTAAAAAAGCAGCATATTTTTTCCTGTGCATCATTCTGTCATTTCTCATTTATGGAAACAATTCCAAGCAAGTAGGATGGGTGGGATAACTCACTGGTTAGCTCATAGGTATTGCAATTAGACAGCTTGAGTTTGATTCTTGCCTCTGCTCAAACTGTCCCTGTGTTCATGCAAAGTACAGGCAATTTAAATATGTGGATCCATAACTCCTTCTGGCAGGTTGGTGGTAGGGGAAGGAGTGTATGGTCCCTGTGAATGTCGCCCCCACTGGGTTCCAGTTACATGATGTCGGTAATTTGAACATTCTGGGAATGTTTCATCCTCAGGCATAAAACAGAGTTTCCCCCAGGATTAAAAAAGGGCAGGGTGCTGTTACCAGAAAAAGGGCACTTCTTAGAAAAAAAGGGCACATATTTTTTATGTTTGAATAACATTTATGCTTAGGATTTTTATGACGAAAATCAGAGCATTGCAAAAAAATGTAAACACTTTTGTCACGTATACCTACAAGTCTAATAGACAAAAATGCAAATATATTTTCTTGTTTTGTAGGAAATAGGGTCAAGATTGTGAATATATAAAATTAATTTCAATTTTTTAGTATTTTGAACTTGTTTTTTGAAAACCTTAAAAAAAGTATCTGTCCGAGCATGTTTTTTTTTTTTTTTTTTTTTCCATTTTGCTTATTTTCACTTGAAATATCTTCGAAACCATAAGAGACAGATATAAATAGTAAGGGATAAAAATATGCATTAGGAAATTTAGTTGTTAAATCTATATTTTAAAAATCTGCTTATAGTTTTCGAGTAATCGTTTGTCGAGTTGAAGAAGAGTGAAAATTGCCCCTTTTTCAAGTTTGTAATGCTATCCCAAAAACTAAACTGGTAAACAATTATGCAAGAATATAGCTCTTGAAATCCTTACAAGTGTATATAATTGGATTTTGGATGAGCTCTTTGTTTGCAAACTATAGTGGTTATAATTTCGATATTTTAGTAGTATTTTAACCTGGGTTTTCCAATGTGTGGGAAAGCTTTGATTTACTTAAAATGTTACTATTGTTTCAGCTGAATCTGTTACTCACTCCTTGGTGAAATATTTGTGCATAAGTATCAGATAATCTTATTTTGTTTAAGAAATTAGGGCATTAAATGAACTTGGAGATTCTAAAAATATGTAATGATTGGTTAGGTTTGAACAAAAGGAATTAAAATATACATATTAAAGTACATATTTATGTGCCGCCAGGCAAGTTTATAGATTATAGGTCAGGTTGATTTCAGGTCAGATAAGTTTAATTTATATACTGAAAAACAAGTTCGTAAAATAATTCTATATTTTAACCTGAAATCTATGGTCGAAGCATCCAGATAAAATCGTTCTGAAAACTAAAGTATTAACTAGCTATAAACAGTTAGCGTGTCATTTGTAGCACTTTGAAACCCTGTAAACAATATAAATGAATTTAAAAAAATCGAATAGCTTTATTGAACTTTAACTGAAGTTTTATTTTACAAAATGTTATTCATTCAAAACCATTTTGGCTTCATTGGACTGGAGCCACCACCACTAAGGTATGAAAATGTTTCTTTTGTTGAGAACAAATTTATCATTGAATGAATGCTATTTTTACATCAAATGCAATTATAGTCTTGAGCAGTTGGGTTTATTAGCAATTGCAATTATTGAATTTATATAAATTTAGAGTTTATAAAATTTAAAAAGGAGAATATTAAATTTTGATTTTTAGTATTTTCTCATTAGTCAATGAGGTTTGATGATTTTATGGGATAAGATATAGTTAAACTTTGCAAATATTTGGTAAATGTTTGTTGTTATATATTGATTACAAAAAAAAAAAAAAAACCTGATTTAATTAACTAAATAAAATTCCAGAAAGCTCCATAAAATCACCGTAAGTTTTGAACTATGGATTAGCAAAAGTTTAGCTGCTAAGTTAATCATTATTCCATGGAGTAGAGTTATTAATAATGCAAGCAACGTACGTTCATGTGTCTGCGCAGCATCCGTATCTTTAGCCGTAAACTCGCGCAGCGGGCGAGTACGCAAACGACACCTACTGCATACATCCCTAAAGCGGGCGCATCGTTATTAAATGAGTTTTATTATTATTATTGCATGCATCCGCGGAGCGGGTCAAAGACGAGTCCGCTAATATGAGGGGGGGGGGGGGCATTTTGTGTTTCAAATCTGCTATGCGGATGTCGTGCAACGGGCTAATCTGTTAATTCATAACCCCGCATAGGGGGCATGTTCATAACACAATGTCACACGATTTGCACAAGGTATATATCGTTATTGCATGCGGTTTACATACACTCGTTAAAAGAAGGCGCTTAATTTTGTAAATCCGCTACGCGAATTAAATATGTCAAATCGCTATTGCATGGAGCGGAGTTATCGTTAAATTATATATAACGCGTATTGCATCCGTCTGCGTAGTAGTCGGGTCAGGACTGCCCATACAAATTTCTGGGTTACCCTTCATATTTCGTTTTCCTCTTTTGTGCATTCTTCATGTGTTCTCCCCCCTCAAGAAATAACTGGGGGCCCCATCACTTGAGTGGTGCCCACCCTCCTTATGGGCAGCCGCGATCAGATACACAGCCAATAGCTATTGCATGACCTGCATTGGGAGTAAATCCGCTACGCGAATTAAATATGTACGCGTATCATTATTGCATGGAGCGCAGTTTTCATTATATTGAATATAACGCGTAGTGGTCAGATCAGGGCCGCCCATACAAATTCGTGGGTTCCCTTTCATATTTCATTTTCCTCTTTTGTGCATTTTTCAGGTCTTCTCCTCCCTCAAAAATTGTTGGTGAGTCCGGGTTCCACCACTTGAGTGGTGTCCGATCCTCTCTAAGGGCGGCGGTGGACAAATACGCAGTCATTAGCTTAGCCGGGACTTTCGCACGTAGCGGAGATACGCAATCCACAGCAAGAAAGCATATTAAGAGAATTTTCAAAAAGCGACTAGGCTGGTAGCTAAAGGCAATTAGTGAACAATATAAAGAAAATAAGCTCTTCCATATTTCATACAAGTCGGTTAAAATCACCGCGCTAATCTAACAACTTTTCTCCCCACCCTTTCTATCATCCTCCACTTTTGACTGACTCGGCGAAATCAACATAAACATCTTCCCGCAAATGGCGCAAAGAACCCTAGTCCGGAAATCTATATTTTTAAATATTTGTTTTAGAGCAAATATGCTTACAGGGTTTACATTTATAGAAATTTATAACTCAAATGCATATCAAACATGAAATAATTTAACAAAAATTTAAGTTGAAAAAGAAAACCGTTTTGAAAGTTTTCATCAGATGGAAGAAGGAATATGTACGTGCTTAATATTCCCCTTTCCGTCTTGTTTCTTTTAGTGGAGGAAAGAAGTGGTATGGGGCTGTCAATCGTCTTTTTATTGGCACTAGATCACCCTTTTTCTTTCTTTGAAGGAGGAGGGAGCAGGGGGGGGGGGGGGAGAGAGAGAGAGACACGATTAAAATTTACGGTAATGAACGCAGAGAAAGGGCTCTGGGACTTATCTGAGGTCATACAAGAACTTGTTGATTTTCGTTTGAGGACAGATATTGCTCTCTTAATAAAAGGCTAAGCAGGGGATCTGATCTGCTAACGTAAGGGCAGGGAGGGCGCTCTTCTCGTACAAAGGGCAAGGAGGGCGCTGTTCTGGTAACAAAAGGGCAGGCAGGGCGCTGCGCCCTTCCAAAAGTGCCTGGGGGAAACTCTGATAAAACATTCAACAAGGAACAGGTAAATCAGCTAGCATGCAAACAAGGAGTCTGAATGATGTCTTGACTCACTATCATGCTCCGGTATTCTATTATCTAGTACTTGACAATTTTTAAACTCATGATGATGGAGAGGTATTGGTTATACCTAAAAGGTTGCAGTTTGATCTATTAAGATCATTATGACGTAAATTCATAACTGACTTCTATCCATCTTCAAAGCTGCTGATGTCTAGTTTAAAGCTTCCTGGTCGTGTCACCATTGGATGGTGGATTTTTGAAAAAAACATGTCTTCTGCAAAGGTATACTGTTTTTAACATAGTGTTTTTTCCCTTTCTCCATGATGAATGTCTGTTAGCCAAAAACTTTTTAGCCTTTTAAAGCTTGGTGCATATGCTGTATATACACTCTAAGATAAAAAAATCAATGCACCAAGAAAGAATTATCCAAATGAAACAAAATTTGGTACGTGTAATATGGATGTACAGAAAAAGAAATGATTAGAATTTCAGAACAATTGGATGATTTATTGTACTGAAAGATCTACACAAAGTGAGCACATCAATATGGCATTGGTCCACCTCTGGCCTTGATACAAACTGTTACCTGACGTGGCATTGATGTATAAAGTTTCTGGATGGATTTTTGAGGGATGTCATTCCAAATGTCCTCCAATTGATGAACTAATTCGCCTACATTCTGAGATGGTCGCAGGTGACTCCCCATCTTAGCCCAAATGTGCTCAATAGGCAAGAGATCTGGGGATATGGCTTGGCAAGGAAGTGTGTTGTAGGGTGCGCAGACAATCAATGGAGAGGCGTGCCATGTGTGGCATGGCATTATCTTGCTGAAAAGTTAGTCCATGGTGTCGCGAAAGGAATGTCAATACAATGGGTCACGGCAACGTACCACTATGCTGTTATGGTGCCACAGAGGACTATCAAAGGGATACGGCTATCAAACGAAATGGCAGCCCATACTATAACTCTCTGTTGTCAGGTCGTGTGGCGTGTGACAGTAAGAACAGGATCCTGATGATGTCCGGGCTGTCTCCATATACGTCTGTGCTGGTCTTCGGGACTCAGTTGGAAACGGGACTCATCACTGAAGACAATTCGTTCGCAATCTGAACAATTCCACGTTGATCGGGCACCATTGCAATCGTTGTTGACTGTGCATACTGATTAGTGGTAGACGGCGTAATGGGCACCGCAAGTATAGATTACGCTCCCGTAGTCTTCTATTAATAGTCTGTGTGGTCACTTCCGTGTTTGTCACATGTTGGATGGTTGATAACGATGAGTCTCATGCTATCACAGCTGCTCTGACAATCTCTCTAGGCCAGGGGTGACCAACCTTTTACATACCATGTATCAGTTTTTTCCGCAGATGAGTTCAGATGCGCCATACAACTTCGAGCACCTTTTCTACCTTCTTACGTTCATGGTTGAGTTGGAAAATAGGGAAATAGAGATAGGGGTAGGATCTGCTTCGCTTAGGAGAGGAAAAGGGATAACTCAATCATGTAACGAAATTCATTAATGTATGCCAGTTCAAAAGACACATGTTTATTGGAGCACCAATCTATAATAGTGAGAGATGATATCTTGGACGAAAGGGCGATCACTGTCATGGACCTCACTGATGGTGCTACAGCTGCCGCAGAGTCTCGTTTGGTGAAGATAACTCTGGACCACAGTTGTTGGATGTGATGTGATGAGAGAGAGAGTGAGGGAGCTCTGAACGAGATGGCGCACCAAGACCGAGATCAGGTTGGAACTTGGAGTCGCCTGTTCTCATTGCTCGCTAGAAGTACTGGCATATCCTTAATAACCTTTTTAATAGAAGTATGTTTATAGACATAATTAACATTTTTGAATGATTTAATTATTGTATGTAAAACTATATCTATTACAGCACATAAACATTACTTACCATTAATGAGACTTTTGAGCCTGCTTGGATTTCGCTCATCTTTCAATGTTTGGTGTTAAATTTGTTACTGAGAGCAGCAGAGAATTCAATATATTTGGTCAAATTGCTATTATCTGCAGAACATTCACTCTGCTCTTTCAAGTGTGGAAATTGACTCAAATCCTGATTTTCTAACTAAGAGATCAACAGCTTTAATTTCATTTTAAATGAATTGATGCTATTTACTAAGCTAGGAAATAATTTATTCTTGCCTTGTAGTTTCAAATTTAGATCATTGAGATGGCTAGTAAAATCAACTAAAAATGCCAAATCAAATAGCCAGTTGTTATCAAATAATAGGATTCTTTCATCAGGTAGTTCATTTTCTTGTTCTAAAAAATTATAAACAACATTTTTCAATTTCCAATATATCTACTCAGAACCTGTCCTCTAGAAAGCCAGCGCACCTCACAATGAAGGACAAGTTCACCATATTCCAAATCTAACAATTCACAATATTATCTGAATTCTCATTTGTTTAATGCTCTTGCTTTGATTTTATTCACACACTTCACAACCAGTAATATAACATGCTGCATATTTAAAGTTTTTCTCACTCAGTGCCTCTTGGTGTATAATGACAGTGATATTTTAGTACAGGACGATTTAAAAAATTTTCAAGCAAAATTGTAGTGCCATTGACTTTACTTATCATTGATGGCGCTCCGTCAGTGATAGGTAAAGTCAACTAATGAGTTTACTATAACCTAATTTTAGATTTTCTAGGCATGATTTTACTTTTTCAAATATGTCTGATCCTCTTGTTTTACCTTGCAATGACTCCAAACTGGCAAGTCCTTGAAAGACATTAAAATTTTCATCAATTCCTCTTATAAAAATGCTTAACTGGGATATATCACATATGTCTATTGATTCACCCAAAGCTAGAGAAAAGAAAGTACAAGAATGGATAAGGTCTTCCAGTTGCTGAGATACATCCTGAGACAGTTCCTCAATACGTCTCGTAACTGTCTGCCTCGATATAGCAATTTCGTCTGCTTTCCTTTCAATACCTTTAATTCCAAGATAGTGTGCAAATATTTGGAGACAAGTCTTAACAATTTCTTCTCCGTCAGAAAAAGGTTTCTTTCTTCGCCAATGCTAATGCAATTTTATGGGACGCTTCTGTCATCACAAAGTCTTCACAACTTTAGCAAATACATTTTGTCTTCTGATTTCTTCCTTTTCCTTAGTCACATATTCTTTTGGTAACTCAGACCCAAGAACAAGCTTCATTTTTGCTTCTATGTTTGTCTAATGCTGTGTTTTATAGTGTATATTAAGGTCATGTTTTCTATTATGTGTAAGAGTACTTTCACAAACAATGCAAAACGGTTTTCCTGATAGACTTGCTATAAATAACAACTCATTTTCCCTCTGTTCATTAAATTCACTTTTACTATCACTTTCTGCACTTTGTTTGCTCATTTTCTTTTGCACTGTAATGGATAACAGGAATCTAAAAAAAACATGAAGTACAAAACTCTGAAAGTCTAATGGTTGAAAAAGAACAAACAGATTACAAGTACGTATGTCGTATCACACAGAATATCAATTGTGAACTGTCAAAACATTGCGATGAACCGATGAGTACGAAGGCTGTATGAATAGAACTGAGAGCACTTTGGTGTTGAAAATATGAAGATGGATTCAGTTATGGTGCCTCCAGAGAATAAGTAGGCATTACGATGCAATGCACCACTTGTAATCTTCCAACTCTCCATGTTTGGCCCATGCGCCACAGGTTGGCCACCCCTGCTCTAGATCGTCCGCTGCTCACTTGCCGCTGAAATCTGCCATTCCAGACGCATTCCTGCCAATATCGTTTAATTGCTGCATTGCTCCTATCTAAATGCCTAGCGATTCATCAGTGTGCCCATCCAGCCTCATGCAGTCCGACTGCACGCTCTCTTTTTAAACTCCTTCATATGCTCGTAGTAGCCGCAAATTCGTCAGCGAAGCATTGTTACAATCAAGGTACATAGATGCAATTGAAATCCACTGCACATTTTGTTCCGCTCCTTATATACACCACTATGGTGCTCAGTTTCAATGTGCTGTAGTTCCGACCATTCATTGGCTGTGAATTTTTGTTCATTTGCATATTCAGTTGACAGGTGTTTGCATGTACAGTTTCATTACTATCTGATTATTTTGCGGGGTGCGTCAAATTTTTTGTCTTAGAGTGTATAACAGCCAAGAGCAGTTGACATGAGCTCTTTGACATGAGCAGTTGATAAAGAACTGCTCATGCCAAATTTACAGTGTCAACTTAAATACTTATGTTCTGGCAAAGATGGCTGAAGTTTTTGCATAAAATTCAACTTTCTGGATTTTTTTGTTGGGAAATAAACTTGTCTTTACCAACTGTTCTACTTTTTTTTACAATTACCTATGTGACAAGCTTACCTGTTTCTTATATGTCATACTAAGTTTCCAGTAATAATTTTTTATTCAGCAACATGCATGTTCAAAGAGAAAGAAGCCCTTCGTGAGCAGAAACAAAAGTCTCATTTCTTGCGTATTTGTTTAAAAAAATCACAAAATAAAATAATGGTGTAGTTAACTAAAAAATTTTTTTTTCGCTAAAATGCATAGATATATACACACATTTTTGTTAAATTATAGAATTGTGCTAATCTTACTTTTTCAGAATCAACAAAATAAGTATGACAACCTAAACAATGCAAATTTCAATCTTTTTAAGAATAAATAAATATGAAGGAATTATTCTATGGACTCGATTCAAACATTGTTGGAAAGAAACTCAATCTTCTGTCTTTCTGATGGTGTCAAGATAAACTGTGATAATATTTTTGGTCGATAAAGAATCGATTAGTGTGAAAATTTCTCAAAATTGTGCTAAAATGTAAAATAGCTAAAAAACTGATTCAAATTTAAAAGAAAATCTTGCTGAGGTACATCATCCTGGGATATGAAGTACCTCTGTACCAAATTTTGTCATTGTCTGACATCCTAGATTTCTCTGCTATAGATGGCACACAAACATCTTCTTTTATTATGTAAGATTGAATTCATGAATGTATTAATTTCAAATTGAAATTTTAAATTTAAATTAAAAAAAATTATCATAAACTGTGAAGCATAAAAAATGATATACGTTATGAAATATTCAAGTGTCTCGGATTCAAAACATGGTACCATTGTCCATGGGTTACCATTGTCAGGGTTGGGTTTTCTACAGTAGAAAACCCCAATATACATAGAATATGTAGAATAACATCAGGACCATCACTGATAACTAAAAAGTGACTTTTTGCAACTATTTTTTCACCCTAGGCATCTATTTATTGTGACTGTTTTAAGCTAAAAGGGGCCAAAAAGCTATTATTTTTATGGAAGTGGCTACTTTTTTCTGATCTTAGGTGACTATTTTCAAGAAAAGTTTAAATAGGAACATAATTTAGTGTGTGGGTGCAGAGATGCTAAGAATTTTCCGTAACAATTATTGATTTCGCGAGTTTGTTATGGAAATTCCTGAAAATGTTATGGAAAATGTTGTAAAGTCTGCTACCATGTTAATCTGTTCAGGCGGCATTTGTGAAGGTTTCTACTTTGGGGGTGCCATCGTACAGTAACTTTTATTTCAATCTTAAACCTAATGACTAGAGTTCGACAAATGAACGACAATATTAACAAACAACATACTTTGTTCCAGCTAACTTCACTGACAACTCAAAATACAATTACATATACAGAATATTTACAAAGCTAGCACTATGATATCTTAACCTGTTAACATAATAATCTATATCAAAGCTAAACCTTAACATTTTCTACTGAACTGAATTAAAACTACTGATCAAACTATTATACTATATATATCTATACTCACATTCTTGTAGAGGCTATAACTTCGCTACGTACTTCCATGAATGAACAGAACCACCACACCTGCACACTCTCGGTATCACGATAACAACCAAAGCTGAACAGCGACGACTCATGATTTTATGCTGAAGACCTAACTTCTGTTTTTAATACGAATGCCCTTTTTATAGTCCTGACCAGTCGTGAGCATGTGATTCTCAAAATCAGAGTTGAATTTCGTACATAAATTGGCATAATGAAAAGTAAAATTAGCATATAATAATCATAAATAATAGAATCCTCACAATGTCTACATTTTTGATTTTCAGGAATATTTAGTGAAAATTTACCGACACCATTTTGATTTCTTCTTATATTCATCTTACACCTGCATAAAGCTTCTCTCTTTTCACTTTTCTGACACTACAGATATACAAATCATTTACCATCCAATTTGTTAATTTTCACTTACGATTACATTCAAAGAAAAATGTTAAAATCATGCTGAAAAACATTTATTGCGAACGAGATTTAACGTCACTGAAATCTAAAATTTTTCGTGTTATTTTCGTAAATTTGCATCATTGGTGACGGAAATGATTGGCAGTTTTTCTTCTGCATTACGATTTTTTATTCACTGATGATTTTTCATATTTCCAATATGTTGTATTGTTATCTAAAAACATCCATTTCCATCCTCATGTTTAGTTTCAAATTTTTTCGTTTAAAAAATTAACATTAATTTCTTTATATTATGTTTCATTATTGATTTGCATTTTCATAAAATATTGATTATTTTTTATTAGCAATATCGTGCATATAGATTACTTTCCTGTATAATACTGAAGTATCTAAAAGCATCTATTTCTATCCATGTTTGGTTTCAAATTATTTCGTTGAAAATATTTCCAACATTAATCTTTTTGTATTATGTTTTACTATTAATTAGTATTTTCATAAGATATCGGTTATTTTTTATTTGCAATATCGCGGGTATGGACTACATCCCCGTGTATTGTTGAAATATCCAAAAGCATCCATTTCCATCCATGTTTAGTTTCAAATTATTTCAATTAACCAATGCTTAACGTTCATTTCTTCACATCATGTTTCATTATTAATTCCAATTTTCATAAAATAATTATTTTTAGACAATTTCACGAATGTAATTGAAACATCCAATTCCATCCATCTTGCTTTTCATAGCATCCTAATTTATATAAACAGAGCTTTTATAGTTTTACAATCTGTATAAAAATGAATGCATATTTTCTTGCAAAAAAAAAAAAAAGATAAGAATTAAGTATTTATTTCATTGTTTTTATCCTCATATTTTCTTGGTAATGAAATAGTCCAAAAGCATTTCCCCCTCAGTGCATCTTTGCAGGTTAACTCATTTTATTCTTCTGCTCCCTTATTAAATTAAATAATTAGTGCCATAGTGTAAATCAGTATCTTAAAATGCATTAAAGTAATTGCACTTTTTAAAAATATTTTATATTGTTTTTTACAGCTTTAAATTTTGAAATCAATATGTTGCAATTTATGCTTTTTTATGTATATTACTATTAGACTTTTAAAGTGTCAGCTACTGTTATTTTATATTTTATTTATAAATTAGGAAATGTATATTGTTATTAAAAATTTAAGAGTTATTACTGAAATGTTACTAAAAGTATAATGTTGAGTTACTGACTAGACCATGCAGGGGCTGGCACCTCTGGGTTTGTTTAACCAATAAAATCGAAGCTTGCCACGTGTGTCATGTATCATATCACACAATGTTGATAAATAACCAGTAATAAACAAGTAATCTCATGATCTTGCATGTATTTCATACATGGCGTGACTTGTGCATTAAAGAAAGTCATGAAAGAATTTTTAAGCTTTCAAATAAAATTGTTTATTTTAAATCAAATCACAAACTTTGCTTTTTTCATAACAATCATGAATTTCAGTATACTTTTAAATTATTGATCTTTTAAATAAAAGCATATTTTGATGCTTTTAAATAACTCTAGAATTTAAGAGCTTTTTAAACAAATCATGGACTTTATCGCTTTTAAATAAAATCACAAATTTTAGTGCTTTTTCATAAAAATCATAAATCATTTTTAAATAAAATTTCAAATTTTATCTCTTAAATAAAATTATGAATTTTAGTGCTTTTAAATAGAATTGCAAATTTTAATGCTTTTAAATCAAATCACAAATTTTAGTGCTTTTAAATCAAATTACAAATTTAAGCACTTTTTATAAAAATGGCAAAATTTAGAACTTTTTCATGAAATGCATGAATTGTAACACTTTAAATAATATTGTGGATTTTAGCACTTTTAAATCAAATTGTGAATTCAAGCACTTTGAAATCAAATTGCAAATTTAAGTGCTTTTAAATAAAATTGCACATTTTAGTGTCTTTCCAAAAAATTAAAATATTTATTAATTCCAAAATTATGGGACTGTATAAAATCAATCCCTAATTTTGAAACCCAGGGGGAATCTAAAAACAAATTATACAAATTTTTGTACATAACTTTTTGCAGTTTCATAAAACTCAAGGTAAATATCTTATTCAAATTACCCAACATTTCGAATAAACAGAGTTTATTTTATAAATTTAGCACTGACTATTACACTTCTATAATATGAGCAGCAATTCATTTGTTCAGTCATGGTTATGAATTTATAAATGTTTTAATAAATGCAAAGATATCATTTCATGTAAGTACCACTATGTATGTAATTTATTTTTCTCTTAAGTAATATTAGTATTTTGATATTATCTATGCTGAAAAGGGCTAAATTTTGCAACTAAAATGGACACTGTAAGGGACTATTTTGGCACTATTTTCAGTTTATGAGGTAACTAAAGCAACTATTTTCTACATATTCTTCAAGTGGCAGCCTTTATACCTAGAAAACCTATCATACATCACTTCTTTATGGTACAAAGATGTAACATAATTTTTAATTTAGTAGTGGTCTTTAAAGGGCTTAGTGTAATTTCTTAGATATCTTAGTGCCATGAAAATAAAAGGAATTAATCAATACTTCACAAGTTAATTTTTAGAAAGAAAAATGCCACTATTTTTGGGAACATAGAAGATGTCTTCATACTTTAATTAATAATATGCAAATTTTACAAAATATACAATAAATTTTGAATTATATTTGATGCAAAGAACAATAACAAGTTTCCAAAGAATAATAACATGGAGAAAAACCCATTCTCAGCCTTTGGAAAATTAATTATACCTTAAAAATTAAGGTATGTAAAGTGTCTTCTTCTGGTGAATATCAGAAACAAAGAATAAAATTTGGAATAATTAAAAAAAAAAAGGTTCAGTGAGGTGTTACATTTTTCATGGACATTTGATATGTATATATATAAAAACTAAAAATACCTAAATATCAGCATTATTATACCGGGTGGTCAGAATTAAAACACCCCTACTCTGAGCTCTCTATACATCGAACTACTCAGTGTAAAGGCTCCAAAATTGTTGAACCTACTATTCAAGACTTGGGGAAAGGGATTACGCGAAAAAAAAAAAAAAATTAGTTCCAGAAACACTGATAGGTGGCACTGTACAACAGAAAATATGCTGAAAAGACACAAAATACACATTTGTAACACATTTTATTCAAACGTACCAAACATTCATATCACAAGGACCTTATCGATGTAGGGAATGCTGCTCAATATGGTTCCCTTCTTCAAGATGTAAAATCTGCAGTCTGTGGACAGCCTGTTCAACTGCGGATCGTAATTGGTCGATTGAGATGCTTCTCACATGCAGAGTGATACTGTCTTTTAAATCTGCCAAGGTTACCAGACATCCTCGATAAACAAGACTTTTTAAGTATCCTCACCAGCCGAAAATCACAGGGATTAAGATCTGGAGAACGAGATGGCCAGGTTGTCTGAAAAGCACGACTAATTACTCTACCATTAGTAAAATGTTGCCGAAGGAACTGCTGTACACAGAGTCCAATGTGTTGAAGACCCAGACCGTCCGACTCGTCCAGAGGACTTAGAGTAACTAGTTGGACGGCCGGGAAGGAGAGTCCAATGTGTGGAGGCGCTCCATCTTGCATAAAGGTAATTGAATCAAGACATTGGTGCTGTTGCAGTTGAGGTACAACAAAATTTTCGAGCATGTTTTTGTACCTCCTGGCCGTCACGGTGCATGTCACAGGGCCATTGGGAGTAGCCTCTTCGAAAGAGAAAGGTCCAAGAATGAATGTGGCTGTGAATTCACACCAGACTGTAACTTTCGGTGAGTGAAGTGGAATCTCTTGGAAGGTACAAGGGTTTTCCGTGTCCCAAATGTGACAGTTATGGGTGTTGACTGTTCCACTTAGATGGAAATGCGCTTCATCGCTCCATAGAATCTGCCATGGCCACGATGCATCTACTTCAACTCTAGCCAGAAATGTCAATACAAAGGTCAGTCGCTTCTCCCTGTCGATGGTTAGCAAGTAGTGATTGTGACTAATTTTGTATGGGAAAAAATGCACTATGTTTCTTAGTACGTTCCGCACTGTGCTGTAGGGAACACCCAAGTGTCGTGACATTCCACATGCACTACTACAGCCTATAACGTTATCCGTTGATTGTTCAACAATAGCGGTGGCAACATCGTCAACGACATCTGAACAAGTCGATTTGCGTCCTCGACCCGCCTGAACTCCAAGATGTCCAGTTTTCTCGAATCGAGCGATCATTCTCCTGAGAGCTTGTGGAAGTAATGGTCCTTTGCGCAAATTCTTAAGTCGACGAAACTCTCGAAGTGCAGCTGCAGCATGTCTTTTGTTTTCATAAAACAACTTCACAAGTAAAGCGCGTTCTGGCTGTGTTGACAGCCATCGCTGATAAGAATAAAAATTTCCCAGTTTTATCCCCTTTTATGCCCAGAACATAGTAGCTGCAAACCAATGGTTTATGTAAATTTTTGTTCTTACAGTGCGAAATTGCAGTTACAATGACAGTTTAAGTTTCTTCACTTTTTTTTCTTCTTTTTTTTCATATCAGCAAAAGAAATTAAAAAGGAAAAATTCCATATTTTCATGTGTTTGTTTTTTTGTGATTATTTTGTGTCTTTTCAGCATATTTTCTGTTCTACAGCGCCACCTATCGGTGTTTCTGAACCTAATTTTTTTTTCACGTAATCCCTTTCCCCATGTCTTGAATAGTAGGTTCAACAATTTTGGAGCCTTTACACTGAGTAGTTCGATGTATAGAGAGCTCAGAGTAGGGGTGTTTTAATTCTAACCAACCGGTATATAATTAAGTTGTAAACTGGTAATGTAATTTTTTTTTGTCTTAAACTGTAAAAATATGTTAAAATTTTTAAATATCATACATTCTTTAAAATCTTTATTACTATTTTAAAGTAAAATGATTGGTTAGGTTTTCTACACATAGAATATGTAGAAAACCTGAGGTTTTCTATGATGCAGAATACGTCACTAGAAAACTACATATTATATGTCAAATGTAGAATGCCTATTCTGTGTACCTAACCTTGACTATTATATGGCTTGCTTTGCAGAAATATTATGTAGAACTTTATAAAATTCATTGTATAAAATTCTTATTTTGATTGTGTCATTGTATGTATGTATTAAAAGAAATAATCAGGCAGTCGTGAAATTTTACCAATTCCACTAAATTTGTCAAGTGACTCAGAGCAAGGTATATTTTAATCCCTATGCTGTTTACAAGTGCAGGGGTTATAAGTTGTTTTCATGGAATAAACCTTGCTTAGGTATGAATTCAGTGAGGGAGGTTTAGGTGTTTAGTCTGGAAATTAGGATCCATTCGTCTGGTGCCTAGAATATATATGCATTTACAGTACATGGGACATTTGATGTTGAGCTTTTCAACTGATGTAATGATAAATGATATTTACCAGAGAGGCTGTTCCTTTGTGCGATAGAAATATCTACACACGTTTGTGCTGTGCTCCATGTGAAGTTCTAATAGATATTTTTTTAGACTGCACCAAGGTGGGGATGATTATTTTGATAATGTTGACTGGAAACAAATACCCTCATGCTAACACTTTTAGGTTTTAATAAGAACTTCAAGAACCATAACTCCTAAGTTGAGTAGCTATAATTGGGAACAACTAGATGTTCCAGAATCTAAAGAGCTTCTCTATATTAATGATTATGGCATTAGAATTATACCAGTAGTACTTGCATCCTTCACAGGCTTTATTCAAAATATATGATATGGTCAGCATCAAATTTATAGTTTATGTTGCCTGCAGGAATAAATGGTTGAACCACAATGCTATAACTTATTCTGTAGAATACATTATATTATTTCATTTGATGCCATTTAAAAATAAATGCAATGGAAAGTTTTAATTCCATATTTCATCGCATTAATTTTTCCATTAGTTTTAGTTTTAACAAATTTAACCTTTATTTTTTTACTTTATGCCTTTTATGTAATTGTTAGTAACATAGTTTTAATCTTAATGTAGATGGTGTAGTTCTTATTGATCCAGATTTTGTAAAAGAACACAAAGTATATGGCCATGTTTTAGCTGCCTTTCGATATGGAAGGGAAGATCTTGATGTTCTTGGTCTGACCTTTCGGAAAGACTTATATCTAGCCTCTGAACAAATATTTCCTTCTGAGGGTGAAATCAAGCACCCAGTTACAAGACTACAAGAGCGTTTGATTAAAAAGCTCGGTCCAGATGCTTATCCATTTTTCTTTGAAGTAAGTTTAATTGCATGCTTAAATTGTTATGATTAAAAAAACTCTACAAAAATGAATTATATATTAAACAGCTTGATCCAAATATTTATATATTTTTTATTGGAAGTAAGTTCAATTACAGGCTTAAATAATTATCTTTGATCACAAAGGCTCCACAAAAATTGAAATATATATATTTTATAACATTGACATAATTGTCCATAATAGATATAATTGACTATTTTATTCAAGATTTAATTTAAACCGATATTAAACCAAAAGTTTAGATTGAGTGGTGTATTTTTTCAGGGAATTACAAATAATATTTATGTATTTATGTTTATATGTATATATTTTTTATTATATTTATGATTTGTGATGATTCTAAATATAACATCTAATAATTTATTTTTAAATTAAAAGGAGTTTTAAATTGTTTCTTATACTATTATATTTTAAAACCTATAATAAACAGTAAATCATTTATGATTCTGAATAGGTGAAGGAATTTTAAATGAAATTATTTTCCATTTAATTTCTATTCCTTTTGTGCAATGTTTCAAATTTGTGATTTATTTTTTTAGATAATATCTATTTTATAACTTTTCAAAAGCACATGTACTTAATGAAAATACTAAATTGCAACTGCTCACTGCAGTATATACAGATATAAAAAAAAATTTTGTACGGAAATTTCTATATTTACTAAACTAATTGCGAACATCACACACTAAACCGGGTACAAAGTCAATAATCCACTTTGAATCTGGCTTTAAATTCATTCGTAATAGCAAAACTAAAAAAAGAGTGCTGAACCAGTAGTGGACACCAGTAGTGGATTTTCAAAGTTTATTAAATCATAATAAAACAACTTCTCATAAAAGGGCTTTGAAAATTGTATTATACAGTCACTGATTTATTATCATAACACACGTAATGAACACTCTTTAATGACAGTGGTGAATTATGTTTACAATCTGGCTTCCTGCACTTCACATAATTTTTCACGAAAAATCTTTTTTTGGCACAGATATAAATATTTTATCGGATGATGTGAAACTAGTATTCCTACATATTGGAGCAATACAATACTTATAACTATTTGGAAGTTTGGGACTGAAGAAACATTTATAATTATCGAAACTTTCCGAATGTAACCAAACTTATGCACCAATTCTCGAAGACTAGAGCCACGGAAGAACCTAGTGACGTCACATTCCGTGCATGCCAAAATGGATCATTTTCCCGCCACAATCAGAAAGGCAAACTTTGACTGCTAATAAAACATGAAATACAGCTGGGAGAATAAAAATTTGTGTACTTTTGTCCATTTTGAAACATTTCGAATCGAATAAAAAACTAAAAAAAAAAAGGCCGGAATTGTCCATTTAGCTGAAATCTATAATTTTTTTTTAGCATTTTCAGATTTTCTTTAGTCAAAGTTCCATCCTTCAATTTTTTTAGTATCATTGTGAAACAAATATAAGATGTTTATCTAAAAAAGAAATTTGCAATTACTATTATTAACAAATTTTCCACTCTTATGCAAATTATACTGAAATATCAACTAGAAAATTCTAATACTGCTGTAAAGTCATTTTAACTATGAATAACAGATGCTAGTTGTCAGATAACAAATAAAATCATGGCCTAGCTTGATACTCCATTAAACTTAAAACCAAAATCAATAGAAAACAGATTTCTTAAACAGACAATCTACTGGATACATGTTATCTCAAACATTATTGAGAATTCGCTGACTACTTAGCTCAAAGTACATGTCCCTTGTTTCATCCTTTTTCATCATGACCAATTTTGATTAATTATAAAATTTGCAAACTGAAAATAAAATGTTCAAATTTCTCACATTTTTACTTTCATGAAAAATATTAATTCATTTCGTTCAAAATGTATATGATATCCAGAATCCTGGAACTGATGTCAGTTTTATGAACTAGCATTTTAACTAAAATAAGAGAAAATATTAGCAAAATTTAGCATGTTAGCCATTTTAGCAAAATTTAGCAAAAAAAAATTTCTCCTGGCAAAATACTGAAAAAACTAACACAGTTTAAAACTTGGCTCAATTGCTTCATTTTGCATAGCAAGTAATTCTTGTAAAAGTTTAGCAGCGAAACTTCTACAAATTTTTCCTTCAATTTTGAATTATTCTGGAGATCAATTAAATCCATTTGGAAATGAGTGGGTAATATTTTAACATCTGTTGTGAACAATATTACAAACACATTAAATAATTTTTAACATTTTCTGACATCGGGAAATCTACATTGAAACTCCTATTGCAATGCTTCTGCTATTGAGACATTGATAGGTTCTTCAGAACTTGTGGCAAAATTATTCATTTTTTTAACAATCTACATTTGCCCAGACTTCAGTTGTGAATTCTGTAATGTCAGCTTAATTTTCAGTGGTTTTAGCCCAGTTCTGCATGAGCCACATATAATGAGGTCACAGGCTGCAGGTTGTACACAACTGAGCTAAATGTTAGATGTTTTCCAAATTTTATAAAGCCTCTTTAACTAGAGCCCAGATTTTTAGGCACTAAAAATCTCAAAAGAGGCAGGCAAATTAGACATTAAAATGGTAAAATAGGCACTAAAAAGGTAAAAAAGCACTAGAAATAGTAAACAAGCAATTTAAATAGGTATTAAAAAATAAAAAAAGACACTGAAACAGTCCAATCACAGGTCCAATCAGATGCATGGGTGGTCACAATGTTGTGTGTAATGTGTTAGTCCAATCACAAGTGTGAGTGGTCCGACAACTACACAGTCTTTGTTAATAAGCTGCTGTTTAGCAGCTACATATGCCGCTGAGTCCACTTTTTTAATCTGAGTATACCTGCTTAGCATGTCCTAAACAAGCATCTTTGGCCCACTGCATGGGCGCAGTATACTCTGGCCATTAAGCATCTGCTTAGCATGCACACAAGCCAATCAGTCCACTTATGCAATTTGGATAAACCCCTACAGTGGGTTTGATACGCTTTAAAGTGTTTTTGGCGTACTGTATGGGCACTTAGTCCGCTACGTGGTCTTTGTTAATAAGCAACCGTTTAGCAGCAACATAGGCCACTCAGTTCACTTTTTTCCGGCTGTCCAAACTGCTGCTCATGTCCAAGGACGAATCAGACAGTCTGGGCTTTCGACTCAGTTCACTTTTGAAATACGGGTGCACCCATATAGCAGCCATTATATGCCATAAGCATCATTGGCTTCTGTGTGGGCACAGTGCACTTCGGTCGCAAAGTACCTTTTGTAAATAAGCATCCACATAACATGCACATAATCAATTCAGTCCAGTTATGTAATCCAGGTACACTCATATAGTGGGTGTGATGCATCTTAAACAAACATCTTTAGCACATTGTGTAATCCAAATAAGCGTCTTGGGCCTGTTGCATAGGTGCAGTGCACTCTTGCACCTTTAATTAGAGAGCAAAAGCCGCTAACTAAATCTATGCATGTTTATGATCATGGTACAGCCATGTAGCTGGCGTGATATGCTTTAAATAGATGTCTTTGTCCCAGGTGCTTTGATTAATACACAACCTTTCTTAACAAGCATTAGCTTAGTGTTTGAAATAGTAACTTTGGGATTTGTATTCGTTCTCAGTCATTTCCGGTTTCACTTGCATTTATGTTTCAGTTTCGTACATCAGAAATTTGTATATGGCATTCCAGTGTATACACAATCATGCAAATTCTAATATTGGTTGTCAAAGGGCATCTGTAATTTGCATATCCAATCACAGTGTTGCTCTACCAGTATTTTAGCTGCATTTCGGATAAGCAGTCCAACACTCTTAGGCTTTTAGTAGTCGAGGTAGTCAACATATTTATGCCCTAAATGAGAGTAATAATTGTATGTTAATCTGAGCAACAATGTCTAAAATAGTAGAAAAAATGGGGACTAACCTCCATCAGAGCCCCCCCTCCAATCAAATATTAACTCCTTTCAGCGGGTGACGGAATATGCCTTTAATTATCATTTTTAACTGGCTGCCTAGCAGGTGCATTGGTCGCTCAGTCTATTTATGCAATCTCTGTACATTTGCACAGCAGGCGTGATGTTGGAGCTTATAAAAAATACTGGAGAAACGGCATGAACAAAATAGTAAATAAAAGCAGGGAAATTAAATAAAATAGAGGTTAAAACTTTAAACTAGGCATATGTAAGCACTAACTTTTAAAATAGGTACTTATAGGCACCAACCCTTAAAATAGGCATGTGTAGGCTCTAACAATAGGTATTTACTAGCCGAATACCCGTTGAAAATCAACGCTCGCAATAAGCAACCCCTGAAGATTGTCATTTTTTAAATAATTCGCGTTTCACATTTATTCGGCAAATCGAATATTTTAGTGTACGGACCCCCCTAAAGAAGAAAATATTGGAAAATTTAAATTGCGCACGTCTTCCTTTTGAACTATCTACCAGTACACCAAATTAAAGTCTCTATCTCATCTCGAAACATATTATTTTAGCATCTCCCCTTTCGAATGTTTTTCTATGGAGCACACCCATAAATGAACATTTTTGAAAGCTCTGTTCACCTTGGGTTTATTATCAGATGATTAGCCCATATACCAAATATCAAGCCTCTATCACATTTAAAAGGAAGCGGGTCTCATTTATTCCAAAAATCGAACATATTGGTGTTCGGCACCCCCCTAAAGTAGCAAATATTGGAAATCTGAAATTGCACATTTTCTACCTTTCAAACTATCTACCAGTACACCAAATTTGATGCCTATCCTATTGTGAAGCATGTTTTTCTATCACTTCATATTTCGAACGTTTTTCTCTGTTGCATCCCCTTAAATGATCATTTTTGAAAAACCTTAATAATTTTAGGTTTTTTTATCAAATGATTACTCCATATACTAAATTTCAAACCTCTATCACATTGTAAAGGAGGCATTTTTTATTTTTTGGTTAAATCGAAAATTTTAGTGTGCGGCATCCCCTACAATAGCAAATATTGGAAAACTGAAATTGCACACGTTCTTCCTTTCTAACTATATACACGCATACCAAATTTGAAGTCTATCTCATCGTGAAGCATGCTTTTTCTATCATTTCACCTTTTGAATGTTTTTCTGTGGTGTACCCCCCCCCCCCCCCTTAAATATACATTTTTGAAAAATTCCGTTCTTGGGTTTTCTATTAAATGATTTGCTCATATACCAAATATCAAGCCTCTATCAGATTCTAAAAAGGGTGTTTCTACTTCATTCCGAAAATCGAATATTTTTGTGTGCGACACCCCCTAAAGTAGAAAATATTGGAAAACTGAAATTGTACACTTTCTTCCTTTCAAACTATCTACAAAATTCACCAAATTCACCAAATTTCAAATCTTGATCTCATGCCAAAGTATGTTTTCTGATCAATTCACCTTTCGAACGTTTTCCTCTGGAGTACCCCCTTAAACGAACGTTTTTGAAAAACTATATTCGTCTTGGATGTTTTCATCAAATGATTAGTCCATATACCTAATTTCAAGCCTCTATCAAATTTTAAAAGAGCCATTTCTCATTTATTCGGTAAATCAAACATTTTGGTGTGTGGCACCCCCGTAAGTAGAAAATATTGGAAATCTGAAATTGCACACTTTCTTCCTTTTGAACGGTTTATCCATACACCAGATTTGAAGTCTATCTTATTACAAAGTATGCTTTCCTATCATTTCACTTTTCGAATGTTTTGGTGTGGAGCACCCCCTCTAGAGAACGTTTTCGAAAAATTGGTTTTTTCCAGGAGGTTTTATCGAACAATCAAGCCGTGTACCAAATTGCAAGTCTCTATCTATTTGGGAAGTGCCTAAAAAAGCGTGACAGGCAGACGGACAGACAGACAGACAGACGGGCACTTGGCAATTAGTATATACTAGCCGAATACCCGTTGAAAATCAACGGTCTCGCAATAAGCAACCCCTGAATAATGTAAATTTTTTAATAATTCACATTTCACATTTATTCTACAAATGGAATATTTTGGTGTGCAGAACCCTCTAAAGAAGAAAATATTGGGAAACTAAATTCGAACATTTCTTCCTTTCGAATTATCTACCCTTACACTACATTTAAGTCTATTTCATCCCGAGGCACTCCTATATTATTATTTCTCCTTTGGAACTTTTTTCTGTGAAGCACATCGATAAATGAACATTTTTGAAATACTCTGTCTTGGGTTTTTTATCAGATGATTGGCCCAAATACCAAATATCAAGCCTCTATTACATTTAAAAGGAAGCGTGCCTCATTTATTAGGAAATTCGAACATATTAGTGTGCGCACCCCTTAAAGTAGGAAATATTGGAAATCTAAAATTTCACACTCTCTTCCTTTCAAACTATCTACCCGTACATCAAATTTGAAGTCGCTATCCTATCGAGAAGCATAATTTTCTATCACTTCACCTTTCGAACGTTTTTCTGTGTAGCACCCCGTTAAAGAACATTTTTGTCAAACTGTATTCATCTTTGGTTTTTTTTTGTCAAATGGTTAGCCCATATACTAAATTTCAAGTCTCTATCACATTATAAAGGAGGCGTTTTTCATTTGTTCGGTAAATCGAACATTTTAGTGAGCGGAACCCCCTACAATAACAAATTTTGGAAAACTGAAATTGCACACTTTCTTCCTTTCCAACTTTTTACCCGTACACTAAATTTGAAGTCTCTATCTCATCGCGAAGCATACTTTTCTAGCATTTCATCTTTCGAATGCTTTTGTGTGGAGTACCTACCTCCTTAACTATACATTTTTGAAAAACTATTCTTTTTGTGATTTCTGTCAGATTATTTTCCCATATATCAAATATTAAGCCTCTATCACGTTTTAAAAGGGGCGTTTCTCCTTTATTCCAAAAATCGAACATTTTGGTGTGCGGCACCCCCTAAAGTAGAAAGTTTGAAAACATTTTTGAAAAACTATATTTGTCTTGGGTGTTTCCATCAAATGATTAGCCCATATACCGAATTTTAAAGGAGCGTTTTCTCATTTATTCTGCAAATCGAATATTTTGGTGTGCGGCACCCCCTTAAGTAGAAAATATTGGAAATCTGAAATTGCACGCTTTCTTCCTTTCGAACGGTTTACCAATACACCAAATTTGAAGTCTATCTCATCGCAAAGCATGCTTTCCTATCATTTCACTTTTCGAACGTTTTAGTGTACGGCACCCCCTTAAGTAGAAAATATTGGAAATCTGAAATTGCACACTTTCTTCTTTTCGAACGATTTACCTATACACCAAATTTGAAGTCTCTACCTCATCGCAAAGCATTCTTTCCTATCATTTCAGTTTTCGAACGTTTTGGTGTGCTGCACCCCCCCCCCCCCCCTTAAGTAGAAAATATTGGAAATCTGAAATTGCACACTTTCTTCCTTTCGAGTGATTTACCCATATACCAAATTTGAAGTCTCTATCTCATCGCAAAGCATGCTTTCCCGTCATTCCACTTTTCGAACGTTTTGGTGTGGGGCACCCCCTCTATGGAACGTTTTCTTAAAATTCGATTTTTCCAGGGGTTTTTATCGAACGACCGAGCCGTGTACCAAATTGCAAGTCTCTATCTATTCGGGAAGTGCCTAAAAAAAGCGTGACAGACAGACGGACACTTGGCAATTAGTATATATAATAGATAGGCACTAAAAGATTTTGATAGTGAACCCTTAGAACCTGAAATTAATATATGTCTTATGATCTTACAATTCTGTAGTCAGGTGAAAAATGGTTAAAATTTGGGCCCTACTCATAACATGTGACTATTAGAATAAAATTATATATGAAAGGTTAAGTTATGTATTCAGAACAGCATGAACTTATTGAAATATATTCTGTAGAAACCAAGAAAGCTACATATGCATTGCAGTCACAAAAAATGATGGCAAACCACTGTTTTATTTCTTTACTCCTAATTTCACTATATTATGAAAAATGTGACATTAAAGAGTTTTGTATGAAGTAAGCTATTCTATATCAGGGTTTGTAATAGGGCTTGAAATTTAGGAGGGATATTCCCCCTTTAACAAAAATTTTTGGGAGATTTTCAAGAGCTTTGGGTTAAATAATTTAAAAATTCAGAACTTTTATTGGTAAAACATAAAATAAGGATACTTTTATATTACAATACAAGAGGCATACAAAATTAACATTTAGTATTAGTATCTTCAGCCTTGATTTGAAAATGGTCAACCTAATTTTTTTAAATAAATTGAAAACTCCTTTTTAGGGATGAAAATGGAAAGTATTAAAAAAGAAAAAAGGAAAATATATGCAGTTATTTTGTAAATCGCATAATTTTGGACACCATTTTGAATTATCCTAGTCTATATTTTCACTTTGCCATGCTATATCAAATATTTTATTCAAAATATTTTGAATAACTAAAAATATTTTTCTTAAGTACTTTTAATAAATTTCTAATGAGCTCTATAATTCTAAATGCCTAAAGAAATAAAAATGTTTTAATTTCATTAACCTAACCATAAAATATCTCAATGTCATTAACAATATGTTTGAAAGATAAAATTTCAGCATAAAAAGCATAATAAATATATAAATATCAGTAGATGCAAACTGATTGAAGAAATGAAAAATATTTAAAAATAAATCAAAATATACTGATGATTGTGTTTAAATAAAAATTTCCATGATATTGCTACTGTCTTTTATAAATTACTAACTAATAAATGAAATGCATTAAAAACCCATAAATATACTGCAATGGAATTTTTTTTGCTTGGACCAATTTTCGATCCAAACTATTCATTTTCATCCAAGTATAGGATTTCATTGAAAAATGTGTTTGATACAGGAATTCTATCAAAGTCCTTTACAAAATTGAAGATTTGTATATTTTGCCAGAAATGAAAAATCTGATTTTCACGAGGAAACAAAAAGTTGATTTCTTAGGTTAAATATTTAAAGAGGTCAATCAGAAGGGCTAAAAGGATATTTAATAGTATCTATAATATCTTTCTATGCATTGCAAATAAAGTTAACTTACATTTATTTCGGGAATTGTTAAATAAAAGTACTTTCTATATTTGGTTCCTTTTTTTTTCTTCATCTTTTCCAAGAAATGTTTATTAATTGTGTACTACAGCTGTGCACCACATTGCAATTGAAGGGCGTGGCCAAAGCAATTACAATTTCTTTGGAGATATTGGAATATTTTTAGCGAAAAAATTGGAACATTCTTTTACAGAAAATCAAAGTCCCAGAACAAAGCACAGAAGAAAAATGTAACGAATTTGGGGAAATTTCAAAGTTTGTGTTGGTTGTGCTGTACCCTATACACACAGGAAAAATGAAACGTCATTATAAAAGCAACTAGCTGGAACTTATCCATAACTAGTGAAGAATGGAGTGACATGTGCCTGTCCAAGATGTAACCACTTCACAAATTTTTGGGAGAAGGTGAGTTGCTGAGAAAGTTTTCAAGAGACGTGGATACTCCCAGTAAAAACACTTTAGATCTGCCGAACATTTTCATCCCTGCCTTTCATTCACTTTTTCTTGTGGCCGGTTGCATTCTTAAGTTTGTTTTCAAGTGCGCAACGATTTCCCATGTCGCATTTTTATCGCACAGGATTCTTTAATTTTATGAAAGTCCTATTTCAAACCCTGATATATAATAACAAGAAAGATCAATCATGCATAAAGCATTGATTATGAAGCACTTTCCAACTGCAATGCAATTTTTTTAAACATCTCTAAAATGCGATACATTCAGTGGTAATATTTTTAAAATTATCACAATGCTGCAATAATTTATTATATTTGAAAACTTAAAACTTCATAAAAAAAAATGAACTTTATTCAAATGACGTCATTGAAATATAAATTGTCTGGCTGTCTATGTAAAAGCAGTAAATATTTCATTCATGCACTTTTATTCCATTCCTTTCATTCATCACAATACTACAATAATTTATTTTACTTAAAAACTTAAAACCATGGAGTTAAAAGTAATTTAACTCTATGCTTCAAACTTTATCGAAAAAGTCAATGCTATAAAATCATCTGCTTCTTTATGTAAAATCAATCAATATTTCATTCATATCAGCTTTATTCCAGACTCCAAAACTAAATAATTTTGCTTTAAAAAAATTCAGCAATTCTTATTCAACTCATCTTACTGTTTGATATGTTTATGTTCTGCATACATTAATCAGGCTTCATTGTAGAAATAATCTAAGTTTGATGATCATTTACACTCAAATTTATTGTAATTACGTTGTTTCAGAGTATAAATGCACAGAAATTAAGCAAAAATAAAGCGGTTTTAGAATGGATACAACACTAAATATATATTAAAAATAATGTTAAAAATGACGATTTTGACACAAGATGGATGCCATATTTTATTTTGAAGTGGATCACGTGATCTCTTCATATAATATGGGTGTAATTATTATTTTTATTTTAAGAACTATCGAATATATATTGCTGAATTTTTTTTTATATATTTTATGGTCTAATTTGATCATTTCCTAAAACTTTTAAAGCAATTTGTGAATTTTAAATTCGCTTAAAAAATGTTTGAAAAATTAGGTCCCTTAGAAAAAAAATATTTAAAGAGGTCAATCAGAAGGGCTAAAAGGATATTTAATAGTATCTATAATATCTTTCTATGCATTGCAAATAAAGTTAACTTACATTTATTTCGGGAATTGTTAAATAAAAGTACTTTCTATATTTGGTTCCTTTTTTTTTCTTCATCTTTTCCAAGAAATGTTTATTAATTGTGTACTACAGCTGTGCACCACATTGCAATTGAAGGGCGTGGCCAAAGCAATTACAATTTCTTTGGAGATATTGGAATATTTTTAGCGAAAAAATTGGAACATTCTTTTACAGAAAATCAAAGTCCCAGAACAAAGCACAGAAGAAAAATGTAACGAATTTGGGGAAATTTCAAAGTTTGTGTTGGTTGTGCTGTACCCTATACACACAGGAAAAATGAAACGTCATTATAAAAGCAACTAGCTGGAACTTATCCATAACTAGTGAAGAATGGAGTGACATGTGCCTGTCCAAGATATAACCACTTCACAAATTTTTGGGAGAAGGTGAGTTGCTGAGAAAGTTTTCAAGAGACGTGGATACTCCCAGTAAAAACACTTTAGATCTGCCGAACATTTTCATCCCTGCCTTTCATTCACTTTTTCTTGTGGCCGGTTGCATTCTTAAGTTTGTTTTCAAGTGCGCAACGATTTCCCATGTCGCATTTTTATCGCACAGGATTCTTTAATTTTATGAAAGTCCTATTTCAAACCCTGATATATAATAACAAGAAAGATCAATCATGCATAAAGCATTGATTATGAAGCACTTTCCAACTGCAATGCAATTTTTTTAAACATCTCTAAAATGCGATACATTCAGTGGTAATATTTTTAAAATTATCACAATGCTGCAATAATTTATTATATTTGAAAACTTAAAACTTCATAAAAAAAAATGAACTTTATTCAAATGACGTCATTGAAATATAAATTGTCTGGCTGTCTATGTAAAAGCAGTAAATATTTCATTCATGCACTTTTATTCCATTCCTTTCATTCATCACAATACTACAATAATTTATTTTACTTAAAAACTTAAAACCATGGAGTTAAAAGTAATTTAACTCTATGCTTCAAACTTTATCGAAAAAGTCAATGCTATAAAATCATCTGCTTCTTTATGTAAAATCAATCAATATTTCATTCATATCAGCTTTATTCCAGACTCCAAAACTAAATAATTTTGCTTTAAAAAATTCAGCAATTCTTATTCAACTCATCTTACTGTTTGATATGTTTATGTTCTGCATACATTAATCAGGCTTCATTGTAGAAATAATCTAAGTTTGATGATCATTTACACTCAAATTTATTGTAATTACGTTGTTTCAGAGTATAAATGCACAGAAATTAAGCAAAAATAAAGCGGTTTTAGAATGGATACAACACTAAATATATATTAAAAATAATGTTAAAAATGACGATTTTGACACAAGATGGATGCCATATTTTATTTTGAAGTGGATCACGTGATCTCTTCATATAATATGGGTGTAATTATTATTTTTATTTTAAGAACTATCGAATATATATTGCTGAATTTTTTTTTATATATTTTATGGTCTAATTTGATCATTTCCTAAAACTTTTAAAGCAATTTGTGAATTTTAAATTCGCTTAAAAAATGTTTGAAAAATTAGGTCCCTTAGAGTTCAATGTATTTCATTCTTTCAACCCAGGTTCAATCCAAAACTATTTGGATGATATTATTCATTTACATTTCCATATGTCCCACAGACTGTCTGACACAGCATACTAAAATTTAATTTTGATAAAGTCATTTTTATGGCAGTTATCGTGCGAATAGGCAGACAGACAGACAGAATGAACAATGTCATAAACACTTTTCAACTATGCTATAAAGTGTTAAAAATGTTTTAAAATACACGAGACATGATGTAATCATTCTTTAATCTCTTTTTAATTTCATCTGTTTTTAATTTCAGTTGCCACCTCATTGTCCAGCATCTGTTACACTTCAGCCATCTCCAGGTGATACTGGTAAACCTTGCGGTGTTGATTATGAATTAAAAGCATTTGTAGCTGATAGTGCAGATGAGAAAGCCCATAAAAGGTGAACTGATATTATATGAATAGAAACATTAAAATGTTATGCATATTTTATTAATATTTTGTAATTTTATTTAACGATGTGCTTATCTTCATTTTTGTTATATTTACATTATATAACTATAATCATCAAATGAAATCAGCATAGGAAAGAAAGGATTTGGAAAGGATACATTTCCACTGAGTTTTGTTTCTCCTGTATATCATATGCATGTGCAGAAGTTTCTCGAAAGAAGTTCAGAACAGAAGAAAAAGCAAATGTGGAACTTATACCATTTAAAACTTTCTCAATAGTGAGGCATATAAATATTTTTTTTTAAATAACAGTGAAATCATGCATTTTTAAAAATTTTATCAGACTGTGTGTAGTTTTAGCAATGTCATAATTTAAAATTAATTACATCCAATTTCAATAGAAAAAGGCATATATTTTCAAAATTCATTAAAAGTTGGGAAATCATGCTGCAATTTCCATTCAATCAGACATTCTCTTTTATTATTTAAGATATTCCCCTATTTGTACCTAAACCAAATTATAGTGTCATATATACTTTCACGACCGCTGAGTGAAGGAAGAAGTGTTTCTGCAAGACTGTACATAGTTAGAATTATCTACTACCCCAGGCCCAGGCACTTTTTGATGCTAAGCCTAATATGGCAAAAAAATTGTATTATAAAAAATTTGCTTAAAAATACATCTACTATTATTATAGATATACATGGGTGTTATTGCATTTTAAGTTACCTGACTGCAGCATTGTTTTTCAAACATGAGCCTTGAAAACTTGTATAATATATCAATGAAATACAGATTAAAATAATTAAGGGCATTTAAAAATGGTTTGGACAGTTTGTATTTAATCCAGAGTTCAGAAAACAGGAGAGATGGCAGATTTTTGACATTTGAACTCTAATTATCCATATCAAAAGTATCCAAAAACATTAACATACACATCGATGTCTTTTAACTGAATTTTCACACTAAGGCACATAGCAAGTATTTCACTTGCATCATTATATTCATTCATAAATTATTACATTTTAGTTTAAGAAATATATTTTACTCTTTTCAACATGATTATTACAACATTCTTCTGACTAAACACTTACTAGCTCATTTGCATTCCCTCTGAAAACGAACGATAAGAATCTCAGCCCTAATCCCCTTCTAAACGTAACACCCAATACCCTCAACGTTAAAATAACAGGGTGGCCACTCAACCTGGAAACTGGGAGAACCAGGAAAAGTCAGGGAATTTTGTGAAAATTCTGGATTTTTTTTTTCTTTACTAGTTGTCCATATAAAAACTGCCTAGTTTGTATGCCATTTTCAAAAAAATTCGTCAAGTATTACGCTGTGTTCGTAATCGCTAAATAAAGGTTGCCATGTGTCTATTTGATTCCGTATAAAAGCAAATATGCGGATTCTGGGCGCCATTTTGGACAAATGTTGCCAAGTACAGAGATGCCAACTTTTACAGATTTTCCGTAGTTTGTACAGATTTTTACTTCATCTTGCAGTTTTACGGACATTATTCCCAAAACTACGGAAAATCCCGTGAAATCCATGCATCCTACCATTCAATGCATATTGCCTGCTTTGCTGAGAGTCCAAAATTATCAGTTTGCATCTATTTTCTTCTAATGATTTCATATCAAAACAATAGACATAATTTATTTTTATAGTGAGCGTAAAAATAAAGAAATATTTTACTAAACAACTTATATTTCGCTTAAATTATAAGATTGCACAATTCAGCCCTTTTCAGGCTTTGTTGAGAGTACACAATTGTCTTTTTCCATCCATCTCCATCCCCTTATTATTGCACATTAACTTGACTAAACTAGCCTATTTTCATATTTTGGTTGATTATAAAGGCTAATTTTTTAATTATTTTCACATAAATAGTACGATTGTGAAATTCAGTTTTTTTTTTCATGGGCTTTGCCAAGAGTATGCAATTATCCTTTTCCATCGATCTCCATCTCCCTATTGTAGCACATTAATTTGACTAAACAAGATTATTTTCATATTTTAGTTTATTATAAAGGTTATTTTTTTAATTATTTTCACATAAATAGTACGATCGTGAAATTCAGTTTTTTCCCCCCCTTGGGCATTGCCGAGTGTAATTATAACGGTTAATTTCTTAATTATTTTCACATAAATAGTGCCATTCAGTTGTAATTAACTTGGTTAAGTTAGCAAGACTACATTTTGAACTTATTCTTAAAATATATATTGTCAATATATGTAAAATCTTATATATATTGTCAATATATGTAAGATGGTCAATGCTGTTTTACTGAAAACTCCTGATTTTTCTACTGATGACCCCTTTTAAAGGTTGGCATCTCTGTATATTATATACATTTTACTATATTTTTTTCTATTTTAATGACATTGTTTTGACATTGCTGAATTGACATTAATTATTCAATGGCTGTGGCTTGTTATATTGTAGTTATTGCATATCTTTAATGATGTCTGTCATTGCAAGCAATTTGCAATGCCCATATTTAAGAACATCAGTTTAGAATATTTCTTTTTATTGTCTTTAATGAAAACCATTAAATTCTTTTAAAGATTTCAGTAGTCCAATTTTACTGCATTTACATGTATATTTTATTAAAAATGTCAAAATTTATTTGTAAAAACAAAAAAAATATATGTATTTTTTTCTCCTGATTTAATATAACTTTTTTTGGATAGTGGAGTTAAATTGTGATTCTTTAATCAAATTTGTAACTAAATAGGAACGTGTGCATGTTTTATGTTAAAATTACTGGTCTGGAATTTCTTTTCAATTAACCTGGAAAAGTCAGGGAATTTCAATATGTCCGAAGAGTGGCCACCCTGAATAAACACAGAATAACTGCCATAAAAGAAACCATACCTATTGTTTTTTTTGAATGGCCTCAGATAGGGAGATGCACTGGCTTGCCTTCTCTTTAATCTTGCCCTTCAAAGAATTATAAGAGATTCTAACATTAACACTAGAGGAACAATTTTTAATAAATCTGTGCAGATCTTTGCATTTGCTGATGACATTGTTATTGTCGCACGAACCCCGGAAGCACTTAGACAAGCCTTCCTTTCTTTGGAAGCTGAGGCAAGTAAGATGCATCTTGCCATTAATCAGAATAAAACTAAATATATGCCATACACCAATTTTAATAATCCTTATCTTGAGATAGAAGAGTACAGGTTTGAAACTGTTAACAGTTTTAAATATTTAGGCTCTGAGATGAACACATTAAATAATATAACTCCAGAGGTCCGTAACAGAGTTACTACTGCTAATAGATGTTTTTTTGGACTACAAAAATATTTGAAATCTAATTTTATCAGCAGAAAAACCAAAATGCTCATTTATAAAAGTTTGATTAGACCCGTTCTCACTTACGCTGCTGAGACATGGGCAATGACCGAGAAGGACAAAGAAAATCTTGAGAAGCATATTTGGAGGAATAAAGTGTGATAATTATTGGAGAAGAACCAACTTGGAGGTTTACAAATTATTTAGGGAGCCAGATATTAATAAATTTATAGCAATGCAGAGGATTAAATGGGCAGGACACTTAATGAGATTGGATAACAGTCAAGCCATAAAAAAGATCTTCTTGGCTACACCAATTGGTACCCGAAAAAGAGGGAGACCAAATCTTAGGTGGTGTGACTGCCTGGAAAAAGATCTGAAAATTATTAAGGGGATTAATTGGAAAACCTTGGCCAAGAACAGGACGGCATGGAATGGAATTCTAAGGAAGGCCAGGGCTCACCCGGGGCTGTCGCGCCAGTGAAGAAGAAGAAAAGAAACCACCCCTTTAAATCTCTCAGTCAACATGTCTCTTAAATCAGAACCACCCCAACACCTTGCATGTGTGTTTGTTTATACAATCAACTTACTCAGCATTCTCATGGAAAGCAAAAACCGAAGCTAAAATGTAAAGGTCAATGATTCAAGTATCTAGCTTTGCAAAAATTATAGGATTCTATCACCATGTGGTTTTATTAAAAATATTAATAAAATGTCCCAATCCTACTTTGCACATTGGCATCACTGGGCTCTAGCAGCCACCCACATTACATAGCGAATATGCAGTCATGGGCTGGAGAAGGGAGAATCTCTCCATTGCATATATGCACCAGCGGTCTTGAAGGGGTTAATGCTTACACTGTTGAATATTATTTTCCCTACACATAGTATAATGTATAGAGGAAGTATGGGGTCAAAAATCCGAATTTTTGATGAAAGAGCACGTTTCGAGCTTCCTTGAAAACAAATTAATTGTTTTTTTAAGCTGATGTTTATGTTAGAGTCTGTGGAGACAATATCTCATGAACAAATGGAATATTTCAATTAAAATTAATAATGCATGAAAAACTAGAAACTGCACCTGGTGTTGTCCAGATTTAATGCAAGGATTAATTGCATTCCTTGAATCAATTTTTAGAAAGGCATAGTCAAGATGACAACATGTAAAACTATTTTGAAGTACCCAATTAACTTATATTTCAGTACCCAATTAACTTATTCATTGATTGTAAAATTTGGTACAAATATTACAATCAATGAATACTGAAAGCCTATTGATTTTAAATGCAATCGAATGTTTGAAAGATCCCCCAAATTTTTCAAATAAAATTTTGAAAAAAATCAGGAACCAATAATGTTGCATAAATAATAATTTATGTAGTTTTTCATTAGAAAACGATTGACCAAAATTTTAGAATGCTAGTATGAATTGTTCTTGAGGTATTGTATTTTTCAGATAAATTTATAAAAAAAATCACATAAAATTAAAAAATGATTGTGAAATATTTTCACTTTTCATATGTAATATTACGTGATAAATTTGTTAACATATCATGGATCTAGGCCATTCCATGTACGAGTGTAATAGTTTTGTATTCTAACAATTCACCAACAATCATTTATCTATAAGTAATGATCTTCTCTCTTTTTGTCTATAATGCTTAGAGATAAATTTTGCGAACTTTGCTACTAATTTAGTAAAATATCACCAACTAGTTATATTTCACCTCAGATTGACAAAAATATTGTTAAAATTGCAGAAAATGACATTAAGTTAACAAATATGATTCCAAATGAATGAATTAGTCATTGAAATATTTTAATATATGGATTATACTACGAATGCTATCAATATTGATAATTGTCAGCTTAGAGTTGCGTGAAATATAAGTTAATTGGGTACTTCAAAATAGTTTTACATGTTGTCATCTGGAAAAGTGCCAAATGTGCAATTCAACATTAAAAAGCTGTGCTGTAGATTGTATAGACAATTTTTTCACTGTGAAAGAAGTGAATTCATTGTATTATATAGGGAAAGTCATGTGCTGCCCACATCATTTTTTTTTTCATAGTTATGTAGATATGTATAAAATATTGTTAATTTAGCTTGCTAGCTTTTACTGTATCTCTGGAATTGCTCAGCATTAAAAATAAAAGTTCTAAATGCCAGAATATTTTTGGATTTCTGATCATAAAATAAAATAAAAGTACTATTTGACTACAGATTTTTTAACTGAATATACATAACATTTTAAAGCAATAAACTAATTAATAATGCATGAAAAACTAGGAACTGCACCCGGTGTTGCCCAGATTTAATGCAAGGATTAATTGCATTCCTTGAATCAATTTTTTAAAAGGCATAGTCACCTGCTATGTGAATGCAGATTCATTCTATGTAACTTCTCTATTCATAGTACGAATTCTGTTCAAAGCTTTTTTGAAAGAGAATTGTTCGATATTTCTGATAGTGTTAAGATGGAAACTCTGCAATAGTATTTTTGATCACTGAGGAACCAATTTGGGCAAATATCATGCAGAATGTCACTTCAGCATTTAATAACTGAGAAACTAATTTGAATTTTTTTAAAATCTCAATCAGGTGTTCCTTCTTATGAGCCAAGGTACCCCTGTACCTAATTTCATGTCTTTATGTTGCTTAGGTTTCCTTCTACAGACAACACAGAAAAACAGACTGACATCATTTATTATTGTAGATTATGTCCTCAGAACATGAAAAATATATATTTTTAAATTCGAGTGAAAATTCATCTGTTGATAGTATGGATTCTGTTTAAAGTTTTTTTTTTTACATAAATACATTGACCTTTCCAATGGTGTTAAAATAGATACAGTACAATAATATTTTTGGTCATTAAGGAAGATTTATTTGTTCAATCCAGACCGTCCGACATACCAGAAGGTGTAAAGTATCTGTTTAAACATATGGGACAGTGCCACTTAATTTAGACCAGAACCTAATGGGAGAATCATCCACAGGGATCATACCCTCCTTTCCCTAGCACTAACCTCTCGGAAGGACTTATGGATCCACATATTTCACATAAATATGGGGATAATTTGGAAGATTTGTTTGAAAATTGTGCAAAATGGCACTTCATTTAATAATTAAAAAAATAATTTGAATTAAAAAAATATCTAATTTTGTATTTTAAAACATTTTAACATTTAGTAATTAAAAAAAATGTGAAGTGTTTCTTGGCAGTCAAGGTACCCCTGTACCAAATTTCATGGCATTACATCTTTTAGATTTTCCGCTACAGATATCACAGATAAACAGACAGGCATCTTCTTTTATTATTATAGATCATCATGTTTCAACTCCTTATTGCAATAATTTTTAGGGAACTAAAGGAATGCTCTCAACCAATGTTGATTTTTTTTGTTGACCAGTTATGGCATATGGATAGATAATGCTGATAGGAACCATGACTGGTTAGAAAAATTAACATATTAAGGACATTCCTTTAGTTGTCCGATAATGGCCCCAGTAAGGAACCAAAACATATTGGTATATTTTTCCTATTTCAACTCTCACTATAAAATATTTTCAAAGTTTTATGAATAAAAGCATTATATTGCAAATGAGAATCCTTATATTTAACTTCAGATCTCTATTCTTAACTTTCAAGATAATTATTTTTATTTCAGAGAGTGCACTATTGTTTAATGTTTTTATGAGCATGATCAGTGCACATTACAAAATTTAAAACACTGCCAATAGATATTCCTATTTTTATTAAAAATAAATTATCTGAAAAGTCTTGTATCAAACGCTTGTTATAAGATCTTAACATTCTATTGTTCACATACATGTATCTTTTATAAATAAATAAAAACTAAAATAAGAAAATGAAAGTTGGCTTCCTTTAAGTTAAGTAAAATGAAATTCCCAATCATGTGATCAGAGTTCCATAATGCCTCTATATGCATATTTCATGCTTTAAAATAAATTACTCTTTGAAAATTAAGCATATTTTTACACATTGGTTTTGTCAAAACAAATCTCCAATTACAATGTTTACAGGTCACAAAACTCCCCAAAAGTCATAAAAACGGAAATCGATCACGAATTTTCATAAAATGTTATGAATTTGAGAACACAATAATTTAGAGATCGGAGTTTTCTAATTCTTCTGATAATCCATTTCCATGCAATTGGGGTGAAAACCACACTCACAAACGATGACTCCCATTGTTCCATGCAAGAGCAGAGATACCTATTACTAAGGATTCTCTGTAGTTTCTACAGGGTACTACCTCATACTGTCTAAGCCAATGTGAATTTATAGTCGTATGCATGTACATTACATGTGCCAATAAAGCAACATGGCAATAGGGATTTACGGCCACATGTAATGTAAATTAGAATCGCTATTGCTTTTTCATAGAACTAATAAATATGTTCCTTAAAAAGTGTCATTTGGTATAAATTGCTAAACAGTTATTTTTTAATTATTTTCGTATAAATGGTGCGTTTGTGCAATTCAGTTTATTATCGTGTAGATCGCTGAGAGCGCATTAGTATCTTTTCCCCTCCATCTTCTAAATATTGCATATTAGATTGACTAAGCTAGCTTATTTTCATATTCCAATTAATTATTATAATTAATTTTTTTTATTATTTTTGCATAAACAGTACGATTGTGTAATTCAGTTTCTTCTCTTAAATTGCCGAGTGTTTAGTATATTTTTCCATCCATCTCCATCTTTTAAATATTTCATATTGGATTGATTAAACTAGCTTATGTTCATATTCTGGTTAATTATTACAGTTAATTTTTTAATTATTTTCAGATAAAGAGTACGATTACACAGTTCTGATCTAGTGAATTGCCGAGAGTGCATTTAGTATCTTTTTCTATACATTTCCATCTTCTAAATATTACATATTAGATTGACTAAGCTAGTTTATTTTTATATTTTGGTTAAATATTAAGGTTCACATAATATATATTTTGCTATTTTTAAAAATGGGTATGAATCCTGTGAAAAGATATTTTCCAAAAAGTGGTATTAAACCAATGATTTAGGCAAATAAAAAGCAACCATTTTTGACAGTGATATATTAAAATTGATATATTCACATCTTTTAACACTGCTTTATTTTTTAATAAAGATCAATATTTATTATTATCTTTAGTGAAAACATGTGTTTTATCAAATGTAAACATTTGTTTTCAATATAAAATAATTTACACTGGATAAAAAACTTATGTAAATATATATATTAATGCATAATTATACATATATGCTAAAGAATTTTATGTATATGCATTTTTGTGTTGTATATGAGTATATATTTTATTTCTTAACTTGACTATTGAAAGTCTTAACTGATATTTTCCTTCTTCACTACTGAAATTTTCATCAACTGGTTGGCATCCAGGGCCTATCCTAGCAGGTGTGCAGCGCGTGCACCGCACGCGGGCGGTCAAAACAAGGGGTGGCCACAGGCTGCATATAGTTCTATCAATCAAGCAAAATTTTTTAAAACTTATAATAAGTCGAATAAATATGCTGAATTTTAAATAGTTATTGAAAAATCAAAATAAGTCCCATAGTTTAAGAAAAATAGAATGTTAGTGCACAGTGTGTTGGTCCATTGTCCATTAATGTCTACTCTTTGCACATATCCTTCATTTGATAGCAAAATTCGTGGCAGAGCCGGCAATACGGCATAGAAAAGGATACAAAATTTTAAATTTCTATCTAAACAAATAACCAAGGGGCATATTTTTGAGACGCCTAAGGATGTTTCGTTCCACTGTGCGGCAGCTTATTTATGTATACCACGGTCGGCACGCGGCTCGCAGATCAATGGTCAAAAGAAACTTTATTTTAGCGGTCTCCTTTGTAGATTAGAACTGAATTATTTCGGCAAAGTTAACCCTTTCGCGACGGCGGCATTCCGGAACTGCAGCAGCCCAAAGGACGGAGCGCTTCTTTTTCGAACTGTTCCCAGGAGACGGCAATTTTATTGCTCTAAGCCTAACTCTCGAAAAAAATTCACTAAAAATCACCCGTTCAACACATCATTCTACTATTTTCAGGAATAAAGGAAATTCTTATTTTCTATTTGATGTATATTTTTTCTTTCAAATTTTCTTTTATAAAAATATTAAAAATTTCAGCGTATTAAAAATGATGACTTACCTTGAATAAAATAGTTATCAGTTAATCAGGAGTGTATATAGATTTAAATCTGTTATCAGGAGTGTATACAGATTTAAATTTTGAAACTAATGCAACCTAAAACGGTTTTCAATTTATCTAGTTTTTGGGCATTACTATCAAGAGTAAAATGAAGGTAACGTAATATTCTTGGCCTAACATTTTAACGAAAAAAATATTGATTTATTGGTAGAACATGGTCCCAAACAAGTAGCAAATTTTAAATTTCCGGTCGATGAGAGTGGCAAAAAATTTAGCTGTTCATATTATAACAAAACTTTAGTGAACGGGGAGAAAATAAATCGCGCGTGGCTCTGATATTCCATAAAAATAAATCGTATTTTTTGTTTTGCATGTAAATTGTTTGGTAAAGATAGTTCAACACAACTTGTAAGTACTGACTTTTCTGATTGTCGTCATTGTTTGGATTACCTTAATAAGCATGAAAATACTCTAAAACAAACTCTATAAGATCGTGGTGCGAAATAAAGACGCGACTGGAAAAAAATTGTACTATTGACGCGGAATAACAAAATGTTTACAATCGAGAGAAAAAGCGATGACCCGCCATCATTGAAAGAATGATTGCTGTAGTATAGTTTTTAGCCAGTCAAAATTTGGCATTCAGAGGAACTAGTACGAAGTTGTATCATAGAGATAATGGTAATTTTTTAAAAGCAGTGGAGATGTCGGCCAAATTTGATCCAGTTATTTCAGAACACTTTAATAATGCCAGTAAATACAAAGATAACAAAACACGTATTCCACACTACTTACTGCAGTATTTTCAAAATGAAATAATTAATATTTTAGCCGAATCTATTCGTAAGGAGATAACATGCATTGTCAAAAAAGCCAAATATTACACTATAATTCTCAACTCTACACCAGATATTAGCCACACAGAACAAATAATGTTTGTAATTAGATGTGTGAAAACTACTGATGGTAAGATAGATATTTTAGAATTTTTTCTAGGATTTTTTCCAGTAACTAATGCCACTGAAGAAGGTCTGTGCAATTTTCTATTAGAGAAGCTATTACCTAGTCTGCAGCTCGAAGTTAAAGATATACAGGGTCAGGGCTACGACAATGCATCGAACATGAAGGGGAAAAATATAGGGCTTCAGAAACGTATTCTCAATATCAATCCTAGAGCATTATACGTGCCGTGTGCGGCTCATACATTAAATCTTGTCGTTAATGACGCTGCCAGCTCCAGTGGTGAAATTTCTGGTTTTTTTGATTTGGTGTAAGAGGTATATAATTACTTTTCTGCGTCCCCATATCGATGGGATTTACTAAAAAAACACGTGAAAAGTCTAACTTTAAAACCATTAAGTGAAACAAGGTGGGAAAGTCGTATCAATGCTATTGGACCTCTAAAACAAGACCTCAAAAACATTCTTACCGCATTAAATGCCTTAATTGAAGATACCACCAGAGACACGAAAACAAAAATGGGTGCTGAATCAATAATTAAAAGTCTTGAAACATTTGTGTGTTCAATTTTAATTTGGCATGATTTATTATCAAGAATTGATGTATTGAGTAAAATGCTTCAAAATCTTAAATTAAACATCGCGGAATGCATTGAAGGCTTAGATAATCTTAAAAAATATTTAGTTTCCCAAAGATCTGATGATAATTTTAAAATATTTGTCGATTCAGCAACAACACTTGCTAGAGATTTAGGTATTGATCCCGAATTTCCCATGTCGAAGCTCAGGAAAAAGGTCCGTTTATTTGATTACGAGAGCAGTGATGAACCAGTTTCAAATCCCTTCCAGCAATTCAAGACTGCTTTCTATTTTGCAATTCTTGATCACGCGATCTCTTCGGTAAATGAAAGATTTACCTTATTATGCCTTATGAGTGCCATTCAATATTCTGCTTTCTGTATGAGTTTCACAACATTTCTAATGATGATCTCATGAAAGCCTGCATGGACTTAGATATTAAGTTACAGGTACAGGAGGAAAGAAGTATTGTGAAAGATATAGACGGTATACAACTCTTTAATGAAATAACTTCATTCAAAGATATTTTTCCAGGTAAAAAACAGCCAATTGAGATATTAGAAATTATAGTCCAAAATGATCTCATTCCCTGTTTTCCAAATTTTGCTCTAGCAATAAGAATTTTTTTTAATCTTACCTGTTTCTGTGGCTTCAGGTGAAAGAAGTTTCAGTAAATTAAAAATTATTAAAAATTACTTGAGAAATATGACACAAGAAAGGCTTTCAGATTTGGGCGTCATCTCTATTGAATCCGAAATCTCTGAAAAAAGTGATTTCACCGAAATTATTGACAAATTTGCTTCTCAGAATGCCAGAAAAGTTATTTTATAGTTAATTATTAGGTAGTCTTTGTAGAAGGACTGATTTATATACTTGTCGTTTCACGAAATTTATGCTTTAGTACTTTTTTTTATTAGATTACATTTTCTGAGTAAATACTGTTGTTTTGCATTTCTAATTATAAAATGTCTATTTTTATTTCAAAGGTAATATTTTTGTTTGTTTATTATTTTATTAAAGTATTTTGTCGCTATTATAACCTATTAGCTGGCCAAAAAATAAAGTTTTGCACTTCAAATTTTATTTGCATTTTTATTAATGTTTTACTTTTTACTCTTATACAGGTAGATGAATTTATAACGTCAACGTTAAGTATTAGTCAAAATATGAAAAATTCTCTAGAGGGGCGGCACATTAGGTCTTTGCACGCGGGCGGCCGACACCCTAGGATCGGCCCTGTTGGCATCTCAATGCAAAAGATGACCAATGATTATCTTTTTCCCACTTTTGAAATCTATTTGCATTGACTAAAATTTTTATAATAACGTCATGTTATATAGAAAAAAACTATTTTTCACACTTATTAATGAAATAAAGGGCTATTTTGCAGCAGTACCACAAAAACAAAATAAATTTGTACTCAATTCTGAGTTTATTTTGTGCAATTGTGAAAATATTTTCTACTTTTGCAATCTCTTTGCATCGACTAAATTTTTATAATTATTACGTATTGTATGCATAATTTAACATAATTTAATATAATTTTTTCATATTTAATATTAATGAAATAAAGGCATATTTTGCAGCAGTTTCATGAAAAACTGCATTTGTGCACGATCCTCCATATATTTCATTTAGTTCTGAAAATATTTTCACTTTCGCAATATGTTTGCATCGGCTTAAATTTATGTTTTTTGTGTTTTATACAGAAACTATTTTTCAAATGCATTATTAATGTAATGAACGTCAATTTTTGAATAATAGTATTAGAATAATGATTTGGATACTTAGAAATGCAACCATTTCAGAAGCATAAATTAAAATTTGATGCATTTGCATCTAACTTTACATCTTCAGAATTTATCTAGCTGGTTTAACAATAAAATTTATAAAACATTTTAGACTGTCAAATACGTAATGCATTTTGTTTATTTCCAGGCAAGCACACATAATGAGAGCATTTCTTAATTTTTTTTTTTTTTTTAATATAGAAAAGTCGAAATTTCCTTCTGTTTTGTAACCCTAAAATTGATTTTATAATCTCTAAAAATTTGAGGGTAATTGCTCATTTGTTAAAAATTACTCCTCCGGAAAGCAAAGTACTCCTTTAAATTAAGTCAAGGTATTTTTACTCTTTTGGAAAAATTCTAGGATGATCTCTGCATATGATATTGGGATAAAAAATTCTTAGTCCCTAAATCCTGGTAATGTAGAAAATGTCCAGGATTGTACCTAGTAGTAATAGGTAGGTTGAAGGTTGAAAATATTAGATACACAAAGGTTGGTAAATAAATGTTTATTCAGATCAGTATTAAAATTAAACAATTAACCCTTTAAGCATGTCATTTGTTCCCCTTTGCGCTCACTGCAGTGGGGAATTTTTTTCTCCCATACCCTTTTCCCCATTGATTGTGCTTTAATTGAGAAGGTGTTTTGCTGAAATAAGTATTAAGTAAATAAACATGTATAATAACAGATAAGTAAATAAAAAAACATACAATTCCAATTTTTAATAGTTCCTCTTAATGATGATTGTGATAAATTTTAAAGCATGGAATATAAGAGCAACTTAATTAAGAGCAACTTCACAGTCTGGATATCATGTCCTGGTTCTTTCCTAACTTCTTGCCACTTTTATTGGATGCATAACATACAACACATCACCTAGTTGGCCCTTTTTTGCAGGGTGTGCGATAACTTACACTTTCCTGAAATATGATTGAAAGCATTTGAGGCCGCCATTGCTTTGCATGTGAAATCCCAACAAAACTGTTTATTTTACATGCGTTTACAAAATACTGCCTCTGATAAAAATTACTTTATAGGACTACTACTGCCATCTAGTGTAAAAGATTGTAAACACAGTTAATATCTCATAAAAAAAATCATATGACGTGTTATTTCTGTCAAACACGCAGGAGTCTCAGCTTTAAAAGTGCATGATTAGTCTACCTCACCAAACCTGCTTAACGATAGTGCAATGCATGACAAGTTGAACTCGTCAACCACACTTATAGGGCTAAAAAAAATAATAGTCATTAATACAAAACTAGATTGATAGTGTGGTAGCATTCTTATTCAATATGATTAGAAGCTAAACAAATCACTTTTAATCCAATACTAACTATATATAAATAAGTACGTTAAATGTTTTAAATCTTAAAATTTCATTTTTTTTTTCAACTTTACACATTTCAACGTATTTTCATTCTGTAGTACATGAGTAGAACCTTCGCAGTTAAATGGATAGCTTACCTTGACTTGCAGTTCTGCCTTTGCATTCTCTATTACAATATATTTTTATTAACATTCCAAATATTACTACAGAGTGATTATTCACGTTCTGCTGAAGCATTTGAAACTAGAATTAAAGCTACAAATTGAAATATAGTAGTGTGCCAATTATCCAGATATCTGACTATCTTGATTTATTTTTATGTATGTATGTATGTATTTATTTATTGTCTGTACATGCCTGTATTCTTGATGCTGAAAGTCTTGAATGAAGATATGTCTCCAATGTCACATCCAAAAGTTATGCTTTTCTGACCATAAATTAGAATTAGAAGTGATTTGATATAAATGTTAAAATAGATTCCCAGGTGCTCAGAGTGTGATCTTGATAATGTACTAAAATGGTTAAACAGTAATGCAAAAGATCCAGGATATCAACTTTTAATGGAAGAAAGAAAAATCTTAGAAGCTTATGAAGAAAACAAGGTTGGAAGTAGAGGCTGATAAGCATAAAGACAGCCATGATGAGAAAGATGAATAAACAGTCTTTCTTATTCAGAGGCATTTGAATGCTTCAAAAAAGTGATAAAATGCATGGAGAGGCAGAAAGAATGCAATTTTGTTAACTTACTAAATTTAAACAGAATGCAGGAATTAGCAGCATAGAAACAAATGTTATATTTAAAGCAGAAAACAATAGATCACTTTTTCATGTAAAGAGGCAAAGTAAATAAAAATAATCTATTTTCAATGTGTTTTTACATACACATTTACATAAAATACAGAATTTCTGCAAAAAATTTAATTTAAAGAATAGTTTGTACTTGTTTATTTTTATGTCACTTTTACAAAATTGTCCGATTATCTTGAATTTCTATTATCTGAATCAACCCTGGTCCCTACTGATCCATACAATCAACATTTTGCTATACTTTAAAAAATTCTTTAAATGCTTGTTTTGGCTAAAAAAACTTGTGCCATTTATCATACCGAAAAATTTCTTTGTTTCCTTTTTCTGTATTCATAATATTCAAGACGTCATTTACTTTTAATACAAATTTACATCATACAAGTTAATGAATTTAGTGCAATTTATTAATATTAAATTTTAATTACTTATGAGTGATAAATCAGGACAAATGGCGTCCTGTCATAGGGTTCTTTTGTCCTTCTAATGCCTCTATTTTGAGTCTAAATTTGGGGCAGTTGGTTACCCTAGCCAGATAAGTTCAATAGTGTATTGCCTTTCTCCATATTATAAAATATATTAATTAAAATTTTGTAGTTTGATCTCAAACTTAATGTAGTTAATTATTTACAGTATAGTTTTTATTTTTATCAAAGAGGACAACATTTCACTGCCATATTTTATTCTTTTAATATAAAACATGTCCAGGACTATATGGAGCATACATACTCATTAAGATCATTCAATTTTTTTCCATGCATTGTATTTCAAATTTATGAGGCTAGGCAAGTATGATGGCATACATGTATCAGAAATTAATAGACTGTATAAATTAAATTAAGCCATTTTTACTATAGATAGTAATTTGTCTCATATTGCTAAAATGATATTATAAATTAACAAGTGTATGCCTCATAAAACTAGTAGGTAAATATGTAGGTAAAAATAAAATTAAAATGTCCAAATGATAAATATTCTTTTTAATGAATAGCCATGATAATTTTTTTCAGATGCAACCAAGACTTAATTTATCAAAATTATGTTCGTCATGCCTAATCTGTTGCTAAATATTTGTTCTTTCATACAGCATAATATGTATGTTTTATCAAAGTATGTTGTGCAAAAATAGGAAAAAATAATCAAAATGACTATTAAATTTATTCCTTTGCTGTTTACTATTTGTATTGGAATGTAGCAAACATTTTTGCCATTTACAATTGTTCTTATCTTTCTATCTTTTGCATTTGATTGACTTTAAAACTTAAAACATCTCTAGAAAATTAGTTGTTTATTGGATAACATTTTTTATGCTATATTTATGGAAACTGTTCTGTTAATATATTTTAGATAAGCTGAAATTTAAGATATTTATGTAAAATGACAGTTTGTTTAATTATGATTTTGAATTTTGGAATGATGGAGTATTTAAGCAGTAAATACATTTAATTGCCTTTTATATTTAAGCATATGTTCATTAATAAAGTTCAATGACTTCTTTTTAGGTTCTTAAAATCTTTATATTTTTACATACTATGTGAAATTGCTTTCAATCTTTTAGAAATTCTGTTCGACTTGCTATTCGTAAAATTATGTATGCACCTAGTCGTCAAGGTGAACAACCCAGTGTAGAAGTGAGTAAAGACTTCATGATGTCTCCAAACAAATTGCACTTAGAAGCATCACTTGATAAAGAGGTAATTAAAATGCGGTATACAGGGTGTCCCAAAACGATTGAAACATGCTTTAATTCTTTACCTGTTGGAGATAAATGGGCAATGTAATTTGCAAAAATGTTTAAATTTTTATACGACCCCCCCTTAGACAAATTTGGCCATTCAGAAAATTTTTATTTTTAATGCAACAAGATCATTAAAAAAACCACATATCTGTATCTTTAAAATCAACTGAATTATGATAAAGGAAAAAATCTGCCTTATGCCACTTTTCCGTACCACGTGAAAAGCTGTTTCATCAGTGAAAATAGGGATCATAAACAAATTGATGATGGAAATTGTTTAGATCAAAAATATGTTAATATGTGTCAAAATTTTTATCACGAATGCATCTAAATAAAGCATTACACAGAGATCATATAAAGCAGTGGTACTCACTACGTCTCCTATGTATTATCATCCAGTTTTATCTTTTTTGTGATATGTCACAAATTTACATTTCTAATTTGATATATGGTCCCCATTCACAATGTTCAATTTTCAATTAAATATAACTTGCTCAATTTTTGAAGATACAGATATGCGGGTTTGTTTAATGATCTTGTTGCATTAAAAATAAAAATTTTCTGATTGACCAAATTTGTCTAAGGGGGTCGTATAAAAATTTAAAAAGTGTAACTTTTTGAAAATTAATGGGAGGACTATTTCATCAATGTAGTCTTATTTCCTACCTTACTTTCAACATTTTTGCTATTTACATTGTCCACTTATCTCCAACAGGTAAAGAATGAAAGCACGTTTCAATCTTTTTGGGACACCCTGTATATTATAACTAGTTTTAGGTTCATTTAAGTATTTGTTTTATATATTTAATTTGCAGTCATTTTTTCAACTTTAGTGTCAAATGGTTGTATGAAAGGGCAATTTATTCTACAAAATGTTCATTCAGAATTATATTTTCTCTCAAAACAGTAGTAAAAGATTGAATTTTATCCTCTGAGTAAAATAAATTAATGAAAATATTTTTTAAATATTGAGTATATTAACACAAGCACTAAAATACTCATATTGAGCAATAAAGATAAATACATACAAATTTAAAATGTATGTGTTATACATATAAATTTAATATTTTTGTAAATGTCAAATACATGTTAAAGAGGTCACATGTTCCAGTTCAAATATATACACTTTTCCTTTACTTAAATTATCTATATTGATTAAAAATTAGTCTTGTGAGGTTCCATACTAGATCATATTTCAAATAACTGCATAGAATTGTTCCTAATTATTTGACTTATTTATTAGTACTATACATTAAGATTTAATCTACACGAAAATAAATATGCATATTCTTCATTCCTAGAACACAGACATTTTTGCATTTAGCAAATTTTTGTAAAATGCTACTCTTCAGCTCAATTTGATTTGATGAGAACCATTTAACTCTTACACAAAAGAACCTCACATTTTGCACGCTGCCACAACTGCCACCGTGTTCATGCGGAGTACGATCATGTTAAACATGTGGGTCCGTAACAGGGTTCCCACTAAGTCAGGAAAAGAGGGGGAGAATTTCTCTCCTTCCAGAAAATTTTGGGAGAGATTTTCTGTCATAAGGAGAGAACTTAAAATTTAATTTTTTTTTTTTACCATGCTAATTTAGAAAGTAATAAAAAAGAAAGCATTAACTATAGCTCATATTTTTTGACATTTAAATTTTTAATTCTTAAAACTAACATTCTTTTAACATTCTTACTAACATTCTTTTTAAAAATTAATTAGGAGTCGTTTAAGTATTAAGTAAGCACATTTTTGGTAATTTTATAACCCCCCCCCCCCCCCACTTGTTAGCAAAAATACTCAAATTCCTGACTTTCCCCATGCTTACGTTATGATTTTATTTGCTAACATAAAAACGTCTACTTGGGTTATTTTATGTAAAATGACTCATGCGAATTTACGATTTTTTTTGTCTGGAAACTGCAAAAGTAGAGGGCCGACTGTATTTACTTTATTTTTTGATTTTTAAAATCATTTTATGATCAATTTTCATGCAGCAATAGCAATTAAAAACTTTAACGATTTTTGATCGCCGAAGGCGAATATCGACGAAAACTATTTCACTAGGCAAATAGAATTAGGTAATAATTTTGACTTGATATTTGAAAATGGATTCTTTTTTTTTTTTTGTATTTTTTATATAACTTGCAAATTTTTTATATAACTTGCATAAGGGTTACATCGTCCTTTTGTTGAATCTCAAGCCAGTCATGTGATTTTATCCAGTTTGTTTGAAAAGTGTTGACTTTTTTTCTTTTTGTTTTCAAAATAGCCCTTTATTTCATAAATAATGCATTTGTAAAATAATTTTTCTGTATAAAACGCGAAACAATTACAAACACTGTAATCGATGCAAACGATTGGAAAAGTGGGAAATATTTTTCAAATTAAACGAGGTATGTCGAGGATCGTGTACAAATGCAGATTTTTGTGATGCTGCTTCAAAATAACCCTTCATTTTATTAATAATATGGTAGAAAAATGGTTTGGTTTTTATTCTTTTTATATTAAACGAAATAATTATAAAAAAATTCAGTCGATGGAAATATAATGTAAAAATGGCAAAAAGATATTCATTGGTCATTTCTCCTCAGAAACTGTGGGAATCGCTGTATGTGAACGCCGTTTTCGCAATCGCGGAGAAACAGATTTTCAGATGTAAGAAAGGAATATCTTTGATAAAAAATTCGTTGCTTTGTTCAAATTTTGCGACATTTTTGGGGCATGTATGGCAAATTTCACGACATTTTCGGGATTTTATGTAACCTGTAGACAGACTGCGTATGGGGGAATGGATTTTCGTCCGAGGAAAGAAGAAAATTTCTCGAGCAAAACACGAAAAATGCGGGAAGTACTCGGAAAAAGCATAATTCAAATCCGTGAAAGAATCCTATAAAAATAAAAGGAAAATTTTATTTGATCAAATTTGCGACCCGCGCAAGCGGGGGACACAATTATAGTTTTTTATAAAATATCTCGCTAATTAGAAACACGTAGTACTTTTAGTGTTGAAGACCCAGACCGTCCGACTCGTCCAAAGGACTAAGAGCTACTATAGTACTTTTAGTGTGTCCAAATCGCGATTGACTGCGATTCACGCGTAGCTACGGAATCGCATCGCAACAAAGAGGCGACTGATCGCGATTTGCGGTCGCGAAGCAATCGGTCCGATCTACTGACCGTGACGCCATGGGACTGAAAGGATTCTGGAGAAATTTCGATCGCCAGAAATGGTGACTTACTGTAATAATTTTAGTCGCCAATGGCGACCGGGCCACCGCGAATCTGCATCTCGTCATCGGGCATTGGATTTCTCGGTATCCAATTTGAAGGAAAAAATAATTTAGGTCGGAACTGGAGAGAGAGAAATTATCGCGCAGTCTAAATTTTTACGCGAGATTTTTTATGGATTTCGCGAGATTCTCGCGGGTTCACGCTGCAATGGGACCCCTGGTCCGTAAGTCCTTCTGAGAGGTTGGTGGTAGAGGAAAGAGGATACGGTCCCTGTGGATGCCTTCCCCACTGGGTTCCGGTCTAAATTGGGTGGCACTTCCCAGCCGTCCAAACGGTTTTACACCTTTCTTGTAGGTCGGATGGTCTGGGTCTCAACAACAACAAAAATACCTCATGGCCATCCAAACAGCTGCTCATGTCCTCTGACGGTCTGGGTCTTCAGCAAAAGAACCCCAAAGTTGTGGTGTTGGAAATATTTACATTAAATGTAGGCAAATAATTTATGAAAAGTATTTTATTTTTTTGCTTCATATCATATGAAAATTAAAATCTTGTTAGTCCTGTAGCCCTGACTCAAAAGCAATTAAATATATACGAAACCTAAATGCTAGAAATAGCAATTATTCAGTCTATTTAAATCCCTTGTGATTTAGTTTGTCAATTCATCACTAAACTAGGTAGTTTAAAACCAAACTGTGTACATCTTCCAACCTCAGCAACTTTTTTGTTAATGGATATTTATAATACATATATAACTTCTTTATAATACATGAGCCATCTAATAAGAATGAGGACAGAGTAAGAACAATTTTTAGGCAAATTTTTATATGGCATCATGTATATATATATATATATATATATATTTTCAGTAATTCTAGAAAATATAGAAAACTTTCAATTTACTTATTTTTGCAGTTATCACCATAATTTTAGCCACTCTACATTTAACATATATTACTAGTATTTTAATTTAGTGTCATGCTCTTACTTTATATTCAGTTCAGTTTGTAACAATTAAATAATTCATTGCAACTCAATTTTCTTATTTAATAACGTTTTTAATTAATGTATTTATTTTCAGTTATATCACCATGGTGAAGATATTGCTGTTAATGTACATATAGCCAACAATTCCAATCGAACTGTGAAAAAAATTAAAGTTTCAGGTAGTAAATGCAACATTAGTTTCATAATAAAATATTTTGAATAATGTATTTTGATCTTTGTATTGATTTCAATTTTGAATTTACAGTACGGCAATTTGCTGACATATGTTTATTTTCAACTGCACAATACAAGTGTACAGTGGCTGAAATTGAAAGCGAGTAAGTTTTAAAAATTATTAAATTATTTTAAGGATTTTTTTAAGTTGTTTTATTCTATGTGTAAAGTAAATATATTATATTTATTTTTATTATATATATATATATATATATATATATATTTCTGAAATTTTATTCAGGAACTGCATCTAGTTATAACTATCAAAGAAACAAGTTTATTGTCTATGAATTTTAAGACAATTTTTTTTTTATTTTTTAAGTTTTGTAGGAAGAAGACATGCTTCAATTTCTCAATTTTCAGGGGTTTCTTATAATAACTTTTCTTCTGGACATGTTTCTTAGTTGTAAGAAATTTACTTTACCTTTTCAATGCTAGGAATTTTGCAGTTTTTATGCTTTTTGAACTGGCTATTTTTCATAAAAGATGTCTTGGAATTTTTGGATTTTCTCTTTCCTTTGCAGCATTTTGGGAGGGCTGCAAAGTGCTTATTGCACTTTTTTGTCCCAAAGTAATTTTGAGTTTTAAAAATTAGCATTTTTTGTGAAATTTTCGTATTTTCAATGTAACATCTATGTCAATATATGCATTGTCTGATTTGAGCTTTAAGGTTTTACCTTTTACTCTTGATTGAGGGTAATGAACATCATTCTCAGTTATTTTTTATTTCAATACAAAGACCTATTTTATGAATTTTTGAAATTAGCATATTTTCCACAGTTCTGCCTTTTTGGAGTAAAATAGGTAAGCAAAATCATAATTGTACAAAATTATCCACTGTGATTTCACTTACAAGTTTTTAGATTTCTCTCATTTTTTAATAATTTTTTATACATTGAAAATCCTATAAATTTAAAACAAAATATCTTTGAGTGTTGCTTTCTTCAAAACAATTTCTACTATTCTTTTTATTCATTTTACAATTTCAAAGTTATTCACAGCTTATTATTTTTTGTATTGATCAAATCATCCCCTCTATTTTACGCTTTAGATATTTTTTAGTTAAGTTTTGCTTTTTAACTTTTGTCTGTAACAGGATGAAAATTTAAATTTTCTGAAGTACATCAAATATCAATATTGCAGAAGGTTGGGAAAAATCATTACTTTTTATGCGGGACAGCATCATTGCTCTTCCTTGTTGAGTAAACTAAATAATCCTGTTATGGCTGTTTTTTAATTTAAAATGTTAGCAACAAATTCTAATTTTTATAAAGTTGAATCATCATCCTATTAGTATTTATCGTATTAACTTCTACATTTTCCCTTTTGGTATCTGAGGGGGATAAATAAATGTTTCTTAAACTTACAATAGATACACTAAAAAGGGTCAGAACTTACTAAGTTTGTTTAGTAAGATGCATGTGTGTGTATGCATGCTTATACTTGTTAGCACTTTTGAAATTTTTATGTTTCCTTATTATGATTGTTCGTGTTTGAAAATAATATATGTACATATAATGAAACTCATGGAATAACTGTATTTTTTTTAATTGATAACTTCTGCAATGATGGTTTCAGATATGAAATGAGTGTGGATCCAGAACATTAAAAATATTTTTATAGTGATCTCAAAAGTTTTGTTCTAATAAATATTTACTAGGCTGTTCCTCTCAACCTGAAAATGAAGTGAAGCAGGGTATCTAGTTATATGTTTAATAACTGAGACATTTCTTTCATCAAAGTTGTAAAACACTTACAATATTAAATCCAAAATACAAGATAATTAATGCACAGGGCAGCCTAGTAACTTGTACAATTGTACAAGTTATATCAAACAAATAGAAAATTTCATTTGGCACAGAAATTTTTTGAAATTAATTTTTCTATATGGACTTAACATTATCTAGGCCTTGACTTCAGAAACAGTACATAGATCAAAATTTGGGTTTTGTCATGACCTAAAACATGACTAGTTCAAGTTATGTACAGAATTTTATTCAAATCAGTTGAGTTCTACTATGTCAACAAAACTTTCACATACTCTCTTCACTTCAGTTATTATATAGTGGTTTCATAAGAGTTTTAAACCATCCTATATTTTGCACCAAGCCAACTGACTCCTTTTTTTCCATTAAAAATTTTATTAAAACCTGATTTGTAAAAATATATAACAAATATTTGTTTAACGTAAAATGGTTTACTCCAGAATACTTATCTCTTGTCCTACTACTGACTGCTGGAGTTCTACTCTGTCAACAAAACTTGCACATACTCACTTCACTTCAGTTATTACTTTCCCTGCAATACATGGTAATGTATAGGGAAAGTATTGGAATCATGCCGAAAATCGCAACTCGAGTTTTCAACGGATCTACACGTTTCGAGACCTTCAGAATACGAAAAAACCATTTTTAGCGTGACGTCTGTGTGTGTGTGTGTGTCTGTCTGTCTGTCTGTGCAGATTTTCTATCCACTCTAACTAAAAAACTAATGGACCGAATTTCACAAAATTTTGTAGGTAAGTCACTTGTGAGCGGGGCTGGTGCTGATTAGTTTTGGGTACGATTCGGAATGAAGGAACCCGCCTTTTTTGCGAAATGGCCCGCAAAAGCTTGTATCCACTCTAGCTGAAAAACTAATGGACCGAATTTCACAAAATTCGGTAGATGAGTCACGTATAGGTCACCCTGGTGCTGATTAGATTTTGGTACGATTCAGAAAAACATAACCTGCCTTTTTTTGCAGAATGGCCCGCAAAAATTGTCAAAATCTAAACTAAAAAGCTATGTATGCTCAAATATATCCATTAAATGCTTGTTTAATGCGTAATTTTTAACGAAGAAAAGAATAAGACCAACCCCATTACACTTAGACTAGCCGTTCTCGAGATATATTAGTTTTTTTCGTATTTTTCCACGCCACCTTTGAAAATAAGTCCAGTTATCAAATGAGAACGAAAATTGAATTAAAAGTGAATTAAATTTAATTGAAATAAATAGAATGTGGATATAAGTTTGCAGGGAAAGTCATGTGCTGCCCACATCAGATTTTTATATAGTGGTTTTATAAAGAGTTTTAAACCACCCTATATTGTGCACCAAGCCAACTAACTCCTTTTTTTCATTCAAAATTTTATTAAAACCTGATTTGTTAAAATATATAATAAATATTTGCTTAACGTAAAATGGCTTACTCCAGAATACTTATCTCTTGTTCTTCTACTAACTGCTGGTGATTTTATTCTGCCTAAAAAAATCATAAGATTTTCTTTTATGCTTAATTAAAAAAATATGTCTAGAAACTACTCTAAAAGATTCATCAAAAGATTGCTGTAGCAGTTTTCAGTCTTAAATGAATATGCATACAGTTATTCCTTTTGAAATAAAATAGTTTTCTTCATGTTGCAATGCTGAACCATTTATAGCTGTTGAATTCTGTTATTCTTTTAAAAATTTCTAGAATATCTAAATCATTATATATATATATATAACCTGGCAGTTTTAATATTGATTTGAAAACCAGCTGTGCTGTGGCTGCACCTATACATAATTTCACACTGAACCAAATTTCAAGTAAAATTGTAAGTGCATCAACCCACTCAATGGGATAACCTTTTAATTAAGCTCCTTAGCTGTTGAAACCTTTCCAGCATACTATTCTTAGTTGGATTATAAATTGTTTTTATTTTGCGATTATCCAATAATCAGGTTAACTTATGAAGCAGCTCTTTTAAACAAATCACCTTTATCAGTTATTGCCATTACAGGGATTCTTCTTTCCCCAAACAGAAAGATCTCCTGAATAGATTGCTTCAGCAAGTCAACACTTTTTGCTCTTGTAATGGAAGCAACCCACACCTGTTAAGCAGTATCTGTAGTTTTCAAATGATGGTAGCGGGCTGACTATATCCATATGGACATGAATGAATCTGTCACTAAACAGAGAATCACCAACTACAGATACTTTGTACAAGTATTTTCAATTTAGCTATAACCAATTTCAAAATTTGTAGTCTAAAAGGTTTTCACTTGCAGATCTATAGAGCATGAGTTTTGATAGTTTTGAACCTTCCAATTTTGATTATAATTAGAATCTGAATTTTACTACTTTGTGAAGGATACATACAGTCTCAACTTCCAAAAGAAAAAAAAGCATTATTATCAGGGGTGGGGAATTACTGGAAATTCTTACCAGCCAGAAAAAATATCTACCAACCAATTTGCACGCACTGTTGTACTGACCAAGGTTCTCAATTTATATAAGTAAAAAAAATTAGAACCGAAAATGCTATTTTTACATATACTTTAACACATTTCGCACAAGTTTATATACAACACAAAAATAATAAAATTATGCATATTGCTAGACTTTCATAGCTTTTTCTATTAAAATGTACGAAGTGCACACAACTTAATTTTTGCTTTAAATAATCTTTGAAAATTTAAGCACATACCTAAGTATATGTAACACTGCAGCAACAGTAATGGAACATACATTGAATGTAAATCATTAGAATAACAAATACATTTATTTTAAAATTTCGTACTTTATGATGTAAGAACGTCAGTTTTTATTTAAAAAAAATCGAATATAGATGGCTAATTGCTACTAGTCGGAGTCTTTTCCAGAATTGAAACAGGCCAAGATGCTATTACCCAAAAGGAGCACTTAAAATAATGGAAGGCTCTAAGTTATAGAGCAGAATTGCATGCGTTTTCACAACAGCTGCATCATTAGCGATGAGCCTGCATAGCAGTCTGGTATGCAGTCAACAGCTACTTCATCAACTGCACTATTAGCTATTACTTGTGCTCATAACGGAAGTGTGTGATTGGCAGCTAATTTATGAACTGCATCATTAACTGTAACTTTTGCGCATAGCATAGGTGCGCGATCAACAGCTACTTCAGGAACTATGCTGGAAGAATATAAACAAAAAGATCATGATTCACCATTTCCCTGAACGATGTTCAAAAACACAACTTTATTTTTGATTCACTTACCTCGTTCTTGGGAGTGACTCACGGTGTTCTTTCGGCAGAAGTCTTCATGCAACCGACACGTACACAAACTCATTTGCATATTTGAGGGCGGACCCCTGAAATCATTCCGGTAGGTACCGATCCCTGTGTATTTAGGAAGCTCACACTGGAAACATCTTCAGATACAAAAAGAGCCAGTGTTAAGTGCTTTTGCTGTTGCTGCAGTGTAGTAGGAGACACTGTTGGTTAGAAATGTCTTTAGTTACAAGCATGGTAGTACTGTCCTGCTGCCATGAGAAAGGCCCCAGACAGCAGACACTTTGGTGGCGGTCACTATAGATACAGGTTATTCCACTTCATTTTAGGTGTGATGGAAAGCACTTTTTTCGATTTGGCGCAGATAAAACCGAAGAAAGTCTCAATTCGCTTAGTACTGGGGTCAATGCTAGATGCTTGCATTCTGTGATTTTTAAAGTTTTGAAGTAACTTGTACTGTGTTGCACACTTTGTGGATTTTGTCTAGTTGAAAAATGACTACATTTAAAAGTGGAAAGACTTTGTATTCGCAAGCACATACAATAGTCCACAATGTTACGGCATTTTTTGAAGAGGAAAAACCGGAAATTCTCTAAAAATACCAATTTCAAATGCAATGAAGAGAACTGCAGAAGCGACAGGGGTTTCAGCGATAAAACAACACTGTGATAAGTATTTTATCTATTTGAACAATTTACAATTATTGCTTAAAGAAGCTATTTTAAAAGTAACACAAAATGAATGGAAGAAACACTGTGAACACATTGAAAAAATAGAGAATTTTTATTGGAAGAAAGATGGACTGATAGAAGATATTGTGGATAAATTAGTGATAAATCTGTCGGATAGCGATTCAGACTCTTCTTCAAGTAAAGACATTTCAAGCGATTCGGATCCAATGAATGTGAATGGATATTTTATAATTGATTGAAAAATATGAAAAGAATGAATATTTTAAAGTCATAATTTTGCTTATAATTTATTTTTTTCCTTTTTGCTGACTAATAATTGTGTAATTTGCTGATTGAAAATTGTAATAATTTTCATCTAATTCGAAATTTAGTTTTAAACAAAATGATATAAATTCTAGTTTTAAATTGTTAGCTTTTCTCTCCCAAAACCGCCCGAATCTAAAAGAAAATATCTAAATCTACTTTGTTCTAATAGATTGATGGCTTCTCGTAGCCGTTCTCGTCTATAATAATAAATTATTTTCTGAGTTTAAATGACGAGAAATTTTTAAGTTAATCTCTAATTTAATACCATTTAATATGAAAATTTTGTTTAATTCTCGGATAAAAACATCTACTATTTTTTTTTAGTACATCATGATAGACGAAACGGATTCCTCGTTTAACGAAGTGCGTTTGATTTGCCAAATGTTGCAGTCAATTTTAAACCTTTCTCCCTCCTTTCTTCGACTTGTCTACTTTCTTGCAACCCTGTTCAGAGACTTTCTCGTGGCGGTATGACAGTATGTGCTGGTTAGAAGTTAATCTGTAGTAGGTCTTTAACAGATCATGATGGTTTTTAAAAAGATGGCCTTAGTTAAGAAGGCATGTCTGGTGACGAATTATACACAGTAGTGTTAGCTTGTGTTCTATGACTGTGATTGTCAAGAATGAACTTATACCAGTGATTTACTCTTTTTAAACATTTGTACATGTGTATAACTGTTACTTAAGTTACTGAGTACTAAAGAACCTAATAGTGTTTGGCGTTAAGTCATTGTTTCCTAAAGTTCCAGTATGTGACCTTTTTGAGATGGAACTTGACCTACATATGACGAATAAGTTCATGAGTATTAATGTTTCCACCATGGACTTCGTAGATAGTTTGCAACTCTACAATCTAATCCTGTAAATATGTTTATGCTGCATATTGTTAAAACAGCCAGCCAAATGTACTATGCCAAGATTCTATCATTATCAATAAATGTAGATTTTGTTTAATAAAATTGACTTCTTTTTTCTTCTTTCTGGCACTGCTATACTTCTGCTTAATATGACATATAAATCTATTCCATATTGCTGATTTGTCATACAGGAAACTACACCATTGGCTGTAGCTTGCATGCATAGTGGAGGTTCGCATGCTAACTGTGAGTGGAGGTGCATTTCCCTATTGCACGCACTTCCAATTTTGATCCTGTTGCCTTTGATAGTGTTCCAGTTTCATCTTCCCATCCCATTTTTAAATATTCTCTCCATGATCTTCTTGCCCTTAAACCTATTCAATTTCTTAGCTTGAATCTCCTAAACCTTTCCCGTTTGTTAATTGTACTTCCCATGTTATTTCCCCTATTCAGCATATTGCCCTTGAAAGAGGCACTAAGTTTGCTCTGGAAACGTCCTCATTCGACGGATTATGGAATTTGCATAGTTTTCTATGGAAAATTGCCTTTTATCCAGGTGATGTATATTTATGGCAGCATGCACGGCATCAGCATGACAACGGGGATTTACAACCACGTTCATGGTAATACCAATCCATGTAACAGCATAGATTTTATGGCCACAGCCAACATGTAACATAAATTAAGATCGCTTTTTTCATGGAAGTAATATATATGCTTCTTTATAAGTTGTCGAATTCGGCATACATCGCTAAACAGTTAATTTTTTAATTATTTTCGCATAAACAGTTGAATTGCACAATTCTGTTCATGCACTTGTGAATTGCTGAGAGTCCATTAGTATCTTTTTCCCATCCATCCCCATGTTTTAAATATTGCATTTTAGATTGACTGAACTAACTTATTTTCATATTCTGGTTAATTATTTTAATTATATTTGTATAAACAGTATGATTGCGCAATTATTTAACGTTCTCGTGAATCGTCGGGAGTCCATCAGTATCATTTTACATCCATCTTCTAAAAATTTCATGTTAGATTGACAAAACAAGGCATTTTCATTGTTGGAAAAAAATCAATACATCGCGATTCACGTTCCCGTGAACGGGCATTTATGCAAATTTAATATGAGCGACTCTTCCCGTTCACCGGCGTGAACCGTGACGTTTTTCAACATGAGGTTTCATGCAAATCAGTTCTCAATGCATACGCATCTGATTTGCATATCCGGGGGCGTTTCCGGAACAGTCCATTCTCGGATATATAAGGCAGAGATTTCTTGAAGCAATCATATTGATCATAATCATCATCAGAGAGAATTCCCACTCAGTCTGATCCAGAACGGAGCGTTGAAGGCTTTGTAAGACAGACACTGATGGTCTGATGCAGGCAGACAGAAATGCTTTAGACAGAAGCACTGCGGGATATCGTTTGACGACGGTTTTTAGTCGAGACGGACGCAGAGATGGTCAGTTTAGACCAGTATGTATTGAACATTAAATTTACTTACATGTGTCTGGAAATTACGTTAAATATTCTTCTGATGTCTTATCCTTTGGTTTTCCTTTGCCAAGTGTGATACCTTCAATGGTGGCTGCAAATACACGCAAGTGATAGAGGTAGTATAGTTACTTACTACCCATGCTTCAAGGAATTTCTGTCTGGTTATTTACAACTGCAAACTTTTTGTACATAGTATTTTTTGATGTTTTGTGGCATGGAAACCTGGAATGTGTAACTTGCCTAGTTATGTTTCTCACGAAATAAAGTGAACGATGTTTTTCTTTGAAACTGGATCTGCATACTTTTTATGACCCAGCCAACACTTATTGACTCTATGCCAGTGCGTACTTTGCTGTTTATCTTGCTTCTTCAAATTTTAAATTTTCCAACATTCATTTTCTGGTGAATTATTATGGTTAATTTTTTAATTATTTTCGCATATATAGTTTAATGCCAGAAATGTAAAGTATTAAATATTTGGAAGGATTAAAATGATAGAACCAGGATTGCGGGCGGATTATCCGCACGCTAAGCAGGTGGGCGATAGTATACAGGTGGCCCCATATCTTACATACCACGCCCCATGTTTACATACCACGCTAAGCCGTTTGGCGGCAACCGAGACGGCGACCCCATGTCTACGGATTAGCCCTCAGCTCTACATTCGAGCACGTAGACCGCCGACCGAAAAAGGGATATAAGTGAGAGTTGCTCAAAGTTGAAGGTCGGAATTGGTCAAGGCAGGCTGTTGGAGTTGGACTAGTAAAGAGTAAGCGGCTGTAGCAGTGTTAAGAGTTGTGTGTGCGTCTCTGATATAGGAATTCGAAGGAGAGCTCATGTTCATCTGGTATATGCAAGTGTAAAGTGTGACAAAGCATCGGTGTTACCCAAGTTATATGAAAGAAGATCAGGTACCGTACAATTAACTATATGAGGATAACCTTTTTGTCTAAATTTGTGTTTTTAAGGAAAAGCTAATTAATGCATCCCACCACGTGCTCCAACCAAATATCAATTCATCTGGCATTACACCCCCCGAACTACCCTTGAGATGTATTCCACTATTGTGATACTATTTTAATTTGTAAACTAAAGAGTGTAAATTAAGTATGTGATAAATAAATGTTTGTTCCTTTACTATTAACCTTATTTTTTAGTTTGTTAACTTAGTATCCCGTTAAGCACAAAAATGGGTGGGTTTTGCGGCCACCAACGCAATGTACACAGCAGTAAGTTTTAGAACAGATTACATTATAATTTTAATAAATAAAATTAACAGTCGGCACATATAGTATTATTGTGGAATTCAGTTTTATGTTCTCGTCTCTCGTGAATTGCCAAGAGTCCACTAGTATCTTTTTCCATCCATTACCATCTTCTAAATATTTCATGTTAGATTGACTAAACTAGCCTATTTTCATATTTTGGTCAATTATAAAGCTTAATTTTTAAATTATTTTTGCATAAACAGTGCAATTAAGCAATTCAGTTTGTTTTCGTGAATCATCAAGAGTCCATTAGTATCTTTTTCCATGCATCTCATATCTGCCAATTCTACTGATTTTTCCAGGAAACTCTTGGTTTTGGGGTGATTTCTCCTGATTTTCTGATTTTTAACAAGAATCTCTCGGTTTTTATCCATTTTTTTAGAATACCCTAAAGTTAAGGATTTTTCAATAAAAATTCTCTGTTACAGGGAATTTTGATCAGACATTCGGCCGCTATTTTGCTTCTTCCGTGCATGAACTTAGTACCAGTACTAAGTTGCATCAGTTTCACTTGATTGATGGATACTATTTCAAATAAATAAGTGCGATTCTGGGTATATAGATTACATTGCCGTGTAATGTTGAAGCATCCTTTTCCATCCATGTTTGGTTTCAAATTATATGAATTAAAAAATGCACAACACTCATTTCGTTGCAGTATGTTTCATTATTAATTAATATTTTTGTAAAATATTTAAAATTTTTTTAAGTGCAATTTCGTGTGTATTGATTTAAAGCTGTTTAATGTTTAACCATCCTTTTCCATCTATCTTATTTTTGCTAGAATCTCAAATTAGCTAAAGTATTCTTACCAGGCTTCGAGAAATCAGCAAAATCTAGCCCGTCCGTGAGGACGGCTAGTGAAATTTTTTACTCGTCCTCGAAAATTTTTACCCGCTCTCCTAAGAAATTTTTTTTCACTTTATATTCATTAATATATGTGCTTAAATACATCGTACAACAATAATGAATTAGAACCAACTGCCTCACGATGAAGTGTGATAACTGCATATTCATACACCACCCCTACAGCACTTAACCTCTGCAATCAAACTCGCCGACGCGGAGTCTCCAATAATGGACCGGACCGGCGGAATTCCGATCTATGGGTGGAGGCAGAGGGGTAAGATATGTAAGGAATCTCTCCTTTTCCCAATGTTTGGTAACTTGAAGGCGTGGTAAATAATCATATAAATCCTCTTGTCTCTAACCAGTTTAAACCTCATTGGTATCTCGTAATTTCTAGGGAATGTAGTCAATCAAGATTAAATTCTTCACACTGAATAGATGTTTCTCACCTTAACTTCAGTTGTCAAATAACTGGAACAAATGCCATGAATGAATTTTAACCGTTTTAGTTTTAAAATTGAAACCAAAGTGGGGAAGAAAATTCTTGCTAACTTCTGGCTAAAACTAGAAGAATCCATTCCAAAAATTCAAACTTGTTACTTACTCCCGTCTATTACAGCAAATGGAAATTTTATAGTTTGGGTTTTAAAAAGTTAAAAAGGGATTTGGGCTTAGGTCCGGGCTGGACTTGAGTTTTCTATTGTTTCAGGACAGGTTAAGTCTTTTTTTTTTAAATGTCCGTTACGACCGGGCCGAACATATTTATTTTGAGAATTTTTAAAATGGATTTAAATTGAATACATGAACTTATTGCTTTTATTTCAGCTATGTAAAGATAAATGTTTAAGCAAACAAACTAAATTCTCCGTACAAAATTTTGACAAATTTGTTTTTAACATATTTGAATACAAATCATTTCGGGTCTTCTAAGACTCAGTTAGCTTCAGGCCGAGTTCATTCGACATTTATAAATTTCTTCGGGCGTGGTCCGGGTTTAAGCATTGGTATTGCTGGTCTTGTTAAAATCCGAAATTTCGGCACATGCAGACCTCGAAAAGGAGAACAGAGCATGTCACTTTGATCATGAGCACGCTATCGCATTTTTGTTTGGTAATCGGATTCATTGGGGGTGGAGGATGAGGGGAGAGAAAATAACTAGTGCCTGTGGTTACAATGCGAATCTGATGGCTCGCCTAGAAAGAAGGCATTGATAATGCACACTAGCTAAGTTTATGGGAGAGGGGGATTTGCAGGTGACGACATTTCAATTTTCATTCATGGCATGGGAAATGGCGGCTTTCACCATAATTTTACGATGCCAACAATTTGTCATTTATTTATTTTTTACGGAATCTCTTAATTTCAAGGCCATCCGAGAGGATGGCAACTTCTGAAAATTGGTCTGCCTCACCGAATTTTAACCCAGCGAGGACGGGAGGATGGGCGATTTCTGGAAGCCTGATTCTTACATCCTTGCAGTTTACATAAAAATGAAGAATTATTTTCCTTAAAATATGTTCAAAATGAATACACAATGGAATTTTCCCACCCCCCTCCACCTTATTTTCTAGGCAATAGGGCCCCAAAAACATTTTTCTATTAACATTCATTTAATTAACTACATTACAATATGAGAACTGAGCATATTTTTTTCAGTGAGCCAGTTCCCTCTAAAATTTCTTTCTGTTTATGCTACTGATATGATTTTTTATACATTATGCAAGAACATTTTTCTTTAGCAGTAGGCATTTTCAATGTTATAGTGAGTTATAATTTTTTGTAAAAAAAAATAACATTTTTTGTGTGATGATGTAAAAAATTTCTTTTCTCTAAGTGATATTGAACAGATAATACACTGACTTGTAAAGTGCCCTAAAAATGCTCATTGCACTATCTACTGGATTTTTATTCTCTAATGTTGGCTGGTCATCTAAATATTGAATATTAAATTGACTAAACTAACTTTTTTTTCATATTCTTTTTAATTATTAAGATTAATTTTTGGATTGTTTTTACATACACAGTACAATTGTGCAATTCAATTTATGTTTTAGTGAATTGTTGAGAATCAATTAGTTCTTTTCCATTCATCTCCATCTTCTAAATATTTTGTATTAGATTGACTAAACTAGTTTATTTTCATATTCTGGTTAATTTTTTAATTACTTTCATGTATACAATATGATTGTGCAATTCAATTTATGTTTTTGTGAATCGCCGTAAGTCCATTAGTATCTTTTTCAACCATTTCCCTCTTCTAAATATTGCATATTAGATAAACTAAACTTGCATATATTCATTTTCTGGTTTATTATTATGGGTAATTTTTTAAACATTTTCGCATACACATTGTCTATTTTAAAAAATGGATAGAATATTGCCTATGAAGGAATATTTTCCAAAAATTGGTAGTAAACAATGATTTAGATAAATAAAAATGCAACTATTTTAACAATAATATATTAAAATTGGATATATTCACATCTTTAAATAATATTTCATGTATTAACCTGACTGCTGAAAAAGTCTTAAAACTACTGATACTTTCCTTCTTTACTGTAATTTTCAACTGATTGGCATCTCTGCGTGACTTAAGGGCATCATACATACCCACTTTTTGTTGTGCGTCATATGACACTTCGTGACACATATAAGTATCTAGTGCAAGTTGATTTGTATTAAGAGTCCCCATCCATTGGCAAAACGTGAAAATGGAACTCAAATATAAAAAGTCGAAAAATGTTTGACTTTATCGATTTGATTGTGGATTATTTTAAAGAATATACTATTGCTGCGTGTGTATGTGGGAACTTATAATATAATGGAATAAAGTTGGAATATTTTCAGTCTTGGCCAGGTGTTCTAACTTGCACCCATGATCGGCAGGAGTTTTGAAAAGGTTAACAATCGTTTCCCACATAAAGGTGGGATCATCAGTTGGCACAAAAAGTTCTTCATATTTTGTCGTAAGTTCATTCCAAAGAATCTCTGATGCTCTGCCATGGCACTCGATACCATCAATGTCGCTTTGTGATGACTCCTCATTTATAGACTGTGAATTTCTATTTATGCAACTTGTAGCATCCCTCTGCTTTTAGTGCAAAGGACATATTCTTGTACCACATATCATAATTGTCTCTCGTAAGCAGCATCGTTTTTCTTGTATCCATGGCTCAATTTAGTAACACACTTCCAGTAGTGGTTGTTGTTGAAACCCAGACTGTCCGACCTACAGAAAGGTGTAAGGTAACTGTTTGGACGGTCGGGAAGTGCCACCCAATTCAGACCGGAACCCAGTGGGGGAGGCATCCACAGGGACCGTACCCTCCTTCCCCTACCACCAACCTCTCGGAAGGACTTTCGGACCCACATGTTTAACGTGATCGTACTCCGCATGAACACGGCGGCAGTTTTGGCAGTGGCTGGAATCGAACCCGGGCCTACCGAGTGCAACTCCAGCGCGCTAACCAATGGGCTACCGCGCCCACTTCCAGTAGTGGTGAAACAATTCAACTCGTTACTGCTACAGCATTTATGTTTTGATGGGCAGACATAGACGGCCCCCATCATTTGAACTCATTTGTCTTTCCTTTGAGCATTATAACTGGAGCCCATAATCAGTATTGTAAAAACTGTATAAAATCAGGGTGGTGCAGTGGAAAAGGAAAGAATACAAGAGTCCTTTTTCAATTGAAAAATGCTGAATCTGCTTTTATTTGAAGTGCTGAATCTTGCCAATTACAATGACTTGCTGCGATAAGCACATGCAGCTTGAACATATTTACAAGATGGTTTACATAATTAAATTGCACAAGAGGTTCGCTTTGGAAACATCAAAAACAGTAAACTTTATTTACCTTTGATATATAGTTTATTTTCCACCACATGCAGGTCACATACCCAGAACACAAAATTTATTCAGACACATTACTGTTGAATCATTTTACTAGGATTGATCATCTTTGCTTAAGTTTAAAAGCAATAAAAATCACCTGTGTATAAAAATTTCTATTTGTGACAAAAATTGTCGCTCACAGACTAACTCATCTGAAAAATAACTTTTTAACCTCATCACCGTAATTGTCTAATATCAAGATATTATATCAGAAGACCATGTCAGATCATATCAGAATCATCGGAATAAACCGAATCCGAATAGAATAGAGCATAATGATGTTTCTACAGTGAACCTCATACTGGAATGGGTACCTACCTGAATACTATGATGTCCGGGGTCCAACCCAAATTATGTAAATAAGTTTGTGTATGTGTTGGATATTCAACTTGAATCAAGACTTCCGCTGAAAAAATGCCATGAGTCACTCCTGAGAATGAAGTAAGTGGTTCAAAAATAAAGTTGAGTTTATGAACATCGTTCAGTGGAATGGTGAATCACGATGTTTGTTTACTTTCTTCCAGCACTTTCCTCGAAGCCACCTCGTCCGGTAGCGCTTGGTGAACATATATTGACTAGAGATTTTGAAGAATTGATCATTGCATAGCACAAGCAAAACTTCATTGTTTCAGATTGAAATATATAAGTTCTTAACTGAACTTCACAAATAGCACATAACTTAACATTATTTCAAATTGATCCGATATTGCACTTCACCATTCGTGAATTTAATGCCTACAGCAAATAAGATGAAAACATAATGATCTAAAATAAGATTGAATCGACAAGACCTGAACTAGAACAGAACAAGGCATGTGAAGAACCCAGACATGACAACTGCTTTAAGATGAACCCAGTATTTATATCCGAGGATGGGACCTGTACGGAATGTAATCGTAATTGGAAATGCCCCCGGATATGTACATTACTTGCATACATGACGAGCACCCGATTTGCATGATTTGCTTGCCGGAAAAATGCTGTGATTCACTCCCGAGAACGAAGTGAGTTGTTCAAAAAGAAATTTATTAATTGAACAACGTTCAGTGGAATTGTGAATCACGATTGTTTGTTTACGTTTTTCCAACATGGCTAACGGTGCAGTGGATGAAGTAGCTGTCGATCGCACGCAAATCATGGTTTATGGTACATTTCATAAAGTAGTTGTCTATTGCACACCTCAGTTACATGCCCAAGTCATGAAACTGTTTATCTTATGCCTCAGCTATGTGTGCAATTCACAGCTAACGGTGCAGTTCATGAAGTAGCTGTCGATCGTACGCCTTCACTGTGTGCGCAAGTCATGACTAACGGTGCAATTCATGAAGAATCTGTTTATTACACACCTCAACTATGCATGCAAGTCCCAGTTAACAGTACAGTTCATTGAGTAGCTGTCAGTTGCTTCTCCGATCACTATGCAGGCATATAGGGATGACTGATTTAACTATCCGATTTGGCCATTACCTTATGTTACTTTTTACTTTTACCCTTTTATCAGTTTATGTAAATAAGCCTGAATTTCATGCGAATAAAAAAGTGATAGAAGTTTGCAATGTCAAATGTTTACATAATTTATCTATATTTCGAAGTAAAGGCTATTCTGTTAAGATGAAATGTCAGACAATTGTAAAATGTCTTTTACTGGTATCCTTAACCCACCCCGAAATCCAATTACAATTTTTAAAAATGTATTCCTGTAAATTTAGTACAATGTGAAACATTAAATGGCTGAAAAATCAATTTTAATTCTTGTTAGAAGGTTTCTCTGTCTGGTGTAATTAATACACCATCTATGTAAACATAATACTTATTGAGGACTCCTAATAACTCATCTATAACCATTAGGATGTTTATACAGTATTTACCAATGCAAAAATGATGTGCATGAACAGCCTCTGATTTTAGCACCAGGTGTCCCTGGTATTTGGTGATAAGCATTTCTAAATCAATAAAAAACTAGCAGTTTTTAAGCCTAGTACGAAATCAATAATCTGAAGTAAAGGTTATCCATTGCTCTATGTGATTACATTTAAACTTTTGTAATAACTGCAGATTTTTAATGTTAGACTTTTATGCTAAATTAATTGGTCCAATCCACGTGCTTTTTCGAACTCTCACAATGAATATGTTTGATAGAATATTTTATAATTGTAGTGAAAGAAGTGTAAATATATTTATTTTTTGCATTTGATTGTTGAAATATATTACAAACTGAAGAGTATATTACAAATAGTTTAGAAGAAAAAATTCAATTACAAGTAAAAAATGCATAGTCAAAGGATTTACTAAAATGTATGAACATATATTTTTAATAGAACAATTTAAAATTATTTACAAAATATGCATGCCTTCCTTAAAATGTGCATACCTCCCTTAAAATATGTATGCCTCCCTTAAAATGTGTATGTCTCCCTTAAAATGTGTATGTCTCCCTTTTTGATTCCATGTTGATAGAACATAGTCAATTGCAAACAACAGCTGTAGATAAATTCATTTGCTTTTGTTGTAGTCTACTGCATGTGGAATTTTAAGTTCTATGTGCAGTGGGTCTTCCAGCAGAATTGAATTTATTTTCTGCTTCAGGCTTGTGATTTTGATTTTTGATGCAAATGTAATAAATTTTTCATTGCATTACAATAGATATGTAATTGAAATGTGTCTTTCATTCTAAGTGTTCATCTTAATGTGATAAGAATCATTTTACATCAACAGTTAATTTCAAGAACATTATGTGCACTATTTAATAGAGTTGTGATTACCCAGTAACATTAAAAAATCCCTGTTTATTTTCTTTATGTTGCAAATATATGAATCATGAACAGCAGAAGTTTTTTTTTTTAACTGTTAGTTGTAGACACATAATTTCAATTGTAAAAATGCTTTAAATAAGGCAGGAAATTATGAAATAGTAATTTAAATGATGGTCAATATATTTGTAAAAAAAATAAACACTTTTTATACAGCCTTTCCAGAAAAATAAAAGTCAAATTACAAAATGTTAATTATACTGTATTTAGTAAAATTGTTAAAAATTTGGCTTTAATACGATCAAATTTGACACAGTTATTATTGATTAAAATTTTCATTGTGAAAAAAGGGGATATCCACAAATAAATTTGTTATAAATAGTTTCTAAAGCTTTTACTCCTTATTCAAATTTATTTTATGCAAATATTTTTGTGAAGTTATTACATCACCATTACGTTGATTCACAGTTTGCATTTAAGCATCCAAGTATTTCTGCTACATAACTAGAGTTTAAATTATATCACTTTTCAGTAATGTTGAACTCTGAGATGATTATCTTTTACTGTGAATGCAACCGATCTTCTAGTTCGGAATACAACTCATCACCAACTGATATAAAAAAATGAAAGGACATGCTTACTTTTCAGATAGAGATTTTTATTTTAAGATAACATCCGATAGATCAACAAAATTACAATTATTTGTTATTCAGTTTATCAGTTTTTTCACCTGTCTGTCCTTAATAGTTTATATTTTTTAAACTTCTGAGAAAATCATTTTAAAACTATACTCAGGAAGTTTCATGATTCACTTTGTCTTAAATTTGCATTTTTGACATACAACTTTTACTTTCTCATACTATAGAATATAATATAAAGTATTATTTTCTTGAAAGAAAATTTTCAATTTCAAGATTTTGATGCCAATATATGTTTTAGGACCTGAACACGTTTTGACTATTTTTAGAGTGATGTCTGTCTGTGGTCGATTTCTTGTGTACACAATACCTGCCACAAATATTAATAGATTTTCATGATATATGTTATCTTGTGCTAACAAAAAAATTCTAGAATTAGAGAGAATTTATTGAAATTTGTGCAAAAACTTCGAAATTTTGTTATTTCTTAACATGGCAGCTTGACATAATTATGCTTAAAAGATATTGTGGCTCAATGATCACAAAACTTAACAGTTCCAATCATTGTAGGGAAAAATAGCTGTAATGCAATTTTTGTGTTCAAGACATCATTAGCCCCTCCCTCCCATGGAAGTACATTGTCATACTTTGTATCAATCGAAAGATTTTTGCAAGCCCTTTAAAATGAAGTGTAACATGCTATAATTGTGATCATTTGGACCAATGATACAGGTTTTTCATTTTTTTTCTTGCAAAATTTCCAGAAAATCATAAACTACATAAAAAATAGATTTTGGTATATGAGAGTCGAGTTGAGCAACCATCCAGTTTAAATTAATTTAGCTTTACTAAATGAAGTATGATCAAAATTTTTGTACTTTAAAATTTTTCACATGAGGAGCTGTATGAGTTTTAATTTTTTTAATGTTTTACCAAAATATTGCACATTATTTAAATTACGAGTCGGACGGTCTGGGTCTTCAACATTATTTAAATTGCTATTGCATAATTTCCTACCTTATTTAAAGAAGTTTTGCAATTGGAACTACGTGTCTACAACTAATGGTTCAAAAATACTTCCTCTGTTCACTTTTTATGAAACACCCTGTATGTTGCACTTTTGCATATGTTTAATCTATTAGAGAGCCATTTCAACTTTTCTCTTGATAGAATTGATTGATCCTGATATAATACATATATAGATGCTGAGATACCCATGCTACCCATGCATATGCTGAGAATACATACATGCTGAGAAAGACAGGTTAAAAGATACTAATCAAGTTCATTAAGGAAGTTCTTTATGTAGATTCGAAATTCTGTAAATCACTGTGAAATATTTTCTTTTATTCTTAACTTGAACTGAGAGTTTCAGGTGAAACAATTTTATAAACTATTAATGTTATAAGAGTGGAATTGTGAAACATAATTCACATAAGCTCGAACTTAAAAGTATCATAACACTATTACAAAAGGTTATTTGAACATTTTATAAAAATAGAAATATAATTAAAAGTCCGTATTTAACCTTTAAGAATTTATCATAAATAATATGAATGAATTTTGCTCAGGAACTTACTCATTGCTTATTTATATATTCAAGGAATTAAAACTAAATAAAATATACAAAAATTAAAGGCCTCATAATAAGCATGAATGTAATATAAATTATTAAGTTTTAAAATAAAGACAAACTCTTCTAAATATTAAATGTTGAGAAATTAGCTAATGTCTACAACCTAACAAAAACCAGTCATGTGCTTATAAATGAAATTAAAAAATATAAATTTGAACAAATTGGAAAGACTCTTTCTGACTTATTGCCATCCTAAAAATAAAAATATTTAGAAGCAAAATAATTTAAATGACATACCAAATATTGTGTTATCAACTAACTCATTCCTGTATTTTTCAATTTCCTTTTATTTATTTAGTTTGTACAGAATTGTTAGTTAAGTAATTTTTTAATTTTAAAATACATTTATTGCATTTATGATTATCAACATTTTCTTCAGGGATGGTTGCCCAGTTGGTCCTGGATTTACACTCAGTAAAGTTTATTATCTAAAACCTCTTCTAGCCAACAATAAAGATAAACGAGGTTTAGCTTTAGATGGTCAACTCAAGCATGAAGATACTAACCTTGCATCATCAACAATGTATGTGATTTGAGTATTTTAATTCTTTCATTCCTATTCATGAAATTTTTATTGCATGAGTACTTACTAATGCTCTTTGACAATCTATTCTGTTGTCTTTTAAAATATCTTCTGGGACCCCATCTACTGAAAATTTGCATAATTCAGGTTGAAGTTTGTCAGTGTCGTTTCTCAGCATTATCTTTGGTAAAATTATTAGAAATTCGTTATACCATGAATATCAGATCTTTTTTTTTTATCTTCTATATTAACATGCAAGGTCCAAAAATTTTTGTAATAGAAATTTAGAAACAAGGTAGTCACTACAAGTTATGAAATATTTTCTAACATACACATAAAAAAAAAAATTTCTGACTATTTCAAACCACTAACAATTTTTAATACTGAACTCTCTATTCCAATGTTTGCATGTCTGTGTTTTATTTATAAATGTTTTCAAAAGTCTGTTTACTATTTTAACCAGAAGAGGGGGCTACAGCAGAACTTAAAGAAGCTGCATTAGCTCTTTTGGCCTAATTAATATTTTCCTTATATATTTATTAATAACTAGCAATTTCACCTATGTTTCACACATTCAAAATGGTTAAAGATCATTAAATGTTACACCTACACACTTAATCAAAGTTAATAATTTTTCTGAATATCAAAAACCTTTCAGATTTAAACATAAAAATTATGTACATTTTATAATTTTGTTAACATGTTAAATGGAAAAATGTATTGAACAGAGATGCTAACCTCTCAGTGATAGTTTTAGTAATCTTGACAGCAAACATTCAGGAATCTTTCATTAATGATGTGCGTGATTCGTTGCTATAAAAATTATTTACATCAATGATCAAAATAATGCTAAATCAAACATTTTTAATTATATGATACTTTTATATGCAATGGCAAAACAAATTAAATTTTCAAATTAAATTAACACAACTAAAAACAAAATATAAATACATAAAAAAATCTTCATTATTGGGGGAGGGGAAATCCTAACTGCATGTAAATATTTAATGAATTTGCATATATTTAATAAATACTGCATGCAAATATTCTGGGTGTCCCAGAATTTGCTATCTATTCAGTGAAATAGAACACATTTTTTAAAAACTCGTGTATATTTATCATGTGTTATAAATGTAAAAATTTATAAATTATTTCATAATTTTATTTTCATCTCTCTGTTAATAATGAATGCACAAGAATGCGTCATTCTTTAGTCTATGTACTTTGTGGCATGAGGAGCTAATACATTTTACTTCCGGCTACTAGTGCCAAATTTGACACAGATCGTATACATGTACTAAGATGTGAAAATTCACCAGGAGACACTCTCTCAGGCATCCTGGGTGCTGCTGATGACATCATAATGGTCACTATGATGCGATGAAGCATTGCAGCATTCACTGCCTTCTTAGGGTGGTGGAAGAGGATGTCACATGTGGGTGGTATGTTCTCTATCTGCCTATGGAATTACTGAAAAAAAATCCATCTCAACTCATTGATGATCTCTGCAGAGCTTGAAGCCGGGGCAGATTTTACTGATAAACACTTCTACCTTGGGTATATACATCCTTTTTTCCACGCCTTTGCGGGAGCAGACACAGTGTACAGTTTTGTGAGTGTTGAGAAAATCATTGCCTAGTAAACATGGATGTTTTTCAGAACAGTCGACAAAGTTTCGAAGCGTACTCTAACATGCCATTTGATTTGTCTCAAGACTCCAATTCGTTTTCAATATTTCAGCCTTTTGTGGTGTAATTGTACTATGCTTCAAGTTCTCCAGAGACCATTAATGAGGCAAGATGGATTGTCTTCAGTCAGTTCAATAGGAAGATTGAGAACATACCGTCCACATGTGATGCTCTCTTCTGCCACCTTGAGAGAGCAATGCTGCAATGCTTAGTTTGGAAGAACTGTCTTCAACATGAAGTAGATTGTCCAAATCCTTACGACTGGTGGTGGTGGAAAACAAATAAATTTGAACCTATTTTATCTACAAACTCTGATATGATGAAAAAATATCAAGAAGCAATAGCATGTAAATGCAAAAATAAATACAGCAGATGCCGATGTGTCAAGGTGAACTTTACTTTGTACTTATGAGGGTCAGTGTTGAAGGGAATGAATGTTTTGGGCATATGTTTTCTTCATGTGTGAAAGTTTTTCATAACCATGATATATATTTTTAATTCCTATAAAAATATAGTTTCAACAGACCCAAAACAAAACATAGTTATATGTTAAATGGAAAATTGATTTCCTCTTTGAAAAAAAGAGATAGTTTTTTTCGTGATGTATTAAACTAATAATGCTTTTTTTAATAAAGTCTTGACTTGTAATTATTCCTATAAAAATTAAGTTTGGGGCATTTTGCCAAGTTAAGGTTGACTTCTCTCAACAATTATTTATTTTAGACAACTTTTTCACCCTTTTCTGGTTTGACCTCTAGAATGAAAGCAGTTATACCTATACTGAAATTGAATATAATCTTTCTAAAAGTACTTTTCATTAGCTTCAAAATGAGACTAAGAAAATTAAAACCCAACCACTGATTATTGAGATATTACAACTTACAGAAATCAAGGCGTCACGTCATGGTGGCCATTTTGATGATGTCATCAGCAGCACCCAGAATACATGAAAGTGTCTACCAGTGAATTTTCATATCTTAGTGTATGTATAAGGTCTGTGCTACATTTGATGCTGGAAGTGAAATATTTTGCAAAGTACATAAACTAGTTGTAACATTCTGTATTGTGTCAAAGGAGTGCGATGTAATGAAATCAGAGAAAGATTTATAAGGAGATTTCACAGAACTGGTCCTGTAGATACAGTTATTCACAAACTTGTAAAAAAATTTTAAGAACTGGATTTGTACATGAGGTGGAGGAAAGGATGCTCAAGGACATAATGTGTTATAACTTTTTTTAATATGTGTTATAAATTTTTACATTTATAACACATGTTAAACATGATAAACATCAATAAACATGAATTTTTAAAAATTTAATTTTTAAAATTTTTCCCATTTCACTAAAATATTCTTGGACACCCTGTATAAAAAAAAAAAAAAAATTCCACTGAAGAATGAATTTTTGAGCCATGCAGATATAGCTGATGTTGGATTGAGAAAGCAAAAAATATTTCTCTAGTGAAATGCATGTGTGCAATTTTAATTATTAATTCAGAAGAATTTGATAATTTGGAATTAAAATTTGCCCAATATCAGATAGATTTGATTTTCCCCAAAGACAAGTGGATAGATGAAGTGTGGCATTCTATGTCTTCAATTACAGATGAAATAAGAATGTTAAAAAAGAAATTTTTAAGCAAACTGATAGAAACAATATTAATTGTTCCCCAAAGCAATGCTGTGACAACAAATTTTCAGTTTTGTTAGGAAATATGTGACTGAACTTAGGCCAAATTTGAGCGTAGACACATTAAATTTAAAAAAATTAAGATGATGTCAAAAGGTCAACAGTGTTTTGAGAAGAAATCCTTGATTCAGCATTTCTGCGACAATCATCACAAACATCTTGGTCGAATTCGAAATCACAGCTGCAAGTTCTGTAAAATACATGATTCTTTTCGATATTTTCGAAGGAAATATCAGTCTTTGCTACAACTTTCACAGTAGCATTGAACACGTTATAGCAAAGATTGACCTTTGTTATAACTTGGGCACCAGTTAACATAACTTTTTTTAATTTCAGAAACAAAATTTGTAGAAGTAGAATGTTTCATATTTTAAGTGTAGCACTAAACAGCTTTCCAGTTATTAGAAGTAAATCCTTAAACACAAAGTTGATAAATGAACAAACTGGTAACAAAGCTTTATGAAATTTTGATCTTTTCACTTTATTCCAGTACAAATGTTTATTTCAAGTACAGTCAAACCTCCCGATAGTGGACGCCATTGGGACAAGAGTAACTGGCATTTTCCTCACCCTTTTGTAGTTCACTTGCTATGAAGTCATTATTATATATTTTTGATTTCTAAGAAATAAAGATCCACAACTCTTAAAAGATTATTTTTATGATTATAATGAGATAAATGCACTTAAAGAAAGCTACAAAAATATATAAATTCTTGTAAATCTACAAGATTTATTCTAAATAATTTTGAATTTCAGAACATACCAAAATCCTGGCCAAGGCCGATCCTAGGGTGTCGGCCGCCCGCGTGCAAAGACCTAATGTGCCGCCCCTCTGGAGAATTTTTCATATTTTGACTAATACTTAACTTTGACGTTATAAATTCATCTACCTGTATAAGAGTAAAAAGTAAAACATTAATAAAAATGCAAATAAAATTTGAAGTGCAAAACTTTATTTTTTGGCCAGCTAATAGGTTATAATAGCGACAAAATACTTTAACAAAGTAATAAACAAACAAAAATATTACCTTTGAAATAAAAATAGACATTTTATAATTAGAAATGCAAAACAACAGTATTTACTCAGAAAATGTAATCTAATAAAAAAAAGTACTAAAGCATAAATTTCGTGAAACGACAAGTATATAAATCAGTCCTTCTACAAAGACTACCTAATAATTAACTATAAAATAACTTTTCTGGCATTCTGAGAAGCAAATTTGTCAATAATTTCGGTGAAATCACTTTTTTCAGAGATTTCGGATTCAATAGAGATGACGCCCAAATCTGAAAGCCTTTCTTGTGTCATATTATTTCTCAAGTAATTTTTAATAATTTTTAATTTACTGAAACTTCTTTCACCTGAAGCCACAGAAACAGGTAAGATTAAAAAAAATTCTTATTGCTAGAGCAAAATTTGGAAAACAGGGAATGAGATCATTTTTGACTATAATTTCTAATATCTCAATTGGCTGTTTTTTACCTGGAAAAATATCTTTGAATGAAGTTATTTCATTAAAAAGTTGTATACCGTCTATATCTTTCACAATACTTCCTTCCTCCTGTACCTGTAACTTAATATCTAAGTCCATGCAGGCTTTCATGAGATCATCATTAGAAATGTTGTGAAACTCATACAGAAAGCAGAATATTGAATGGCACTCATAAGGCATAATAAGGTAAATCTTTCATTTACCGAAGAGATAGCGTGATCAAGAATTGCAAAATAGAAAGCAGTCTTGAATTGCTGGAAGGGATTTGAAACTGGTTCATCACTGCCCTCGTAATCAAATAAACGGACCTTTTTCCTGAGCTTCGACATGGGAAATTCGGGATCAATACCTAAATCTCTAGCAAGTTTTGTTGCTGAATCGACAAATATTTTAAAATTATTGTCAGATCTTTGGGAAACTAATTTTTTAAGATTATCTAAGCCTTCAATGCATTCCGCGATGTTTAATTTAAGATTTTGAAACATTTTACTCAATACATCAATTCTTAATAATAAATCATGCCAAATTAAAATTGAACACAAAAATTTAAATGTTTCAAGACTTTTAATTATTGATTCAGCACCCATTTTTGTTTTCATGTCTCTGGTGGTATCTTCAATTAAGGCATTTAATGCGGTAATAATGTTTTTTAGGTCATGTTTTAGAGGTCTAATAGCATTGGTACGACTTTCCCACCTTGTTTCACTTAATGGTTTTAAAGTTAGACTTTTCACGTGTGTTTTTAGTAAATCCCATCGATATGGGGACGCAGAAAAGTAATTATAGACCTCTTGTACCATCTAAAAAAAAACCCAGAAATTTCACCACTGGAGCTGGCAGCGTCATTAACGACGAGATTTAATGTATGAGCCGCACACGGCACGTATAATGCTCTAGGATTGATATCGAGAATCCGTTTCTGAAGCCCTATATTTTCCCCCTTCATGTTCGATCCATTGTCGTAGCCCTGACCCCGCATATCTTTAACTTCGAGCTGCAGACTAGGTAATAGCTTCTCTAATAGAAAATTGCACACACCTTCTTCTGTGGTATTAGTTACTGGAAAAAATTCTAAAATATCTATCTTACCATCAGTAGTGTTCACACATCTAATTACAAACATTATTTGTTCTGTGTGGCTAATATCTGGTGTAGAGTCGAGACTTATAGTGTAATATTTGGCTTTTTTGACAATGCGTGTTATCTTATTACAAATAGATTCGGCTAAAATATTAATTATTTCATTTTGAAAATACTGCCGTAAGTAGTGTGGAATATGTGTTTTTTTATCTTTGTATTTACTGACATTATTAAGGTGTTCTGAAATAACTGGATCAAATTTGTCCGACATCTCCACTGCCTTTAAAAAATTACCATTATCTTTATGATACAACTTCGTACTAGTTCCTCTGAATGCCAAATTTTGACTGGCTAAAAATTGTACTACAGCAATCATTCTTTCAATGATGGCGGGTCATCGCTTTTTCTCTCGATTGTAAACATTTTGTTGTTCCACGTCAATAGTACAATTTTTTTCCAGCCTCGTCTTTATTTCGCACCACGATCTTATAGAGTTTGTTTTAGAGTATTTTCATGCTTATTAAGGTAATCTAAACAATGACGACAATCAGAAAAGTCAGTACTTACAAGTTGTGTTGAATTATCTTTACCAAACAATTTACACGCAAAACAAAAAATGCGATTTAGTTTTATGGAATATCAGAGCCACGCGCGACTTATTTTCTCCCCGCTCACTAAAGTTTTGTTATAATATGAACAGCTAAATTTTCTGCCACTCTCATCGACCGGAAATTTAAAATTTGCTACTTGTTTGGTACCATGTTCTACCAATAAATCAATATTTTTTTCGTTAAAATGTTAGGCCAAGAATATTATGTTACCTTCATTTTACTCTTGATAGTAATGCCCCAAAACTAGATAAATTGAAACCCGTTTTAGATGCATTAGTTTCAAAATTTAAATCTGTATACACTCCTGATAACTTATTTAAATCTATATACACTCCTGATTAACTGATAACTATTTTATTCAAGGTAAGTTATCATTTTTAATACACTAAATTTTTTAATATGTTGATAAAAGAAAATTTGAAAGAAAAATATACATCAAATAGAAAATAAGAATTTCCTTTATTCCTGAAAATAGTAGAATGATGTGTTGAACGGGTGATTTTTAGTGAATTTTTTTTCGAGAGTTAGGCTTAGCGCAATAAAATTGCCGTCTCTTGGGAACAGTTCGAAAAAGAAGCGCTCCGTCCTTTGGGCCGCCGCAGTTCCGGAATGCCGCCGTCGCGAAAGGGTTAACTTTGCCGAAATAATTCAGTTCTAATCTACAAAGGAGACCGCTAAAATAAAGTTTCTTTTGACCATTGATCTGCGAGCCACGTGCCGACCGTGGTATACATAAATAAGCTGCCGCACAGTGGAACGAAACATCCTTAGGCGTCTCAAAAATATGCCCCTTGGTTATTTATTTAGATAGAAATTTAAAATTTGGTATCCTTTTCTATGCCGTATTGCCGGCTCTGCCACGAATTTTGCTATCAAATGTAGGACCAATACACTGTGCACTAACATTCTATTTTTCTTAAACTATGGAACTTATTTTGATTTTTCAATAACTATTTAAAATTCAGCATATTTATTCGATTAAAAAATTTTGAAGTTTTAAAAAATTTTGCTTGATTGATTGAACTATATGCGGTCTGCGGCCGCCCCTTGTTTTGGCCGCCCGCGTGCGGTGCACGCGCTGCACACCTGCTAGGATCGGCCCTGATCCTGACAAGAATGTATTGGTTAGCAAGAATTACATTCGCTATAGAAAGTGTCCGCTAATGGGAAGTAAAATATATTAACATCCTATTTCAAGGAACTGGGGATTCAGAAATTGTCTATAAATAGAGTGTCCACTAAAGGGAAGTATCCATTAGTGGTGGTTTGATTGTAGTAGTTGTTTCTCTTCTCTTTTAGCACAGAAAGAGAGTGAGCACTCTGATTTGTCTGTCATATGATCTCACGCAGCTCCACAATGAATTGGTACATTCTTAACGACAACTGAAATGTATTGCACAGTGGAAAAATATTTTAGATCACTGAACGGAAATAGAAACAGCCATTGTTCTTTCTAGGAGAGAAACAGGATGCTCCAATTTATTTGTCATATGACATCATGCAACTGAGAGGTGAATCAACATGCTGCTCTGTTAAGTTTAACGGTGGGAAAATCCAGAGGAAGCTGTCTAAAGTGCATGGTATATGCAGAATAGCTGTTTTCTGTAATATTTTATGTCTCTTCCATAGTCCGTAATTTTATTCTGAAATCCATAAAAATTACAGAAAATAATAATGGTTAGCATCTGTGACTGAATCTTATTTCTGTGACAAAATGATTTAATTGTTTAATTTTTCGATTGGCAGTGAATAAAATTCATTGCTGACAAGTCTACTGGTTTTAGCAGGAAACTATTGGATTTTTTATACTTTTCCTGATTTCCCGCAAAACAGCCATAATCTCTTATTTTATTGGTGTTTTTTTCATAAATTTCTCTAGTTTTTAGGGATTTTCCTCCTAACTTTAGGGAATTCAATTTCCCTAACTTTAATCGCGTATGTTCAATTTACCACCACAGTACCTAGCTTTTTGATTCCTTAGTGCCAAAGAATTTTATACTAGCAATAATTAAAATCTTTTGAGATATTTAGATTTTCACATCAATGCTTTTTGGGTTAGATCTTATGGTAGTAGGGTCCTTAAACGTATTTAAGAATGTATCTACGTAAAATATATGCTATTGCGTAATTCAGCTTTTTTTCATGGGAATTGCTGAGAACACAATTATTCTTTTCCATCCATCTCAATCCTCTTGCTATTGCACATTAGATTAATTAAACTAGCTAATTTTTATGCTTTGTTAAAGTTATTAGGTTAATATTTTAATTTTCACATAAATAGTGTAATTGCCCAATTCAGTTTTTATTCATGTGCATTTCTAGAAGTACACAATTATCGTTTTCCATCTATCTCTATCTTCTTATTATTGCATGTTAGATTGACTAAATTAGCTTTCTTTTATATTTTGTTAAACTTCTAAGGTTAATTTTTAATTTTTTTGCATAGATAGTGTGATTGCACAATTCATTTTATATTTTCATGCATTGCCAGAAGTGCATAAGTATCTTTTTTCACCTATCTCCTTCCAATAATTATTGCGTATTAAAGTAACTAAACTAGCTTATTATCATATCTTGCTTAATTAGTAAGTTTTACTTGGTTTATCTTTAAATTAATTAACGTTGGTTTATCTTAAAAATCTTTAAATTTTCAACAAAGTGGATACTTTGAAATTATTCCTGATATAAAATTGTGATTATATAATGTTCCAACATATTTTTCCTTCTGTCTCTGCAAACTAAAAAACTGAAACTTAGTTATATAGTAGCTACTTATACAGGAAAGTTCATTGGCTATTTTTTTTTATATCTAACTGTACTTTTAAAATTTCATAAGTTTATATCTAATTATTATTCTATAAGTTTATATCTAATTATATAGTTCTCAAAAGTAAAAAGGGAAAAAATTCCCTACTTTTTTATAACTTAGCATTTATGATATATATTGACACTATAGATTCAGCTTCAGATTTTTTAATAGTGGCCACTGACCACTAAGAACAAAATATTTAGTGGCTAACAGAAAAAAGTTAGTGGCCAAAAAATTTTCAACAACGACAGGTGTCTAAAATCAAATTTATATTGATATGTTATATACATCTGTTGAGGTATGTGCATGGATTCAAAATACTTAAAATTATGTAGGTATATACTTTTATATTATGTTTTATGGACAGTAGGCTAGAGACACCCTAATTAGAGAAAAGGTAATAACACAAAATAAAGATATAAATTTAAATTGCAAAATTTGATTTAAATTCATTCAATTCATTAAATTTCATTCCCTAGCCATAAAACTAGCTATAGAAACTAGTATGTTTTTAAAATGTAGGCAGACATCAGGAAATGGCTTGTTACATTTTTGAAATATTAAAATAAAATACTTAAACAGTTACAAAGAACATGAAAATAATAATAATAACAAAGATTCAATATGGTTGCCATGGTGAGAAATACATAAAACATAACAAAATTCTTTAAGTTATGAATTGATGAATAGGAGGATTTATAAAAAATTTCTTTGACATAATATTTTTAGGGTTATTGTAACCCTAAAAATATTAGAAAAAAAATTTTTTTTTCAAGAAATAAACAAGGGTGCTAAGCGATTAGTGTTTTACAGCTAAAATTTCCCTTGGCTTAAATTCGATTTGATTCTGCAAATAATTCAAAAATTTAATTAATTTAATTAATTTTGGCTTTAAATTCAAAATATATGAAGCTTAGAATGTACAAAAGGAATGTTATCTCTTCTATACAAAATATTTCACCTGAATATTAAAAACAAAAATATGATAATTCAGTCATACCCTAAGGTAGAATAATTAGAAGATGAAGATATATGGGAAAGGATTATTTTAGCAGGGCACTTCAACAGCAGCAGCCTTAAGAACAGTTGAAATAGTGACATTTCTTTCGGTAAAAGAAACCAAAGGGGTAACAACAAATTTTCTTACGATGAAATGAGTTTTGTTGACAGACTGGCTTATTTAAATTTCAGTTGAATGTTTTAAATTTAAAACAAAATTATTTTATAATACATGATGCAAGATGCAAATTAATAATAGCACAAAAAGAATCTATAATATATGGACAGTGACCTCAAGTATTTTGATTTATGAAATGCTCAAATACACAGACATAGAAGACTGAGTCTCACTACAAAGTGAATACGTTGTGAATACTAATAAGTTAATGCAAATAAATTGCATAATGTAAAAATAATTTCATAATTAAACAAAATATACAAAGGATCACATACAAGTGCAGTTTTTTTCGATTCTGCTGCAAAATTGTCCTTATTTTATTAATAATGCATTTGAAAAATGGTTTTTCTGTATAAAGCATGAAATAATTACAAAAATTGTAGGCTATGCAAACAGATTACAAAAGTGAAAAATATTTCCCAAATTAAACAAAATATACTGTGGATTGTGTACGAATACACTTTTTCACAATGCTGCTTCAAAATAGGACATTGATGGCACTTGTGGCCTCTCTGACTATGTTGTCAAGAATATAAACTGAATTGTGTAATTGTTATTGTTAAATGAAGTAGTTAAATATTTTTACTCACAATGTAAAAATATGATTGTTCTGCTTCTGTACTTTTGGAATCTTCAATAATTGTTTGGATGCAAAAGGATAGATACTGTAGACTCTTGCTAATCCGGCCATTCCTTGCACCGCGGGGTGCCAGATTTGTGAGAATGCAAGATTACTGAGAGTGTATAAAAGACTTTAATTTATTTCTTCATTAAAATCAAATTGTTATACTGTCATTCTGTTTTTCTTGCTTGGAGGAAACCCCATCCTTTTTGTGTCTTGGCTGGATTATCAAAAGTACTGTACTTCATTAGTATTATTATATGTATGTGCATGTTGAAATGTATGCGCAAAGTCATACTTTAAAAAAGTAATTGACATTTCACTAAAATATTTATTAATAATAAAACACACTATGAAGAAATGAAAGTTCTACTTTTATTTATTAAAATAATTTGATGCAAAACATGGATGAAAATGGATGCTTTTGAATTCATAAAAATCGCTTCTAGATCATGTTACAGCACTTGCACATAAACTTGCCAATTAGTTTCATCAGTACCTATGCAAATGTAACTTAAGTATTATGATATTTTTCCATCTCAGCAATTTTTGCATCAGTATACAATATTTGCATAATTTTAATAAATTTTGTGGAAATAATTGTGATTGAAAATTTGCATAGTATAGTGCATTTTATGCTAAAAATCAAACTTTTGTGGCACTATGTATCAGCTACTAAATGAAAATGGGACAACTTTGCATCTTGCTAAGAAGTTACTGACACAACAAATCTGAATTTTTGTCAGATTTTGACAAATTTTAAGGAAACAGTCATGACTGAAAATTGGCACTTTATGTTGAAAATCAAACTTTTGTAGCAGTACATATTAGCTGCTAAGTAAAAATAGCACAGCTTTATCATGCTAAGAATTTTTCAGTGCAACAAGCCACAATTTCCAGTATATTAACTAATTTAAAAAAGTTAGAAAAAAATTAGATGTGCAATCTTATTTTTATGTGCACCTGGGTATTTCAAGCCCTGGATTTTAAAGTATGATAAATAGTATTTTAACTTTAAAGATGAAATGCATAAATAATATATTGTGCATTAAATCAAGAAATTAGTTTGTTATACTTGATTCATTTTCTAAAATTTTATTTTGTATAGTTTGAGCAAAGTTTGAGTTTTATTTTTAAATTCATAATTTGATTTTTTGTTGCTTTCAATATGAAATTTTGTTAAGATATATTCAGATACTAAGATAGTCACTGTTATGTAATTTACCAGTTGTTCCATTCTAAGTGAAATCAATTTTTTTTATACTTTCAATGACTTTCCGAATATTATATTGTAGTTTGTGCAAATTTCAAAGATCTCATGTTATACATCTAATTCCATTTTTACATTAAACTTTCTTAAATGTTTCTCTATTGTTTCTCAATCAAGATCACTTGTTAATTACAATTCTCCAATTATTTCCCATGTCTGGAAATCTTTTGTATAATTCATATTTTCTTAACATCTATGTTTGGGATATCTGGCTGGAATCTGAGTGATCGAAAAATATGAACCCTTTGAATGCTTATATCTCCAAATCTAATAAATAAAAGTATAAACAATTGTTACTTGTTTTGTTAGAGATATGGTACAGATTATGAATATATAAAAATAATTTCAATATTTTATTATTTTGAATTTTTTTTAACTAAAAAGATTTTATTCTAGTGAGTTTTTTCTTCAGTTTGCGTACTTTCATTTAAAACATCTTCTAAACTATAAATATGGATACAAATAGTACATGGCAAAAATGTGCAGTGGAAAATCCAGACAAATTACAAATGGTATTTTACAAAGCTCTTATAGTTTTCAAGAAATCATCTCATCAATTTCAAGAAATAAAAATTTTCTATTTTTCATGTTTGTAATACTTATATCTCTAAAACTGAAAAGGCTAGTTAAGAACTATAAGGAGTAATTGGTATTCCTTTGAATGCCCTCCAAGGGTATATAATTTGATTTCAGATCGAGTTTTGAGTTTTGAACTATAATTTTGATAAGATAAAGCTGTAACGTTTTACTCGTTCATGACTGCCAAGTGAAGGAAGAAGCATTTCCGCAAGACTGTGCATAGCAAGAATCATCTCCACACTAGACCCAGACACTTTTTGATGCTAAACCCAACGCGAAGAGAAAAATCATATTAAATAAAATTTGCTTTAAAATACATCTTACCATTATCACAGAAATACATGGTGTTATTGCATTTGACTCCACCTGTGTTTTCAAATGTGAGCTTTGAAAACTTGTATGTTTTATTAACTTTTACTTGTATAATATCATCAGTGAAATACAGAGTAAAGGATTGATTTCCTTTAAAAGAGGCTTTGAACAGTTTATATTTAGTCTAGAGTTCAGAAAACTGAAGAGTTGGCAAATCTTGGAACTCTAATTATCTGTACCAAAAGTATATCAAAAACATCATCATACAAAATCTGTGTCTTTTAAATAAACTTCCACACTAAAGTACATTGTAACTATTTGACTTTCTTCACTTATATCATTATGAGATTCATTCATCAATTGTAAAATTTTACTTTTGGAAATATATTTTACTCTTTTCAACAATATTGCAATTCTTCTGACTAAATTCTCACTAGCTCACACGCACTCCCTGAAAACCCAAAATAAGAATTTTGATCCCTAATCCCCTTCTAAACGTACTACCCAAGGCTCATCCTTAAAATAAATATAGAATAACTGCCATAAAAGGAACCATCCCTTTAAATCTCTGTCAACATGCCTTTTAAATCAGAACTACCACAACAGCTTGCACATGTGTTTGTTTATATAATCAATTTAGTCAGGGTTCTTATGGTAAACAAAAACTGAAGCTAAACTGTGAAGGTCAATGATTCAAGTAACTAGCTTTGCAAAAACTAAAGGATTCTATAGCCATCTAGTGTTAATAAAAATATTAATGAAATGTAACAATCCTATGTCACATACTGGCATCACTGAGCAACCACCCTCATCGCATAGCGAATATGCATCAGTGGGCCGAGAAAGAGAGAATCTCTCCATTGTGTATATGCTACAGTGATCCTGCACAGGTTAAAATTTCCCAAGGGTTACAGTTCAATATGTTTCCTCCTTGGGGAAATATATGTGCATAAAGATGAGATGTTTTGTTTTAAAGAAATTAGGAGGTGAAGTGGACTTTGGGGTTCAAAATATTTTATGATTGATAAAGTTTGAAAAAAAAAAATGAAAGTATGATATTCAAGAACATACTTATGTTCCACTAGACAAGTTAGATTCTTTGGAATCTCAAATATTGTCAGAGATATTGTATAAGTTTGGTTTATATCCCACCAAGAAAGTTAGTAAAATAATTTATATTTTGACATGAAGTTTACAGTCTAGATATCCATCTGAAGTCGAATCAGACTAAAATTTCGAGTAATTTGTAGTCCTTTGAAAGCCATACAAAAATATATAATTGGATTTTGGATCAGGTTCATAGTTTTCAAAATATAGTGGTGGAAATCTTGATATTTTAAACTATTTTGAATATATCTTAAAAAGACAAATCACCCACATAGGAATATGTTATTCACGCAAAACCATTTACTTCATCGGATTGCAGTTACTGTCAACTTTTTTTTTCAGTTTTTGATAATTGTTAATTTTTTTGTTGTATTGTTTTGTCCTTCCTTTTTGTGATGCATTTTGCTAATTTTGTTAACAAAAATAGTTTATTCCTAATCTTATAACTTTTAAGCTTTTTTGGATGACTGTACCTTCTTTTGTTTCTATAATAGTTTGTTTCCTTTATCTTTTTGATGAAGTTAATTCATCCGTATTCTTAAACCCTTTTATAAAAATAATTATTTTGCTCGATTCTGCAACCTTTTATTGGTGGTATTTTTAAATTGTTGGAAATGTTTTTATTTTTAATACATTGATCTTGTACTTTTTTCATTACCATTTTCAGTAATGCCCATAATAAAATTGTAGATGTGGTATACACAACATATTTTCTTATTTTAATAAAAAAAACCTGTATTTTAACAATATAAAACTATGTATATGAACTGATGGGCCTGAAATTCTGTTAATTATTGTGTCGAAAGAAGTTTTTCATTAGTAAATTATAATTATGAAAAATCAAATCAAGTATTTTTGTAACATAGTGTTTTAAAAACTAACAATTAAAATAGGAGGAAATGTACTTAGAGTAATACATTTCTATAAGAACTAATGTTTCGTTAAGCTTAAATTTAAAAATAATGTTTTTAAGTATGTTTTCTGATGCATAGAAAATAAGTAATGACTTTAGTTAATCAAGAGTTATGTTTGCCTATTTAAGCAAAACTTTTATATTTATATAACACTTTGTATTCACTAGTTCAAGTGTAATATTAACAGACTTCTTATATTTTCAAAAAAGAAAAAAAAATCTTTTTGATGTGTATTAATTAAAATATGTAAAAGAAATATCAGATGTAATGATATTAAAGTCTTGCCTCAATTCCATTTGATTGTATATCTAATTTAAATGCAAGTAGGGCAATTAGCCTCTCTCTTAAATATTAAAAGTCGATCAAGCTAGAAATAGAGGTGGGTGGGTTAACAGATTTCTTATATTTTCAAAACTTTTTCTTTTTAATGTGTATTATTTAAAATATGTAAACGAAGAATGGTAAATGGAATTGAGGCAAAAAATAAAGTGAGGGAAAGGACTTACTTTTGCATTTGCCAGTGAACAGCTATTGAAACTGTTCAGAAATTCTTGATTAATCATAAATTACAACAAATCTACCTGATAAAATTGTTTTATTTAATTTTCTAATTTTTGTTCTTATTGCATTAAACTTTTAGAAGTATTAAAATTACCAGAAATGACATATACTTTTAAAAGTGGGAACAATTTCCATAATTGCTTATACCTAGATCTACCCTTGCAGAATATTTGTCTAATGTTTTACACCTACTAGTTTCTGTTTCTCTATTTATCTATGACAGAACAGTAAGTTCTGGTCTGCAGGCTCATAGATGCTCTTCAGAATAGTATGTTAATTTTTGTGAGTACTTTAATTGACTAGGAACTTATAGTTTAAACTGTAGTTTCACAGTCAAACCTCTTCAATTCTTGAAGTACCAAAACAAACCAACATATCTTTGCCAGTCTATTATCAGAATTCAACCAAGTATTCATATTTGGAGCTGAATTAAAAAATAAATATTGAAGCTTGTCATTGAAATTCTAGCAATAGCTTGTGTATAAGTTTTCCTATTGGTCCTAAAATTAATATACAGGGTGTCCAGTGCTATCGGTGCCCAATGGCTATTTCCTCAACCGTTAAGTCACAGAGATACACTTCTAATTGCAAAAATGTTTTAAATTTTAAAATCTATTATCTTAGAAACAGTTTAGATCAATAAATGCATTTCTGAAAGAAATACGAAATATAAACTTTTATACAGTCCCCTGGTCCTACCAATTATATTTAGGAAAATCATCCTCATACAATTTTATGCAAAATAAAAAGAAAATCATCCTTTTACAAACAAAATTGGCAGACTTATAGCTGTTTAAAGTTGGAGCACTTTTTGTGCTGAGAAATGATCAATACGGTCCCTGATTGGTTAGTTGCCTGAAACGGGACATTTTTATGTGTGGAAAAGTGACTTAAGTCATAAAGTTTAATGCTTCATAACTCTGTGAATTTTGGTCGTAAAAGGAAGATTTTTTTTTTTATTTTGCATGAAATTATATGAGGATGATTTTCCTAAATATAATTGGTAGGACCAGAGGACCGTATAAAAATTTATATTTCGTATTTCTTTCAGAAATGAATTTATTGGTTTAAACTGTTTCTAAGATAATAGATTTTAAAATTTAAAACATTTTTGCAATTGGAAGTATATCTCTGTGACTACCGGTTGAGGAAATAGCCATTGGGCACAGATAGCACTGGACACCCTGTATAATATATATATATATATATATATATATATATATAAAAAATATATACACATATATATATATATACATATATATATATACACATATATATATATATACATACATATATATATACATATACACAGGGTGTCCCAAAAAGATTGAAATGCTCTTTAATTCTTTACCTGTTGGAGATAAGTGGGCAATGTAAATTGCAAAAATGTTGAAAGTAAGGTAGGAAATAAAACTATGTTAATGAAATAGTCCTCCCATTAATTTTCAAAAAGTTACACTTTTTAAATTTTTTATATGACCCCCTTAGATAAATTTGGTCAATCAGAAATTTTTTATTTTTAATGCAACAAGATCAATAAAAAAAAAACCCACATATCTCTACCTTTAAAATCAACTGAATTTTGATAAAGGAAAAAAATCTGGCTGATGCTACTTTTCTGTACCATGTGAAAGGCTGTTTCATCAATGAAAGTAGGGATCATAAACAAATTGACTATGGAAATTGTTTAGATCAAAATTACATTAATATGTGTCAAATTTTTTTATCACAAATGCATCTAAGTAAAGCATTATAGAGACAGAGATCATATAAAGCAGTGGTACTTACTATGCGGTTGGGTATCCTATGTATTATAATCCAGTTTTATCTTCTTTTGTGATATGTCACAAATTTACATTTCTAATTTTATATATGGTCCCCATTCACAATGTTCAATTTTCAATTAAATATAACTCACTCAATTTTAAACATACAGATATGCAGTTTTTTTTTAATGAGCTTGTTGCACTAAAAATAAAAAGTTTCTGATTGACAAAATTTGTCTAAGGGGCTCATAAAAATTTAAAAAGTGTAACTTTTCGAAAATTAATGGGAGGACTATTTCATAAACATAGTCTTATTTCCTACCTAACTTTCAACATTTTTGCAATTTACATTGCCCACTTTTCTCCAACAGGTAAAGAATTAAAGCACTTTTCTTCAATCTTTTTGGGACATCCTGTATATATATATATATATATATATATATATATATATATATATATATATATATAGGGTGTCCCAAAAATATTGATCTTAGGCATATATAATAAATTACAAAGTTACGTAAAAAAAGGTAGAGAATGTTATGAAATGGATTAAAATTTTCAAGGGAATTGAATTTCAAGAAATACAAAATTTAAATTTTTATATGGCCCCCCATACAAAAACATTTCCAATGAGTAAAATGTGCCCCATACACTGATGTACAAAATTTCAGCAATTATCATAAAAAGTCCCAGAGATATGAAAAGACAAAAATGCTGACTTAAACCACTTTTCTATGCATCGACATGAGTTCTCAGAGGGGAAAAATCATGTCGGCCGATCGCGTGTCAGGGGTCATACACAAATTACAAAAGAAAACAATAATTACATAAATAAATAATAATTTGCTATTTATTGGTATAATAATATCTACACTGTGTAGAAATAATAACTTTACACAAAGATTTCAAAGCTTGTTCAAAATGTTTTCCATCCATGCCAAAGATCCATTAAAGATAAGAGGCAGATATTATTTGCCTATGATGTATTTCTGCATTACGTCATTTGCACTCTTGCTGTAAAAATTTATATTTTAATTTGTGATTAATTCCTCACCAAATTTGTTTAGACATATCTCTGGGACTTTTTATGATAAAATGCTGAAATTTTGTACATCACCTTATTAGTATATGGGACACATTTTACTCATTGGAAATGTTTTTGTATGGGGGCCATATAAAAATTTAAATTTTGTATTTCTTTAAATTTCATCCCCTGAAAATTTTTATCAATTTCATAAAATTCTATACCTTTTTTTATGCAACTTTGTAATTTTATTGTGTATGTCTAAGATCAATATTTAAGGAATAAAAGCCGAGGTCAATGTTTTGGGGACACCATATATATATATATATATATATATATATATATATATATATATATATATATATATATATATATATATATATATAACGTGGTAAAGGAAGCTCCTCCCAATATGATATTAAAGCGGAGATTAAAAGTATGCATCAACAATTCAATAACACATATCAATGGAAATTTATTAAATCATGGGTATTTGCAGTTAAGAAAAAACAATTAAACACAGTTTATGCTATTTTCTTAAAGTTAAATCTTACTAATGAACATTTTAATCATATTTTCTATGATTTGCTCATTACTAGATCAAAATATTTAAATATAAAACTTAATCAATTTCATCATAATAACTGTTCCAATTCTTATTGTGTAATATCATTTAAGCATCCTATTTATAATTCCATAAACTTTAAGAATTTATTTAATCAATTTCATCATTTATTGCCTGTAAAGGATTTGAATGTTACTAAAACTTTTAAATATAACAAGCCTATTGGAAGAACCATTTTTAATTACAATGCAATTTCAAAATCTCTCTCAGTCGACATAGATTCCTCAACAAATTTAGATGGTGAATGTATTTGTAGTGCTGATAATTATGCTGAATTTATAAATCCACACTTGGGTCATATAGTTACTGGAGACTTAGCCATTGTAAAAGATAAATCTTTAAGAACTATAATGTCATTTGGCACTAAATTCAGGTTACCTTCATGTAATAATTCTAAACAAGTGTTAAAGTCAATCAATCTGGACCTTGATAAATTTATTTATGGATTAGCTTCTAAATATGCTCAGCCTTTAGAGGCATTTAATATGTGGAAATTTACTATTTTAAGATCTATTAAAAATACCATTTGTAGTATTAATTTATCTAGATCCATATATAATATGGATAATATAAAGCATTCTGTTAATGATTTACATAGATCTTTTGTTATTACTTATGTAGATAAAGCCTCTAATAATTATGCTATTATTTGTAAAAAATTCTATATTCAATATCTGCTAGATTATTTAAAAAATAATAGTCTATTTAAAATTGATTCACACTCTCTTAATAGTATCAAATTGAAAATTATCAATATGTATAGTGATTTAGATATTAATAATAAATTTTTGACATTTCCATATATTGTGCTTATACCTAAATTTCATAAAAATCCTATTAAATTTAGAACTGTTACTAGTGGTCATAACTCATACTCTACTACTGCTAGTAAATTATTACTAAATTATTTAAATGTACTAAATAGCAATTTACGAGATTCTGGTGATAGCTACATTATTCTAAATAACAGTAAGGAATTAAAAAATAAATTAAAAACGCTTGGTAAAATAATAGGATTTCAAACTTTTGATTTTAAAGATCTATTTAATAATATTAAGATCACTGATCTATATGATGTCATTTTAGCTTTATATAATGCTTATATTACTAAACATTCTAATCTTACAAAATTTACCAATTTTCCTAAGCTTCTCCATTTTGTTCTTTTCAATAATTATATCTTTCAAGGTAATAAATTATACTTACAAGTCTCAGGTGTTCCACAAGGTGGCTGTAGTAGCAGTATGTTAGCTAATTTATACCTATATCATTATGAAAAATTCTTTACTTCAACTGATTATAAAATTTATAGATATGTAGATGATCTGATTTGTCTTGTATTTACTGATAACTATGTCATAGATATAGATTTCTATCCGGATAATTTGGAATTAATACCTAATGAAACTTCTATTAGTAATAATGTTTATTATTTGGATTTAAATCTAATTATAGAACCTGCTCATGGGATAGTTACTAAATTATATGATAAAAAAGATTTTTTTAAATTTAATATTAATAAATTATTACCTTTTAATTCCTGCAACTCGATTCAATTGTTTAGAAATATTATACTTAATCAACTTTTTAGAATTTATAGATTATCAGATAAAAAATTTCATGCTTTGCACTTTAATAACCTCAAAATTACCAGTAAAATGTATCAATATCCTGCATATTTAGTCAATAGTATAGTTAATAAGTTTCGATTAGCCTAAAATTCTCATATTCTCCCCTTATTATCTTATTTTATCCGTACTTCTTCATTCTCCTGCAATTATATTTTCATCTTTTTATCTCGAAGCTTTAACAGTTGAATAACTCATTTTATTGCTTTTGCGCAGTACTGTTTTTATTACTCTCTTTGGCAACAGCAAATCACATCTTTTCATTTTGGCATATGGCAACGTTGATCCAGTCATATTTTGCTCGTCATGGTTGCGCTGAAGAGGTGCGTTTTGAGGTATTTATGTTTCCTTTATTGTTCCAATCTTTATGCTTGTCGTCCATATAACACTAGTTTATAGATAAAATCTATCTTGTGTTTCAGAAACAAGCATTTTTGTGTTCATTTCGAAAAGATATATGGACCCGACGAGAATTTTTTCGAAATGAACTTTTCGTAAGCCTAATCTCGTAAGCCTAAATCTGCTCCATGTGCAAGCTTTTTTGCTTGATTTTTTTGTTTTCTTATTTGCATTCCTCATTTTTGAAATTTGTTGATTGTCTTTGTCCTTATGACTTGCATTATGCTTTATTATTTCCTCTTTTTGTCTTAATTTCTTTGTATTTGTAGAAAATTTTGGAATAGTGTATTATGAGTTACTACATACATTCTAACTTTGGATTTAATAATTTATTTTTATATATATATATATATATATATATACACACACACACTCTATATGCTTAAATTTTTTTCTGTATTTCTAAAGTTTGACACAACACAAGTTATATTTTCTGTGGCATTGCTGTGCTACTTTTGGATCTTCTATTTTAAGTTTTTAAATTCTGTTTATTTTTCAGACATGAGATTCTGCATTTTGGCAGAATTCTGCTTTTTTACTTTTCCCCAAAATATATGCTTTTCTGAAAAATTCAGTTTTTTTTTTAATAGAGTTTTCTCTTCAGGCAAAGTTCCGCTTTTCAAAGAAAATCTCTGAGAAACTTGCACACTCCTTGTGTCTACAAAACCCTTCATTTGTAAATTTAAGTACAATGCATCCTACATTAATAAATTGACCACTCCCTGCTGATTGACAGAACACTGAATTCATTCAGTTTTATTCTTACCCCCCTGTAATGTTGGCAGTCATTTTAGGGAGAGTACACAGGCAACAAAGGGGATTCTTTGAAAAACCACTACCTTATTTATTTCTTTTCTTTTCAATCATTTCATTCTTATCTCCTGGGCTATGGGGCCTGCACAGTGGTCAATGGGGGAACTAACAAAGAAAGATGGAGTTTTGCAATCAAAGTTTAAGGAATTCATCTTAATCCCCCTGTACTGGTAGGAAGCTTTTAACTCCAAAAGAAAAGTGGGATATAGATAAAAGATTTATAAAGGGAGAAAGAAGTGTGTGCAGTAAAGATGAGAACAATGCCAGATTCAACACTCCTCCTGTGAGATAAACTACTAGAGGATTTGGTCAAGGTCCCTTAACTCCTGATATTGCAATTATCTGTGAATGGAAGGTGTTTCAAGAAGGGGGGGAGGAATGAAAGAAAAGGGGTTTAACCAAAGAGCTTTTATCTTAATTGCTCCTCAATGAGTTTTACCAGGAAGTGGAGGTGCAAAATCCCCCACAGAAGGGGAATCAAATGAAAGTCCTAAATTTTTGTCCTGGTCCGTAATCACTGACATAGATGTGTATATGCATAGCTGCCAACCGTTCCGGATTTCCGGATTCGTTCCGAATTTTTACGTCTGTTCTGAAAATCCGAATTTTTTCCACAAAATCCGAATTTTTGAAAATATTCCTGTTTTACCCCATTTTTCCCCTTCTGCGACCATAAAAGTTACATATGTGCCAACTCCTACTGAATTTGGCTGGAGACTCCCGATTTTTGAGTGTTTCTCCCGCTTTTGAAGACACATCTCCCGATTTCAACGATTTTTTGAAAAAATCCCAACGTTTAGGGATAATATCCCAAAAATTTTCCCTATAAAAGGGATTTTTTAGCTAATTGGGAAATTTTTCTCTATTTGATCAAAAGTACTCTCATAAGATTACAGATCAGACGTGAAAAACTCTCTGGATTTTGGCCGGAGACTCCGGATTTTTCATTACTTCTCCGGATTACTAACGAAATTCTCCGGCTTTTTTTGTTTGAAATTTATCAATTAACCAGACTTTGTATAATTCCTCGGAAACGCCGATTTTCCACTTTTTTAGCACTGATTTCTACCATTCCCGGGATCGTAGCAACTCCATAATAAAATGCAGGATAATGCCAATCAAATTAACGTAGATTTACAGCCGCGTGTAATGTAAATTAAGATCTCAATCGCTTATTTTATGAATCAATTAAGATCTCAATCGCTTATAAATATACTTCTTCAAAGGTTGTCTAATTCAGCATAAATCGCTAAAATGTTATTTTGTTCATTAATTTCGCATAAACACTGCGATTGCGCAATTCAGTTTGTTCTCATGAATCACGGAGAGTGCAATAATATCTTTTTCCATCCATCTCAATCTTCTACTTATTGCATATTAGATTGACTAAACTAGCTTATTTTCTTATTCTGATTAATTATTACTGTTAATTTCTTAATTAGTTTAGCATAAACATTGCGATTGCGCAATTCAGTTACATGGCGTGAAATGCCGAGAGTACGTTAGCATCTTTTCCCATCCATCTCCATCATTTAAATGTTGCATATTAGATTGACTAAACTAGCTTATTTTCATATTCTGATTAATTATTACTGTTAATTTCTTAATTATTTTCGCATAAACTGTGCGATTGCGCAATTCAGTTACATCGCGTGAATTGCCGAGAGTACGTTAGTATCTTTTTCCATCCATCTCCATCATTTAAATGTTGCATATTAGATTGACTAAACTAGTTTATTCTCATATTATGGCTAATTATTAAGGTTAATTTTTTAATTATATTTGCATAATACAAATTTTTCTATTTTGAAAAATTTGTACCATGCCCCTGCATTTTCTCTGGAAAATGTAATTAGTGTTTTCGAAAAATTTAATGTGAGTCTGGAATCAGAGACAACCAAAAGTCTCAAAACCAAATTTTTGGTTTTGAAGGTTTTGTTTTATAAATAATTGTACATTTGTTTAATTATCGGATGTGTTATGCAAATGCCCAGATCTTTAGCTACCAGTTGAAACAAGGCAAGTTTCTAGGGCAAAAATTAGTAGAATTTTAAATATATTTGGAAAAGTATTAAATTTTGTACATTTTGGGATTTTTCTTCGAATGCACTTGACACATTCCCAGATGATTGCCTGGTACTTAAAAACCCGTGAGTTTCTATACCAATAATTGGTTGTGTAAATTTCGGAACATGCATCTTTCTTTTGATAAAATTGGGTCTTTTGTTAGGTTTTTATAAATTATTAAAACTTTATTACTTTTTTCTAATTTCCGAATGCACTTTGCACATTTCCAAACAATTTCCTCAAAAAAGAAGAAAAAACGCGTTTCTAGGCCAAGAATTAGCTTTGTAAAACACGGAATGTGTATAATAACATGCATATATACACTGTTCAAAAGAAATTAATATGACATGATTTGCAGTGCCCATAAGGGGTTGCCGTTGTTTCATTTCCTCGATATTTGTTTTCAAAAAATTGTCCAGACACGGACGTAAAAAAAAAAAGAAATTCCAAACAGTCCACCAGAAAACTTACCTACATGTGGCTATACATATATTCTTAAATACATTGAAGTTACATTTTTTTAGGTTATCTGATACTTATTTCACCGCATCTAAAACTGGAAGTTTAGCTTAATTCTGCAGTTTGAAGTCTACAGAAAGTTGTATTTATCTTCGCATTCTAACATTTTTTTTAATTACTACATTTTTTTTTAAGAAAACGCATCAAAGCAACAAATGCATCGCCCTTAATGAGATACATAGGACTGCGGTTTCTCCCCGGTAGATTGCACATGCCTGAACATTCTTCTAGAGAAAGGAACCCGTGCGTTATGTTACGAGTTGGTATAATATATATGTTTTTATAGAGAGATATTATCCTATAAGAGATAGTAATATTGAATAGGGAGGTGTATGACTCGTTTGTGACTGTGGATATTAGGAGCGGGTGGGAGGATCAGTGACAGGTGATGTCTGCCGGTTCCTGTTTCTGATGTATGGCCGTGGTGTACTTAGCCGAGCTTAGTGCTCGAAGTGCGCAGAACTTTGCTGGTTTATAAAAAAATTTCAACTTCGATCAAAGTCTTTGAGATATAAATAATTCGAAAGAACGTAAGATTAAATAAACCAATTGCAGAAATGGGAAGTCCACAAAATATAAAAACATTTTTTTTTTAATTGAACACCAAAATTTTCAGTATAAGTAATTTATTACTGGAAACAAGTGCATATTAAGTGGCGCAAACAGAATCAGAAATGAATGAAGTAATATAAAGCATAGCATCACCATATTTTATGGACAGCTGACTTTCAAAAGCAAAAAATTATGTTGTTCATTATTTTGATCTATTTTACTGGCTTCTTCATCGATATTTAATATGCAAGATCATTTCATTACTTTTTTGTTTCCTACTTATAGTGGCAGCTCTAGTAGAAAGGTTGTGACTATTAAAATACCAAATAATGACCACAAAATATCTGAATACAATATTTCGCAACTATCAACTATAGTTTATTATTTTGAAATAACACTGTTTAATTTTAAATGATATTTTGGGGGATTTTTATTTGAACAAGAAAGAAATATTTTAATTTAAAAATAAAGTAATAGTAATTATAAATAAATTAATGATTATTTATTAATAAAAATATAATATATAAAATGTGTCTACAAAATGTACAGCAGTAAAATTATAACTAATGGAAATTTTTATTTATTGGACGCTCAACTATTTAACATATTTTTTCGATTAATAAAAGGTTTATAAAAACATTTCGACATTGTCACCATTTTAGTGTAACATTCTAATTTATACACAATTTAATATCGAACGGTCGAGTAAATGTTGCATTATTATTATTTAGTATTTTTCAAAAAGATGTCTGTTTGTATGTGTGTGTAATGCGTAGCAGAAAATTCAAGCTTTCAACAGTTTTGAAGATCTGTATAGAGTTAGTTGGCGTCTTAGCTTATGCAATCTTAGCTTATGCAAATACGCACCTCGCCGGGATTATTTTTCTTTTAAATTTCAATTAGTTTAAAGGTTATGAATATTTAAAATCGAAATTTCGTTGTTTCTAAATCCATTCCTTTAAATATTCAGAACATAAAGTTGCCAACAGATTATTGTTTGAAGAATAGCAGATGTTTATAGACAATTAGCGCGACACAATATGGGTGATAAAATAAAAAATTCTAAGTTCCAGAATTTTACAGATATCATTTTGATTTTTTTAAATGAGCAATTATTTTATTTTTATAAGAATTCGCTCGATAAATATCTTCTATAGCACGAAAATATTCGGAGATAGTATTTAATTATCTAATTTTACTTTTCGGCATTTATTTCACGAAAGTGCAGCAGACGAAAGACATAAAGTGATTTAAATTGAGAAATTTTCTTATTTCTTGAATTTTAAAGATATTATTTATATTTTTCAAAATACAATTATTTGCCATTAAAAGCATTGTGAAAAAATCATTTAAACGGGATAACTACAATCATAATCCCGATTTTTACCTCCTTGCTTTTTGTTCAATCCTAAAGGTGTCGCAGCGCAACGAGAAAAAGCGTGTTTAAGCGCTTATTTAAGGCGTACGGTTTGTACATGCAGATTAAATGCACACCCACATATGCAAACCGACATCGCAATGAATCGTTTAGGTGTTTATAAAGGGCATATTACGCCCGTGTAGCATGTGCGTCCGCACAGTAGACTATCACTGTTATTTGCAATAGAAGCTGAATTCTATTTTCGTCTAGATTAGTCTTACTATAATGGAATTATCAAACAATAGTCTCGGCTAACAATAGGAAAACCAATAAATTGGTTGCTTTTACAGTATAGAAGAATGCATTTTAAAGAAAAACTTGCATGACTTAATGCTCTATCACTAAAACCGTTTATGTTTGCTAGTTCAATTTTGCTACAATATATTTTGGTGCTAGTCATTATAGTATTATAAGACAAGCATGTAACCTAAAATGTTATCTATTTTCTTTTAGAAATTTCTCTGGAAAGGCATTTTTCCTGAGAGCTTATCTGACATAATTCTATTTTTTTCTTTTACTTATTGTATTTGAAAACTCTTGAAATTAACTTTAAATTTCTTAACTTTCTAGTAAAAATTTGTAGAATGTAATAGATTTTAAATCGTATATTTAATAAAAGAAACTTTAAAAAAAAATGCAAAGCACAAGTGCTTTTTCTGTGGTGATATTGACGGGAGAAAATTTTCTAATATGATAATTATTGTTCTAAAAAGGTTTAATTACAGTAATTTAAGAAAGGGAAACACCTTAACTTTAAAAATTAAGGAAATGTATTAATTTTGAAAAAATACATTGAAATTTAAATACGGTAGAAATAAAACTTGTAAAATAATACTTTCTTTCGGAATTAAATATTTTTATAAATAAATTAATCGCAATTTGTACTATAATAGATTACTTAAAAAGATTATAAAGAACATTTTAGGGGAAAGGAGATGAAAAAGATTTTATAAGGCAAAGATAGCATAACAGAGTCCTGCTGCTAAGAGAAAGTTATCTTTCGTGAAGGATTTTATAATGGAAATTGTACTTTATTTGTTTTACTGATCAGATAGTCAAAAAAGAACCTAATACACGCAACATGTCAAGACTATGCGAGCTGGGATAAAACTAAATTTTGATTTTCGACACTATTATAATATTTATTCAATTTTCTACATACATATTACCATGCATTTGATTTATACGACAGAATTAATAAAACATTTTTATTTCAAATCAGAAGATATAAAATGTCATACGAATGACGACCGCATTTAAATATGTTTGTAAATACTTAAAATTCCTTAATCACAAATAGTTTAAATACAAACATGTAAATATTGTTCATTTTTCTGGTAATATATCAACCAATTATATTCTATAAGGATTGCGTCCCCATTGAAAATCTATAGATCGTTTTTGCACTTTTTACTTTCCCTGCAATACATGGTAATGTATAGGGAAAATATTGGAATCATGCCGAAAATCGCAACTTGAGTTTTCGACGGATCTACATGTTTCGAGACCTCTAGAATACGAAAAACCATTTTTAGCGTGACGTCTGTGTGTGTGTGTGTGTCTGTGCAGATTTTGCATCCACTCTAACTAAAAAAGTAATTGACCGAATTTCATAAAATTTGGTAGGTAAGTCACTTGTGGGCGAATCTGGTGCTGATTAGTTTTGGGTACGATTCAGGATAAAAGAACCCGCCTTTTTTTGCGAAATGGTCCGCAAAAGATTTTATCCACTCTAACTGAAAACATAATGGACTGAATTTCACAAAATTTGGTAGATGAGTCACTTGTGGGTTACACTGGTGCTGATTAGATTTTGGTACGATTCGGAAAAAAATAACCTGCCTTTTTTTGCAAAATAGCCCGCAAAAATCGTCAAAATCTAAACTAAACTAGGTATACTCAAATATATCCATTAAATGCTTGTTTAATACGTAATTTTTAACGACGAAAAGAATAAGACCAACCCCATTACACTAGGACTAGCCGTTCTCGAGGTATTTTAGTTTTTCGTATTTTCTCTACGTCACCTTTGAAAATAAGTCCGGTTACCGAATGAGAACGAAAATTGAATTAAAAGTGAAATAAATTTAATTAAACAAAGAGAACATGAATATAAGTCTGCAGGGAAAGTCATGTGCTGCCCACATCAGATTTTTACTTTCCCTGCAATACATGGTAATGTATAGGGAAAGTATTGGAATCATACCGAAAATAGCAACTCGAGTTTTCGACGGATCTACACGTTTCGAGACCTCTAGAATACGTAAAAACTATTTTTAGCGTGACGTCTGTGTGTGTGTCTGTGTGTCTGTCTGTGCAGATTTTGTATCCACTCTAACTAAAAAACTAATTGACTGAATTTCATAAAATTTGGTAGGTAAGTCTCTTGCTGGCGAATCTGGTGCTGATCAGTTTTGGGTACGATTCGGGATAAAAGAACCCGCCTTTTTTTGCGAAATGGCCCTGCAAAAGTTTGTATCCACCCTAGCTGAAAATTTATTGGACCGAATTTCACACATGTTGGTAGATAAGTCGCTTGTGGGTTACCCTGGTGCTGATTAGATTTTGGCATGATTCGGAAAAAATAACCTGCCTTTTTTTGCAAAATGGCCCGCAAAAACGACAAAATCTAAAATAAAAAACTACGTATGCTGAAATATATCCATTAAATGCTTGTTTTATACGTAATTTTTAACGAAGACGAGAATAAGACCAACCCAATTACACTAGGACTAGCCGTTCTCGAGACATTTTCGTTTTTTCTCTACATCACCTTTGAAAATGAGTCCAGTTACCAAATGAGAACGAAAATTGAATTATAAGTGAATTAAATTTAATTAAAATAAAGAGAATGTGTATATAAGTCTGCAGCGAAAGTCATGTGCTGTCCACATCAGATTTTTACTTTCCCTGCAATACATGGTAATGTATAGGGAAAGTATTGGAATCATGTCGAAAATCGTAAATAGAGTTTTCGACGGATCTACACCTTTCAAGACCTCTAGAATACGAAAAAACCATTTTTAGCGTGACGTCTGTGTGTCTGTCTGTGCAGATTTTGTATCCACTTTAACTAAAAAGTAATTGACCAAATTTCATAAAATTTGGTAGGTAAGTCACTTGTGGGCGAATCTGGTGCTGATTAGTTTTGGGTACGATTCAGGATAAAAGAACCCGCCTTTTTTTTTTGCGAAATGGCCCGCAAAAGCTTGTATCCACTTTAACTGAAAAACTAATGGACCAAATTTCACAAAATTCGCTAAATATGTCACTTGTGGGTTACTCTGGTGCTGATTAGATTAAATTTTGGTACGATTCGGAAATAAATAACCTGCCTTTTTTTGCAAAATGGCCCGCAAAAATCGTCAAAATCTAAACTAAAGAACTAGATATACTCAAATATATCCATTAAATGCTTGTTTAATACGTAATTTTTATCGACGAAAAGAATAAGACCAACCCCATTACTCTAGGACTAGCCGTTCTCGAGATATTTTAGTTTTTCGTACTTTCTTTAGGCCACCTTTGTAAATAAGTCCGGTTACCGAATGTGAAAGAAAATTGAATTAAAAGTGAAATAAATTTAATTAAAATAAAGAGAACGTTAATATAAGTCTCCAGGGAAAGTCATGTGCTGTCCACATCAGATTTTTAGTTCTCTGCAAGTAATACCTAATGCGGAATGGCAACACGAAAACTTGCTATATTCTACAAATTTGTGAACTTTTTAGAGACAGATAAATTCAGTCTTATCACGCAGTCGGCATTAAATTTCACAAAAATTGAGGCCATACTACACAATTTATCTGTGGACTCTGACCAAAACCAAGCGTTAATGGTTACAGAACTCGCCTATAGGGGACGTTCCCCAAACTAGGGTAACTTTAGCATCTATGTCGGAATCTGCAATGGGACTATCCTATGTTTTAGAACGCCTCTCTGGTGGTTTCTGTTAGTATTTATAACTTAAAAATTTACTGCAATTTAAGAGTAACTTTATTTAAGTTATAAAATTAATAACATTTTAAGTTAATTAATCAAACTTCCAATTTTTCAAATTTTTCCAATTTCAATTTTTGCCGCATATGCAGCCATAAGTCAAACACAATGTTATTCAATACTTATATTTGTAGAAATAATTTGTTGATATCATCCCTAGAATTTTTTTCTCCCGAGTTCTGTGTTTTATACATTCGTAGTATCTTTCAGGGTTACGAAGCCTAACTTTTTTATTTAATGAATTGGTTTAAATAATTAGTTGCAAATATGTATTAATATATTAAACCTGTTTTCACACATAAGTTTAGGCAAATTATTTTTCTTTCAATTTAAAAAGGGAAATACATCATCATAAAGAAAAACAAGCAAAAATAAAAAGCATTAAATTTTTTCGCCCTCATCAATTTGATATATAATATTCTCCCGAAAAATAATCACAGTATGAAAGGACATAGATTTTATAGATTTTAATGTGAATAACATGTATGGTTGGGGAGTCTCTAGCAGACATCCGGGCGTTACGAAAAATATAAACACTTTGGGCGCTTATATCTCCGAACCTAACAGATAAAAATATCACCAACTTTTACTTGTTGTATTGGAAATATAGTACCTTTTATGTATATATATAGAGATAATTTCAATATTTTAGTATATTGGCATTTTTTTTCGAAAAACTAAAAACTTTTTGTCATAGAGTATTTTAGTCTCCTTGCTTTCACTCGAACTATTTTCTAAATTATGAAAGATAAACCATAAGCGATAAGAATGTTTAGTAGGAAATCCAAGTTCTAGCTTAGTAATGGGTTTTTATAGATCTAATGCAATTTTCGAGGAATCGTCTTATCAAGTTTAAAAAGATTGAAATTTTCCTGTTTTTTAAGTTTATAAATGCTTATTTCTCGAACACGAAAAGTGGCAGCTATGAACAATATTAGGTAATTTGTAGCCCTTTGAAAACCATATAGGAGTGTACAATTGGATTTTGGATAGGTTCTTAGTTTTTGAAATATAGTAGCAACAATTTCGATATTTTAATATTTTGTAAATGTGGTCCTAATTTCGATATTTTAATAATTTAAAAAAATTGAAAAATTGGTTCTAATTTCGATGTCTTAATATTTTGAACCATTTTGAAAAAATGGCTCTAATTTTGCTATTTAATTATTTAAAATTATTTTTAAATTGTTAAAAAAGATATAATATCTACATAGAAAAATGTTATTCAGGCGAAATCATTTCGACTCGGGCCGTGCCGAAATTTTATAACGCTGTTTCGGGCCGGGCTCGAAATTTGCTTTTAAAAAGGCCGAACATATTTTGAAAATATTTCTGGGGCCGAATATATTTATTTCGCCAGGCCAAACATATTTAATTTTAAAAAATTTTCAAATGAATTTTAATTGAATACATTAAATAATAGTCTTTATTTCACCTATATATAGATAAATGTTTAAAAAAAAATTACCTCAATTCTTCGTAGAAAAATTTCACTCTTTCCCGGCCGTCCAAATAGTTGCTCAAGTCCTCAGGATGAGTCGGACGGTCTGGGTCTTCAACACATTCATGTTTTTAACATATATGAATATAAATTATTTCGGGCCAGATCAAGCCGAGACTCAATGGTCTTTGGGCAGGGTTTAAGCACTGGTACAGTCGTGCCGGATAGGGAAAAAATCTAAATTTTCAGCCCGTTCTGACCCGTATTGAAACCACTGCTGATCTTTTTGTATAGTTTAGTGTTTCATTCACAATTTGTGATTTTATTTTATCGCAGAAAATTTATTTAAATGACGTATGAATTGTTAAATGATACCTTTAAAAGCACAAAAATATTATAACAAAATTTAAAAAGGGAATAAAAATAAATAATAATCATTATGAGAAACGTATATAAACAATTCTTATGCATGCCTTTAAATAATTTATAAATACTACCTTACTTTACGCGGTCCCAACCCAGCTCTGCGAAATTGAAGCAATCTGGGCTGAATGAAGATTCCATGCTTTTCAGAATTATACAGGAAATACATTCACATTTTCTGAGCGTCATAAATTACTTGCCCAATTAAAGACACTTTTAAGGGAATGCATACTGGGTTTGCTTTCCAAATCCCTGGACAATGTGTTTTAGTATTTTTCTCCTGCTGTTTTGCCGATTGCACAGCGAAAAAGTGATTTTTTCCGAAGAACTCTTACCAAACCTAATTGTTCTTGCATGGTTTAGTCCCCACATATGGGTACTACAAATGATCTGCACCCTCCGGGTGCAAGGTCTGCTTCTCCGAATTTCCTCAAGTAAAAGGCCGAAAAAGATTGGGGACTTCCTGCCCTCTTTGTCATCGCCCTTCCAGGTGGCTCAAATGTATTTAAATGAGATTTATGACACCGCAAAGAAACCATTTGCCCGACATTCATCAGATGGCTTTACTTCAACATGGACTTCAAGGATTTTGTTTCACAAGAGAATCGGTGATTTTGTAGTGAACATTTAGAAATTAAAGTAAAATATAAGTTTTTGAAGTGAAATTTATGGTGAACAAAACTTACACTTATTCCGATTTCTTTTCCGAGTGATTGCCAAATTTTCTGACTTTTTTGAGTCAGGGGTGTGTGTGACACCCCCCCCACCCCACCCCCGGTACTTACGTCCCTGAGTATATATATATATGGGTTTCACCAACTTTCCTTCCAAGGGGGTTGTTTGCAAAATCACTGTCAATACATCATACATTGGCTAAGAAATACTGATATGCTAATTTCAATTGTGTGTGTGTGGTGGGAAACAAGTACTCCCATGCTGGAGACACCCATGTATATATATTTTGTGTGCAACTATTGCGTATCATTTTCCTCACGTACAGTGTTCCTAATTTTTTATTCTCTGGGTTGGCAGCTATGGTATATGTCATTATTATATATGTTAATTGAGAGCGAAGTTAGTATTTCACTTCATACCATGAGAAATAGTTATTGTGCAATATTCTCCAGATCTCATACTTTTAACAGGAACCCTAAGTAAAGTTAAAATGACAACAAAAAAAAAAGATTTTTTTTATTGGATTAAAATCTTTGTTTTACTTTTACTCCTTTTTATAACAGCATATTATTTTTAAAGATATGACCAGTGGAAGTATTTTTTAATATTCTTTCAAGTAAACTTATTAAACTATTTAAAGCCTTATTTTCTGCCACATTTTTATGAAAAGACATTTTTGAACAAAAGAAAACATTTCATTCTAAACATTAAGATACTGCCACCAAATTTTATTCATGTACAGACACTAGACAATGCTCATTTTAACAATACATGATAATTTTACAAATGTGTTTAAAAATATACTGCTCTGTTAGAACAAAACATTTGTGTCTTTCCAAATGTAAAAAATTTGTTTTTTGTGAAGTGGATTTTTTTTTTTTTAAGTTTGTAAATCTTGAACTATTATTGTAATGATTTAATTTCTTCAAAACTGACAAAATAAAATATTATAGATAACAAAAGCATGGTTTAGAATTTATATGAAAGAATGCGTCAAAATTAAATTTACCTATGTATTTAAACAACCCTGTTTTTAAACACAATTGACAAGTTTGTATTATACTAAATATAATATGAATTAAATCATTATTTTTCCAATGTAGTATTTTTTTTAGTTATGTGAAATTCTTTGTTAAGTTGTTGTTTTTCTTAATTTTCCCCTTTTCTTTTAAATGTTTCCCATTTTTTGCAAATAAGTTTCGTTTTCCCATTTTCGGCATTTGAACTTTGTTTTTAAACCTATTTTTAGATCGGTGACATTCAAAATTAATCCCCTTTTGGTAAATGTAATTTCAGCAATTTCAAACCATGCATTTGCACATACCATTTTTCTGCCAATGACTGGCAAGGCATTGCATTTGTCCAAGGCGGCCACCATTTTAATGTGTTTTTCTCTTGTCTCCCTTCTTCCTTGCTCTTTCTGCATGGTTGCTGTTCCTGCATGTGCCTGAGCAGTTTTGGCACTGCTGCATTTGGTGTATTTGTTAGTTTTCTTCCCTTATTTCATCAGTGCTCGTGTCACAAATTCGGCACTCATTGACGGGAAATGCATATCATCTTGGCGACTCATGGGAAGAGTAGCTCACCAACATCTTGTGCGGAATCAAGACAGTCTCATAGAAAGTTATGGAAGAAGAAAGATGTGGTGTGCTGCCTCCTGTTTTTCAGGGACTGCATCGCAAGTCAAGATGTTGAAGACCCAGAACGTCCGACTCGTCCTGAGGACTTGAGCATCTATTTGGACGGCCGACAAGTCAAGATGTGTCATTTTTGACGTACTGACAAGAATTAATGGGGATGATGATGGTACCTTCTCTTTCTTGGGGATTTCTCTCATTTTTTATACTGAATTTCCGGTGAGAGTGGGGCCGTTTCACTGAGTACACTCAATCACTATTCCTTCAACACTTATAGTGCAAACGGGGCTTCCTCTTGCTTGGGGGACTTGAGATTTTCCGAGCATGTTGCGGGGTCCATTTAGTCGAGTTCTTACCATAAGGATTTGCAGGAATGCTCTGAAATGCCGCCTCCTGGACCTCAAACCTCAATTGGATGATGGCACTTTGAGGGTCAATGTAACAAGAGTCCTAAGATCAGTGTGGTTCCACAGAAAGATTTTCCTCTTTACTATTTTTCTACCCCTGGCTAGGTGACATTCTTATTTTGTTGGGTCGACGGGCTCCTAGGACACTCATTTCATGGAGTTTAACATACACTTTTGTAGTATTTTTACAGTATGATTGTTAGAATTCCAGGGAATCCCGTTTGAATTTCCTTGTGACAGTGGGGCTTGCTGTACGGGGTGGATTTTTTTTTTTTTTTTTATTATTATATAAACTTTTTTTTCTTTTAAAATTTCAACTCTGTGCTTTCATTTCAGTCTTTTAATGTCCATTTTTTACTTTGTTATTGTTATTTTTTTATGGTTTAAAATCAACGCATAATTGTACTAACCACTTGTTTTCTAAAAGTTGAATGTATCAGTTTATTTTTCAGTTAATGTAATTTTTTAAAGTAAAATCTAAGAATTAGTATGTAAATATAAAAATAGTAAATATAAAAGTAAGAATAAATTAAATCTCTCAAGAAAAATGAAATTATAAAGGAATGGATAATTTGAAATGATTAAATCGTTAAAGTAATTCTATGTTATAATATGTTTAATGTAAAGGTAAAGTATAAAATTAAATTTGGTATTGTGTCGAAAAACGGCACAACAGCATTGCCTATCATTAATTTCAGTCATAATTTTCTACATTCAGAATAACTGACCCTGCACAGAAGGAAAACCTTGGAATAATTGTCCAGTACAAAGTCAAAGTGAAGTTATGTCTTGGACCTCTTGGAGGGTAAGAATTATACCTATCATTTGTTTATTTTAAGAGTTAAATTATGTATATATTTAATCTAATTTATTTCTTAATACTTGCATTTTAAAAGTGTCAAATAAATTTAGAAGTTGAGCAAATTTCAGATATAACTGTTTGTCATCATTTGAACAGTTTTATTTCCAAATATCTAAATCACTTTCACTTATCTGTATTGTATGATACAGTGCAGCATTGTCACCAGCCACTACCTTCTGAAGGTCACTTACTAGGAGCTGCAACGCAATCACTGTAACAAATGTGATAGATGAGCAAAAGTGATTTAGGCCCTTTTGGAATTAAATTCTACAATTTGTTAGCAAATTATGATAATAGCATAAATATATGTTAATCTGGCAGTTGTGAGCCAAACCTGATTTTGAATAAGTTTTTAGTGTTGATATTGTTTGTATATGGTATAAAGGGTCAGGAAATACTGGGTCCCACTTCAATACTTTTGGGCAACTCACTCTAATCAAGATAGCATCGTCTGCCATATTGAAAATCATAATCCTGTGATATTTCATGCCCCATTAGTCAGATTTTTATTGTTATATTTCTATTTTACATATTTTGTGTCTGTTTTATTGCCCCGAAAAATTTGATCACCAGCTTCAAAGGAAATTAGCGGTCTTTGATCATAATTTGCGACTAGAAATTTCAATCTGATGACTAGATTCTTCAATTTGGTCATCAAATTAAGTCAATTCCAATTGTCATAATAGTTCTTAAACTTTTGTTCACTTGGAAATTTATTTTTCATTTGTTAATATGACCTTATGATGAATATTTGAAAAAGTTGAAGGCTTGTTGAAAGCTAATTTTCACGTAATTTAGTTTTAAGCATTAAATTATACATTTATTTAGCTTAAGAGTTAAATTATGCATTTATTTTAAAAAATTTATTTAATTTTGCTAATGAAATATTTGAATGTCTGGGGATTATTGGCACTATCCAGGTGTCTTCTACTCTAATGTATGTCTTTTTTAAATACCATGCTTTTTATTTAGCAAAATGAAAAAAAAATTACATTCAAGGAATCTTTAAAATATATTGAATTTACACTTTAAGAATCTTATAAATTTTTCATATTTATGGTTTTTAGAAAATCATGCTTGGAATTTCAGGTGCATTGGGTTTATTTTTTTTCAATGTTTTTTAAGTAATATGTTTTTTACATCATTAGGGATTTAGTTGCTGAATTGCCATTTATTTTAATGCATCCTAAACCATTGGATGATCCACCACCTCATTCTACTCGAAGTTCAGGCTCTGTTCCAAATGTTCAGAGTGATGAAAATGTAGCTATAGATACGGATCTCATCCGCCTTGACACGTAAGTACAAACTTCTTTCGTTCAAATTTATAATGTGACATGCAGACTAATAATTAGCACATATTGTCTTATTTTTTTGTAAGTATGAAAGCTGTATTTTATTATGCACTTATAAAAGTAAAAATTTATTGTATATAATCAGTGGCAAGTCCTGGTTTGAAAAGAAAGTCATGTAGAAGTGCTTATTACTCTCCCTCCCCCCAAAGTGTCAATTGCACTGCAATACTCAAGGGATTGAATAGCAATAATAGTGACAATAATAATGCTATTACTCTTGCATTATTCATTGTAACTAGGGCATGGATTTTGTGGTGGGGAAAAAAACTAAATTCTACAAAAGTTCAAAAAATTTGTATGTATTCCATAAAAAGTAAAGTTAAATTCCAACATTGAATAAACTTCAAATTCTAAACTTTTTCAATGCAATAATTAAAGACAAATCCTCCCGAGTTCCAAAGACTTACCTGTAGAAAACAGCAAGCAGTCACCTGTAGAAAACAGCAAGCAGGGCCAGCAAAGTAATTCGTTCAAATTTTTGCAACCTGCTAACCATGGTCACAAATCATATTAAACAACATGAAAATTTCGAGTACAAGTGTATTTTTTATCCTTATGTACACTATTGAGGTTTGACAAACAGTGGAATAGGTAGGTCTCCCATCCTTTATTATTTTTATTTTTTCTGTTAAATTTCTGCTTGAATAGTGTATTTCTAGTAGTTCTTGAATAATACATTTATAAATCTGGAAGAAACTCATTTTGGAACTCCGGAAAACAATTAAGTTGATTTACCAAAATGACAGTATAATAAAGAATATTGCAGCACTGCAAATATTGGTAAGTTCTGCTCAGTTTATTCAGTAGGGCAGGTGTTCAACTGCAAGACCTACACTCTGCCAAGTACCTAGTCTATTAATTCCTCCGTCATCAAGCCACATGTGCAGAAGCACCAATTGGTCCAAGGTTTGGCAGAAACTTCATTGCCTCCCTAAGCTATCGTATTCCTATGCTTCATGGAAAGGTCTGATAGGGGTTGAAAGTCATGAATGAAGGCACTGATACACTGTTTATTTAGGCTACAGATGCCTGCATCTAATTTCAATTTTCCGAGTAAAGTGTTACAATTTCTTTGTTTTATGCAGAAGATTTTATTTTAATTATTCTTCCAATCCTAATGATCTGTTGGCACTATACTAACCATGCCACAGCATCTACTAAAGCTCTGTTCCCTGCACAACAATATTACCCACAAATTGAAAAAAATAGCATTTGCTTTACATCATGGATATAAGAAATTTCATTATTACATTTAATGTAAATCTGTGACAATTGAAACTGATCACAAAACTTATTTTGCTATTATTCATTATCGTTGTTGTATTAGCATTGTTATTCATTTTTGAGCTAGATTTTGCAATCAGAAGTTCATTTTAAAGTAGCTTTCCCTTGTCAGTTTCCTTACAATGCATGGTAATGTATAGGGAAAGTATTGAAATTGTGTCGAAAATCACAGCTCGAGTTTTCGATGGATAAATTTAATAAATTAAATTTAATAAATTATGGAAATGTTGATTCCATTCTTCATAAATAGAGCTCACAGCTTGTCAGGATAAACAAATTCTTAATTTGCCAGCAAAACCCTCTCCGCAGATATCTCATAAATCGCAGAACATCTTGGATCAACATTTATATTATAGGAAATGGCAGACAAGTGTTCCAAACATATCCATTCAGTCTGTCAGTTTAGACACAACAAACGCCCGGCTCTCACAGCTTCTAGACAAAACAACATCAGAGAGCATGGGGATAGGATTTAAATAAAAAACTGCAAAGGAATGCTGGCCTCAAACTATACACAGACACCCTCATCTTGGAGAAAATACATCAAGGGCTTAGCCATGGATAAAATAATGTTTCGTTCCGAATTTGAACTTCGTTTGGCTCATACCGAAGTGCTAAAAATAGCAACTTAATAAAACTACATTTTTAGCTCTAATCAAAGAAAAAACGTGCGAATCGCAATTATATACTGTCAAAAAATCACTGCCACACATCATAAACAAAACTATCGATGAACGATAAAAGAATTAATGACAGACGATTATAATATTACGGTCAATTAATCAAAAACTCAAAATTTTAAAGAAGAGAATAGCAATTTGAAAGCAGACAAAAATTAAAAAGAAATGAAGTGAAACGATTTGGAAAATACAAATTCGGCAATAATTTAAAAATGGACATTTCTGAAAAATTTAAAAAGCTAAAAAATGAAAAATCACGATAAATCATCGAATACGGGACAAATTTAGAATCAAATCAAAGGGAATAAAAAGGGCAATTAATGGAACCACAAAGTAGCCAATTTAAATAAATTTAAATTGCTAAAACCTCAAAAGAAGAAACTTTTGCCATTTTTTACACAAAACCTATGAAATGGAATGCATTTGGAACAGAAGAACATCAAAAACCTAAACACATAGAAAATGGAAAACTAAATTAAAAAAAGGGAACAACTGCGTAAATAAGACTCCTGAACCCATTTAGATCAAAAGCAAAATTCTTAAAATTATTAAATAGCCAAAAGCAACCCAACACATTTGAGCAGGAAACATTCCTTGCAACTTCTTGCATGGACTACGGCAACAGACAATTATCGTCTGTTGCCGTAGTTATACAATAATTCAATGAAAAATTGCTGAAGAGGTAGAAAACGGAAAACAAAGGCTATGTATACCAACTGATTAATAAACCATGAGTGCAACTGTCACGAGTAGAGCTGCTGATGATTAACAGATAAGGATGCTTTGCATACTGTCCCTGAAGGCTTAGGGCCCCGGGCCACATAAACAGTTTATGAAAAAAGATCAATAACTTGTAAAATAGGGGATAGTAGGTGGTGCTTTAATGTATAGAGGCCTGAAAATTTTGTCGGCGGCACTTCTCACTAATCTGTATCTCCAATCCAATCCCAATAAATGTTGTAATTTATGCAGTTAACTAAACATACTGTAGCGGACTATGGGGTATGCTATACTATTTGAAAAATCAGTTATTATGCAGGGTGTTTCACTTGCTCTCAGACCCTGATTTTTATTTATAAAAATCAAACTATACAATCTTCATAATGTAATGAAATTTGCTATGGACATATTTTAGTGTATGAGAAGTATGATGATGTCACATGCGAGTGTTTGAAATGGTCTCTATTAGCATCAATGCATGCTTGTACATGTCTCCATATTACAGAATGTAGCCACCAACACATCCATGCAATTTCTTACATGCTGACATGCACAGAATACGTGCACGCCAGCATAATGGCATGCACACACATAATTTCTTGCATGTGTGGTGCCACTTGCCACACTTCCAACGCCAGCATGCAATAAATTGCATCATTTGCAAAGGACTTTGGCCATCCAGATCTCCTTACCCCCAGCGGATTTCTTCCTATGAGGCATGCTGAAAGGAAAGGTCTATCACAACAAGCCACGGACTATCATGGAACTTCAAGACAGCATTCAGCGGAAAATTGACACTGTGACTCCTGGTGTGTTGGTGGCTACCTTTTGTAACATGCATTAATGCTAATGGCGACCACTTCCAACACTTTCTATGCATCACCATGCTTCTCATACATTAAGGTATGTCCGTAGCAAATTTCATTATATATGACCAATAGTTAGATATTAATAAGTGAAAATCAGGAGCCAAGAGCAGGGTTTGTGCACACTCTGGAAATCAGGAAAACTGGGAATTTACAGGGAATTTGAAAGTGGACTAAAATGTCAGAGAAATTACAGGGAAAATCGATTTTTGTTCAAAATTCTGGAAAAATCGGGGAATTTTCAACTTGCCGATCTGCTCACAGAGATGTCAATTACTACGGATTTTCCATAGTTTCTACAGGAAACTTTCTCATTTTGCAGGTCATAGTATGTGCATAGTTTTCTATGGGAAATTGTCTTCTGTGAAGGCCAATGTAAATTTACGGCCTCGTGCATGGTAATTTCAAACAAATCAAGGCAACAACAGGGATTTACGGCCACATGGACCAATCAAATTAACGTGACAAAGGGGATTCACAGCTGCATGCATAGTAATGCCAATCAAATTAACGTAACAAAGGGGATTCCCGACCGTGGGCACGGTAATGCCAATCAAATTTATGTGACAATAGGGATTTATAACCACATGCACGCTGATGCCAATCAAATAACCATGACGATGATTTACCGCTGTGTGAAATGTAAAAGATCAGTTTTTTTTCTTTCATGGAAGTAATAAATGTACTACTTAAAAGTTGTTAAATTTCACATAAATTGTTGAACTGTTAATTTTATAAAAATTTGCGCATAAACAGTGCACTTGCGTAATTCAGTTATGTTCTCGTGAATCGATTAGTATCTTTTTCTGTCTATCTTCGTCTTCTAAATATTGCATATTAGATTGACTAAACTAGCATATTTTTATATTCTGATTAATTATTAAGGTTCTGATTAATTATTAAGGTTAATTTTGTAATTGTTATTACACAGTTCACTTTATGTTCACGTGAATCGGCGAGAGTCCATTAGTATCTCTTCCATCCATCCCCATCTTCTAAATGTTACATATTAGATTGTCTAAACTAGTGTTTTTTCATAATTTGTCTATTATTAAGGGTTGATTTTTAAATTATTTTTTGTATATGTTCACGTAAATTTGCCGAGCGTCCATTAGTACCTTTTCGCATCCATCTTCTAAATGTTGCATATTAGATTGACTAGACTATCTTATTTTTATATTCTGGTTACTTATTAAGGTTAATTTTTTAATTATTTTTGCATAATACATATTTTCCTATTTTGAAAAATGGGTATGAACCCTTTGAAGGGATATTTTCCAAAAAATGGCATTAAAATAATGATTTAGGCAAATAAAAAAGCAACCATTTTGGAAAGAATATATAGAAATTGATATATTCACATCTATAAATCCATTGCTATATTTTATTTTTTATGTGTGATTATGCAAACTTTTGTCTTATGCTGTCATAGAAAATATGAAATTTCACTCTAAGAAGTTTTCACTCGAATTTCAAAAAATTCTATCTAGTTCTAGATTTTTCAATAACAAAGCTGGATATAAAGTTTCGATAAAATCCATCAGCATTTATGGCAGCTATCGTGTGCACTAGCAATCTACAACAGATGGGCATTACTCTAAAATAGTCAAAATGTGTTTAGTAGGTTATAAAACATGTATTGGCATCAAAATCTCGAAATAGAAAATATTCTTGAAAACAATACTTTCTGTATTCTATAGTATGAGAAAGTAAAAATATGGAGACATTTCATCAGCGAATTGAGGTGTCTGTTGGTGGTGGCGGGGGGTCAACAGAAAATATACCTATTGATAATCATGTACAAACAGTCGATTATACAAAAACTGCTTTTCTACAAACCAAAATTATTGAAACAACAAACATTAGTTCAAATGTTTGAACAAAATAATAAAATGTAAACTTTCTTCTTTTTATTTCTTGTATATGTATATTTTTTCTTAAAATTTCTTTTCTTCCATTTTTTTTATTAAATAATATTTTTTAATGGGTTAACTTGACTTTTATCATTATTTTTACTAAAAATATTTTATAGTGTATTTAGTTGATATTAAATTTGAATTTTATCCAAACTATAATCTGGAAAATTTTAAAATCCAAAATTTGCAAAGTCCAGATTTTTGAGGTTTTACCATATGTGCAGATAAAATTGTATACAAAGAGAAAATTTTGAGTTATTTTGAATGTTTTTTTTTTGTCTCGCTGTCATGTATTCACGGTAAATATCAGTTATATCTAAAATTATTTTTTGAAATTGGTGTTGTTAAAATAGTAGTATGCAGTATCTGGAATTTTGATGCAGACAACAATGAAAACCTGGAAAACTCAGGGAATTTCATTTTGAGAAATGGGCATGAACCCTGAGTACTACAGATTAGGTATTCGATGACTATAGTATCGAGCCTGGGACAAAACCTAATGGAGTCAGATTTTTTATTTCTCCTCCAGGGGCTCAAAAAATTGAAAAATCTTTCTGGATCCTTCAGATCCCCCTCCCTGTGACCTAGAAGGTTAAAACTTTGTACACTTATGGTATAAACCACAGGACACAACCAAACAGCTATTTTTTGATTCAAAGACAACTAATTTTGATACTAAGTTCCATACATTGTTAAACAAAATAAAACTTATTAAATGAAAAGAAAACAGTTGCAACATAATTTTTTAAAAGTGTTATTTATTCTGTCTTTAACAGGTTAAATACTAGTATAGCTATATAAAACTTATAAATGTATTGTCTTATGTACTACATTGTAAATATGTCATGTGGTATTAGCTTGGTCCAACTAAAATTATTAAACTTTCTAAAAATGAATTTTTATGTTACAGATGCACATAGCATTGATATTATAATCATATAACACATAAATATTGATCTGAAATCCCATATTTTAAATACATAAAGTATAAACTGCTTTTGGCAAAATTTGGTTTATATGTTTCTGTTAACTTTCCAAAAAATATATTGCATTTTGCATTTCCTTTTTATGGGACTTCAGTTGTAAAGAAAATACAAAATACTTAAGGTAAGAATTTTGTATTTTTCTCAACAATTGATTTTGAAAGTATTTTGTATTTTGGTATTTTATTTAAAACATGTATTTTCTTCCCAGCCGTGTTTATAAAGCTGATGGAATCAACATCTGAAGCTGTGATAAAAATTTGAAAAACTCATTTGCCATACATGGCATTCCAGATTTTCTTGAATTATATAATTTACCTCATTATACCGTACATACATTTAAGAAATTTCTCCAATGTTGGAGGATAAATTACATCACTTCAAACCCGCTATATCCCAAATCCAATGGATTGGCAGAACGATATGTACATATTGGCAAAACTATTGTTAAAGTGCTGTTACTTTGATCAAACTGATTCTAGACTGGCTCAAACTAGAGAAACACTCTTTGCAGCAATTTGCCATTGTCAGTTTAACACCTTTTTGGTTGTACAACAAGAACATTAATTCTATTGCATCACGAACTCAGAACATCCTGCATGATAACATCTGCACCTCTTCAAGCTGTCAGAGAAAAACAATGACTTGCTTCTGCTATCTTTGCCCATAATATTGCCTCTCTGCTCCAGGAAGGTCAAGAGGTAAAATTTAAAACTTCATCCCATCATGCTCCTGTCATGCTAGGTCCATGCTAGAATTTCTGCCAAGTGTAAAGTTCCATGCTCCTATCAGGTCTCCACTGATGAGGATAACAGGTATCTGCATAACTCTGAAGTCCTCCATCCCACTTTGGCTTCCATTTCTTCTGAACAACAAGTTGTGGTGCACTCACCTGTTCGCCCCCTTGAAGCCTCTGTTCCTTTTAGCAATGTTTCTGCATCTCCCTTTCAATCCACAACTACTACTCACTCTGCATGTATTATCCAACCCCTTAAAAGGTTAGACATGGGACATTCTATTATTTTTTTATTCTCTTAAAGTCTATTGTATTACATTGTATTTTTTTTAAACGGAGATGTTGTATGACCCCTAACCTGATAACTTGTACTTCATAAATTACTATTTGTAGTTTGACATCTGGCAACACTCAACATTGGGCTTTAGAATAAATGTGTGCTCAAAGGTAGGTCTGGTCTCTGATATATCATTTTGGAATTAGTTTCAACATAAATAAAGGTGCACTTTATTACACCAGAAGACTATCGCATAGCTGCCAACTCTTCTGATTTTCTTCATATCTCCCGGTCTTCCGGTAAGTTGTTCAGTCTCCCGGTTTTTAGTCAGCTGTTTTTATTTTCTCCACTTTCTAGCAGAGATAATGTGAATGTGAGTCATGTGACTTGCTTTGGTTCTTTTCTCGTGTTAATTTTCTGCAACCGCAGAGGAGGAATGGGAAGAATAAGCAAAGAATCACGTTATCCATAACCACACCATTAAAATTGTCTAAAGGTAGTGAATATGCTTTTTGCTTGATCTGTTCAATGGACTTCAAAATTTCACACAGTAGAAGAGGTGATATTATTGTCCATGCCAAAACAAATATGCATGTGGACAAAAAATTTCCATTGAAGGATATGCAGACATCAAACATAGTTTCTTTGCTATTGAATATAATAGTGTGATACCTGCTGAATGCTATAATCATAGCATATGTCAGTTTTATTTGTTGAAAAGTTGTGCATATTATATTTAGATTAAGTATAACATTTATAGGCATATACATTTCATTGTTGTGTGAAAATCTCCCAGTTTTTCATATTTGGAGGTCGGCAGCTATGCCATTATTAAAATCAAATGACCAGTCTGGTTTTTTCCCTCTCACATGTATAAGTGTATAATAAAGAACAGCTGTCGAGTTTATAACACAAAAGTTTGCATATTGTATGTACTAATAAAATATATATAACAAAATTTCTCTCTTTTAGGGATGTATGTATGGATGATGGAGATGATGACCTAATATTTGAAGATTTTGCCCGGTTGCGTTTAAGAGGAGAGACTGATGCATAAACTTATGATGGCACAACATATTTATTTTTTGTGACATGGGCTTTGCATTATACATAATGCATGCATGTATGTGTATATATATACACATTCATGTACAATTCACATTTGTGTATATGATAGCATATTATTTCTCATAGCTTTTTCATAATTTTTGTTATATATATATATATACTTTACCAAGTCATACCAAAATGTATGTATGTGTGTATATATGCATGCATGCACAGGCATACTATGAATGCCATTGTATGTACATACATGTATAAAACTAAAGCTTATGTATTTAGATACCTATGGACTATCACTTGCTTAATATTAATATCATTGAATTATTCAATAAAATTTTGCTAATTCAAAGTTTTAGATTGCTAATTATGAATTGTGCTTTAATTTTTCATTAAAAATATATGTAGTATAATTTGTTGACATTATATAATTCCAATTTTTTACCATTTTTGTTAATTTTGCTTTTCATCTTTCTAGATCAGCTGTAATATATATATATATATATATGTATATATATATATATATGTATATATATATGTATATATATATATATATATATATATATATATATATATATATATATACATATTTTTTATCTGCATGTTAAAACATGTGTATCTAATATTTAATGTCTCAACTAGTTTTAGTAGAGCTGTATTGAATACTAATGTATTTGCTTAATTTTGGTGACTTTGTTGCATATTGCCTCTAATTTATTTGTATTGTATTGGAGTTTGATATGTATAATCTGCTCTCTCTGCACATTGAGTAACAAAAGCATCAACTTTTTAAATTAAAAACATTGCAAAAATTTGTGGAGTTCTAAACTTTTATACCATAAATGATTTTAACATGCCACATGAATTTGCTTAATACTCAATATAGTTTTCAATTTTTTTTCTCCTTTCTCTAAAATAAATTAAAATTAACAAGTCATGTTTAAATTAAAATGTTATATCTTTAAAATATTTTACTTGAATTTCTTTACTATTTTCACCTTTATAAGGAGGAAAAGACATTTTTAAATGCCTGTACACATTCTTAAACTTTATATATTAATGCATATATACATATGTGTATGCTTATTACATTTATTATTTGTGCATTTAAATTTCATGTATTTTGAGCTTAAGTTTGATTTTCTTATATCATGTATTTATTTTTTTAAGAATAATTATTGCTATACTGATTTATATAATTTTGATAATTTTTATATTAATTGAATTGAAGTTCTTGGAACGAATTTAAAACATTATTTTGTGCACTGTTTAAACTGTTACATTCTTGTGATCAATTTATATTTTAGCATTTTTATATGGTTCAGTAGGGATTTCTTATCTATGTATTTTTTTTCAATGCACATACATAAGCTATTGTTTAAAAAGAATATTAAAACATAGTATGTACTCTCATATATGTATCTTAAAAATTTTTATATAAAAATCACAAGGCCATATTATTTCCCATTTTCTATTCATTCCTAGGATTCCGGGAATAATTTTGTATATTTCTTAGTATTTGCTTTAAAACTTATTTTTACCTAAAATAATAATGAATAATAATACAAAGAATGAATATGAATATATACTTTTCTATTTTAAGCATACCCTACAAAATGTTTACACAACTTTCATAAAATACCACTTAAAAAACATGAATTATGATATTTCAATGAAAAACAGTGATTTAAAGTAGCTTTTTAAAAGGCTTAAATTCACACTACCATTTTCTAAAGAGGTGTGCACTTAAAAGCAAACCTGCTACTGAAAAGGTCTCTGCTTCAATCAGTCAGTGGAATTGTAGATAAGTCAGACCAAATATTGAGGATGCATAGCATACATATACTGTATCATGCCTGCTGCTCAAATTACTGTGGCATGCACCACAATACCATATACATTAAGAAAGGCATCTTGCATTATTAGCAAAGAAAACTGTACACACACAATCCACAAACGTGATCTCCCAAGCATAAACATGTTTTCTGACTAAAATTTTCTGCTGGATTGCTTCATCAAATGCGGCGTAGCTGTATCAAAGATGGTGCACACACTAATATCATGAGAATTTTCTGCATCTACAGCATCCCACCTCACTACATTATCAGTGTGTGGATGATACATGGCAGGTACTGTTGTATCCTACACATGTTCTATGTAAGTAGCAAGTAATGCTTTGAATGACAAGCTTCTAATTAACTATGTTGAGTTGGTTTTAGATTTATCAATAGCAGAATCTGATAAAATCCTTTGAATTGCAAATAAAAAGTCTTGAAAATAATTGTTGCAGTAGCCTCAAGTGTTGTATTTAACTGGGAAATTGAAATTAAAACTATAGAGTCATAGCTCAAAGGTTTGTTTAAATATTTTTGCAAATAAACTTGGTTCTTATGTAGATACTCTTATTTATTTTTGTATAGATTACCTGTGTATTAAGTGTAAAAAGTATTTTATGCATCTGAAATTTGAAAATAAATTATTCCGAACTATCTAGACAATGTTTTTAAGTCAAACATTGCTTTCAAAATATGTGTTGTCAAAGATATGTATCAGTAAGCTGGTCCATCTCATTTTTTAGTCTACTTTAAGTTGCAGTTCCAGGGATCGCATTCATCCTAAAATTCCTAAAAATTTGAAGCTTCCCTTGAATTCCTAAAATTTACCTAAAATTTTTAAATCATCCTAAAATTTTGTAATGTTTTGCTGCGACATCAAATTTACTCTACTATCGCCCGAATACATTCCATTCATACGGCAGTCGATGTTAAAAAAGACTTCAGAAATTAAAACAATGTTCAAAATAGCACTCATCTTTTACAAAGACGACAAAAGTGTCAATCACGACAAAATCGCCAATTCTCAATGGTTAAATCCTCTCCGTCTGTGGGCGGTTTTAGTGAAATACGATCGCAAGACGAATGGCGACCCACGTGATCATTTACGACCGGAATTTTGGGGGAGATTCTTTTGTTTGTGGCAGTGGGAATCTCCACAGGATATCTTAGGAATCTCCAGCGCAAGCTAACAAACCTAGAAGCCTTTAACCTGTCAAAGAAATAAAATAGAAAGACGGGTTCGATTGCTGAATAGTGTGCTTCCTCATATTTACTAGATAAATCACGAAGTTTCTCTTTCTTTGCAAAGTTAAAATTTTGCTCAACTATTCTTTGTTGGGAATCAATTGTGTGCAAAAATTTTGAAGAATTTTAGGTCTAAATCCAATAATACAAATATAGTTAGTCAGATTGCGATTCTCTTATGCCCCTCATTACGTAATATTTGATCAACATCATGTCAAAACAGGAGAGTAGAGAAGGAATTTTTGTCTGCTGTTAGCAACCTGTCTAGGCATTGATGATATTAAATGATATCTCTTCTAAAGGATGCATTGTGTAGGGGCCTGGACCACATAGCAGTTTATGAAGAAAAGTAATGGATAAAATAAAATACGGCATAGTAGGGAGGTCCTGCAATTGGATCGCTAAGCTCCCCATAAAAAATAAATTAAAAACAAAGAAAGAGCAGAAATGTGAAAAATGTTAAATAAACACATTCCCGCTTCCAACAGATAAAACTTTTAAACAGTTTTCATTTCTTTTTAAACTTAAAATTTTGTCAAATTATTCCATGTTTAGTATGCATCTGGGATGAAAAGTACCAAAGATTTGAACTCTGTAAGAATTTTTGCTCAAAAATCAATATTTAAAAATATAGTTTTCTGGACTAGCATTCTTTTGAGCCGCAGGAACTTGTGTATGTGTTTTTGTTGATTCTATCAAAACGGAGGATGATTGAAGGGAAAATAGCTGTGTCTAGATTAACGTGTTGCAGTAGCTTTGATGAAATATGGGATAACTTATTTCCCTCATATTATTTAATTACTGCCTTCGGCGACCAGCCCTATTGTTTTTGAAAAAGTTTTTAAACTTGCAATACCTTTTCGTGCACTAGCTGTCGATCGTGCACCTCTGTGACGCAAGCCATAAATAACGGGGCAGTTCATAAAGTAACTGTTGATTGCACACCTACATTACGTGCGCAAGTCACGGCTAAGTGTGCAGTTTATGAAGTGTTGATCTTGTACCTCAGCTACATGCACAAGTTACGGCTAACAATGTAGTTCATGAAGTAGCTGTCGATCACACGTCTCCGTTACGCACTCAAGTCATGACTAATAGTTCAGTTCATGAAGTAGCTGTCTATCGCACACCTCAGCTACACGCATAAATCGTGGCTAGCGGTACATTTCATGGAATAGATGTCGATCGCACGTCTTCGTTACTCACACAAGTCATGGCTAACGGTGCAGTTGATGAAGTAGCTGTCATTCGCACACCTCAGCTACGTGGGCAAGTCACGGCTAATGGTACATTTAATGAAGTAGCTGTCTATTTCAGCTACGTGCGCAAATTACGGCTAACTATGTAGTTCATGAAGTAGCTGTCGATCGCACGTCTCCGTTATGTGCTCAAGTCATAACTAATGGTTCAGTTCATTAAGTATCTGTCTATCGCATACCTCAGCTAGATGCATAAATTGTGGTTACCGGTGCAGTTCATGGAGTAGATGTCATTCGCACGCCTTCGTTACGCGCGCAAGTCATGGCTAACGGTGCAGTTGATATAGCAGTTGTCAATTGCACAGCTCAGCTATGCGGCCAAGTCACGGCTAATGGTACAGTTGCTGAAGTAGCTATCTATCTCAGCTACGCGCCCAAGTTACAGCTAACGATATAGTTCATCAAGTGGCTGTTGATCGCACGTTTCCATTACGCGCGCAAGTTATGACTAACGGTGCAGTTCATGAAGTAGCTGTCAATCGCACACCTCAGCTACGCGCGCAAGTTATGGCTAATGATGTAGCAACAAGCACAATTCACGACTAATGATGCAGTTTATGAAGTTACTCTCAATCACACACCTCAGCTACGCGCGGGAGTTACGGCTAACTCATTAAGTAGCTGTCAATTACGTTTCCGACCACAATGCGGGCACACGGGTTATGATACAGCTGCTGCGTATAAAATGAATCATCTTTTATTAGCGAGTGCATGCAATCCACGTACGATATATGCAATGACAAATTTACTACATGTAGTAACGATATACACGCTGCTCGGGCGCATGCAATCTGCATAGATTTGAAATAGCTGTCAATCGCATTCCAGCCCACTACGAGGGTTCAAGGCTAACAGATAAACACTTTTCCCAAAATAAATTGGCTTTTATTAGCATTATTTGCTTTAAGCCCACCCGCTGCACGGGTGCATGCAATCCTTGTACGTTACATGCAATAACTACTAACTTACCAGCTAGATTTTTGCTCTTATGGCCGTATTTTATTTTACAATTCTTTAAAAATATTAAATGTGATTTTGAGCTCTTTTGGATTCTTTTTTTATTAATTTTATTAAGATTTTCTTTTTCTGTTTATATAAAGTTGTTTGAAAACTAAACTAACATTTTTCTAACATACATATATATAGTGTGTATGTATGTATTTATTTACACAAAAAATACCTGTGATAAAGTGGCCACTGGGTACCGAGTGATAATTTGAATTTTCAAGTCTACAGAGCATTACAATGAAAAATGAAATAGGAAAAATATTCAAAAGATTACCTTTTTCTTTCAATGATGTTTGTTTTTTGTATCAATTCTCCTTTAATTAATGAAAAGAATGGTAATTAAACAGTACTAATAATAGAAATAATAAAAATTAGCTCCTAAAATTTTGAAAAAAATTTCTTAAATTCCTACCCAAAATTTTTAGAAAATCTGCTATGATCCCTGCAGTTCCTTGTGCTCAATTTTCATATTTTATAAAATTTCATTTCTCAATATCAATTTGCAAAACAATCACTATGCTTCATACGTCTAATACTTTATCAGCTACATAGTACATTTTTGAGTGACCAATAAGTTCAGTATTTTTGTTATAATTTAAATCATCTTGGTTGTTATTGAATTCTACAGTACAAATTATAGATCTTTATCTTCCCTGTCATTTTCATTATCAACATTGACTTCACATCCAAGATGGAAAAGTCTGTTGAAACCTTTTTATTGTAAAGCACATTACATACAGCTAAATGGAAATTGTATGTGTAGCATAGCTAGTATTCAATTCCACTAAACCCCGCAAACTTATCATAACACTCTCACTGTTAGTTACCTAGACAAAGATACTTTTCTTTAAATCTTGAATATACGGTCAATTTTTCCCTTCAATATCATTAGTTTTATCCATGAGAAAAGAGCCACACATCGCACCTTAATTAAATTCCAGAAGTTGGTGGCTATTAAATGCACATTAATATGTTAATAACTATGAGTTTTTTAGTTTTTTAAAAAGATGTACATTCGTTGAAGAAAATGTTAAATCGTACGCTACTCGAGATATTGTTAGACTTCTGCAATTGCATCTTTTGCAACAATATACTGTCAAATTTTATTATAACAAGATCCTTACAACCCTAACAAAATACTTATTATATCTGTTAGTAGTTAATTCTGTAAAATTATAAAACCTACATAATATAACTTACAAAACTTCCTTGAAGAAAGCAGGCATATGTCAATTAGGTGACAATTTCGGCAAGGGCATTATAAGCTCACTTCTTCAGACCAAAGGAACAGTATGCACTCTTAATACTCACTAAAAACGAACTGGTAGGCAGTTTGTTCTTAGTGGTTGGTTAAGGGTGCATACTGCTCTTTTAGTCTGAAAAAGTGGACTTATAATGCCACCAAAACAATTTTTGGATGATGTATATTTAATTAAAAAAATGCTAAATTTTACACCACTCGAGATTAAACTCTATTATAACAAGATCCTTCAGACAATGACAAAATATTAATTATATCTGTCAGTAGTTGATGCTGTAAAATTATAAACATTTGCATAATATAACTTACAAAACTATCTTGAAGAAAGTAGCCTTATGTCAGTTAGGTGACTACAATTTCCAGGGCATTATAAGCCCACTTCTTCAGGCTAAAAGAATAGTATGCACTCTTAACAACCACTAAGAATGAATTATTAAGCAGTTGTTAACCCTTTCGCGACGGTTGGCACGCCTGTGTACCGGCTGCGAACTTGCATTCAAGGACGTACGGCACGCACTCGTACCGGAGAGAACTTTACCCTAAACGGCGAGTGGCACGTATCGGTGTTTCTACGTGAAACGTTTTAATTTGAATTTATTTGTCTACTAGATGGCGTTAAATGCCCGTGGAAGCAACTTAAATGTATTTTGTAGATGCTTGACCTTGGCACAAGGAGAATCCAATGAATTATTTCTCCATTTGGAGCGGTGAAACATGGTTCTGTAAAGTAAACAGACAGAGCACTTCTCGCAGCATCAACAATTTTATAATTGAGTTCCGGGTCTCTTTTTGATTTTAGCTTTTAATGATTTCGTTGGTGAATTACAGGAATATAAGAGAGTATTTTTCTGGGGGGTTAAAAGAATGTGCGACAGGGAAATGATTAGGCTATTTTGGATAAAAGTATGGCTGGTTTGAGACTTTTTCTTTCTGTGGAAGAATATACGTGTATGGTAAACGAACCAGACAGTAATGAAGCAAAGCAGATAGTGAAGATTCGTGGAACAGTGTTATTTCTGATGATGAATCTGAAGATGCAATTGATTCTTCAGATTCTGAGCGTACTATTATTACAACACCGCCAGCTTCAGTTGCTGTTTTTTCGAATGATGTTTGGACATGTGACTTGAAAGATCTGAATTCTTGAGTTTTTGAACATACCTGGAATAAATCACAATATCATGCCGCCTAATTTAGATAAGGAACTTGATTTTTTTAGCATATTTTTTGATGATGAACTAGTAGAATTTATCGTAAAAGCAACTAATGAGTTTGCAAAGAAAAAATGGGAGAAAAATCTCCTCTCTCTTTCCACATCGAAGACTCCACCTGTTTCAAATGTATTTACACCTGTGACAGGAAATGCATTTTGTGTGTTTTTCGTACTAGTAATTTTGACGAGCATTGTCAGAAAACCAAATCTTAAAATGTATTTTTCTAAGAATCCAATTATCAGTACTCGTTTTTTTAATTCAGTTATGAATTGCGATCGATTTATAGGAATATTACGTTACCTTCATTTTACTCTTGATAGTAATGCCCATAAACTAGATAAATTGAAACCTGTGTTAGATGCATTAGTTTCAAAATTTAAATCTATATACACTCCTAGAAGAAATGTGTTCATTGGTGAATCTTTGTTCTCATGGAAAGGAAGGCTGGATTTCGTCAATATATCCCCTCGAAAAGGTCCAGATATAGAATAAAAATATATAAATTGTCAGAATCGGAATCAGGCTATAAATGGAATTTCCTTGTGTATACTGGAAAGGACACTGAATTATTAAGCTCTGATGGTGGGTATGGAGAACGCGTTGTGAAAACATTTCTAAGTGAACTTTTAGGAAAAGGATATACTTTGTATTTGGATACATTTTTTACCTCTCCTGTACTTGCAAAGTATTTGTTGTCTAAGAATACGCATATATGTGGTACAGTTTTAAAAAATCGGAAGGACATGCCAAAGAATTATCCATCTGTACCTAAAACATATATACACTAAAATTTTTAATATTTTGATAAAAGAAAATTTGTATAAAAAATATACATCAAATAGAAAATAAGTATTCCCTTTCTTCCTGAAAAAAGTAGAATACTGTGTTGAACGGGTGATTTTTAGTGAATTTTTTTCGAGAGTTAGGCTTAGCGCAAAAAATTAGCCGTCTTTTGGGAACAGTTCGGAAACGAAGCGCTCCGTCCTTTGGGCCACAACAGTTTCGGAATGCCGCCGTCCCGAAAGGGTTAAGAGTGCATACTGCTCTTTTAGCCTGAAGAAGTGGACTTATAATGCTGTTGATACAATTGTTGTCATCTAACTTGCATTTGACTGCTATCTTTATGGAATTTTTGTAAGTTATTTTCTTACAATCAGCAATTTTATGTATTGTATGCATAACATAGGTATATCCAAATGTTTATGGACACAAAATAAAAATTAATGAATATAAAATAACAATTTCTGAGCTTTTATTTGCTGAATAATCTGTTAAATATAGAAGTTGCCGTATAGTATTTTTAAGATATATATATATATATATTTATTATATATATATATATTATATATATATTTATAATATATATATATATATATATATATATTGTAAGAGATTTAATTACTTGTATATTTTATTTACCTGTGACTTATCCCTTATTTCCTTATTGAACGTTGTATGAAGAGCACATGTAAAAATAAAAATAAAATAGATCCAACATTTGGCTAGATAATAATTCTTTTATAAATAAAACAGGTACTAAATGCCCCTTGTTCCCTGTTTCATACATAAGGTAAACAGTTGAAATCTGGATATCATGTTATATATATATATATGTATGTATTGTACAGATTTTAATAAACACATATTGCACTTTACTTTTCTTAAACATTTAAATTAATACTGAAGCTGGTATCTTCTTAATTGCCACTTAAATAAAAGTATGAAGTTGCAGAATTTGCATTTACTCACTAAAGCTGGGAAATGTGTGTTGTTCATAGTAGTCCTGATAATGTGTTATCCAATTTGCAAGACAAAGTTAATTTTAGCATTTTTTGCACATTATATACTCTTGGTCAATTTGAACAAGTTTGATTGTATTCTTTTTACCATATTATATAAAGATTTCTTGGTAATTCACACAATTATCAGTAAACTGTAATCTTATAAACCCACTGTTTGTCATGCCATTAGTAGAAAATCTATTGACAATGGGTTAATTAGCAGCAATTTATCCTATTTATTTTTTTTTATAAATAACTATTTGGGGTTTTGCATTTTTTTATTTCCAATTAGAAATCTCCGAGTGTTCTTTTTTGTTTGTGTATTTATTTACATTACTCTTTTTAAATGTAAAAGAAATGTATGTGTAGAAATTTTTTACATTATTACAGTTGTGTGTGTTCTGCATCTTTCAGTTTCATTCTCTTTTGCATGCAGAAAATATCACATTTTAGATTTTAAATTAGTTCAATTTTTTACTTAACATTAGATTTACCTTAATATGCAGTGATGTTTGTAATATAACTATCAAAATTGATCTGTAACTCAATTTATTAGTCTTATCCCATCTCAAGACGAAATTGTAAGATAAGACTTGCGAAGAATACAATGCTGAAATTCAGCTGCATCAAAGTTGGTGCCGGAAAAGTTGACACACAGGCATCTGTAACAGATAACTTGTATTGCAAGCATTCCTCAGATTGACTATTCATCAAAAATATGCTTTGTGTCAATTAAATGAACAATAATTTATCTCTGGTTTTCAGTTCAGCTGAGATTACTAAAAGTTCCCTATAATTTAAAATTATAAGTGTTGAATGTTAAATTTGATCAATGTTTTAATATGCAAAATTAAAAATACCAGGATTAGCCTTTGCTAATCAATTATTTGCTAGAACAATGAGTTGTCAATTTTTGCCAGAGATCTTGTTTGATATGCCTTGAGCAATTTTAGATCACTTGAAAATAGGTGCTGTTATGTCTATTGCTGAATTTAGACCATATATTCAATTGTAATGCAACAAAAGTTATATTATGTATTATTAAATCATATGTGTAAAGGGAATTTTAACATTGGCTGTCTCTTACATCCATTGTATTGTTAAGTTATGGATGAGTATATTATGGATCCACCCAAATTTTCATTTCATGCTATGAATCCCCTTTAATTTTGGATCTAAATTAACATGTACTATATATTAAGGGTTTGTAGTATATATTTGGTTGGAGAATATTCCTTTCAGTTTCTGTATGTCCATATTTTCTCATAATATGCAGTAAACAAGGATGGATTTGCACGTCTGTAATCAGGAACTGTGGTAATGCATTTAAGTTCTTAATCAGTTTTAAATAAATGAACTGGCTTTAACTATTGACCATATATATATTTTTTAAATATTTAAGTTAGAAAATATATTGTCATTTATGTGAATATTTCCTTTTAAATTACTTTTAGTGCATATTATTTGTTTTTGCTCAATTTTACATGAACCTCATTTTTTAGTATAGGGAGTATAGTATAGCTAATTTTGAATATGTAACTCTACATAACGTTAAGTTTTCTTTGTAATTTACAGGGATGAGATTCTTCCACTTTTTGGCGGAATTCTGCTTTTTTGCTTTTCCCTAAAAAGTCTTTTTCCGAAAGATTCAGTTTTTTTAATAAAAGTTTTTCTCCTCTGTCCGCTTTTCAAAGAAAATTTCAGAGAAATCTGCACACTCCTTCTGTCTACAAAACCCTTCATTTGTAAATTTAACTATGATACACCTTACTTTGATAAATTGAATACTCTGCCCAATGAGCGAACACAGAATTTCTTGTTTTATTCTTACCGCCTGTAATGTTGGCAGCCATTTTGGAATGAGTACGCAGGCAACGGGGGCTTCTGGAAAAACCACTACCTCATTCAACCCTTTTCTTTTCAATCATTTTGTTCATGATTCCTGGACTATGGGCTCTACACTTCAGTGGTTAACAAAGATCAATGGGGGGGGGGGAGGGAGCTAACAAAGGAGAATAGAGTTTTGTAAACAAAATTCAAGGAATTCATCTTAGGATGCGGTCAAGATCGGTTAACTACCCGGATTCAATTATCTGTGGATAGAAGGTGATTTAAGAAGGGGGGATGAAAAAAGGGTTTAACCAAAGAGCTGTTATCTTAATTGCTCCTCAACAATCAAAAGGAAGTCATAAATTTTTGTCCTAGTCCATAATCATTGACATAGACATGTGTATGTCATTATTATATATGTTGATGTCACTAGAAGGGGAAACAGAAGGAGAGTGAAGTTAGTATCTTATTTCATACCACCAGAAAACTGTAATTATTAATTGGGCAATATCTCCTTATTAACAGAAACTCTGAGTGAAGTTAAAATGACAAAAAAAAATTTCTTTGTTTTTATTGAATTAAAATCTTTGCTTTACTTTTTCCCCATTTATAACAGTATATTATTTTTAAAAATATGACTAGTGGAAGTATTTTTTAATATTATTTGAAGTAAACTCATTAAAATATTTAAAGCCTTTTCTGCCACATTTTTATGAAAAGACATTTTTGAACAAAAGAAACATTTTCTTCAAAAAATAAGATACTGCAACCAAATTTTATTCATGTATAGATACTAGACAATACGCATTTTAACAATGCATGATAATTTTATAAATGTGTTTAAAAATATACTGCGCTTTTAGAACAAAAAATTGTGTCTTGTCCATTTTGAAAATTTTGTGTTTTAGTTCATAAATCCTGAACTGTTATTGTAATGATTTATTTTCTACAAAACTGACAAAATAAAAGCATGAGTTATTATAGATAACAAAAGCATAGTTTAGAATTAATATGAAAGAATGCATCAGAATTAAATTTGCCCATGTATTTAAACAACTCTGTTTTTAAATGCAATTGCCAAGTTTGTATTATATTAAATATAATATGAATTGAATCATTATTTTTCCAATGTAATATTTTTTTAGTTATGTGAAATTCTTAAATTTTTTTAACACTTAAAATGTTTGTTGCGTATAATTTACTCAAATTTTTGTTTTCAGCTCATTTGCTGTTTTGGCAATCTCATCCCTGAATTTACTTTGTAGACAGGTATATAAACATGTATTTGAATTTGCATATAATGCTATGCCTGAAATCTAAATAAAACTGTATGTCTAAAAAATCTTAAAACATGGCAAACTTTATACTTCCATCACAATTATTCTCATACAACATTATTTTTTTAATTATTATTTTTATTAATGAAAAGGTTCATTGTATATGTAAGTTATTTCAATTTTTTTTATTGTATTGACACATTTTTTGCCTCTTTGAATTATATATTTAATGTTTCATAGTTTATGTTTCTGATTTTGGAGCAAAGGTATGGTTCTTTCTACTTAATATATTTAGAAAATATGACTTTGGAAAATGATAGACGAGTAAAAAATTTTTAGACAAGAAACAAGAATGACAGAACATTATTGTTTGGAAACATTTAAAGTTAGATTCCTGGTTAATTATTTCTTTTGGATAAAAAATGAGTGGAGTCAAAATCTAAATGAACCTTAAGAATATTTCCAAATTCAGCTTATCTATGAAGCACATTCTATAATTTATCCTTCATTTATTACCCAATAAAGTTCTCCAAGTAGTCTTGTCTTTTGGTGATAAATATTTTGAAGTATTCAGAGATTGCACTACCTATTACAAATTGTGATAGCGATTATAATTTTCTGCTGATCTAAATAAAAAATTGTATATTTTCCTCAAATTTTATATAATTTAAAAAATAACCATTCAAATTCCCCATTTTAGCTTTGTAAACATTCCATGTGACATTAGTAATACACAACACTTCTGTTGCTATCAAAAAAGACAATCTAGACAATATTTCCCCTATTAAACATTTTAAGATATGGCAAAATATCAAAAATACAATACTTCTTGGCATTTGTTATGTTTAAATATGGTGGAAAAGTTCCTATATTGCCACAACATTGTTCTTCATACCACCAAATTGCGTATACATACTTTTTATAATTTTTTCAACACATTAAAAAGTGCTAATTATTTAACACTTGAAAATGTAGTATATGCACTTTAAAAATATATTACCCATCAATGTCATTTATTTTAAAATAATTTATCTACTTAGCCATTGTACATTATCAGTTTAAAAATTCATATACTCTTTATATTAAAATTTTCATTTAAAATCACATTAAAAAGTGCTAATTATTTCAATATATATATATATATATATATATATATATATATATATATATATATATATATATATATATATATATACACACATATCAAAAAGAAATACAGAGGCTGTTCACACATTTTTTAGACGATGTATATTGTATTCACAAAACTAAATTACATAAAATTCTTGTGTTTTAAATGTTCTATTTGACATCCCTTATTCTGAACTATCTTTCGACACCGCAATTTCCAGGATAATAATGCCTTTTGAAGTGTCAGAAGAGGTATTCTATCCCATTCCTCCTGAACAGCTTTCCAGAGTCCTGTAAGAGTTTTGGGACGACGTTTGGATAATGCAGATTTTAAAAGTCCGAAAGCACAAAAATCCATAGGTGATACATCGGGAGATTTAGTAGGGATATCAGTGAAGGGTATGGCCTTGATACCAGTTTTTTGTTCCATTTCTTTTAGGAAATTTACAGTGGATTTTGATGTGTGACTGCTAGCTTTGTCCTGATGGAGTCTCACAGATTGATGGCACTGTGGGTAAAGCGATGGTATTTCATTCAGAAAAATTGGCGATAAAATATGTTCCTGATAGTATTTGGAGTTAATCTTGATATTTTTCCCCACTCTCTTTATTTTTAACTTGCCATTATAAGAAAAACCAGCAACAATCACGAATCCCTTAGAAAAAGTTTCTTTCGATTCTTTGAACCATGTACTTAAATTTTTTTCTCCCCTTTTATGATAATAAATGGCTCTTTTTTTGTTGCAATCATTTAAATACACCCATGATTCATCTATTGTGACAATTGTTTTCCATTTTTCTTTGGATAAGTGTTTCTCATATAGAATTCTGCAGCGTGTCCTGCGTTCAGCGATATGATTTGGAAGAAGACGATGCACATTGCGTGTTTTCGCTTTCTTAAGATTTAAATCAACGTTTATCATTTTGTTTACAGTGGACACCGAGCATTTTAATGATTTTGAAACTGTCCTTTGACTAGGGGGATTTTCTATTAACATTAAACAACGTACCTTTGCAATAGTCGAAGATGTCCGTTTTTTCCTTGGATACTTGTTTGGAATTTTTGTCCCACTTGAGGCTCCAATTTGACGTTTTTTCCTTTCCTGTTGACGATATTACCTATCGACGCTTTAGATATCACAAAACCATGACTCTCACATCGTTTTTGGATAACAGAGTATGCATATTTCTCTTCGGAAAGAGCATAAATGTAGCCTTCGAACCACTGTTTTGTTAAAAACGCCATTTTTGAATAAAAACAAAACTTTCAAGCCGCAGACGATAATTTTGACTTTTAAAAACATAGTACAATTGGAATTATTTCTTTTGCAGCAAACGATTTTTTATTACCGCTTACCAAAATCGTCTAAAAAATGTGCGAACAGCCTCTGTATATATCATTAAAGGAACTCCTAAATAAGTAAAGGAGAAAATTGAAGCTCTACCGAGGACTACTCTTCGCAATCCACCCCTACCATTCTATGCAAATCATATGGTCACTCCCGTTCTCACTTCTCTTTTCATCTTGTTTATATCCTTATATCCTTATATATATATATATATATATATAAAGATGTGTGTGTTTAAAAAATAATATTCTCCTTATTTTTTTTCATTTAAAGTTATCTTTTACACTATGAAATTATATGTAAATACTTTACAGAATACTTTCATTTGGTGATGATTGAAATAATTGAATCTTTCAATACCTGAAAATAGCATACACTCTTAGGAAGTATAGTAACTGTCAATCTGAATTATTTCAAAATAATTTCTTTATTCAGCCATTGTACATTACTTGTTTATATACTCTTTATACCTCCTCTCTATTATATCCCTTAATAGATATACTCCTTATTCATACTCTTAATTTATATGCTCATTATATTGGTATCAATTTTTTTTAATTACCCTCCATGTCATGAAATTGCATATAAATCCTCTTTAGAATCCCTTTATTTAGTGGGACAAAAATGCTAATTATTGCAATCTTCAGAGCATTTTGTATAACAAAAGATATTTACATGTCTTTCTGTGTGTGCATTATCTGTAGTGGGAAATCTAAGCATCGGACAGCAATGAAATTTGGTACAGAGGTACTTAAAAACCTGGGAAAATGTAGCTTGACCAGATTTATTTAAAATTTGAATGTTTTTTAGTTATTTTATGGTTTAGTACATTTTTGAATGATTTTCACACAAATTGGTTCTTTAGCGACCAAAGATATTATTACAAAGTTTCCAACTTGACACCATCAGAAAGATCAAAGAACATTCTTTCCAATGATCTTTGAGGTGAATCCATAAGACAATTCTTTCATATTTATTTTTAAATACATCAAAATTTGAATTTTTTAGGTTACCTAATAATTTTGCCGCATCTAAAAAATGAGGAAAAGCACAATTCTATAGTCTTTGCATTCTAGCAATTTTTTATTTTTTATTTTTTCATTACTTTATTTCCTGTGATTTTTTCAAGCACATGCATAAGAATTAAAATTATTGATTCTGTTTGAAGTACATTATCCCTAGTGGACTTTTCTCTGTATGCCTGTCAGAACTTACCTTGGAACTCAGTTCGATTTAAGCCATGCCTTCTCTCCTAGAGAAAGGGTTCTGCTTTGTTTCTTTTGCTTTCCATAGTTTTGGAGTGCATGCTTTGGGATTTGATTTGAAACAAAAGAAGGAAATAATTTGGAAATTGATGTGGCTTGAAGAGGCGATTTGGAAGTTGAGTGGTGTTATCTGTAAATATCAGGCATTCATTTAGGTCCGGGACTTTGTGCTGGGTGATTTGTTCTAGTATCATATAATCTTTAAAAGTATATTAACCATCAATCTTGGTTTTTTCAAAATAATTTCTCTGCTTCATAGCACATTGTTTGCTTAAAAAATTCATATATTACTTATTTTTACCCTCAATACATATACTCTACATTTAATTTCTTTTATTTTTATTTGAATTTTTTCATGCCATGAAATTGTATTAGAATAATTTCATTTGGTGTGACACATGAAAAACTACTTATTACTTTAGTTTTGAAAACAGGATATATATATATATTTTAAAAACATGTTAGCCATCAACCTCAGTTATTTAAAAGTAATTTTTCTACTTGGCCAGTGTACATTATTTATTTAGCTATTCATTTATGCCTTGCATATGCATTTTATTCATATACTTCTTATTTAAAAATTTTTATTTTCTGTTTAATTTGCATATAAACATGTTTCAGAATTTTTTCATCTAACTGCCTTCAGCGAATAATGCCTTTGAAAAGCTCTTAACTTGCAATAACTCTGAAATTTGTCACATAAATACAGCAAAACCTACCATCAATAAAGCAAGATTAAAAGCCAATCTTGCTCTGTTGGTGTTGCACTGTCTTGCTATCCTAATGGAGAGGGCTGTCTCACCCCCCCCCCCCCCCCTCCTCCAAAGCTGGTTGACAACTTTTCATATTATATTCTGTTTCATATGAAGCTTTATAATGATTTTTCCATGTAGCTGCAGTTTGAGTATATTTAAAAAAAAAATCTTCATTCTAATTGGTTTTTTATAACTTGCTAATCATGTCCTTATAATAAACTTGAGTAATATGTAAAATATTAATACAGTGAACTGTCATTAAGATAGTCCATCATTATTATCCATATTAGCGAGAGTCCATTATGACAGAAATTCATAAATCTGAAGTAATTAAGTAAAACAGGAATGAAAGTTTATTTTCCTAAACTTTATGTAATATTAAATCACTGGAAAATTTAAATTCAAAACTTTTATTAATTGTATGTATAATGAACCCGAAAATTTGGAAAACGTCCGGATTTTCGAGGTTGTACTGTATTAAGCAATGTTTATAACATGCAGTGTCCATAGACCTCAACCTAGAAATCCATATTTGTACTTAATAATGAGAAACTAGAATTGGTGCCATCTTAACGAGAGACCACTGCAATATACTACAGGAATCCCCCTGGACATATGGCTGAAATAAACACTGTTTTTGATATAATGGCATGTGTTGAAGACCCAGACCGTCCAACTCATCTGGAGGACTTGAGCAACTATTTGGACGGCCGGGAAAGTTAATGGCATGTGTATTCTATTAGCAATGTCTTGAGAATGAGTTATATACTTAACTAATTACTCTCATATGTAATGTGTGATTTACATATATGAAGTAGAAATTTCTTTATTATGAGATCAGAAAAGTTATATTTTTCTGCTATTTTTTGATATTCTAATATATCTGGACGACATTAATTTTCTAGCTGTTTATTTTGGTTCTCATGAAATTATTTCTTGTGTGAAATATTTAGGCATTTTTGTAAAGTGACCAAACTGATTATCTTGGAATATTTTTTGTTTATTTTGGTTTCATATATTATATTAAAAATTGGTTATAATTTTTCCTCATTATATTGGTGTTAGCTAAGTAGTAATTAAGCATTGAATGTTAACATTTATTGATATGCAAATGTTTTTGCATAGTTGATGCAAACTCATTTAAATTAAAATAAGTGGGACTGAATGAACAAAAGTTTGGGATGTACAGGCATTAATTATAAAAGTTAAGATTTTTCATGCTGCAGTTATTTTTACACCCAATTTCTTACAAGGAAAAATAAAATAAGGATTCCCATGTATATCTGTATTTGCGGACTGTATAAACATACCTTTCCTTGTACATTATACTGAAGAAAAAAAAAAGTGGATCGGGAAACTTAAAATTAATTAATGCTGATAAGTGCAAAAGGCCTGTGAATATTTTAACTCTTTCATATTTTATTTATATCAACATTTTTATTTAAATATATTGGACAATATAAGAATACCCAAATACAGATTTGAAACATGAATCTGAAATGAATGAAGTATTCCATCTCCCACCCCCCAATATAAATATGCACTGTGTGTTGACATATTCTATTTGACTGCTTGTAAACTTGTGTAAATCAATGATTTCTTATTGAATTTCGTAGATACTTGTGTAGTTGTACTCATTTGTAACCTAGCATTCAATTTTTTCATCTTGAGATTTCTTATTTATATTGTGTGAATTTAAGTCAGTAGTTTATTTGTATAGATTTATAAGTGTTGCTTACATAGATAATCATGTGTTCTATTCACCAAAATTTTTCAATTGTGAACTGCAATATTTCATTTTGAATTAAAATTATATTGTAAGTTTACAGATTTCTTTTATCACAATTCTAGTTTTAATTGGTATGCAGGGACAATTTTTTAATAATATTACTTCATTTAAGAAGTATGATTCTTCATTTCTCTTTCATATTAGAATGTTTTTTTGTTTTGTTTTCAATGTATTATTTCTTTATATTGATGTAGGGTATTTGATAGTTCATCAAACAATAGTTTTTAAAACATTATCTTCTGAATCTTAAATGTATTAAATAATAATCTAAATTAGGGTTTTTCAGTTTGGTCCATATTAAACTCCAGGGGGCTTTGTAGGTGGTTCTGTTTAAGCACATATCATATAGAATTAATTTATTGTTATACTCAGGAAGGCATACAGACATTTTAATTTACCCCCTACACTCTTCAGCACCATGCACTCAAAACGTATACCTTACCCTTATTATAGTGCTGCTTATTCAACATTATTATGAAATTTAATTTATTTTTCATTCAAATAATTAATCATTTTTGAAAAAAAATTATACTTTTAGTTTCACTTGCAGTGCCTGATATGAACTTGTAAGATGCTTTCAGCGTTTACTGTTGCTACAATAACCATTTCACTACAGGTGAACCTATTAAGTGAAACAAAAGAAGCATTTATTTTCAGTGAAATCTCATGATCTTTAGTTGGCACTTTAAATAAAGTGATATTAATGTAAATAATTAAGAATGTATTTTCAATGCTGAATATTTTTATCAATAACAAAATAACTATGTTAATGAAAGAGAGAAAAAAAATATTGTGACCCTCATGATACCACTTTCAACTTTTCTCGACAATATTGAGTCAATATTATAACTCACCGAAAATAAAAATCGACACATTAAAATCACTGCCATCACTACTTTATTTGCATTATGTAGAAATTATCTCATACTTGAAATAAAATTTTTTAATATAAACTACAAGCATTCAATGTTATATTGTCTAAATAGTGATTGTAACTTTCAGTGAAGTAAATATTTATCATGTATAATTATGCTTGAATTTTGAAGTATATGATTCTGGACATAGCCACAGCAAAATTAGGAAATTTTAAAACTGCAACAAAATATATGCGTTACTAAAGGTGTTGCAGCTTTATAATTTAGAACTTGCCACCAATCACATTCTAAATGGATTAAAAAATATTATTTTTTCTATTCTCATACTAAATTTTATGCTTTGGAATTAGTTATTTTCATAAAATACTAATAATTTAAATGCAAAGATAAAGCCCTTTTAATTTTCGATATATATTTAATATATTTTAGAAATTTGTGCATAGTTATACATAAAACTGAAATTATGTAAGGAAATCCATGTACATGTGGTAAAACATTGAACCATTCAAATCAATAAAGTAAAAAAAAATAGTATTCAAGAGTATTAAAATTCAACTTCAAAAATTCATTTTATGGTGGCCATTTTTTTATTCAACTATGACTGCTTTAAAAATAACTGTATACTTTTTTCTCTATAGCCAATTTATGTATTAAGACTTTTTAAAGATAGATTTGAAGCTCTTAGTAGATTTCAAGTCACCACAACTTATCTATGCCAGAATAAAATTAGACTCATTGATGAAACTTTGATAATTTAAACTATAAAATGTTAACAAAAATATAGTGAACATGAGATTTGTTTCAGATTAAACTCCTCAAATTGTAAACTTTTGTTTGCTACATAACATTAACATTTTTTTTCTTTTTGCATCTTTTTCATTTGTAGTTAGTTCACAATTGAAAATATGGTTTGTAGACTTTTACAATGTTCCAATTTGAATCTCTGTGCAAAATGTAATATTGCTTTATTCCATTTTGATTATATTTTTATATGTTTCATTTTGTAGACTTTTTGCTTTATGTATCACTTGTAAATATTTCAATTTAATATATTTTTATACAAAATTACATAGTTTCTTTTAGCACCGATTTTAAATGAGTATTATCTACAAATTAACAATGGAAATTTGTAGAGTGTATGCATTTTGATATTTGCCAGTGTTGATGCTCATTGAAAGCTTTTTGCATATATTTTATAGCAAAACTTTTACCTTATTTTGCTTATAGTGCAATTAAACATTTATCAATCAAAATACCAAACTAGTTTTATAAAATCAAAAAGTCATCTTAGTTTATGTTGAGTGAAAGCCAAGTGAGTTCAGTTGGTATCATGTATAAATTACTGTAATGTTTATCTTATGTTATTTTGCATTTTTCTTCTGTTGTGTTTTTAGCTTAAAATAAAATAAGAAAAATTTTGAAGTAATTTATGACTATTTATTTTTTAATTCTACACAGTGAAAATTTTGTTACCTAGTTTATTAAGTACATAATAGTCATCTGCTGTGTTTTCTTCGCGAGTTTAAATTATTTGACTATAACTTTGAGTTACTATTTCTAACATATAGTTTATCTTTACTCGTATCATTTTATTTTTGAAATATTGGTTTACATTAAATCTGAACTTTCCTGTTCAAAAGTATGTATAGATCACATAAATATTTTATAAACTTTTTCTTCAGAGACAAAATATAGTATAAGATGTTAAATCCAGCCATTCTAATCATATCTGCTGGTTTTATAATTATTTTGGCATTTTAGCACTGCTATGATTCATTAAGCACAATTCATATACTTTATAAATATTTCTGATTATGTATAGAGGTATGGGTTACATGTGCATGTATGTTAAAAGCTAAATGTATGTAACTTAATTATTTTTTCAATTCTTTAAAACATTTTTAATTGTCTATTTCTTTGAGAAATATACTTTGTTGATATTCAAATAATTTCATTAATTGTGTTATAATTCATTATTTTATAAATTAATTTCTTTTACCTAGTCATTTTGTGATTTGCATCTGCATTATTTGCAGAATAGTATATGTTGTCAAAATTATACTCTTTTTATGTGTGTGATTGTTTAAGCCATTTCCAAATGCTTGGAGCTTCTACCTCCATTAAATTAAAAACCTAATTTGAATTTTAATCATAAAGACTTACTTTGCTCTTACACTAATTTGAAGTTTGATATCTTTATTTTTTCAATTTATATACAATTTCTATGGAGTACTATTTCTTGCTTTGATACATTTTTATAAAGTTTTATTTTTTTTTTCTCATCTTTTTTATTTTGAAGAATAAAGGGAAAGTTAACTATATTACAGTGAAAATTTTTTACAAAATGCACATGCTTGTTTTACTAGACTCGAAGAACTTATATGAATTCTAGATAAAAATAAGAAAAGAAGTATTTACTTAAATATTGTAAAATTCTGAGTTTTACATTTTCTTTTTCAATTTATATCTGTATTATCAGTTGTGAAAATCATAAAATTAATCTATACCTACTTTGAATGTCTGCTTATCAAGAATATTTATCCATGGTATAAAATCTGCTTCATGGAATTGTTATTTTAAGTTCCATCTAAAGCCAGAAATTAAAATCATATCCTCATTATTCTGTAATCTGTTAAAATTTGGGTTGCCACCTATCCTAAATTTTCTATTTTTTAGTTAGAGTTAAGCTAATGCTATAATTATTCAAAATTTAATAATAAAAAATATTTTTTTCATCTCATGATGAAATAATTATTTTATGTGACTGAAAGTGATAAGTCATACACTGTTGCCATAACAGAAGTGATGCCATTGAATTAACATTGCTCTAACTCAGAATACAAAGAAAAGCACACTATTTAGTTATAAAAATTTGTAAGACTAAAATATACTCTTTGTAATAAACTACTTTGCAAAATGTGTATATTATAACTCTAACTACTTGTTACATGTAGCAAACTACAACAATTTAAAAGCAATTACTATAAACAAAACAGCCGAGTAAATAGAGTGGCTGAACTTGGAGCAAATTCACTGAAGCATGAAATTTTGTGCATGTATTTGTTTGGTGATTCAGATTAAAACATTAAGTACCATGTAATTTAACATGTTAATAAGATTCTATGGTTAAAATTACATTACTGGAAAGTGACATGGCACGTAACATAATAAAGTTCCTTAAATTCGAAGTTGTACAGTCATCATCTTTGAAAAGCGTAGTAGTTTTAGCCTTTTTGTTATAACTGGTATAGTCAAAGATAGAAGAAAATGCATATGTAGAAATATGTTGAATAAAAAATTTGGTCACCAATCCTTTGCAGACAGCGAAAGTGCCATGGCCCAAAGGATGAAGCACTTCTCTTGTGAGCTGTTGCCAAAGGACGGCATATGTTTTGCACTAAGCTTAATTACCAAAAATAAATCTATAAATCCTCCATTTATAACAATATTTGTTTTTGTTTTGTTTTCAAGGTTAAAAGAAAAACTTATTTTACATTTGATGAATACCTTTCATTCAAATTTTCATTTTTTGAAATATGAAAATCTAAAGTGGACTAAAAATTGTTACTTATCTTGATTAAATTTAGTTATCACAAGTTTTGGGGGGGGGGGGGGGGTATATATCAGTTACACATATCCAAATGATTGTATTTAAAACTAATAGATATTATGTACAATTATATATATAGGAAAATATTGTTGCTGTTTTTATTAATACATGTTTGGTATATGATATATTTCAAAGTATGTATCCATGCACAGACCATTATTGCAATCTTTGCATTCATAAAAATTGTCTCGACTTTTTCTTTTATCTCTTGAAGTCACTATCTGCACATCTTTCATTACTGTCCAGTTTTTTCCATGCTAATATATTTCTCACAGAAATTAAGATACAATGAAGCATCATCCAAATATGATCTAATATGTTTTTGATTTTAAGTACTAAATAATCTTATGTATTTTAGCTGCTAAAATCACAAAGAAGCTTCGGAAAAAATCCCAAAAGATGGATGTGGCATCACTTAATGGGCAAATAAATATACAACAATTTCTTTTAAAGTTTAAGAAAAATTTAAGTTAGTCAAATAGTTTTTATCGAGTGGGCAGGTATTTTTTTATGCATCATCATTCACACATAAGTAGCTGAGAAGTATGAACTATTTTGCTATGAATCACATTGTTCTGGTGCACCAAAGGAAATGGCTCACATTATACCCTTATGGACTTACAGTCTAAAATGAATTCTGAACTACTATGAACATCCAATCATATTCAGGCCCTCTCTCATACCTGGAATTCGAATTCTACAACCCCTAGCTTTGTGGCCACTCAAACAGTTGCTGTAAGCCCCCGAGCCAGTCGAGTGATCTGGATCTTCAACCCCTAGCTTCGAATGTAAGTGCAGTAACTGTTGAGCAACACAGGCAGTATTTATAGTTTCCTTGTAAGACAATTTGTAATTAGAAGAGCATCATTTTAGCATGTAGTTCAGGATTGTCCTTGTGATTAGCTCAGATAGATTTGACCACATACCTTTATTGTAGACATGGAACATGCTATGCTGCTTGTGTTATACTAATCAATATTTTTGTTTTTATTCTATAAAAGTACTTTTATTCGGAAATGGCATCTAGAGAAACACAATATCCATTTTTTACTTTTATATTTCATCCTATAACTTCAAAAGTGGTTTTATTATAACATTGATGAGAGAAAGGTAAAAGTCTTTCGTACATTTTAGCAATTGAACATTTAGTTCTATCACTTGACATTTTAAAGCTATAATTATTATTTTCACTTTATAATATGAAAACTTATGTCACTATCTAAACATTTATGCAATTACTTTTAACAGTTCAACATTGTATGTTAAATCACTACAGCATATTCATAAGTTTAATTTTACATAATCAAGATTGTTTTGTATCGTGATCATTTTTTCAGTAAGAAATCGTGTGACAGCAACAAAGTCTATAATTTCTCTTCAATCCTTGTTCACCAGTGTTCACACAGTTAGTATGTTAAGATTCATAGGTATAAAGTTTCATTATTGACAAGGAAGGTTTTTCAACCCAGAATGTTCAATTTGAAAAAAATACATATGATTCCTCTTATTTAGAAATACATAATGATTAAAAATTTAACTGCCGAATCACTATAGATATCACTATAGATAGGCACTCAGGAAGTAAAAGAAACATATAAAATAATGATATTTGGTGACTTTCCAAAATGCCATTTCGTGAGTTCCCAAATGATCAATTATTGGAATGAAATTACTTTTTATTATAAATGAATAAATAAAAAGCAAAAGATATATATTTTTGTTGTCAACACATACTAACTTAATTAACATTATGAAAGGCTAAATAGGAATGAAGGAAATTTAATCTTTAAAAAATGTGACCAGAATAAATGGAATTCTGAAAATCATCTTATTGTAGAAATATACCTCATATTGCAGTCATGTTTACCAATACACATTTCATGCAGCAATCAATACACCGATTATGGATTAAATAACTAATAAACAATTACGTAATCAAGTAACTAATAAGGAAGTGAAACATAAACATTTTGATTGTAACTTACTGTTCAAGTATAGATTGCAAATGTGGTAAAATATTGAGTAAGCATTTTTGGTAAAGTAGTAAAACTATCGAAAATAAAGCAATATGCAAAGAGTGCCAAATCTTGTCTTTGGTGATCAAAACTACATATTTATTAATGTTTTTTCTGGATTATCTATAGGAATCCCTATAGATAATTATAGTAGCTAATTTTGATTGTGTAGAATAAGTCATTTATTTTCAAAGCAACTTAACATTCTTGGTTGAAAAATCTTCCCTGAGAGCATGGAAGGGAGCCTGAGTTCAGGTTGATATTTGTAGTAGTTTGCACTTTGAACTCAGTCTAGTTAACCCTCATAAAAATAAAATAACCATATGTAACAACCTATCATTCATTATCTAGGATTATGCATATTCTTATTCTAAGTCTCCCAAAAGTGCAGTACCGAAATATTAATATAGTCAGAAAAGTATTTGTAAATTTAGGCATTTTTTTTAAACATATGAAAAAATTTGTTTTTACTGTTATTTTATTTATATTTAATCTTGAATTTGGTTATATACTATGAAACTTTGCTAGTAGGAATTAACTTGCATCAAGTACAGTTGCAGTGCTTAAAATAATATAGTATCTATTTATATTATTTGCTTGTTTTATTTAATTGTTCATTATTTTTATATGACTAAATATAGTAATAATGTTTAGGTGAAGTAGAAGTCATAAAATTGTTCAATTCATTGTTAAAACTTACAAAATAATTTTCAATATGGCAGATTCATATAATTTTTAAAATATAAGGTATTCAGTCTGCAAATGTCAATTATTAGTGGGTGAAATCTAATTTTTATTGTAACGTACTACACTCAAAGTGAAAGGAAAATGTAATGTGCTACTTATAGCATTGATTCTTACAGCACATTTATTACTTCCAGTCAATGAAGAGTTAACTGCAAAGATTTTAAAAAGTGGTACCGATTCTATAAAAATAGTTTAAGGAATTCAAGAAGCAGAAGGAATTTTTCAGAATACTATTAAAAAAAATTTATTCAAATGATGTATTTTTTTATTTGTTTCATTACTTAAACCTTTTAACTACTAGAAATCATGATGAAATATTTTGCAATGCATAATGTTTGTTGAGGAGCTTTTAAGAAGTAAAAGTCGGCTAATTATGAAATTTTGGATACCTTTAATATGGGAGGTGGCAATTCTTGATATTTTCTCTACATTCCATGTCTAAATATTCATAATGTATTGGTCTTTTTAAGAGACTGAATTAACTAGATGATGTATAAGGAAATGTTTTTTTATCCTGTTAACTTTTCAGCTAAATTTTGAAAATTTAGCATTGCTGCATTTATGCAGCCTAATTTACTTTTCATATTTTTTATTGTTCTTATAAAAAATAATATCTAAAACTTATTCTTAGTTAATAAGGCATGTAAAGAATATTTTGTTATATATCATAGAATAATGTTTCAGTATTAAACTGCCTTTCGTTAATGCTGTAACTTTAATTTCTTTTATTTTGTTTCAATCATAGCAATATATTAATAAATGATTTTTTTTTTTATCAAGCTCTAAAATTAAATTACGTCTCATAAGTTTTATTTCTTTTAATGTATTTATAATGGTTGACATAGTTGAATATCATTTATTTAATTGCTAAATCTGGAGTTTTTAATATGATTTTGAAGAATATATAAAACTGTATGCCTTTCCATTTGAAGAGCAGATATTGTTACAAGTTTATTTTATTTTTCAAAACCTTTTTCTGTATAAAAAATTATAAACTTAATATCTGCAGTTAGCATTTTCATATTAAACAATTTTGCATTTAATTGTGCGATAACTAATTATTTTCATTCTGTTTTATCTTGGAAATGATGATTATAATTTTTTTTCCTTTCATTAAATTGTAAACTATTTGCATTGGTTGTAGTTTTCAAAAAGCAACCAATAAATTTGAAATTGTTAAGAGCATAAACAAATTTTTGAGGAATCACTGCAATGTTGTTTGTAGTTCATATAAAAGTTGTAATAGCATATGACAGCTTTAGTTTTTCTGAAGTTGTTTTTCTGGTGGTTGCAGTTTGAAAACTACAGAATGTGTGGATTTTTTAATAGGTGTTGGTTATTTTTTCAAATTCTAAATTTTAGTTTATTTTTTCTTATTGTTCCCAATATTCATGCATTTGAAATGTGGCTGCTAGAACACAATTTCCAGTAGAGCTTATACCATTGAGGCTACTGAAAGCTGATGACTGGCTGTTATTTGTAGGTTTTATAATTGATTGAAATAGGTATTAACATTAAATCTCTAAATCATACTGTTTTTCAATGTGTTGTGACTGTTGTCATATCTATGTAAACGTATGCTGGTGTCCACAAAAATTTTGTACATGATTAAAAGATTTCAATAAAAAAATTTTGCATTTATCATATTTTTTGAACTTGTGTTTAATAGTTATATAGCACAAAAATATTGGTTTCCAATGCTAGGTTTGAGTGTGAATTGCAATCTAATAATTTTTTTATTGCAATTCATTATGCTGTTTCTATGAAGTGTTTAATAAACATGGTGTAACAAATAAAACAGTAAACTTTTATGTTTTGTGACACTGCTCTGTAAATGCATAATAGATGTTATGAATTTGAAAACTACAAATTCAGTTTGTAAATTTGTTATACTTATTGCAAATGTGCTTCAAAGTCCAATCCTGCTGTATGTGATGGAGTATTTGCTCATAACAGCTGTACAGTCAATGTTATGTATTGTTTTAGTATAACTAGTTAGAACAAAAATTTATTGATGTTGTGAGCCATGATTCATATAATATTTTCGACAAAAAATTTATTGTGCTGCCAGAAATATACAATATAGATATCTTTTTAGCTATTTTGTTTGCAACTGAAAATGGAAGGAAATCAACTTTTATATATATTTGTTAATTTTTAAGTCATAATTCTGGTGCTTGACTCATCATCATCTCAATCTACATGAACAAATTGTTTTGGAATTTATAAGCTACATATTTAAAAAAATAATGCTTATGAGGAAATTTATAGTTAAAAATGTAATTCCTATTTTTATGATGTTTAGAATCTATTTGCAATCAAGTTTATGAAGACATAATTTAATAACTTGTTTGCAACATCTGTATTTTGCATAACACTCTCAAATATCCGTATTAAAGATAATTTATTTAAACAATGATACAATTTTTAATTTGAGCTTTTTGTTCTTGAACATTCCTTTTTAATGGGGGCTATTCAATATTGTTTTAAATTACCTACTTTGATTTGTAGAATGTCACAGAAAATATTAAACTTTAACAGAAAAGGTAAAATATTTTATAGTATAAAATTTGTGTTTTCCCATACTTTAATACTTTTCATATCTTAATAATTAAACATTTATTTTCCTAACTTTTAATAAAATTTCCCCCCCTAAAAATGCATTATCTTAACTATTCTAAATTGTTGTATGCCAGATGTAAATTGTTGTGTGCAAAACTTTTTCACTGTAAGTCTGCTAAAGTTAGTATACATTTTCACCTGAAAAATGTTTTTGCTTCAGGAAGATTAATAGTACAACTAAAGAATTCAATTTGTCAACAAATGTTTTTGTCTGATTTCTCTAATGTTGTTTTCTCTGAAAAAGAAAATTTTTGAAACATTATTAATGCATTAACATTTTCAGGATGTATCACAAATTAAGTTTCTTGTATTATGAATTTTTAACTCAAAAGCCACATGGAAAAGTCTTCCTTCTAAGTTTTTTTTGTGTGAATATTATTTTTAAAAGAAAAAATATTTGATTAAAATAATCAACCATCTAAGTATATACAAACAGGGTATTTCTAAAAGGTGGAAGTTCAAATTAGTAAAATATTCTTTACAACTTCATTTGTTTAAAAAAAAAAAATTCAAAATTCTTAAAACTCAAATTTATGAAGACATTAAATGGATTTATCTTCTTGCCATGTTATTTATGTCACATTATTGCGCCTATTACAGGCTTAAAATCAATATTTTTTGGGACAAATTTAGGAATTTAAGGATTGCTAGGGAATTTAGTGATCTGTAGCGAACACTCATAAGGCAGTAGTATTAATTGCCTTGAGTTGAAGACATCTTTAACACAACACTGTGATACTGGCCTATCACACTTTGGCCCTGGGATCAAACCCTGGTACTGCCAAATTGGTTGGTGATTTCGCATATCTGTTACATTGTTGACCTTGGACACGAACACAAAGTATCTTTCACTCAATTACTTTTTCCAGTTATTCAGCTTCCTGAGAATTGTATATGCATTGCATAAAAGTACTTTCAGTAAGCAATACACAATTTAATCATGAGATGTACTCCCCACTTCCGAGATTCTTTGACGCCAACTCACCGTACATCATCAGGCCTTGGGACTCACTATGAGGCCGATTGTAACAGTTTCTTTACTTCAACCTAGAGCTCGCCACCTCATCTGCACCCCCAGAAACAACTTCAGTTGGTTTCAACGAAACTCACTGGAATGGGCAGTACTGTAGCAAACGCCCATAAGGCAGTATTAATTGCCTTGAGCTGGAGACATCTTTAGTTCAATGGTATGATACTGGCCTAGCACGCTTCGGCAATCAAACCCTGGCATTGCCAAGTTGGTGATTTCACATTCTCGCTACAGATTCCTTTATTTTGGGTGAAAGTTTTAATTAAGCAGATTTTTGTGCATTTAGCAGGTAAATAGATGGAACTTTTTAACTAATGAAGTTATAAGGGATATTCTACTTATTGGAACTTTTTCTCTACAGAGCTCACATAAAAAGTTAAAATTTGAATTTTTTTTTCAGAAATATTATCCACAGAGTTGAAACTGTTTTTATAAAGTTCTGCAACTTATTTTAATAAATTTTGTAAGTATATATGTAGGATAATTATTGAAGAAAATAAACCCTGTAACCACTACTTTGAAACACAACTAAATTTACAACATTTGTTCATTATATGGCCATATTAATTGTAATACACTCACGGACAATGAAAGTTGTGCACCAAGAAGAAAACATGGTACAACCGTGAAATAATGTAAATACCTAGAGGGCGGGCTGGTATGCAAATGATCCCAGTCTGATGTGATTGCACATGACCATATACTCGTGAGTGGCGCTGCAAGCATAAGTCAGTGGCCTTATAAGCATGTAGTCGATGACCCATCAATGCAAGAAGCTTCGGTCGACGCAAGCACAAGTACAGAGTGAAAAGAATGGTGGGCAGATGCCAGAAATACCGATATACGCAAGTGATGGACTTCGAGAGAGGTCTGATCATTGGGCTGAAAACCGCAGGGTGGTCAGCATGCCTGATAGCCCAACATGTGGATCGTTCAGACTATACTGTCTGACGGTGTTGGGAGCACTGGTCATGGGATGCTACCCAGACACAGAGGACTGTCTCTGGACGGACCAGGCATATCACGAGTAGAGAGGATCAAATGATTGTGTGGCAGGCACGTATAGAGCCCACGGCAATCCGATCCGTGATACAGGCACGCATAGTGGCTCCTGTGTGCCCACAAACCATATCTAGATGTCTGAAAGAAGCAAATCTGCGATCCCAGCGTCCTTTACATGTGCTGCTGTGTTAACACGGGAACATTGGCGGCTCCGGTTGCAGTGGTGCCAGGCCAGAGTAACGTGGAATGCCATAAATTGGGGATGTGTGGTGTTTAACAATGAGTACTGCTTCGTTCTGGGGACCGAAGTTCAACGTGTCCAGGTGTGGAGGTTCCCTGCACAATGCCACAATCCCAACCTCATTATTGAGCACCACACCAGCCCCACTGCAGGCATCATGGGCTGGGGAGCCATAGCCTACGACAGCTGATCCACTCTAGTAGTAGTACCTTCAACATTGACGGACCAGTGGTACGTGCACGAGATTCTATGGCCCCATGTGCTAGGGTTCCATACGTTGCTAGGATTCCAGGTACGCAATTCCAACAGGATAATGCCTGGCCACACACGACTTGAGTCACTCAGGCCTGCTTGAGTCATGTCCAGACACTTCCATGTCCTGCCCGCTCCCCAGACCTGTCCCCTATCGAGCATGTGTGGGACCAGTTGAATTGCCAGTTGCCACAATCTTCGGGATTCGTAACGTCCAACAGGTGTGTACTCGCCTGCCGCAGGACGACATCAGGTGTCTGTTTGATACTATGCCGAACCGTATTGCTGCTTGTATCACAGCAAGAGGCGGTGCGACACGCTATTGAAGATGACCGGACTGTGTATCACAGCTCCCTCTGTACGTGTTCTGTGCTGTTTTTGTGATCATGTATATCATTCATCTGTATCTTTCCATCAATAAAATTTCAGGTCCATCCTATGCTTCCTTCTTGGTGCACAACTTTCATTGTCCGTGAGTTGTACATTTTGAAAAAACAATACACAATTCAATCAGGGTTCATACTCAATTTTGAAAACAAAAATTAAAGAGTTTTTAATGACATATCAAAAAATTTTAAGGAGTTTATAGATTACACATTTAAACCCTCTACTTTACATCAACATTATTTTTCAAAGAAAAATATGTATCGGCAAAATTAATCACTATGTATAAGTAATATTAATCCGAGGTGAAAATTTCTTGATTTGAAATACCAATTAAACAGCTGCTTAAATTAAATTTCTTGAAATAATACCAATAATATACAACTAGGATGCAAAGTCCTTCGGATTTACAAATTGAAGTGAATCAGCAAATTAACTTTTGTTGAATGATCTTGTTGAATTAAAGAAGCAATAATATTTCTTTTACATTGAAAATATTCTTTATTTTAGTAAGATATTTGTTTCTGAGAGTTATTTTTCAACAGTATCAATGAAGACTGGGTCAATATGGAGTATGCAATAATACTGTTTTTTTCTGACTGTTATTCCTGAAAGTCATGGCAGATTTCAATAATAATTCATCATATTGACCACAAATGTAAAATCAAATTTTGATTTTAATGTAATTGATGAAAGTCAGTTTTTATTTTAAAGTAATTGATGAAAATTAAAATGAAAAGGAATTTTTTTTAGAAAATATTTTTTGTTTCTTTCTATGATAAACTAATCTAATTTTTAATAAAATTAGACATGTGTGACCTAAGAAAATTGGCGGGGCTGAGCCTGCACAACAATTGTCTTAACAAATATATAGTGGTCTCATATTTTTTAAAACTAAATGCGAGTCCAACCTGGCCAGGCCCGAAATCTCATATGTAGATTTATGATAGGTGGACTAAGCCATTGCATAAGGCCCCACAAAACAGAAAATGTGATACTGCGAAATATTTTATCAAATTCGGCGCACTAGAATGTTTTAAAATTATGTATAAATTTGGCTTGATCCAAAACCTTGCATATAGATTTACAATAAGTGGTTGCTTTACTTGGGGTCCCTAAGAGTATAGATCCGATGCTGCTAAACCTTTCAACAATAATCCAGGGGATCCAAAATATTTTTAATTAAGTACAAATCTGACATGGCAGAGCTCGGAACGTATGTGTGGATTTACGATAGGCAGACAAAATGATCGCATAGAGCCCGCAAGACAGAAAATGGGCTGCTGTGAAACATTTTATTATGAATTTGGAGATTAAAAAAAAAACTATATACGAATCCAGCCCGCCCCAAAATCTTGCATGTAGATTTACGATAAGCAGACTAAGTGGTCATTTGAGGCCTCTCAGACAGTAGATCCAATGCTGCTAATCCTTTCAACAGTAATCCAGGAGACCCTAATTTCTTAAAAGTAAGGACCCCTAGGCTGGCCTGAAACCTCACATGTGTATTTATGGTAGACCGACTAGCAACCCAATGCTATGAGGCCAATTAACAGAAATCTGGGGATACAAGTTTTTTAAAACTATGTGCAAACTCGGTCCTGGACAAAGTATCATGTGGATTTATGATAAGAGGACTAAGTGGTTGCTTAAGGCACCTAGGAAAGTAAATAGAATGCTGCGAAACAATATTAACAGAAATTTGAAGACGCAAATGTTTTAAAACTTAAATACGAAACTGGCCTGACAGGACACCGGATGAAGATTTATGAAAGGCAAACTAAGCTGTAGCTTATAGCCCTAAGATAGAAAATCCATTGTTTCGAAAGCTTTCAAAAGAAATTTTGGGATATGAATTTTATGAAACTAAGTACAAACCCAACCCATCCAGAAACCTCACATGTGGCATTATAATAGGTGGACAAAGCAGTGACTTTGAGTCCTACCACTGATACAATGAAGTATTTTAACAAAAATTCCGCAGACCTGAGCTTTGTAAAACTAAGTACAAACCCAGCCCTGCACCTTATTGATTATTTACTATATGTGGATAAAGTGGTTGCTTAAAGCTCTCAACTGACAAATCTGATGCTGCAAAAATGGTAGAAATCTGGTTGTAAACAGTCACAGGCATCAAATGTTATCCAATCTTAACTTTGATATCTTACTTTTTCCTATTTCTTAGATGATCCCAGAAAGGAAGTCATAAATTGATGATCTGTGGAATTTATTTCCTCATTAAAACAGTAAAGAATGTCCCACTGTAAAAAAAAATATCAAGATACACATTTTTCTTTTGCTTCATTCAAAATCTGTACTTTATTAGAAGAATCAAAAGTAAAAAATAATGAAGCAAAACACCCCCTTTCACCTCATCTCATTTGGGTAAACAATATTTTCGTGAAGTATTAACTTTGAGTCATTCATCAAAACATTGGAGAGGAGTGGTTGGTTCTCTGGTTAGTGATCTGGGGGAGGGATTGATGGAATTAAAGGGGGTCAAGCATCATAATGAGATTGAAATATTTTGTTTCTGTTTATGAGCATTATATGCATACATTATCCCACTATTTTTAAATTACTGAATATTTTAATAAATGAGATAATTTTATAAAAATCATGTGATTGTGCAATTCATTTTGTATTTTCGTTGAGAGTCTACAAGCATCTTTTTCCGTCCATCTTCATCCTTTAATTATTATGCATTAGGCAGGCTAAACTTGCTTATTTTCATATTTTGGTTAAAGAAATATTTTGCATAATTAACATATGAGAGTTAATCATGATGGAAATAAGATTATTCTAATAGTTAACATTCTCAATCATGACGGAAATGAGATTATTCTAATAGTTAACATTCTCATGCAGTGCTTTAAATCTAGACTTTTTTTTTAATATTTCTGGTTTTCAAATAGTTATGTTGAAGTTTATGCCAATGTATATATAATACATGGGCATTCATAGAGGAGGGCATGGTGGCACCTGCCCCCCCCCCAGACGTTTAAGGTCACAAAGGTAGGCATCAAGCTATGTGATGTATATGTTATCCTTGAGTTTGCCACACCCCAGAAAAGTTCTATGGGTGCCCATGTACATACACACACACATATATTCATAACATATTGAACGATAAATAAAAATCTAAAAATAAGTTAATAAAAATTTTGTGAGCACTTATTTATTCTTATACAGAAAAGGGTAAATTATGTTTTGATAATCAGGGGTAAAATTCTCTTTTTAACTTCGTTTTTTCCTCTTAAAAGTGTTATTAAAATTTGCTGTTTTGATCTGAATAATATCTATGCCTGGGGTTATCTCTGGATGAAAAATACTAAAAAGTTTGTCAGAGTGGAGGTTTTGCTTCATTTCTGAAATGCAGTTCCTAGATCTATAACTTGTTTTTATAAAGCTCTTATACAGGGTCAAGTCACATTATTGTGACCACCTCCCTTTTAATGTCAACAGCACATAACTAATAAAAGAAGGCATGTGTCATGAGCTGGCTTGGTGGGTATATAAGGTGTGGTGTAAGCATTCTGAAAACATATCACTCATTGCTTTCATGGCTAAAAGGATCAATTTGTCAGATTTAGAAAAAGGGATCATTATCAGGTTTCGGTCCAAGGGTGACAGTATTTCTGAAACAGTGCAGTTTGTGAACTGTTCACATGCACCTATGGTTAAAGTGTAACGTCAATGGAGAAATGGCACCATTGCAAATAAGTGATGTGGAAACAGGAGCATCATGCGCCATTGATGTAAGAGGTAAATGTTGGCTCCAGAGATTTGTGAGGGCCTGTAGTGCCACCGTTGCTGCAGGACTATGCAGTTTCTGCTTGACCAGTAAATGCTGTAATGCTTAAGTCTGTGGCAAGATATTTAAGATGTTGCAATCGCTGCGACTTCAGTCTTGTTAGCTTAACTTTAACATGCATGTATTTAATTAGATGAGTTACGCTGTAACAGTTTTGAGCCAAGCATGTAATGTAAATCTACTTCTTTGTTGTGTTAAAGTTTCTTGTTATTTAATAGATAAATTTCTTGTTATTAAATTGTTAAGTTTAAACTTGTAGTTTTTTCTTGTACGAGTGAGCCACGTCATGCAACACACGCAACCAATCTAAAGTATCTGGTAGTTGATACTTTCCTTGCCATGCATTAAAGATGGCACTTCACCCCCATAATGGGTGACCCCACAAGTGGTGACCCGGACGTGATTTGAAGTGTGTCGTGCAAAGGATAGAAAGCTTCATCCAGTACAGGAAAAAGTGCACTGACGTTGTGAACTGGAAATACGGATTGACAAATCTGTTCGTGGATCCAGATTTTTTTTTATGATAAGAATTTATTAATGAAATTCAGGTAGGTGAAAGTTTGGGATGCTTCTCTTGACCTGATATGTGTGCGAAATTTTTTATATGGAATTTCTTACATATTGTATTCTTTGATTTGTAGAGTTAGATTTTTAGGTATGGAATACATAGGTTCAATATGCATTTCATGAAGTTTAGTTTGGATGTGTATATATTGAGGTTTTTCTCAGTTAGAAATGTATTTTAGGTTTTAACTTTTTTAGGGCTGACATATTTTATGTATCTCACCATATATGATGTTTGTAGGAAATCTGGTTTTTTATCAGAAATTGTTGGTTTAATGGAAACAATGTTTTAAATTTTGCAAACATCTATGGTCTTCTTAGAGTGTTTCTTACAATTTTGTGTCATGTAAATGTTTGCAAGTTCGGTTGGCCGATAGTTCTGATAATTTGTACAGTAATATACAGGTTGTAGAATGCTATTTTAACTAAGCTGTATGATAATAGATTTGAAATCGTGTTGAATTTCCTGAATAAATACTTCAGAACAAAGATTTTACGTCAAATTGGTGAACATGCCAGAAAATAGCTTAATTGAGGAAAAAACTCAGGTTCAGCTTGAAACACAACCGGAACAGTTAGATCTGTGTAGGGTAGCTTTTAAAGCACCTAGTTTTTGGGAAACAGATCCTGTTTTGTAGTTTGCTCAAATAGAATCACAGTTTATAGTAGCGGGAATTTCTGTTGAGTTGACTAAATTTCATTCAGTTATTACGGCACTTGATATGCAGATACTGAAATGTGTTCGCTATATCATTCTAAACCTTCCGGCTAATGAAGCTTATCGTGTTTTGAAAGCACAGATTTTGGCATTTTATGAGCAAATAGAGGACTCAAAGTTAAGGTTACTCCTAAATGACTTGCATTTAGGCAATCAATGCCCATCGCAGTTATTATGCGAGATGGAGAGTTTAAATGGAGGCAAGCTTAGTGAAAGTGCTTTGCGTACCTTGTGGATGTGAAGATTACCTGCTGGAGTGTTTAGTGTTTGTTCTGAGGAATCCTTGGAATTATCTAGGCTGGCAAAAATTGCTGATAAAATTTGCGAGGGTCCCAGAAATAATGCAGTGATTTCGAGCATTTCAGATAATAATTCTGATTTGGAAGTAATCAGAGCAGAGTTAACTGAATTGAGAAATGCAATTCAGAATCTCAGTTCCGTAGCTGGATTAAAAACTAAGCATGCTAGGAGTAGCAGTTTCAGACACAGAAGAGATAGATCTTCATCAGGTTCATGCACTTATGATTTCTGCTGGTATCATGACAGATTTAGAGAGAAAGCTCATAAATGTATCTCCCCATGTAAGTGCTCAGGAAACTAGTGAGCACTTCTGTTCTGTCGACAGCGGATAATGCGAGTGCTGGTTGCCGACTGTTTATATGTCGGGAAATTTACTAAGAGGGAATTTATACTTTTTAAATTAGCAGAGTGTAGTAGAGTATGCCCAGTAGTGAAATGAAGATAAAGTCAAGTTTCAAAAACAAAAACCACACTTTATTGAAGGATGTAGGTATCTTTGCCGAGAGTACATCAAGGCAGTTAAGGCAATTACTGTATGAACAATACAGCTTGAACTTATATACATTTCTTGGAGTTTTAAGCACACATAGGAAGTCCACATTGGATTATTTAGACACACTCAAATCTGTTACGATGTTGTTCTATTCCACCTTCTTAAGGTCACACTTTTGGGAATCTTAAGTGTCGTCGGTTGATTTGACTAGAAAAAACATTCTTTAAGCACAGTCTAAAAACACGATTTATAACAATATCTAAAAGAAATAATCCCTGGTTTCCATCAGATAATACTGTAGCATCACTCTAACACTGGGATTTGCCCTTTTACTTAAGGCCATCTTTAGTTGCAAACTGTCGTAAAGAAATTTAGTCAATGAACAGCACTAAATGCTAAAATACACACTAACACGTACATTATTAGCCACATTCTGCTTAAACACCGTAGAATATTTAGTTGCCTGTTTTCACCATCAACACGATACTAGAACATTAAATTGATCGAATATTTCTATCCGCGATTTAAAAACTATAGCTCAGCTATTCTGACCGCACAATGCATGTCTCGCATATAAAATATCGTATCTGAATGCTAATGCATATTCATGTTGTGTCTAACGATCGACTACGACTAAACATCTTCATTATTCGATTCTCCCTTTTCCCTAACTCATGCATTCTTCACTAATAATCCAATGCGTGCTTCCTATATTTATACCATGAGATTGGTACCTCCCGGAAAAAATTCAAAGATCCAACTCATATACTATGCAAATGAGCCGCATACGTCGAACCTCCAATCCATATGAAGATACTTACTGGAAAACTTCGTGAGTCGTTCACGTGAATGCCTTTTGTATTTTTGAACTACTTCCAGAAAAATTAGCAACTTGCGATCAAATGATTATGTTTTTCCAGCATTATATGAGCGGGCTACGAAAACTAAATTCCTGATTGACCGCGGTGCTGCAATTAGTTGTTACCCTAAAAGACTTACTTTACGAAAGGACCCGGGTGATTTGATTTTGTTTACGGCTAATGAATCAATTATTAAAACATTTGGTAGTATTAGGTTGGATTTCGGACTTTGGAGGAAATTTAATTAGAATTTGATGATTGCTGATATTTTTACGCCCATTTTAGGTACGGATTTTCTGGAAAGGTTTGGCCTTTTAGTCAATTTAAAAAACCGGCGGATTTGTGATACTGAAACAAAGTTATTTACTCGCGATTCAATTTCCAGATCATCTGTAAGTTTGTCGCTAACTAGGGGAAAAAATCGGTACGATTCCATAATTTCTGAATTCCCTCAGGTGTTTGGTTCCAACCCTCAAATGAAGTTAAGGGTGAGCGTCAGTAAATTTTCTGCCCTATCCACGCTTTGTTAACTTTCGCGGCACACATATTTCGCCGAAATTCTGCTCAAACAGTTGCGAAATATTTTCTTATAGATAAAATGCAATGCTTAGATTATATTAAAACTAAATTTAATGCCCCCAAAAACATAGAATATATTTTTTATTTTAATCCAAAATATTTTTGGTGCTGCCATCTGTTGTCGTAATTTAATTCATACCGATTATTTTTATTTTTTAATGAACATTTTAAAATATTTATTCCTTCTAATACAGTGTTAAATACAACAACAGATCATATATAATAATGCCCCAATCACGAAAAGGTAATTTATCATTCTATAAATTTGATAAGGGATCTGAATGTACGTCACTGAGGACTGCAGCTGTGTCTTCAAGTTCCTTTGACTTCAAGTCCAATTACGTTTCCGTGATTATGGCATTATATATGATCTTTTGTTGTATTTAATAGTGTATTAGAAGAAATAGACATTTAAAAATGTTCATTAAAAAATAAAAATAGTCGGTATGAAATGAATTAAATTACGGCAACACATGGCAGCACCAAAAATATTTTAAATTAAAATAAAACATATATTCTACGTTTTATTGGGTATTGAATTTAGTTTTAATATAATCTAAGCATAGCATTTTATCTATAAGAAAATATTTTGCAACTGTTTGAGCAGAATTTCGGCGAAATATGTGTGCCGCGAAAGTTAACAAAGTGCGGATAGGGCAGAAAATTTACTGACGCTCACCCTTAAACAGTCAGTTAATTTCTTAATTCCCTCAGGTGTTTGGTTCCAACCCTCAAATGAAGTTAAACAGTGAGAGTGGTTTAATTACGCATTATATTGAGATTACCGGCCCTCCGTTTTTTTCTAAGCCTAGGAGGTTAAACCCAGAAAAATTAGTAGTATTAAAAGAGGAATTTAAGGGTCTGATTGAACAAAGTTGTTATAAGACCTTCAAAAAGTCCATGGGCTAGTTCAATTTATATGATAAAGAAAAAGGACAATTGTTGGAGAATTTGCGGGGATTTTCGAGCAGTCAACAAAGTTATGATGCCTGCTAGGTACCCACTTTCACACATCCATGATTTCATGATAGAATTAAGGAGTAAAAAGATTTTCTCAAAGGTTGACTTGGTTTGTGCATATCAGCAAATTCCAGTTGAATCCCGCTATGTTTGTAAAACTGCTGTAACTACCCTGACTGGATTATTCGAATTTCTGAAAATGCCGTATGGACTGCATAATCCAGGTAGTACATTCTAACATGTGTTAGAAAATATCCTTCGTGAGTTTGATTTTTGTCTATCGTATTTGTTTTTCCTGATAATGAGGAAATGCATGAAAAACACTTATACAGGTTGTTCAGGAAATTGAGTGAATACGGTCTGGTAGTAAATTTATAAAAATGTGAATTCCGAGTACCTGATATTTCGTTTTCAGTATTTTTATTATCTGATAAGGGAATTTCTGTGTTGCCGGATAAAGTTGGTAAATTGATTGAATACACCTGCCCTACTACATTTGAAGCAGTTAGAATGTTTTTAGTAATGTTGAACTTTTATCCTTGATTTTTAAAAGGAACAGCAGAGAAACAGTCTCAGTTATATTAACTTGTCAGGAATAAGCGTAAGGATGATAAAACACTTATCGTTTGAACTGATGAGGCTAGGGAGGCATTTGAGTTTTGTAAAATGGCTATTGTTGATGCAACTTCACTTGCATTTCCCACTCCGGATGCATCGTTGGTGTTGATGGTTGATGTTTCTAAGATAGCGACAGGTGCAGTATTGCAACAGTAAGTTGAAAACGGTCAGGAACCTTTAGGGTTTGCTCTAAAAACTTTCCCCTGCGCAAATTAAATACAGCATGTTTGATCAGGAATTTTTTGGAGTTTATGCAGCTGTTAAGCACTTTAGGCATATGTTGGAAGGTCGTAACGTAATTGTTAAGCTATTAACGTATGTATTTAATCAAAAGCTGAATAAATTGTCTGCTCGACAGCTTCAACATTTGGAACTAATCAGTCAGCATACAACTGATATTAGGTACATTCCGGGGATCGAAAATGTGGTCGCTGATACTTTGCCTAGAATCAAGACTATAAGCTTGTCTGGGTCTATTGATTTTGAGGATATTGAGGCAGATCAGTTACAGGATCAAGAGTTGCAGGGTTTGTTAAAAATGCATACAGGTCTTTAATTCCATCATATCTTTCCCTGCTTGTAATAGTTCTATTTATTGTGACATGTCTATGATAGTGTGCCTAGACCTTTCATTCCAGCTATTTGGAGAAAAACAGTATTCAAAAAGATACATAACCTATCACATCCTGGTACGAAGGCAACACTGAGGATGTTACAACAACTTTTTGTATGGCGTTCTATGAAAAAGGATTATACTGAGTGGTACCGTCAATGTCTTGAATGCCAAAGAACCAAGGTATTTAAGCATATTGAATTTCTTCGTGCCACAAATTGATTTTGCCAATTACATTTGGACATCGTAGGACCGTTACTACTGTCTAAAGGAAACTGATACCTGCTGACATGCATCAACAGGTACACACGCTGGCTGGAAGCGGTTCCGATTCAGGACCAGACCACGGAGACAGTTGCTGAGGTTTCTCTCAACAATTGCATAATGCATTTTGGAGTGCCAGAAACAGATTGAAGAGCAAATTTTGAGTCTCGACTGTTCCAGTGCTTATCCAAATGCTTAGGAGTACACAAATGTTGTACCACCACATATCACCCTCAAGGGAACGGTTTCACAGAACCCTTAAATCAGCCCTAATGGTGGTGGATTCAGTCCACTGGAGTGAGGTTTTGCCAATGGTGCTATTATCGCTAAGATCGACAGTGCGGGAAGAGTTACAGGTTGCACAGAATGAGTTGGTTTATGGTACAATCCTCCGCCTGCCGTGTGATATGATTCAGAGTTCTGATTGAGAGGTTATAGTTCCAATAGAGTTTATACAAAACCTCAGGAAACAAACCTCAGGAGCCTGGCAACTGATCCTTCTACACATAAAGTGTATGTTTCCAGGGATTTAAAAAACTGCTCTCATGTGTTTTAGCGAGTAGATGCAGTCTGGAGACCATTAGTTCTGCCTTACCAAGGACCATTTCCTGTGTTGTCAAGGACGGACAAGGTGATCACCATTCTACAAAATAATCAAAAGCAAAATGTGCCATTGGACAGAGTCAAGCCAGCTTATTTGCTGAGTCCGGATGTAGGTGAGCGCACAAATTCTTTTGATACTCCCATTTTTAGTGGCCATACTTTGACTATGTCTGGCCAACGGTCTAAATCTGTGGTGCGTTTTCAGGCCGGGGTTTAGTCTGTAGTGGGAGTACTGTGGTGCCATCGTTGCTGTGGGACTACGCAGTTTCTGCTTGACCAGTAAATGCTATAATGCACATGTCTGTGGCAAGATATTTAAGATGTTGCAATCACCACGACTTCAGTCTCATTGGTTTTTATGAGTCTCGTTAGCTCAATTCTAACATGCATGTATTAAATTAGATGAATTACATTGTGGCAGTTTTGAGCCAAGCATGTAATTTAAATCTACTTCTTTGTTGTGTTAAAGTCTCTTGTTATTTAATAGTTAAGTTTATTGTTATTAAATTGTTAAGTTAAAACTTGTAGTCTTTTCTTGTACGAGTGAGCCACGTCATGCAACACACACAGCCAATCTAAAGTATCTGGTGGTTGACACTTTCCTTGCCATGCATTAAAGATGGCACTTCACCCCATAATGGATGACCCCACAGGCCAATCGCCGTGCTACAGTGGAGCAATTCACCGGCCGAATGAATCACGGGGCTACCAGAAATGTGTCTTAAACAACAGTTCAGTGAACCGTGCTGTGTAAGGGCCTCCAAAGCAGATGGATAGTCACTGCAACTTTGCTGACGAAGGTGCAATGGCAAAAAGGCTTGCATCCTGTATGGAAATTGGACATCCGCTGACTGGCAAAAGATTGCCTTCTCCAATGAGTCACATTTTTTTGCTTCATTAAATAAATGGAAGTTGGTTTATAAGGCTTGAAAGATCAGAGAACAAATACTCATCATCCATTGTTGGAAGAACACAATGCAGTGGGGGCAGCGTTATGGTCTAGGGAATGTTTTTGTGGCATTCTCTTGGTCTACTCATACCTGTTGTAGGCACTATGATCTGAATTTATTATGTATCTATCCTCACAGATAGCATACACCCATGCATGCTGATTGTTTTTCCTGGGGCAGGTGGGATCTACCAGCATGACAATGCTACGTGTCACACAGCGAAAACTGTCAGAGAGTGGTTGAAGAGCACGATAAAGACTTCAAAGTACTTCCCTGGCTGTCTAATTCCCTAGATTTAAACCCATTTGAGCATCTATGGGACCGCCTCAATTGGGTTGTTCACTCTATGGTTTCTCCACCACATACCCTCCAACAGCTGTCAGATGCACTGCAGTCAGCATGGTTCCACATACCAGTGAATACCAGTTAAACACTTATCACTTAACTGCGAGACTGACTTTTTATACCCCATCAAAAGGAGAGAGAAGATTTGTTTACAAATGCACCTGAGAATAAGAGGATTATAGGATTATTTACCACTACCTTACCATACAACTGTGCAGAGAAGGGGGAGATTTGATTTATTCTTCGTCACCCACCCAAATTCTACATAAATCTTGATGAATGAATGATTTGCAGCAGTAGAAATTCATTCAAAGTCTTTTTTGTCACAAATTTACAAAAACAAAACTTCTGCACAAAACTAAACAAATGCTCACAAAATTTTTATTAACTTATTTTTACTTTTTTATTTATTGTTTAACATGTTATCAATTAAAAAATATATCTATAATATGTATTGAACTGACTAAGTGAATAGTGGATGGTTTATCAAAATTATTGAGCATTTCCCCTATAGCTAGAATATTGATTTTGGTATCATTCAATCCATCTCAGCTTTGAGATCGAGGGTAAAATATAAAATTTTAAGAATTTCAATTAGGGGCGATGGTGCATAGGAATAATAACAAAACTCTAAACCTATATGCTTAATTATCGAGGATATCCAGCTAGCTAGAATCTTGGTTTTGGTCTCATTCGATCCGTCTTAACATCAAAATCAAATATTTTGAAAATTCAAATTAGGGGTGATGATGCAAAGGAATAATTAAAAAATTTCAAAACACTTATCAAAATGATTGAGCACTTTCACTCGAACCAGAATCCCAGTTTTGATTTCGTTCAATCCATCTCAGTTTCCAGATCAATGAAAAAATTGAAGATTTGAATTAAGAGTGATGGTACAAAGGGATTTTTTAAAAACTAACACCAGTTCTCGTTAGATCACCGAAGTCAAGCAACATCGGGCATGGTTAGTACTTGGGTGGGTGACTACCTGGGAACACTGTGTGCTGTTGGCACATCTTGGGCGCGGTAGCCCGGTGGTTTGTGCTCTGGATTTGCACGCTGCCACAACTGCCGCCGTGTTCATGCAGAGTACAATCACGTTAAACATGTGGGTATGTAAGTCCTTCCGAGAGGTTGGTGGTAGGGGATGAGGGTACGGTCCCTGTGGATGCCTCCCCCACTGGGTTCTGGTCTAAATTGGGTGGCACTTCCTGGCCGTCCAAACGTTTACCTTACACCTTTCTGGTAGGTCGGATGGTCTGGGTCTCAACAACAACCACTTAGCCTCCAAAAAGTATGCGCCATTCCACTTTTTGTCGAAACTGAAATGAATTTTAATATTCAGAACTTTTTATTAAATATGCAGATGTCACATTTAGGGATCACTAGCTACTGAGAATGTGCAAAGCATGGGTGAAATGGTTAATTTTAAAATAAACTTTAAAATAATAATCACATTTTAAAACCTGAAATATTAAAAATAAAAAAGTCTTTAGAAGAAAGCCTTATATTAGTGCTGCATGATAATGCTAATCCTTCCATCATTAACTTCTCCATTAACCCTTTCCATTATTATTATCTTTCATAATATTTGGTTAATTATGTGAAATATTTCGTTAAAATTAACGAAAATATTAAAATAAGCAAGTTTAGTCTGCATATTATGTAATAATTAAAAGATGAAGATGGATGGGATAAAGATGCTTGTGAACTCTCAGTAGTGCATGATGATATAAAATGAATGTACAATTCCACCATTTATGTGAAAAACTATTTCATTTAGTAAAATATTCATTTATACTGGCACATTAGAAAAATAACCTGATGATAATATTTAAAATGAGTTACTCAGAAAATATACAAGCAATTCATACATATAGTGGACATAAATAGGAGTCCTGAAGAGAAATAAAATTATGTTTGTAGCAGTAGCATAAGATTTTTCACTGGGAAGCTTTCCTCTCTCTCTAGAACACGAAAAAACTAATTTTAGTGTTACATGTGTGTCTCTGTCTGTGCAATGTATGTATCCACTCTAACTCAAAAACTAATTGCCAAATTTCATATAATATTATATGAAATAAGTTATATGATAAAGTCACTTGTGCCCACTTTTTGCCCTGGTGCGGATTAGATTTTGGTACAGTTCGAGAATCTACCTATTTTTGCAAAATGGCCCACAAAAATTGCATCTATCCACTCTAGCTAATAAACTAATTGACCAAATTTCACAAAATTTAGTAGATAAGTAAGTCACCCTAATGCTGATTAGATTTTGGTACGATTTGGAAAAAAAGAACCTGCTGTAGGCTGCATTATTGTGTTACTTGTGCTTTTATATGTTACTCAAGTTTTTCTTATCCTTTGCACAAAGTATATTATACATATTGTATGCTTGTTTATTTGCTTATGAGACTCGTTGAAATAAAATATAGCATCCTAAGATATGTAACAAAATATATATGTCAGTTTGATTTTTATCCTTCATTAATTTTAAAATTATTTTGGTTAATTGAACTTTGGTTCCTTATTTACCAAAATATGTATATAAAATTGATTTTTTTAAACCTATCTGATTTTTTTTTAGCCATTTATATTTATTTATTAAAATATGAATTTTTTTTCACTTTTATAATTGATACATTTTAGTAAATTTTACAATAATATATACATTATTTAATGGAAAAGCTTTAGTCAATTAATGACCTATTAATCAGTCATTAATTGATTAAAAATTTTAACTGGTTAAACAAAATATTTTAATCGACTCACACCCCTAGTTAAAAGTAATGTAGAAGTTTAGGTACATTAAACTTTTTGATTTTAAACTGCTGGTAATATATTGTAGAATAATGTGGAATTTATAATGCAATAATCAGGAAAATGCACACAGAGGTCTACTAGATCCTAAACAGTTTAGATCTGAAGGGTAGAACACTAATCAAATAGTCATATATAGTCTTTTAGTTAGATATTGAATGTAAATCAACTAAAAACAATTCCAATAAAAATTTTCAATTCTTTTAATTCAAATCATATTTACAAATATATCTTCAATAAACTATAACAGTAAAGTTAAAATTAATAGCCAAAACTTAACAAAATATAAAATAAATTCAAAGTTATCTACTAACATTACAATTATTTGATTAACTGGATATGATCCTGCAACTCCAAGTTCAATAAAATAAATAAATAAAAGTCATGTTTTAAGTATACATATACAATACATTAACGAAAGTGTCAATATAAATATAATATGCACATCTATTTTAATAAATTGACTTTTTATGCATGTTTAAGGTAAGGGTTCATTATTCTGCATTGTATACATCAGACAGATGCTTACTATCTCAGTGAAAATGTTCATTGGCCCATATTAAATTTTTATTGATTGCTACGACAGTAGAATTTTATTAATTAAACTTAACATCTGTAAAATTTAGCTGAATTATTCATAATTGCATTGAATCAGTTGTTAAAAAATAAATAAAATAAATTACAGGAGCATGTATGATTATTTTAGAAATTTGAGTAAGGTTACTATCTTCTTACCCAAGCCTTGTCTTTTTCATTTAACACTAGGGGGCTCTCCCCCCTGCTTGCACAACCCCCCTTCGGGAGGCTTTGCCTCCTATTCTCTGCGCTGTCTTCATATTTATCCTAAAAATTCTACTTGCAAAAATCTCTTTTCTATCTCTGCCTATTTTCTGCAGGAGGGAAAAGCAGGTATTTTTCTTAGCCTAGGGAATCCAAAACCTGAATTCCTTGATCATGAGTTCACTTCACGAGCTATTTCATGCCAAACTAAAGTTTAAATCAATAAACGGTTTATTTCATCATGTTACCCTATTTATTTCTCTATAAATGTACCAAATTTCATATTTTTATATGCTATAGTTTTTATGGTACAAGACAGAGAAATCACTAGACGTGCCGATATGAAAAAAAAAGTTCACTTCAGAAGTGCATAAAAAGTAAAATATCTCAAAAACTACATTAAAATTAAAAAAAGGGACTCCGTCGTGCAAAAATTCATCCATGTAGGTACCTGCCTGCAAAAATTCGTGGTCTTGCTATTGTTAGTCTATACAGGACGCGAACTCGCAGCTCAAATATTTTGTCTTTGACTTTGACATTAATTATTTCTTAAACTACAATATATATCAAAAAATGGTTTATTTCAGCATATTCCCCAAAGCTTGTTCTACAAGTGTACCAAATTTCATATTTTTTTATGCAATAGTTTTTGTGGTACAAAGCAAAGAATCTCGAGAAATGAGAAATTTGTCGAACAGCGGTGTCAGCTACTTCTTTTTAATATAGAGAGATAATAAAGGAAGATGGCTATGTGTCTATGCAATCTGTAGTAAGAAATCTAAGCATCATAGGACCATGAAATTCGGTATGCAGGTATTTCAGGACCCAAATAAGTGTACGTTAATGTTATTTTTTTTTAAATTTTCAATTAGTTTTTTAGTTATGTTTTAGCTGGATTTTAGGTGATATTCACACAAATCGATTGTTTCTTTAGCGACCTAAAATATTATCAGAGAGTTTCCATCTTGACACTATCGGAAAGATCGAAGAACATTCTTTCCAACAATGTTTGAACTGAATCCATGAGACAAGTCCTTCATGTTTATTTATTTATTTTTAAAATTGAAATTTGTATTTTTTACGTAATATAACATATATTGTCACATCTGAGAAACTAAAATTAGCACAATTTTACAGAAGGTTGTTTGCACTTTATGGAAATGATGTTGTATTTATGTTTCTCGTTAGCATTTTGAGATAAAGATTTGGCATTTTCAATATAATTATCTGCTACTGTTTTATTTTGATTGGAATGTAGAATAAAAGATTTATTTTGAAAATGGCTCCTGAAATTGATAGATGGTTCAAAGGTTACATAAATGCACTTTCTGAGGAAAAATATTCATATCAATAAATTGTACAGAGGTGTAAAAATCGAGGTTATTGCATTTCAAAGAATGGTATTTTTAATATATTAAATTTGAAAGGGGAAAAGCATCTAGCTGAAATTAAAATGAAAAAATGGCCGTAAATCGCATCCTAAGACTGTTCGAATGCAAGTAAATATCAAGAAAGTGAAGTCTCTGATCGTAAAAGAAAATCCACTGACTCACAGATCCATTGCATAGAAACTGGGAATGTCTTCTGGCATTGTAAGTAAAATCATTCATAAAGATTTGAAGTTCAAAAAGATGTTTAAATATAAAGTTCATCTGCTTTTGACAAAGCATATTGCGGAAAGAAAAACAAATTGTAGAAAATTATATGAAAAACACCTAGCTGCTTATAAATGGAAATTTGTGGTAACACTCGATTAGGCATGGGTATATTTAACTGACTGTAATTAAAAAAAGAGCAATTTTCTATTGCTCAACTGACGAAAATGACCATACGAAATGGCTTTGTCAATGTACAGAAAAGTTCCCAAAGGGATTCATGATAGTTGCAGGATTTTGTTACAACAGTAAATTAAAACTCAAAAAAGTTTCAAGTAAAGCTAAAATGAATTCACTTTACTATCAGCAGAATGTTTTAGAACCAATTTTTGAAGAAGAAATTCCAGCCTTATATGGAAAGGGCATCAATAAAGTTGAGCTTCATATGGACAAAGCCTCTTGTCACACATCAAAGAAAGCAAAGAAAGAATCAGAAACAGGAATAAAATGTATCCCATTTAATGAAATACCTATAAAATCACCTCCTATGGACTTTTGCCCTTTTGGTTTGTTAAAACGACCCTTAGGAAAACAGCATCCAAGAACACTGATCAGACTTTTTCATAAGTAATTTTCATTTTTGTAATTTTTTAAGTGACCGCATTCAGCCATCACAATGGATCATCTTGTACTTCAACCAGAGATTTTGTATTTCCCCTCTCGGGATTAGATTAAATGTAAAGAGGGATGAGTGGATTATGCTTAATGTGTGGGTTCTCGGCATTTGGGAAGAAACTTATTGAGAGAGGTTTTAATCTTATTTTATTCTGCTTTAAAGAAAGTGTTTTGTTTTTGCTTTGCAGATAACATGCTCAGTTAATTGAGTAGTAACAGTGTTTATTTATAACCCGGGCAGCGCTGTGTAACTTGCTCTACTAATTTCTATAAATTTCAGTATTCAGTTATTTTTCCTGCATGACTCAGAAATCATCACATCTTTCAAAGTTTCAATAACATCTAATAATGTGATATTCATAAAAAGTTACTTGAGTCCAATAATTTACTTTGCCCCTCTTACTGTAGCAAGGAAATAATATAACTTAGAATGTGAACAAAAATCTGAGATGAAATACTAGAATTATGGATTGAACATTTATGAAAAATATTATCCTTTAAACTATCTTGAAATTAAAAACATAGAAATTCAGTTTCAACATAAAATTCTACATTTTTCTTTTTCTAGAATTTGAGTTTGATTGAACTTATCTTTATATATACAAATAGCCATCTTTTTTAAGGGGCTGGATTTAAATTAACAGTTTTCAATGAGAATTATCATTGAATGAGATTTTACTGATCCAATACCTAAAACTTATATTCTAAATCATAAGTTAATATCAAAAGAGGGCAACATTGATAAATAAAAGTATTACACTCTTGGCTGCTTATAAATGTGTTTGGCCTTAGACTTCCACAATATTAACATAACAAATATATTATCTACATGTAATAGAGAAATTGTCCTCTTGGAAGTCTTATTATATGTATCTACACTATTAGTCTATAGCCAACACAAGATGTTGTATACACAAATTGTCGATTATAATTAAAGGAAGTGGGTTGTGTACAATTGTGGATAGTGAACACTTACCTTTAGTATGCAACACATTTATAAGCAGTTAAAAATAAAATATTCAATATTAATTCTCCGAATACAATACATAATTTTTAGGACAACATACATATTTGATAATAAAAATGACTAGTACACATAAATCATTATAAACTGAGTAGCATAATGCATTCCACTTTATAACCTAATTTAGCTATATCAATGTAAAATTAGAATATTGAAAATTAAACTGAAATTGATAGATTTCCGTAATTTAATACTTTTTAACGTTAATTAATAATTATCTGGTCAAAATATTTTGAATTCAAAATCAATATAAATGAAATTAAATACTTTTGTATGAAATCAAGCAATTTTATGTTTAAAAAATTGAAAATCTGGCTCAAAACTTTATTAAACTGATACAAAATATTTTAAAATGATAAGACCTTAGAAGCTAATTAAAAGATTAGAAGCTGATTTCCAATCACAATCAGTTATTAATAGTTCGAACTTAATTGCTGAAATATTTATTTAAACTACAAGAAAAAATGTTTATTCCAATACAATAAGTTCTACATTCAGAAACATCATATTGAAAATAAAATGACTAGAAGTTGATGATGGTAAAAATGAGACACAAGTATCAAATGTAAAACATTTTCATGAAATTCAACGCTAGTATATTCAATGCATAAATGAACACTTTTCAAATATTTTGATATGTCAAGCAGTAAGTCTATAAAATAAACAACATATAAAGAATATTATTTGTTTGTACAATAATGGGTATACATCTAATAATAAAAATACTACTCAAGGATCCCATAAATACATAATATTAACTGTAAAATAATTTTTGAAATCATTTGAAATGTACTATAGGATTATTCTGATCTTTGTTCCACTTTTGATAAATTCTTAGAAAACACTGACACACTGATAATGCACAAGCTTTCATAATGATAAGATACTGGAAAAAAAAATACCAGAAAAATATTAAAAAATTAAAAAGAAAATTCTGTTCTCGCTCTCTCTTTCTATATATATATATATATATTTATATACACACATACAGGGTTACAAGGAAAGTCCTTTCTCAGGCGTATTTCATGAACTATGTACTTGTGCCAGTCCTCAGTTTTGAAGAGTTAGGGGCCCCATCTTGGCCCCTTTTGCATATAGTGGAAAAAAGTCAATTAGAAAGCTGTAGAGTGAGTTAAATTTAGTACAAAAATGTTTTAGTTTCATAACAAAAAATAGAAAGGGTCACTCCAAATGCGAAATACAGTAGAAAGCTGCCTAATTCACTGTGTCATGGGCATATTTACATAAAGTTGAAATGTCATGCTTTATGCTGATTCCACAGAGTACTCACATGATATGTGAGGGAGGTATGCCAACACTTTGTAAAACAGTGACTGGAATCAAACACTTTGCTACTTATACAAGTCCATTACATTTGCACACAAGTTTCCTATTGGATGACTGTTTTCACACTTTATGTGAATTCTACATCTGTCAGTGTATTTAAAAAAGGAAAATTGCCTGTTATGCAATAAACTGTCTACTATGTATTCACATGTTGCTGTATCTAAATACTCAGTTTTTGTTTTGAAATGGTTTGATTTTCTGGGGGAGGGGGAGACTGCTCAGTCCAATCCCATCTTTTGTTAGAGAACTAAAATATTTTCATACTAAATTTGACTCGCTCTTTAACTTTTTAATTTACTTTTCCCCTATCTACAAAAAGGGCTGAGATATGCCCCCCAACCCCCCCCCAAAATGGGAGACATGAGGGCTCCTTGGTATCATTGTATGGCTCATAAGGGGATTCCTATATAATTATAAGCAAATTATATGCATATTAGTACAAAAATCACATAGGTAGCTGGCATAGTTCATAAGATATTGGCCTCAGGAATGTCTGTCCTTGTAACCTTGTATATATATATATATATATATATATATATATATATATATATATATATAATTTAAGAATTTTAATCCTTGTAATAGTCAAATACTTGTTATTCATCCTCTATTAATTGATGTGTATGAAGATCAAATGAAAAATAAAGTTACCCAATTATGCATGAGAAAAATCTGGTTATACATAAAATAAGTACTAAACCCCCTTGTTCCCTGTTCTACATATAAGTTAATGGTTAAGAGAAATATTATCTGTAATACATGCAGAAAAATCCACGATAGTAGTTAAGCCTGTAACAGTACACAATATATATGTATATTATATATATATATAATATTACATTTCATAGAAACTTGACCAATCAACAAAATTCCTAAAGTTAAGAAAGTTACATATCCTATAAACTTAACAGGTCCTGCTATTTGGATTATATATATGTTTTCCAGATAGATTTCTTGAAGGGGGACACTTGTCTCAAGATCATGAAGTTATAAGTTCCAGTATTGCCTTGACCAGAATTTAATGACTGAACAATATCAATTCCTTATAAAGTATATATTTTACTACAGAAAAATGTGTTTTGGTGAAATTGTGTAAAAGAATAATTGATTTAAATTGAAACCATGCAGAAGTCTGGGCTTTTAATTAGCAGAATTTAACATTCTGACAGATTGAAAAGCTCAGTTGATAGTGTTAAGAGGCAATAGTAAAGAGTGAGAATTAAGTATAAAATTGCTGCTATATGCAAGCATCTAAATAAGTGTATCCATAATGGACGTTCATTTGAAAGTAAAAATATAATTAAAAAAACAAACAATGTATATACATTTTAAATTATAGAGCCTTTTCTGTATTAACTTTTGATATTAAAGGAATATACACAAAGAAATAAATATAAAAAAGACGGATGATAAATTTTTAAAATTTACATATGATGTATTTCAAATACACATTTATAGAATTTAGTACAGTGACCACAACTTATAAGAAACATGTTCGTTTCGCTCGTTTTGTTTCTTATAAGCAGTTGTTTCTTAAATTCAGAAATTTTTTAAATATCGTTCTTCCATTGTAAATACTAACTATTGAACACAGTTTTACAGATTTTAAAAGATAAATGTATATAAGTAAAATATTAGTATGTACATAATACATTTGTAAATTGAGTTTTGCATTCAAAAATATTTCTTATTTTACGAATTAAGCCTTACAACTTAAAATATTATCTATATGCATATAGTATGTAGTTAAATAAGAATAAAAAGTAAAACTCATAGGTCATTCATTTATGTATAAGAACATAGTACATTTTCATACATACCGTAATCTATTACTGAGGAACAGCAAAAAATGTATCCAGTGTTGTTTGCGCTAACGAGTCTGTGATTAGTTTACGTACATCCATTTTTAAATCATAAAATAGTCCATAAATTTTTTCTGATGCCCCTCTGTGTTCAAGAGTTTTTCTAATTATAGTTAGGGCTTCTCACGACTGTTTAGTTGTAGGAAAACTTTCTTCTTCTGGAACGTCATCTTCATTTTCTTCTTCATTGCAAACATTCTGCATTTCCGACACTATGTCATCATCACTTTTTTCTTCAGATGTTTGTAAATTTTCGTTGATGTGAATCCATTCTTCGAAAGGTGCTTCTAATTCTTCTTCATCTTCTGCTGGTATGTCAACATTATTTTTCAAAAATCCTGCTTTATGGAAGCAATTAAAAATGCATATGTCAGAAACATTTTTCCATGCGCCTGCGATCATATGGATAGCATCAAGCAAGGTTATTTTCTTGCTTATTTCGGAAGCCGATCCTTTCTCTTCATCAATTGCATCCACTATTTTCTATCGCAAATTTGACCGATACAGAGTTTTAAATGCTTTAATAATTCCTTAGTCAAGAGGCTGTATGATGGAAGTTGCATTGGGTGGCAAAAAACAAAGTTCAATGTTTGTCAGCTGTACTACAGGATGAGCCGAACAGTTGTCAAGGATTAAAAGATTTTTTTCTTTTCCTATCAGTTCCCTGTCCCACTTTAACAAAAAGTCTTCAAAAATTCTACTTGTCTCATCCAGGCATTCTTTGAATTTTTTTATTCCACTTAAACAGCGCGGACATTTGCTTTTGCCAATAACTAAAGGGCTTTTTCTACAGTTCCCGTCATATTTGTTGTTAACAGAACTGTAACTCGATCTTTTGTTTCTTTCCAACGGAGGATAGATCATTTTTGAACATCATTGTATACTCGGGCATCGCTCTAAAATAGAGCCCAGTCTCGCCAGTGTTAAAACTTTGATGAGGAGCGTATTTTTCTAATAGAGGTAGTAAGCTTTGCATAATCCATGAAGATGCCGACTCGGAGTCTGCGTCCTGCTTTTCTCCATAATTTTTGTTGTACACAATGTTATTTCGTTCTTTCCAGCGGCTTAACCAACCATCAGTCGCGCAGAACTCTTTTTCTCCTAATTTTTCTGCAAAATTTTCTGCTTTTTTCAGTAAAATTGCCCAACTGATAGGAGCGTTCTTTAATCTGGCATTAGAAAACCATTGTAAGAGTGCTTCCTCTACAGCAGCTGCCTTTCCTTCTCGTTTCCGTTTTCTTTGAAGATTACAATTTGGCATCAAAATTTTATTTCTGCCTCTCAGGATTTTACATAATGTTGAGTGCAGAATTTCTAATGCAGAAGCAGCTTCTCTTTGACTACACGGAGGTAGAGAATCATACTTTTTAAGTAAACTTTGCTTTTCAAGCAAAGTAAGGGTTTTTCTCTTTTACGACATGCTTCCACTAGCAAAACATAAAATGACTAACTAAAGCTGTACGAATCTTATTTGAGTGCATAAGCAAAGATGCCTTTCCTTATCAGTACGTTTCCTTAACTTCCAAAAGATTAAAACTCGTTTCTTACTGGTTTGGGGTTGTTCCCCCCCAAGTCTTTCTACGGAGAAATTCTCTGTCATATTTTGTTACATAGCAAACTCCCACCCCCTCCCCGTACGCCCAGAGACAAGAGATAACAACTCATCCTTCAGTTAACCTTAAAGAATTTTTTTTTTTTTTTTTACACCCGCATCGCAAGGAAATCAACAAATTTTCTGTAGAAAACTGTTTCTTATAAGCGACACAATTTTAATGTTAAAACGAAGTTTATATTTGTTTCTGTCGTTTTGGGTCTTATAAATGGCTATTTCTTATAACCACTGAATCTTATAACTGGCGGTCACTGTACTATGTATTCTTACGGTTAATATTTCTCACACACACACACATAAAAAAAAAATGATAAATGCATTTGAATCTATTTCTACAGCACATCAATTACACAAACGTGATCAATGTTTAACATTAAAATATAAATAAATGTTTTTATAAAATAATATTTACACAGAAAATGATTATGTACAAAACAAAAGATGATTACAAAAAGTCAAATATTTTATAAACTCACATGTTATTGTTAAACTACCATTTGATAATATAATTTGTAATAAATGTACTGTAGCTTTACTTAAGTTAATTTTCAAGTTTAAGTAATTTAAAGTATTCATGGCAGCTAGTATCACTGAAGTTTGGACTGGTACTTCATGAATCATAAATATAATTGAAGAAAACCCAAATATTTGTTTCTTGAACATTAATTTTTTTCCAAATATGTCTCGAAAGTAAACTGAAAATACTGATTCTAAACAAATCTTATTTAATAACTGGCAATCTGCCTTTTCTTGTCTTGCATTTTGAATTTGTTAAAAACATGTGCATACCATTTCCTAGTCTTTTTTTTTTTTTCTAGGAAAGAAGGTAGGTATGTTCTATTATGGAAGGAGAGACATAGCTACATTTCAATCACAAGAAAGAGGGTGGCACAAATTATAGTTGGAAACAAACTCTTGATTTCACTTCAGTTATTTAATTATAATGTAATATGGTTTTCCATATTGATATTAATTTTATGATACACTAATTGCTATTCTTTAAGAGATATTGGCAATAACAATTGAACAAAGAAAAACACTGCACTGTTGCTTACTTGATCATGGATTTGTATGCATGGACATGCCTAATCGAAATTCATCGGCAGTATTGTCATTATATTTTGTTTTTTTTTAATCATTTTTATTCACATAACGCAGATTGATACAAAAAATGAAATATTTAAACAAAATATATAATTTTATAATATTCAAAATTCTATAATACCAAAATATGGCTGTTAGTCTGTGCACATACTGGAAAATATAATTGATTCACAGCTACAAAATTCGGTACAGTGATAGTTTAATTCAGGCCCCAAGATACTTCAGAGCATTTTAAAAATTCAAATTAGTTTTTGAGTATTTAATGTTGAAGTACAATTTTGAGTGATTTTCACACAACTTGGTTCTTTAGCAATCAAAAATATTATCACAGTTTCAATCTTAACCTTAACACCATTGGAAAGATTAAAGAGCAAGCACTCTTTCCAATGAACTTTTAACAGAATCCAAAAGACAAAAAGTTCATATTTAAAAATCATCAAGAAGCACATTTTTTTTTGGCAAATTTGCTTTCTAATTTGTGCATTTACAAATTGAAGACTCGCACAATTTTAATCTTTTGCATGAATACATAATGATATCTTCTCAGTCGAATAAAAATTGTTTTTTAAATTTTTAATGAATTTTTAAGCGGGATTATAAAATTTGATTCTGCACACTTCAGAACTTTCTCCTGCAGTTATGACATTACAACTGAAAGCATGATTCAACATACAGGTTTTCCGAAAATGTGATGCCACTGCCTGTGAAGCCATTGAATTTTCTGTGCACATGGACAAATAATTTTTTCTTGTGATTAAATCATAAAGCATTGTTTGACTTTTGGTTCAAGGTGATCTTGAAAACCAATAACATTATCATAAAACAATTGCACTTTTTCTTCTCCTATTCTTCCAATCAATAAAATAAAGTAGGTTAAAAATCCTCTAGGCCTATATTTTATCTACAATAATAAATAAAGATATCTGTACTGGAAAATATAAGTATCACATGCACATGAAATTTGGTACACAGGTACTTCAGGACCCAGGCCTTAGTGAGATTTCTTAACGTAAATTAGTGTTTTAGTTATTTCAAGTTGAAAAACTTCCTATTCATGACAGATTTGTGCTGTTAATGGGAAGTAATATTGCACAGTTGCTGATGGCGCTACCAAATGTTATCTAATATTTTAAATACGGAGCATAGGGGATCTTTATCAAGCAGTGAAGTATTTATATAGCCATTATCAAAGTGTGCTATACAATTGGCTTAGTTGCTAATGGAAAAAATTGAGTGTGGAAACAATTTTTGTTCAAAACGGGCATTTCGGAAATTGATTTGTGTTATTTCCATCCTTCTTTGGGATTTTCAACAGTAGTAAAGTATTTACATAATCATTATCAAATTGCACTATTGGCTTGCTTGCAATTGAGTGTGGGAACGATTTTTGTTCAAAACAGGCATTTACGCCTGTTTTGAACAAGCACAGTGAGATTTTTTAAAAATTTGAATTATTTTATTAGTTATTTTAAGTAAAAAATACCCTCCTGTTTATGGCAGATTTATGCCGTGAATGGGAAGTTCTATTGCATGGTTGCTGATGGCACCATCTGGTGCCACCAGATGTTATTTCATACTTTAAATACAGAGCACAGGAGATTTTCAGCAAACAGCGAAGTATTCATACTGTCATTATCAAATTGCACTATACAATTGGATTGGTTGTGAAAGGAAAAAATTGAGTGTGGGAACAATTTTTGTTCAAAACATGCATTTCGAAAATTGATTTGTGTTTATTTCCATCCTCATTTATATTACTTACTAGAAAACGTACTCGGCACTGCTTGGGATTTAAAATGCAAACATATAAATACTATACCAGAACTTACAGCGAATTTCTGAAAACCAAATAATGTTTTAACAATACACTCTCTTATAATAAAAATAAAATAAATAAAACTATTTGCATGGGTGTACACATGATGAATTCCTGAAATCCAAATAATGTTTTAACAATATGCTCTCATATAACAAAAATAAAATAAACTATTACATGGGTGCAGACATGGCTATGCTACGACTGCTCATTTTAAATCCTGGATAAAGCCGGGTATATTTTGTAGTTATCTATAATCCTCCCAATTTTAAACATTTTAATAATTTGATATCTATGCTTCTAATTATGCTAAAGCTTAGCTTCAAAAGCTATACTTCTGAGTTTGAGCTAATGAAGTTTTCGGAATGCCTGTGCAGCTATCAAAGGCATGTTTAGGGGCTTATATAGGATATTATTACATCCATGCAGCAAGCCTACCTGGATTGTATGTGTCTGCATATTGGCAGACTATACAACTATAGGAAAGTTATTGTAAGCTGAAAAATCAACGGAGCTAGATACTGAAAGTGGATAATCTCAACTAAATCAAACATAAATAATATATATATATATATATATATATATATATATATATATATATATATATATATATATATATATATATATACACACATACATACAGGGTGATCCAAAAGGTCTTAGACTAACTTTAAGGGTAGGTCAGGCATACAAAATCAAGCCTGTTTTGCACAGGAACATGTGGCCTCAAACGCCACCATGGGGTGCTACAGATACAGGAAGGAATGATACAACACATGTTTATTAGACATAACAATTGTAAGTATAAATTATAATTGTTTATCATAGTATTAAAGTAGGTGTTCAAAGTTATTGCCATCTACAGCTGTGTATGTTTCAGCTAGGATGTATGAGACTATTTCAATAGGGCCTTTCCTGCAAGATAGATCAATCAGGAAGGACTCATCAGTTAGCCACCATAATCCCTTGACTTCATAGGCGCCGAGTTTTCAAAATCTCAGGGGGGGCACAATCCGATAAAGTTATATAAAAGATTCACAAAGTCGATAAAGGTATAACAACTTACAAGGCCGCCTTGAAGAAAGCAAGCATATTTCAGTCAGGTGACTACAATTGGTTCAAACTCATTTTAAGCCCCTTCTTCAGACCAAAAGAAAAGTATGCGCCCTTAACAACCGCCAAGAATGAACTGCCCAAAGAAAGGCAGTAGTGGTTGTTAAGAGCGCATGCTGTTATTTTGGCCTAACAATGGGGGATTATAATGCCATCGAAGCAACTGTAGTCACCTAACTGACATATATATGTTTTCCTCAAGGAAGTTTTGTAAGTTATTGTCTTACAAGCAGCAGTTTTGGAGTGAGATAACCGAGTGGTTAAGTCACGGGGATTGTACTCGGAGGACCCGAGTTCGATTTCTGACTTTGCTTAAAATGTTCCCGTGTACACGTTAAATTTGTGAGTTTGAAAGTCCTTCCGAGCAGTTGGTAGCAAAGGAAGACGGGTCGGTCCCTGTGGATGTCGTCCCCACTGGGTTCCAGTCTAAATTAGATGGCATTGTCTGGGTGATCTAAACAGATATCTTACACTTTCGGGTAGGTCGGACGGGCTGGGTCGAAAGAAAGATATCAGCAGTTTTATTTATTGTACGATAAATATTTTTAGTCTTTTTAGGTCTATTTATATTTGTAAGCTTAGAATTGATTAGAAAATCCATATAGTTACTATGCATCAATATTATAATATATAATAATTACAATGGATTTTAATATAAGAATTAACTAGTAGCAAAGCTGTTAATTAATCAAAAAAAAAATCTGAAAGTTAATACACGTTAACGCTTTATCAATTCTTAACTACCTATCAGTTGTTTTTGACACAAATTAAAACAATGAACTCAGCAATAATACAAAAGTATCTAAATACTATTGTCTATATTTAAATAGTTTTAAATTAAATATGTAAATAAATTGATCATCACAATAACCACACATTCAGCTAAAATAAAAAAAATCTTTAAAACAAAGCAATTTATAAAAAAAATCTCATAAATAATATTTTTATGCAAAATTTGGATGACATGTTGGTTGAAATTTCTTATCACAACTAAAACTTTAATATTTTTATCAGGGGGGTGGGCTGAATATACCTAGTGTGTGTGTAGGAGGGGGGGCTTAGCTCCCTCTGGCTCTTGCCTGACTATGGTGCTGTGCCAAACGACCGGTGCTCACCAGGAATGAAGTTACCCGCGGGGTTTGCAGATTCAAACAGAATGGATGCCACCTGTAAAGACAGCACTGGTATATAGAATCCAGGAGTAATTACAGATAAGATCATTTTAAGTAGATAAAATAAGTCATCTCTACTTCGTGGTAATTAATCATTTATAGTTATTACTGGAGGGAAACAGCTATTTTTTGGAAATGCCATTAACATGGCTGTAAATATTCCATTTTTCTTTGCATTAGGTGGTCAGTCGAAAAAGTTCTGGTAACCAGGTGTTTTTGTCATTAACGTAAACATGTTTCCTGGGAGTAAAGATGAGCTTGGTTTGTGTACGAGATAGTTTAGGGAGCTATGGTAAGGAAGATGGGAACAAGACTGAACTGAAATGTGACATTTACGTTGATAGGATTTTCTTTTAATTATTTTTATGTAGTTCAATTATTTCTAGTAAAATATGAAGTTAGAAAAAAAAATCTTGAAATTTCCCAGAGGGGGCCTTGCCCCCTCTGGGAAAGTTCAGCGGGGGCTCGTGCCCCCCCCCCCCCCCCCCCCCCCCCCGTATTCGGCGCCTATGCTTGACTTGTCCCTCATTGATTTCTTCTTGTGGGGTTACCTCAAAAGCCTTGTTTACAAGATCCTGTAATATCTGATGCAGACCCTGTAGCTAGAGTAGTTTAGACAACAGTACGTGTCTGTGTGAGTGTCCTGGTATTTTTGAATCTGTTCGCCATGCCAATCTATGCACCGACATTACCAGATATGCATATCTGCGGATAGCAAGAACTTTGAGCACCTACTTTAATACTATGATCAAAAATTGTAATTGATACTTGTAATTGTTATGCCTAATAAGCCTGTGTTGCATTATCTGCATTCCTTTCTTTTTATTTCTTCCTGCATCTGTAGCACCCCACAGTGGCATTTGCGGCCACTTGTTCTTATGCAAAACAGGCTTGTTTTTGTATGCTTGACATACCCTTAAAGTTTGTGTAAGACTCTTTAGACCACCCTGTACGAGTTTGTGCATGACATGTGCAAGATTAAAATGAAAATTAGGAAATTAGAAACACTGATCAGCAGTCTGAGTGTATTTGAAGGGCATATCTGAGCAGTTTTATTAATATTTTTATATTTAAACAATTTTTCTCCAAACATGGTTAATGTTTCTCAACATTTTGAACAAAAGATTAATAAATAGCAATTAATTTTTAATGATAATCACATCGCAACAATGATATGGACTTTAAAAACACTTATTATTTTCATTACTACAGATAACAATTTTCATCTTTCATGCGTGGTAATAAGTTATGTCTAATTTATTTAGAGAAACAATGTGTATTTTTCATAAACTAATCAAGTTAACTCATTTCCAAAAAATGTTATTGGAAAATATTTAATGAAGAAATGAGACTCATTCTGCATTAATAGTAAGGCACACAAAAATTCATAATTTGAATTACTACATATTTAAACCATTTTTATTAATATATTTTGATGAGACACTATAATGTTTAATTTTTAATTAAAAAAGTCCATTTCACAAAATTATCCAGCTACATTTAGAGAATAATTTATATTATTTGAAGTTTTCTGATTTGATGATATATGAAAAATAGGTATATTCTGAAGACATTTAATCTGGTAACCAATCAAAATTGTGATTTTTCAGACATAAAATCTTTTAACAAACCATTGAATATAACCAATTTTTTCCCCCACTTGTATATCGTTGTTCAGGAAATTAAGTCAATCTGATATTTTAGTTCAAAGTATTTATACTGAATTTTTGCTAAGTTATTTTTATACAAATATACTTGTGGGTCTATTATTAAACAAAAGAATATGGCTTTATAATACAAAGGGCAATGTATAATTTTGTAATTTTTAATTTGGTAAACTCAAGAATATTTGTGATGTTAGTAGCAGCTTCCAGATTAATCCAATCATAAAGAATTCAATATCTTTATTTTATTTATTCTTAGCAAAGACTAAATGAAACTAAAAAATAACTCGAGAGAAATATGAATATTTGGGACATAAAAGCTTAATAATTTACATCAAGCTATCAATATGTAAAAATTATATCACATGATATTACAGCCTAAATTTTCTATTTTATTACTAAAAATGATAAAAAAAATTACATAAATTTACAAATGTGAGTGAGATATTATGAGAGTGAGATAAATTCATCATAGATTTTCACATGATAAATATATAGGGCTCAAAAGATTTAATTATTCACACATGTAAGGCTTAAATACTTGCATATGTTTAAAAGGACTTTGAACCAAAATGAAAAAAAATCCTTAATGAATAAAAAAATTACAAATATTTCATGTGTTTTACTATAAATATTTTTTTTTACCAAACTTCTTACTTGAAAAAAAAGTTATCTGGATACATAATTCAGAGATTTATTTCTTTAAGAGATATTATTCAAAGTGAAATATAACTTGATCAACATAAAATAAAAGTCTGATGGAAAAAATACTGACAAAAAGGATGCAAGTGTTTATTTTTTATATATATATATATTAAAAATTTACTTTTATTATAAAGTATATACTGGAGTGGAACAATACATCTGTACAATTTTCTTTTGCTCCCTGGAAATAAATCTTTAAAGAATTATATGTTTTTATCTAAACATATTTGGCCTTTACTGGAACAATTATATTTATTCAAAAGAAACATTTTGTTCCACACAGGAGTAAAAATTGTAATAATTGGCTTCTCAGAATATTATTTTAACCCCTGATAAGTTTGTTCTATTGAGAGTTGAGATATAAACAAATATCACACAAAATTTCAGAATTACTACATAAGAACAGATTCAGATAGAACATCATACCTGGAAACATTATGGATCAATGGCAACTGTATGTTTATGAAGTTGCCATTACAAAATGTACACTGTACTGCCATGTTAAAAAATGAGGAAAGGCTTATCTAATAAAGAGGTAGATTTAATAGATATAAGATAATAAATAACAGTGTACTAAAAATGATAAAATTTTATGGTAATGTATTAAACATTTTACCACCAAAGTAAAGGCCCCCACATTAAAGATCCAACGGCAGCACCTCCTAGCATACCCATAGCAACATCTGTTCCATCAGGGCGATAATATCGATCTGGGTGATAAACAACAGTTGTTTGCCCCGGATTCGGTGTCACTAAAATGTGCAATAAACCATGTATAGCATACATAAATAAGCTAGTTTATAAATATAAGAGCATATTTCTTTAAGAGTGTTTCCACTCATTTCTCTTGGTGGAAAAAAAATTAAGGATTTTAAGTACCATATGTAAAAATGTTTTTTTTAAGCAGCATACAATTTTCTGTCTATACAATCATTAAAAAACAAACAAACAGTCGCCCCCCCCCCTCCCCCCGAAAAATTCAGTAACTGTATTCAAAATCAAGACTAAACAAATTCTATTTATACCTAAGAGCCAGGCCAAAAATTGAGTTGTTGATCTTACATGTTGTCATATTTATTCTTGACAATACAATTTTTCTAATCCTTAATTCATCTTAATTTCTACATAATAAAGAGGGAAAATGAAGAGCTCAAAAATTGTATTAGGTGCTATTTGCATAATTTAGGAAGTGAACTAAAAAGTAAAAAAATAAATAAATTTAATAAAAGTCTGAAATAACATTACCAAAAGTTATATTTTGTACAGTGTCTTGTGACCACAAAAATATATCTTGTTGTTTTGATCGACGTTTATATATTTTGTGGAGCTATAGGTCAAATGTGTTAGTGTATAATCCTTATTCTGATGACTGTGACATTGCAATTGTGAAATTTTTAGCAAACCAAAAATTTGGAAATATTTATGGAAATGTTTATAGCCTAGTAAAAGGTGCTGGGTACAATGGTCAGATTTCTAGGTGCCATGTAAATCAGGCTCCCAGGGTTTGGCAAGGATTGTAAAAAATAAAAATTACTAAAACTTTAAAATCTCCTAAAGCTCACACAAAAGTTTGTAAATATTTAATGGGGTGTTAGCAAATTAAAAATATTCTGCAAACATGCAATCACTCTTGAATGTATTAGCTGTAATAATAAAATAATTTACATAACTAAATGATGCAAATTGCACAGTATTTTATAAACTATTTGTATCACCTATAAAAAATTTTTTGGCATATGATTGTTATTGTTTATGAAAATTGGGATAAACTAAGTTGAAGCTGCATGAAATTTCGCATTTATTTACACCAGTAAAAAGACAAAAATGGTACATGTGCAAGCTCATCCATGTTTGTTACAATACAAAAGCATTAAGAAATAAAAATTGGACTTTTCTTTAAATTAAAAATGGATCAGTGAGCAGTAATGGAATATTTATGCTTCTAGGAAATAAGAAGGATATAAACTATAACCACAACAGAAATGTATTAACAAGAGAAATCTGCACAAGATTAAATTAATCCCAACAAGATGAAATAAACTGATACACAGGAGTACCAATACCAAAGGCAAAGAAATAGAACCAATATAAAGAAAAAATTACAGGGCATCGAATCAAACAGTGGACAAAAATGTAATACAAAAATTATTAACTGAATTACTAGAATTTTTCTGAATATGAAAGGCTTCAAAAAGTCAAGATCATAAATTGATGTGCATTTTTATATAATCTTTGCAACAATTCGTATGTATGGTATGGATTGTTGTTGTTGAGACCCAGACCGTCCGACCTACCAGAAAGGTGTAAGGTAACTGATGACATGGGGTGTATAATAAGTTGGATACCATCTGATTCCCTTCTTTCATAATCATGGAAGTTTTCATTAGCCTCCAATGGCTGAATTAAGACTCTTTGGGGCTCTAAGCACAGACAATCTTGGTGCCCCTAGGCAAGGGGATCATAGTCCCTCCAGCTGAAAAAAAAATGTAGTTCTCCATAAGGTTCATATTGAAAAAGAAAATCTGCACTGCAACTCCATTCAATCATTGAACGCCCCCTTTCAAAGATCCTAGTAAAGCCTCGTCTAGCAAAGCCCTACATGCTGTCCGCTAGTGGTCAATGAAGATCCTAAGAATTCTGACAATACTTCACTGATATGTAAAAATGTAGGTGCACCATGAATCAACACGAGCCAATCCACCAACAGATTTCATCACCTGCATTCGTGGCTGGTCCATACACATATCAGATACACATATGAAAAATTTGGTTTTGAAGAAAAGATGGGCTTTGACACTGGACTCACACAAAAACTATAGAACAACTATTAAATCAAATAGTTTGTGTGGAAACAGTTTATTATACCAAAGAACGAACTTCTCACCAATTTCTCTCAACTTCTTTCTTTGCAGTATCTACAAAAGAAGTTGGAAATAAAAGGGCGACATTCTTATTTACTGTGGGACTTATCTTACCATTGACAGTACACACTATATATGGTTTTAAAGCTTAAAAAATTCTGGGTATTTGTAAGCTAATTAAAGAGAAATAAATGGGTAAAAAAGTATATATGTCAGGAAAATAACTAAAAATTTTTGGTAAAAACTCTCAAATTTGACATATTCTGAACTGGTATAAAAAGATACACATATTTAACACTGTTTAAAGAATATATACATATTACATGAGGTATTTGAAACAGTTTGGTACCATCTATATTATTGTTTGATGTCTTGTTCATGAAATATAAATCTATTTCTGGGACACTGCGATTTCAAAGTTTAGGGAGGCTTGGGTAGGAAAGCAAGGGGGTGCAAGTAGGGACTTTTGGGAAAACACATTTGAGTCATTCCATGTCAAATCAACACAAGAAAATGTAATTTTTTCCTGCACAGTCTCCCATGTTTTGAAATTTGGTGGACTAATTAGATTTAATAAGAATGTAAAGCACGCAAAATTTTAACCTCCTAGGCCTATTTGTTTTTCAGTTACATACATTTAAAAATAGCCAAACATAAAATTTACCCTCTAATAGTTTAGACTTTTATGAAATTCGGTGAACTAGTTAGACCTACTAAGAAAGTAAAGCACACAAAATTTTAACCTCCTGGGCGAATTAGTCTTTTAGTTATTTACATTTAAAAATGGCCGAAAAAGCAAAATTTAGCCTCAGATGGCTACATTTAAATTACTATAACTCCTGTTCTAACTAACACACAGAAACAATTTTGGTATCATTTTAAAGCTCTTTAAATGACCTTTAAAATGATACCAAATACATGAGGTTTTTGGGAAAAACATTTCAAGGTCATAATATTTGACCTTTGACCTTGAATTGCTAAAAATCAAATTTCTTATTTTTCACTATATTTTTCTCCTGAATACTATAACATCTTAACTACATTATACCAATTTTCAAAATGGGCACTCAATGGGATCACACACACAAAAAAAAAATAATTAGAAACAGAAAAAATACAATATTTAAATATTGGCATAATTCTTTGACAAGCTGTTTTTTTTTAAATTTATTTATTTATTTAATTTTAGTAATGCTGCAGCTTTATATACAACCTTAAATTCAATTACTACTGGTTTTTCCATGAGTACAATTTTGCATTTGCCACTACAGTTTCCCTTTCAGTTATAGTGTAAACTCTTCCCGTCGCTGTGGAGGGATCAACTATTGTTAATACATCTTGCATAGGTACCAAAAGTACATCCGGCTTATTTGGAAATTTGAATGATGGACAAGGTCCAGATGGATGGCGAAAACTTAATTTAACTATTGCATTATCTTCATTGGTATCAATTACATATGTCACCTACCATTTTTCGTCATAAATAGCAGTCAGAAATCCTTTGATATCACTGATTGAAAGTTTGTATCCTAATTTGGTAACTTGTTCAACTTTTGATACATGTGAATCAGAATACACTTTAGTGCAAATTGTATGTACTGTCAAAGGCATAAACGAGTGGAGCTTCTGAGTCCCAGCAATTGTAAGTGATTGTTCAAAATCGTTCTTTCAGTTTCCCAAGACATTCAAACTAAGATTTAAAGAACCTAGTGCTTCTTCACAATCTAAATTCATTAGTTTATCATCATAAACTTCCCGCCAAATGCTTTTTTGCTTTAATTAGCAATATCAATTTTAAAAAATGCATTGAAACCTACTATTTTAGAGGGTTTGAAATAGGACGTGCAAATTGCGCACGAAATTCAAAATTCCCACGCAGAAAAAAATGCCGCTGCTGATTCTTCTTAAATTTTGAACACGAACGCGAGGAATTCTCGCGATAATGAATGAAAATATTCCGTAGATCATGTTTTTTCCGAGAAGTTCTACAATTCCTCTTTTCTGGAAAACATCTGAAGTAGCACCGTTTATCCCAAAAATTTCCTAAGTAGCTGCATCCGGCCGTCACCCCCGATAGTAGCTCTCGGAGGTGACGATCCAGCACGGACGAGACAGTCACATTGACGGCGAGACACATCATTCCATTCTTCACTATTTCGGATAAGTCTCCTGTATAGTATATAGGAGCCAGGACTTGTCCGTAACTAACTCCTGTATAGTATAATACAGGAGTTAGTTACGGACAAGTTGCGGCAAGGTGCTTTTTTAATGGCGTTTCATTTTTTTCTAGGTGTATAGGGCAGAGCACACTAGGCACAAAGGTTTCAATTTTTCCGAATTCATTACATTTTCTTTTCTGCGCTTTGTTCCGGGACTTTGATTTTCGGTAAAAGTATTCCAACTTTTTCGCTAGAAATATCCCGATATCGCTAAAGAAATCCTACGCTCTTCAAACACGATGTGCCACGCAGAATTCACACTATTTTGCACAATTTAATAAACATTTATTGGAAAAGATTAAAAAAAAGAGAGTCATCAGCGCATTTACGAGATGATAGAAAGTACGTTTAAGTAAGGAATTCCCGAAATTAATGAGAGTTAACTTTTGCCGAAATGCAGAGAAAAGTTATAGCAGATATAAAATGTCATTCAGAGCCTTCTGATTGATCTCTTTAAATACTTAACCTAAACAATAAACTTGTCATTTTCTCGGGAAAATCTTTTTTTTTTTTCATATCCATGGAAATATACACATCTTCAATATTTTAAAAAACATTGATGGAATTCCAAGATCAAAATCATTTTTAATTAAATCCTATTATTTGGATGAAAATGGCTATTTTGGACCAAAAATTGACCCTAGCAAAAAGTTCCATTGAGGTATATTTATAGGGTTTTAACGTGTTACATTTATTAATTAGTAATTTATAGAAGACAGTTCAGCAATATCACGAAATTTTTTTATTTAAACACGATCGCCGGTATATTTTGTTTTATTTTTAAATATTTTCCATTTTTTCAATCTGCTTCCATCCACTAATATTTTTATATTTTTTGTGCTTTTTATGCTGGGATATTATCTTTTAAACATATTGTTGGTGAAAATAAGATATATGTTTAGGATAACGAAATTAAATTTTTTTTATTTATTCAGGCATTTAGAATTATAAGGCTTATTAGAAATACATTTGAAGAGCATAAATTAGAAATATTTTGAAACATATGAACAAAGGTGCTTATGCCAAAATATTAGATGAATATGGTGAGGGCCCACTTTAGTTGAAATGTTAAAAAAAAAAAAAAAGACTTCTAATAACTACCCTGAATAATCAACTTTTTTCAGACATTTTTTTTCTTTCAAAATTTTTCTTAATCATTAAATTTGATACTATAATTATATGTAATTTGCATTTTAGTTAACCCATATAGATTGTAAAAAAGTTTTTTTTAATACATTTATGTTTTTAAAATGAATTATAATTTTCTATAACGACATTTGAGACCATTCCAGTAAGTTTTAGAAAAAGTGTTCCGAATTACGGAAAAACCCCTTGTCTAAAATGCCTGAAGTCCCAAGCATTCCGGATAATAGATCCTGTACTGTAGCAGGTTTTCTTTTGGACCTAGATTCCAAAGCTGGGTCATTTGTTAATGTACATATTTCCTTCCTGCACCGGTCACATATCATTTGTCCAACAAATTCAGAAAATTTTTCACAAATCAACTTAGAAACAGGACATAGACTTTTTCTTTTGCACGAATGTTTCTCTTTTCCCAGAGGGTTGCAGCATCTGTTTAACAACTGCTTGTTCATAATAAAATTTTCCTCACTTAAAAATTAAATTCTTACAAAAATATTTACACAAATTCTAGAACAGTATAGTATCAATGTAGCAATATTTCATCATAAATATGCTTTAAAAGCTTTATATGTAGTTTGGCTTTTCAACCTAAAACTCAAATTGCAAACTAACACCATTTGAATCAAACAGTCAGCTCTAATTCAAACTAAAACCCAAACTGTAAACCAAAAGTAAGGATGTGCCAGTGGTGGAACTAATTGGCAAATTTAGCTGTTTTATAGCTAGAAAATTTCATTTGCAGCTATATTTGGCTATTTATGGATAAATCTGGTTATTTTTGGTAGTATATTTGGAGAACTGTCAAATCAACCCAATAAAATACTGAATCAAACAACATGCCAAATGCTTGTAATAGTATAGTATTTTTATCCACAAAATCAAAAACCGCAGCATTACTAAAAAAAAAACCTGTCAAAGGGTTATGTCAATATTTAAATATTGCATTTTTTTTTATTTCTAATTATTTTTTTTTGTGTGTGATCCTACTGAGTGCCCATTTTGAAAATTGGTATGCATGTAGTTAAGTGTTGTAGTATTCAGGGGAAAAACAGTGAAAAATAAGAAATTTGATCTTTAGCAATTCAAGGTCAAAGGTCAAATACTATGACCTTGAAATGTTTTTCCCAAAGACTTCATGTGTTTGATATCATTTGAAATGTCATTTAAAGAGCTTTAAAATGATACCAAAATTGTTTCTGTGTGTAATTAGAACAGGAGTTATGGTAATTTAAATGTAGCCATCGGAGACTAAATTTTGCTTCTTCGGCCATTTTTAAATGTAAATAACTAAAAAACTAATTCACCTAGGAGGTTAAAATTTTGTGTGCTTTACTTTCTTAGTACGTCTAACTAGTTCACCGAATTTCATAAAAATCTAAACTGGTGAGGAAAATGACTGTGTTGATTTGAAACCATTTCTCAACATGTACTACTCGTGTACAAAAATTCAGCTTTCCCTAAATTTGTTGTGGGTAATGGTCTTTTTTTGCCATGACTGGACTATTTTGTGAGTGCTTCAATTTCCGTCATTTTTTGTAATAGAAAAATAAAAACTGAGGTAAAAGGAGAGTTCAGTTCTGGTGAAGAACTTTGGTGTCCTTGGTTTATTAATAATTTTGAGACCTCTTTTGTTTATGGTATAAATAAATAATTCAGCATTATAGTAAAATTACAAGAAAAAAACAATAACATAATTATATTTAAAGAGCCAATAAGTTAAAAATATATTTCTCTGTCCTCTGTAATAAATCCATCTATTATCTGATCAAAATAAATATATTTTAATTAGTTCACTTTCAATGGATACCATAAATATATCCAGTTTTGTAATGTACAGTCAGTCAGAGAAAAAACAATCCAGGCACCACTCATTATTTCAGCTCCTAGGGTCGTACAGTTAAACCAAAAGTATTAAACTCAAAATAATGTCTACTATAAGTAAATATACATCTAATTTGCAAAAAAGGTCGTCTTCACATTTAGTTGCTCATTATTTCCGAAAATTCGAATGAAAACATCCATTTTTTTGCCATTATAAGGTTTCTTATGTTAACAATATGCTAAATATAAATTTGTGTGAGATTCCAACCATAAATAAGGGAAATATACGGAAAAACCATACAGGGTCCCTCTCTATATTTAGGGTGGAAAACTGAAAATCACGCATACCTTGCAATTATATCTTTTCTATTTCATTGATATGGTACATACTCTATAAAAACATCCTAACAATAGACTTGTGGGGTCATGAACTCATGAATTTTAGGGACAGCATAAACAAGAAAGATCAATCATGCATAAAACATTGATTATGAAACACTTTCCAACTGCAATGCAATTTTATTTAAACATCACTAAAATGTGATATATTCAACCGTAACATTTTAAAAATTATCACAATACTACAACAATTTATTATATTTGCAAACTTAAAATTTCATTGAAAAAGACGAACTTTATTCAAAAGACGTCATTGAAATATAAATCGCTTGGCTCTCTATGAAAAAGCAATAAATATTTCATTCACACACTTTTACTCTATTCCTTTCATTCATCACTGTTAGTGCCTACAAACTCAAGCTGAGCTACTATAGGTGACTCTAAGTGGACTGTATTCTCTCAAAGCTGAAAACTTAACAACTTTTATTTACATTATTTTTACAGAGTGACGGAAGGGCCGACGTACATACATGCATACATCCAGGCATACAAACAAACGCTTTCAATTCAAGCCTTTTATAATGCCTTCGGCACTTGTGCACATAATACTGTTAGTCGCTACGCCCTCGATGCGAGGGTTACGTAACACTCCCCGCCAATTGAAATTACATAATTTCAATATAATACAGTACAATTTATATGAATATGCTATAAATAATCACTCAACAGGAATAATGCAAACATTTCTTACACTTCTTTTCAAAATTCTACTGTTAGGCAGGCGCAAATTCACTATTCTTACTTTTTCATCTGCACTATGTAAAACCTGAGTAATTCTACCTGTCATCCATTTTGTGCTGGGTAGATTCTCCTTTTTAATTAATACTAGTGTACCTTCTTTTACATTGTCTTTACTAAACTTCCATTTATTACGCTCTTGTAAATTATTTAGATAATCACGTTTCCATAACTTCCAAATTCTTTGCGTAAACTTAGTTACTCTTTGCGATTTTGAAAGTCTATTTTTATTAATCTCAATAAGTTGAGGTTCAGCAATAGACGTAATAGGTCTACCTATTAAAAAATGACCTGGTGTCAAGATTTCGAAATTGTCAAATTCCGAAGATAAGGGTGTAAGGGGTCTTGAATTCAGTACACCTTCTATTTCTGAAATTACTGTTAGAAATTCTTCAAGGGTGAGATTTGCGTTACTGATTACGTACTTTAAGTGAAATTTAAAACTCTTTATTCCGGCCTCCCAGAGACCACCGAAATTCGGGGATTTTGGGGGAATAAAATTCCAGTCTGTACCTTCACCAGTGAAGTAATTTGCCAAAGTTTCATCTAGTGATTTTACCAGTTGATGCAATCTTTTTAATTCTGCACTAGCCCCTACAAAATTTTTAGCATTGTCCATAATTATTTTAGCACATTTGCCTCTTCTATCAAAGAACCTTTCCAAATTGGCAATGAAGGAATTTTAAGTTAGATCCGTAACAAAGTCCAGGTGTATAGCTCTTTTGCACAGACAAACAAATATGGAAACATGATTTCCCTTATGTAAAATTAGGTACACATTTATTTACAGTATATCTTTTTATAAATTTAAATTTTATTATAATTATTTTTTGTTTCTAAACTACGGTTTAGTTGTTTAGTGAAAAACATATTTTTAAAATTAACACAACTATAACATGCATGATAAATATCTAACAAATGGGAGTCAACTCACTGTATTGAGGTCCATGGTATCCATAATAAGTAGGAGGAGGGTATGCAAACTGTGGCATATATGATACAGATGAATCACCTGTGAATAAAAGTTAATGATTAACATTATATTAGTTAGGTTAAAAATAATAAAATCAAGGGTCTAAGAGAATGCATGATAATGTTGGTATGCAGGGGCACCAAAATCAACATGCATTTAAGTTAATATGACTGATATGAAAACATGTCATGCAAAATGGAAAATAAAACATGCAACAGTTTTCCTTCATTTATGTAAATTGTTTATAGTGAAATTAAAAAATATATATATAATTTAATGAATTAGCATTTTAGGGTATTATAATTCATTGTCTAATGTTTAATATGCATAAAAATGTGAACTTTTAACAATGTAGACAGTGGGAAAGCTTTTCAGGAGTAAAAGTTAGATAGTGTCTACCTAAATGTACATATTTTATGACCAAGTAATTTTTATTTTAATTAAATATTATTCAAAATCAATGTATAAAATGTTTTCTAAATAAATAAATGAAGGAATATCGTTGTATACCAAACACCAGGACACAACTGACTTGGTCTGACCACCTGACCCTCCTAAATGCTGGTGTATCATTCAGGGGAGACATCAGATCTTGACACTCTGCATGAGAAGATCTTACATTGGAAATGAGACATAAAGAGAATAGACCTTCTATAATTTAACTGTTGTAGTCTAGGTAGACATGCCTCAGCTGCAGTATTTCTTGGAGTTTTTTTTCTTAATCATTTCATTTCTGCAAATATAATGTTTATTGTCTGAGGGCTCGAGAGAGTATTTAAAAACATTAATAGCAAATTTTATTTAGAGAATCGCTAAATTAAAGGGGTTTTGACATTTCTGATTAAGTTTAAAATTTTTTGATGTGAATCATAAATTAAACTTTTAATAAGTGAAAGAGTAACGGTATATGAGGTGCCTCCCAAAAGTTGGTGAAATTATGAAAAAACTTTGACAACTACTTTATTATGTCACTTTCAATTCAGGCAATGCTTTCTTGTGCTCTGCATGTTTTTTTAACATCGTGGTAGTTGTGTTTTGTGATAAAATTGATAGTGAAAATGAATGATGTGAGAGAACAGTGAGTGTGCATTAAATTTTGTTACAAACTTGGAAAAAGTACTACAGAAACACATCAAATGCTTAAACAAGCTTTCAGCGAAATGCTTTTAGTCAAATGGTAACCTACAAATAGCTTAACTGGTTCAAAATTGGTCAAATGTCAGTTAAAGATGATGATCATTCTGGATGTTCCTGGACCAGCCCGACTCCAGATAACATTTAAAAAATGTGTGAAATCATAAAGAAAGATCATCAGCAAGCATTCATGATGTCTGCAAGGTTGTTGGATTGTCTTACGGCACATGTCAGTGAATTTTATCAGACGAACATGAGAAGGATTGCTGTCAAGTTTGTGCCATGAGTGCTGAACGAAGATCATAAGAAACTTCGCATGGAAATATTTCACATTCTAAGTGGTTAAGTACTTCCAGTATCTTCAAAGTCTTCTTCAACAGCAATAGCAAATCTTTGATTTCTATCAGCTACATATGGATTACCGGATACCATTGTCTCCAATAATGGACGAACATTCACATCTGGAGTGTTCAAAGGATTTCTAAAGAAAAAATTGATTAGACAAATTCTGGTAGCTCCTTACTAAGCTCCTTCTAATGACCATGCAGCATGCATGGTTGCTACCATAAAATGTGCACTTAAACGCATAGTTTATGATAATTGGAAAGCTCTATTGACTAGATTTCTGTATTCTCAGAATACCCTACCATGCATAACTACTGGAAAATCTCTGGCTGAGTTATTAATGAACCAACACCTTGCATCCTTACTAAATAGTCTACATTCTGATCTGAATAGGGCCGTGAAAGATAAAAAAATAAGATTCAAGAACAAAATTGCAGCTATGTTCATAAGTTTGAAACCAACAATCTTGTTTATGTAAAAAACTATTTATTTGGACCTCAATAGTAAGGCTGAACAATTGTAAGGCCGAAACTAACAATCCTGTTTATGTAAAAAACTATTCATCTAGACCATTATAAACCCCAGCAACAATTGCAGGACCGAAACCAACAATCGTGTTTATGTAAAAAAAATTTCATCTAAATCACCATAGACCCCAGCAACAATTGTAAAGCTTGTTAGACCTCTTTCATATGAAATCAAATCTCAAGATGCCGATATTTCACAACGTCATATGGACTAGATTAGAAATTGTGTCATATCCAAGCTAGTAAACAATGAACTGTTAATTTTACAAGAAGTTATGCAAGAAAATTCTCCTGTACCTGATGATATTGATTAAAGAAGCCCGATGAATCATGTGATGTGTAACCCCTTGTAGTTCCTGAGAAAACTACTACTTCGGATTCTGAGCTTATTCTCTGCTGGTCACAGTGCATCTAAAGTATCTGGACGATTATGTGATATCTTATGCAATACCTCGTCCAACTTCCAGAAGCAGAGTTCAAGAACAACTCAACTCCAAATGACGCATTCTACGTTTGTGTTGTCCCATCGTATAAGAATTTAAATGTTAATAAAATGTGTTTGTCTTGCAAAATGCTTATTCTATTACACAAATAGGGAATCATAAAATTTAGAATATCCAAAAACAAATGTTTACATAATTTGACATTCCTACACATAGTTTAACTAGTACATCACAACATAGGTAGGATTTTGTGATATATATACATTTAAAATACATTTGAGATGTTAAAAGATTAAAAGCCAGAACAGCTAGTTGCCCAATTGTAATGGCAAATTATAAAGATATTTTCAGCAAACAGCAAAACAAAACAGGCGAATACATAAAATAAATGTGTATTTATAATAATTGAATGTTTTAGAATGCATTATGCTAATAGTCGAAATGCATAAGGCATGTAAAATTTAGATTCTCCTGCACACAGGCGCCAACTTAAAAAAATTTCGGGAAAATAGTAGCTTATCATGAATTTAATGAAGTCCTATAAAGTCTGCAAAATTCATAGAGATGAAACATATGCCCATGCAGAACTTAAATCCCCATCAGAGGCGTCTCCAGACTGAAATCCAGGATGGGGGGGGGGGGGGACAAATGGCCTAAAGAAATATAATAACATAAATGAGAAAAGTATTTGCACTTTGATTTGCTAGTAATTTCTGTTATTACTTATACAAAATGTATTTAATCGGCTCTCTTTATGAACTCGTCTGAGTTCCATGTTCAATTTGGCAGCTATCTCCTTATGAACATGCAGAATAGCTACGCTATTTAGTCTCTGCTGCTTCATTGTAGATCTCAAGTAAGTCTTCAGTCGTCAGAGAGTAGAAAAGATCTTTCAGCTGTGTACAGGATGTAACCAGAACTGTTAATATTCGGTTTATTAATTTACAGAACTCTGGTATGAGCTAGGGGAGAGAAATATTTTCTTTTCTATATTAAAAAATTCAACTATATCGGATATACTGTTAATTTTTGCGGAATTTGCCTTAACTGTGTCCCAAAACATATTCTGGTGAAGCGACAACCTTTTGCCATCAAAATCCGAACCGTAAAACGATACTATTTGTTCTTCACTTTTAATTTTATTGAGGGCAAAGTTTTTAATCATGGAAAGATGATCCATCATCTTTTTCTCAAATCTTGTTTTTAGGGAACTTATGACATTGTCCACTAATTGAAAGTAAATTTGACGATATCTTTTTTTAGGTGACTGAAATTGATGATCACTTCCCTCGTCAAATTTTCTTTCAATTTTTCTAATTCGTGGAAGGACAGGATTTTCTAAATCCAATTCTACACCTTTTTTTATTACTTCTTCCCATAAATCCTCAAAATTATTTTCTTCTCTCTGAGTCTGAATAGCCTCTACTACACTTTTGATGTAATTACAGAGGGTGTTCACACATTTTTGTAACGATTTTAACTTTCCCTAATTTAAATAATAATAATAAAAAAAATCTGACTGGCATCAAGTCCAAATAGGGATTAATTATCATCTACATCAGTAAAATTATTTTTTGCTTTAAAATATCGCTAAAAAATAAACAATGGATTGAAGGCTATATTTTTGGCTTTCCGAAGAGAAATACTCTTATTAAATTATGATATAATACTCTTATTCGATTATTAAAAAAAGATGTGAAAAGCATGGTTTTAATATTTCTACACGTAAATTAAGTAACATAAGTAATAAAAAAGGAAAGAAACATCAAGTTTACAATTGACTGGGAAAAGGTAAAAAATGCATACACAGCAAAGGTTGGTTCAGAGTAAACAAGGAAAGTTTTGCTAAAGGTTTTATGATTATTGCTGGATTCTCTTATAAAGGAAAACTTAAAATAAGGAAAGTAGAAAAAAATGTCAAAATTAACTCTGATTACTATCAGAAATATGAAAATCTGATTTTGAAAACCTGTTTTCAAAAAAGACATTCCATCACTTTACCCACACAATCTTCACTGCATTAAGTTCCTCAGGATATGGCTACCAGCCATACCTCTAAATCTACTGCTATATTTTTTGAAAAAATGAGAAATGAAACCGGAATTAAGGCTATTCTATTTAAATGCATCCCACCCAAGTCCCCCAACCTGTCTCCTATGGATTACTATGCATTTGGACTTTTAAAACAAGCTCTTTATAAGCGGCATCCCAAAACATTGGATGGACTCTGGAAGTTTGTGGTGGAGGAGTGGAACAAAATCAACCTTGATATTTTAAGAAAAACTCGTTTATCTTGGAAATAAAGATATAATATCATAGTTCAACAAAAGGGCTATCAGATTGAACACATTAGAAAATAAAATTCTTATCTTTGTTTATATACAGGGTGTCCAGTGCTATCGGTGCCCAATGGCTATTTCCTCAACCATTAGTCACAGAGATATAAATGTTTTAAATTTTAAAATCTATTATCTTAGAAACAGTTTAAATCAATAAATGTATTTCTAAAAGAAATATGAAAAATAAATTTTTACACGGTCCCCCGGTCCTACCAGTTATATTTAGGAAAATCATCCTCATACAATCTTATGCAAAATAAAAAAAAATCATCCTTTTACGACCAAAATTCACCGAGTTATGAAGCATTAAACTTTATGACTTAAGTCGCTTTTCCGCGCACAAAAATGTCCCATTTCAGGCGACCTTTAAGGGACCGTATAAATATTGAAATTCCGTATTCAAAGTATTATGTTTCGATTGTATTTGCTGACATAGTGTTGAGAATGAAGCAAAGCTTTTTATCGAATAGTATTTCATTTCGAAGGGTATTATAGTCAGGGCTCAACTAAGATCTTCTGCGGTCTTTTTAAGATCTTTATTGTAAATGAGGTAACACATTATCGTAAGAGTCGTTTAAGTCAACAAAAGCATTTCTGTAAAAATTACGAAATTTAAATTTTTATACGGTAATAGACCAGTAATGAGACCAGTTGCAGAATACCTGCAGACGGAAATAAAAAATTACGCACATTAAATCTAAAATAATAAAGGCATATAACACCTAAAAAATAACAGATTTGTAGAGAGTATCTAAATAAGCTGAAATGAAGTATCATGTCTGTGATAAAATGTTCAGCAGACTATAAATATTCTGTTTATTTTGTTCCTGTTCTAAAGTTTTGTGTTTGCTCGTAGCAAATATGAAGTGATAAACGAAAAATGTTCAATAACAGGCAATACACTGAAATGGTATTACTTTACGGGGAATTTCATAGGAATAAGCGAGAGGCTGCAAGGCAGTATGCTATGAAATTCCTGAATGAAAATCATCCATCTGCTAGTCACGGACTCAACAATGCACATACCTGTGGAGGATGTTCTCGTATATGCCCTCGCTCATCCACAGTGTAGTGTACGAAGCGTTAGCGAAGCATGTGGATATTCTAAATCTCAAGTGTGGAATATTTTGTACACATATGGTGCATATCCATATAGCCCAATACTGGGACACGAATTAATATCAGGAGACAAAGAGCGCCACTTTGACTTCTGCAATTACATTTTAAACAGACAAGATGATGTTCCGTCGTTTGTTAGGAACATTCTGTGGACCGACGAGTATCAGTTTACAAGACAGGGCATTGTAAATACTCAAAATAGTCACTATTATTGGTCTCTGCAAAACCCACACATCATTAGACTGAGCAGACATCAAGTGCGTTGGTCGGTAAATGTCTGGTGTGGCATATGGAAGGAAACTTTAATTGGGCCATTCATTTTTGATGGTGCTTTAACATAGGAAAAGTATGTACAGATTTTACAGGGCCCAGTAACTGACTTCTTGGATGAATGTATTTCCTTAGGAGATTTATCACAGATGTGGTTTCAACATGACGACGCGCCATCACACAAATCACTTAAACCATGTACAATGGTCTCTCCAACCATGGTCTCTCCAATTATTTTGTGTATAACCCCCATTTCTCAGCACAAAAAGTGCTCCAACTTTAAGCAGATTTAACTCTGTGAATTTTGATCGTAAAAGGATGATTTTTTTTTTATTTTGCATGAAATTATATGAGGATGATTTTCCTAAATATAACTGGTAGGACTGGGGGGCTGTATAAAAATGTATATTTCATATTTCTTTTAGAAATACATTTATTGATTTAAACTGTTTCTAAGATAATAGATTTTTTAATTTAAAACATTTTTGCAATTGGAAGTATATGTCTGTGACTAACGGTTGAGGAAATAGCCATTGGACACCGATAACACTGGACACCCTGTATATTTTTTTTTCAAAATCATTACAAAAATGTGTGAACACCCTCTGTATTTGCATCTTGAAAGTTCAAGGATGTTTTCTGGAGAGCAATATTTAATATCTTCACTCTTTGAAAGACAAAAATAACAATTTTTGTCATAAAGAAAAATTCGAATTTTTGATTTCTTTTAAGAAAGTTGTTAGCTTTTGCTCCTGCTTCACTAACTTCCTTGCACATACCTTCGAGGAACTTAATGACCGTTTCGTAATTTTTTTTCCAATGATGAAATGAAGCTAACTCTCAAACACCATCTAGTTGGGCAAAATGGTCGCAAGGAAACTGTATCGTCGGAACCCAATTGAAACGTTTGGAAAATTTGTAATCTCTTTGAAGAATCTCTTATAAACAATATTAACTTGTGCACCAAAATTGAGTAATCACGAATTATTTATAATTTGCAAAATAATGAATATAAATAGCCCTTGGCTCAATCGACAAAATCCTTGATTGCAGTCCTGAAAGATGGCCGTTGACATTAGCAGCTCCATTGTAGCATTGGCCATGGCAATTTTTGATATCCAGACCAAAGTCAGCTAGAACATCTGTTATTATACACAACAAAATTAGTTAATGATAAAATTTTGGGGGGTGCTGGAGCACCCGAGCACCCCTGCAGTCAGCGCCTATGTTCCTGCATAGATATGAAAACTATCTAACTTTTACAAACCACATAATTGAATAGGTGAGTATCATGAGATAGAAGATACAGTTTGTTGAAAGATGAGTTAAGAATATATTTAGTTAAAGCATTTTCCTTCAACATAACTTGTGAAAGCATTCCATGTTTTCAATGTTTATAATTTTTAAAGAACTTAACACTAAATAGGCTTGTTAAAACTTTACCTTCCCTTTTCTGAGAATGAGTAAGACGTCACTTGTACCCTTCTGATTCTCATCCATCCTTTCTTTTTAAAATGAAGCACATACTCTCCCTCCCTTTATTTTTTTCCTCAAAATTAGAAAACTCAAAAAGATTTTAGGAAACTTGTAAAGCTACTTGCAAAAAAACTCTTGTAAAGCTACTTGTAAAAAAACAGTTTGGGAAGAGTATTACATTTTATTTTCAAATTAACTGAGAAAGAAAAAAATGTGGAAAATTTTCTGACCCACATCTCTAGTCTGAATACAAATTAATTTTCTGCAGTATTATTTATGCACCCTATAACTGATGGTTCATGCTACAATACTTGTGGATGAATTTTTTTTTTTTTTTTTGCATCACATAGACTTGACAAGCCAGCTTTTAGTTTCTTGTAATAATTAATGTTGGTACATGGCCAGCCATTTTTGTGATAAAATGCTTCAGCACATAGCATATGAATCAGTTGTTTTGTAACAAGATATGGTAGCTATTATATTTGGTCAGTCAATCAGTTGAATCTGGCCAGTGAATAAGTTGTGGTATACTTAGCCAGTGAATAAGCTGTTTAATTTGCCAATATAATGCAAACAAATTTTACTGTTGCCTGTAGAACCAATAAACTTTTTGAAGTAAAAAGTATGTATTTATATCATGTGAAATCAGTAGATTAGCTATTTATCTAAAATTAACAAAAAATTTAATACAGTAAATTAAAAGAAAATCTGAGGACTCAAACTTAATTTAGAAATATTATACTTGAAAGCATGACACTAATGAACTTGTCTATCACAGTTCATTTGTAATTTAAAAATTACTTAAGATTGCTTTTAAAAACTTATTTTACTAAAAATATTGTTTTGATTAGATCAAAATAATTTAACTGACTGACAAAGTAATTTAATGACTTATACAGAGTCTAAAAAAAATTGTAAGTCTAAAAGTTATTTTTTCCCCGAAGCAATCCATCCAAAAATGATGTGGTAGTAATTACGCAATCACACAGGGCCGGCTTAAGGCACCAGCAAAGAAAGCACTTGCTTGGGGCGGCACATTTTAAGGGCGGCATTTCAGTCAACATAAATAAAAAATCTTAAATAAAAAATTCTTAATAAAAAAATATTCTAAATAAAAAAAAGTAAAAAGTTCTGGGGCGCGAACAACAGCATTTACAAGTGCAGATGTAGGCAAAACAAAAACACTGAAAAATATTAAACATTTGGTCCCAGATAATAAAAGAGTGAAAACGGCTATCATTCATTCTCCCCGTGAAAAAAGAGGCCCAGAGGGCTAAATGGGATCACTTCCAGTATGTCGCCCCTAATTGTTTATCTTGCAACACAAGTAACAACTAATTACTTTAGCGCACAGGGCGTCCAGTACCAGCCATCAACAATACGTCTAGGGCGGCATATTGACCATTATCTGTGAACTGCAAAAGCTTTTATGTGAAACTGGTTTTTGTTAACTATTCCATGAAAAAATCCGATGAGAGAGGGCACTTTGCTTGAAACGATGGGGTTCCACCTAGAATTGCCGTGCCAGGATACCCATCCTTTGTTAATTATTCTCCTAAGCTCAAATCCGGAAATCATCTCCCCCGATCACCCAGACCCATAAATAAAGGACTTCTTTCACATCTATCCCGAAACAGGTGTCCGCATTGAAAGTAATTAGAAAACTAAACGAGGACAGGTCTCAAAAGACATCTTGAGACATCCGTGGATCATTGTAGAATTTATGGGACATACATACACACCCCCATCGGCCTGTGAAACGTGTTTATCAATCATTTTGTTTTGCGAGAGATTTGTTCTGGGGTGAATCAGTTAAGTCGTACGTTTCGGTGAGAAATGTCAAATATCATTTTTCTTGCCGCAAAGAATAGTTTATAGTTTTGCTTTCTAAATGTTATACAGTTAAATTTGATATTATTTAAAATATTCATCTAGCATTTCATGCAAGATTAAAATTTAAGGTAAGCAAGATATAATTATTTTATGATTTAAAAATGGTTTCTATTAACATATATAACATATTAGACCGCCCCCCCTCCCCCATCAAGGGGATTCATATTATTCTAAATTCCATGTGTAAAATCGGTATATTCTTTAAAACTTGTGGTAGTTTTCGTTATAACGACTTATATACAGCATCTATCGAGTCATTTTTTAGCTAAAAATAATTTAAATTTTACGCACAGATCAGTGTTTGTTTGTTCTTAAGATGTTATATTAAATTTAGCTCCTTGAAAGTTCTTAGAAATTGTTTCCTCGTTTTGCTCAATTTTCAGATTTTTTTTCTGTGTGCGTTTTCCTTAACTAATACTGTATTTATTTTTTCTTAAATTGAAAGTATATATCAATATTACTTACGCTATTTACGGGCAATTTCTATTTTTTTAATCATTCAAATTTTTGGTTATCAGGATTTCAGCTAAAGCTTTGTTTAATTTGAAAAATAACTACTATAATTTGAATGGGGTAATTTTTAAAACAAAGACAATATTCAACATACTCACATGTCGGTGCTTTAAAACCTCTGTATTTTATAAACTTAAATTCTTTAAACGAAATATATCGGATCATAAAAATGTCATTTACATATATTGTATTCTGAGTTTAAGTTATGGAGTAAAAATTCAATGGAATATAACATTCTTTAGCATTGGAGTATTTACAATGAAAGTTAATAGGGAGGAATTTAGTTTTTAAAATTAATTGGAAATCAATCAAAATTTATTTTCTAAGCCAACTGTCTCACATGTAGAACTCTAATTTTTCTAATTTTTTATTTTAAGTCATCAGAAAAAGATGATGAACCTCAAAGAATTTTCGTTCTTTCTGGTAAATAAGAAGTAAAAGAAAAGTACTGTAAATTTCTTAAATTTCTAAATTACTTCAATTATGTTACTATTTAATTGGAAGTTTTAATTTTTGCATTTTAAGCATGTACTTTTCTTATATTTTTTATATTATACTTGCAGTGTGGCGCATAGAAATGTCCTCTTAGAATATTTTTTCAAGCATATAACAAGCCATATTCTTTCAGAAAATTTTATTTCAGTCGATTGAGTAGTAGTATTGTAATGTTACGAAAACGACATTTGCTCAAATTGCGAATGAGTAGTGAACAATTAAAAAAATAATAAATCGTGACGTTATTCACTGTATCGAGTAACAACAGCCTGATTATGTTCAAAATTTGACTTCATTTGGTTCAGTAGTTTCGAAGAACAGCAGGGTACCTTGATTTAGCGATAGACTGACCGACAGACTGATCGACAACAAAAAACTAAAGAATATTTATTTTGTGTTTTGTAATTAGTCCCTTCAAAAGCGCATAGATCTTTAAAAATGATATGTGCAAATACTTACTTCTATTTAGCGAGGGAAGTATAATAAATATCACAACAAGAGTTACAAAAATATCCTTTTTATATCTAATTTATTTTCCTGCAACACATAGAAAAGGAAAAGTATTGTGATGGGGATCAAACATCGGACTCTCGGATTTTGATAAATTTATCAGTGTTAAGCATCCTTGAATACTAATTAACCATATTTTAAATGATATCTGCATCTGTGCAGTTTTTCTTTCAGGACATTTTGTCTGAGGGGAAGAGAGAAAATGAAATCTCAAAGGGGGCAAATTATCTAATATAATTTTAACTACTATATAGAAGTAATTATTATATATATATATATATATATATATATATATATATATATATGGAAGTAATGAATATGTATAGCAAATACGTATTTAAACATTGCGAGAATATTTAAACGTATTTAAACTTGCTCCGGCTAAACAAGAAGAAAAAATTTAAAATAATGTAAATTGAATTATAACTACAAAATTTCCTTCTGAAAATAGTCAATCATGAAATAAAATTGTAAAAATAATTCAAATGCTGCCACATAAGAAGTAGAAACTAGGTTAAATGCACAAAAAGTATTTTGTGAGTTTCTGAATTTATTAGCATTTGGTCCGGTAACATAAAATGTATCGGGCGACGGGGGGTGGGGTGGAGGATGTTTCGGGAAGGGGGTTCGCCCTCCCAAATGTATTTCTGAAAGAAACACCAAGTCTTTGGCAATGATATCTCTATAACAAATCAATAAAATAGAATACAATTCAGTAATACTTCTTCAATCAATAAATATCAGAGATTCATTAATTTTTGGGTGAATGGGACAGAAGAAAGCCATCAATTTTTCGAACTTAAAATAAAAAATAAGATGAGCATGAAAAGTATAATGTTTAAAAATGTTACAAAAATAAATATTTAATTCAATTTTCACTGAAAAGCGAATATTATCATTTATATAGGACGCTAATACGCACCGTTTTCGAGATATTTTGCATTTTTTACTTGAAACAGGAAAAATAAAAAAATTAAATACAATCAGTATTATTAAGTTATTACAAATTTTGCAATTACTTTTAACAGGGAGTAAATGAATACCATTGGTTAGAAGTTCTCATTAAAAATTTTACTTTATCGAACAAATTAAGCAAATTAAAATATATTTGGTATACAATCAATAACTGACAGCTTCTTATTTTTTTTTAAGGCTAGAATCTTCAAATTTTCTTATTTCGATAATTAAAAAAAAATATTTTTTTAAATGATTCTATTATATTTTGTTACAAAATTATTAATTTTATATGTAATATTTCATTTTTTAAATTACCATTTACAGCACAATAAAATGTGTGTTTTGAGGTATTGCAAATTTTTGATTTAAAATAGACTTTGTTTTTGCATTATATATACTACTCACTATTGTTAAAGGAATAAATGATTTGTAGGTACTTCTAACTGGAAAGAAATGGACAACATTGTTTAGTAGTTATCATTAGTCGTTCTAGAGATATTAGAAAATTTTACTTTCCTACAGGTAGAGATACATATCTCGAAATAATGAAGCGAGTTACATAATAGAAGCATACCAAATCGGTATCAATAAAATCCTATTGATTTTCAGCCATATCTAGTTATGAGAGAAGCTTTCATTTTTGCAATTGTTTTCTAAAAACGAATAAATATAGAAACTTTGATTTTCGGCTAAATGATTTTATTCATAACAGCTTCAATGGAGGCAAATCATAAGAAATCTTTGATAAATGGGAACTCTAAATTTAAAAAAAAAAATTATTTAATTCTACTGCAAAGTACAAAAAAAATTGAACTCAATTTATACAGTTAAACTTGGCAGTTTTATATATATATATATATATATATATATATATATATTTCATTTTCTTTCTATTCTTTCATTGGATTTTCAAATTATTTTTATTGTATATATATATATATATATATATATATATAGTGTTGAATATTGGATACTTTTGATGTATGATAACGTCTTTGTCGGCGCCTGGTATGGGGACTATGTCAGCAAATTGGGTGTGACGAAAAAGAGTGAGATTTTGAAGGATTGTAGCTTGGCGTGTAATAGTCGGAGGGGAACGGCAGTGGTACCAAGTGTTAGGCCGAGGATGTACGCGTGTTGTGAGGGGTGACACGCTCAAGAGATGAATGCGATCGAATGCGAAATAAGATAAAAATGATCAAGCGATAATCACATTGCTAAATTTTATTTCTTTTATTCTGGTGCTTAATTAACATTTCGTAATAAATAACTTTATAACTTATTAGACCACAGTTGGTAGTTTGTAGAAATAAATGAAATGTTTATGTAAGCAGTTGCTTTATTTACAAACAGCCACTTGATAAGACGTATTCTACGTTGCGGGCGTATCTTCGGTACAACCCCTCAAGTCTTTTTTTAACTATTTCATATTAATGGCCATTTCAAAGAAAAAAAAAATACTGGTTCTATTTTTTGAGGATGTGACAAACTTTAATAGATTAAAATGCTCTACTAGACTACGCTGTTGTATTATTTATAGTATGTCCTAGAGATATCAAATGTCAGCTCTCTAGGACATAGAAAAGTATGTTGAAATGCCATCAAAGAAGTTGGAACAGACAGACACACACACATCATTCATGATTAAATAATAAAATATGTTTAATAATAAAATGTATTAATATATATGGAAAGACATGCATCAGAAAACAGATTTTTTAATCTAAAATTGAATAGCATCATTTATATGATGCTAATATATTTCGTTGAGATATTGCACATTTTGTTTTTATTTAAAACGGAAAAAATCAAAAGATTTAATCCTACGAAAGATCCATTCACTTGAAAAACATTTGGAACAAAATTGACTAAAAACTGGCGATATAGCAGTGTTTCTCTATTCTATTGCATTTATAAAGGTTAATAGAAAATTGAATTTCAGGGAGGGGGCGGCCAAATTGCTTTCTGCTTGGGGCGGCAAAATACCTAGAGCCGGGCCTGCAATCACACACTCAGAATTTTTCTGTACTTCAAAACTTTCTTGTGAGTCACTGCCCTCCCAATTCTCTGACTACCAGCGTATCACCACATGATCAAAGAATATGCATATAACTCTTACATACAATTCGTTCATTTACATTCGATGTTTATGTCTTGTTTCTCCGATTATGGGTGATCGTTTGCAATAAAAAATGGTTCTTTTGCAGAGAGTACCACAACTGTGCGGCTGCTCAAACAGGCAGAAGCCAGATATTATTTTGATTGCATGGTTGGTCAAGGATGCTTGAGACAGGGATGTGATACCTGTGAGAAATGGTCGCGAAATCGTTCAAGAAATGTTGCTTTAGTAATGAATTTGATGGCATAAATCATGCAGCTTGATGCTGGGGTTTTTATAAATGACGATGACAGTGATTTTTATGACATGGATATAGATGGGCTTGCTGGTATTTAAATGGTGTGCCAATGTTTTTTTAAACTATTTGGTGAGTTTGACTCGAACTATATGTATTAGACTTGCTTGAATCAGACTTTAAAGGATTCCAATGAAGTTTTTGTTATGGAAATTAAATGTTATTATTTATATATATATATAAGAAAAATATCTAAAAATAAGATATACAAAAAAACACAATTATAACACTTCATAACATTAAGGCGCCATGCCGCTCTTTCATGTTTAGCAGGTATATAATAGTAAATACATCATCAAATAGAAAAAAGGGGGGGAGGCATAAAGGAAAGGGGGAAAAGAAAGGAGAGTGTTTACAGGAACGACAGAAAAAAGGCCGGGGGGGATAGTGACCCCCCGTTCCCGGTTAAAGCGCTTTTACTCTAGAAACACTCCCGGTGCCTCTGTCTTCCCGAAGCACTCCTCCGTCCGATGAAATCAATGAAACTTCCCGAAGTATATAGACCATGAAGCAAAAAAAGGGCTAAAGATGGGAATAAACCTAATCTTATTACTCAACCGAATTCTTGAAGACCATAAGCAATGCCACACAACCATATCTCACCGACCTGCTATCATCAAGTAAAACAGTTAGTCTCTCTTTCAAATATCAAGTCTACATAGTGCCTTAGAAACCGAAGTGGGTAACTGCCTTTTGCTGCTTCCCTGAGTAATTTATTGACACTGTTTTGCTGTTCTTCTTTTTCAGTGTTGAGACGTCTATATCGATTTAGATGATTTATGATAATATTTCTGAAAATACCACTGCTCAAATTAGATTTCCAGTCTATAATGTAATTAATGTCGAAATCAAAATTATCCCTCTTGTCAAAAACTTTAAAACATATCTTGTCTTTCTCATTGTAGTAAATACTGACATCCAGAAAATCAACAGTTCCTGGATTTGTATATTTATTTTCCAAAAGTTCCAGGCACTTAGGGTAAAACCCAAACTCAAAATGATCATGTTGATTTTTATATCCAATAATCACATCGTCAACAAAGCGGTAGTATGGCATTTCATTGACTAAATATGTACCTTGTTCATACTTGTTCAAGTAAATATCTGCAAGTGCCAAAGAGCAACCACCCCCCATTGGGATGCCCTGCACTTGACGATAAAAGCCTATTCTGTTGTGCAGTATGTTTTCAAACAAAACAATATTTATCAGCATTTTATATTGGTAGAGGGAGATGGCAGAGTGGAGATTGTGATGCTCATGGAGCTTTTTTTTTGCAATCACTTACATGGATAAAGTGCCATCGAATTACGTATTTGTCTGCAAAAAATACTATGTAGACACTTTGCGCAAATTTTACGAAAATGAAAGTATGTATGAAAAAATCAATACCACCGATAAAGCCATGGAAAACCGTATCACAGCACTTTATAAACGAATAGGACATGATTTAAAATCTGTAAGATTTCCTTATCTTGTACTAATTCCAAAAATGCATAAAAATCCGATCAAATTTAGACCTGTGACAGTTGGATGCGGATCTTACCTTACTATTGCTAATATTAAGTTACTTTCTATTCTGACTCCATTACTAAAAGAAATCAAAAAGGAAGGGACCTGTATGGTGTCAAATTCTTTTGAACTTATTGACAAATTAAGCAGAATAAAGGATAAAATGTTTTTCAGATGCTTTGATTTTAAAGACCTTTTTAATCATGTAAATTTAAAAGATTTATCCGACATTTTGTTGGAGCTCCATGAGCATCACAATCTCCACTCTGCCATCTCCCTCTACCAATATAAAATGCTGATAAATATTGTTTTGTTTGAAAACATACTGCACAACGGAATAGGCTTTTATCGTCAAGTGCAGGGCATCCCATTGGGGGGTGGTTGCTCTTCGGCACTTGCAGATATTTACTTGAACAAGTATGAACAAGGTACATATTTAGTCAATGAAATGCCATACTACCGCTTTGTTGACGATGTGATTATTGGATATAAAAATCAACATGATCATTTTGAGTTTGGGTTTTACCCTAAGTGCCTGGAACTTTTGGAAACTAAATATACAAATCCAGGAACTGTTGATTTTCTGGATGTCAGTATTTACTACAATGAGAAAGACAAGATATGTTTTAAAGTTTATGACAAGAGGGATAATTTTGATTTCGACATTAATTATATTATAGACTGGAAACTAATTTGAGCAGTGGTATTTTCAGAAATATTATCATAAATCATCTAAATCGATATAGACATCTCAACACTGAAAAAGAAGAACAGCAAAACAGTGTCAATAAATTACTCAGGGAAGCAGCAAAAGGCAATTACCCACTTCGGTTTCTAAGGCACTATGTAGACTTGATATTTGAAAGAGAGACTAACTGTTTTACTTGATGATAGCAGGTCGGCGAGATATGGTTGTGTGGCATTGCTTATGGTCTTCAAGAATTCGGTTGAGTAATAAGATTAGGTTTATTCCCATCTTTAGCCCTTTTTTTGCTTCATGGTCTATATACTTCGGGAAGTTTCATTGATTTCATTGGACGGAGGAGTGCTTCGGGAAGACAGAGGCACCGGGAGTGTTTCTAGAGTAAAAGCGCTTTAACCGGGAACAGGGGGTCACTATCCCCCCCGGCCTTTTTTCTGTCGTTCCTGTAAACACTCTCCTTTCTTTTCCCCCTTTCCTTTATGCCTCCCCCCCCCTTTTTTCTATTTGATGATGTATTTACTATTATATATATATATATATATATATATATATATATATATATATATATATATATCATTTCTTTGCATTTTTAACTATTTTTGAATAATTTATTGATAAAAATGTTTTCTCTTTTTGGGATCGACTTACACGAGAGTTTTGGATTTTTTCTGATTTTTTTCTCTCAAAGTAGGGGGATTGACTTATACACGAGTACATACGGTAATTTCAAGAATAGATATGAAATATATGAAGGAAAAGATGTGTTGCAAATGCATGTACACGCAATTTTTATATCCTTTTCTTTACTGAAGACTAGAGTCCGGAAGGACAGTATAAATTAGTCTTGAAATATCCCATTGGCAGGTGTTTTAAAGCTTCCTCTTAATATTAAGTGCTCTATGGTACCTTTATGCAACTGAGGTCAAAAATAACTACGATCTTCAAAATAAAATCTATTCCAAATTAAGTCTATTCCAGTCCTACAATTATCTATACATATACAGGGTTTCCTTTTATACCCAGGATTCAAATCTAGCACCAGAAGATCTGAAATACGAACCTGTTCTATAATGCTACTTAGTTTGGACCATGAATATGTGGGATAGTAAACAGAGTGGGACAACTAGAACTTATTAAAGTGGGTTAACCAATGAAACTAAACTATTCATCATAAGATTGCACCGAACAGCTAACAAGAACATAATTTATAAGTAAAGTGGAATGTTTTATATAGAACATGTTTCTGTATAAAAGTATCAACTTTTGATTCAGACCATCTCGATTTCATACAGAAACATTAAATAAGAAAGATCAATCATGCATAAAGCATTTATTATGAAACACTTTCCAACTGAAATGCAATTTTATTTAAACATCTCTAAAATGCAATACATTCAGTGGTGATATTTTTAAAATTATCACAATACTACAATAATTTATTATATTTGAAAATTTCATCAAAAACAAATGAACTTTATTCAAATAACATCATCAAATACAAATCGCCTGGCTCTCTATATAAAAGCAGTGAATATTTCATTCATAAATTTTTTCCATTCCTTTCATTCAGCAGCGATATTTTTAAAATTATCATAATACTACAATAATTTATTTTACTTAACGTGAAATCATGGAGGTAAAATTACTTTCTAACTCCATGTTTAAAATTTCATCAAAAAAGCAATAATATGGAATCGTCTGCTTCTCTATGTAAAATCAATGAATGTTTCATATCAGCTATATTGCAGTCTCCAGAGCTAAATAATTTTGCATTAAAGAAATTCAGCAATTTTTATACAACTCCTCTTACAGCTTGATGTGTTTACAATCTCTATATGTGAAAGTTAGGCTTCGTTGTAGAAATGATCAAAGTTTGATGATCATTTAAACTCCAAAATATTGTAATTGCACTGTATATAGATGTATTGCAGTATATAGATGTACAGAAAAAAAAAATAAAGAGGTTTTAGGATGGATGCAACATTAAATATAAATAAAAAATAACTTTAAAAATCACAATTTTGACACAAGATGAATGCCCGGTAACTCAAATTGCTCCTCATGCCTTAGGGTGAGTCCAGTGGTCTGGGTTTTTGATAAGATAGATGCCATATTTCATTTTGAAGTGGGTCACATGATCTTTTCATATAATATGGGTGCAATTATTATTTTAATTTTTATTTAAAAAACTACTAAACATATTTTGCTGAATTTTTTTTATATATATTTTATAGGATAATTTGAATATTTCCTAAAATTTTCGAAGCAATTTGTGAATTTTAAATTTGCTTAAAAAATGTTTGCAAAATTAGGTCTCATAGGGTTCAATGTATTTCATTTTTTCAACCCGGGTTCAATCCAAAACTAATTGGGTGATATTATTCATTTACATTCCCTTATGTCCCATAGATCGTCTTAACAACATACTAAAATTTCATTTTGATAAAGTTATTTTTATGGTAGTTATCGTGCGAATGGACAGACAGAATGAACAAAGTCATAAACACTTATCAACTATGTTGTAAAGCGTTAAAACAGGGGATTTCAGCAAATCTGTCATATTGAAAATGCTGCATCTAATAAAAATTGATAATGCATCTGTATGCATTCTATATTGACAATGCATCCTATCAAAAAATTAACTTTTAAATACTTAAACACAACAGATCTTGTACTAAAAAGTACAGTATATACTGTCATACAGTATATACTATCACTGTTTTTCCTTACACTACTTTAAAGCTTACAATTGAGGATAATGTTAGAAAAGACTGGATAACAATACAGAATAAAGCAATTTTATGCAAATATCAACATATAAAATAGATATTAATCCCAAAATGATTTCATTACTTAAGTTTTTAAGATTTATGAAGTTAGATGTGAAAACATGCAAAACTGTGTAGAAAAAACATGCAATGCAATGACAGTTATTTTAATGCCCCAGGATTTGCCATCTACAACATGATCATGCAACTTACTCAACATTTTAAATCCATCCATTTTTTCCCTTTCATGTCAAAGTTCTAGAAGTTGTACATTCTGCAAGTCAAACACCCACTTATCAAAATAACACTATAATCAAAAATTCTAGGCAATAAAATCTATGTGTAGAACTCTATTTACTTGTGATTCCTGGATATAAAACATCTGTTTATTCACAAATTTAGTATCATTGTTATTGACTTAAAAGCATATAGAAAAATTCTTTAACAAAATTTTTCTGTGAACAATATGTTCATTCATACAAAATGAAAAACAATGATTTAAAAAAGTAAAAAACAATGACAAATAAATGTTTTTGATAACATGAAAACAAAGTGACTAATAATAAAAATTATATAGAGAAAAGAATAAGTAAACACATATTTAGCACATAAAGAATACAGATCTCCCAAAAGTATAGAGAAAGGCACCAAATTGCAGCATTTGCAAAAGCAACAGAGTAACTGCAACTATGAAAGGCAATATGTTTTAAAACATTCATAATTTTATTCGATTATATTGCAAAAAAAATTAAACAAAATTCATAAAGTATCATATTTGGAGAAAATTGAAATTAGAGCATCCCCAAAGAATGCAAAATATAATTCATACCCTTTGAAAACATGATTTTGTGATTATTGTCTGATATTTGAAATATCTGTTTTCCTATTATTGTACACCAGAAACATTTTTTATTTAATATCATCTGCTTTTGATTTATTTTAATCTGAATTGTCAGCTTCTTAATTTTAGAATTCAGATCTGTACCAAATTTTTACACATGTGTCAAAATGGTGAAAGTTGACTGTCTTTTATTCTTCTATGGACAGTATTCTTTGAAAATCCACTACTTGAGGCAATTTGTCTCAAAGACATAGTCTGCAGAACTTTCGAAAGATTAAATTATAAAAATTTGGTGTTTAAAAGAAAGTGGATAAAATACTAAAGACATTTCAAAGTTGTTGAACAGATCCATAAGCAGTATTTACAAAGTTTTAGTGTCTGGTGATGAATGGACAATCAGAAGCCAACCTGAAAGACCACAAAAGACTTCCACTCATGATGATAGAATGATATTGAAAATAGCATCAAAGCAGAATATGTCTGTCAGGCAAATTGCCTCAACTAGTGGATTTTCAAAAAATACTGTCCATAGAAGAAGAATAAAGACAGTTATCTTCAGTGATAAAAAGAAATGGAACATGGTCCCGATGGCTATTCATATTATTGGCATGACTTCAAAAATTAATCGAAAATTATTTCAGCAGGCAGTAAGGCGAAGGGTCACTGATGGTCTGGGGTAGTTTTGAATTTAATGGCCAAACTTTTCTGGCATTTTAAAGCAGAAAAATGAAGTTCTTGACTTATTGGGAGGCTCAGATTGTATTTCCCAGCAAGATAGAGCATCAATTCATAACTCGAACTCAAAGAAAGTGTGGTTACAGCAAAACAGTAGGGGAAACTCTTGTACCTAGGGCTATCATATAACTAGGGACACCCAGCTTTATTTTAATAATAATTATTTCACAGCATTATTACTCTTTGAAGTAAGTGGCAACTTGGTTTGAAATCTTAGCAACCATTTTGAATGAAAAAAAGAAAACACAGCAGTTAAGTAGAAAGAAAAGTTTTGATTTGATGGTCAAAAGTAATATTCTTCACATCATTTTGATATTGATCTTTTGAAGGTAAATGCAAAGTTTTGTTTTCATGTGTGACAGTTAGTTTTGGTCATAAGCTAAGGAAAAAGATGGAATATTAACAAATCTGAATATTTATAGGGTTTTGATTGTGGGAGCCATTTCATAAAAAGTGGATATGCCTTGTACCTAGGGCTAATTTTGTACCTAGTGTACCTAGGGCCATGGCCCTAGGTACACTAGGTACAAAATTATCATTTGTGTAGTTAATTTAAAAAATATATATATAAAGGACTGAAAATATTTTTATGTTGTAAGAATAAATAGATTTCTAATGCTAGTTTAGAACTTTTGTATGACATCATTTGGTTTACTAAAGTATATTAGTGTTGGTGCTTTTATTTATTTAGGCTGGTTTTTGGGGTATCCGGCTTATGGCCAGTAAATGAAAATATATCCAAAGATGATGAATATTTGAATTCTTATGTAACACACCAAATCCAACTGTGAGAATTTTATGTTAATAGGCCTATTAATAGTCATCAAGTAACAGAAAAAAAATATATATCTGCTGTAATTTGTCAGCCTTCTGCATCAAACACTGGATCAATGCAATGTATAACACCAGAACAAGTGCAACCTTTCCCTAAAGCTAAACCTCATATTGTAAAAAATGATGGGCAAACATCTGGTAAGTGTAGAATCCTTACTGATACTCCAGAAAATGCTGAAATTGAAGTGGCAAAATTAAAGAAAATGATGGCCCAAAAGAAAATTGTTAAGAAACCTACATTGCAAGCAGAAAAAGCAAATTTGTGTGAATTGACTAAAAAGAAAGGGACAGTTCTTAAGGAATATGCATTAGAAAATGATTATGTTGATGAGACATCTAGTGAATCGCTAGATATGGTGGAATCTTCAGATTCTGAAAGTGATATGGATTCTGTAGTAACTGATGTGAAGGATCAAATTGAAAAAGGAAACTATTGCTTGACAAAATTAGATTGGAAGAAAATAAAGCATTTTTATGTTGCAGAAGTAATTGATGTTGCAGACAATCAGTATACAATAAAATACCTAAAAAGAATCAGTAAAGAGTCAAAAAAGTTTCTACGTCCCAATGATACAACTTATGTGATTAGCAGAGATGATACTGTATTTAAGTTACCTGAACCCAAAATTATTGAGGCTCAGAATGGCAATCTTTACTACTTACAATTGGCATCAGTTTTGCAAATTACAATGTGGAATAATATAAATATTTTCTTTTATTATTATTATTAATTGTGACTTGAGTAATCAAATTTTATTTAATTTGTATTGTTTACATTCTATCATTATTCTCTGTTAATATTTCATAAAAGTTCAATTCCAGTGGTTAAATTTTCTGCAGAATTTAATTAATGTTGAGTTTTTTTCAATAGCACTCTTTTTTTAGTATTTTATTCATTTTATATTGTATGTAAGATAATAATATTAAACAGGTGGCCCTAGGTACAATACTATCATTGTACCTAGTGCCATTTGCAAATTTTTAAAAAAATTATCTTTTAGAAGAAAAAAAAATCAACACTTAAACTGATTTCAGTGCAATGGAAATAAAAGACCTAATCAGTAAAAACTGTCTTGGTTACTGAAGGTTTATTTTAAGTGATATTATTACAGTTTGAAATTGCTGGACCTGGGTACAAGATTTTCCCCTATAAAGTCACAAAGTTTACGAAAATGAGAGACAGTATTTCTCTGTCAATGACTTGAGAATTGCCATACAGAGAGCATGGTATGAGATGTCCCTTGATTTCATGAAGAAATTTAATTTGTTCCATGGAAAGATGTGTATATGGCATTATACTAAATAGGCGAAATATGATTAAATATGAATTTAGATTATTGACTAATTATATATATATATATATATATATATATATATATATATATATATATACAGTCATGTCCAAAAGTTAAGCATAGTTGCTGGTTATGTGAAAATTTCAGAAAATCTACATCGGAATGGAAGGAAACGCGGTATGTGGGTGTAATAGGGTTATAGAAGAAGAAAACAATGCAAAACAAGGATAATAATGACTTTTATTATCCAAAGAAAAGGGTTGAAAGAAAAAGGGTCACAATACAAATGCCAACCTCAGTGAAACACAATGATTAAAATAATGTGATGCTGCAGTTTAATATGGTGTGTGGGAACCTCGGGTAGCCATGCATGCTGCACAATGATTTCTTATACTTTCGATGAGGGTTTGGATGAGGTTATGTGCTCAAAGAGTTCCAAGCCTCACGGAGAGCAGTTTTCAAACCTGGAACGGAGCTTGGTGGGTAGCGGAGGGCTGCAAGATGTCTCCCGAGCATATCCCACACATGCTCTATTGGATTCAGATTAGGAGATTGGCAGCCACTGGATATCTTCAGTTTGAAGGAAGTCGTTGACCAAGGCCATACGGTCAGGAAGTGCATTATCATCCATGAATATGAAATCAGGACCAATAGCACCTCGAAACAATCGAACAGTATGCTCAAGGACTTTGTCTCTGTATCTTTGACCAGTAACCGATCCTGTGTCAAAGATGTGGAGGTCTGTGAGGCCATTCATCATGATGCCTGCCAAGACCATGACTCCCCCAAATGGAAAATGATGCCTTTCCGTGATGTTTCCCGGGTGAAAACGCATTCCACATTCTCTCCAAATCGTGGTATGACGAGAATTAGTTTGCAGGATAAACCTGGACTTGTCACTGAATATGACATTGCCTCACTGTTGTCCACTCCACTGCCGATGTTCCAAACTCCATTGTAAACACACGCATTTCTGTGCAGACGTCAGGGGGATGCAAACTGCTGGTCATCTGGCATAGAGACCAACATGTCTGAGTCCCCTGTAAGCAGTTTGTCTCGAAACAGTGACTCCTGTGGTGGCTGTCAGGGCTGAAATCAGTTGTCTGGCAGAAAGGGTTCCTCTGACGTTGCACAGTTATCACCAAATATCGGTCTTGCCGAGTGGCTGTAACCCTTGGCCAACCCAGTACTGGTCGTTGGGTAACATCTCCAGTGGTTTGGAACCTGTCACAGTCTGGAGATCACACACTGAGGCACATTCAGAATTTGAGATGCTTCGGTTTGGGATCGACAGGATTCCAGCATTCCAATAATTCATCTCTTCAAAAACATGTCCAGTTGGCATCTTTGTGACATCTTTTGTCCTCTTTGATTGTTAACAATGCTCCGTACCACAGCAATTGTGAAATTCTGCCTCGACTGGCCATGCCACTCGAAGCTGTTTTATACTCGTTCCGACGTGCGCAGGTGCTTTGTATATGTCGACTGAACTGTTTTGCATATGCACAATGATTTACCTTCGTCATATGATTCTCCACAACTGATTGTGAACCACTATATCCATATTAACTCCAAATTTTTCGCATTTTATGAATTATGCTTAAATTTTGGACATGTGTGTATATATATAATGACATAATTAAGCATTCTCTATACTTTTGGGATACCCACAATTTCAATTTTTTCCAATTAAATATTGTACTTGGTGAATCTTGTGTAATTTTTTGAAGTATAATCAAATAAAATTGTGAATGTTATAAAACATATTGCCATTCATAGTTGCAGTTACTCTTTTTTTGCAAATGCAATTTAGTGCCTGTTTCTATACTTTTGGGACAGACTGTAATGTGAAGAGAAGGAATATAAAAAGGTAACAAACAAAATGAAGTTAAAAATGCAGCTATCCACAAAAAATGTAAATACAGAGGGGATATATAATGCTTTTGGAAATTATGAGATTATACTTACCACTATAAGCAGAGAGGTAACCAGGGTTATAAGCAGGCATATAAGTAGATGGATGTGCTGGTACCTGAGGATGCATCTAAAAAGTTATATAAAAACATAAAACTGTTGCAAAATAATAGCGTTCTGCTTGGAAAATTTTAGGAAACTAGTGTCAAAATATTTTTGTTAGGTTCTCTGGCATTTCTGTCAGTCAATAACTAGTTTTGACCCTTTTTATTGAGACACTTAGAATATCTTATTTGGGTGGTTCATCTGGCTAAATGCCTACAGCAGAGGTGGTGAACATTTTCAAGAGCATGAATAAATATTGGTAATAGTTTAGAAAAAATTCTTCAATATGGTATCTAATGTAATTTCATGACATTTTTCTAAATTTTTCATGACCTTACTGATAATATATTAAGGGCCACATATAAATGTAACTTTCTATAATACTGCTGCAAAATAGTCCTTCATTTAATTAATAATATGCTTGAAAAATAGCTTTTTTATATACACCATATGATAATTATAAAAATGTTAGTCAATGCAAACAGACTGCGTAAGTGGAAAATATTTTCATATTTAAACAAAATATGCCAAAGATGGCATACAAATGCAGTTTTCCATGATACTGCAAAATAACTCTCCATTTAGATCTAGTTGTTAAAAAAAAAATGTGAAAAAGGATCAAAACATGGAAGAATTTGATTGAGGCTTAATAGAACACAAGTTTACACTAAAGAGAATAACATTTATTTATTTTTAATAAAATTATAACACCCTATTTATAGATGGGAATACATAACATTTTAATAAATCCTGTTGTCTAATTCGTTGTTTTAATACATCTTTCTAGAAAATAACCCTTCATTTTATTAACTACATATTTGAAAAGTAATTTTTCCACATAAAACATAAAATTATTAATAAAATCTTAATTGATGCAAACAGATTGCAAAAATTGAAAATGTCTTTACAGTAAAACTAAATATAACTAGAATCGCATTGAAATGCTGATTTTCGTGATATTGACAGAGAATCTTTTCCAAATTGCCAACAAATAAATAAAACACAACACATTAAAAACTTATCAATATACGAATTTAAAATTGTGGGCCAAATGTAAGTGATTGTTGCTTAAGTGAGCCATTTTCAATAAGAAAAAAAAAGGAATTTCTTTTCAAACAGAATTTCTTTTCAAACACTTTAAACACTAACAGATTTGCACATTGGCCCAAAAATCAGCAGAAAATGTACAAATCAGGGTCTTATGAGAAAACGCACTGTCTGAAGAAGTCAAAAGGAGATTGGTTTTAAATTACGTTTTAGAGCCTTTTTGTTTTCTCAGCAGTTTGAACAAGGTTAATTCAAATTAATTTCAGAAATCTGGATTCTGATACACTATTTTAAATGTTCGATAAAAAGAAAAAAAAATATCGGACTAAAATTGTATTGCACAAACTTGAGAATGATACACTTAAAAATCTGCATAAATTATGCATTGTAGTGCGAAAATGTGAAGCCTGTCACAATAAATCTTCAGAAAATAATAATTTTTTGTGATTTTCTTTTCATGAAAAAAACATTGGACACACCTCTCAGATCTAATTAGAAAAGATCAAGCCCTCCATAATTTAGGAGGTGCTATACAGAGCTAACATTTAGTGATTTAGTCACATTTAGAAGCCTATTATAAAGCATATAATATTATGTCCAAGAAAAATGAGAAATTAATAATTTATACAGGTGTATATGTTTATTGTTGTGTGAATTGACATCACATATGACTGTAAATTTTTGGTAGCCGACGGAATGAAATGTTGAAAAAAATCATCAAAAAATCAGAACCTTCAACAATGTTACATAAATAATCATTTCTTGTGCAATTTTTTATTAGGAAACAATTGACACAAATTTTAGAATGCTAGCATGAACTGTTCTCGGGGTATTGAACTTTTTTCAAATAAATTTATCAAAAATATCACATAAAATTAAAAAAGTATTAACTATTGTGAAATATGTTTACTTTTTATATGTAATATTATGCAATAAATTTGTTAACATCATTTTCATGGACAGGGTTCTCACTGCCAACAGCTATTGCACTAAATTACGATATAATGCTTCATTTGGAAAGTAAACAAACGATGGAATTCGCCAAATTGCAAGTGGCCTAATTATCGATAATTTTTTTAAACCTTCCTAAGTGTTTTATTTTTTAAATGCCAGAATTAAAACTATTAGAAATAGCTTTCAATTGTGACTGTGAGGAATATAATCAAAATATTAGCCATTGTGGATGTTTTTATTTCTGTACTTTTTTAAGATTCTTTTGCTCCAAAATCAGCTCTTCATAAGTGGAATCGAAAGAAGAGAAGAAGCAAAACATTTTCTTTACCCTCTCCTCCTGAAGAAGAAAAAAGTAGACATAGAGACTGAAAGATTGTTGAAAAGTGCTCTCTCCTTTCTGCCCCATAAATTACTTTCTTTTTCCTTACAAAGTTCAAAATTTTCTCAATTATAGTTCATTTGGTGTCAATTTTGGGCAAAAAGTTCTGAAAATCTGAACTCTAAAATCAATATTTACAAATATAGTTATTGGGACTAGAATTCCTTTAAATTCTTTTCTCCCTCGTTTGTGTGAACAATGTTTTCATATCAATTGATCAAAACAACTTAAACACTTCAATGATTACACTGTCAGTCAAATCAAAACACAGGAAAGGAGCAACAGTTCTGTCTGTGATTAATGATGTGGGTAATATCTTCTTTTTACCATAATGTAAAACTTATTTCCCAGTGTCTTCATTTTGCCATGAATTCTACAGATTGTAATCTGTTAGAATCCATGTTTTCTTCCCTGTAATATTGATATTTTAATGAAATATTGTATTATTCACTGTCAAAATGAGAATGAAATATATTAATAGTTATCAAATTCAATGTTTTTTTAAACATTTGTCTGATATTGTTTAAATATTAATATGAAGCTTTCATTCGCAATCTCTTTTCATCCAGTTTAATTTCGCTCTATGCATGTTGGAACCAATAAAAAATGGATTCAAAAATATAAATCTAACTTTGAAAAAATATTTGTTTCACAAAACGTCTGATGTGGCCAGTTCATGGCTTTCCCTACAAACTTTTTTTTTCACGAAATAATTTTTCACCCAAAGAGTGTGATTGCACAATTCATTTTGTATTGCCATATGTTGCTGAAAACCCAGAACCATCTTTTTCCACCTATCACCATCCTCCAATTATTTCACAATAGGTAAACTAGAACTTCTTATTTATTTTCATGTTTTAATTAATTTAAAAGAAATATTTTACAAAATTAACCAAATGTTATTATGATGGAAGAGTAAGGTGATTCTTATAGTTAATATCCTCTTGCAGTGCTTTGAACCCAAAGGCATTTTTTATTATTATTGTTTGTATATACTATGGTGAAATTCATTCTAAATTATTATTTCTTTTAAATTGACAACATATTAAAGAATAAATAAAATAAAAATAAATAAATAAAAGTTTTGTGAACATTTATTTATTCTTATGCAGAAAAAGTTAAATCATGTTTTGATAACCAAAATTAAGGGAAACTTCTCAAATAGTTTTAAGCTTCAAATTTCCTCATCTTATTTTGCCTCTAAAAATAATATCATTAAAACCTACAGTTTATTCTTCTAAAGTTAGTAGGCATGAGAACCTAGTTTTTTCTTATGGGACCCAGAATTTTCTATACCCAGAGCCTGTACATTACAGAATATATTAAAAAAGTTAGACATTTAACAAGTATTTTATCATAAATAAATAATACATTTATTATACACATTGAAAAATTAGAATATGCAGAACATATACATATGTAAATTTGTGACAAAACACTGAATAAATTTGCATTGTTACAAATGATACAATTATGCATTGGTTTGCTACAAAACTGATATGAATCTTAGATGAATGACACTAAAGCAAGTGTGATCCCTGCTATTGCAAAATATATTTATCAGAAGTTAATTCTGCTTGACCTCTACCACAATTCAAACGAAAAAGTAAATAGTACATATAATCAAAATTGAGAAAACCTGATAAATTTTTATAACTTATGATTTGGCTTTTTTCACAACTCTTTTTTTATTATTTAAATAGCAGTTCAGAAATCCCTGCTTTATGATGAATCTGTTTTGCTAACCTTTTATTTCATTTAGCTACAGTTCTTTTTTGCTAATTAACTAAATTGGTAAAGTTATTTAAAAGACAGTGAGAACCCTGTTCATGGATCTAGTTTGTTCCATTCATGAAAAAAAATACTCTGTGTAATAGTTTTTGTATTTTGATGTCTAACGATTCACCAATAGTCATTTATATGTAAGAAATGCTCTTATCTCTGTTTGTCTGTAACACTTGGCGAGAAATTTGGCTATTAATTTAGTGAAATATCGCCAACTTGGTAATAGTTTACCCCAGATTGATAAAAAAATCATTAAAATTTTAAAAATGACACCAAGTTAACAAACATTATTCCAAATTGATGAATTATTAAAATATTTTAATATATAGACTACATTGCTTATTGCGGATGCTATTAATATTGATAACTGTCAAATAAGAGTTATGTGAAACATAAGCTAATTGGGTACTTCAAACCAGTTTTACATGTTGTCATCTGGAAAAACACTAAATGTATAATTCAACATTAAAAACATTGAGCCATAGATCTTATACATAATTTTTTCACTTTGAAAGAAGTAAATTCATTGCAGTATATATGAAAAGTCATGTGCTGTCCCTATAGAATATTATTATTATTTTATTAATTTTTCATTTTTGTAGATAGATATACATAATTAAGAATAATGTGTGTGTGCTTTTTATAAATAGTGCATACATCCTAGATTAATATCTGCATATATAATATGAAACCAGTAGTCAATGAATAACACACAGTGAAAATAGCTGTCACTAGATAATGCAAGAGCATCTCCATAAAGAGACTAGTAAGGGTTGGAAATGGAAACATTTGGGAAGTTTTATAAATGGATCAATGAAAAACAGTGAAAAGTATATCTGCTAGAAATACCTTGTGGGGTACATTATAACAGATAAACTATATTCCATTGTTTCAATCATTGCACATACTACATGATAAAAATTTTTAAATTTGTGCCCAACACTGAAAGAAAATCCAAAGAAATATGAGACCAGAAGATAATTATCAATAATATTAATAATAAAATACACATGTATCTGCATAAATATGCAGAAAATAAAAAAATATATACATATCGTGATAAATGTACCCGCATGCTGCTGTGCCACACATTGAAAGAAAATGTGCTTAAATTGTGATCGAATTAGCAACCAAAACAGTGATTTCAATCCTATTATATTTTTACATGTAGCAGTATAAAATATAATTGACCTTCAATTTACATCCATTATTTGTTTAAAGACTTCAATATGATTGCTATATGATATGATATAATATGAATCTCTAAAATTATTCAGCCAATTGAAATATTTTCAGGTGAGATAAAATTAACAATGCTTATGACTATAGTTTTATCTTAAATTGATGATGCTGTTTATTGGGTGAAAATGGATTATCAAAACTATAATGTAAAAAAATATTTATTAACAATGCAAATAAAATTTATCAAAAACCCACTAAAAAATCCAGTTATCCAAAAACGTTTTAAAAACTTTTAAAATATTTTCAAAATCTACTAAATCTGGTAATATACAATGTATTTTCTTGGATAAACCAAGAATTTTTGGAATTCTTAAAATAGAAGGGTCGGCTTATATATGAATTAAAGATGATCTTAGAAATTTAGCATACACACATATAAAAAAAATAAATAAATGACAGAAAAACTAAAAAATATTTCAGTAGTTCTACATTTATTTTTCAATTCATTCATTCTGATTCACTCACACAATCATCCATCAGGATTAAAACATCTCTCAATACTATAAAGAATAATTTGAATCTCATCTCGCATTCAGAGTTTGTCAAAATATATTAATTACACATCTAGTATGCACCAAAATATATGTTTAATTTCCAAAGTTTTACCAGTGAGTAAAAATATGTATTATGATTTTTTGTGTTAAACTGTAAACTTGCTCTCTTTCTTGTGTTTTAATTTTTGCATATATGGTTTTTTTTTCATTTTTTGCCTGGTCAGTAATCAATCTCTAATATTTGTGTAGCTGAAATGAGCATTCGTTTTTGCACTGTTAGGTTTAGCTTGTAGCTGTTGAGCTGCAGATGTTTCCATTCATGGGTACTTGCACCTGATTGGATATTTCTGGAAAAGGAAGACATGACATGAGTGACCTTTTCCTAATAAGCAGTGAACTGTACATTTTCGTAGTTTGGCATGCTGTTTTTATATTATTTCATTTTCATGATTTTCATACAAAAACTTGAGAATTTCAATTCTTAAACAATGAAGTCAGAAAAGACAGTCACATACTGTCAAGAAAGACTATACAATTTTTCATTACCATACTTGCTTTTTGTACACTGTGAGATAACAAGTAGCCATTGATTAAATTGTTGGATTAGAAGGCTAAAGTAATAACTTTTAGCTTAAAACTTGTAGCATATGTGGTCTTTTTCTGTCTATGCATATTTCTTCTAACAAGTGCAAAAAAATAAAATAGGAAAAAAAATTGAAGAGCTGAAAAAAAAAATTTGAAACTAGAGAAAGCAAAGTTACAGTTAAATGAAATAAAATTCTCCTGCTTACTGTAGAAAGGTTACAACAATTGAAATCATCATTTCATTGGTACTATTTTTGTAAGCAATTCTGAAGCAGTCATACATCAGAGCATCTTACTGACCAATCCTTACACACCTTGCACCTAAATAGACAATATGGTCATCTTTCATCATCAACGATGCCAGCATAACCAAGCAATGTGATTGGCAGTGACAGTTTGGTAGGTTTTGCTCATTTGGTGACACTTTGTATATTTTGGCTATTTTATAAAATTTGGCTTATATAGTTTTCGATTTTGGTAAAAAAATATTTTAGTAGAATTGCATACTTGGCTTGTAGTTATAAATATATTATATGTATGATAGGTTCACCATCCTAGCTCTAGCAAGAACACTAATAAAAGTAAAATATAAAAGTTTAAGAAAGAATTTAAAAGTAAAATTATAATAAAATAAACTTACCCCAAATAAGCGGGCCTGTTCTAAGGCAAGTTGCCATGCCCTATAAAAAATTTTTTTGCCTTAAACATGTAGAATTAGAAAATTACATTTACTGTACAAAATTATTTTAGCAAATATTGTATCATATGATGACATATTTCTATATGCTGTTAAAAGTTTTACTGAATATGAATATTTAAAGTGCTTAATACAGTCTTAACTCTTAATAAATCAAATCTCTAACTTAAGTTTTTCAATATCTTTGAGGAGGATCTTGTACATAGTAACAACACATAAACAGCCCAAGTTGCCATTGTATACAAGGAGGGTTAATATGAGATGGCAGCAGTGTTTTTTCTTTTTGTAATGTTCTTTAAGGGGGTGTCTCACTCAAAGACTCACTATACCATCAATGAAATTTTATAAAAGTGAGTAATTATAAAAAAAGGAATGAATATGAAAGTCTAAAATTTACTTTGCTTGTAAAATATACTTTTCTGAATCTTCTAATACAATTAGAATGCACTTTTTAACCAGAAAATATATAGAAAATAATCTAAGAAACTTACTTTTTACCAAGGTTACTATATCCTAAACTAGGTTGATTTTAGCGATGCGCTCGCTGTCATTGGCTACTGATCGTGACGTCACCATCGAGTAAGTCAGAGCCAAGCCGCAACGGCGAAGCCCAAGAATCGCGTATTTTAAATATCCCAACTTCTTATCACACGTCTCTTCCAAAATATTTTGACAAAATTAAAATCTCTATTAGAAATTTCATCACCACCACCAAAATTGGGCCCGTTATTTGAGCCCCTATCGCTTCTTTTATTTAAAATAAATTGCTTGTAGTCCACTATTGCCGCAAAAATTATCAATTGAATATAGACTACGAATCAGTGGCGAAGGGTTATTAATCAGCGGTTGAGCCAATGGATTCGCTAAAGGCAAACACGTTTGCCTTAAAACTTAGGTTTGCTAACAAACAAGTGGAAAATCCCCCCCAAAAAATGATTTTTTGAAAAAACAATCAGTTTTCAATATTTCTCAAAACATAACAAAATTGCTTCCAAACCTCAAAATTAATTGGCCTACTACATTGTTTCAGTGTTGTTCTTTTCCTTCAATTAAAACAAAATCTGATGTGGGCAACACATGACTTTCCTTATATAATGCAATGAGATTACTACTTTTACAGTAAAAAAATAGGTTTTTCTAATAGTAAATACTTATATTCTTTAAAAGATATTGAATTTTCGACGATAAGTCGTCATTTTCATTGATTTAGCGTCATTTTTATCCTTTTGGCGAGATTTTCGTTAATTTGGCAACATTTAAAAAAAAGTCGCCAGGTTGGCGACATGCCGTCAATTTCGTCGCCAAAATCTCGCCAAGCGTTATGGACGGAAAAATAAGTTACTCTTACAGCAGATAAATGACTATTGGCTTTCAAATACAAAAGTATTACTCAAAGTATCTTTTCTCATGAACGGAACGAGCTAGATCCACGAGAATGATGTCACCCAATTTATCGCATGATATTGCATATGAAAAGTGAACATGTTTCTCAACAGTTAATATTTTTTTAATTTTATATGACTTTTTGATAATTTTTTTGAAAAATGTGCAATATCTCGAGAACGGTTCATGTTAGTGTTCTAAAATTTATGTCAATCGCTTTGTAATGAAAAATTACATAAGAAATGCCTATTTGAGTAACTTTAATAGAGGTTTTGATTTTTTGGCGACTTTTTCAAAATTTCACTCGAAAATTTAGGGGGATTCTGAACATTCGATTGCGTATAAAAACAATAGGCTTCCAACGGTGTTTACGGATTGTGATTTTTGTACCAAATTTCATTCGAATCGGTCCATTCGTTCGTCAGTTATCGTCTCCACAGACACACTGACACACACACACACAGACATCACTTCAAAAATGTTTGATTCGTGATCAGGGATGCTTGAAACATGCTCTCCCGTCGAAAACTCGAATTTGAATTTTCGACCCCGTCACAATACTTTCCTTATACATTATTGTATATAAATAAGGAAAGTAAAAATCAAACATGAGAATTTCAATACTAAATATTTTATTAATTTCAGGCTCTGAAATTCATCACCAAATTTCTCTATTTACATGTAGACGCTTGTCCCTTCACATTCGGTCCATGTTTCTTTGTCGTATTTCTTTTTACTTTCCTTATATACATAAAGTATAAGGAAAGTATTGTGACGGGGTCGAAAATTCGAATTCGAGTTTTCGACGGGAGAGCACGTTTCAAGCATCCCTAATCACGAATCAAACATTTTTGAAGTGATGTCTGTGTGTGTCAGTGAGTCTGTGGAGACTATAACTGACGAACGAATGGACCCATTCGAACCAAATTTGGTACAAAATTCTCAATCCGTAAACACTTGAAGCCTATTGTTTTTATACGCAACGAATGTTTAGAACCCCTCTAAATTTTCAAATGAAATTTTGAAAAATCGTCAAAAAATCAAAACCACAAATAAAGTTACACAATGAGACATTTCTTATGTAATTTTTCATTAGAAAATGATTGATATAAATTTTAGAACGCTAACATAAACCGTTTTCGAGATATTGCACATTTAAAAAAAAATAATCAAAAAGTCATATAAAATAAAAAAAAAATATTTCCTATTGAGAAACATGTTCACTTTTCATATGTAATACCATGCGATAAATTGGGTGACATAATTCTCGTGGATCTAGCTCGTTCCATTCATGAAAAAAGATACTTTGAGTAATACTTTTGTATTTGAAGCCAATAGTCATTTATCTGCTGTAAGAATAACTTATTTCTTCGTCCATAACGCTTGGCGAGATTTTGGCGACAAATTTGGAGGAATGTCGCCAACTTGGCAACTTTTTGAAATGATGCAAAATTAACGAAAATCTCGCCAAATGGATAAAAATGACGCTAAATCAATGAAAATGACGACTAATTGTCGAAAATTCAATATCTTGGAAAGAATATTAGTATCTACTATAAGAAAAACTTATTTTTTTACTGTAAAAGTAGTAAATTCATTACATTATATAAGAAAAGTCATGTGTTGCCCACATCAGATTTTTTTTTTTTTTTGGTGATATGCTAGTAATTGTAGAAAGAGCTCGTTTCCTCACTTCTCTGGATACACATCTCGTTCTTCTTTCCGATTTCGTGTTTACAATACAATTTTCTTCGAAATTTTTACTTAAAAAAATCACAGCTATTATTTGCTGGAGTGCTTGGCCTTGGATTAGAAATATTCAATTTCTGAGATGGAGCAGCAGTGAGGTTCAATCTTCTTGACGGAGCTAATTGTAAAAGTTCAGCTCTTAAATCTCTAGCATAGTCCTCCTCCACAAAATGTTCGGAACATACACATGCATTTGAAAAATTCACTTTATCCAATCTTCGACATTTTTTTCGCATAGATTCATTCATCTTTAGGGAAACTATGAAAAATAATTCCCATGCCTTTTGTGTTGCGATTTGTGTTCTTACATGTAGTAACTGCACAATTCGGCATGATGTTGATGAAATTATTAAGTACTAAATAAAAGTAAAATATCTACACTTGAATGTGTAAAAGAAATCAAACGATACAAAACAATATGTAAATCCAAGGTCAATATAAATAACGAAACGGCGGGAAGAGCAGCAAGCAATCGAGAAATTTTGACTCGATGATGACGTCATGCGTAGATTCCGAAAACAGGTGTCGCGTTGCGCAACGCTTTTACGGTCCCCCCTGCTTTTTACCTACAAAAGTTAGAATTTTGGGCATTGTATAGTGGCACCATCTATATGTAAAAAGCTTAATTAAGTTTTGAAAATCACCAATATTAGAGCAAAATTACAGCAACCTGTATGAGCACGTCATCCCAGATTTGCATCAGGGAGTTCCTATCATCTGAAGGTAATGGGTGGGGACCACTGACCTAGAATAGAGGTCAGGGATAGGGGCATTTCACCTTGCACTATTTCTTCTGCATTCAGCTTCAGCGGGCTCTGTTCCTTTGCCAATGACATTGTAATTTGTTTTAAGAATTTATCAAACCCCGGTAGCTTGCGGGATTTGGGTTAAAAAACCCATTTGGTGTATTTTTAAAATGTCCATTTACTGTATAAATTGCATATGTATATGATAATATCAAGAGGTATTTCTGCCTATAGCAAACTTTTGACACATACAAAGAACCTTCAGATATAATAATAAAATTATTATGTAATGATGTAATATAGCTAACATAATGAAGTAATATAGTAACATATATCGCCTGAAGTAATATATCTTTAATAAAATAAATTTGTATATATATTTATATATAAGTTATATATATGTATATAATATAAAACATCATAATTTAGTAAGTATTTCATTTCTGTAAATATTTCTATAGTGTAAAATTAAAAACACTTTGTTAGTTACAGCATAAATAGTTAATTAAATATATCGACCATTTCAGAGACAAAATATATCCCCCTTCTTCAGGATAAAAAGACAGCAGAGCAACCAGACCAGCAAAGGCAAGAAATATTTTGATGGCATAATTGCTCTGTTTTTTATTTGACTAAGGAGGCCTTAGAAACTGGTTTATATATTCAACTAAATGTTTATGCTGTACTATATAATAAAGCATTTTTAATTTCAGATTATTTAAGACAGAAGGCTAAGCAGAATAGTTTAAATTATGTTTCTATATTATTACAATGCTATTTCATCAGTTTTAGCAGTCAATCTTTAAATTACAGCATTATCAAATAAAATAATATTTAGCATGAAACATCTTTTGATTATTTAATTCATTTGATAAGTCAGGCTAATAGTTAGAAAAAAAAATATTATACAGAATTTTAATTTTGCTTGCGGATATCTGATTAGAATCATAATTTTGAGTATCCCTAAATACGAAGCGATCACTTTTTAATGATGTCTGTGAGTTTGTAGACATGACATCTCCCTAACAAATTGAGAGAAATGAATGAAGCTTGGCACGATTACCTTTATAGAAAAATGTCCGAAACTTATCTATTTTCAGAGTGATTAGTCTTTATAGTTACTAATTCATGTACCCTGTTTATCATTTGTGTAATAATTTATAAGTAGCAGACACTCTCATTATGATAATAATGTTAAAAGACTGTTATGCAGATTAGATATAGTACATAGGGCCTAGGATCTATATGTACTTTAAATTAAATTGAATTTCAATAATTTTATTTTCAAATATCTGATTTGTAATTGCTTCCTTTCTGTTTAAATTAGTCAGTTTCAGTGCCATTAAAGATCTTTAGTCCATTTAAAGAGGGAGGGGGTGTCATGTTAATAAATTAATTTTTATTTGAGGATGAATTCTTTTATTTTTTTCCAATGTTTGGGGGAGAGGGGTTGCATTACATAATTTTTCAGAATTTCTAATTGAGGCAAAGAGGGGGTGGGGTCACATTGTATACATATATATATGGCCTAGAGCGGGGGTCGGCAACTGGCGGACCTCACTCCAGGTCCGGACCGCGGAATGTCAAAAACTGGACCGCCAAAAATTTTTTAAAGGTAAAATAAATTAATCAGATTATTTAAAAAATATTTTTCTATATTATAGAAAAATATTTTAGAATCAAACTTATAGAATGTATAAGTTCGAGGGCCACCCTTATTACTTTAATTTAATGAAGTTATTTTTATTTAATCAGAGCAGGCGTAACTCGAGCGAAAGCCTAACGCCACTTAATGAAACTTATCTTTCGGGCGGGTCTACTTGGCAGCGGCGACCTTGGCATGAAAGCGTCTCCCCTTTGCGGTGCGGTCCTTTGTTGTGTGACAGAATACACTTTGACACCGAAGCGGTCGTCGAATCACTTCGTCAGTCAGTAGTTGTTGCGATCTCGTACGTTTCGTTATTATCGAGGCTTATAACGTTTCTTTTTCATCGATATGGATCCTAAAAAGCGTAAAGTTGATAGTGAAAGTAGGAAGTTTTTGGCTGAGTGGACTTAATGTTTTACGCTGCTTGATAGGCCTAGAGCTGTTCCAGCTTGCCTCATATGCAACAGAACTGTCGCTCTTGCTAAAAGCGGCAATTTAAAGCGACACTACGAAACAACTCATCAGCAGTTCCATAAAAATTTTCTTCTGGTAGGTGAAGTTCGTCAAGAAAAACTCCAGGCATATCTAGCTTCTTACAAAAAAAAAGCACGGTCTTAGTAGTTCGCTCTATGAGCGAGCAAGAAAAGTCTGCAGAAGCAGCGTTCCGTGTGTGTTGGACGCTTAATAAACACCAGAAGCTATTTTCAGACGCTGAGATAGTAAAAAAATGTATGTTGGAAGTGGTCGCGGCACTTTTTGGAGAGAAAAAGGATGTTGTTGCCGCAATTCAAGGTATTCCATTGTCGTCAAGAAGCAATACAAGAAGGACCGAAATTTTGGCTGCTGACAATAAAAGTAGTTTGCTCGAACTTCTGCAGAAGGCGCCTTGCTACGCCAAAGCACTTGATGAATCATGCGACATTGTTGATGAGGAACAAATGTCCATTTTCGTGCGATTTTTGGATATTGAAAGTAAATCATTTAGGGAAGAATTGCTAGCAATATTGCCGTTTAAAGGCAAGACTCGTGGAGAAGATTTATTCAAGACTTTTGATGACTTCATGACAAAATCAAACATTAGTTATGATAAAATGGTGTCTCTTTCAACTGACGGGGCCCCAGCGATGATCGGCAAAGGAAAGGGACTAGTAATGGGAATCAAGGATAAGAATGCTGGGCTACTATCTTATCAGTGCATAATTCACCAGGCAGCCCTTTGTGGAAAACTTAGTGTCACTCTGAAAGAAGTAATGGACAGCTTGATCAGATTGATTAATTTCATGAGGTTTTATTCTGCTCTTCAGCACAGACAGTTCAAAGAATTTCTATCTGAGTGTGATTCGGCACATTCTGACTTACAGCAATACAACAATGTTCGTTAGCTAAGTAAAGGTCAAGCGATTGAATGTTTTTGGGAAATAAAAGAAGAAGTAACGTCCTTCTTAGAAAACTTGGATACACAAAAAGCAAGAAACCATTTGGAGTTCCTAGCAAATGAACGCAATATGCTAGCTGTGGCTTTCCTGAAAGACATCCTTAAACATTTAAATGTGCTCAATACCGAGCTACAAGGAAATGGGAAATTAATATGTGATCTGATACAAAGTGTGTCTTCTTTCCGTCACAAGCTGGATATCTTTGAAAAAACATTGCAAGTCAAGAATTTATTCACTTTTATTTGCATTTAAAGGGGAGGTGGTGGTGGTGGTGGGGGGGGGGGGTCGCATTAATAAATTTATTTTACTCGAGGATGAATTCTTTTATTTTTTTCCCGATGTTTGGGGGAGGGGGGGGGGCTGTTTCACATAATTTTTCAGAATTTCTAATTCAGGTAAAGAGGGGGTCACATTGTGTATGTACATAGTATACAAGGTGTCCCAAAAAGATTGAAAAACACTTTAATTCTTTACCTGTTGGAGATAAGTGGCAATGTAAATTGCAAAAATGTTGAAAGTAAGGTAGGAAATAAGACTACGTTAATGAAATGGTCCTCCCATTAATTTTCAAAAAGTTCCACTTTTTAAATTTTCATAGGACCCCCTTAGACAAATTTGGTCAATCAAAAAATTTTTATTTTTAATGCAACAAGATCATTAAAAAAACCCCACATACCTGTATCTTTAAAATTGAGCGAGTTATATTTAATTGAAAACCGAACATTGTGAATGGGGACCATATATCAAATTAGAAATATAAATTTGTGACATATCATAAAAGATAAAACTGGATGATAATACATAGGAGACATTTTTGTGAATTCCACATAGGCTCACGATGTAATCACAGATTCTTAAGTACTTTTCAATTACTAAGTACTTTTTCAATAATTAAGTACTTTCAAGTACTTTTTTTTTATCTAAACAATTTCCATCATCAATTTGCTTATGATCCCTATTTTCACTGATGAAACAGCCTTTCACACGGTACAGAAAAGTGGCATAAGTCAGATTTTTTACTTTATCATAATTCAGTTGATTTTAAAGATACAGATATGCAGATTTTTTTAATGATCTTGTTGCATTAAAAATAAAAATATTCTGATTCACCAAATTTGTCTAAGAGGTCGTATAAAAATTTAAGAAGTTTTATTAACGTAGTCTTATTTCCTACCTTACTTTCAACATTTTTACAATTTGCATTGCCCACTTATCTCCAACAGGTAAAGAATTAAAGTGTGTTTCAATCTTTTTAGGACACCCTGTATAATCACTATGGTAATGAAAGTCTCTAAATGCTAAAAAAAAAGTTCAAAGATTTTACCTAAAAATCTAGATTTTTATTTGCTAGATTTTTATTTTAAACCTTAGTTTTAAATACTATGCTTTTTATCTTGACCTAATAAAGGTCATGTACCTGGATTGCATGCACCCCACATGCTTATTTAGGGCATATTAAGCCCACACTGTAAGTTATTTATTTTTTGTTCCAAGTGGGCATATCGTAAAAATGTTGTTTAGTTTACGAGAATTTGCTATATGTTCAGGTGTAATTTTAATCAGAGGTTTGTGTCTTGAACACCAGGTAATGCTGGGTACATTTTCTAACTGTATATAATTCCCATTCATATTACAAATTTGGTTGAGTTTAGCCCAACAGTTTTTTCACTATCGGGCTCTAAACATCTCTACTTAGGCTAGTGATTAATACATGTTTAAAATGTTGTAGTTCATATTTGATACTGAAATACAGAGGGTTAAACATTGGTGGTAACAGCTTTATTTCTTAGATTGATCCTAGATATATAATCACAGTTACATAGTTCCTAAAAATAAGATGCAGGATGTTATAAAAATAGCCTCAACTCTATGGGTAGTATTTCTGGAAAAATTAAATATCTAACTTTTTACACAGATTTAACACACATTTTTTACATACATTTTAACTTTCTATAGATTAAAGTATCAATTAGTAGAATATTCATTATGCCTTCATTAGTTAAAAACTAAAAGTTTGAAATTCTTAATTCTTTCATGAAGACATTAAAAAACATATTTACTGATTCAGATTGCTTTTTCATATCTATTACAAACTTAAATTAAAGACTTTTGAGTAGAAAATTAGGGACCAGCAACAAAAACTAAAGTTATTAAAGCTAACAAGGAAGGTCTCCTGACCGACCCTCACCGATTTTAATGAAGAAATTACTGTGAATAGTATTGATTTGTCACAACACATGGTGCAAGTACCAGCGGCCCTATAGCAATAGAAACGACACAATAAAATATTGAAAAAAATAGTTTTCATCACCAAATGTAACCCTACTGTAGAACTCGGTGCCGATGTTGACGTACAGCATACGTCACATTCCCTGAGTATAAGTACGGAAACAGTGCATCGGCTCATTTGCTTTGCTCTTCGATTCACTTACTGTTCTGTAGTACTGCACATTTCGTATTTCCAGCGACATTTTTTATAGTTTATTCCTCTTTACTGTTTGTTTGAATGCAAACTTGTTGCATGATTTTCTGTCTTTTTACACTATCAAATGCTAATAGAACAGTGTGTTTAAACTATTTGAATATTTTTTACATTTACAATTTTGCCTTGTTGTTTATTTTTTTCAGGACTTATTCAAAATCCAGTTGATTTTGCTTTTCACACATCAGATTCTTTTCATTGTTCTTTGGCCAATTGTTCTTTCCAAAGGTTTGCAAAATGTAGTTGGTGTTGCACATATTTTTATTTCGAACATTTTTTACTATTCCTCACCTCTGCAATACATTTATTCCATAAAATAATAAGCCTGTTAACATTACATTAATTTAGGTCATAATGGCACCAGATTGGATTTGTCCTACAGATTAATTTATAACAAGTTTATAAAAAGTGTGAGACTTCAAAAGCTGATGAGTTGTATTAGTAGGTACTGCCTTGTTAATGTTCACTGTTTAGTATTACTATTGATTTTATTAAAAACTGCACAAGGGTTTTCCTCCTGCTGGGAGAAGTGCCCAAGAGGGGGTAAGCGGGACTTTCTAAAGATCTTGCTTCGCATTAACGTTATATGCGGAGAACACTACTAAAAACTCTGTGCTATCTGATCAATCGAACGCGAGAACTCAAAATCTCCCATTGGTGTCTTACTTACAAATTCGATGCTCATATACCCAGGATCTAGCCATTAACCGAATTTTTATAGCATTACATCTTCAGAGGTTTTTACCTTTCACGATTGTCAAAACAATAATCATAATGAAAAATCGTCAAATAGGGATAATGTATAGATTCTGGTAACCCAGAACCAATTTTCAATATTTTATTGTGTCGTTTCTATTACTATAAGGCCACTGGTACTTACACAATGCGTTGTGACAGACCAATACTATTCACAGTAATTTTTTCATTAAAATCGGTGGGGGTCGGTCAAGAGACCTTCCTTGTAAGATAAATAATGAATACCTCTTTCATGGTCACTAGAAAATTTATTATTACAGTAATAAAATTCGCTCAAAGTTTGTACCATCAAAATACATAGCTATATTCATCTTAGAACAATTTTGTGTACTTACTTCAGCTCATCCCCATTAATGTCACAACTGGTCTTCCAGATATTTCTACAAAGGTCTGCCAGGTCTACTGGAGGTGTATAATAAATAGTACCCACAATTAAAATCTGAAGGGGTCAAATCAGATCTAGATGACACCCAACTGATTTCTACAGGCCAATCCACTTGTCGGAAAATTCTTCATCTAGTTTCGATATGTCTAGTACTTAGTGTTTTAACTGGTTATTTGATGTTGATTTCTTTGCTGTAAAAATTAATTGCATGTGCATCATGAAGATTGGTTGAGTTGTGAATATGTTACTGATTGTAGCAAATTCCCCAAAATCTGTTAAAATCCAATTATGTTAAGAAATTTAATTTGCTTTCTAAAAAGTTTTTGCTTTAGTGCTTCATTGCCTTAGGGTATGACAATGTTTGCATGACAATTCAATTTGTAGCTGTGTGTGTATGTGTTTGTGCTTCTTGTTTTGGTGAAAATTTTTATCTACGATTTTTATCTATCTTAAAGATTACTGTGAAATTTTGCAGCTAAGAAGAAGGAAACTTTATGCTATGTGGCCGCTTGTGTAAAAAGTTGTAAAACCTGTTATCACCTTTTATGAACACTTTGCATATATATGTATACATAGTATATCTATTTACATGAAATGCATACTTAAAATATGATTTTATACAATCACACATTGATTTATATAAACTTTAGTTTCACAGATAAATTTCATAAAAGTCAAATTATGTTTTTATTTTCAATTAATGCTGTTTTCATGAAAACACAAGAGGTTCACCTCATATCATCTAATGATTCTCCACAAAAAATCCATGTCTTTCCAGTAGAAGTTACAACAGCTAGTAAATTTTGAATTCCATATCCTTCTGGAGGATGAACAGCATCAACCTAAATAAAGAATATTTTTAACTAACTTAATGACTTAAAACAGTTATATAAAATAAGAATCTATGAAGAGTTTCATAGTAGTAGTTCAAAGTTTTGAGCTATGACTAAATTGCTGGCGACTGGGAAGTATTTTAGAAATTTTAGCGCTGTTTGCCCTTTCCTTATAATTCTGGCATGCTGGTATTACTATTAGCAGAGTAGAAGTTTAGCAGAGGATGATATGCAGTTGTGAAGTGTACTTCAATAAAAAACAAGTTCGTCAAACACAACATTTATTCTTGTGAGATCCATTGCATAAGTTATAGTTACAAAAGCACTGTAACATTCGTTGCAAAGCAAACAGTATATACAAAATGAGCTAGCAAGCTCATGGAAAAGGGTTTGTAAATAGTTTATGCCTAGGCACACACTCTCAGTTACTCGTACAGTTGCTATAACATTGGTAAGTAGAAAAAAAGCTACATTACCACAAATGCCGTACACGTTAACAAAGCCACCATCGTCAGGTCACACGTCATGGCATTACTCTGAGTCCAAGACCACGAAAAATTAACCTGGTCATTTAAAAGAGCCAAAAATAGAAAATATTTTATCACACTTTCCGAAATAACTATCGGAACTTTGACTCCTACTTTGTTTAAGCAACTTAGCTGACAATGCTAACGTACCGCAACATACTCACACCGAGTATTTGCTAAGCATCAGATCATACGATCTATCTATCGATCAACCTATCGATCAGACAACCAGTCTATCAATGATCAAGACAAGAGACCTCCATGAGAGATACAAGAATAAGTAACTGAGAATGTGTCCTATCATATATACACCGTGATGGGTACGCTCCGGAACTCAACCGTTGACGGCAGCGCCCTCACTATATGCAAATCAGGATGCGCGTGCGGCAAGAAGGCGATTTGCATGAATGGCATGTTCTGTTCCCGTTACGAGTCGTTCACGGGAACGGTAAAACCATTCTTAAAATGAATACCCGTTCCCGATAACGAGAATCGCAACGAAAACTGAACCAAGTTTCCAACATAAATATTCTATATCTTCAAAATCAAAATTCTATATTTAATTAACTTTCATTTTGTAGATAAACACAAAAGTAATTGGGTAAATAAAACAATACTAATTATAATAATATACAAACAAAGAACATATCATATATTTCCATGTATAAGTTGAGAATTTTTGGGATTTTTTTCACTATTAAAGTAGGGAAGTTCGGCTTATATACGAGTTAAAGATTAAAAAATTTGCGCACAAAAAATTGGTAACACAGAATACATGAAAACCCTTACATTTCAGTGGTTGCATATTAATTTTCAATGCAACTAGTTTGACTCACATACACAATCATCCATCAGCATTAAAAGATCTCATAATCTCTCTATATTAAAAAAAGTAGCTGCTGTCGTTTGACAAATTTCATGTTTCTCAAGTTTCTCTGTGATGTACAGTAAAATCTATAGCAAATAAAAATATGAAAGTTGGAACATTTGTAGAGAAATATTAGGGGAACACACTGATATAAACCATTTTCCGATTTAAAATTTAGTTTAGGAAATATTTAATACCAAAGTCAAAGGACGAGTTTTTGAGCTGCGAGATCACGTCCTGGATAGACTAGCAATAGGAAGACCTCCAATTTTTATTGGCATGTACTTACATAATTGAATTTTCGTAGGACAGAGCCCTTTTTGTAAATATCGATTTAGTTAATGAGTAATTCAATTTTTTATGCACTTCTGAAGTGAAAATTTTCCTATTCTACGGGCGGAAGATTTAATTGGTCAATTTTACTGTGATGTACAGTAAAATCTATAGCAAATAAAAATATGAAAGTTGGAACATTTGTAGAGAAATATTAGGGGAACACACTGATATAAACCATTTTCCGATTTAAAATTTAGTTTAGGAAATATTTAATACCAAAGTCAAAGGACGAGTTTTTGAGCTGCGAGATCACGTCCTGGATAGACTAGCAATAGGAAGACCTCCAATTTTTATTGGCATGTACTTACATAATTGAATTTTCGTAGGACAGAGCCCTTTTTGTAAATATCGATTTAGTTAATGAGTAATTCAATTTTTATGCACTTCTGAAGTGAAAATTTTCCTATTCTACGGGCAGAAGATTTAATTGGTCAAGACGATTGCTAGCTTCTTTTTGATTGGTTTCTGGCAGAAATGTTACATACAAAATGGGCAAGAACTGAGTTATTGAAGCATTACAAACTTTAAAAGTATAGATATGTATGTCTAAACATGACTACAATGTTAGTAGTGCAGTTTGGAAAATGTGAAATGTTGACAATTATATAACTTATCATTTATTCTGACAAATAAACACAGCGTTTCACAACCATTGTTGTCATGAACATCAGGATTTCATTGTTATATTGCACAACAAATAAATGTTTTATTGTTGTAAACATCTCTATACTGAAAGAGTAACAAGTATTATGAAACTGCACGAACAAGAAGCAAAACCTACAGTTATGAAATTTTGCTGTTTCTTCCTAATACAGTAAGCTATCATTCTGAAAGGATTCGCGATGTAGGCTCAGCGAGTGCCAGGAAGTAGAAAACGAAGCCTCCTAACTCGCGAAGTGATATTCGGAGTGGGCGAGCATAGCGATTTGGGAGCTGAGCTTGGTGACATTGTTCATGAAGTTAAGGGAGTTGGTGAACATCAGCTAATAATGAGACGAAGCCCCTACGGAGACATCATGCTTGCGGAAAGCTGCAATTAATGAGTGGCAGTCAATGGAGGGTGGAGTCTAGAGGTTTTGTGAGCTCCAGCGAGCATGGGACACGTAGATGATCGTGTGCATCCTGCGAATTGAAATAGCTCATGAAGCGAGCTCTAGAGCTGGTGAATGTCCATTAGCAAGGGACAGCAAAACCTACAGTTATGAAATTTTACCATTTCTACCTAATACAGTAAGCTATCCTTCTTAGTAGCAAGCGGCATAAAAGGATTGGTAATGCAGGCTCAGCCAGCACCGGGGAGTAGAAGACGAAGCCTTTCAACTCACGAAGTGATATTCAGAGTTGAGAAGCGTAGTGATTTGGGTGCTAAGCTTGGTGACATTGTTCGCAAAGTTAAAGGAGTTGGTGAGCGTCAGCGAATAATGAGACAAAGTCCCTATGAGAACATCACGTTTGTGGCAAGCTGTGATTAATGAGTCGCAGTCAATGAAGGGTTGAAAACCCAGGCCGTCCAACTCATCCAAGGACTTGAGCAACAATTTGGATGGCCGGAGTCAATGAAGGGTGAAGTTCCAAGGTTTGCTAGCTTCAGTGAGCATGGGATACATAGGCAATCATGTGCGCCGTCCAAATTGAAAGAGCTCATGAAGCGAGCTCTAGGGCTGGTGAATGTACATTAACAAAGGACAGTCCCCAATGGATACATTATGCCTGTGTAGCAGGCGGCACGAAAATGCTCGTGAAGTGAGCATCAGCATGTAGGAAGTGAAGCCTCCCAACTCATGAATCTAGTTACAGGGTGAATGAATGGCAGACAATGGAGGGCGGATCCCTAGGGTACTGAGAGCGTGAGTGAGCAACAGTGAGTAGGAGGCAAAGCCTCTCAACTCGTGAATTGAGTTATGAGGTTAATGAGTGGCAACCAATGGAAGGCAGAGCTCCAGGATTCTGTGAGCATCAGTGAGCATGGGACACGTAGGCGGTCGTACGCGCTGTCCAGATTGGAAGAGCTAGCAAAGCGAGTTCTAGGGCTGGTGAATGTCAATTAACAAGGACGGTACCTATTTGTGTATTATGCCTGAAATGCTTGCGAAATGAGCTCAGGACAATGGAGGGTGGAGTCCTAGGGTATTGCGAGTGTAAGTGAGCAACAGTGAGTAGGAGGCAAAGCCTCCCAACTTGTGAATTGAGTTATGGTGTTAATGAGTGGCAACCAATGGAAGGCAGAGCTCTAGGATTCTGTGAGCATCAGCGAGCATGGGACACGTAGGCGGTCATACGCATTGTTCAGATTGGAAGAGCTAGCAAAGCGAGTTCTAGGGCTAGTGAATGTCAATTAACAAGGACAGTACCCATTTGCGTATTATGCCTGAAATGCTTGCGAAGTGAGCTCAGCGAGCATTAGCGAGTTGGAGATGAAGTGAATTATGGGGGTTGGCAAGCATAGTGAGCAGGAGCGAAGCCTCCTAGTTTTACAAAAAACCTTCAAATCCCATGTTTGTTCTTGCACAATTATGCTTAGCTTGTAGGTGTCAAGCTGCAGATGTCAATTGTGACGTAATCCTATCCATCTATCACTGCCATCCAAATACACACAAGTGTTTGTATGTTTCTGGAGGAGGGAGATATGACATGAGCAGTCTTTTCCCAACATTCATCAACAATGCCAGCCTAATCACATAATATGATAGTCACACTACATCAACACTTTGTATATTTTGGCTTATTTTTTAAAATTTGGCTTATGGATTTTTGATTTTGAACAAATATTTTGCAGAAAAATAACATACTTGCCTTATACATGGATTGACTTATATTTGGAAATATATGGAAGTAAAACTGGAAAAATATTTGTGGGTGTAGTTCTGCAGCAGAATATCACTACATTATAATAAAGTTAATATTTATTAGGGATTTCACACAGATGTCAATCTAGGAGGTAAATTTCAAATTCAATGTTTTAAACTTTTAGTTAAATTTAATAAATTGAAAATTTTTGTGAAATTTAACACTCCATGTTTAAGTGCATTTTATCATTTATATTATAATTAATAGAGTTTCAACTTTTTGGAAAAGGTTCCATCTTCCTATTTTTGTTTACTATAGTATATTTCAAAATGAAGTGATTGGCCTGTCAAAAGTAACTTGTATAATATTTTCAGCAAAGGCTACAAGTATTGTAAACTGTATTTAATACACCATCTTGATATACAGGAAAAGATTTTCAAAATACCATAGTGTCTATCATATCATAGCAAAATAGTGTCTATCATATCATAACAAAATAGTGTCCATCATATCATAGCAAAATAGTGTCCATCATCAGTGGCAATAATAAGGAATTGACAGACATGAGCTTTTATATAACCAGAAATCGTGAATACACATTTCATAGGGTAAATCGTAAAAATTGATATTAAAACTAACATCAAATAGATATATAAATTTCAAGCAAAAATAATTCAATTTATTTCAAAATCCATGTACATAAATAAATCAGACCAATTCATAAACATAACACTAGTGGTGAAGCACTAGATTTCCAGAAAATCATATAATGGTTTAACACGCATAGAGTTGAGAATGAGACACCATGCAAAACTAAGGGTTTAAATGGGATCGAAGTTACAAATAGATTACAAATATCCTTTTTTATTTATATTTATCGAGAATCTATCCCCCCCTCCCCCACCTGTTTGGTAGTCCTACCTGGACTCTGCAGAAGTGATAGTGGCAATGTTTAATTTTTCCTATGTTCTAGTGGCTATTATGTGTTAAAGAATATTTACCATTTCTTATAAAATATTTTAGTTAATTTGTGATGAAACAAAATAAAGTTATTTTTCAATGATTCAGTGCATATTGCATTATTATAATAATACTGATTAATTAGCCCTCTCATATAAATAGTCATTTCTGTGATACTGTGCCATTCAGGTGACACATGAATATTTTCCTTCATACAAAATATATATTAAGTTATTAGAATTTCAAGAAACTCTGAAAAGATCAACATTAAATGATGTTATCTATTTGCAAAAATGAGGCCAATAAAACCTGTTACACAAAAGTTATGATAAAGTTGTCTCTAAAAATTTACACCTAATGAGGAATTTCATAAAAGAAATTATAATTTTGCAAAATAATTACCCAATATTTACATTTTATACATTAGAAATTATATGTGTTACCGAAATAATGTTTTATCAAGTTTACATTCAAAATATGCATTAAAATTCCATTAAATCATACTAAACAGCTCAGTCATAAGAAATATCAAAACATTACAAATAATTTATTCCATGCATAAGTTTATAGAAATTATACAGAAAAAAAATTTATTTTTACGGAACCTGAAAACTGACAATTATCTGAAATTCAATCATACCATAATAAGACAATTTCTGAATTTTTATATTAGTATATACTAGAAAATGTACTTGGCATTGCCCAGGATTTAAGATGAGAGTTGTGGCATAGCTGTATGTGCACTAATGCAACAGTTTTTTATTTTATTTTTGTTATAAGTAAGCATATTGCTAACTCCTTTTGGTTTTCGGGAATTCACTGTTGTATAACTTTTATAGAGACTTGTATCTTAAATCTCTGGTAACGCCGTAACATTAAAAAAAATATACCCAGCATTTCCAGGGATTTAAGGTGCAAACCTTTGATTACAATCACGCTGGAACTCTCAGCGAATTATCAAAAATTTAAGAATGCTTTAACAATACACTCACTTATAAGGTAAAAAAACTGTGCTGATGATGTTAAGATGGAAACTCTGTGAGAATATCCCAGGTGTCTATGTCTGAAGATTCTATTGGAACAAAGAGAATAAATTTTGATAAAAACTTCAACATTACTTTCTTTTTTCTCTGGAGGGCAACCACCTGCATTCATGATGTCATAGATCTGTACAAACTCATACATTGCATGTAAATTTATGACAATCACTGATTTTTTGGATTAGTACTTTCAAAACATGAGGATGAAGGTGATTTAAAAGTAAAGTTCATGCATCTGTATGGCTTTGCACTATCTCCGTATGACCTGCACTGGCCTTCACAGAAAGAAGACATCTGCCATGTTCCCATGTAAAAAATAATTTCCTGTTTTAGTCTTCCCATCACTAAGGATTCTGAAAGGATATACTACTTCTCTGAAAAGGCAGCAAGGTAGATTAATTTTGAGTTTATTGAACAAATTTATTCTATTGGTTGATTATCCTAATTAGCTATAAATACATATTAATTTTTATTACTTAACAGTTGAAAATTTAGTGCACTAGACTAGTTTTGTTATTTCAATTATTTTGATGGCATTTTTCTTGTTCTAAGCTTTTTCAACATCACCAAAGTTTGTAATTTAAGTTCTTCATATCTATAATAATAAAGGAAGATTATATTATCCTTCTATTATATTTCCTTCTATTATATATAATAGAAGTATTATTATATATAATACTAGAATTTATTATATATTATTATATATAATATATATTTATTATATATAATATTAGAATCTATTATATATAATAATAGAAGAAATTATATATAATTATATATAATAGAATAATATTTTATATATTATATTATATATTATATATAATATATAATATATTATATATAATATATAATATATTATATATAATATATATATATATATATTGTATATTATATATATTATAAATATTATCTTTCTATTATATAAAGGAAGATTATATAATAGAAGAATTATAATTATATATAGAATAAAGGAAGATTAAATAAAAGAAGTCTGTTCATCTGTAGGGGAAAATCAAAGCAACATATTGCCATAAAATTTGATACACAGGTACTTCAGGACCCAGAAAGGTTCACTTTGGCAAGATTTTTTTCAAATTCAAATTAGTTTCTGAGTTATTTTATGTTTTAGCATGATTTTGAGCGATTTTCACACAAATCAGTTCCTTAGCGGCCTGAAATATTATCATAAAGTTTCCATCTTGACACTATCAGAAAGATTGAAAATTATCTTTTAAACAAATTTTGAATGTAATCCATACTATTAATAGACGATTTTTTGTGAATTTATAAAAAATATATATTTTCATATGTTGAAGACATAATGTCTCCTGAGACAGGAGGCTGGCATCCGGGATATTCTTGTAGAGCTTCGATCTTAACACTATCAGCACAGTTTTTTCCTGTTATAAGTGGGCATATTGTTACAACATTCTTTGGTTCTTGATAATTCACTGCGAGTTCCTGTGTGATTGTAATCAAAGGTTTACATCTTAAATCCCTGGAAATGCTGAGTACATTTTCTAGAATATTATGGCATTACAAGGGATTTAAGATACAAATCTCTGATAAAAGCTACATGGGAACTCACAGTGAATTCCCGAAAATCAAAGAAAGTTTTAAAAATATGCTCACTTATAACAAAAATAAAATAAAAATCTATTACATGGGTGCACACATGGCTATGAAATAACTGCTCATCTTAAATCCTGAGCAATGCTGGGTAAATGTTCTAGTACTAATATAGAAATTCAAAAATTGTATTATTATGGTATTTATATATTATTATATATAGTGTCTACATAGAATATGTTTTAAATTATTATATACTTACATACAGCTATGCCACGACCGCTCATCTTAAATTCCGGGCAAAGTTAGGTACATTTTTTAGTACTAATATAAAAATTCAAAAATTGTCTTATTATGGTATTTATCTATTATTATGCATAGTGTCTGCATAGAATATGTTTTAAATTATCCGAACTTAGGTAAAATAACTTAATTCATAAGTTAAAACAACTAGATTAGGGCTCCACTTACCTTTCCAGATGCTAAAAATAAATTAGCAATCAAAATGCAACCATTTTTCTTTCACAACCTTTTAGATCATACTTGTTCAATTAAAAGAAAAGCGACCCGATAATTCCTGTGATAGTTTAAATTATGAATTTTCTTCATGAATTGGGCAGAATTTTGGCAGGTATGAATATTATTACAAGTAGACTAGAGAAGCTAAAACTAAATGTTTGGCTAAATTGTAGGAAGCAGTTCCAATATTAGATACAATTGGTTTAAAAGAAACACCTGCTTTAAGAATTTTGGGGAGTGCATACAGTCTAGTACAAGTGGTCTTTATTTTATAATTTTCAAGAATTTACATGAAGATTTAATGACTTTTCTAATTTTGTTTAAATCAGCATTACTAGGATCCTTACGAATAGCACAATAAGGACCTTCATTGATTAAATGTTCAACCTTTTCAACATACATATGTTCATACAAAACAACAATCTGACCACCCTTGTCAGTTTTAATGATTACCAAATCAGGACTGCTACATAATTTATATAACAAGTTGTCTTTAGATTTGTTAATATCTAGTTTAGAAATGTTATATTTGAATTTGACAGTGTTGATAACTAGATGTTTAATAGCATCTTTGTGGGTGGAAGATAAAGCACAGCATTTGAAAGCTTTTCCAACAGGGGCAATAAGACTAGTGATAGACAATTTAGGAGTAACAGAGAAATTGTTATTTAATTTTAAGATATTAATTTCAGTTTTGTTAAGGAGAACCTTAGATTAATTTACTATAGAATTGTCATTAACAACTGGAAGAGTATTAATAGAACAAGGACCTAAATGTTGACAAAGTATCAACATTTTTTTGTCCACAGAAGCTTAATGTAAAGCAGAAGCATTAGCCAGGCTATGACAAGAATTATGCTCAAAAGTAGAGAAATTTGGGTGAGAAATAGAAATTTTCAAATGAAGATTAAGTAACCTTTTTTCAATGGCAGCAATATGGCTGCGAGTGTCTTGAATAATGGTTTGTGTTTTGACTATAGTCTTCTTTGATGTCAAGTCAACATTTATCAATGTCCCTGTTAAGGGTGCATTGCCCTGTCTCAGGAAACAATTGTATGAATTTCATTTCCTTGAATTTGAAATGGATGAGCTTGTTTCTCTTTTATTAGCACTTGTTTATCACAAATTTTTTTGTCTTTCATAATAAATTCTACAATATGTTTGATGGCTTGGCTATGGGTAATAAACTCAGTCCTATTCTCAGTGACATCTAAATGCATTATTTTGAAGTTAAGCTTTTTGGAATTTACCAGTTTCTTTTTTATACTCATTATGCGGATGAAAGCTTTGCCCTTCTGGATTACACTTTTAATGACATCGATGGTATTTTGGATATTTTGAATTCCATTAATCCTTGCATTCAGTTTACCTATGAAATGGAAAAGAACAATTACCTTGCATTTTTTAATGTCTTGGTCATCTGCAATGATGATGAATTTCTCACTACAGTCTTTTGTAAATCTTTTTTGTTTTCTCTACCTCCACATAAAAATTCCTACCATCCGTTTAAGCAGAAAATTGGTGCTTTCAATACGTTTGTCCATCATGCTTTGAATGTTTGTTCTACTATGGATTTGCTCAATTCTGAGATTAATTATTTAAAAGCTGTTGCTGTCCATCATGGTTTCTCTTCCAGCACTGTTGATCGGGCAATTCAAAAATTTTCTAAATCTTCCTCCAAACTAACTTCTGAAAAGGATTTCAATAACACTATTATTCTACTATTTTTTTTCCAAAATTCAGTCAGCAGATTGCTAAAATCCTTAAAATATTCAAATTCAATATTGTGTTTAAACCTTCTAATAAACTTGGATTTTTTAATCTTAAAGATCCTTTAGAAATTTCTAATAGGTGGGGCATTTACAGTATTTCTTGTCAGTGGGGTCTTTTTCATATTGGTCAAACTAAACATGCTTTAAAATTTCGTATTAAAGAACATGAAAACTATGCCAAAAAACAGGAATTTAATAAATTTTCAATTGCTCAGCATTGCTATCAATTTGAAAACCGTTGCGTTTTCTTCAGCAAGGATCATACAAAAAAAAAAAAAAACGCATCGATCTATGATCTCTTTGAAGCCTTCCTTATCCAGAAAAATTTTAACAATTTAATTAATGACTTGTCAAGTACTCTATTTTTGTCCACGGTCAGGCGGAGTGCCCTGTAAATTTTTCCACTTTCTTCTTTCTATTCCTTTAGGGCTCTTATGTGTCATTTTAACCCATTTTTCCATCTTGTTGGGTCTCATTTATTTTTGTTCACACGTGATTTGTCTCGGCAGGATATTACTGTTGTATTTTGGCACACACCTCTTGTGTGTTACTTCTTGTTTTGGATTGACTGGGTAGTTCTTCATGCTGCTTTCTGATTAGCTCTCTCTTAATCTAGGTCTTGGGTATATAATCCCCTCAGCTTCTTGCTTTTGTGCCCATTCCTTAATTTGGACTTTGGATTTGTTGGTTCTCTTGCAATGACGAAGGGGATCCAGTGCATCTTCGAAACAGCTGTATGCCGCATTATTGCATTATTTGTGCATATTTGCATTGCTCTAGTTTTCGTTATCCTTCACATAAAGTGTATTTTATTTATTAATTGTACGTCCTTCATAAAAAATAAAAAAGCTGGTTTATATCCAGTAGAAGTATTTTTTGTATTATTAATATTCTTCAGTTATATTATTTATATTTTTCATTCTGCTCACCATTTTCATCTTTGTGCAGTGGCACCCGAAACAGTTCCAAATTATAATTTCTTTTCCTTGGTGTCCAAGATAGCTATATTTTTACATAAAAAATCATATCCTAGTAATATTTTATAATTTTTATTAAAGCTTTGTCTGGTTACAAAAAATATGCTGTTATTTATTTCCTATTTTAAAATCAATTTTAGTACTGTTAGAGAAATGTATATTTCGTTTAGTGAATGTTTGTAATGTTACTCTCCTTGCAATATATTTAATTTTCATCCTCAACTCATTTTTCAGTTTGTGGAGAATTTCCTCATCCAGTAGGAACACCATACTCCCTGAGTTCAGAACAGCTTTAATCTCAAGTCCTCCACAACTAACACTAACCAAGAGAATACTTATATTTTCAAGTGAATTAATAAAAACTTCTCTCTGGGTCTGATTACAATGCCTCTCCTGTTCATCATTTTGGTAACATGTTTGTTTAATTTCCTTGTCATATTCATTATAATTTGTTTGTCATCTTTATACTCATATTTATAATTATTTTTATCCATAATTTTGCTCTGAATTTATACACCTGTCATTGGTTTAGGACCCTGGTGGAATTTTCAGAGCATCATTTCACCTAAGTCCTGGTTCTAGTTTAAATTTCAGCAACTGCCATGTGACTTAATATCTTGATATCTCCCTGTTAAACTTTCTTGACCCTCTATTATTCAAACTTCTTCTTCTGTATGATCCTCTATTAAATCTGGTATTATTTTCAAAATCTTTATCACAATTTTCTATATTTTTGTAACTTCCTTTGTGTTTCTCTGCTACTATTTGTCTGTATATATATATTTCATAATTATTGAAAATATTTTGACTCAGTCCAAAATTGTGGTTAAACCTATATTGTGCAAAATTAAGCCCTGTTTTTTGGTATCTCATGCAAAATTTTCCATTTTTATCTGCTTGTTTTTGCCTAAGTATTTCAACCTCTTTCATTAGTTTCCCCTTCTTTATACTGAGCATAATGTGTAGTCTTATATTCATTTGTTAGAATATGCTAATAATTTATTCACATATGTCCAGTCTTCCCGGCTACTCAAATCGCTGTTGCAAACCCTAGGGTCAGTAGAGTGGTCTTGGTTTTCGACGTATGTCCTGTCTTCTCACATCTGATGCAGTTATTATTCAAAATTGTCATTTGGGGTCTTTCCTGTTTCTATATTTTTAATTTGTCTATTTAACTTTTTTAATTTTCTATTTGTGTAACCATAAGGATTTGAGATAGATTCTCATTTGGATTATGATTTTTTGAATTACATTTACTTCTTGAGTATTATTTTTCAAAAGTGCCTCTATCAACTCCGTATAATCTTTGGCTTTACTAAAATCTTGTAAATTCCTTTTTTGTACTTCAATGTTATATCTGGTCTCAAAGGCTGGATGAATTTAGCATATTTTATTTTATTTTTCACTTTACTAATCTGGTCTTCCTTAGTATCCAGTGTTTCATAACTGTTTTTTGAAAATTGGTGTATTTGAATGAAAAAATGTATTGATGCTAAAGGCGAATATTTTGAAAAGCAATAAAATGATTTATTTTCATACAAAAATATTTTGTGTATTAATTTTAATATTAGCCTATCTATCTATATATATACTAATTGCTAAGTGTCCGTCTGACTGTAACGCCTTTCTTAGGCACTTCCCAAGTAGATAGAGACTTGCAATTTGGTACATGGATCGACCGTTCAATAAAACCTACTGGAAAAATTAAATTTTTCAAAAATGTGCTGTAGAGGGGGGTGCTCCACTTCAAAACATTCTAAAAGTGAAATGATAGGAAAGTATACTTTGTGATGAGATAGAGACTTAAAATTTAGGGTATAGGTAAACCGTTCAAAAGGACAAAAGTGTGCAATTTCAGATTTTCAGTATTTGCTACTTTAGGGGGTGCCGTGCACCAAAATGTTTGATTTGCCGAGCAAATGAGAAAATCTGCTTTAAAGTTCGATAGAGGCTTGAAATTTGGTATATGGACTAATTATTTGATGAAAACACATAAGACAAAAGAGTTTTTCAAAAATGTTCATTTAAGGGGGTGTTTCAGAGAAAAATGTCCGCACGGTGAAATGATAAAAAATCATGCTTCGGGATGGAATTCAAATTTCATGTAAGGGTAGATAGTTCGAAAGGAAGAGCATGTGCAATTTCAGTTTTCCAATATTGTCTACTTTAGGGGGTGCCGCAAACCCAAATGTTTGATTCTCCAAATAAATGAGAAATGCCTCCTTTTAAAATGTAATAGAGGCTCGATATTTTGTATAAGGGACAATCATCTGATAAAAAACCCAAGAAGAGAGATTTTCAAAAATGTTCATTTAAGGGGGGGGGGAGCCCTACTCCACACGAAAAAATTCGAAAGGTGAAATGATAGAAAAAGTATGCTTTGCAATGGAATAGAATCTTCAAATTTGGCGTATAGGTAGATAGTTCAAAAGAAAGAAAGTGTGAAATAAAAAATTTCCAATACAGTACAGCCCCGATTATCCGCGAGTGCCTTCGCGAAAAAATTCTTTTTTTTTTTTAAATTAAGAACCTCAAAAAACAAAAAAAAATTTTAATCCAAGCCAACAAAACAGGGAAAATACGAGCGGGCGAGTGTATCGATCCACTCTTTCAAGGTCACTAACCTGCTCCCTCTACGTAGTACAGTACAGGATCTATTATCCGGAATGCTTGGGACTTTAGGCATTCTGGATAAGGGGTTTTTCCATAATTCGGAACACTTTTTCTAAAACTTACTGGAATGGTCTCAAATGTCGTTATAGAAAATTATAATTCATTTTAAAAACATAAATGTATTAAAAAAAGCTTTTTTACAATCTATATGGGTCAACTAAAATGCAAATTACATGTAATTATAATATCAAATTTAGTGATTAAGAAAAATGTTGAAAAAAAAAAAATGTCTGAAAAAAGTTGATTATTCAGGGTAGTTATTAGAAGTATTTTTTTTTTTTTTAACATTTCAACTAAAGTGGGCCCTCACCATATTCATCTAATATTTTGGCAGAAGCACTTTTGTTCATATGTTTTAAAATATTTTAAAGTACTTTTAATAAAATTAAGATGAGAAGGACGTTAATTTTTAATTGAAATGAGATTATTCAACTATGGGTGCAAATATATCAAATTCTAATTTATGCTCTTCAAATGTAATGTATGTCTTCAAATGTTTCTAATAAGCCTTATAATTCTAAATGCCAGCATAAATAAAAAAATTTTAATTTCGTTATCCTAAACATATATCTCATTTTCACCAATAATATGTTTAAAAGATAATATCCCAGCATAAAAAGTACAAAAAATATAAAAATATTAGTGGATGGAAGCAGATTGAAAAAATGGAAAATATTTAAAAATAAAACGAAATATACCGGCGATCGTGTTTAATTCACGATATTGCTAAACTGTCTTCTATAAATTACTAATTAATAAAAGAAACACGTAAACCCATGAATATAGTGCAATGGAACTTTTTGCTAGAGTCAATTTTCGATCCAAAATAGCCATTTTCATCCAAATAATAGGATTTAATTGAAAATGATTTTGATCTTGGAATTCCATCAACGTTTTCTAAAATATTGAAGATGTGTATATTTCCACGGAGATGAAAAAAAAAATAGATTTTCCTGAGAAAATGGCAAGTTTATTGCTTAGGTCAAGTATTTAAAGAGATCAATCAGAAGGTCCTGAATGACATTTTATAGCTGCTATACTTTTCTCTGCATTTCGGCAAAAGTTAACTCTCATTAATTTCAGAAATTCCTTACATAACGTACTTTCTATCATCTCGTAAATGTGCTGATGACTCTCTTTTTTTTCATCTTTTCCAATAAATGTTTATTAAATTGTGCAAAATAGTGTGAATCCTGCACGGCACATCGCGTTTGAAGAGTGTAGGATTTCTTTAGCGATATCGGGATATTTCTAATGAAAAAGTTAGAATGCTTTTACCGAAAATCAAAGTCCCGGAGCAAAGCGCAGAAAAGAAAATGTAACGCATTCGGAAAAATCGAAACCTTTATGCCTAGTGTGCTCTGCCCTATACACCGAGAAAAAAAATGAAATGCCATTAAAAATGCACCTTGCAACAACTTGTCCGTAACTAACTCCTGTATTATACTATACAGGAGTTAGTTACGGACAAGTCGGAAACTTATCCGAAACTAGTGAATAATGGAATGATGTGTCTCGCCGTCAATGTGACGGTATCGCCCGTGCCGGATCGTCACCTCTGAGAGCTACTATCGGGGGTGATGGCCGGATGCAGCCGCTTAGGAAATTATTGGGAAAAACGGTTCTACTTCGGATGTTTTCCGGAAAAGAGGAATTGTGGAACTTCTCGGAAAAAACATGATCCACGGAATATTTTCATTCGCTATCGCGAGATTTCCTCACGTTCGTTTTCGAAACTTAAGAAGAATCAGCGGCTGCGAGTGCACGCGGCAATTTTTTCTGCGCGAGAATTTTGAACTTCGTGCGGGATTTGCGCATCTTATTTCAAAATCCTCTAAAATAGTAGGATTCAATGCATTCTTTTTTTTATTGATATTGCTAATTAAAGCAAAAAAGCATTTGGCGGGATTTTAAACAAAAAAATCGCTATTTGGCGCAATATTTAGCAAATAATCGCTTGTTGGCGCAGAATTTGGCATTATTTTGCCGTATTCCAGTTTTGGGAGAGTCCGGATATTGGAACGCCGGATAAGAGATCGCGTACTGTACATACGTATTCTTTCGGCCTGCCAGTTGTGTCAGTTGCCAGTAGGCGTGCTTAGTGATTAGTCGTGTTTTATGTTTGTCAGTGTTCAAGTTTAGTGTTCGTTAGTTCCTGAAATTAATAATGGCTGAAAAACGAAAGAAAGTTGTATTAACAATTACCCAAAAACTTGAAATGATTTCTAAAATAGGAAATGGCGCTTCAAGGAAGCAGATGTGTTTGGATTATGGGATCGGGGAAACAACAGTGCGAGACGTTTTAAAGCAGAAAGACAAACTGTTGGCCTTTGCATCAGTGTCGGACAGTGCTTCTGGGATGAAGAAATGAAAAACAATGAAGAAATCTACCTATAATGAACTTGACTCGGTATTATCGGAATGGTTAGCTCAGGTGCGAAGTGTGGGCACCCCCGTGTCTGGTCCTACCATTGCAGCGAAAGCAAAAATCTTTTTTGATTTGTTAGGCCTGGAAGGAAATTTTGATGCGTCGTTCGGTTGGTTACAACGTTTTAAGAAATGTCATGGAATTAGAGAGATTAGTGTACAGGGAGAGAAGCTGAGTGGTGATCAACAAGCAGCTGATGATTTTCAATATGATTTTGAAGAGTTTGTGTTGTCTGAAGATCTGTCATATGAACAAATTTATAACGTTGATGAGTCAGGGCTTTTTTGGAAGTGTCTTCTCACTCGTGCTTTAGCATTTGAAAGTGAACATCAAGCGGCAGGTCACAAAAGTAGCAAGGAAAAAATTACAATCTTGCCATGCAGCAATGCTGCGGGTAGTCACAAACTTAAGTTTCTTGTAATCGGTAAATCTAAGAAACTGGGGTCTTTTAAGGGGACAAGAGCAGAAAATTTACCAGTTGATTATTTCAACCAAACAAAAAAGGTTGGATAAACCGGCAGATTTTTCAAGAATGGTTTGAAAAGATTTTTATACTTCAAGTACGTAAACATCTTGACTCAAAAAATTTGCCAAAGAAGGCTGTTTTGTTAATTGACAACGCGCCTTCACACCCAGCTGCAAGTATGCTTAAATCTTCTGACGGGCAAATCTTCGCAAAGTTTTTGCCCCAAAATGTTACTGCACTGATACAACCTATGGACCAGGGAGTCATTGCAACCATGAAAAGAACATACAGAACAAATTTATTACTGTCAAAAATCAAAGAAGGGTGCACTCTCAAAGAATTTTGGAAGAATTATACAATTTTGGATAGCATTTACGATATTACGTCTGCATGGGATTACATCAAACCCTCAACCCTTGTTAAATCATGGAGAAAAATCTTTCCAAGTATCGAAACAAATATCAATCAAAACATTTATGAAGAAGGGAATAAGGTCATGCCGACCGCTACACTTGTTGATCTACTGACACCCATTCCGGGAGGTGAGAATGTTGATGAAGAGAACATAGAAGAGTGGCTGGAATGCGACGCAAGTGAGCCGGGTTTTGAATGACTGACTGACATAGAGATAATGAACAAAGCAATGGGAGTGAACGAGAAAGAAGAACAAAGTGAAAGTGAAAAAGACGAGGCGCCTGAGCGGATGACACATGAAACTGCTTTGCAGCACGTAGACGGATTGCTTCAATATTTAGAGGAACAAGACGATGACGCACCTCTGTACTTTCCTTAACATGAGCTTTTCTGCTAATCTAGAATAAAGAAAAGGTGTTTCGAAAGCAAGAAGCAAAAACGAGTGACTGATTTTTTTAAAAAGACGTAGCTGAACACTTTTTGTTAACAGTACAGTATTGTTTTTTGTTTTGTTTACTGTTCATTTTATCGGGCTCTACTGTATTTGTAATTTGGGGGTTCCACACACCAAAACATTTGAAAAGTGAAATGATAGAAAAAACATGCTATACAATGAGACAGAGACTTCAATTTGGTATATTGGTAAATCAATTGAAACAAAGAAAGTGATTTTAGATTTCCAATATTTTTTACTTAAGGGGTGCCGCCCACCAACATGTTCGATTTTCCGAATAAATGAGAAACGCCTCCTTTAAAATTTGATAGAGGCTTGAAATTTGGTATATGGGCTACTCAATTGATGAAAACACACAAGACGAATACAGTTTTTCAAAAATGTCTGTTTAAGGATGTGCTCCAGAGAAAAACGTTTGAAAGGTGAATTGATAAAAAAAACATGCTTTGGGATGAAATAGATATTTTAAATTGGGTGTATGGGTAGATAGTTTGGAAGGAAGAAAGTGCACAATTTCAGTTTTCCAATATTTTCTACTTCAAGGGGTGCCGCACATCAAAATGTTCGATTTTCAGAATAAAAGAGAAATGCTCCTTTTGAAAAGGTAATTTGGTATATGGGCGAATCATCTAATAGAAAACCCAAGAAGAATGGAGTTTTTCAAAAATGTATATTTAAGGAGGCGGGTACTCTACACAAAAACATTCGAAAAGTGAAATGATAGAAAAAGCATGCTTCACGATAAGATAAAGATTTCAAATTTGGTGTAACGGTAAATAGTTGAAAAGGAAGAAAGTGTGCAATTTCAGTTTTTCAACATTCGCTATTGTAGGGTTGCCGCTCATTAAAATATTTTATTTGACGAACAAATGAAAAGTGCCTTCTTTACAATGTGATAGAGGCTTGAAATTTAGTATATGGGTTAATCATTTCATAAAAAAGCCAAGGTGAATACAGTTTTTCAAAAATGTTCATTTATGCGGCTACACAGAAAAATGTTCAAAAGGTGAAGTGATAAAAAAAACATGCTTCGCGATAGGCTAGATACTTCAAACTTGATGTTCGGGTAAATAGTTTGAAAGGAAGAAAGTATGCAATTTCAGATTTCCAATATTTGCTATTTTAGAGGCTGCGACACACCAATATGTTTGATTTTCTACATAAATGAGACATGCTTCCTTTTAAATGTGACAGAGGCTTGATATTTGGTATATGTGCCAATCATCTGATAAAAAAAACCAAGACGAACAAGAGTTTTTCAAAAAAGTTCATTTATGGGTGTGCTCCACAGAAAAATGTTCGAAAGGGGAAATGATAAAACAGCATGCTTTGGGATGAGATAGAAACTTTAATTTGGTGCATCGGTAGATAATTCGAAAGGAAGAAGTGCACAAATTAAGTTTTCCAATACTTTCTTCTTTAGGGGGCTCTGCACAACAAAATCTTCCATTTGCTGAATAAATGTGAAAAGCGAATTATTCAAAAATTTACATTCTTCAGGGGTTGCTTATTGCAAGATCGTTGATTTTTAATGGGTATTCAGCTAGTACAATACTATTATTCTTACACCATGAGCATAATTTAAATTTGTTTTTTTATACTTTACAATAACCTCTATTTTAATCTATTTAAAATCTTATTATTCTTATAGACTCCTTATCTATAAGTTTTTCATATCATTAGTAGTTTGCCACCATAAAAAAATTAACAAATTAATTTCCATTCCTACTTTCTACATAAATATATCACTTCATTTCCAACATCATATTTGACTTCATTTTCAATTGGCAAAATAGTGATTCCACACGCATAATAATCAAAGCAAAAAAATTTTATTGTATTCCATATCATCTCACCTCTTCCTTGAAAATTTTTTCTTATTTTTATGCAATTTGGCCCTGGCAGATTACCGCCAAAAGACAGGATTGTAAAAAGAATTTTTAATGGCATCAAATGTGATAAAAGTTATTAAGGGGGTGGTTAATTTATGTCAATGTTATTGATCTGGCCTATGATCGAATACACTGTGTTTGTGAAATTTGAACATTTTACAAAATATTCTTATGCATAACCCACCTTTTCAACAGTCTGGCATCAACCTAGAATCCTGAAAGTAAAACATTAATCACTGGCAACTAAAATGAAAACAGAGTGTTATTATTTTAAACTTATCTTTATTAAATTATTCATCTTTCAATTTAAATTTGGATACATAAACTACATAGCAACATTTTTAGGTTGTGGATGGAAAGATATGCGTGATTTGAAACAACTTAAGTTAGTTACTTTATAAGTTTCTCTTGTGATAAAAAATGGTCATATCTCTCATATATTTGCAGAGATTTGTTTCTCTAAGAAACAAATTCATCATCTGGATTCTTAAGTAGCCATTCTATGCAATCACTAAGATATTTTATTGGAATTCTTGGTCAGAAGATTAGCTTGTTAAAGCTCACTTGTCATTACACTCTACCGCCACATTTCTCTGTGTGAAGTCTGTTGATTCTCCAATTTTTTTTTGCAACAGTCTATGTCTTGTATACTTTGTTCATCTCCCTTTTTTTTAATTCCTTCGTCCCTGTAAGCATTCTTCCACAACCTGTCCTTATTGGCTTCCAAGACCTTGGGGCTTAACCACTTGCAGCAGTCCTCTTAGCTAGTATGCATGCTAGTATGCCATGTATGCACAACATTTGTGGCACATCTTTGTTGTGGCCACATAAATATTAGCTAGGTTTAATATCAAAATTGTCATCTTAATGTCTGGACACATTGTTCGAAGCAATTTAGATTTTATTGCCTCAAACTCTCACTTTAATTCATACTTGATATATATTGTCATGAATTGTTTGTTTCCTTTGCTATAGCATCCTAAAATTCAAAATCGTGCATATTTATCATTACAATTATAAACAAAGATCAAAAATCAAAGTGAGCATAGGGCTCCTTAAGAGAAAAAAAAGCGGTGATTAAAAATAAGTAGTCTATCACTACATGTACTATCTAACACCCACTGTCTATAAACTTTTGGATTATTTTTGCAGTTGTGTACTAATATTAAAAAGCATAGTTAATTATCTTTATGGATGTAATATCTATAAAAATTCTGAAGCGTTTTCTGTCAATAATTATTTTAGATAAAATCACAAACATAAGTGAAGTAACTTTTAATTAAATAAGTACTATCGGCCAGTGGTCACCAACCAAAATTTTAAATGTTTATCATTTAGTTATAAACAAAGGTTCTATAACCTAGGTTCCTACTATAACAGGTTTCAAGTATATCACTTTTCTTCTCTCAGTGGTCTGAAGTTTTATTCAAAGGCACTGTGGAGGATATGGGTTTGGTGCTTCTGAAGTACATTAGCACATCAAGGGTTTGAAATGGTTGACCCTAAGGTTGGCTATAGAGGATATAGGATTTGGTGATACCAAGTGATCTGAAACATGGCCACCTAGGGCAGGGAGTGGTATGTCTAGTACTATCTTATCTTTGTAGAGTTCACAAATCTTCCCCAGGTGGCAAATACTATAATTACCCAACCTGCTTTTTCAAATGAATCTGTGACTATTGGGAGGCCACTCCAAGTGACTTATGTCCCTAGATCTATATATCAGGTCACCACTAGAATCATAGTTTCTTAACTGCCTCCCTGAACCCACCAAACTTGTTTCATCATCTGTGTTGGAGTTGGAGAATCTGTTTAATAAACTTTAATTAAGTTTCAGTGAATAAAACCAAATTAAACAAATGAAAATATATAATGTACTTTGTAACAAAACCTGATGATATAACATTTCAAAAGCTTGGCATAATGTTTTCAGTACAGCAATCAATATTAGTTGACTAGTCCAGTACAGCAATCAATATTAGTTTAAGCATGCCAGCATTTATCAGAACCAAATTTATTTAATGTTAATAAGTACTAACAAGTAGGCCTGCCAACCAATGCTGGTTGTTGTACTGGAAGTAACATTCCATTTAATGAACTATTTGTGTATTTTGACCAGAAACCCAAAAAGAATGGAACGTACTTTAATTCTTTACCTGTTGGAGATAAGTAGGCAATGTAAATTGCAAAAATGTTGAAAGTAAAGTAGGAAATATGACTACGTTAATGAAATAGTCCTGCCATTAATTTTCAAAAAGTTACACCCTTTAAATATTTATACAACCCCCTTAGACAAATTTGGTCAGTCAAAAAATTTTTATTTTTAATGCAACAAGATCATTAAAAAACCCTGCATATCTGCATCTTTAAAACTGAGCTATATTTAATTGAAAATTGAACATTGTGAATGGGGACCATATATAAAATTAGAAATGTAAATGTTATTATATATGCCTAAGATCAATATTTTTGGGACACCCTATATATATATATATATATACAGGATGTCCCAAAAAGATTGAAAAGTGCTTTAATTCTTTACCTGTTGGAGAAAAGTGGGCAATGTAAATTGCAAAAATGTTGAAAGTTAGGTAGGAAACAAGACTATGTTTATGAAATAGTCCTCCCATTAATTTTCGAAAAGTTACACTTTTTAAATTTTTATGAGCCCCTTAGACAAATTTTGTCAATCAGAAACTTTTTATTTTTAGTGCAACAAGCTCATTAAAAAAAACTGCATATCTGTATCTTTAAAATTGAGCGAGTTATATTTAATTGAAAATTGAACATTGTGAATGGGGACCATATATCAAATTAGAAATGTAAATCTGTGACATATCACAAAAAAGATAAAACTGGATAATACATAGGATACCCAATGAGTATCACTGCTTTATATGATCTCTGTCTGTGTAAGGCTTTATTTAGATGCATTTGTGATAAAAAATTTTGACACATATCAATGTATTTTTGATCTAAACAATTTCCATCGTCAATTTGTTTATGATCCCTATTTTCACTGATGAAACAGTCTTTCACATGGTACAGAAAAGTGGCAGTCAGATTTTTTCTTTTATCATTATTCAGTTGATTTTAAAGATACAGATATACAGGTTTTTTTAATGATCTTGTTTCATTAAAAATAAAAAAATTCTGATTGACCAAATTTGTCTAAGGAGGTCGTATAAAAATTAAAAAAGTGTAACTTTTTGAAAATTAATGGGAGGACTATTTCATTAATGTAGTCTTATTTCCTACCTTACTTTCAACATTTTTGCAATTTACATTGCCTACTTATCTCCAATAGGTAAAGAATTAAAGCGTGTTTCAATCTTTTTGGGACACCTTGTATAAATATTTAGTATACCTAAAATAAATATGTTGTGCTTTCATGAATCTGATATTTTACTGAATTCAGCATTGCAAAATTTAGTTAAAAGACCTATGAGTTTAGCAGATACAAATTTTTTTAAATTTATTAAATAATGCAATTTGAACTACCTTTTATGAGTTATCAAATTTTAATTAGCAAGATTCTACAGAATATGCATGTTTTATTAAATGATTTCACCTGTAATCCAACTTTCACAGTCAAGCACTCAGTGGGCATAAAAATTATATCTTCTGCATTAGGACTACATTCACTTTCATAATATTTTAAATGGCCATCTCTGTACAGTTCAACCCAGTTCTTCTTCCATTTTTTCAGAACAGATGCTAAAAGGGTAGTTTTAAACATATTTTTAGACTTTTAAAATTGAAAATACACAAAAGCTAAACATGCAAATTAATGAAATAAAACAACTGAAAGATTTTTGAATGACTGTTTTTACTGTAAAGATATATATAACTATAACTGATGCAGTTAAATTAAAATGTAACATAATAATATACATAGAGTAAGATTTTATATAACACAGAACATTTTAATACATTATAAAGTAGACCAGATATTGAGGAATGGTGAAAAGATGGATCGGTGTGTCTTGAGTGATATCTCACAGCTATATTAGAAACAGGCTCAAGTATCTATATATACTAATAGCCAAGTGTCTGTATGTCAGGTTTTTTGGGCACTTCCTGAATAGATAGAATGCAATCTGGTACACAGGTTGGTCATTCGATAAACCCGCCCAGGAAAAATTGAATTTTCTGAAAATGTTCTGTGAAGGGGATGCTCCACACAAAACTGTTCGAAAAGTGAAATGATACAAATGCACAGTTTGCAAAGAGACAGAGACTTCAAATTCAGTATATGGATAAATTGTTCGACAGGAAGAAAGTGTGCAATTTTGGATTTCCGATATTTGTTACTTTAGGAGGTGCTGCACACCAAAATGTTTGATTTATCGAATAAATTATGAAATGCCTACTTTAAAATTTGACAGAGGCTGGAAATTTGATATATGGGCTAATCATTCGATGAAAACACCGAAGATGAATGAGTTTTTTTTTTAAATGCTCGTTTATGGGTGTCCTCCTGAGAAAAATGTTCGAAAGATGAAATAATAAAGAAAACATGATTCGGGATGAGATAGAGACTTCAAATTTGGTGTGCAGTTCAAAAAGATGAAAGTGTGCAATTTTAGTTTTCCAATGTTTTCTACTTTACAGGCTGCAACACATCAAAATATTTGATTTTCTAAATAAATGAGAAACATGTTCTTTAAAATGTGATAGAGGCTTGATATTTGGTATCATCTACCAAGCATCTGATAAAAACTCAAGAAAAAAAAGTTTTTCTAAAACATTCATTAAAAGGGTGGGGGTTCGAAAGGTGAAACTGTAGAAAAAGCATGCTTTGTGATGGGATAGAAACTTCAAATATTGTGTATGGGTAAACAGTTTGAAAGGAATTTAGTTTTCCAATATTTTCTAATTTAAGTGGTGCCAAACACTAAAACATTTGATTTTCCAAATAAATGAGAAACACCTCCTTTGAAATGTGATAGAGATGCGGTATTCGGTATATGGGCCAATCATCTGATAAAAAATTGGGGAGGGGGGGGGGGGGCTACACAAAAAAAAAAACATTTGAAATGTGAAATAATAAAATAACATGCTTCGGGATGAGATAGAGACTTCAAATTTGGAGTATGGGTAGATAGTTCAAAAGGAAGAATATGTGTAATTTCAGTTTTCCAATATTTTCGACTTAATTAGCATTTTCCAATATTTGCAACTTTAGGGGGGGGGGGAAGTCGGACGCCAAAATGTTTGATTTTCCAAATAAATGAAAAACACTTCCTTTAAAATGTGATAGAGGCTTGAAATTTGGTACATGGGCCAATCATTTGATAAAAACCCCAAAGAAGAATAGAATTTCTCAAAAATGTTCATTTAAGAGGGTGCTCCACAGAAAAACATTCGAAAGGTGAAATGATAGAAAAACATACTTCACGATAGGATAGAGATTTCAAAATTGGTATATGGGTAGATGGTTCGAAAGAAACGAAGTATGCAATTAGAGTTTTCCAATATTTGCAGCTCTATGGGGTTCTGTACACCAAAATGTTCAATTTGCCTTAAAAATGAAAAACACATCCTTTAAAATGTGATAGAGGCTTGAAATGTAAAACCTGGGCCAAATCATGTCATATAAAAGCCAAGAAGAATAGGGTTTTTCAGAAATTTCATTTTCGGGGGTTGGTGCTCCCCATAAAACTTTCGAAAGGTAATATGCTAAAAAAGCATGCTTCGGGATGGGATAGAGACTTCAAATTTGGTGTATGGGTAGATAGTTTGAAAGGAAGGATGTGTGCAATTTTAGTTATTCAATACTTTCTACTTTAGGGTGTATCTCACACCAAAATGTTTGATTTTCCAAATAAATGAGAAATATCTCCCTTAAATAGTGATAGAGGCTTGATATTTGCCATATGTGCCAATCATCTGATAAAAATCACAAGAAGAACAGAGTTTTCAGAAACGTTCATTTACAGGGGTAGGTACTCCACACAAAAACATTCAGAAGGTGAAATGATAAAAAAGCATGCATCGTGATGGGATAGAGACTTCAAATTGGTGTATGGATAGATAGTTTGAAAGAAAGTGTGCAATATGAGTTTTCCAATATTTGCAACTTCAGAGGGTTCCGCACACCAAAATGTTCAATTTGATGAATAAATGAGAAACATATTTTTTTAAATGTGATAGCGGCTTGAAATTTGGTACATGGGCTGATAAAAAAGCTAAGAAGAATAGAGTTTTTCAAAAATTTCATTTATTGGAGGTGGTAGCTTCAAAATAGTTCGAAAGGTGAAATGATAGAAAAGCATACTTTGGAATGAGGTAGAGACTTTAAATTTTATGAAATGATAGATAGTTGGAAAAGAAGAAAGTGTACAATCTCATTTTTCCAATATTTACTTCTTTAGGGGTGTCGTACACCAAAATGTTCTATTTATGGAATAAATGACAAGAACTTTAATTTAAATGAAGTATAGACTTGAAATTTGATACATCGGTCAATCGTAAGATAAAAGAAAAATCAATTTTTTTTCTGTAGAGGGGGGGGGGGGGGGGGGGCTTTGCACCAAAATGTGAAATGTGAATTGCAAAATGTAAAATGAGAAATAAAAACTTTAAATATGATACACAGGTCAATAAATCCATAAAATATCAGGAAAAACCGTATTTTTCAAAATCGTTCATGCAATGAGCGCTCCATACTAAAATGTTCAAAATGTGAAATGATAGTAAAGCAGACTTTGCAATGAAATAGAGACTTTAAAAATTGATGCAATGATAGATAGTTAGATAGGAATAAATTGCATAGTTTCAGCTTTCTAATACGTATTTGCTAATTTAGGGATACCTACTTAAATGTTTGATTGGCTGAATAAATAAGAAATGCCAAGTCTAAAGTGAGAAAGATATTTGAAATTTGGTGCACAGGTGAACAGTTTGAATATGATCACTGGAAAAATTGCATTATTCAAAAATTCATGTTATTCAGGGGTTGCTTCTTGTGAGACCGTTGATTTGCAATGGGTATTTGGATAGTCTCAAACAAATTCTTTAGTTAAAGAGTTTGTATAATTGAATCATTCATATGAGAAACATAAGCAATGCTATACTTTAAAAAAGCAAAACTTTGCAAGAGATAAAAGTGTGTGCTATACTTCTAATTTGATGTTTTGGAATAAATTGCATGTTTATATTAAGGTACAGTTTGTTTATATTAAGGTAAGTGGAACTCACAGGCAAAAATCATAATGAAAATAGGATTTTGAATGTCATCTGCCAATGTAAATGACTCTGGCATAGTCAATGACTGTAAGAGTAGTTCATATTAACCTTCGAGTCAAGATGTGGGTCGCAAAATTTTTTGTCAAAAATTTTCCACTCTTTTTTCTTTCTTTTTAATTAATTTGTAGATAGAATGTAATACTCTTTTCAAATAATTCTTCTGAAAAGCAAATAGCTTTATAAGAGTTTTTTGATTGATTTTTCTAATTTTAAATAGGAAACTGAAGAAGGTCAGGGGGGGGGGGAATGTGTGTATATGCACTTTATTTTAAAGAGAACTTGTACACTTTTGGTTGCAAAAGGGTACAAGTGACATTTTACTCATTTTCAGAAAAGCAAATAAAGTTTTAAGAAGCTTATTCTTTCAGTATTAAGTTCTACAAAATTTTTAAAAATATTTAAAAAATGGAATGTTTCCATAAGTTCAGCTGAGGGAAAATGCTTTAATAGCACTAATTATATGCTTAACTCATCTTGCAAATTATCTCTTCTTTCTCATGATACTCGTTCAATTACAAACAGGTATTTTTTAAATAATTTTCAATATTATATAACAATTTATTTTTGTCGTATAATATGTTTATATATTTAATAGTTTATTTTTATACGTATAATAAACTAGTGTAACGAGTGAGCTGCCAGCGCAGCGACCCCTGGGAAAAATAAAAAAAAGAAAAGAAGAAGAAAAAGAGAGAGAGAGACAGAGGACTCACGACATCGGCTGAAGGCTGAAGCCCACCAGTTTTGTTGTGTGAAACTTATTAACTTTGTAATGTTTGTGTTGTATCTGTGAATAGTTTAATACTGGCATTAAACTTCAAAATGTGTACAAGTGTATCCGTGTCAATCCTGTACAACTAGCGGATATAAGTTTGGCACCCGAACGTGCGGCCGGTGTTTGTGTGTTCTCAAAACAACGGACAAAAAGAACTCTTGGGATAACCCCATCCTGATGTGTTCGTGTGAATGCGGTATTGGAATATCCCTTCCATGCCAAGGATATTAACAGATAAGTGTTCAACTTGTTTAAACTATTTTAAGTAGTTGTACTTCTGTTTTCGCCATCCGGAATAGCAGTAGAGAAACCTATCGTTACAAAAACATTCTTTTTTAAAATGAAGTGCATGCCGTTCTCGTCTGAGCGTCGCTTTCATTTTCATTTGATCGGCGCGCGACGGAATGTCTGCGATCGGTCTAGTGGATTAACGAATGTGCTGCAACTGCTTTCTTTATCTTTCTCGCTTTTGATCAGAATTATTTATTACATTTTAAAGAGAAAAAAAAAGACTGTTCTGTGTTAATTTGAAGAATTTAGAGAGCTTACGATAGAAATGGCTTATCTTGATAAGGAACGTAAAGAAGATCTAAGATTACTTGTTCAAGAGTTGGGATTAGATGGAGCAGACACTCTTAAGGTGGAGTTAAAAGATTTGATCACGAGTTCTGAAGGCTATAGTGAAGAGTTAACAAAATATATGTTGGACAATATTATTGAAAATCGAATAGCAAGGGAACAGGAAGTCAAATTGGAAAATGAAAGAATGTTTGAATTGGAACGTTTGAAGTTGCAACTTGAATCTCAGAGGGTCTCGCAATCCGTAACCGCAACCCCGGTTTTGGAGAAAGAGCAACCCAAGTGGGACGTGAGGAGAATTCTCCCTAAATACGACCCTAAGAACGATGATATGGCATTATTTCTTAATTTATTTGAACGACAACTTAAGTTTTTAAAGATTCCAGAAGCGACCTGGGTCCCATATTTAATTGGATCTTTACCATCTGAGATCGGACAACTTATTGCTAGAGAACCAGAAGAGGAATGTCAGGATTACAATAAAGTGAAGGCAATGCTGCTGAAAAGATATAAGCTTACTGCCGATAAATACAGACAATTGTTTTCCCTGCATCGTAAGAGCCAAAACAGTACTTGGCGTGATTTTTATTTTGAATTGACCAGTTATCTTGACGGCTGGCTTACTGAACTGAATGTCAAGACATTTGAACAATTAAAGGAACTCGTCCTGTCTGACCAAATGAAGAAACGAGTGCCTCAGGAAATCGAAGACCATTTCCTTGATATTTGGCCAGAGCTAACCAACCCCTTAGATTTGGCGGAAAGGTTGGATACTTACGACTGTTTAAGGACTAATCAGAAGAAAAGTGCGATTCTGCCATTTCCAAGGAGGACTAACACGGTCAGAGATGAGGTTACGAAACCTGCTATGCCCAAGAGGTGCTCTCAGGAAGGCAGAACTAATCGAACAGATGCTGGATCCAACCAGGAACGACCAACGTTAATCTGTTATGGCTGTGGTAAAGCTGGATTTATAAAACCAAAATGCCCAACTTGTAACCCTCGGGCAGCAGCTCGTTTTGAGAAGATCCAAATCCATAGTCCTGGAGTACTGGAGCGGGTCACAATAAATGGTACACAATAAGTGACACAATAAATGGTATCGCAGGTACAGCGTGCGCGGTTAGCAGAGCGACACACTCTATTGCGGGTGAGATCCTGTACCATTTACTGAAAGATGAAGGAGTTGAGTTTGAGAAAACATTAATTACGATGACGCTTGCTGATGATGACCAAACTGAGAGGGACGCTTTCACCACGTGTGTGACGGTATGTTTGGAGAGACGTTCTTTCCCAGTAACTCTTTTCGTGCTACCAGAAGCCAAAGGAAATCGTACTCTATTGGGAGCAGATTTTCTGAAGAAATCCGGAGTCGTGTTGAATTTTCAAAACCATACCTGGTTCTACAGTGATAACCCAAGTGAATACTTTCCATTCGCTGAAAACCCTACAATCCAGTCCTGTGATATTAAGGAAGGTACGATGGCGGCAAATTCTTGTCTACTCTGACCCAACGAAGGTGAATATCTAACGGAGGACCAACGTCGAAGACTTAATGCGTTGCTTACCCAGTGTGAAGATACCTTTAGTCCGGTGGGAGAGCTGACGCCGTATATGGAACATCGGATCGACGCGGGTGATTCTTCCCCAGTTGCCGACATGTTATCCCACCCTGCATGTACGACACACGAGGGGCCCACCTGCGACATCTGTACTGTCACCATAGACTTACCGACCAGGAAAGCGAGTGATTTCCGGGATGAGCAGTTGAGAGATGATGACTTAAAGAAAATTATTGACTGTTTTGAAGGTGACCACAGAGCTGAAAATTTCGCAAATTGGACAAGCCGTGGTTATCTTATGTCCCAAGGAATCCTGTATCATTACTCCCCGGAAACTGAATCCGAAGAGGCCCAGTTAGTGGTTCCGATCCAAAAGCGCAAAAGAGTCTTGCAGGAGTACCACGATACTCCGACCAGCGGACATTATGGTGCTGAAGGTAGTTACTACAGGATTCCATCCCGCTATTACTTTCCTGGAATGAGAAAATATATTGCGGACTACGTAAAGAACGGTGTTGATTGCAATAGATATAAGCCCAGTAACCAAAAACCTGCTGGACTTTTAAGGACACCCGTGTACTCCCAACATTTCGAAACGCTTGCGATAGACCTCTTCGGCCCCCTGCCGAAAACGCCGGACGGGAAGAAATGGATTTTCATAGTGGAAGGCACCTCTACCAAGTGGGTGGAGCTCTTTTCTCTCCAACACGCCACTGCAAAAGAATGTGCAGTAATTCTACTGGAGGAGGTGTTTTTGAGATATGGATTGCCTCGCCGGCTTATCAGTGACAATGGCACCCAATTTGTTAGCGCTGTCCTTCAGCAAGTGTGTAATATGCTCGGAGTCAAACAAGTACTGACTCCTGTTTATTGGCCACAAGCGAATCCTGTGGAACGGAAAAATAGAGATCTAAAACCAAGACTGGCTATCCTCGTGAGAAACGATCACACCTTGTGGTCCGAGAAACTCCCAGCTATACGTTTTGCCCTCAATACCGCAAGATGTGACACTACTACTCATACTGCAGCCTTCTTACAGTTCGGAAGAGAACTTAGGACTCTGGACGACGTCCAGCATGACATACGAACCGTGATCCATGATGACAACTTCGATGCCGAAATTACGCCATATCTGCGAAGATTTGCAGATATGAGAGCCGAGATAAAGGATTTGGTAGAACAGAAACAGGATCGGAGGAAGAAATATGCTGATAAAGGTAAAAGAGGAGCTCCGTTGTATGCGCCTCGAGACGAAGTGTAGGTGACCACCCACCCGATAAGCAATAAAGCCAGCCAGAAAACCACGAAGTTTGCACCTCGGCGAGATGGGCCTTTTGTAATACTAACTCAGCGTTCTCCAACGAGTTATGAAGTGGCTGAACCAAGTTCCCCAGATATACCAGTTAGGACTTACCACACCTCTGCCCTCCGACCTTGTTCCTTGCCTCTCGACACTGTAACCACGCTAACCACTCCCTTGCATAGGAGGGGCCGACCCCAAAAGACTAAAATATACCAGAACAGCCCTAGTTCCCCATCTACCACTTCTGGCTACTCGTCGAGTCGACTTCGTGGCTAGGGGGGGAGACTGTAACCAGTGAGCTGCCAGCGCAGCGACCCCTGGGAAAAATAAAAAAAAGAAAAGAAGAAAAAGAGAGAGAGAGAGACGGAGGACTCACGACATCAGCTGAAGCCCACCAGTTTTGTTGTGTGAAACTTATTAACTTTGTAATGTTTGTGTTGTATCTGTGAATAGTTTAATACTGTCATTAAACTTCAAAATGTGTACAAGTGTATCCGTGTCAATCCTGTACAACTATCGGCTATACTAGTAATTTATTTGTTATTTTTTAAGAAGATTGTAGAATGTTTCCCTAGAATTATCAGTAGGTATTGAAAGAAATGCATTATAATATTTAATGTATTTTTCATTTATAATCAGTTTATATATATTTTTTAATATTATATTTTATAATCTATTTTCTATAATATTAAGCAACAAATTATTTATGATTCTGATAAAGTTTAACAATTTTAAATTATTTCTAATGCCTTTTGGAAGCCTTATCATTTTATTTATGTAATGCTTTAAAATTGGAATTTTGAAGATAAAGAAATATTATTATAAATGCAATAGAATTTTTTTAAAAGTTTTTAAAAGCAAGTATATTAAGGAAAATAATAAATTGTAATTGTCAACTGCAGTATACAGATGTAAGAAATTTTCATACATAGAATTTTTTATATATTTCTAGATTTAAACTTTTTTTAGCCTTGTTATATAATATATGTTTGACTGTAGCTGTAATATAAGAAAAAATACTTTTAAAAGTCACTGAGCATGTTATTCCAGCTAAAATGTAGTATAGAGAATAATTTCAAAATTTTCCATTTCAAAATTCTATGCTTGGTGCAAGAAACAAGAATTAAATTGCCAATTTTACTAGTAAGTACATATTCTGTGTGGAATGTATAGTGCAACTTGGATAAAACGAACATCTCTAATTCGAAATCGTCGTAAATTCGAAGATTTCTCTTGGTTCCTTGAACTTTGTATTAAATCAATGTTAAAAATCATGGATAATTCGAAGTTTTTTATAAAAACTTTTGAACCATAACAACTTTTCGGCCTTTCATAATTAAGAAATCATCACCAGAATACCCCCACCTGTTCGACACGTGACAGCTGAAATCTCCCTTCCCGCTACCTGTTCGACCGGTTCGAAAGTTCAACCTACAGAGGGTGTTGGTTGAACCGGCTTCAGATGTCATTTGAGTTTCCTACTGTCAGTGTGTCTGTAGTGTTGTGAGAGTTTCTCTAGTGAGCATTCACGATGTCTTTGAGTAAACCACACGTTCAATACAAGAATTTAACGTTTGCTGAAAAGGTCGCCGTCATTCGCGATGCGGAAAAGGGTGTGAAGAGAAAATGCCAAATCGCCAACGAGTACGGGATAGCACCGAACACTTTGTCTACTTTTTTGAAAAATAAAGACAAAATTCTGAGTAACGCTGCTGCTACACGTGGAAATGGAAAGGATCGCAAAAGAGCTAGAGAACCGGACAATCCTGAAGTCGACGAGTGCGTGTTGAAGTGGTTTAAACAAGCACGGGATAAAAACATTCCTCTGAGTGGTCCCCTTATTCGAGCAAAAGCCCCCTTATTCAAGCAATATGGGAGTGACATTCGAAGAATACGTCAATTTGGACGAAAACGTGAAAGTTTGTGAAGAACTGTCAGATCAAGACATTTTATCAGAAGTGTTAAATAAGACGAGTGCAGCGGAGTATGACATCGAGGATGATATACAGGGGGAAGAAGAAGAGACACCAATCCCTACATCATCGGAGGCGCTTTTTCATCTAGGTGAATTTCATCAGTACATTGAAGGACAAACAAACGTTAGTGAAGCTGTTTTCCCGTTCATTAAACATGCTTGATGATTTTGCTAACCTTAAATGACTGAACTCTATAAAACAATCAGACATTGTATGTAAATACAATTTTTTCAAAACTATAATTTTCTGTATTGAATGTAATACGTACATGTATGTAGCTTACGTAAATTTTATTTTGTTTACGTACATATAGTGTCTAAGTCCTTCATACCATGATATTTCTCAATAAATATTTGCTTATTGACAGAATAACCTTTTCAAGCATTCTGTGGACCTGAAACTAAAGTTAAAAGATGTAACTTTTTTAAATCAAAGTTTTGGATAATTCGATTTTTTTTTTTTGGTCCCTTCAGCTTCGAATTATTCAAGTTGCACTGTAGTTGGTTTTACTATAATGGAACTTTTATGGAACTACACTCATTGCCATAAAAATTTGCACCCCAAGAAGTAATTGTGGGATTGTAACGAAACTTGGCATGAAGGTACATGTTAGGCAGATATGCAAATGATTAGAAATACAGCATGATTGAGCATTGCATAATACCACCAGAGGACATTAAACTTCGTTCTCTCTGATGCAGAAAAATGTACGCAGAAGCTTTTTGTCTGTACTTAATCTGTTGCAAAGGGACGCTTTTTCATTAAGGATGCCATTATGCCACCATCGAAAACAATATGATCAACTGTCAGAGTTCGAAAGGGGAAGAATCATCGGGATAATGAAAGCCGGGTAGTCAGTTCGGCTAGTAACCCGACACCTAGGCCATTCTGACTTTACTGTGAAGAGGTTTGGGGACCAGTGGACAAGAGAGAGGTTGCATACACGGTGGCCAGGCTCAGGACGCCCTAGGCAGATCAATAGCCAAGAAGATCATCACATCACCCGACACGCACATATAGCGCCAACTGCATCATTGTCCGCCATCCGAACACAGGCAGCACCTTCACAATGGGCTCCTGTGTCTGTCCATACCATCGCAAGGAACCTGGCTGAAGGGCATTTGGTAACATGGCACTCATTACGTGTGCTGCCAATGACACCCACCCACTGTCGTCTTTGTTTGGAGTGGTGTCTAGCTCAACAGGATTGGACCACAACCGAATGGATCCAGGTCATCTTCAGTGACGAATCGAGATTCAATTTCGACAATGATGACAACCATGTATGTGTGTGGAGGCCCCGTGGTGAACGCCTCAATCCTGCCTTTACTTTACAGCGGCACACCGCTCCCACAGCTGGTGTGATGGTATAGGGTGCCATCGCATATGACACCTGGTCACCTCTAATATTGATCCATGGAACCATGACAGCCCAGCGGTACGTTTGTGACATTCTTCAGCCACATGTGTTGCTACTCATGGCAAGGCTCCCAGGAGGCATTTTTCAACAGAACAATGCTCAGACACACAGAGAAAGGGTGTCACAGGAATGCCTAGGGCAAGTAATATAGTATGCCTAGGGCAAGTAAATTTCCATAGGGCAAGTAAAGTTCCATAGGGCAAGTATTGGCATCATGTCAAAAATTGGAACTTATATTTTCAATAGATCTACATGTTTCGAGATGTCTAGAACATGAAAATACTATTTTTAGCATGACATCTAAGTGTGTCTGTGCAATGTATGTATTCACTCTAGTTCAAAGATTATTCAGCAAAATTTCACAAAATTTTGTGGATAAGTCACTTGTGGGTTACCCGAGAGTTGATCAGATTTTGGTATGATTGGGAAAAAAAGAACCTGCCTTTTTTGTGAAATAGCCTTAAAAAATCATCAAAATTTTAAATAAAAGACTACATATGCTTAAATGCATCAATTAAATGCTTGTTTTATACATAATTTTTGATGATGAAAAGAATGACATCAACCCCATTACTTTAGAACTAGTAGTTCTTGAGATATTTTAGCTTTTCGCATTTGTGCCATGTCGCCTTTGAAAATACGTCCAGTTGCCAAATGAAAATGAAAATTGAATTAAAACTGCAAATTTAGTGCAATTTTATATAATTACACATATAATTTTATACAATTAAACTCAATGTAATGAATTGTGAACAAAAGAAAGAGAAAATGAATTTGAGTCTGTCGGAAAAATAATGTGCTCTTCACATCAAATTTTTTGATTTTGTGCCTCATTCCAACCAGAGAGAAGATACAGCAGGCACAGGATCAAAAGCTTCCATGTCACGTGTGTCCAAATGTCTCATAAAGTCTGTAACACTTTATTTAATTGGTTTCTCCAGTCAGTTTCTACTTCATGTGTAAAAGTCTGAAGCATCTTTCAGCCTCAGTTGACGTATGGCTGAATTTCTGATAATTGTCAATTTTGTGTCCCATGAGTTTAAAAAAAAATATAAATAAGGCAGATTTTTTTCAGTATTTGCTTAGAATTCAATTTATTCTACATGGTTTCCAAAATATTTTTTAATAGTATGAAATATAGTTTTGACTTCATAAAACTGCAAATTTGTCATTTCTGTTATTGTTGCCTGGTGATGAGCTGAGTTCTCTTAATTACAACAGTATAAAACATAAATAATAAAAATAAATGAGTGAAGTTTAAGAAATTACGATTCTAAACTGTAAAAAAAACCCATTTTTGCAAAAATTCTAAAGATATTATTTTGTGAAATTGCTTTTACATGCTTGTCCCTGAGAATCTGTGATAATATGACAATGTCCGAAAAATCATCTTTTTAATCCACTAGATCGGGACAGCAGTGATTTTAAATCATGTGAAGAACATCATTTAGAAATTTGTTACATATCCATTTGAAGTTTTAGAAAACTGTGCAATTAATAGCACAATTTCATTATTCATTTTTGATGCATATATTTATTACCCGTCATTTCTGTTATGCACATAATTATTGTTAATATGAATGAAAATTAAAAAATAAGATGACTTTTGTTAGCACATAACAGCATGTATTGCATAGTGTATATTTTATTTTCCAGTGTTTGGTTTGATTTCTGTGCAAAACAAAAATAAACTAAAATGTCTGTCACGTGAATGGGATAAATTTGCATCACTAAAATGACACACGGCTTGAATTAGCTTTGAAATGATGGTAGAATATTTTTTCTAAGGATTTTTCTGCAGTTTTTGCAAATAGGATCATCACGAATCAGAATTTCTGTGAAATTTAAGAAAAATTGTTAATGCAGAATAAAATATTCTCTTAATAAATCATTAACATCTTGAATTGGAATTTCTGCAAAATTTAAGGAAATCTTTTAATACAGAATTAATTTTAATTAAAACAATTTTTTTAGTAAAGCATTTACATCACGAATCAGAATTTCTGTGAAATTAAGGAAAATTATAAATAAAGAATGAAATATTCAAATTAAAACATTTTTTTAATAATAAATTTACATCGTGAATTTTTAATGAAACATTTACATTGAAAATATTTTCATTTCGTCTTTCATAGAGTGGTATTATCGCTATTGTATACAACTTACACACATTGCATGTGGCCACATAGTGGTTGAGTAAATGGTTAACAACTACTGCATGAATTGTTGTGGACATACGCACTTAGCTTAGGCATGTGATCGACAGCTACTGTGAGAAAGCTATTGCAAGTTATAAGCTTTTTCAAAAGCAACCATGCTGGTTGCTGAAGACAGTTAGTAAATAATATCAGGAAATAAGTTTTCTCATATTTCATTAAAGCCAGTGAAGATCCAAAGCTACAGCAACATGATCATCAAAATACAACTTATTGTTTCCCTTCTCATCTTCCTGTGTTTTGACTGGAATTCAACATAAAGAAACATGTGCTCCTGCAAATGATACAGAAAACCCTAGTCTGGAAAGCTATATTTTCAAATATTGGTTTTAGAGCAAATATTTTTACAGAGTTCGAATTTTCAGAACTTTTTACCCCAAATGCATACCAAACATGGAATAATTTAACAAAATTGTAAGTTAAAAAAACCTAAAATCAGCTTTGAAAGTTTTAATTAGGTGGAAGGGGGAATCTTTGCCATAGCAATCTTTCTCATTATACTATTTCTATTTTGTTTCTTTCGATGGAGAAAAGCATCGTGGGGGATGTTTTCCTTAATACTAGATCACAGTTTAATCTTATTATTTTTATTTATGTCTTGTTGGGTGATAACACACAATCAAAAATGTTGCTCTCTAACAAAGGGCTAAGCAGGGCACTTTTCTCATCACAAAGGGCAAGGAACAAAGGGCACTGTGCCCTCCTAAAACAGCCGGGAGGCAGTGTCACCCATAAAAATTAAGCGTGCTCCCTTACAAACATTTATCATGGGCCCTCTCCTTCATATCTGATTTTCACCTTTTTGTGAAATTTTCATGTCTTCTACAGAAAACAAAAAAACATATTGGAGGTCACCCCTCACGTGATTGGTGCTGTACCCTCCAACCACCATGGGTGGTCCTACTTGGGTAAAACTCTGCAGGAGTGATAGTGGCAATGTTTAATTTTCCTATGTTGGTATTTAGGCTGTAATGTTATATGCTAAAGAATGTTTACTATTTCTTGTAAAATATTTTAGTTAATTTGTAGTGCAACAAATAAAAGTTATTTTTCAATGATTCCTTTTTGATGCATATATTTATTACCCGTCATTTCTGTTATGCACATAATTGCATGTTGCATTTTTATATTAATACGGATCAATTAGCCCTCTCATATAAACAGTCATTTCGACGACTCTGTGCCATTCAGGTGACATGAATATTTTCCTTCCTAAAAATATATATATTAAATTATTAGAATTCTAAGAAACTCTGAAAAGATCAACCTTAAATGATGTTATCTATTTGCAAAAATGAGGCCAATAAAATCTGTCACACAAAAGTTATGAAAAAGTTGTCTCTAAAAATTTACACCTAATGAGGAATTTCATAAAAAAATTATAATTTTTTTTAAAATTATAATTAAGAAACTCTGAAAGGATTAACCTTGAATAATGCAAAAATGACCTATTTACAAAAATTAGGCCAATAAACTCAGTTTATAAAAAAGCTATGAAAATTTAAAGATTTACATCTACAGAGGAACTTTGTTATTATACATTAGAAATTATATGCTTGCATTGTTTACTTGAAAAATTCAAGTTTTTTTATACTTTGCAAACCTGTTTCCATTAAATCATGCTAAACAGCCCAGTCATCTATTAGAAATCTTACAAAACATTACTAAAAACTTATTCCAAGCTAAAGTTTCTAGAAACAATAAAGTTAATTTTTTTTTTTGGAAACCTGAAAATTGACAATTATCAAATATTCGGCCATACATGAAATGAAGAGCAAAACATCTACCAAGGGCAAAATGTTTCCATGCCTAATATACAGGGTCAAGTCACATTATTGTGACCACCTCCTACTTTTGATGTCAACAATGCATAGCCAATGAAAGAAGGCACGTGTCGTAAGCTGCTTGGTGGGTATATAAGGTATGGTGTAGGCATCTGAAAACATATCATTCATTGCTGTCATGGCTAAAAGAAGCGATAAATCAGATTTATAAAAAGGAATGATTATCGGGTTTCGGGCCATGGATGGCAATATTTCCGAAACAGCGTATATATAGTCAATGGAGAAATGGCACCATTGCGAATAAGTGACGTGGAAACTGCGGAGCACCATGCGCCATTGATGTGTCGGCTCCAAAGGTTTGTGAGGGCCGATCCCCATGCTACAATAGAGCAACTCACTGGCCGAATGAACAAGGAGGTTACCAGAAGTGTGTCTCAAACAACAGTTCAGCGAACCCTGCTGCATAGGGGCCTCCGAAGCAGATGAATAATCACTGCACCCATGTTAACGAAGATGCATCGGAAGAAAAGGTTTACATTTGCACAACAGTATCGGAATTGGATCTCGGCTGATTACCAAAAGATTGCCTTCTCTGATGAGTCATGCTTTCTGCTTCATCAAATGGAGGGATGTTAGCGTATAAGGCGTGAAAGATCGGAGAGCAAACACTCATCAACTATTGCTGGAATAACACAAGGCAGTGGGGGTAGTGTTATGGCCTGGGGAATGTTTTCGTGGCATTCTCTGGGTCCACTCATGCCTGTGGAAGGCACTATGAACCAAATTTGTTATGAATCCATCCTTGCAGACCATGGTACACCCATACATGCTGATTGTCTTTCCTTGGGTGGATGGGAATTTACTAGCACAGCGTGTCACATGGAAAAATCTGTCCGAGAGTGGTTGAAGGAGCCCGATAAAGATTTCAAAGGTACTTCCCTGGCCCTCTAATTCCCTAGACTTAAACCCAATTGAGCATCTATGGAACCACCTCAAACGGGTTATTCATTCAATGGATTCTCCACCATGCACCCTCCATCAACTGTCAGATGCACTGCAGTCAGCATGGCTCCACATACCTATAAACACCTTCCAACGCCTTATTGAGTTCCTACCAGCCTATCTAGCTGCTGTCCACACTGCACACTACGGTTATTCTGGATATTAGCTAGTGGTCACTTGCTCAAAATATCAAAGACATGCCTTGGATAAAAATTTTTTTGTTCATTAACAGATGGGTTTATGAAAATTTTTCTATAGTAATCTGTGATATTGTATGCAAGTATTGAAATAAAAATGCATGATGGAGGGCAAGTCAATTCCTGTATAATTGTAATATAAAAATCAATGAGGTTTAAAACACCCGAAAAATTTATATTTTAAAAAAATTCACTAAATATTGTCAAATAATTACAATATATACTTGCATATAAGTCGAGAAATTTGTGACAAAAAAAAAGCTTCAAAGTGAGGAGGGGGGAGGGACTTATACGTGGAGTCTAAAAAAAAAATCGTAAGTCTAAAAGTTTTTTTTTTAAAACTATTTGGCAAGTTTGATTTGGACTATATGTATTAGGACTATGATACACGAGAATTGCCTCCCACCCATTTTGAGGATGCTGCATGCTGGGGGTAAAGAAGGCCTGGAACTTGTTCCACGTCACACAAGTGTCCCCAAAACGGACATGAGACAACGCTTGTATGCCATAGGCCTACTTGCTTGGAATCGGACTTTAAAGGGTTCCGATGAAGTTTTTGTGATGGAAATTAAATTTTATTATTGTATATATAATTCTATTTCGTTTTTAAGTGTTTTTGAATAATTTATTGAAAATTCTTTTTCTCTCTTTTTGGGATCGACTTATATGCGAGTTTTGGATTTTTTCCGATTTTTTTCTTTGAAAGTAGTGGGTCGACTTATATGCGAGTATATACGGTATATGGATTACATTCACAGTTTGCTTAAAAAATAATTTTTTGATCTTTCCAATGGTGTCAAGATGGAAACTCTGAGATAACATTTTAGGTCACTAAGGAATCAATTTGTGTGAATATCAACCAAAATAATTGTGAATTGGGCGAAAACATAAAATAACTAAAAATATAATTCAAAATTAAAATGATAACACTGAGGTGCACCTATTTGGGTCCTGTGCACCAAATTTCATGGTCGTACGGCACTTAGATTTTCCACTACAGGCAGACATCTTCCTATATTAAGTAAGATTAGAATTTTTAAGAAAAAGTTGTAAAATTCCAGATTTTTGAGAAAAAGCATCAATATTTTGGATGTTTGCTTAAAAAGAGCATCAAAATTCATGATGTTTCAGTCAGGTTGCTAAAATTTGCAATTGTTATTAAAAAGCAATAACATTTGTGATTTATATGAAAAAGCGCTATTACTTTATTGGGTACTCAAGGATTGCAAGAAAAAAAAAAAGCAAAATAGCCCTGCAGGCAAATATCAATAATTTGCACTAGAACTGGTATGGCTGAAAGAAAACTTATTCAAGTAATGGGTGAAATGTCAGTAAATTAGTGAAATACATGATATAGGCTGAAGATATTTGCTACTTTTTCTTTTTTTTGCCGATTTTTCCCTGAAAGTACTAATTAGCTATGACTTGTCATATTTTATCTCAAATTGAAAAAATCACAAATAAGTAATATTTAACGGTAAACTAAAAACAATATTTTGGCAAGTGCAATGCATTGGCTTAAGCGAAATATAGTGAAAAATAATTTTCAACTCAAAAATGCCAAAGTACTTTTTCTAGAAATCATCAAGAAGAATATAATAAAGAACAATTCACAACATAAAAAAAAAAAATTATGCACAAAAAATTATTTACTAACTTTGACGGTAAAGCCATCCACTCTTTGCTATGACAGAGTTGTCCATGTCTTTTACAATTTGAACTTTGATTTATAATTTGGACCATAAAAAATATTGAAAACTGAAAAATATACACAAAAAAGTATATTAAAGTCATGATATAAATTATTTCTTGGAAGAAAATACTTCAATATTGTGGAAGAGAACTTAACAAATATTTGCTTCTTACAATTTTAGATTTAATTTTAATAGATTTCAGTAACTATAGTAAAATTAAATATTTTATTTTTAATTCCTTTCATCTTCACTTATAACTACTTTACATCACATTAATATTATATAAGCATAAAAACAGACAAATTTTATATAGCCCCTTTAGAGAAGAAAGTTTGAATACTAGAATAGTTTGCATAAAATCTAAAGTCTATTAAAATAAGAAAGATCAATCATGCATAAAGAATTGATTAAGACACACTTCGAACTGAAATGCAATTTTATTTAAACATCTCTAAAATGCGATACATTCAGAACTCATATTTTAAATTATCACAGTAGTACAATAATTTATCATATTTGAAAATTTAAAACTTCATAAAAAAAAATGAACTTTATTCAAATGATGTCATCAAAATATAAATCGTCTGCTTCTCTATGTAAAAGCAATGAATATTTCATTCATATCACTTTTATTCCAGACTCCAAAGCTAAATAATTTTGAATGAAAAAAATTCAGCAATTCTTATACAACTCATCTTACAATCACTTGTTTGTATTCTGCATCTATTAAAATTAGGCTTCGTTGCAGAAATAATCAAAGTTTGATTATCATTTAAACTCAAAAATATTGTAATTGCGTTAGCACAGAATATATATGCACAGAAAATATGCAAAGTGGTTTTAGGACGGATGCAACACTAAATATAAATTTAAAAGAACTTTAAAAATCATGAATTTTACACTGGGAAAAAAAGATGGATGCCATATTTTATTTTGATGTGGGTCACGTGATCTCTTTATATAATATGGGTGTAATTATTATTTTAATTTTTATTTAAAAAACTATCAAATATATTTCGCTGAAATTTTTTTCATCTTTTTTATGGGATAATTTGAATATTTCTTAAGATTCGTGAAGCAATTTTTGAATTTTAAGTTCGCTTAAAAAATGTTTGAAAAATTAGGTCTCATAAGGTTCAATGTATTTCACTTTTTCAACCCGGATTAAATCCGAAACTAATTGGGTGATATTATTCATTTACATTCCCATATGTCCCACAGACCATCTCAATAACATACTAAACTTTCATTTTGACAAAGTCATTTTATGGCAGTTATCATGCGAACGGACAGACGGACAGACGGACAGACAGACAGACAGAAGGAACAAAATCATAAACACATTTCAACTATGTTGGAAAGTTTTAAAAATGATGATTCTAAATGAAAAACTTATGGTGATATTTATGGGACAAATCTTTGGGGACCATTTATCAATTAAAGTTTGCAGCAAATTAAGTACACTTTACAAAAGTTTTATTTTGTGGATTGTACTTAATTTTTTTTCAAAAATTGCTTGGTACAGCGAGGGATTTTTCGGTGTTAGTAAGAAATTTTGTTTTTTGTCCTATGCTTTGATTTTATGGGTACAGATGCCAAATTAGCTTATTATTAGATAAGTTTATAAACATTATTTGAGTAATTGGACATTTTGCTCTTAGGGATCATATAAAAAGTTACATTTCATATTTTCATGCAAATACCACCTTACTTTTGAAAATATTTTATAGAAACCTTTCTTAAACTCGAAACAATTTTCTAATTTGAAGTATGCATCTAACACTAATGGTTCAAAAGTTATAAGCCTGATTTCTTCTTTTTGAAGAGCACCCTGTATAACAATTGTTTAATGTGTTTGCATCATTCCAGATTCTCTAGAAGCTACCTGGTGACCTACAAACAATCTTTATACATTTATAGTATCAACTATGAGACAACGAACGGAGTATCAATATAGTAACAACTATGAACGGACGGACGGACAGACAGACAGACAGAAGGAACAAAATCATAAACACATTTCAACTATGTTGGAAAGTTTTAAAAATGATGATTCTAAATGAAAAACTTATGGTGATATTTATGGGACAAATCTTTGGGGACCATTTATCAATTAAAGTTTGTAGCAAATTAAGTACACTTTACAAAAGTTTTATTTTGTGGATTGTCACACACATACGGTATTATAACCTTTGTTAAACCGTTTATACGTTATATTTTCGTATGTGTTATACGATAAACGGTAATACATCGGTTATAATACCGTTATGAGTAAACGGTATATAAAAATACCGTATATCATACGTATGAATTACCGTGTATGAACAAATCGTATGTAGAAATACCGTTTTAAATACGTATGTATTACTGTTTATTATATGTTAAAATAACCGTTTTTATTACGTTAAAAATACCAATTTATCATACATAAAAATAACCATTATCGCTCCCTTCTTTTAACCCCCCTGCTCAAATCCTCTTTCAGCTTTGTTCTCGAACCCTTTTCCCGAAGGCATTTTCATTGATTACCGTTTATCATACATTATAAATACCGTTTTATTATACGTTATAAATACCATTTATATTATATTAAAATTACCATTTTTCATACGTAAAAATAACCATTCCCCCTCCCTCCTCTTGGGGCTTCTTGCTAATCCCCTATCAGCTTTGTCCTCGAACACAGGTGGTCAGGGATCTCCCCTCATGTTTATTGACCCTCCCGAGTACTAACCACATCCAATGCTACTTGATTTCAGTGATCGGACGTGATGTCACACTGTTCTGGAAGCTTCCAGCAAGAATCAATTTAGAGATTCTTCGTTCTGCGTATCTGGCAACACTGAGTGCAGTTATTCTTCACGTTCACACTTCCCGCCCTGTTTGTAGGTTTGTATCTTCGTGTGTTAGGTTCACATGTAGCTTAATTTATGTATTTTAACTTATTTAATTATATTTAGCTTTAACTTTTATTTTATATATCTTCCTAGCATTATTGTATGCATATATTACTTTTAGCATTAGATATTGCTTTAAAAGCAAACAGGAAAAGTGCATGTTTTCAGGAGTGCAATTCATTCTTTCCTTTCCTTCCCAGTTTGTATCTTCGTGTGTTTCACACGTTGCTTAATTTATATATTTTAACTTATATAATTATATTTAGCTGTAACTTTTATTTTATTTTATATATATCTTCCTAGCATTATTGTATGCATATTACTTTTAACATTAAATATTGCTTTAAAAGCAAACGGGAAAAGTTCATGTTTTCAGCCTCGTGGTATGCTTGGAAAAATTACTATGAAAAGATGTAGAACCAGTAAGTGAACACAATCGTATTAGCAGAAATGGTATTCTGCAAATAACATAAAATTAATTATAAAAAATAAATTCTTTAAGTGATTAAATAATTTTAATATTTAATACTGTCTAAGCGGAGATTAAATGAAAACATGGTCCGAGATTGCATTTGTTATCATACATGCATGCTTATTTCAAATCTTGTAAAATCAAATTATTCTTTTACATGTTTTTATATATTTAGACTTAGACAGGTATAATTACACTAAATGAAAGTTGCTTCATTTATAATCCACCTACAAGTAAAAATACTTATTTATTAGTGTTGGTTAGTGTTTATATTAAAATAATTTTGATCTATATAATAGTAAATTAAGCCCCTTTCATTTAGTGTAATTTTATACTATCTAAAACTAAAATATATAAAAAAAAACATGTAACGGAATAATTTGATTTTACAGGACTTGCAATAAACATGCATGCATAACAACAAATGCAATCTCTGTTCACGTTTTCATTTATTTTCCGCTTAGACAGTGTTAAATATTAAAATTATTTTATTTATTTAAAGTATAATTTTTTTGTAATTAATTTGATATTATTTTCAGAATACTGTTTCTGCTCATATGATTTTGTTCACTTAATGATTCTACAATCTTATCATAGTACTTTTCTGCTAATGCATGCGCAGAATGCTATAAAAACACGATACTGAATAACATGTAATTCATTACCTTAACAAACTCTTTTCAGTTTATAATATTTCTTGTTATTTAAGATTATTTTTTATTTTAAAACATAAGTTTAAAGCTTTTACTTTTCGCCTTTTAGAAACTTTTATCGCCTTTTAGAAACTTTTAAATTGACGAAAATGGGCATTTTTTTCCATAATTAGTATGGTCTCTTTACGGCTGCTTTATTTACTATTATATATATAATAGTAAATAAAGAAACTTTCATTTAGTGTAATTATACATGTCTAAAACTAAAATCTATAAAAAAACATGCAAAAGAATAATTTGATTTTACAGGATTTGAAATAAACATGCATGCATAGCAAATGCAATAAGACCACATTTTCATTTATTCTCTGCTTAGACAGTGTTAAATATTAAAATTATTTTATTCATTTAAAGTATAAATTTTTTATGATTAATTTAATGTTATTTGCAGAAATAAAAAAAAATATACTAGGAAGAAATTTTAAAATAATACGCTACTCAGAAATTTTTTTTAAAAAGTTGATACAGGGGTGAAATGTTAAGAAACACAATACTAAATTAAAACAAATTTGATACTTTAAGAAAATAAAAAAAAATTGATACTTGGAAGAAGTAAAGAAAGCCTTAAAAGAAAATAAACATGTTACTTAAAAGAAATAAAAACACCCATAATTCTTAGAATTTTTTTAAAAACACTATTACACAAAATTATATTTCATAACGTAGTAGATTATAATTTTTGCAATTTCTAGAAATGATTAGAATTAAAAATATACTTAAAAGAAATATAATTTGTCAAAAAAATTCTAATTCATTTTATAGCAGTTTGTGTTCTGTACATCTAGAAACATGTTCTATTTGTGCTTTGTGCCCTTACTCACTGTGTTCACTCTTAAAATCATCACAGTCGCATGATACCACTGTTTAAAGGTAATATTTCTATTTTATACCAAATTAAAATAGAAAATGTTTCTATTTTGTGCCATACTTGCAAAGATTTACCCCATACTTGCAAAGATATCAAGAAAGTACTTGTCTGCACCAGCTAGCAGCGTTGATAGTGAACGTTTATTATCAGAAAGAAGCAGGAAATGTTTATGAACCAAAACGTAATAGGCTGCAACCTGAAAATGCAGAATGCCTAATGTTCCTGTACCATAACTTACCTCTATTAAACTTTGATTACAAAGAATAATTGGCTTGTTTTTAAACAATATTTCATATGGTGTAAAACTTAAGAAATTAAAATACTGCAAAATTTAATATTCATCTAAGTGTTTTTTTTTATATATATTAATCACCTTCACCTTTTTTTAATATTGGTGAAATGATAATTGATTTTTTTTAACCGTTATATTTTTGAACACGTAATATGAGTTTTATTTTCTGGTTACTGTTTCATATTTAAACGAGTTAGTAAGGTCAAGGTGTGATAAGATTTAAGAAAAATTGAAAAAACAACAAAATTTAATATCGGGGTGTTTTCTTTTACATTAAAATTATTTTACATGCCATAATATTGGTAAGTAATAATTTGAATTCATTTTGTACTATGATACTATAACATTTTAAAACAAATTTAAAGCTCTTACTTTTTTGTTATAAGTCACCTTTTGCGATAGAAGTTTTGTACAGATTTAAAAACAGGTGAAAATTTAAAGTATTGTGTAGTTTTTAAAAAAATTCTTAACTAAAATGGCATTTTTTTCCCTATGATTTGCATGGTCTCGAATTTGGTGATTTTTTTTACACAAATTCTGTTATGGCATATGGTGTTTATAAAGTGCATCTTTCATATAAAAAGACTACATTTCCTGCCAATTTTTTTGCAAATTTAATGATATTTAACTTAAAAGAAAATAGTCAAATGTGCATAAAATTAACAAGAAAGATCAATCGTGCATAAATTATTTATGAAACACTTTTCAACTGCAATGCAATTTTATTTAAACATCTCAAAAATGCGACACATTCAGCGGTAATATTTTTAAAATTATCACAATACTACAATAATTTATTACATTTGAAAACTTAAAACGTCATAAAAAAAATGTACTTTATTCAAATGATGTCATTGAAATACAAATCGCTTGGCTCTCTATGTAAAAGCTGTAAATATATCATTCATCAACTTTTAGTTCATTCCTTTCATTTATCACAATACTACAATAATTTATTTTATTTAAAAACTTAAAACCTTGGATCAATGTTTGATCATTTAAACTCAATTTATTGTAATTACGTTGTTTCAGAATGTAGATGCACAGAAATCAAGCAAAAATAAAGTGGTTTTAGGACAGATACAACACTAATATAAATTAAAAAGAACTTGAAAAATCATGATTTTGACACAAGATGGATGCCATATCTTATTTTGAAATGGATCATGTGATCTCTTCATATAATATGAGTGTAATTATTACTTTAATTTTTATTTTAAAAACTACCGAATATATTTTGCTGAAATTTTTTTCATATTTTTTATGGGATAATTTGAATATTTTTCTAAAACTTTTGAAGCAATTTTCTCATAGGTTCCACAGACCATCTGAATTCTGAACAGCATAGTAAAATTTCATTTTGATAAAGTCATTTTTACGGCAGTTATCATGCGAATGAACAGACAGAATGAACAAAGTCATAAACATAAATAAAACCAAGGACAAAGAGTCTTTAAAATGAAAGGTCTTTTATTTAAAACATCCTAAAAGACGTACAAAACATATATTAAAAATTGCCAGAGCACTTTCGGATGTATATACGCCCTTCATCGGTGGCTACATGAATAGTTAAAACATGGAATGTTTATATATATAGAGACCACTTTAAAGCAAATTTGCATAAAAATATAAAATGGTAAATGAACTTACTACAAAATAATACAAGAAATATACACGGAAATTACAAAAAATTAGTTTAAATGCTTTCGAATTTTTAAAAATATTACAAAGAACTAATACAAATTTTGGGAAAATGTCAAGCTTGATTTTCCTGAGAATGACGTCACAAATAACTATTAAGAGATTTGAATTAGAATCGAGAATGAGTCACCAAGCATAACTTAAAATTTGAAGGGGATCAAAATTACAAATCGACTCACGATAAATATAAATAAACAGGGATTCATAAAGAAGAATACTACATGGATTGTTACAACGAACTAAAAGGAAAGTTTTTTCAAAACCTGGCAGAAATTTATCATTAACCACATATTGAGCAAGAGCCATAGAAAGTTTAAAGTCATCAAAATTCCCAAGTTTATCAGATCGAATACGATTAAATAAAATGGTAATATTAGTGAGCAGGTTTGAAACCAAATTCATGATAGAAATTAATAAAAGGACGGAAAATCTTAGGATGGTAGGGAACACTAGATTTATGGGCTAAATGATCTTTAATAGCAGCAACTTTAGTATCAAACTGAGTAAATTTAAGTCGAACATGGGCGAAAATCTTATAGATAAATTTAAAAGAATAAGCAGCCTCATGGCTAAGTTTAAAAATAAAATTAATTTCATCAGTCAAAGCAGGGATGGAAGAGCAAACATTAAATGCGCGATTAAAATACGAGCTGAGGTGTATGTCGTTCCCCTGTTATCTCCTGATGGTGACTATAAATTTTACGTGGGTAGTACAAAACGTACTGTTGGCATCCGTTTAGCAGAACACGCTCGCGATGTCAAATCTGGTAAACTTTCTACGGCTCTTGCTCAATATGTAGTTAATGATAAATTTCTGCCCGTTTTTGAAAAAACTTTCCTTTTAGTTTGTTGTAACAATCCACGTAGTATTCTTCTTTATGAATCCCTGTTTATTTATAACTAATTTTTGTAATTTCTGTGTATATTTCTTGTATTATTTTGTAGTAAGTGCATTTACCATTTTATATTTTTATGCAAATTTGCTTTAAACTGGTCGTTATATATATTAAAGAAAAAAAAAATGATACTTGGAAGAAAGTAAAAAAAGCCTTATACTTAAAAGAAAATAAACGTGATACTTAAAAGAAATAGAAACACACATAATTCTGAGAATTTTTTTAAAAACACTACAACACACAAAATTATATTTCATAATGTAGTAGATTATAATTTTTGCAATTTTTAGATATAATTGTGAAACAGTTTGTGTTCTGTGTATCTAGAAACATGTTCTACTTGGGCTTTGTGGTGCCCTTACTCACTGTGTTCACTCTTAAAAATTATCGCAGTCACATGATACCATCATTGATCAGAGACGTGTAGTTTTAGCATGCACAAATATAATTTAAAATAGCTTATCAACTTAATTACAATATTTTTAATATTGTTTTTTGATATATTTTTAGTATTGAAGTTTATTTTTAAAAAATTAGCGCTTTAAAAATTGCAAAAATGTTTTAAGCATTGCGTGTTTTAATATGTCCCAAAATTTTATTCTGTATTTTTAAGTTATTTTCAATTTAAAATAGCTTATCTTTCAGATTCAAAATTATATTTCATAATGTAGTAGATTATAATTTTTGCAATATTTAGAAATAATTAGAATTTAAAATATATTTAAATATAAACTGAAAATAAAGGAAAAAAACATTTTTGCATTAAGAATAATTTATGAATTTTAAAATAATACTCCTGAAATTATATAATCTTTTATCATTATTATATTAACAAAATATAATATAAATTAAAATAAAAATTATATTACATATGAACAGAGTGATTCTATAGTATTGTGAATTTTGCATACATGACACATTTGATGTATCCTATCTTTGTAAAAATATGATTTAGATGAATGTATTTTAAATTTTAAAGATACTGTTTCACATTGTGTTGATTTCAATATTCATATGTACTTAAATTTATAAAAAAAAATTTATAAATTCAAGTACATTATTGAAATTAACACAATCTGAAAATTTGACATCTATTGTAAAAATATATTCACCTAGCTCAATATTTTTATTTACAAAGATGCATAAAACTTTGTAAATATCATGTCTGCAACATGCGCTATACTGTAAAGTTGTCCAATGTGTGATAAATATGTATATAAACACGTAATAAATACATGTAGAAACACAATATAAACACGTAATAAATATGTGTAGAAACACAATATAAACACGTAATAAATACATGTAGAAATACATTATAAATGCATATGGGAAAGCATTATAAATACATATGGGAGCACGTTATAAACATGTATGTGGATATATGTAATATACACGTATGTGATATATAATAAACACGTATCTGGATACGTAATAATAACATATGTGGATATACGTAATATACACATATGTGATACATAATAAACATGTATCTGGATACGTAATAATAATGTATGTGGATATACGTAATAATAACGTATGTGGATATACGTAATAATAATGTATGTGGATACGTAATAAACATGTATGTGGATATACGTAATAATAACGTATATGATTATACGAAATATTAACGTATAAGGATACGTAATAATAACATATAAGGATACATAATAATAACCTTTTTTATAACAGTTGGTATACCGTATTCTAATGTACCGTTTTTGCGTAATAATTACGTATAGCCTGACATGTAAAGATTACGTATTGCTGGATACATAAGAATTACGTATTTGTGCTACCTGGGGTACTTCATTTTTTTTTTCAAAAACTGCTTGGTACAGCGAGTGATTTTTTAGTGTTAGTAAGGAATTTTGTTTTTTGTCCTATGCTTTGATTTTATGGCTACAGATGCCAAATTAGCTTATTATTAGATAAGTTTATAACATTTTTTGAGTAATTGGACATTTTGCTCTTAGGGGTCAAATAAAAAGTTACATTTCATATTTTCATGCAAATACTACCTTACTTTTGAAAATATTTTAGAGAAACCTTACTTAAACTCGAAACAATTTTCTAATTTAAAGTATGCATCTAACACTAATGGTTCAAAAGTTATAAGCCTGATTTCTTTTTTTGAAACACCCTGTATAACAATTGTTTAATGTGTTTGCATCATTCCAGATTCCCTAGAAGCTACCTGGTGACCTACAAGACAATCTTTATACATTTATAGTATCAACTATGAGACAGAACCTAAAAGAGCAGAATTTTTAATTTCCTCCTCTCTACAGAAGTCCAAGAAAATAGGATGACTTTGAAAAGTCTTTCCAGACCCTTTAAAAGCCTTCTTTCAATGACCTGGAAAACTAAATCTTTGCAGACATATAATATTAAACATGAGGCAGAGCCTAATAGAGCTGGATTTTTTATTCTTTCCCCCAGGGGTGGTGAAGAAAATAGAGGCTTTTTTAGAAGTCTTAGACCCCCAGAAGCTTGCACAGTGAGATTAGAAGGATGAATCTTTGTCCAGTCAATAAAGGCCATAACCCAAAACAAATTCAGGGAAAGCTGAATTTTTGCACACAAGTAGTACATGTTGAAAAATGTGTTTTCCTAAAAGTCCTCACTTGCACCCCCCCCCCCCTTACCACCCTATGATCCCCCTAAACTTTGAAATCGCAGTGTCCCAGAAATAAATTTATATTTCATAAACAAGACATCGAACAATAATGTAGCTGGTACCAAACTGTTTCAAATACTTCATGGAATGGGTATGTATTCTTTAAACATTGTTAAATATGTGCATCTTTTTATACCAGTACAGAATATGTAAAATTTGAGAGTTTTTATCAAAAATTTGTAGTTATTTGCCTGATATACAGGGTGTCCAGTGCTATAGGTGGCCAATGACAATTTCCTCAACCATCAATCACAGAGATATACTTTCAATTGCAAAAATGTTTTAAATTTTAAAATCTATTATCTTAGAAACAGTTTAAATCAGTAAATGCATTTCTGAAAGAAATATGAAATATAAATTTTTATACGGTCCCTCGGTCCTATAAGTTATACACTCTAAGACAAAAAAATTAACATACCCTGCAAAATAATCTGATAGTAATGAAACTATACATGCAAACACCTGTCGACCGAATATGCAAATGATCAAAAATTTGCAGCCAATGAATGAATAATCGGAACTACAGCACATTGAAACTGAGCACCATGGTGGTGTATATAAGGAGCAAACCTCGCTTTCAGGAACAAAACGTGCAGTGAATTTCGATTGAGTTTATGTACCTTGATTGTAACAATGCCTCGCCGGCGAATTTGCGGCCACTACGAGCATATTAAGAAGTTTGAAAGAGGGTGTGCGGTCGGACTGTATGAGGCTGGATGGGCACACCAACAAATCGCTCGGCAGTTAGGTAGCAGCGATGTAGCAATTAGACGATGTTGGCAGGAATGGGTCCGGAATGACAGATTTCAGCAGCAAGTGGGCAGCAGACAGCTTAGAGCGACGAGAGAATGGGAAGATAGAGCGATTGTCAGAACAGCTGTGGCAGCATAAGATTCATCGTTATCAACCATCCAACGTGTAATAAACACGTAAGTGACCACCCGGACCATTAATAGAAGACTACAGGAGTGGAATCTATATGTGTGGTGCCCATTACGCCACCTACCACTGACCAGTATGTACCGTCAACAGCGATTGCAATGCTGCCGTGCCTGATCAACGTGGAATTGTAAGGATTTGGAACGAATTGTCTTCAGTGATGAGTCCCATTTCGAACTGAGTCCCGACGACCAGCGCAGACGTGTCTGGAGACAGCCTGGGCATCGTCAGGATCCTGCTCTTACTGTCACATAGCCCAACAACAGGAAGTTATGGTCTGGGGTGCCATTTCGTTTGATAGCCGGACCCCTTTGATAGTCCTCTGTGGCACCATCACAGCATAGAGGTACGTTGCTGACATTCTATGATCCATTGTATTGCCATTCTTTTCGCGACCATCCGGCAACTTTATGCATCAATGCCACGTCAGGTAACAGCTTGTATCAAGGCCAGAGGTGGACCAATGCCATATTGACATGCTCACTTTGTGTTGATCTTTCAGTGCAATAAATCATTCAATTGTTCTGACTGAAATTCTAATCATTTCTTTTTCTGTATATCCACATTACACATACCAAATTTTGTCTCATTTGGATAATTCTTTGCTGGTGCATCGATTTTTTTGTTTTAGAGTGTATTTAGTTAAAGTTTCTTCATACACTACCATGTAGAACAAAAAAAATTTCATTGCTGTACGACCAAAATTGACTGACTTATAGCTACTTAAAGTTAGAGCACTTTTTGTGCTGAAAAATGGGAGTTACAATAAACTCCCGATTATTCACGGAATAGGGAGGCGTGATAACCACGGATAAGCGAATTTCGCGGATAATCCGCAAAATAGCTGGAAAAGGACAAAAATCCACACACAAATGCATTTAAACCATTTTTAAGAATCATAATATAGTAGCACATACTTACACACATAGAGTTGTGACTTCATAAACAGTATCCTTAAGTTTTTACAAAAAAGTCGGTTAATTGTTTTTGTTTTTTTGTTTCGATGCTCTTCTTCTTTATTTGCGATTGAAGTTTTTTTAACAGCATCTTGTCGCAAAGTGATGAATCGTCCTGCTCCTCTATGTAGTTAATGATTCCATCAATGTGAGTTAGCGCTTCATCATGGCTCATTTTCTTCTGCATCCCTTCTCCCTCATCTTCTTCATTGTTCTCAGCCGAAACCAAACCTTTTTCTCCGGCTATGATTTCTTCATCGGTAAGATGATCGAAGCCTGGATCGTTTGCGTCACAAATGATCCACTCAACGATGTTACCTTCATCCACATTACTTCTTCCAGGAACAGATTTTGCTAAATTTGCCAAATCAGATGCAGTAACTTCCTCGTCTTCTTCTTCCTGTGGAGACTCTAACATTTTTTCCACATTTGGCAAAATTTTTCTCCAGGACTTTACTAAAGTCATTATCTTGACTGTATTCCAAGCAGTGTTGATGTCATAAATGCTGTCAAGAATCGTGTAGTCCTTTCAGAAGCCCTGGAGATCACCCCCCTCTTCAATCCGTTTTTTCAATAAGTTGGTTCGATACCTTTTCTTCATAGAAGCAATAACTCCCTGGTCCATGGGCTGGATAAGTGCCGTGACGTTAGGTGGCAAAAACTTGACGAAAAAATTTCCATCTTCTGATTTCAGAACACTTTCTCCTGGGTGAGCCAAGGCGTTGTCAAGCAACAATATGGCTTTTTCGGGTAGGTTTTTAGACTTGAGAAGCTCTCTCACTTGGGGAATGAATTTTTTTTTTAGCCATTCCTGAAATATTTTTTGAATCATCCAGGCGTTTTTTTGGTTAAAGTAATGAACTGGAAGGTTTTCAGCTCTTGTACATTTAAAGGATCTAGGTTTTTTTACTTTCCCAATCACTACGAGTCTTAGTTTGTGTGTTCCCGTGACATTGCTGCAAGACATTATCGTCAATCTTCCTTACTGGTTTTATGTCCTGATGCTTGACGCTCTCTTTCAAATGCCAGTGTTCGCGTCGGCAAACATTTCTAATACAGTCCAGATTCGTCAGCGTTGTATACTTGTTCATACGAAAGTTCTTCTGATTTTAAAAATTCCTGAAAATCATTTTTTTAAGTCCTCTGCTGCCTGATTATCGCAACTTAATTTGTCACCGTGAAGTTCGATTTCTCTAATCCCATGGCGTTGTTTGAATCTAGTTAACCAGCCTGATGACGCATCAAAAGTCCCTTCCATTCCAAGCTTTTCGAAAAATTGCTTAGCTTTAGCAGCAATAATCAGTCCTGAAATGGGTGTATCCTCACTTCTTACTTGACTCACCCATTTTAATAATGCCGCGTCCAATTCTTCATAGGTCCTGGTTTTCATGATTTTCCTTTTCTTCATGGACGATGAGTTGTCCGATGCGGAAGCAAATTGCATTAGTTTATCTTTTTGCTTCATAATGTCTCTAACTGTAGACTCTCCAATGCCATACTTCAAGCTCATTTGTTTTTTCGATGAACCATTTTCAATTTTTTTTATCAACTCTAACTTATTTGGATGGATAAGACAACTTTTTTTCTCTTTTCGCTCATTGCTAAAATTACAAGTTTAAACAGAAGCGAGCAGATCGTGCACACAAATTGACCGCAACGTACTAAAGTGATGTGGTGTCAATTCTGATTTGATATGGTAAGTGTAAAGGAATGGGGAGGTAAGGAAAATGACCTCAGCCAATTCGCCACAACCTTCAGTCTGGTCCAAAACCTGACAAATGGTATATTCGTCCATTGTACAGGTTTCGGTGACCTTGAGGGGGGAGGGGTAGAAAGGAATAGGAACAATCTGATTGTTGCTCTAAAAATAGATTTTGCATTTGTTGATCATGAAAGGCATGTTGCGTATTTATTTCTCTACATTCTGTAAATGATCGTCGAAAAAAAAAAAAAAAAAAAAAATCGTGGAAGACAGAGCGGATAATCCGCCCACGGATAAGTGGGACTTTACTACATGCAAAAAATAATTGGAGAGACAAATATTTTGCAGCAATTTCATTATTTTTTGCAGTAATATACATTACACTGAACAATATTAAAATTATAATTATTTGTAATACATAAAAAAATATCAAAAATACAGCATGTACTGATAATAGAAGTAAAAAAAAAATACAGCTTGTGTTAAATGACATAAGGAAAAAGAACAGTCTCGTTGAATTAGAAAATAAAACATATTTTAAAATGCGAATATACACATTTCAGAAACTGAAAATCATATTACAAACCGTGTTATCATAATATTTGCTCGAAATGGCTTCCTTTGGCTGCAATGCAAAAACGCACCCGTGAAGAAAATTTTTCCTATACTTTGCACAGCATAGTCGGTGTTACACATGTACATGCTATGAAAATACGATATAGCAAATCTGCTGGACTCATTGATTCTTTTTCTTAGACTTTATTTTTCAAGAAACCCCAGAGAAAGGAATCTAAGGGGTTGAAGTCTGGTGATCGCAGGGGCCACTCAACAGGACCTCAGTATCCAATAATATTATTTCCAAATGTTGCGGCTAGAACAGTAAGTGGTTTAAGTGATTTGTGGCTGGCGTGCCTTCAATGCTGAAACCACATCTGTGATAAATCTCGTTAGGAAACATATTGGTCCAAAAAGTTAGTTACTGGGCCCTGTAAAATCTGTATATACTTTCCCGATGTCAAAGCGCCATCGAAAATGAATGGTCCAATTAAAGTCTCCTTCCATATGCCACACCAAACATTTACCGACCAATGCACTTGATGTCTGTTCAGTCTAATGATGTGTGGGTTTTGCAGAAACCAATAATAGTGACTATTTTGAGTATTTACAATACTCTGTCTTGTAAACTGACACTCGTCGGTCCAGATAATGTCACTTACAAATGACGGATTATTGTCTTGTTTGTTTAAAATGTAATTACAGAAGTCAAAGAGACACTCTTTGTCTCCTGACATTAATTCTTGTCCCAATTGCTGGGATACAAGGTACATAATATTCTAATTTAATCAGATTAGAATGTATCTTGTTGAAGTTAATAAGCTGCGAGAGCAAATTAAAATTTGAACGACTTCACTGGTATATTCATCCGGCCATCCAAAAAGCTGCTCTAAGTCCTCAGACGAGTTGGGTGGTCTGGGCTTTCGACTGGTATATTCATGATGTTGATTAGGCCTATTAGTGTTGTAGATTGGTCATGAAAAATTTAACTTAACCATGAAGGTATTTAAGCAGAGTGGCAGTAGTAACAATGTCAAAGGCAATTGTAAACTAATACAAACTAATTGTAGAGGTGTAGGAAAAAGCAGTTCCAATTTAAGTCAAATCACTTTTTATTATGAAGTGAATCCATTGCGTTTGCTTACATGATACTTCAGTAATTGTAACACAAAGCAAGCATACTATGTACAAGCATTTAAGCTCTCAAGCTCAAGCGTAAGATTTCAGTATAGTTCCAAGCTCAGACACAATCTAGGTTTAAGCAATCCTTTGAAATAAGTAGGTAAGTAGAACAAAAACTTTTTAGACTTACGTTAACTTCGTGCATTTCCCGATGCCACCAATATCTGGTCACACGCTATGGCTAAAACTTTAAACTTCACGGATTAACATTACACTGAGTCCACAACACGGAGCAACATGGTCTTGTTGACTGAGAACCATAAAAACATAAGATCCACCATTACTTGGATCAAACATCCGCGTCTAATGTCTTACGGAAATCTTAAAATTCTATCGTCTATTGTCTTACGGACATCTTAATATCTTACGGAAACATTCGACATCTTCGAACTAGACTCTAAATTAGGCAACTACCTTTACAAGGTCCGATGGCCAAGTCCGTCTGAGTGATCTATCCATGATCTGATCGATCAAAGTGATCTCGATCCAACCATCAATTTGTATGAAAGTCGATTTCCCTTAAACCAAAAATCTGTCCAGCATTTATATCCGATGATGGGTGCATTCCGGAACACAATCGTTGCAGGTAATGCCCTCTGGATATGCAAAGCAGGATGCGTGAGCGACGAGAAGGTGATTTGCATGATAAGCCCAGTTTGTTCAATACTTGTCCAATACTTGTCTACAATACTACAATACTTGTCCCACTAGACTTAAATTTGGAACAATTTGCTTTAACCCTTTAGTGACGGTTGGCACATCCGCGTGTTGGCTGCGAACTTGCATTCAATGACGGACGGCACGCATTCATGACGGAGAAAATTTTAACCTAAACGGCGAATGGCACGTATGCGTGTTTTCACATGGAACGTTATAATTTTTCTACTAGATGGTGTTAAATGTCCGTGGAAACAACTTCAATGTATTTTGCAGATAACTGACCTTGGCATAAGGAGGATCCAATGAATTATTTCTCCATTTGGAGCGGTGAAACATGGTTTTGTAATATAAGCAAATAGAGCACTTATCGCAGCATCAACAATTTTATAATTGAGTTTCGGGTCTTGTTTTGATTTCAGCTTTATGATTTCGTTGGTGAATCATAGGAATATAAGAGAGTATTTTTTTTGTTTGGGTTTTAGAGGCAGTGAAATTATTCATTTATTTCGGATAAAAGAATGGGAGCAACTAACGAGTATTTTGTATTCAGATTTGTATGAAAAATATACATCAAATAGAAAATAAATATTTCTTTTATTCCTGAAGAAAGTAGATTTCTGTGTTGAATAGGTGATTTTTAGTGAATTTTCTTTTAGAGTTAGACTTAGCGTAAAAAAATTGCCGCTCCCTGGGAACAGTTCGGAAGAGAAGCACTCCGTCCTTTGGGCCGCGGCAGTTCCAGAATGCCGCCGTCGCGAAAGGGTTAATATGGCCTGGCTGTTTACAGTAAAAACACTTTACTTTTAGAATCATTCTTAAAATTGACATTACTTTTAGGTAAATTTACATTAGACATTTTTACATTAGGCATTTTTACATTATTTCTATTGCCATGGATGTTGGGCACGACATGAGTGATGATCCAGTGATGTGTGACAAGATGAACGCAGGAACATCAGAGAACATCCCGAAAAGGGAGTGGATCGAATAGGCACACAACAGAGTGCACAGATCGGTAGATTCACCGAACGGCTCGTCAAGACCCATTCACAATGGCAAGTGACACACGAAATAGCCTGCTATCATCAATGGTTGCACCTACGTGCACCCAAACCATTCGCAATAGGTTGCATGAAATACAGCTGCATACACGGTGGCTAGCCACTAGGGTGCCATTAAGTGCTCGACAGAGGGATGCACATCTGGCATGGTGTCGTCATTGCAACTGGACCAATAAATGGCATTGAGTACTGTTTATGGATGAATCTAGCTTCTGCCTGTGGAGGAATGACAGCTGTGGATGGGTGTGATGGCTTCCTGGGGAACGCCACTTGCCAGCCCATATCACCGAACATTGCACCAGCCCCACACAGGGTATCATGGTTTGGGACTGTATCATATTCGATCAGCAGACAGCTCTGGTGCACATTGCAGGTAATCTGACAGCAGACCGATATGTCACACAAGTTGTGATGCCTGTGGTTCGGCCACTGGTGCAGGCAGTCCTAGGCATGGTGTTCCAGCAAGACAATGCCACACTGTACAGCGAACTCTCAACATCCTGAATGGAATTCACATCCTTTCCTGGCCGGTAGCCTTACTGGATCTCTCTCCCATTGAACATGTGTGGGCCCTCATTGGACGTCAGGTGCACCGAGGACCACTGGTACATACCACAGATGAACTGTGTGCTTTCAGTGGATGCTGCTTGGCAAGGATTACCTCAGGCAACCATTAATAGCCTCGTCGATAGTATGCCTCACAGTTTAAGGCCTGCACAGCTGTTTGTGAGGACCACATTCTTTACTGAATAAACAGGTTTCTTTTGCATATCTTTGTTTGAATGAATGAATGAATGAAATAAAGGTGGGTGGCTCAAAAAGAGACCAGCACATCGACCAGAGGTCTATTGTACTACCCCAAAAAGAAAACGAAGATCCCTAAGAAAAGAGACCAGTAGCCGATGCGAAAATAAGCAGGCACTTGACAGGAATGTTGTTCAGCTCCCAGGGTTCAATCACATGACGACCAATGTGTTCGAATCATATCTTTGTTTGCTCTTTTAATTATTTGCATATAACTCTCTCTTCTACCAGAACAGTGATTTGCATATGGCTATGTGCATTCCTTCATAGTGTTACAATTTCACTTTTGACGAGTGTATTTATTACGTAAGATAATTGAAACATCTAATAATTATCTTTAAATTGTTGTATCATTTATATGAACTTTAAAAGAACTATTTAAAGACAAAAATGTGAAATTTCAAATCTTCGACAGTATGTTTAATAAATATCCAATGCAAAAAATAAATAAATAAATAAAAATAAGAATTATAATGGATATCGAAAGAATAACTGTTTGTGATATTGCTGATGTTTGGTTCATGTCCCTAATACAAATACTCGATTTTTAGTGATTTGAACATTGACTCGTATTCAGGGATGTTCAAAACATGTAGATCCACCAAAATTTGAGGGTCAGACTTTTTTACCACATCACAATACCCTTCACATTATTATGCATGACAGGAAAAGCTAAATTGAATTGACAAATGAGTAACATTTAAAAAAAATATTTTATCCTTCTATACAATTTAGCCTTAGCACAAATTGTATGTAATACGTAAAAAATATATTTAATAAAAAGAAAATTAACTACAACTAGCAAAAGTTGACATTAAAAATGCTGAACTCTTAAACTCCATACTACTATAGAGACCCATACTCTGATAGCCCAACTTTAAAAAAAAAATTAATAATCAATTCTCTTCAGCCTGGTTTCTTACTTAAACACTATAAAAAGTCAATAAAAAGTAACAACCAGTTTCAAAGGCAAAAATAGTCTATTTGTAAGGATAGACAGATAGCAAATGCACCAGCAAAGGTAAGAATGTGTCTGTTTAAACGTTGATAAACTTCTAAACTGACAGATGCATTCTTGCCTTTGCTGGTCCGGTTGCTTTGTCCCTCTATCCTGAAGAAGGATGCTACTTTTTGCTTCTGAAACTGATTGATGCTTTTAATTAACTTTTTATACTGTTATTAATGAAGTACTTTTATTGCAGATTAATTTTCCATTATAAAGGCTTTAGATTAGATGGTCTTGTTCTCAATTTTTAAAATGTTATAGTAAACAGAGGCAGGCAGTGCATCTCCACAGTCTCTCACACACACATTACGTTCAACACCTTTGTAAATCATAAAATTAAAATAAATAAATATAGTCATTTTTATGGCATTTTAGTGATCATGCTTTGAAAATAATTTATTTTACATTACCTGTTCAAAAACTCCAACACATATATACCAATCTATAGTACTTAAAAATTGCAAATTTTATGATATTAGCTCCAGTTTAAAGAATAGTGCTTTTACCTAACATTATTTGCTTATTCTTGCCCTATGTTGCAAGCTTCATAACTCCTGTTTTAGATATTTTACACCCAAAGATTCATTTACACGTCTTAATGTCTTACGGAAAGGTTTAACAGTATAATTATTTTCTTTTGGGATACTGCTTATACATGTGGGTTCATAAGTCCTTCCGAGAGGTTGGTGGTAGGGGAAAGAGGGTACGGTCCCTGTGGATGCCTCCCCTACTGGTTTCCGGTCTAAATTGGGCGGCACTTCCCGGCCGTCCAAATGGTTACTTTACACCTTTCTGATAGGTCGGATGGTCTGGGTCTCAACAACAACTTATTTTAAGCAGGATTATCCAAGATATGATAATGCATCCATAGTACTCATAATCGGGTGGACAATTTGCCCAAGCACCTAACTTTTTAACAAGTCTAATTTATGTTCCGACCATCGACTGCACGGGCCTTTTGAACCAAGGTTAAAGGGGGGGAGGGGCAGGGTACGTAAGCAACTGCTTTAATCTAAAATATTCCCATCTGTTTTCTGAACTGCGAGCTTAGATTGCTCATTCAGCCATTTTTACTTCAATATTTTTCTCGAAAAAATCGCATTCTTCAATACTATTCAAAGAGAATTAACAACAAAAAATTTAATTTTCCTCAAATTTCTGTGGGTGCAAGTTGAACCCATGGGTTCCAGTGCCACTGTACTGCAGAACTACACAAGTTAAGGCTAAGACATGTATACTGGCAATTGGGCTAAAGAGTGCATGCACTATATGCTGTATATAGGACTTGGCAGTCCTGCAGTACCCAATATTTCTTAAGGAACCAGTGATCCTGAACTACTTTGGATATGAAGATGTGCTGATGGGAAATAATGCTCCTGGGGACCTAAGTAACCCAGAATTCCGATGATCAATGAAAAGGTGATGGAAATGGGTTATGACGAACCTGAATCCAAAAGTTCATTTACCCCAGAGGACCGATGTAACTGGCGCTAGATGCTGGCGAAGTTCTGGGTGTTGCAAACTCAGGGTTCTCAGAAACTGCAGGGCTGCACTATTTAAGGCCTGTACACTGCAATTGGGCTCATGTTTAAAAAGTGCATACTGCAGACGGGTACTCTAGTAGTACCTAATGCTCTTCAAGGCACCTGTAATTCTGAACAACTTTGGATGTCAAGGCGAGGTGGTAGGAATTAACACTCCTGGGGATCTGAATACCTCAGAGTTCCAATGATACCTGAAAAGGTAATGGAAAAGGGTCAGTTGGGCCTGAGCCCCCCCCCCCCCCAAGAGGGCTGATGAAGCCGACTCTAGACACTGATGAGGTTATGGGAGTTGTGAACCCAGGGGCCTCAGCACTTCAAAGGCACCTGTGATCCCTAACAGGTGAGGTGATGGGGCTGCGATCCCAAGTTTCTTAGCATCTCAGGATGTACATTGGAACAGTCACAGCGATACCAACCTTGAATAAGCCTCTTCAGGAGTCATCATGAGAAATTTCAGGAGTTTTAGAAGTATCTCAGGAGTCAGCATGAGAAATTTCAGGAGGGTTTCTGCAATTTTCGTTTTCAAGCAATAAAATTTTTTAAATTATAAATTAATTACTTTTACATCAAGTAATGATTTGAAACTAGCACTTTTTAGCTTACTTAATAAATCCATTGTAAATTTTAACTGTAGTATTTCTTTTCTTTTGTTAAGTTTCTCATTTTTAGTATAAAAGACTTTATGATACTTTATTTAAAATATTGGGGTGGAAATCAATCTGATTTTTTAGAACAATAAAAAATTTGGATCTATTTTTGGAAGACCAAAATAAAAACACCGAAATTTATTGAATTTTTTATGGTTAAACCTGCTTTATTTCCTTACATTTTTATTATTCCAGAACTCATTTACAATAAAGTTATTAGGATTACTATGTTAATTTAAATTAAAGGATAAAATAAATGTTTTATTTTCATAAAATTCCAAAGCTGTAAATTTAGTTGTAATCATTTCAGAAGCATTTAATGCATTTACATTTATAAGTTTCTAAATCATTATTTTAAATAGTTATTCTGTAAATAGTCCTTCATTTCACTAATATTTGAAAAAATAGTTTATCTGTATAAAACTACAAATAATTACAAAAATTTTAGTCGATGCAAAGATTGCAAAAGTGGAAAATATTTTTCCAATTAAAGGAAATATACCGATGATCATGTAAAAATGTGGTTTTTCGCAATACTGCTGCAAAATAACCCTTCATTTCATTAATATGTTTGAAAAATAGCTATTTTATACACATGTAATAATTATGAAAATTAAATACAAATACAGTATTTCGTGATAACTACTGCAAAAGGGACAGTCAGTTCATTAATCATACATTTGAAAAGTAGTTTATTTCTATATAACACGAAATAATTATAAACATTTCAGATGATGCAAATAGATTACAAAAGCAGGAGAAAGATAATTACTGGTTATCTATTCCTTGACATAATAGAATTGTTGCTTGCGAGTGTCAAATGTGCAATCGCGGGTAAACGAATTTGCAGACGTAAGAATGGGAAAACTCTGATCTCAATACTCAGTGCTACGAAGTGCAGGGCGCGTTAATCAATATTTTGTTATTTAAGGAGAATTTATATTGCTTTCTGAACTTCCATACTGATCACATAAATTCTGGATGCACTCCGGAATTTTCGAAGCAGTTAGCATCTCTACAGTCAAAAACATTGCATCAAAGAATGGATGATTTAAGTACAGGGTGTATGTTGAGTATAGTGTTACTAACAAATACTGGCAAATGGTTGGTACTTGTGTCCACGTGAAATGAACATGGTAAGTCTGAGTTCCTCAGCTTCTCAGGGCATCTAATAAACCAGTATGGTCAGACGAAGGTGATGAATCTAGTGAGCCTGGGGACCCAAGCTCTGGTTTCACTCATTGCAGGAAGCAATGCAGGGGTGGTTCTGCCATTTTCTGTGTTGTGTCATCGTCTTTTTGTAAAGTTGATAGAATCCCCCCCCCCCCAGGTTATAAACACTAGCTTAGCTCATCCATGGTTCTGAATCGTTCATGGCTTCAAGCAGTTGATCCATGAGATCCACATTCTTAGAATTAGTATGGATCTGAACACTGGGTCTCATCACAGGTGTCTAGTATGTTAGCCAGTCTTGCGTTTCCTGCAAGGAGGGAATTATTAGATTTGATTTTTTTTTGTCTTTTATTGTTATTGACTCACTAAGACAAGGGTTTATTATACTGCATCTTTCACATGGAGGTCCACCCAAATGCCCATAGAAATCTGCCTTGCCTGCTCCAAACATTATAAATTTGTACCTTGGCATAAAAAATGCTGCCCTGTGGGCCCATTTTTGGTAAACAAGTATGTCATGACTGACATGTGAATAATTTAAGGGGAGATAGTTTTTAACTTTCAAAAACCGATGTTTCAAATTTAATTTTAAAAATATATTATAGTCTTAGGATTAAATTAAAGTAAACCACATTACAATCAGATACAAATCAAGCACAGTGACAAAAAGTGCATGTATGGGATACATCGCAATTTCCCCCAGTTGGACGTCTTTTTAGATCCCTTTTCTCAGTTTCGAATTTCTGCAATTATTCATATGATTAGAAAAAAATTTATTATCTTATTTGCTTATAAATTAATATACATATTGAACTAATCAGTATGCATGCACTAAATCTAAAATTTTTAATTAAAAAAAAACATATATATTTTTGTCTGAGTTAAAACAGAAAATAAGAAAATTAGCATTTATGATTTTTCAAAAATACTTTTCTGTAAAATATTTTTAAATGTTTTAGGTTTAGTGCATAGAAGCACTAAATAGCTTCCCTTTAATGAAAAATAATGTTTCTGAGGTAAACAAGTATGTCATGACTGACATGTGAATAATTTAAGGGGAGATAGTTTTTAACTTTCAAAAACCGATGTTTCAAATTTAATTTTAAAAATATATTATAGTCTTAGGATTAAATTAAAGTAAACCACATTACAATCAGATACAAATCAAGCACAGTGACAAAAAGTGCATGTATGGGATACATCGCAATTTCCCCCAGTTGAACGTCTTTTTAGATCCCTTTTCTCACTGTCTGCAAGTTTAATTAAAAATTAAACTTGCAGACAGTGAATTCTGTTACTTATTATTTGAGCTATGTTATATCTTTGAAATAATATGTTTAAAAATCAGTCAAGATATGAATTAATGAAACAGTAATATTTTCATATTAACAGCATACAAATGTTGAAGTATAAGAATTTTTATCTAAAAATATGAGAAACCTGTTCCCTTATTCAAAATGAAAGTCATAGCAAAATATATGTAATTATCACCTTTGAAAACTATTATCTCCATTAAAAGCAACTTTTATGTTTTAATTTTTAATTGAGTCACAAAATCACATGAACTTTCTGTAAAAGTACCTGGTTAAGGAGAACTTAATTTTTTCATAACTCTGGATACCCAAGAGTATTCCGTGTTCAGGAAGAAGTCATTCTACTAATTTTCTATCGTGCAGTTTGGAACTTTTTGTTTAGTCAAAAGATAAAGATTAAAACGTCTCAAAATAAATTATTTTCCTTAATAAAGGTAAATTATATTTATTCATTAATTACTTTGTAAAAAATGTGCATAAGTCTTCTAAAAATAGATCAAATGAAATAAATGGACTGATCACTTAATAGTCCAGTCAAAATATGCTCAAATTTCGCTCGTACTCAAATTAAATCTGATGTTCTTAATTATGTTTTACACTTGTTCAGTGGTGTCCAGGGAAGGTAATATCAAACGTCCTGATGAATAGGAAGTGAGCTAGAGTCAGAAACTAAAAAAAAAAACAAGAAAAAAAGGCATCTCTTTTTGGTTTCTTGAAAGTATCTCAAAAACGGTCAACCCTAGCAAAGAACTTTCTATATATATACAAAATGAAAGAGCATTAGAAATCCTATAAAAAAAGTCCTCTTCACTTTTTTCATACCTCTAACAGTTTTCGAGATAATCGCACTTGAAAAATGGCATATTTTTCAGGTTTTTGTCCTATCAAAGTTTTTTCCCATAGAAACAGGCTTATATGTCATGAACTGTGCCTTGCATGATAAAAATGCTTTCAATTCTCTATATTCCCTTGCGGGGTGGTGGCGTAGTGGACCCTTTTGTGTTCCTGCAATGGAACAAAGGAGCCCGTTCCCTACCTAACAGGTTTTTTTTTTTGCTCTTTGCTTTTTCCATTTTATTTCCCATTACCACTTCCGGTCTTTTTAGTGTGCCTTCAGCTCACTAACAAATGGTTAGTTAGTTTTTTGTGCATAGCTAGATGGTATTTTATTTTCATGAAGTGCTTACGCTATGACTAATAAGTGTTTCATTTGTGAAAGTAATCTTGGCGAATCAGGGGTTGGTATATCTAGTGTTGGTGAAAAGGGGATTGCCACTTTGACAGCAGCTAGTGAAGCGAGAAATAACGGAAAAGCCTCCAGCCTTAGAGCAACCCAATCCTTATTGGTTCACACTATCTGCAGGAAAAACTACACTAATACAGCAGTTGCTGTCAAGCGGCAGCCTGGTGATCCTAGACCTTCAACTCAAGAAGAGGACAAAGAAGAGGAGGAACCACTTATCCCCTCAATTGAACATCAACTGCCGATAGAGGAGGATGAGTGATTGAGGGAGAATTCTTAACAATAACATTTTTGTTCGTCTCATTTATGTGAAAAATTATTTCAAAAATTTTTATTATCTAATTTATAAAAATAATTAACTAATTATTAATTTTACTATTATTATTATTAATTATTTAATTTTTATTCTTATTTCTCATTTTATCTAAATAATTTATTATAAATAAATTATTTGAAAAGTTAAAAATGTTGTTTGAATTATTACTTGCTAATCTGCCCCGATATTTGTTTAAGAGCGCTGGTATACAGACTATAACTATTTAACGGACTAAATTCACTTGAAAAAAATTGCAAGATACACATTTTATAAAGAATTCAATTCTCTATAAAATGTGTAGAGCACTCAAATGCTTTACAATATTGATTATAGAGCATCTTTATCGTTTCAGGCACAGTTCACGACATATAAGCCTGTTTCTATGGGAAAAAACTTTAATAGGACAAAACCTGATAAATATGTCATTTTTCAAAAATATGCAATTATCTAGAAAACTATTAGAGGTACAAAAAAGTGAAGACGACCTTTTTTGTAGGATTTTTAATGCTCTTTCATTTTGTATATATAGCAAGTTCTTTGCTAGGGTTGACCGTTTTCGAGATATTTTCAAAAAACCAAAACAATACACATTTTTTTCTTTTTTTTTAGAGTATCTGACTCTAGTTCACTTCCTATTCATCAGGACTTTTGATATTGCTTCCTGTGGACACCAGAAGAGGTGGACAGATTGTGTTAAAAACACTTTTCTTCAAAGTCCCATATTTTACTGGGTAAAAAATATTTTGTGATATGTGTTCCTGAATGTGGAAAAAACAGAATCAATTTAAAAAAATGTCACAATGCCACCACATATCTTTAATTCTGATTGTATGGCCAAAGGGACGCCTTACTGTTCTTGTTCTATTTACTGTAAACTAAAAATGGGGAGTTGTCTGCATAGAATCAGATCATGTTAAAGCAGTATATTCTGCTTCAGAGCAACAAATGGGGAGAAATATAATGAGGAATTTGCACACGTGGGGAAAATGCTCAATTTTATATTTTCCTGGTAATTTTAGGCTTACGATTTTCAAATATGTCACATTAAATGTCAAAATGATTTTGAATAAATTAAAAATTAAAGTTTAAATAAGCGAAAAATGATGCGATGTCATGTGATCTTGAAACGCTACGTGATTGGCTTTGACGTCACTGTGCATAAAGTATCAGTGTTTACGTTTTAAAAACAACGCTAGATCAATTAGTTTTTTCGCATTCATAGTTTAGAAATTATTTTTTGAGCCGTAAATTTTATAATCTTTTGTAATTTTACCGTATATTTTAATTGTATAACCCATCCATTTCATTTTTGTTTAAGATGTCGATTTTTCCGGGATTTGTCAAAGGACAATCCGATAATCTTCCTAAAATTGATGCTATATGTATATTTTCGTTTTTGGGAACGAATCCCAATTTTATTGGAGAAGAAATGCGAGGAGAATAATGAATAATTCTTTTACATTTAAAACTTTATTTTTGATTGCACATGGAAATAGTCGCACACTACAATGTCCTATTCTGCTTTTAAGCTGATAATTGACTTTTTATAGTAGTTTATATTGTAGTTTGAAATTATGTAAAGACAAATAAAGCGAGCCTGAAATACTCAAGAAATTTAAATACAATACAAACTACAAAAAACTAAATTTGAATGACATAGTCTGATTTGTGAGGTTCCATTGCCAATAATTCTCCATATCTTCCTTTAACTGAAATATAGAGAGGAATCAAAAAATAGTTCTAAAAAAACAGTTACATTTATAGTTTGATTTAATGTCTCCCATTACAAAGTTAAAAGGATTTATCGAAACTTAAAAAAAATTACATAGAATATTCTGTAATATGTCAAATTATATTATTTTGATATAATTGGAAGAATAAAAGCATTATAAGAGATAGTTTATTTAATTTTTCGTCTCCCCCCCCCCTCTCCAAAAAAAGGAATATTTTATTTAGCAGATGAAGGGGGGGGGGGGAGACACTGAGATTTTTTTTATGTTCTGTATATGGGGACAAAAGTTGATAGAACCATTACTGTATAAACACTGCATAAGTTGAAGATATAATGCATTTATACTGGGAAATAATAGTTAAAGTAGTATATATATATATCAGTAGTATATATATATCAGATAAATATTGATAAGATTCTTTATTTCAATAAATTGTTTGGCTTAATAACGGGTGGCGCCAAAAACGCTGGCGTCATTTTAAGATATTTATTACTGCCACCTCTCCCCCCCCCCCTTAGGCAGATTCTAGCGCCACCCCTGTTTAATAAATTGTGAGATATTTTTAAAGTTTGATTCTATGTTTTTAAAACTTATTATTTTGAGATACTAGCTAGAATATGTTTTATTGTTCAATCCCTAACTTGACCACAAAATTCTTTAATTTTAAATTACTTTTTACGCAGGATTATATATTTATAGTTTATTATTGATCCAAGCAAGATTGTATCCAGGATTTGATTTGAGGGCGGGGGGGGGGGGGGGGGGGGACCCACATTTCATATCTTGATGGATCTTTACCTTTTCAATGTTAACTTTTTCATTTTGGGGGGTTTGAACCCCCGAAAAAAACCCTTGGTTACGGCCATAAATTCAAGTAAATAATATTTAAACAGAAGCAATGTTTACTTATCGAAAAATGATCTTCACAACACCAAAGAGATGTTTTATTCGATAATTTTGTATTTGTCTGCTCGTCCCTTTTTATTGCTTTAGTTTAGTCCATGCTTTTCATTTCAACACCCCACCTCTTGTTATTCGAGGATCATTCATTGAAGAGCAAATTTAGAGATACCTTTTGATTAGGAATAATATCCTCTACGAATTCTTGTGCATAAAATTCATATAAGGGACCGTCTTCATATTAAAATGCACACAAACTTTGAAATTTCCAATAGCAACACCCAAGTTTGACAACATATTTCGAATCTAGAGTAAAACTCAACCTCTGATACCAAATTTGAAGTCATTTGGATGAAGCATTTCCAAGTTATGGATATGTAGAGCTCCTAATGTTAATTTCCCAGACATTTATTCATATCTTCTGTAATAATTATCTTCTCACACTGATTTTTTGTATTAAATTACTACTAAGCAATCCAAACACAATTACATGATTTTTATTTATTTTAAATAATTTTTTGCATGAATTATGAAATCAATATTAAAAAAAATGTGAATAGGAACCTTGAAATATTTTGATGGAAATTGATTCACAAAGCCTTTTTATATAAGTATGCAAAATTTCAGCTGTTTCCTCCTCGTAATTTTTTTGCTATGCTTAAATATTCATCATCACCATGATTTTAAGGGTTGTGTAGTAGTTGAAAAAGACTAATTTGAAAAAGTTTATATTAATTTTTGTTTAATATAACAGACATTTCTTTTCACACAGTTTTAGTAAAACTTTATATAAAAAGTGTAGTACAAATGCAATCTAATCAACATAATTCTGTAGCTGCATCAATGGGTTAAGAGGAGGAGAGTCAAACTTGTAATGTTATAAATAGGGCTCTATGAAACAAAATAATTATTGACTAAATTAATCTCTCAAACCTGAAATAAATATTGACTAAGAATATAAGGTACTTGATAACATGTACACAAATGTTTATTATATAATTTTTTTTCTCAGCTGAAAAGTTATTAGACTATATGTATTCACTAGTAATAAAATAATTGGAACATATTAAGCTGTGATTTATTGGTTCCGGATTATCTCTTTTCAAAGCAATGCTCCATACTGCAAGATGATGAGTTTGAGGTTTCTAGTTTTACCGGAAATGCCCCAAACTTCTGTGTACAGCATCGCAATGCAGGAATTATGGCAAGAATAAAGTCAATAGCACTTAAAGCTCAAGATCCCATGTCTGAAAAACACTGTTCTAGGAGACAAATAAAATAAGTTGAAGGGCCTCGTGTTGCCCATTAAATTGAGATATCCTTCTTTAATATATTTTGATAACCTGATTTATAATTAAAATGCTGATAGCATGGAATTATAGTTCATACTTACATAACAGTGAACTTAAAATTTATGAAGCATTTAGACTGCAGCTACATATTACTTATTTCAGCACTGAAAATATAGTGTAAACCTGGAATAGAAATACAAATAACTTCAATATTAAAATTAATATTAATCAATATATGAAATGCAGAAAAAGCATTATTTGTTATAACATATAAATAAATCTATAAATTTGAATGCAAGCATATAGCTAGACTAAAATTTTTTAGTAAGGAAACAAGAAGCATAGACTTCCAATGAACTATCAAAAACATAAAGAGTAGGAGAAACTCTATTAATGTTGTCACTGTAACACTGAAAAATAATAAAGATTTACCTGGGAACTAATATAAAAATTTTTGAAGCCAAGTTACATTTATATATTAAGTGACACTCATAAGCTGATTATTACTTTAGGAGTGCTAAAACCCAGTTCTATAGCTATTTCAGTTGTAGTGTAGAATATATACATTATATCTCCAACACTTTCTAACATGCAAATAAAGGCAAATTTACATGATAAAATTCACATGTGCAGTATGCATATGAGAGAGAGACAGAGAGAAATATGGTCATGCTATAACTTTGATAAGAAGAAAATCACAAAGTTTAAATAAAGTATGCAAAACATAATTATCTGAGCATTAATTGTTTTGTAACTAGCTATAATTCTTATGCCGATATCTTAGAAAATAAAAATAACTTTAATTTATTTGATCTAGAAATGCAAAAATAATATTCATAAACTGAGTTAAAAAATATGCACAAATAATTAAGTTATATTAATATTTTGACATGCTGAAGATTATGGGCTGCACAATATACATAGTTTTAGAATCTTGAGCTGAAATGCGGGATTCCCCCTGATTGCTAGCCAACACCTGGAGCTCAAGGACCACCCTCTGTTCACTGATGCTCACTAATCACCAAGGCTCACTTCATGATCTCTTTTGTAATGTCTGCTACACAGGTATAATAAACCTGTTGGGGCTTCACCTCTTGTTCGCTGATGCTCACCAAACCCTGGCTTCAAGAGACTTGTCTGATCTTATATACCCCCAACTTACTGATGATTGCCAACCACCAGAGTCTGCCCCATGTTTGCTGTCACTGGAGATCACTTTGCGATCTTTTTTTTGTCTCGCTTGCTATGGCCATTAGGGCTTAGTTCCTTGTTCGCTTACACTCTTCAAACCCCCCTTCCAACCTTGACCCTTTTCTTTTTCTGTTTTCCCTTTTGTATTTTGTGTTAGGGTTTTTTCCCTTTGGGGTTTTCCCCTCTTTACAATTTTCTGCCTTTTGTCTTTCTTGTATTGCATTGTATTGTACTGTACTGTATTGTATTGTTTTTATGTTTTGTTTTGTCGTTGCCAATCTTTTGCTTGTCTTGATGTAACTACCTGTGCTGTGATTCATTTTTAATATGTTTTGTAATTTCTTGAATCTAAAATAAAGTTCCCGGCCACAGTAGCAACAGTAAGCCTTCGGGTCTGTCGTGTGGTCTGGGTTTTCAACACTTCAACTCTTCAAACCCCCAAATCTGGCTTTGTAAGCTCTTTTATTCCGGCCCCAATGTGTAAATATGTAACTTTCAGACACATATTTACTAAACATGTTCTGGAATAATAATTACATTTTCATCATATTTGTTTATGACAACAATAGTAGCAAAATGCTCTGTTTGTTTGTAAGAATCAACAATAAGACATATTGTCCTCATTGCTTTAAGTGTAGTAAATAACCTTGTAGTCTACCATGTTTAATGTACATAGTCATAACATTTCTGTCAGCAACCAATCAGAGAAGTTGGAAATAGGCTCAACCAATTAAATCTTTGCCAATACTAAAGAACATGTTTCACCTCAGAAGTGCATAAAAAATAGAGTAATTCATAAACTAAATCAAAATTAAAAAAGGGTCTGTCTTACAAGAATTCACATTTATACAAATCTCTTGTCAATGTGTACTATCAAGTATATTGGTCAAATTAAACTGGCCATACAGTATCGCGTAAAAGAGCTAAAAAATTATGTCTAAAATAAAAAAAATGAATAAAAATAAAATAAAAATAAGAAAAAAATAAAAAGAATAAAAATCTTTAATTGCAAATCACTATTGAATGACTAGTCATTGATTTGATTTTTTCTCTGCCGCTATTATTAAAAAAAAGCTCTTTAATTTTCTATTTCTTTGAAGCTTTTAATACCAATAGAAATTCCAGCATTTATCATAGTACAATATTTCTTGAATTATGGCATTACTATGTTTATTTTTTCTTGTTTTGTCTCATCCTTTTCTGCACAACACTTTAAGTTCAAATTTTCTACAATGTATGGTTTTATCTAATGCAGTTCTCTTTTATCACACTAGGTGCTGTAATTTAGCATTTTCGCTAACATGGCACAATTAAGCTTTTATTTGTCATTCAACTGCTCAAGGCCTGTTCATACTGAAGGAGTAAATCCAAGTATTTCTGAAACAATAATCTGTTTTCGTAATTTTATTTACACAGCAATTTACATTGCATTAGTTATATTTATTGCTAATGTACAAAGATATCTTTTATATTAACTTTAAAACTGGCTACAAGAAGAGTGAAATATAAATGAGACACATGCCTAAACAAAAATGGTATTTTATTAGGTACCTTTATTTAATTTATAATTTTGTTTAAAGAAAATTAGCTGTTTGGATTTTATTATTTGTTTAGGTTAAAACTTCGGTGCTTAACTAAGAGTTATCTTATATAATAAAAGATGCTTGTGTTTCTGACAGTGTAGTCTGTAGCGAAAAATTGAGGTTTCAAACAACAGCTAAATTTGGTACAGAAGTACTTCATTTCCTCAAACATTATAGCTTGGTAGAATTTTTAAAAAATCCAAATTAGTTTAAAAGTCTTAAACTTTTTTTAAGCCAAAAATAAGGCATTTTCTGTCATTTTGTTAAATCTTTTTATTTATCACAGCTGCAGACAATTTTCCATGCACGCCCCTGACAGCTGTTGCCACAGTAACTATGGTTTAAAACACAAAATTTTAACTGGTTTTAATTGGTGAATTTAAATTGCTTCATTCTATACTTTTATATTTGGTATTATATTATCAGTATGAATATTAGGTTAAAAAATGACATAAATCTGGCCTCAGCCAAAATTATTTTCTTGTTATTTAATTCCTTTATTTTAATTAGAATTACTTATATTTGCATTTTGTAGCCACGTAATGTTAACATCAAAACATGCGACTCTCTGCTGTGCTTTCAAAGTAATGCTAGCCAACTCCTGCAATATGAAGCAGAATTCTGGATAACTGTATTCTGCATCTCCTCTAATGCTATTGCTATAGGATGGTTGCCATGGTTGATGACTGCATGTCAATGTGGTAAGTTATACAGAATTTTACCCTGCTTCATATGCAAGAAGTTCGTATTCAGTGCTATATTTGACTACTTTCCGCCAGCTGGGCTGCTTTTGAAGTATATTTGTTATATATATACCATATTCTTTATCTCTTTTAATTATTTTAATATGATCATTGCAATAATTTTGTAAAATATAACATGATTTTTGTTTTCTTTACTATGAAATGAAGAATTGGTAATGCAAATGAAGAAATATAGTATAAAAATGAAGAATTAGTTAATCTGGTGCAAACATAATGGATAATTTTGTTGGATATCTGTGATGAATCGCCGTTTGAGCGATAAAAACAATTTGTGACTTTCACTTTCTCGCCAACCTCCTGCAACTTTTCATCTTCAAAAACATTCATTCCTCTCACAGCCTCTGAGGTTAATAGTCGAACTCTTGCAAGAACTCAATGTATATAATATCCTCTGTATATAATATTTTGTAAATTAACAGTGTATAATTAAAATATAATTTAAAATTATCATAGTAGCAATCATTCGTGCTACAAATCCTGTCATTGTTATTAATTTAAAACAAACGCTCAAGGACAGAGGCGCTACAGACAAAACGATGTAATAAAGGTAAGTGATTTTTATTTCACTACCTTATTGAAATTTATTTTTAATAAAATCAACAGATTATGAGATTGACGTCTCAGAAATAAATATCCTTGAGCATATATATATAATAATTTGTAACAAAATGTCTCTCATAAAAGACAGCACTCATATTGCAAAATTAAATGCAACTAACTATGCCACATGGAAGTTTAAAATGGAAATGTATCTCATAAAAGAAGATCTGTATAGTATCATACAAGATGAATCTCCTGATCCGATAACGGCGAAGTGGCAAAAATTCGACCAAGAGGCAGGTGCACTAATAAATTTATGTATTGAAGATAATCAAATTATTCATGTTAAATATGAAACCACTGCTAAAGCTACATGGGAAGCTCTCAGAAAAATTCATGAAAGGTCAAATCTCTCAAGTAAACTCTTTTTACTGAGAAAACTCTACAGCACTAAGCTGGAAGAAGGTGGTAACATGAACACGCACACTGTAAACATGTTATAGCTAAATGATAAGCTGCGAGCTATTGGTGAGAATACAAGTAATTCTCATATATCAGCACTTCTACTATGTTCAGTACCAAGAAGTTACAACGGACTTATTACCGCTCTTGAGGCAAGACCGGAAGATGAACTAACTCCAGATTTCATTAGAGAAAAATGAATAGATGAGTACAATTGAAGAAAAGAAAACTCGATAAATGAACTATCTAAAGCTTACAAAATCTTCAACAGAAATAAAAATCGAGAAAATAAATTTTGTACATATTGTCAAAAACAAAGTCATTTTAAATACGAATGCTGGCATCTTAATAATAAGAATTCCAACTTCCAGAAATATCCCTCAAAGAATTCTATAAAACCAAAACAAAAATCTTCTTTCTATGTTGAAACGAAAGGCAAATTAGGTGATGACTCATCAGACACATATATTCCCTTTTGAAAACAACCGGCCAGTTCGGATCTAATTGCAGTTCCGATTTGGAAAAAACCAAAACAAAAATCGCTCTTTTCAGACAATGTTATGTTCGCTGCAACAAATGTAAACAATCTCAGCTGTACTTGGCTCATAGATTCGGGGGCGTCTTCGCATATGTGTAATGACCCAGATTTCTTCAAGGAAATAAACCATGAAGCTTGAAGCACGATTACAGTTGCGAATGGCAATAAGTTACAAGAAAAGGGTTCTGGTGAATGTGCAATTTTAACCAAGAAACAGGAGAATAAAATAAGACTACAAAATGTTTTATATGTTCCTGAATTAGAAAGTAATCTAATGTCAGTTAAAATGGCAACTCAAAATGATTGTACAGTTATATTTAAGGAATACAAATGCACAATTATGAAAAATGGAGATGTGTGTTTAGAGGCTAGGGCACATGATAGTTTATACGAAGTCATGGCAGAAAGGGTTAATACTAGAAATACTTCAACACATTTTGCCTTACAGTGCAAAAATAAAACATAGAAACACGGCACAAAAGACTTGGTCATAGAAATAATGATGCCATAAAGCAATTAATTTCTGAAAAACTAGTTGACAGTATACAGACTGATAAGTGTCAACATGAGAATACATGTGACAACTATATCAAAGGTAAAATATCTCAATTACCTTACCCTAAAGAAAGCAAATACAGTGCAACCAAAGCACTTGAATTAGTACATTCAGATATTTGCGGCCCCATGCGCACTCCTACGTTTAGTAGGAAATTATATTTTCTTACCTTTGTAGATGATTACAACCGTTTTACTATGATCTATCTCATTTCAAAGAAAAGTGAAGTACATACCAAACTTAAGGAATACATAGCAACGACTAGAAATAAATTTGGAAGAGAAATAAACACACTAAGATCTGACAATGGGGGAGAATATATTAGTAAGGAAATTGAAGACTACCTAAAGGATTACGGGATGCATCATCAGGTTACCGTACCTCACTCACCGTCATAAAATGGAGTTAATGAAAGAAAAACCGCAGTTTAGTAGAAATGACTAGATGCATGCTATTGGAAGCAGGATTACCACATAAATATTGGGGTAAAGCAGTTAACACTGCAAACTATTTACAGAATCACTTGCCTACAAAACCAAACAAGAAAACAGCACATGAACTGTGGACAGGAAGAAAATCCGATCTATCCCATATTAAAATATTTGGCTGTAAAGCATTCACTTAACAAAGCAAGGAAAACTCAATGACAAAGCCATCAAAGGAATCTTTGCTGGATATGACAATAGGGACAAAGGTTACCGAATTAAAGTAGGGGAAAATAACATAATAATCAGCAGAGCAGTAAGGTTCATAGAAGAAATAAAAGAAAAAAGGTGGAAATTCCTATTACAGAAATTCATGAATCTGAAACTAAAGAACCAAGGAGATCAGAAAGAGTAAATAAAGGACAACCTCCAGAAAGATTTGGTTACTATAATACTGAAGGTACAAAAGTCATTGAACCAAAAGACTGGGAAGAAATGCAAACTTTGGAACCAGAAGAAAGAATGACATAGATTGAAGTAACTAAAGAAGAAATAAATCCTCTAGAAGAAAATGACGCATGGGAATTAGTAGATTTACCCAAAGGAAGGAAAATCATAGGATGCAAATGGACATTTAAAGTGAAGCTGAATGCAGGTGGAAAAATTGAAAGATACAAAGCCAGACTAATTGCAAAAGGCTTCAGTCGAAAATTCAGCACAGATTACGATAAAACATTCGCACCAGTCGTAAAGCATACAACAATAACAACATTCCTGGCAGCAGCAGCACACGCACACACACACATATAAGGATAGTATTTAAGTAAATAAAGGACAATCTCCAGAAAGATTTGATTACTATAATACTGAAGGTACAAAAGTCATTGAACCAAAAGACTGGGAAGAAATGCAAACTTTGGAACCAGAAGAAATAATGACATGGATTGAAGTAACTAAAGAAGAAATAAATTCTCTAGAAGAAAATGACACATGGGAATTAGTAGATTTACCCAAAGGAAGGAAAATCATAGGATGCAAATGGACATTTAAAGCGAAGCTGAATGCAGGTGGAAAAATTGAAAGATACAAAGCCAGACTAATTGCAAAAGGCTTCAGTCAAAAATTCAGCACAGATTACGACGAAACATTCGCACCAGTCGTAAAGCGTACAACAATAACAACATTCCTGGCAGCAGCAGCATATAAGGATATGAAAGTTCACCACAGTGATATAAAAACAGCATTCCTTCATGGTAATTTAGGACAAGAAATTTATATGGATCAACCAGCGGGTTACAACAAATTACAAGATAATAAAGTAAGCAAACTAAGAAAAACCATGTATGGATTCAAACAAGCAGCAAGAGCTTGGAACTTAAAAATTAGAGAAAAACTTCAAGAATACTCATTCAAACAAAGCAAAGCAGATCCTTGTCTTTTCATAAAAAATAATAAACAATCTGTCTATATCATCTTATACGTTGATGGTATCCTTATATCAAGTAAAAATGAAAAAACAATTCAATAAATCATCAGAAACTTGAAAAAGGAACTTGAAGTCAAAGACCTAGGAGAAGTTAGCTATTATCTCGGAATCAAAATTGAAAGATCAACTAATGGAGATTTCCCACTATCTCAGAAGAGCAAAATTGACGATATTGCAGAAAATTTCTCTCTACAAGACTCAAAACCAACCTACACACCAATGGACACAGACTACTGCAAAATGGATGATGATGATGTCTTAGAAGATAATACCAGATATAGGAAAGCAGTAGGGGCATTACTATACATAGCCACAATTACTAGACCAAACATTGCAAACTCAGTCAACTTACTAAGCAGAAGAAATGAAAAACCTAGACAAAAAGATTGGATAGCCATAGAAAAAGTAATAAGATATTTAATAACTACAAAAGATCTGAAACTCCTAATCTCTAAAAACGAAGAACCAGTCTCTAAAGGATACACTGACGCTGACTGGGGAAATGATAAGATATCAAGAAAATCAACAAGTGGCTACATATTCCAAATTGGAAATAATACAATATCGTGGAATTCAATAAGGCAAAATTGAATTGCTTTATCCTCCACAGAAGCAGAATACGTTGCAGCAGCAAATGCAGCACAAGAGGCACAATGGTTAATTGGACTAACAGAAGATCTCGGACTAAAGCAAATTCTACCTATAACACTGTATGAAGACAATAAATCATGCATCATATTATCACAAAACAATAAAAACAGTTCAAGAACAAAGCACATAGACATAAAACATCACTACTTAAGGGATCTTCAAGAAAAGAAACAAATAGAGCTAGAGTATTTCAGAAGCAATGAAATGGTGGCAGATATACTCACAAAACCACTTGGAAGACCATAATTTCAGACACTTAAAAACCAAATTGGTCTGAATACGGCTCACATCAAGTAAAAGGTGTTGGATATCTGTGATGAATCACCGTTTTGAGCAATAGAAATAATTTGTGACTTTTACTTTCTCGCCAACCTCCTGCAACCCTTCATCTTCAAAACCATTCATTCCTCTCACAGCCTCTGAGGTTAATAGTCGAACTCTTGCAAGAACTCAATGTATATAATATTCTCTGTATATAATATTTTGTAAATTAACAATGTATAATTAAAATATAATTTAAAATTATTATAGTAGCAATCATTCATGCTAACTCAATGTATATAATATTCTCTGTATATAATATTTTGTAAATTAACAATGTATAATTAAAATATAATTTAAAATTATTATAGTAGCAATCAATCATTCATGCTGCAAATCCTGTCATCTTTCATAAATAAATTAAACGCTCAAGGACAGAGGCGCTACCAACAAAAAGATGTAATAAAGGTAAGTGATTTTTATTTCACTACCTTATCTTATTGAAATTTATTTTTAATAAAACCAACAGATTTTTCTCTTAAAATTTTTTCATAATGCAATGGTGATTGAAACAAGAAATTAAAATTCCTTATAAAATATATAATAGTTATACGAAAGTAAATAAATACAAGAGCTAGTACTTAAGTTTTCAGAATGTGGCAATACCAAAAATAACAGCTTTCAGTACAGACAATTTTTTAAAATTTGAACTTTCACATGAACATTGGCTGTTAAAGAATGAGAAATGCTATAAAATTATTTTTACAGTATAGTTTTGAAGTTAATAAGGTGGTAACAAAACATGGATTTGGGTCAAAGGGATTTTCATGCTATAATGTATTATGATTTTCACAGTTTGATTCCCAGCTCTGCCCAAACTGTTCCTGTATTCAGAGAGCATGTTAAATATGCGGGTGCATAAGTCCTTCAGAGAGGTTGGTGGTAGGGGAAGGAGGGTATGGTCCCTGTGGATGCCCCCCCCCCCCCCCCCCCACTGGGTTCTGGTCTACATTGTGAGGCACTGTCCAAACAAATACCTTACACCTTCAAGTAGGTCGGACGGTCTGGATCGAAGAAAAGGGTTGACACAGCAACTGTGTGTCGATTGAATTAATTCCATTTTTGGTGATGAAGCATCATCTAAAGCAACAATATTGTTTTGCATGGTACATCATCCAAAGCAATAAATAATTTAAAGAATTCCATCTTGGTGGTAGGAGTCTTGGTGATGAAAATCGTGAAGGTTGACCAAGAACTGTTATGATACCAGAAAACATTGATGCTGTGCAACAAATGATCACTTTAGATCGTCATGCCACATATGATGAAATTGAAGCATCTGAACATTTCAAGGATCTGAATGCATTCAATTTTACATGATCCTTTAAAAGTTAAACAGGAATGTGCACGTTGGATACCACAGAATTTAACTCAAGCTGAAAAGGATGCTCGTGTTAAATGGTGTAAGGAAAATCTTAATTCAACTCTGATTCCTCAAAACATGTCTTTGACATTGTAACAAGTGACAAAACATGGATTTATTCCTATGAACTTGAAACAAAACAACAATCTACTGTTTGGGTGTTTCAAAAATGAACCAAATCCTACAAAAGTTGTTTATGCACGAAGTGTTTAAAAAAATGATTGCTTTGTTTTGTAGTAAATCTGGCCACGTTGTGATCATTGCTTTGAAGGATCGTAGAAAAGTAAATGCTGATTGGTATACAATTTTTTTGCCAGAAATAGTTGCTCAAATCAGAAAAAAAAATTGTGTAACATCATATCATTCTTTATCATGACAATGCAAGTTCACATACTGCATTTCAAATTATCAAATTTTTGAAGCATGAAAAAATGGATTTGATGAGTCATTCTCATTACTTGCCTGATTTAGCACCTAATGATTTTTTCTTATTACCAACAATCAAAAATAAAATGTGCGGTCAACGATTCAACAGCTCAGAAGCAGCAGTTGAAGCTTATATATCACATGCTTCTGTTATACCAACTTCTGAAAGGCATAACTGCTTTGAAGTTTGGTTTATTTGAATGAAAAATGTATTGATGCTAAAGGCAAATATTTTGATAAGCAATAAAATGATTTATTTCCATACAAAAATATTCTGTGTGTTAATTTCTAAAAACTTAAATACTAGCTTATGTACTACTAGTTAATTAGTTTTTTCTTGGCTATTTTTTAACCATTTGGTGAATTTTCAGACACATTTGGCAAGTTTTAGATAATATTTGACAACACTGGCATGCGGTGCTGTGAGATGGGGTGGGGAAATCTTGCCACCGAATCTGCTTCATGCATTCCAGAAGTCACGAGCCGCCATTGGTGTATTGGAAGAAGCATGTTATTAAAACTCTTAAACACCTCTCTCCTGATAAGAACCTAATAAGCTAGCCTACAAAAAGGTACAGCTGTTGCTCAACTCTTTGTAAATGGTCTGACAATGATTGGATGTGGGATGTGACATTTTCTCAATGACGGATAGGTTAGTAACAAAAAATTTTCTCAGGCAAGGCTAATGGATTTGCTATTTTGGGCCAAACATGATTCCGTTAATTAATCTTTGCAGAAAATAGTCATTATTTGTAATACTACAGAATTCGAGGCATTTTTCACAAATAACTTGACATTCACCTAACTTTAAACAATATCTAGATGAATAAATACAGTAATAATGACTACCATTAAACTTAAGTAGTTTGTAAAGTAGACTTATTTCTTTATCTCGGTATCAATATGATGAAGCATCCATTTCTGTATTTGGGAGTTTTATAAAGAATAAATCTGATTTCTCTTTAAAAATCACATGCTTAATGAATCTCAGTTAGACAAAAGGAATTGATAATTTTCTAGTGAATTTCTAGGATATTGTAATTATAAGATATTTTTAAGTTTTCATAGTACAGTATCTGTAAGTAATTAATATATGAAATTGTTTAATGACATTGTTGACTACAGTGATTTTCAATTAAATTTATGTTCCAGATTTATTTTTCACCAATTTTCAGTGTACTCTTTTGAATTATTTTATTTTGTTAGTTCTAGCTATTTATATTACTAAACTGGTATATTTTTTCTGTCACTTGCTAATAATATGTTATTTATTTGTGCTTCGGGCGGCCGTAAAACTTGATATTGTACATCTTATGTTTGAGTTTACTAGAGGGTGGCAAACTCATATTTAATAAAATGGTTGTAAATCTTGGTCTAATTCAGAAATAAGAACACATTAAAAATGTTATATCTTATATGTATTCATCTCACATAGGTAGCATATGTTACCTTACACCTTTCTGGTAGGTAGGGCGGTCTGGGTTTCAACAACAACAATATAGGTAGCATATTTTAAAATTTCGTGCATTTCATCTATTTTTTGCATTTCTGCGTTAAATTATTTTACTTTACTCACCAAGGAAATAAAACTTATTGAAAGTTCAAATTCCAATATAAAATTTCCAATACCTAATCCTTTGCACATTAAAATGTCTCAGCCTCCCCAGTCAAATATCTCATGCTACACTACTGGTTTTTAAATCTACAGTTTTCAGATCAGTTATTGTGTGCGTGTTGCATGAGAATTGGCTTTTCGTTTTCTCAACATGAAGTATTCTGTGTGTTAAAATGTATGCCAGAATAAATTTAAATTATAATTTAATATCAAACTAGGATCGGCGTTACATATTTTATTGCAAGGTCCAGACACCGAAATACCTCGGACTCCCTATGTTGAATCCGGCCTAATTCCAGAATTTAAATATTACTCTGAAAGATTCAAATTGAGTAACTTTTGATATTTCTTAAAAATTCATTAATTTGAAAATATATATATACTTCAATGATTACTTATTTGTTCAATTATACACCAAAGTAATACGCACTAACGAGATAAATAGCGTTCTTTAAAACTGGGTAAAAATATACAAAAAATTGTGTTTACGAAATATCGCATGTTTAAAAAAAGAAAACTGTCATAAGTAAAAATAAATCATTGCTCAGAATGTAATATACATTATATATAGACTTCTACCAACATATTTTAAATATATTGAAATTGCAGACGAAAATTATACCTTAGAATTAATGTCACAATATTTGTATGTGAATAAAATCCACTATCAACATCAACAATAAAAACAGAACTCACTCTGTTGCCAGTTCTCAATTGTGTTAATAAAGTCTGCGACTCAAATATGAGTGAATGTCGTAACCATGGAGTTAGAAGTACTTCTAACTCCATGGAGAAGGAGTACTTCTAACTCCATGGTCGTAACATAATTTAAAATTTTATTTATACAAAATTATAACAAAATATAAATGTTAATTGCTTATTAAAAAGCATTTTTAGGTTATAATTCATTGTTCCCTTCCAAGTATGCAGTAAAGCTGAAATGAAATGCTGCATTGATTACGCCATGCGCGGTGTCCTCCGTAAGTATGGGCGGGACCAGAGGCGGAGTCAATGTGACGTACCACATACGTGCCCAGATATGTCAATCAAGAAGAAGAGATTCACGGGAGGCAATTCAGCTGGATTGGATATAATATTTTTATGGCCGATCTCACCAACAACCGCTAAAATAACCACCTTGTCTCACCGAGCTATTCGACTGTTAAAAATGTTTCGGTTAAATGTTAAGGCCCCTCTTACAGTTCAGCAGAACTCCGATCCACGATAATCTTCTCCCTAGATGTCACTTGTAAAAATGACATGGTTGCAAGAATTTGGTCTTTAGATCTTTTTTCACAGTCCCTCCTCCTAATTGAGCTGCCCATAATCGAAATGACTTTCGTATGAAAAAACACACCTCTCATTGTAGTCGAATTTCGGGACGCACTTCAGCCATAAATTCCGATACCCTTCTTATTCTTGCTGAGTGCTGAGACTGAACCTGCTGGTAAATCCAATGATGAAAAGATGGATGAAATCCTCAACCTCGTCAGAGGATTTATTAGTATGCTCAACCTAGACGATATAAAACATCTGTTGATGCAGCTCGCGAGAGTTAATTCAAAAAAAGAGCGATCCAATGCAAATGGTCTTTGAGACTTTTAAAATAATCGCGGAATTTAATAAAATCAGTGAGAAACAAACCCGCCATGAATAGGTCCCAAAAAGAAAGTTTTAAAATAATATTTTGGAATGCGAACGGCATATCTCCAAGAATAAATGAACTTAGGAGCTACGTAAATGAAAATGATGTAGATGCCTTGCTAATCCATGAAACTAAAGTTAGAGAAAACAAAAAACTAAATATAGCAAACTATAATAGCTATCATACCCTTAGCTCAAATATAACTGCTAGAAATCCCCATGGAGGAACAGCAATATATATTAAAAGTAATATTCCCCACGAGGAAATAAACAACATAAATCTTCAAGGTATAGAAAATACTAGTATAAAATTAAAATAAATAATGTAAACCCATTTATCCTAACTTCAATATATGTCAAAAACATGAGTGGTATAAATGTAGCTGCGCAGCTGGAACTGCTTTTCTCGCGATATCCAAACACAATACTCGCGGGCGACTTCAATGCACACCACCGAGCGTGGGGCAGCAGGAGAGACAACATACGCGATACACAGATACATAGATTGCTGAACACAACAAACACTGACATCATTGCACCGTCGAGACCAACCTGCTTCTCAGGTGCCAATGGCTCATTCATAGACTTTGTCCTAACGAGAAACATAGAATACGCTCACACAATTGATACCCTGGATGAATTCGACTCGGATCATCTACCGGTATTGGTGACATTCGATTTGAACACTCCCCTTCCAGCCTCTCTGGGACAAGAGAAAGTGAACTGGAACGTATTCAAAAGAGCACTTTTCGAGCCGCACTTAGCAGTACCCAACATTATGAGCACGGCGGATATTGACTCTGCCACGCACACACTCACAACATAAATCAGGAGAGCTATTGCCTCTGCCACAATACATCGTAAGTCACCAAAAATGCCAACACTTTCCCACCATGTCAAACAGTTAGTTAAACAGAGAAATAGAATGCGTAAGACATGGCAGGCTAACAGAGACCCTAACCTTAAAAGGGAGCTTAATAGACTCACGTGTAAAGTCAGTGAAAAAATTGTCGCAGAAAAGCAGCAACAGTATAAAGAATTAATCGAATCCCTTAGCCAGGAAGACGTATCGCTGTGGCAATTCGATAAAAGACTCAGAAAACCTCAAATTAAACTCCCGCCACTAATAGATGGCGCTAATATCGCGTACTCAGACGAAGAAAAGGCAGAGGCACTTGCTAAGCATTACGAAAAGCAATTTGAACCAAACCACGATCTAATGTGTCAGGACACCCTAAGAATGGTTAGGCAAACTCTAAACAATTTCAGGAACTCCCCGGTCACGGCTGAGATTAACCCAGCCACCCGCAAGAGATAGTAGAGATTATCAAAAACAGTAAAAGCCCAGGGCACGACAAAATCAGGAATATCGCGGTAAGAAACCTACCCTTAAATATAATATTTTACTTGACCATCTTAATAAATAAAATACTAGAACTAAATTATTTCCCCAAAGAATGGAAGGAAGCGATAATTATAGCGATCCATAAACCTGGTGAGGATGCCTCAATTCCAGCCAACTACAGACCAATCAGTTTGTTACCGACACTTAGTAAAATTACTGAGAAAATAATTCTTAAGAGACTGAACACGCACCTTAGTGAGAATGACATTATCATTCCGGAGCAGTTTGGATTTCGGCCAAAACACTCCACCACTCATCAATTGCTGAGAGTGGTAGAGTACATTTCTTCTGGTTTTAATAATAAGACACCCACAGCTGCGATTTTTCTTGACATCCAAAAAGCCTTTGATAAAGTGTGGCACTGTGGATTAGCTTACAAATTGATCACTCTAAAAGTCCCTGACGCACTAGTCAAACTTTTAATTTCATACCTAAATAGCAGACACTTTCAAGTCAGAGTAAAAAATAACTTATCTACACCCAAGCTCATTAAAAGTAGTGTACCGCAAGGATCCATCCTGGGCCCGACACTCTTTAACATATATCTAAATGACATTCCCAGGACCCCAGACACGGAGCTGGCACTCTATGCAGACGACAGCGCGATACTTGCAAAACACCCTTACGTCTCAGTAATGCACAGACAGCTACAACAACACTTAGACATACTCCAAACATGGCTGGAAAAATGGCGAATAAAATTAAATCCCAATAAATGTCATTGGATTTATTTCTCAAGAAAACGTAAACCTCCGCCTCCTCTGTACATAAACAACCATGCCCTAAAAGCGGAAAAATCTGCTAAATACCTAGGTGTAACGATAGACTCCCACCTAACTTGGAAAGTGCACGTAACGAACATAATCAAAAAAGCGTATATAACCATAGGAGCCTTATACCCAATGATAGGAAACGGAAATCTAAGTTATCAAAATAAACTCCTAATTTATAAATCGGTCATCCGCCCGGGAATGCTGTATGCAGCACCCGTATGGGGATACGCCTGTAAAACTACCATAGACTTATTAGAGACAAGACAAAACAAAACCCTAAGGATTATAAGGAAAGCCCCTAGATACTTAAGAAACTCGGTAATTAGGAAAGACTTCAAAATAAAAACTGTTAGAGCCCAAATCAAAAAGCTAGCGCTTAAATTCTATAAAAATCTGCCATCTGTCCCAAATGAACTATTATTCAATCTGCATGACTATGATCATCGCAAGGCTAAATCTCGTAAGAGACCCCGCTCGGTACTTAACTTTGATATTCGGTACTAGGAACGTTCCACCTTAATCAGTTGATATTAAATAAAACTCGCGATCTTTGCTTTTCTACAAAATGTCTTAAATGCTAAAATGCTAGGTAACCCTCAGATCTGCATCAACCCTCCAAACTGCTTAAACTCTTAATGTGCAACAAACTGCCACACTAGGAGCTAGGACAAATAATAAAAACAGTAAATCAAAAACCTCGAACCTCCAACTATGGAGCAATGAAATAAGAAAGTCGAGTGTCGTACAGAACAGAGCACCAGGCGCGAAGCGCCTTTAATCTCCAATATCAATATGTGGTTCTTATCGTCATACTGTGACATTAATTCAGTTACCCTAATTGGAGGTTCGTGGTTTTTATTTACTACTTTTTTTATTATTTGCCCTAGCTCCTAGTAGCCCCGTTCACATGCAAGGCCGTATTTTCCGGCCATGAAACATTGGGGTGAAAAAGGGGGTATTTTCTTTGTTATTGTATATACTTTGTTATTGATATACATAATTATAAAACGCAATTCTCTACTAATCATAATATTGGCATCATAATCACATCATCTCAAGTTATGGAACATTTCGCATTGATATGTAAAAGCTTAGAATACAAAACTAAAATAATCAAACTTGAAATATAATGTATAAATAATTTATTTGCAATAATTAACAACATATATTCATTTAAATATAAACACATTATACTCCTTTTTAACAATATAAAATAAATGAGTATTAAGATAGATTTATCTAATATACATTCTCCTTATATAAAACTAAGAAAATCTTTGTATCATTTGTTAAAAACTGCTTAGATAAATCCAGAAAATTTGCCCAAGAAACAGAACATCATATTTTAAAGTTGCTGCTTCAAAGGAAAATCAGCTGGCTTACGACTTTTAACTAACACTTAATTGTATACGTTTTGTAATTAAGAAACAAACATTTCTATAAAAATTATCCTGAAATCGAGGAATAAATATTTCTAATTCATGAATAACAGTTAGCTCAAATAAACAAAATGTACATACCCGCATCAGTCTTTTTCAGTAGGATTCTCCGTTCGTTAAATTCTGATGTATAATAAAGAACAATCCGTTTAATTCGTAAATAAGTCCGTGTAATGAATGCAAAATAATCTATATAACAAGCCATAAATTCATCATTATTGTACAATCTTCAGATAGAATTTGTAAACAAGGTCCACGCGGTATCTCAGTATCCGCCATGTTTTTCAAGAAATCGCAGTTGCGCGAATGGAATTGTGGGTAAAATCCCCAATCTACCCCCTTCGTTCCCTCAAATAAGAAGGAAGGAAATCATACCTCCTTTCAACCCTCTTTCGAACCGGTATTTTCCCCGCTTGGACATGTGAACGGTGACACAGTCGAAATGCGGCTATGACACCGGCTTTAAATTGTGCATGTGAACGGGGCTAGTGTGGCAGTTTGTTGCACATTTAGAGTTTAAGCAGTTTGAGGGGTTGATGCAGATCTGAGGGTTACCTAGCACTTTTGCAGCTTAGAGTTTTGAACATTAGTCGCGAGTTTTATTTAATATCAGATGTTTGAGGTGGGATTTTTAATTCCGATTATCGATGTTTAGAACAGCGCGGGGTCTCTTACGAGATTTGGCCTTGCGATGATCATAGTCATGCAGATTAAATAACAGTTCATTTGGAACAGATGGCAAATTTTTGTAAAATTTAAGCGCTAGCTTTTTAATTTGGGCTCTAACAGTTTTTATTTTGAAGTCATTCCTAATTACCGAGTTCCTTAAATACCTGGGAGCTTTCCTGATAATCCGTAGGATTTTGTTTTGTTTTGTCTCTAGGAGGTCTATTGTAGTTTTACAGGCATATTCCCATACGGGTGCTGCATACAGCATTCCCGGGCGGATGACCGATTTATAAATTAGCAGTTTGTTTTGATGACTGAGATTTCCGTTTCCTATCATTGGATATAAGGCTTCTGTAGTTATATACGCTTTTTTGATTAAGTTCGTTACGTGCTGTTTCCAGGTTAGGTGGGAATCTATCGTTACACCTAGGTATTTAGTAGTTTTTTCCGCGCGTAAGGCATGATTGTTTATATACAGTGGCGGCGGCGGTTTGTTTTTCCTCGAGAAATAGATCCAATGACATTTGTTGGGGTTTAATTTTATTCGCCATTTTTCCAGCCATGTTTGGAGTATGTCTAAGTGTTGTTGTAGCTGTCTGTGCATTACTGAGACATATGAGTGTTTTGCAAGTATCGCACTGTCGTCTGCATAGAGTGCCAGCTCTGTGTTTGGAGTCCTGGGGATATCATTCAGGTATATGTTAAAGAGTGTCGGGCCCAGGATAGAACCTTGCGGCACACTTCTTTTAATGAGCTTGGGTGTTGATAAGTTACCTCCTACTCTGACTTGAAAGTGTCTGTTATTTAAGTATGAGATTAAAAGTTTGACAAGAGCGTCAGGGACTTTTAAAGTGATCAATTTGTACGCTAATCCACAGTGCCTTACTTTATCAAAGGCTTTTTGTATGTCCAGAAAAATCGCAGCTGTGGGTGTCTTACTATTAAGTCCAGAAGATATGTACTCTACCACTCTCAGCAATTGATGAGTGGTGGAGTGCTTTGGCCGAAATCCAAACTGCTCCGGAATGAGGATGTCATTCTCACTAAGGTGCGTGTTCAGTCTCTTAAGAATTATTTTCTCAGTAATTTTACTAAGTGTCGATAGCAAGCTAATTGGTCTGTAGTTGGCTGGAATTGTGGCATCCTCACCTGGCTTGGGGATTGTTATGATTATCGCTTCCTTCCATTCTTTGGGAAAGTAGTTTAGTTTTAATATTTTATTTATTAAGATAGTCAAGTAACATATTACGTTTAGGGGTAGGTTTTTAACCGCAATATTTCTGATTTTGTTGTGCCCTGGGCTTTTACGATTTTTGATAATTTCTACTATCTCCTGCGGGGTGGCTGGGTGCAGCAATGAAATAATGTCACAGTATGAAGATAAGAACCACACCTAGAGATTGGAGATTAAGATCTGCTATATGGGGATTCGCAGGAAAAAACCATATCAAAAAACTTCAAACAGCTCAAAATAAAACTCTCAGAGCTATCAGGAAAGCCCCTCGGTTTCTCAGGAACGATATCATCCACAGCGACTTCGGAGTAACAATATTAATAATCAAATCTCAAAACTAGCAGTTAAAATGTTTCAAAATTTAAATAAAATACCCAGTGAAGAAATCTGCAATTTACCGGAGTACGACCCCCATCAGTGGAAGTTCAGAAAGAGACCCAGAGCGTCCACAATACTCTAATCATTAATAGCACCTAAATTTTTTTTTCAAAAGTTTAAAAGCACTCTGAAACTTAAATAAAGTTATCTCTCCACTTGATAAACTGTAAACTGATTAACAGAATAATTATAAAAATCCCTGAAAATTGTGGACGCGCACCCCTAGTCTCAAGAGGAATTCGGACTACTTTTTTGAACATTACGTCATGGCATGTCATACTTTTTTTCTCGTGAATTCACTTACCTCCTAGTACCACTTCTATACTCCTCGGAGTATTCTCATCTTCACCCCCCTTTTTGGAGCAATTCAAGTAATTACAGAGATCATGATTGTACACTTACAGCTCGGAGATACGGTCATATTTGACCAGGCGCTCCAGAATTGCACCCCCGACTTGGACTTGGAGGCGCTTCGCGCCTGGTGCTTTGTTCTGGGAGTATGGGTTTCGTCCAGAAAAGAGCACCAGGCGCGAAGCGCCTTTAATCTCCAATCTCTAGGTGTGGTTCTTATCTTCATACTGTGACATTATTTCATTTGCCCATAGTTGGAGGTTCGAGGTTTTTGATTTACTGTTTTTATTATTTGACTTAGCTCCTAGTGTGGCAGTTTGTTGCAAATTTAAGTTTGAGTAATTTTGGGGAATTGATGCAGTTCTAAGGATTTCCTATCAATTTGGCAGTTTAAGGTTTAAGAACATTTTTTAGAAAACATTGATCGAGTTTTAATTTAATATCAACTATACCAACTATGTTGGGATTTACCTAATTCCGATTTTCAATATTAAGTACCGCGCGGGGTCTCTTACGTGATTTGGCTTTGCGATGATCTGGACGAAACCCCTTTGTTCTGGACGAAACTCTATGAGATATAAGCGATCAGCAACTGAGAGAAGTCTAATTGTAAGTACTGGGCTGACGTCATGGGCGCGGGCAAATGCTAGCCACCTGAAATGCTATTGGTCCGCTCAGAATCCGTAGCTGGGACCACCTCCGTTCACCGAAGTGCACATCTGTGGCGCCATCTACCGAAGCCGAGGGAGACCAAACAGGGGAAGGCGTTGAAGTTTAGTACTTCAACTAAAAATAAATTTGGAACGGAAAACTCTAGGAGACCCCGTCCTGGGGAACGATAAACCTCGCTTTCTTCCACTTGGTTCGCTGGGAATCAAGTAGAAGATACCTTGCTCTACGTTTCCTGCAATAAGAAAACGAGGTCAAAGCGTAAGTTTGGTGGACGTCTCTCATACAGGGTCTGCTAGAGTTTTTCTTGTAAAAATTTAGACTGAACTTTCGAACCTGCTCTGCAATGCAACGCAAGAGACTTTGAGGTCGTGATGAATTACTTCATTTTGGACTTACCTAGGAGCTTTAACAATGCAATGAAAGACTTTATTTTGGAAAACTTGCAATTTCTGAATATGTCATTTTGCCGCAGCCTCCCAGATGGGGATGGCGTACAAAAATGCCGGTGCAATGACTTGTTTGTAGATAAGCAGTTTATTAGGGAGGGAAAGGTGGGATTTTCTACCGAGAAGTGGGACAAGGGAACGATAAGTTTTATTAATTTTGAGAAGTTTAGTTTCGATATGCTCTCCGTAAGTTAAATGGTCGTTGTACATTTGAAAAGTTTTCTTACATAACACATCACTGTCATGAATACAAGAGATTAAATGTTCGAATGCAAATTCTTTGTCACAAATAGCTGATGGTAGAAAGGTTACAGTGTTCTTTATTTTTAATATTTGAGTAGGAAGCCACTCTAAATATACTTTCTCGAAGTTTCTTACTAATGTAGTTAACACAATTCTTTAAACATGTTATTTGATTTTTATCTAAGGTAATATGGCACTGTGTCAGACAAAATTTTGAATCATATAATTGAATTATCTTCTGTAAATGCAGTTTTTTCGATTGCCATTGAAACAGAACAACTCATTGTGACTGACGAAAGAGGTGTCTGCATACAGAATATTGAACGACCGCAATTTTTGAGAAAATTCACTCCAATTAGCAGGTAGGCCAACGACCGTACCGTGCTGAAAACACCGGTTCTCGTTAGATCACCGAAGTCAGGCAGTATCGGGCGCGGTTAGTACTTGGGTGGGTGACCACCTGGGAACACCGCGTGTTGTTGGCTCTTTTCGGGCGCGGCAGCCCAGTGGTTAGCGCGCGATTCTCGCCGCTGCCAGAACTGCCGCCGTGTTCATGCGGAGTACGATCACGTTAAACATGTGGGTCCGTAAGTCCTTCCGAGAGGTTGGTGGTAGGGGAAGGAGGGTACGGTCCCTGTGGATGCCTCCCCCACTGGGTTCCGGTCTAAATTGGGTGGCACTTCCCGGCCGTCCAAACAGTTACCTTACACCTTTCTGGTAGGTCGGACGGTCTGGGTCTCAACAACAACAACTCCAATTAGCAGGTGACAATGTAACGCCTTCATGCGTAGGACGTAGTTCATTTTGTTTGTTAGAAAGATATTTCCATATATACACTTTCAGCTTCCCATGGCGAAGTTTCAAATATACATAGTCACCAGAACTTAAATGCCAACGACGGACTGCATCTTGCACAGAATCTGAAGAAGTAGATTCAGTCGAAACAGATTCTGTAGTGGGGATAAACTCGGCTGTGTGTTAGAGCACAAGAAAGCAGATTTTGAGTTGAATTTCCGACCTCGGTGAGGACTTGTGAATTGGCAGTGTTTCTGCTGGGGCTATGGAAGACATAAGATATGTGTCTAACCAATCCACCGCAAACTTTGATGAGGGTGAATCAATCACGTCTAAGACAATATCCACAGATTTTGTTTCATCTAGGGTAGAAACTGATAACCAGTATTTCCACTAGAAATTAACTGTTCGAGTGATTGCATACTTTGAATTTTAGACATTATTTGTAGATAGTAACATCCAAGTACCACATTTACAGCATAAGATTTATTTTTAAAGCACTAAGATCGTAAAACACTATAAATTTGTCACAGCTATGAAAGAAACAGAACTTATCCACGCAACGTCCAAGGTTGTAATGTCTTATCGGTTCACGTCATAAGTATAATCACGTGACCTAACTCGAGTGTCGTGTGCAAACAGATTACATAAGATAAGATATGAAGTGGTTAGAACTTGTAATTTTCAATGAATCGTACAACATTGGATTGTGCTAAACGCAATTTTTATCTACATGGGAGAATTTCTACATTATTTTATTCATCTTCGAAATCATAATGTGAAATTATGTACAAAACTTAGTTAAAGTTCATAATTTTTAATCACACTAACATTAAATACACAGGAAAATTTTGTATATTTTTATAACTTTAGGGGATATGTTTACCACATCACGCGGAATATACAAGAATAATTAGCAAAAACATGAAAATAACTTACAGAATGAAGTCTTCATCAGCCGACATCTAAACTAGAAATGAGCGATATACATACTAATTACATAACTAAAATGAGAGCTCATCAGTTCTTATCTTATCCAAGATCTAATATAAGATGACGTCATCGGTCCAAAATTCACAAGATGGCGTCGTAGTCCAAAGCAGATCTTCTTTCTTAATTACTTATTTTTTTATTTACTCCCTATTTTCAATTACTTCTTAATTTTTATAATTAGTGTATATAAGGGGGATTCTGGACCACCTGGTGCTATTCTTTAATATGAGACATATTTGGGTGCTATACTTCCCCATGTTAAAACCATATGCGCAACGGGTGTCCGCCCATCTGTATCTGTACAATTGAGCGAGTTATATTTAATTAAAAATTGAACATTGTGAATGGGGACCATATATCAAATTAGAAATGTAAATTTGTGACATATCACAAAAAATATAAAACTGGATGATAATACATAGGAGACATTGCTGCGAATTCCGCGTAGGCTTACGATGCAATCACGGATTCATAAGTACTTTTCAATAACTAAGTACTTTTTCAACAATTAAGTACTTTTTCAAGTAAGTACTTTTTTTTATCGAAACAATTTCCATCGTCAATTTGTTTATGATTCCAATTTTCACTGATGAAACAGCCTTTCACATGGTGCGGAAAAGTGGCATAGATTTTTTCCTTTATCATAATTCAGTTGATTTTAAAGATACAGATATGAGGTTATTCTAATGATCTTGTTGCATTAAAAATAAAAATTTTCTGATTGACCAAATTTGCTTAAGGGGGTCGTATAAAAATTTAAAAAGTGTAACTTTTTGAAAATTAATAGGAGAACTATTTCATTAACGTAGTCTTATTTTCTACCTTACTTTCAACATTTTTGCAATTTACATTGCCCACTTATCTCCAACAAGTAAAGAATTAAAGCGCGTTTCAATCTTTTTGGGACATCCTGTATATATATATATAAAGACATTTTATTTTAATCTAGTTTCTCTAAATGTGACAGCATTTCGATGTATTTATATATGGCAAACTCCCCCCCCCCCCCTCCGGCGAAAAAATCTTGAAATAAATGCTGCTTACAGCAGATGAGACCCAGAGCCTAAAATGCATTCGAGGGCCCCCTATTAAACAGTTTAATATTTCCTTTAGCCGTCAATAGTAAATATATTTTGATGCAAATAGCATAATGGAAATATGGATCATACATCATTAATTTTGTTGTGATATTGAATAATTTTATTGTCTTACTCTGTTCGAAAGCGAAGCTTGAAAAGCATTAAATTAGAATACGGGAATATTGTGGTGCTTGTAAGAAACAGGTTGTGAACTTTTTTCATAGAGGTTCGCAAAATTGTAGCACATAGCAAGTTTCTTCGCTGACATTGCAGATGTCAAACTAAGCTGACGAGTGCATTGATATCATGATGACGAGTGCATAATGAGTACGAAACCGGTACATGGATACTGTTAGCTCTAATCACAGGATTGACTCTATAAAACCCTTTCAAATGAGTTCTGTAACTGTAATTGCAAAACGTTTATGTTATTTAAGTAAAATTGGTTAAAAACTCAAAACACAATGAAGATTGTAAAAAGTACATATAAGTAGCATGATTACTTTAAAAAATCTCATGAACATTTTACAATTATAGGGACTTTTATTAAGTTCAAGATCCTCTGAGTAAAAGTGAATTTGAATATTAGTGAAATCTAATACAGAATTAATTTGAAAAAAAAAATTCAAAAAATTAAATTGAATTACCATGCATTTTGCTTCTGCAAAAAATAGCGGGGTCTATGCCCATAGACCCCCAACCATATTCGTTAAATATAACACTATGTGTTTCTCTTTCGCCAATTGTGCAATTAAACACATATTTAAATTTCCAATAGCACATGGTAACCGAGGAACGAACTGAAGATCGAACTCGGGCCTTCTGGATTGTGTCTTGATATACTGCAAGCTACACCAGTTTGGCTATGAAAGAAATCCAAATTACTTTATATTCTGCTTTCGAAAAAAGAGCGGGAGGAGTCGATCTATCAGACCTCCACCCCCACCCCCCAATCACATTCGTTCGATTCCACACTATGTATTTCTCCGGCGCCAATTGTACAGTTAAATACATATTTGGATTTCCAAAAGCACATGTAGCCAGAACCGAGGTATGAACCCTGGACCATGTCCCTATCGGTCGTTATCACTGTGTAAATTGTTGACTGTTACACTTATTTTTTCTTCAAAAATACCTTCAGTTAGAACTCGGGATCGAATTTGGGCCTCTTGGATTGAATAAATTATGAAACATGTTCTAAAACGGAATAATTGAAAAAACGTATTAATCTAAAATGTAACATAGGTCTAGAAAATATAATCAAATCTGCTGAAAACGAAACATTACTAAACTAGAGAAAGGGTTTTGTCTTCGACGGATTTCATCATTTAGAAGATTAATTTACGGTATATACGGATTTTCTTATTTAGAATAAAAAAAAAGTTAACATTGAATAATATTCATTTTCAGAAGATTCTATTGGACGCAGATATAATGATTTATGATGTCTTTTTAAACATCATTTTAACTTGCACTGATTTCCGTACGGCATACAATAATTTGGAAAATTGTTTAATATTATTAATATTTAACAAACTGTGGAATTCATTCTTGAGCAAATCCCGTAAAGGCTGATTTCGCCTGCACTTCTCTCACGAAATTTTTTCAAAAGGAATGTTAAAAGAACGTGAACATCACGTTGAAATCCGAAACTTTTCGAAATTAGTGCCGCTCGGAATTCCGTTTTTTTAAAGCGAAACTCGTTCAGTTTCAACGTTCCGAAAAAAGGAACAGGTTTACGAAACGCGTTCTAACACAACACTGCCAAATACCTATGAATAATGAACTTCAAACGTCAAACGAAAGTAGTCAATTGAATACTTAATACGCAAACTCTGTGTATACTGACACAAGCAACGGTGCTGCGTATTTGCAGGGTCGTGGCGGTCGTGCGCACACAAGTCACTTGAAAATGCAAGTTGCATCTTATCTGCGTTGTAACGGCATTGCACATTTACGATAACATTCATTCAAGACATGAAGGCCTTCATGGTTCAAGAGTAGTTTTCCAGCTAGCACGCCGCTTTCACAATTTTACGGAACACTTGTAACAAGCTTATGGAACACTAGTGTTTGCGGAACACCGGTTAAGAACCACAAACCTAATGAGTATAAATCGACAATGAAACTATTGCAGAATACATTTATTTTACACAATATGGATTGTCGAATTGCTGTCATTTTCAGAAATGCTGAAATAAAAAACACTTATATGCACAGAGTGCCAACGGCCATACCGTGCTGATAACACCGGTTCTCGTTAGATCATCGAAGTCAAGCAGTATCGGGCGCGGTTAGTACTTGGGTAGGTGACCACTTGGGAACACCGCGTGCTGTTGGCATATTTCGGACGCGGTAGCCCGGTGGTTTGCGCGCTGGATTTGCCGCCGTGCTCATGCGGAGTACGATCACGTTAAACATGTGGGTCCGTAAGTCCTTCCGAGAGGTTGGTGGTGGGGGAAGGAGGGTACGGTCCCTGTGGATGCCTCCCCCACTGGGTCCCGGTCTAAATTGGGTGGCACTTCCCGGCCGTTCAAACAGTTACCTTACACCTTTCTGGTAGGTCGGACGGTCTGGGTCTCAACAACAACAACAACTTATATGCACAGGAATCTAATATATACAATCAAAATGTTCTCGGTCAATTCGAATTTGCGAAAGGATAACATGGCGTGCATTGACAAGCATTGCAGGGGTGTCATCGCGTTACAGACTCCATGCGACTTTCAGACAGGTATTTATTGCCTTCTGTTTTCTGTATATGTGTTTCTGACGTAGATCTCTATTAAGAAGCACGCCAGTCGAAAGTGAGAGCGGGATTCAGAGCCCCATCGGCCATCTCCATTCCTGGTTATTCCTGTAGATATCATCTTAAATAATAAAAGGCAATGTCTGTGTGTCTGTCTTATACACTATATGTTTCGCGACCGCGCGTCGGAGAGCTACGAAATTTGGCAATTGGAGACCTGGGGGGGGGGGGGGGGGGAAGGTGCACGTGAAAACCGATTTTTAAAATTTTAATTATTTTTTTTTTGTTATTTAATGTTTTATGCGATTTCGACCTTTTTTTTGCCCTTTTTTCTCCACGATCCAGACGTCGTAGAAAAAAACAAATCATACCACCGGAAAGAGCAGACAATTGTGAGTAAAAATATATTAATTTCAAATCTCAATTTTGATTTCTAGTATTTTTTAAAGATTTTAAAACAAAAGTCACTTCTGGCTCAAAAAAACGATTTTTGGTTTTTAGCGATACGGATTTTTTAAATGGATATTTTAATTTGTGGATATTTTAATTTTATGGATATTTTAAATGATGGAACGATGGATATTTTAATTTTAAGGATATTTTAAATGATGGAACGATGGATATTTTAATTTTAAGGATATTTTAAATGATGGAACAATAGAACGATGGAATGAGGATGATGGAATTAAGAGCTTAGCATATGGTCATTTTAAATTTTAAATTAGTGCGCGAGAAGTTAGCGGTAGGCTCGCGTTCGATTCCCGTCACTGCCGCCGTGTTCAGGCGGAGTACGATCACGTTAAACATGTGGGTCCGTAAGTCCTTCCGAGAGGTTGGTGGTAGGGGAAGGAGGGCACGGTCCTTGTGGATGCCTCAACCCACTGGGTTCCGGTCTAAATTGGGTGAATAAAAAGAAAGTCATGGAGATTGTCGCGGAGGGCGCGGTAGCCCAGTGGTTAGCGCTCGGGAATTGCACTCGGTAGGCCCGGGTTCGATTCCCGCCACTGCTAAAACTGCTGCCGTGTTCACGCGGAGTACGATCATGTTAAACATGTGGGTTCGTAAGTCCTTCCGAGAGGTTGGTGGTAGGGGAAGGAGGGTATACGGTCCGTGTGGATGCCTCCTCCCACTGGGTTCCGGTCTAAATTGGGTGAATAAAAAGAAAGTTATGGAGATTGTCGCGGAGGGCGCGGTAGCCCAGTGGTTAGCGCGCGGGAATTGCACTCGGTAGGCACGGGTTCGATTCCCGCCACTGCCAAAACTGCTGCCGTGTTCACGCAGAGTACGATGACGCTGCACATATCAAAAACGCTGCAAATATGTGAGTCCGTCAGTCCTTCCGAGAGGTTGGTGGTAGGAGAAGGAGGGTACGGTCCCTGTGGATGCTTCCTCCACTGGGTTCCGGTCTAAATTGGGTGGTACTTCTTGGCCGTTCAAATAGTTACCTTATACCTTTCTGGTAGGTCGCGCCAGCGAGTTTGCCACGTTCAAAATTTTCAAGGGTAGCGAACAGGCTGGTCGCCAAAGGCGTCTAGTAAAGGATATAGGATTATATAGGATATCTACTGTTATTCCTGACTTCATCTCTCATTTCCAGGCCTCCTCCTCCTTGAAAGGACCCAGTTCCAGTCCCTGATTCAAGCCTTCTCAACGGCCCTGCTATTAATGAAAATCCTTTACGACTTTGTAATTGGTTATTTTCGTCTATGTTACTGTGTTGCCGAGTCTGATAGTTTAATTTTTTAAAATCTCTTGGAAGGGAATGACAGCAGCACTAGGGGTGTTCATCACAAATTCGGTGACATGAATGAAATTGTTAAGAAGCTTGAAAAGAGATGTCGAGCAAAAATCGTCAGTCGCCAATACAGATTTTTGCATACCGTCAGTGTGCAAAGTAAAATCTCCTAAATATGACGTTTGTAATGCATCTTCAACTTCTGAATGTCTAATGGAGACCGTGCTGAAAGGTCTCCCCTGTGAATCCTGTTTGGTCTATTCGGACCACATAATCATTGTTGGCCGGTCATTTGACAATATCTATAAAACCGTAGGTAGGTATTTGAAAAATTGAGAGTATTAATGACGTGAGACGCCTCTATAGCGCCCTCTAGTTAGAAGCTGTAAAACTAAAAATTAATTATTTTGTTTGAGTTTTTTATTTATAGATAATTAATTAATTAATATTATACGAATTTTCTGACTACACAAGATACTACATATATCATTCTATCACTCGTACAAATTCCAAAAGGATTTGAGCAGCCGTTCTTTCACGGTTGTTGCAATAGAAATGGCCTATACTTTAACATGGATGGAAAAATACCGAAGTCCACCTTAAAGTTAAATCCTTCAAAATGCAAATTATTCTAGGAAGAAATCGCATATTTGTGACATATCATCTCCGAAAAGAGTGTAAGGACCGAGTCTGGTAAAATAAGGCATTATGTTTTCTAGCAATTCCTTGCATTTCAATAATTAACGGTAGAAGACCCAGACCGTCCGACTCGTCCAGGGGACTAAGAGCACCTATTTGGACGGCCGGACCAATAATTAACGGTGCGTTATTTGGCGACTTTCTCACATTATCCTTAGAAAGTTAAAACTAGAGATTGTAAAATATTTGTTTTATTGTGTGTATTTCATACTAGCATCTGTTGTGCCGTGAGATAAAATTATGTCTTTTGTTTATGGTATTTTCTACAATTTATAGACTATATTTTCTTGTTGGAAAGATGATGGTAAAAAATATACTTTAACATGTATATAATGTTGAATTGAGAATTTTGGTGGCCTAGGGTAAACAATATTTGAAGGATCCATTTGTTAAAAATATCACTGATTTAAATTAGCAGAAACACAATCTACGCCTTGAAATATATATACATTAAAAATTAAATACCGTTGATGAAAAATAAAACCAATTATTTTAAATATATAATATTACGGGATTAATTGAAAATAATAAAAGTTATAAAATAAAATAATGACATTGAAAAACAAGCCCAAAAATAAAACAAATTGAAGCAAAAAATTATATTTTTTTGGTTTTTCTAAAGCACTTCACCTGTTTACAGAACCATGAGCTGCCACTGGTGTGTGTGTCACAAATATCATCATGAGTTTAAGTACTTTGATCAAGAAAGACAAGAAAGATCAATCATGCATAAAGCATTGATTATGAAACACTTTCCAACTGCAATGCAATTTTATTTAAACATCTCTAAAATGCGATATATTCAAAGGTAATATTTTTAAAATTATCACAATACTACATTAATTTATTATATTTGAAAACTTAAAATTTCATCGAAAAAAAATGAACTTTATTCAAAGGCCGTTATTGAAATATAATTCGCCTGGTTTAAACATCTCTAAATGCGATACATATTCAATGGTAATATTTTTAAAATTATCACAATACTACATTAATTTATTATATTTAAAAACTTAAAACTTCATCGAAAAAAATGAACTTTATTCAAATGACGTCATTGAAATATAAACCGCCTGGCTATCTATGTAAAAGCTGTAAATATTTCATTCATGCACTTTTAATCCATTCCTTTCATTCATCACAATACTACAATAATTTATTTTATTTATAAACTTAAAACCATGGAGGTAAAAGTAATTTAACTCTATGCTTATAACTTCATCGAAAAAGTCTGCTACAAAATCGTCTGTTCTCTATGTAAAATTAATGAATGTTTCATTCATATCATCTCTATTGCAGACTTCAGAGCTAAATAATTTTGTTTTAAAGAAATTCAGCAATTTTTATACAACTAATCCTACATCTTCATGTGTTTAAATTCTCCGTAAGTGAAAATTAGGCTTCGTTGCAGAAATAATCAAAGTTTGATGATCATTTAAACTCAAATACAAATCGTAATTGCTTTGTTTCAGAATGTAGATGCATAGAAATTAAGCAAAAATAAAGCGGTTTTAAGACGCATAAAATACTAAATATAAATTACAAAGAACTTTAAAAATAGCGATTTTGACACAAGATGGATGGCATTGATTATTTAAACGCAAATATATTGTAATTGCGTTGTTTCAGAATATAGATACACAGAAATTAAGCAACAATAAAGCGGATTTAGGACGGATACAACACTAAATATAAATTAAGCAGGACTTTAAAAAACACGATTTTGACTCAAGATGGATGCCATATCTTATTTTGAAGTGGGTCACGTGATCTCTTCATATAATATGGGTGTAATTATTATTTTAATTTTTATTTAAAAAACTGCCGAATATATTTTGCTGAAATTTTTTTCATATTTTTTATGGGAGAATTTGAATATATCTTAAAACTTTCCAAGCAATTTGTGAATTTTAAATTCGCTCAAAAATGTTTAAAAAATTAGGTGCCATAGGGTTCAATGTATTTCATTTTTTCAACCCGAGTTCAGTCCAAAACTAATTGGGCAATATTATTCATTTATATTCCCATAGGTCCCACAGACCGTCTGAACAACAAACTGAAATTTCATTTTGATAAAGTGATTTTTACGGCAGTTATTGTGCGAACGGACAGACAGACAGAATGAACAAAGTCATAAACGCTTTTCAACTATGTTGTAAAGTGTTAAAAAAGTGGAGTCTGAGAATAGACAGTTCAATAGAAGATGAAAAAAATAATTTACGTTTATGGATTTTGGAGGGAGGCCGCAATGTCTCGTGTATTTGCAAGTGTTGCTAGTAATGACAGAATATAATGTTCGCCGCCATTACGGTACGACACATGAAGTGAACTACGGAACTGTTATTGGCGAGGCACGACTGCATTTGATCAGTGAACTGAAATATAAGATTAAAAGATAAAAAAACACCTTCTTCAAAACGACACACATGCAGAAATTGAGTCTACAGGCGTCTTACAAGATATGCGCGATAATACGTATAAGTTTGTGTAATTAAACTGAATTTAATTTAATATGAAAGAGAAAAATGTATTTGAGTCTGCAGGGAAAGTCATGTGCTGCCTACATCAGATTTTTTTATTATATCTTATTTAGCTAATAAGGATATATATTATGTTAATATATAATCATATATATATGTATATATATTATATATATATATATATAATATATATATATATATATCATATATATATATAACATATATATACATATATTATAATATATATATATATATATTACGAGAAAACTACTAATATTAAATACCATGATACAGTGTCGAAAAAGTGAATCAACCCGAAAAATTTAGTATTTTTAAAATAAATGTTTAATAAAGCATAACAAACCCAAATGTTGCATCATATTTTTAATGCATTGACCTTTTATGGCCGGTATGAAAATTTCAAGAATCATAGTCTTCTAGCCATTATTATACGATAGTAGGCATTACTCCATTCCATCTTGAAAATTTAGCAAAATAATTTTTTCTAAACTATGAAATACTCTTTATTATTAAATATTTAATAAAATCCAAGTGTCACATATTCCTCTTTAACATTAAATATTTAATAAAATAAAAATGTCACACATTTCTGATTATTTCCGAATATTTTACTTATAGACATTCCTAAATAAATAATATCCGTGCCGAACTACGTACCCTCCTCTCGCCAATGCATCGTTTCATCCCCTTCGATATCGCCTTAATATCGCTTGAATTGTGTTACTGTCGTATTTTCCATCAAATAGATGGACATATGTGGGTGGTGAATTCTTTTTTTGGTACCACTGTATATATCCTGTGACACGCCTCTATTAGAAACAGTTGGTTATTTGCAAATAAAAGAAGCTTGAAGTCGTATTGAAAGTATATGACGGGTATGGCCAAATTTCATGTCATTAGAAGTCACTTGTAAATACTTAATATTGACGCGCCGCTTTAATATTTAGGCCAGCTGCATTGAAAGCACCGCAGTTTGACCATGGATTGGTATCTGCAAAAATCTGAAAAGGAAGAATAAAGCTTGAGATATGAATGATTTCATAGAAGATGAGTTACTGCTTGACAGAATGAATTGCTCTCAGTAAGATATATTGATTTTCACCCTCAACTAACACATATGTGAAAGTGAAAGTTGTTGCTCTTATATTCTCATCGAATAATCTCTTTCTTTTTTATTACTTTTTTTTGATAGAATTCTATTTTATTTTACTTTATAAATATAGTCAATTCATTGAGTCAATTCATAGAATATTCCACATCACGTGGCCTCAGACCTGGAAATAGCATAGCAACTGGGAATGTAGGACAAACAGTTAAGACTTAATCTTTGTATTAACATGGATTTTGCAGTGGCAAAGTGTTATCAAAGCAAAATTTTCCTCATAAATGGTATTGATACATATGTTTTAGATTCTAAAAATGGATTAACATCTTCTCGAACTACATTATTGTCGATTACAACCATACTTACGTTCAATGTGATTTAGAAGCATTTCAAACTTAATATTTTATGAATAAATAAGTTCTTTTACATTAATAGAAAAAGAATGAACTTGACAGTTATAAAATGTTTATCACAAATTGAATTATTAAGGATATGAGAACTTCAATTTTGAAGTTGTCATCCCTTTTTCATGCCTTTCCGATTTTAATTTAATATTGCCGGGTTTTCCTGTTTTGGGAAATTAGGGGATTATAAAAAAGAAAAAGAATCTCTATCACCTCGACTACTGTATCTCAAACAGCACAAAAGTTCCGCATATTTATAAATTTGTTCTTTAAATCTTACGCTTTTCTTACAAAATCAAATGGATCAAGTGAGAGAATGATCACACGGTGTGTGTCCTACAAACTCTTTTGAAGCAGAAGATAAAGAACATGTGACGTCATGTTGGAAAAAGCTCTATTCAGGAAAATCTATCTATTTTAACCTGAATGTTGACCGTTCTGGTTATGAAAGACTTTACTTGATTATTTTCATTATTAAATTAAATTAAGCTTAGTTTTTCTATATGACTAGGGGGTTCCGTCTATGCTTGCTAACGTCATATAAGTAGAAATGTATGTCTATGGCTAACGTTCGCCTACTCATGGAACTCGCTTAAAGTTCCGAGTAGGGGAGGACGACCCCCCCCCCCCCCCCCTCTACTCGCTAGCGGCTTCGAGGAGTAATCTAAGTCGAGAAAGTCTGGGTAACCCTAACGAAAAACCGAAACCGTTGTCATGTGACTTGAGGGACTCTTCCCTCAAAATACGTCCCGTTTCCCCTGTAATTCAATGGGAGAAGGTGAATGTCGAAGCGTCCTTGAAAGAAAATATATATATTTTTAATTATTTCTACTCCCCCTAAGCTTTGGAGGATAAGAAAATTATAGGTCATATTGATAAGCTTCGTGATAAAATCTTTCCAAGAATGTATTTATCCAAAAATATTCATTAAAACATTTTAAACTGTGTTTTACTACATTTTGGCGATATTTGGCGGTTTTTGAAAGCGAAACTGCGAGATTGCTCCCTCGCGCTTTGGATGCGCGCAAGAAATAGTTTGTGCTTCCTAAGATATAATTTTGATATTGCAATCCAGGGTATCCCGGGATATCAGAAATTAAAATTTTTCAATTTTGGTATCCCGCGGGGTTAAAAATATCCTTTTACTTCATTTTATAGTTAAAGAATATATATTTTAATTATCTTACATTCTGATTTATTTGTCTATAAATATTAAGTGTATGTGAACGATAATAACATGTTAAGATTTTGTTATAACGGAATAGTGAATATAATGAGAGCATTTTTATAAAAAAACAATACCTTTAAGTACTTTTTTGCATTTGTATTAAACACTGATATACTTATAAAGAGCATCAGACAATAGTTAACCGTCTGAAATAATACACCTTTAATATCGAACAAATTGCATATTAAGTTTATAAATAAAAGTATCCTAAGTTAATAAATGCATTGTATTTGGCATACTGTATAAATTTTATTATAAAAGAAGTTGGTATGCAGTACGTCGCTGTTCTCACGACTTCCCTCGCATTTTGACGTCTCTATGGACAAAAATTCTAGGTTTCAAATCGTAGTTTAGGCATTACGCATTGTCGTCAAAGTGATAAAATAGCTCATATCAAGTTATTTTAATATGTTTTTATTTGATCTGAATCGGAAACAGAAAGAGAAATAAGTGGTAGGAAAAGTATGTAAGACCTCATTAACACAATTTAAACACTTTCGGCAAGATATTTGTGTTGTGTGCATATATGTATGTACGTGTGTGTGTGCGTATATATATATGTGTTCTTGTGTGTGTGCGTATATGTATATGTATTTGTTCGCATGAGTGCGTATTTGTATACGTATTTGGATGGGAAGTTTGGTTAAGATAACTTATGAACGCATGTACGTACCTGCATGATATTTCATATGTGGATACATTATGTTGATACCCAGACCGTCCGACCTACCAGAAAGGTGTAAGGTAACTGTTTGGACGGTCGTGAAGTGCCACCCAATTTAGACCGGAACCCAGTGGGGGAGGCATCCACAGGGACCGTATCCTCCTTCCCCTACCACCAACCTCTCGGAAGGACTTATGGACCCACATGTTTAACGTGATCGTACTCCGCGTGAACACGGTGGCAGTTTAGGCAGTGGCTGGAATCGAACCCGGCCCTACCAAGTGCAACTCCAGCGCGCTAACCACTGGGCTATCGCGCCCATTGGATACATTATGTAAAATAATTGAAGGAGTTGATATTTGTGTCGTATAAATTCAAAGATTAAAACACAAATATAGTTTTAAATTTTTTTAGCATTATTTATTTTGGTAAGCAATGGTGTGACAGTTGAGTTTAAATGGGAAAATGATTGTTTGAACTATGGTTGAAATAATGGTATTACTGGTAATTGGTAACTACTGGTAATTGGTACTAAAGACATACGTTAATAAAAGCATTTCGCATACTTTACGGCTTATTATGAAACAAGAAGTATGTGGAACGTTGCTGTTCTAACGAATTTCCTCGCATTTTGACGTCACTGTATGTATGCAATTGTTTTAAATTCGTAGTTTAGACATAGCGCATTGCCGTCAAGGTCATTATTGAATAACTCATATCAAGTTATTTTAATATATTTTATTTGGTGTGAATCGGCAAGAGTAAGAAAAATAAGGGATAGGAAATATATGTTTTAAGACCTCATGAACAAAGTTCAAATATTTTCCGCAAGATGTATGTATTGTGTGCATATATGTTAATGTGTTTCTGTGTGTGCGCGTATATATGTGTGTTTCTGTGTGTGCGCGTATGCATGTGGTGTGTTTCTGTATGTGTGCGTATGTATGTGTTTGTCTCTGTGTGTGATTATATGTATGTGTGTGCATATATGTATATATGTTTGTCTATGTGTGTGCGTATATGTATATGTACTTGTGTGTGTGCGTATATGTGTTTGTTTCTGTTAATGTGTAATATGAATATGTATTTGTCTGTGAAATGTGGATGAGATAACTTACGAGCGCATGTGTGTATCGTCATGAAATTTCATGTACGGATACATTATGTTGTTAAGACCCAGACCGTCCGACCTACCAGAAATGCGTAAGGTAACTATTGCGGATACATTATGTAAAATAACTGATGAGAATCCCCTAACTTTTTTATAGTTAAAGGTACAGTACTGTTTTTCATTACATGGAATAGATCAGTATTAGTGGTATACTATGCCTTCTTATATTTTTTAAAAGTAGAAGTATCATAAAACTAAAATAACTTCATTAAAAGCAACATATAACACAATAATAGCGTTTGTGTTGTATGTTACTTTTAACGATTTTATTACGTTAGCATTTTGGGCTGTACATAGAAGTATTGTGTTAGAACCGAAAATTTCATTGTAAATTTTTTGGTGTTGGGGCATCCCTAAATATGAATAAACAATGAATACTTGATTTGTTCAATTATTAACTATCTCGTTAACAAAATGTTATCCATCGATATAATTTTTCACGTTTTATGATAAAAAAAGAAAACTTGAGCATTAAATAAAAATAACTTGAAATCATTTTCTGCAATGATAATTTGAAAAAGAAAGCTAAAGCCATAACAAAATCTAAAAATAAATGTGTAAGAAAAGAAAGTGTTGCAGAATCTTAATCCACGTATTTTGAACCTGTATATTTTAGAGAGTTAAAAATACCCAGATTAAGATTCTGAAAAAAGAAAGTTGTGTATAACAATGAACAAACTACCACAATGGCACACTTTTACAATTTTCTGGAACTGCTACAATGCGCCGTTCTAGCGTGAACGTGCCAAATCTGGCGCTCATTTGTAGAAGGGGGACATACTGGCCATGCTTTTAAGATCACTAAACAAAGGAAAAGCTACCTCTAGTGATACTAGCTCTTTGGCTGGCGGTTGCTTTTGTGAGCTTTTCATGTCACATACTATGCAGGCGTAATACACACGTTAGAGGTTCGTCCGGAGCTGTTCGCCACCGCTCACTCACTGCCACGAGTACATTACTATGGAGGTCACAAGATGGCTTAGCACAATAAGGTTATAACCCTCCTAAAGAAGATGAGTTACGAAATTAACCCCTTCCTCTGATAAACACAGTTTAAATCGAAACCTGTCCCTTAGTACTCCAAATAACTGAATGAGATTTTTTATCTCTATCTTCGATTGCATCGCTTTCCGGCGTGATACGCGGGAAAAATAAATCATCTACTTGCGAATGACGTCACAACCTCTGCATTAAAACTTAGATATCAAGCTTCTATTCCCATTTCAACCTGACGTCAGTGACATCACACCCATAGTCAAAAAGCCAATTTCCCTGCGGTAATTCAATTTGTGACGATATGTGAATTTCAGAGATGGATAAAACTTTAATACCTAATTTCAAAGCCCCTATTAAACATACAACTACGTCATATAGTTTATTAGAATCTGCAAAGAATAGTTTTTTAGAGAATTTTTTACGAAGAAAAATATGAAATAGTTTAAGATTAATCGTTTAATATAGAATTTTCCATTTCATTGATATGAACCGCACGTTCATTTAAAATTAATTAAGATATACTTAATCAATCTACAGTTACTAAACTACCTGTATTAAAAAAATATTAAGTGGGCTTTCTAATGATGTAAAAATTGAACATTTAGGAGAAGTAGATGACTTACTCTAGCAAAATAAGGAAATTTTCACTTTGAGGTTGATTAAAAAATAGAAATGTTAATCTTATTGTAACCAAAATAGGAGGTAAACTATAACCAAAATAGGAGGAATTCCAAATCATTTGATGCCGTAGGACCGGCGCTAACCTTGATAGAAATATTAAAAGACTTTTGTTAGCGGTGCATTGGTGGCTATGTCTAGCTTTATTTAAATATAGAGAGATAGGTCAGAGTATTGTTTAATGAAAAATTTTCAACTCGAGATTGTGGCAAAAACTCATGAACATGTTTTAGCGACTTTTGGAGTGATGTTTATGTGTGCATGTGAGCTGATCGTTTATATGAGTATGTGAGTGTTATGTATGCGAGATAAGGCCTCGATAATCCAAGATCAAATGCACTTGTTACATTAAAACAGTAAATGCTGTAGAGTTCCGATTTCTGAGCTAATGTGAACCGAGCTTAGATAAAAGCAAAGCAGACAAATAGATAGAATGGTTTTGGTTCAAAACAGGCGATTTGGAAAGTGAGTGGTGTTATCCATACCTGTATTATGTAAGTAGTGGAAGCTTATTTGGGGCTCGGATAACGGGGGGGGGGGAGCAATTTGTTCTATATATTTATAACTATAAAATGTACCCGAAGTTGCTTGGGATTTAAAACAGAAGTTAATTGAATTAATTCATCAAGTTTTACGAAGAGCCTAGTCGCCCGCTAAAATAGCTCACAAACGCGAGCTCTAAAATAGCACATAATCACAATTTAGACCGCTGCTCGGGTACGTAATACGCCATAGTCCATGCCCTGGGTATTTAGCTACTCCCTAAATAAGACTTTTGCCCGGGAGTGTATAATATAGAAATCTTTTATTTCATATTTTTAAGTTGTCCAAACTTTCAGTTTATAAATAAGTTATTATAATATATAACTAATATATAATATATACTAATAAATAAGTTATATTATAATATATAACTTTTTACTTTCCATACAATATATAGTATAATGTGTGAATTCTTTACGGAGTAAAAATTTTGACTTTCGAAGTTGGATGGACCTACTCATATTAAGCATCCATGAATACGGATAAAAAGTCCCGTTTCATAAGAAAGTTCTCATTTTTATATCCCGGCACATCAAAATTTCATAATTTGTCTGGAAAGTTATGCGTTGGACACGTAAGAATATTTTATTGTAAAATATGCGTATTATATTTGCTTTAGATTCTTAGTGTTTGCTTTCACACACATGCATATATTTCTCATCAGTCGCGTTCACTGACATAATGAATTTTCCTTATCTCTGGCTTGCGCAAATCTCATCCTGGTTGATAGCACATTTCGAAGCTTCTGACTTATTGATTTCTTACCCATAGTAAGATAATATTATTTTTGCATCTTATGTTGCTACTTTTATTGGTATTTTTGAACTATTATTGTAAAATATCCTTTAAGGGTAAAAAAAATTCCACCGAGTAAACATTTTTCTTAATTAAAGCCTTGAAGTTGAAAGGTAAACGACCACACGCTCACTATACCGCGGAAAATTATTTTTCATCTCTGAGTACTTAATTAAGAGCAATATATGTTCAACGTAAATTTAAATCTCTATTAGGTTTTGAAGAATCTCCTGCATCCATCTTAATTCATCGGGATAATTTTAACGCATTATTAAAAATATATTTGCATTGTTCGCAATTTTTCAGATCTATCTATACCGCCATCATATTGAGTTTGTTTTTTATATTTACTACTATAATTGAATAATGTATTGTAATGATACGTTGGCATCCCCTTATACGGAGAAATTCGTTTAATATTAATGCAAAATGCGTGACAAGAGAAAAACATTCTGACATAAACACAAGAATTGGCATCATATAAAGACTACTTTTGATATTCGTATAACCGATACTGAAAATAAATATTTCTATTATGCTATATAATACAATGGTATATCATAAATGAATTTCTGAGAAATCGTGCTATCTTAAAAAAGTGGGTCACGTGTGGGCACAAGATGTGGGCAGCACATGTCTATCCCATTTAAGTTTTCTCTCTCTCTCCTTCTCCCTCTTTTCCTCCCCCCCCTCTCTCTCTCTATATATATATATACAGTCAACCCTATTATAACGCGATTATTTCGTAGTGCGTTATAAGAAATTCAGATTAGTGCAAATCAGATTAATTCGTACCGTGTTATATGGAAACCGCATATCGTGTTGTATGGAAACAGCGTTATAAGAAACTCAGAATTAGTATAAAACAGAACAATTCGTACCGCGTTATATGGAAACCGCATTAAGTGAAACTCAGAACATATAAATCAGACTGATTCGCTCTATATTATATAAAATTGCATTTTTAGATCACCGTGTTATGATGAATACGGTTATGAAATATAAGCTTATAGATACAAAAGGCAATAAATATGTGTTTACATATTTTGAATTATTTTTATTAGGACATCATATAATAAAATTAAAAAACAATGTGAAATATAAACTTAATAACTTTTTTACAACAAAAATCCTATTAACATTCATCATCGCTGTCAAATATTAGTGGTCTAATTATTTTTCTTTTAATGTCCTCTTCACATTGCATATCTTCATTTTCGTTTTCAAACGTAGTTTTATTTTGTAACTCTACCAAAATCCCTCTATAAGTAGCTAAGCAATTTTGTAATTCTCTTTTAACTTTGCACTTCGTACTGTTGAAGGATCATTTTCATTAAAGTGATTTTCCAATTGTTTACCCAAATCCAGTCCCTTTTTCACATAATTTAAATTGAGATTTGCAGATAACTGAAATTGAAAAATGGTGATGTACGTGGATAAAAAAACAGGGAAATTCCCCAGTAATTAATTTCAACCGTAAAAGTGTAATAGAAAAATTCATGCTATAGGGAGATTACTTAAGCTAATTGAGTTGTATCATAGAGAAATCGCGTTATGTGGAAACCGTGTTTTATGAGTACCGCGTTATGAGAGGGCTGTCGCAATTTTTGCTTCGCGTTATAGGAGGGTTGACTGTTACACACACACACACACACACACACATATATATATAATGCGAAGTATGTTTATTTATTTCGTTTGTTTGTTTGTTTCGTATACAAATCCACAGTTTACAATGAATTTATTTTTAAATTTGGTATGGTTGCCCGCTACTTCCATCGAGGGCTACTTCAACGCGAGAAACCCCGTACATGCTTTGAGTTCCTTGGACCAGGAAACGCAAAATTAAACCTTCCATAGAAAAATAGCATTATGCGAAAGATTATTTTCCAAAGTTTTATTTAAAGAAAATTACATTATGTTGCTGAGCAACGGAATTAAATCAAATCTGTTTATTCTGCAGACGATTTATTAATTTATTTGATTTAAACAATAAAAAATCTGACGTGGGCAGCACATGACTTTCCTCCTTATATAATAGTACAATGAATTTACTTCGCTCACAGTGAGAAAGGATGTATAAGATCCACGGTACTGTGTTTTTAACGTTGAATTGTACATTTGGCGCTTTTCCGGATGACAACATGCTAAACTATTTCGAAGTACTCAAATAACTTATATTTCACGTAACTCTAAACTGGCAATTGTCAATACTAATAGCATCCTCAATAAGCAATAGAATCCATATATTAAAATATTTAATATTCATCAATCTGGCGTCATTTTCGTTAACTTAGCGTTATTTTTGCAATTTTGGTGATATTTTGCTAGATTATCACCAAGTTCGCCAATGCATCGCAAAGCATTATACTGACAAACAGAGAAAAGTGCATTTATTATATACTAGAAGCTATGCCCGTCATATGACGGAATTCAAAATTTGATAAACATTACCTCCCATGCAGAGATCTTTTTCCTTGAAACATCTATTTCTCAGTATTGACTATAGATAGAAATTAGATGATGGCTGATATGGATTCAGCATCAAATTCGAGAGCGGGTTAGGGCTCCTAAGTAAATAAAGAATATAGGAGTCTTAGGTTCACCAAGGATTCCAATTTCTCGTTCTGGAGATGTCACTTTAGGTTATCCGAAAATTCATATGACTGTACGAAATAAACAACGAAGAATAAAAATGTTTAATAGTTCCATCAAAAATTAAGTGTGCACTATTTGCCACCATATGAATGCTCCTTCATAAAGTCTTTATTCATTAAAATGATGTATAATCATTGAAAATACATAAAATGAATAAATGTTTAAACGTAAATGCAATTTGCTGTTAAACTGATTCATGTTTTATTTGGCGACTTGGCGTGTTCCCAAATGAAGCCAACTTGTCAAAATTCCAAAAAGCACCAATATCTTGGGAACGGCACAGCGGGATTCACTGCATTCGTTGTTTCAGAAGAATTGCATATAGAACAAGTATCTACTTTACATAGTTAAGAATGTTAACTCTTTCATTTGATTTTTACTTTCCTTACAATCTGTCGTATATGTAAAGGGAAAGTATCCTGTGCTCATAAATCCGACTATTGGATTTTGATGAATTTATACTTTTTGAGCATTCTCGAATATGAACAAACTATTTTTTAATGATATCTGTGTGTGTCAGTCTGCCACTTTGTGACAACTATATCTAGAAACAGTTAAGCAAATCAAAGGAAATTTTGTGCAATTTTTTCAATTGATAAACGCCAGAGGTCTACTGACTACTTGAATGTTTGAAAGAGAGAGGGGGAGGGGAGATAAGTTTCGTCACCGTCACAGTTTGTTACCTATACGTGTACTGAGTGTTACAAGGGAAATATGATTTATTTCAGCTATTTAAGATGAATATTCGATTGTTTCACAAATTGCGTCTTTAAATTACATAAGGATTCATAAAAAAGAATATTGTATTGATATAAAGAGAAATAATTTTCTTATGTTCAGGAGATATATATTTAATGATTAATGAATCTAATTGAGTAAATAATTTGTAAAGAACCTTGCTGATCACCTCTTGCTTTTTTTTTTACCTCAGGTTAGCCTCTTGAATTCCAACTTTTTCTCTATATTAATGAAATGAGTTTTAAGATTTAAAGTTACGCTTTATGCACGAATTTTAAATAGCAATTAGAGATTTCATGTGATGTTTTTACCATGAAAAAAAATAGTGAATAAATAAAACACAAAACGAATATTTATAAATAAAGTGAAGCGCATTTATAAATCCTGCTATGTTGACGCATTCAGATTTTTCTGAATTTTATATTTTTATAAGAAAACTCAACCCTTTTCCTGTATTAACGAAGTGAATTTTAAGATTTAAAGTTTTGCTTTATGCACGAATTTTAAATAGCAATTTCGTCTATAGAGATTTCATGTGTTGTTTTTTACCATGAAAAAAAAGAGTAAATAATTAAAACACAAAACGAATATTTATAAATAAAATTAGGCATATTAACAAATCCTGTCATGTTGACGCATTCGGCTCTTTCTGAATTTTATATTTTTATTAAAGAAAACCCAACCTTTTCCCTTTATTAAGGAAATGAGTTTTATGATTTAAAGTTAAGCTTTATCCTCGAATTTCACATAGCAGTTTCGTCTATAGAGATTTCATGTGATGTTTTTTACAATGAAAAAAAAAATTAAGAGTGAATAAATAAAAAACAAACGAATATTTATAAATAAAATGAGGCATATTAATAAATACTGTCACGTTGACGCGTTCGTCTTTCTCCGAATCTTATATTTTATTAAAAAAAAAAAAAAAAAAAAACCAACCTTTTCCCTATATTAATAAAATGAGGTTTAAGATTTAAATTTACGTTTTATGTACGAAATTTAAATATCAATTTCGTCTTTTAATTTCATGTGATGTTTTTTTACCATAAAAACAAAGCAAAAAAAAAAAAAAAAAAAAAAAAAAAAGAACAGAGTAATACATAAAACACAAAACGAATATTTATAAATAAAATGAGGTATATTAACAAATTTTGTCATGCTGACGCATTCTATTATTTGCAAACTTTCAAACTAACACAGAAGTGTTCTTTATAATCTACTCTGTTATTATTCAAGTCATGAGTTCAAAAATAATACCATATTAATAGTCTTCCTTCTAAAAGCGAAATGTGATTAAAAATAAACTCATAAATTTCAGTAGAAGGCTTTCATAGTGTTTCAGAAATATTTAAATATGCACAACGTAGCACTTAATATCTTAAAAATATGGATATATATATGTACCATGTATTTACAGAAACATAAAAATGACATACATATATTGTATAAGTCGGTTTCAGCAAATGTTAAATGTTAAATTGTAAAGTCATTTTACTCATTTATATATCATAAGCATTAGGATATTTTGTAAAATAATAAATCGACAAAATGATCACGTGATTTCTTACCATAAAATAAGTATTTTAGTTTATATTTTATTTTATTAAAAAGTATTTGAAAATATCCCTTAAACTCAACTTTCATGAACTGCCACAACATGCTTGAATGAATTTGAATCTCAATTTGAAAACTACATAAATATTTTTCTTTATCTTTCAAAGTACAAAATGCTTCAAAAACTTTTAAATATATTTAGCAATTTCTTAAAAACTGTATTTATTTTACAAAGATCAGAGCGGATGTACAGGATCGGAGTCCTGACAGTGCCATTCTTTCTGGCAGGATCATATTTCGTGTATAATTTTTTGTGTAATGTGATGACGCAAAATTGATATTTTTATAAAGTCTGAAATAATTCGAAGGACAACTAATGTTGCGAAAATTATGAAATGATGAACGCGTTAAAGAAAAAAAAGGAATTCAAGTGACTAGAAAAGACTAAATCATAGAAACACGAATGGCTGGCACAAAGAACCAGACCTTTAGGAGTTGAGATAGACATTAGATAGATATGCAAATTTATGAAACAAACTATGAACGAGGTGTCTTCAGATATTGCAAAAATGATGCAGTTGAGATATATGATGGAAGGCCGAGCAACTAAGAGGTCCAGATGTGGCTCATTCTGAGTACTTTAGCAAAATAAATAGGGGGTATTGTGTGAAATATATTTTATTATTTGCTGTAGGAAATTTTTCTACAGCACCAATTATAGCATCTAGAATTGTGTACCAAATGTATGTATTATATCTACAAGTAAGTTAATTTTATTTAAGCCGTACATTGCGTCTTATTATAACCGCCAACACTCACCAACTGTCTGCAGTCTGGGCGGGATCCAATTGTTTTAAAGGTTGTAAGGTATTTATATTTTTCTACAATAAAGAGAAGGATTTTCATTTTAACCTATTATATTAAGTTTGCGTGAATCATTTGTTACAATTTATTATCATTTACAAAATATCATTTCATTATCTCCCGGTAACTTTTCGTAGTTAAATTGATAATTAACTTTAACAAGTCATGTAATGCCAAGTGGGACAACATGGTGAGATTATATATATCCAATATTAATTTTTAGCTTTAAATATAATTTAATTATCTTCCAGCCTCTCCCTATAAGAAAAAAATAACTTGGGTATAGCACCTAATGTGGGACTTGGTCGAAGCTTTCATTGAACTCTAGTGTTCAACTTCATACTGCATTCAGTCTCATGATGGACGCTGGCTGTGAAGATAAGTCGTCATGCGAAAGGCTGCTCGTTGGCTAACCAGATTTCGTCATTTTCCTGAGTCATTCTGAACACTTGTTCTGTTCACCAGCTGTACCAGTCCCCTTCTTTTAGCTTAGGCGACATTTTATTTCTTACTGCAGTTTTGTTCAAGCGGGCTGATGAAACACCTGATTGGCTTAAAGCTTCTTAGAACGCTATTCCCTCTTGTCTACATTTCTGGCGTTCTGCTTGCACTTTTCAAAAATTATTCTAAACGTTAAGAAGAAAATACAAAGTTCACGAATTATTATTTAGGAAAACATCAATATCGATGGCCTCTCGGCTCTGCCCAAACTGTCCCTGTGTTCGGAGCACGGGTCCATTAAATATGTGGGTTCGTAAGTCCTTCCGTGAAGGTGGTGGTAGGGGAATGTGGGTACGGTCCCGGTAGATGCTACACTCATTGGGTTCCGGTCTAAATTGGGTAGCACTGTCCCGGCCGTCCAAACGGATACCTTACATTTTCGAGTATGTCGGACGGTCCGGGTCGAAGAAGAAAAATATCGATGGCCATCTAGATAGATGGTCGCTATTATACACATTAAAATTTTCAAGTTTCATGCAGCTGTGTCTATGTGGAGTGTAGCCATCTATTACCGGGTTTTTCTAATTTTATTTCAGCAAGGAAATTTTAACAGTAATGTATATTCATATAAATTTTAGAATATTATGGGTAAAAAATATTTTATCAATATATACAAAGCGTGAAGATGGTGTCAATTTTCTTAATATTGGCAAGCAATGTTGACAATTAAAAAATTCAGTTACTATTTTAAGTTTCTGGTCCTGTAAGATAAAATTCTTAAATATCTAATCTTTATCTTTCGCTGGTAAATAATTCAAATTTGAGTTGCTATTGCATTTTTTTCGTGCACTTTCTTAAAAACGAGTAATCCAAAATTCTGTTGATATATATTACAGCAGCTCATATATGAGAAATTTACAGATAACGGATCTGCAGTGTGCAATAATAAATAGAATTGTTAGAAGACAATCTTTAGCGTTTGTATATTCATTATGTAAATACTGAATATATATGCTTACATGCACATTAAAAAAACCTAAATATTTTAAAGTTTAATTTTTAACACTTTACAACAAAGTTGAAAAGTGTTTATGACTTTGTTCATTCTGTCTGTCTGTCCGTTAGCACGATAACTGCTGTAAAAATGACTTTATCAAAATGAAATTTTAGTATGTTGATCAGACGGTCAGTGGGACCTATGGGAATATAAATATACAGTATCACCGAATTAGTTTTGGATTGAATCCGGGTTGAAAAAATGAAATACATTGAACCCTATGGGACCCAATTTTTCAAACATTTTTTAAGCGAATTTAAAATTCACAAATTGCTTCGAAAGTTTTAGAAAATATTCAAGTTATCCCATAAAAAATATGAAAAAATTTTCAGCAAAATATATTCGGTAGTTTTTTAAAGAAAAATTTAATAATTACACCCTTTATATGGCGAGATCACGTGACAATTATATGAAGAGATCACGTGACCCACTTCAAAATAAAATATGGCATCCATCTTGTGTCAAAATCGTGATTTTTAAAGTTCTTTTTAATTCATATTTAGTGTTGTATCCGTCCTAAAATCGCTTTATTTTTGCTTAAATTCTGTGCATCTACATACTGAAACAACGCAATGACAATATATTTGAGTTTAAATGATCATCCAAATTTGATTATTTCTACAACGAAGCCTACTTTTCACTTATGGAAAATGTAAACAGCAAAATATGTAGAATGAGTTGTATAAGAATTGCTGTATTTCTTTAACGCAAAATTATTTAGCTCATGGAGTCTGCAATATAGCTGATATGAATGAAATATTCATTGATTTTACAGAGAGAAGGGCGATTTTTTCGATGAAGTTTTAAGCATAGAGTTTAATTACTTGTAACCCCATGGTCTCAAGTTTCTAAATAAAATAAATTATTATAGTATTGTGATGAATGAAATGAATGGGAAAATGTTTATGAATGAAATGCTGCTTTTATAGAGAGAGCCAGGCGTTATATTTCGATGACATCATTTGAATAAATTTCTGTTGTTTTCGATGAAGTTTTCAATTATAATGAATTATTGTAGTATTATGATAATTTTAAAAATATTACCAAGGAATGTATCGCATTTTAGAGATGTTTAAACCAGGCAATTTATATTTCAATGTCGTCATTTGAATGAAGTTCAGTTTTTTCGATGAAGTTTTAAGTTTTCAAATATAATAAATTAATGTAATATTGTGATAATTTTCAAAATATTACCTAGGAATGTATGGCATTTTAGAAATGTTTAAATGAAATTGCAATGAAGTTGGAAAGTGTTTCATAATCAATGCTTTATGCATGATTGATCTGTCTTGGTAACATATATTCCAGTTATTTTTTAATGATTTTAAAATATTCTAGTATATGAAAATGGATATAGGTATTTTAACGGCCAATCTCTCCAACGCCTGTTAAAATCCTGCTAAAGTCTGATTAAAATCAGTCGCTAAAGTTAACGGCTCACTAAAGTGTGATTTAAAATTTCCTCTTCTCACCAAGCCATTTAATCGTTATAAACGTTACGGTTACTTAACAAATGATTAAAGTGATTTCTAGATGATACGAGATCTCTAATGGGTTCGTTATTTCTAGCTGTAAAATACAATTACAACTTCTAAATGTTTACGCTCTTACTTCTCGTGAGTGAGCAGCTTACTTTATTGCCGTCTTATATCAAATTCGTTGAACACGAAAAATATAAATATCAGTCACGTTTACACAATGTATGAGAAAAATAGCGGAAATTCTTTCCTTTTTAAGGAAACACGTATTTCAAATTAATGCAAATATTTCTAATTTAAGAAGCTACTGGATAAAAAAAAATTATCTCTTTTTAATTGTGTCACGATTAGTATATATAGTACTTTTAATTTATACTATAAATACTATTTCAAATACTTAACTTGGATGATTTGTATAAATCGTACTGCCATAAATGCAGAAAAATGTGTGTATGGAATGGAAACTGTCATAAATATTTTAATTTCATAACTTGGGTTGGGAAAAAGTGATCAATTAGTAATCTCTGATATGTGACACCATGGTGCCATTAAATCATGATGCAAATCTATAAAATAGAAAAAGCACAAATTTGAAAATAATCATATATATATATATATATATATATATGTGTGTGTGTGTGTGTGTATATATATATATATATATATATATATATATATATATCTATTTCTTCAGAAACATACATTTTTGTGTTTGCTTCTACAAAAAACTTGGACATGATTAGATTTTTGTAGAGGTTAACAATTCATGATTTAGGCTTAGAGCCTCGTCCACGTGTAAGGCGTTTGTGCTTGATTTCGTTTGTTATACTTATTTCGATTCCATACCTTTGTATTATATATTTTTCATTGACTTGTTGATTCGTTATTTATTTTATTTATTTTTTTCTATTTGCTTGAGGATTAGTTGATTTTTACTTTTGTTTTGTAAGCCAGTTAGATAGTTGAATTTAGTTTAAGTTTTTCTTTTTTTGTTTCCATACCTTTTAATTTTGTTGATTTTCTGTAACTTGATAGCTTGTGTTTTGTATTTTTTATCCATTTGATTGATGATTTGCTGTATTTTATTTTATTCTGTGGGTGTTTTAAAAAGTTAGGTTTATCGTGTTACATCTTCTTACTTTTCGTTCATTGGATTTTCAAACTTCTATTATTATTATATATATATAATATATATATATATATATATATATATATATATATATATATATATATATATATATATATATATATATATATATATATATATATATATATATATATCTGATAAATTCACAAATAGCAAACTTAAAAATATATCATGTATTTTGTTTCATGTGTAACTTTACACTAGGATAGGTATGACTTAAAGAAGTCCTATCCGAGAGCCAGGCGGTGCGTCAGTGAATTTGGATGAGCAAAAGATACACTAGTGGAACAGTTTGGTATGTATATAATTACGTTCATATAAATTAATGTAACATGCCATTTAAAGTTGGGAGTTGGAATTTTTTATATGGGTACACACAAGTTTTCAGTTTAATATACAGGGTATTTCAAAATAAAGGGGGGGGGGGGGGGGGTCGATGCTCAAATGGATTTTAATTGTTTCGTTAAAGTAATTTATTATTTTTATTTACTGATTTTAGTGGGAATTTGGATTTTATTCAAAGAAGAAAGGTTCTGCGACGGAAAATTATTTTATATCATAGGTGTAGTCAGCATCTTGGAAGGGGGGGGGGGGGAGTCGACAATCAAATGAAATTACGGGATTCAAATTTTCAGAAATGAATCATGAAAATACCATTGTAATGATCATATAGAACACACCTTATGAATAAACTGATATTTGAAATTACTTATAGGACTATATATATATGATATATAAATAAACAAATAAAACTTTGTTAAATTTTAACTAACGAACTGGAGTAAATGTAAGGGCTTGTTTACAGTGAACTTGCCATAAGTGAAAACTGCTTAATATCAAACAGGGGAATCCATAATAGTCTTTGAAGTTTTACAAAAAAATTAACGGAGATCTATTTATAAAAAAATCTAATGTGGGCAGCACATGACTTTCCTTATATAATGCAATGCATACTTTTACAGTAAAAAAAAAATAGGTTATTCTTATAGTATATACTTATATTCTTTCCAAGATATTGAATTTTCGCCAATTAGTCGTCATTTTCATTGATTTATCACCCTTTTTATCCATTTGGTGATATTTTCGTTTAATTGGCAACATTTAAAAAGTCGCCAAGTTGGCGACATTTCGACAAATTCGTCGTCAAAATCTCGCCAAGCTTTATGAACGGAGAAATAAGTTGTTCTTATAGCAGATAAGTGACTACTGGCGTTCAAATGCAAAAGTATTACTCTAACTATCTTTTCTCATGAATGGAACGAGCTAGATCCACGAGAATGATGTCGCGAAATTTATCGCATGATATTACATATGAAAAGTGAACATGTTTCTCAACAGTTCATATTTTTTTTAATTTATGGGACTTTTTGATAAATTTATTTGAAAAATGTGCAATATCTCAAAAACGGTTCATGCCAGTGTTCTAAAGTTTATATCAATCGTTCTCTAAAGAAAAATTACACAAGAAATGTCCGGGCCAACGGCCGTACCGTGCTGAAAACACCGGTTCTCGTTAGATCACCGAAGTCAAGCAGCATCGGGCGCGGTTAGTACTTGGTGGGTGACCACCTCGGAACACCGCGTTCTGTTGGCCATCTCGGGTGCGGTATCCCCGTGGTTTGCGCGCTAGATTTGCACGCTACCACAAAATGCCGCCGTGTTCATGCGGAGTACGATCACGTTAAACATGTGGGTCCGTAAGTCCTTCCGAGAGGTTGGTGGTAGGGGAAGGAGGGTACGGTCCCTGTGGATGCCTCCCCCACTGGGTTCCGGTCTAAATTGGGTGGCACTTCCCGGCCGTCCATACAGTTACCTTACACCTTTCTGGTAGGTCGGACGGTCTGGGTCTCAACAAGAAATGTCCATTTGCGTAATTTTATTAAACGTTTTGATTTTTTGATCATTTTTTCAAAATTTCACTCGAAAATTTGGGGGGTTCTGAACATTCGATTGTGTTTAAAAACAATAGGCTTTCAGTATTTACGGATTGTAATTTTTGTACCAAATTTCATTTAAATCGCTTCATTCGTTCGTGAGATATCGTCGCCACAGACTCACTGACACACACACACACAAACATACGCACACACACACCCATACTTTCTCACACACGCACACACACACAGACATCACCTCAGAAATGCTCGATTTATGATCAGGGATGGGAAAAGTTTTAAACGTGCTCTCCCGTCGAAAACTCGAATTCGAATTTTCGACCTCGTCACAATACTTTTTTATACATTATACTATGCATATAAGGAAAGTAATATCAAAGATTTTTCATGTTAATCAAAACTTGGTATGAGCTATTTTGTAAAATCAGCAACAATACATTGAAATATATATATACAGTATCCACTGTATATAAATATTTCTTTATTTATATATACAGTTAGATCTTGATAAATCACCAGCTATAAGGCCTATAATTCACAGGTTACAAATATGTCCGAATCTTTAACCAGTTAATTTTTAATAATCTCTAATGTTTGTTGGTATATAAAGTGAGTTTTGTTCCCAAACAGCAATGGAACTGAAGAAATTATCAATTCAATTCAAAAGTAATATACGCCGACGTTCAAGAACCGATTATTTGTTAGCTTTAAATATTTTCTGTTATGCCCAATTCAGCAATTTATCTTTCATGAAATTTTGTCATTTGGCATTGAATGTGCACTTAAGTACATTTTAAGTAGTACGTAGAATTTCATTTTAGCTCTAAATCCTAACTGTCAACAGTACTTAAAATAATTTAATGACTGGTTCAAGTGTTTTTTCCATTTTTAATTTAAATATGCAAAAATAAATGTAGAGTAGGTAAATTCATTATGGTGCATCCCAGAAATCATTGATGTAATAATGTACAATAATTACAAGATATGGCATAGATTATCCACCTATAAAGAGTCATGAAATCATGGAAAGAAAAACTAATTCTAATTTGTGATAATTAAAATATATATAAGTATGCCATGCAAAACATTTTATGTAAATAAAAATTAGTTGCGTTTTACAATTTTGTTAAAAAAAATGTTATCCTATTATTATTTTTTCTAAATATAAAGTTTACAGATCGTTCTTTCTTTATTCTTTTTCAACCTACTATCCATACATATTACAGATATTAGTTTATACTCTAAAATTCACTAACTACAGTAACAGTGACAAGGATTATTTAATGCCTCACATAGGCGCCGACTTGAAAAATTATTGGGGATTCCAGAAATTTTAAATCGAATCATCCATGCATTTTCAAAGGATTTAAGTCTAATTTAAATTTAACTCGGTCAGATTATCTGACACAATAAGATGTCTGAAATGCTAAAATGAAGCTAATTATAGTTAAGTACAGAAAAAATATTTTTCCTCTTTAGAAAATTATTTATTTCATTTATTCTGATTTTATAGGCGCAACATTATTATATAGAATATACAGATACTGTGTGAATTTCTAATTCAATTATATTTATAAAAGTAAGATAAAAATGCAAAATTTAATTTTAGGTACTTTTACCAATGTTAAAAATGTCAACAAATGTAATTTTAAATCATACGTTACAATCTTGTATTCAGAATACAATAAACAGTCTGGGGATTAAATTTCTATGCACACTTTATATACAACGTTACAAGGAAAATCCTTCCTCAGGCCAATATCTCACGATCTATGGCTGCTAGCTATGTACTTCTTGTGCAATTGTATAGGAAACCCCCTATGACCTACACAATGAGACCAGGGGGGACCCCGTGGCCCCCGTTTTGAGGGATTAGGCGCCCATCTCGATCCAAAATATAATGGACTTGCATAAATTGTAAAGCGTTTGATTCCCGTCACTGTTTCACAAAGTGTTAACTCCCTCGCATGTCATTTGTGTACTCTGCAGAATCAGCATAAAACACGACATTTCAACTATGTATAAATAAATATGCATCGAATGCAGTGAATCAGATAACTTTCCGGTTTTTTTTGCATTTGATTTGGAGTGTCCCTGTCCATCTTTTATTATGAAACTAAAACATTTTTGTATTAAATTTGACTCGCTCTACAACTTTCTAATAGACTTTTCCCCCTATCTGCAAAAGGGGTCGAAATGGGCCCATAACCCCGCTCCCTCAAAACGCTCCTGGTCTTATTGTGTAGGCCATAGGAGTTTTCCTATTAAACAACACAAAAGTACATAGTCAACTGCCGTAGTTCATGCAATATTGGCCCGAGGAAGGACTTTCCTTGCAACCCTGTATAGCAAACAAGAAATAAATAATGAAAAAATTTATAACAAAAAACAAATTTTCTGCATATATGTGTACATTTTCCTTACTAAATACGCACAAAAATGTGCGGCCGGGAAGTGCCACTCAATTTAGACTGGAACCCAGTGGGGGAGGCATTCACAGGGACCGTACCCTCCTTCCCCTACCACCAACCTCTCGGAAGGACTTTCGGACCCACATGTTTAACGTGATCGTACTCCGCATGAACACGGCGGCAGTTGTGGCAGCGTGCAAACCCAGCACGCAAACCACTTGGCTAACGCGCCCGAAATGTGCCAACAGCACGCGGTGTTCCCAAGTGGTCACCCACCCAAGTACTGACCTCGCCCGATGCTGCTTGACTTCGGTGATCTAACGAGAACCGGTGTTTTCAGCATCATCTCTTGAGCGTGTCACCCCTCACAACACGCGTACATCCTCGTCCTAACACTTGGTACCACTGCCGCCCCCCTCCGACTATTACACGCCAAGCTACAATCTTTCAAAATCTCACTCTTTTTTCGTCACACCCGATTTGTCGACATAACCCTCATACCAGGTGCCTTCAAATCATGCATCAAAAGTGTCCAATATTCAACATCGCTATATATACAAATATGTATATATATATATATATATATATATATATATATATATATATATATATATATAAATAAAAATTAAATGATTTTAATCGAAAATTTTTTGCATAAACTACTGTATGTACAAAAAAACCCATCTCTAGCATATCTGTTACAAATGAGTAACTATAAGCCAAGTCTAAGGATAAAGATAGAAGGTTACAATATATATATATATATATATATATATATATATATATATATATATATATAACACTGCCAAGTTTAACTATATAAATTAAGCACAATGTTTTTTGTATTTTGCAGTAGAACTAAAATGCTTTTTTTTAATTTAGTTCCCATTTTTCAGATATTTCTTATGATTTACCTCTATTGAAGCTGTTATGAATAAAATCGTTTAGCCAAAAATCAAATTTTCTGTATTTATTCGTTTTTAGAAAACAATTACATAAATTAAAGAATGAAATAGCTGCTCAAACCCTCGGGTGAGTCGGACGGTCTGGGTCTTCAACAAATTAAAGCTTTCTCATAACTAGATATGGCTGAAAATCAATAGGATTTTATTGATGCCGATCTAGTATGCTTCTATTATGTAACTCACTTCTTATTTCGAGATATGTATCTCTACTTGTAGGAAAGTAAAATTTTCTAATATCTCTAGAACGACTAATGATATATATCTACTAAACAATGTTGTCCATTTCTTTCTGGTTAGAAGTAACTGCAAATCATTTACTCCTTCAATAATAGTGAGAAAAGTTTATATTAAATCAAAATCATGCAGTACCTCAAAACACACATTTTATTGTCTTGTAAATGGTATAATTTAAAAAATGAAATATTACATATAAAAAGAGAGAGAAAATTAAGAAGCTGACAGTTGTTGATTGTCTACCAAATATATTTTGATTTGCTTAATTTGTTTGATATATATATCGCTGCATGTGGAAAAGTAAAATTTTTAATGAGAACTTCTAAACAATGGTATTCATGTATTTCCTGTTAAAAGTAATTGCAAAATGTGTAATAACTTAATAATATTGAGTGTATTTAATTTTTTATTTTTCCTGTTTCAAATAAAAAATACAAAATATCTCGAAAACGGTGCGCATTAGCGTCCTATATAAATGATAATATTCGCTTTTAAGTGCAAATGCAATTAAAATATTTATTTTTGTAACATATTTAAGCATTATACTTTTTATGCTCATTTTATTTTTGATTTTAAATGTTTGAAAACTTGATGGCTTTCTTCTGTCTCATTCACCCGAAAATTAATAAATCTCTGATATTTATTGATTGAAGAAGTATTACCGAATTGTATTCTATTTTATTGATTTGTTATAGAGATATCATTGCCAAAGACTCGGTGTTTCTTTCAGAAATACATTTGGGGATGGGGTTTATTCCCACTTCATCTCTTCCCATTTCGTCCCTTGCGCTACCCTTTTTTAAAATAGTAGCATTTCATCCCTTATCCAATGTACACCTGTTTCTCACCCTTTCTCCCAACTGAGAGGGGTGCAAATGACTCCCTAGGGGATGAGTTCCGAGGAGAACAAATTAAAAATATTGCTTGTAAATATGTTGTTTGGCGTTATTTAAATATATTTAAATAATTTAGATAGAGTAAATCCCGTCTTGTCAGATATCCCTATGAAATGGATACTTATAATTGTTTTGTAGTTCCATGAATATATCTGTTTATGTAGTGGTTCTTGTGCAAACCCTTAATTGACGAAGAGAGTCCAAAACTTTTTAACCTATCACTTTCTCTAGTATTGTAAAGTACTCTCTAGTAGCAAAAGTATTATAACTTAGTCAAACATTATAATTCCAATTTTTGACCGCTTTACAAGTTTGAATTTCAATATAACGTTTTTAGGGTCATATATTTGTATATATCAGTAAGTGTGTACAGTAGCATAGGCAAAGGGGGGGGGGGGGTTAAGAGTCATACCTCTTCTTGCTTGAAAAATTACATAAACGAAACTTAGTATTCTCAACATCCGAAGATCCTGGCTATGTGTATGAGTGTGTAAAGGCCTTACAAAAGGCCTTTACACACACATAGACATAGCCAGGACACCTTTACACACACATAGACATACGTAAAGGCCGTGTGTCAAAAATTCAGTTTCACTTTCACCCCACCCGACAGAGTCAATGCTTAAACCCGGCCCGAGCTCGAAGAACTTTACAGGTGTAGAACCCGAGCCCGGCCTAGCTATGTTCAAAGACCATTGAATCTCGGCCCGGTCCGGCCCGAAATAATTTATATTCAAATGTGCTAAACATCTGAATTTGAAAGGTTTGAAAAACGCAAAATTTTTTTAAAAACACAACCCACCCGAATTTTATTGGGCTTTGTTGGGTTTTAGTGGGTATTTTCCAGAAACTCTTAAACTTTGATTTCCTCGTATATGTTGTACCTAAATTGATCATTTACTAGTGAAAGCTGGGGAACATTTGTGGAAATTGTTGAGTGTAAATTTGTAAAAGTAATTAATAATGTAACTAGTTTTCAAAATTTTCTTCAAACTCAGACCAAGTTCGGGAACTGGAACTTGCGAGACAAACCAGTAAAAATCTGAAATTTTAGCCCATGCGAGTAATTAAAAAAATATTACATCCGATTTTTTTAGCCATTTTTATACGAAATTCCATATTGAAACTTTTAAATTCAGAAAAGTAAAAATTAAAGAATTTAGTAGTTATGAAATAATTAAATAATTTAGTAGTTATGAAAAAGAAAACATAATGATGAAATTTTAACATGAAAATGATGAGTTCATATTACTTGATAAAATAACTTAAAAAAATGACCGAAATATTGCGATCAAGATAATTTAGAAATTGCTTATAAATAATTAAACAATAAAACAGAAATTTAAATGAATAAAAAATCACCTAAATTTATCGCTTAAATTAAAGAAAAATTAGTAGCCTGCAGTCTTAATAATAATAAAAGCAAAATTTTATATCAAATGGTCATTCAACTTAGAAATACAAAAAAATGAAATGCCAATATCAAACAATTTGAAACAAAGAAAATGACACGCAAAATCGGAAATAATTGGTGATTTCAGTAAAAAATAAAACCTGAAAAATTCTAGAATGATCAAGTAGGGAAGGGAATTTAAAATTGCTTCAAAAGTATTTAAGTGCTTTAAGGTAAGTGACATTTTTAGGATGTCCTGAAAAACTGAATAAAACAAATTATAAATCTAGAAATTAGATTTCCTATTGAACATTTTGTCGCTTACTATTTACATTTATCTCTTATATTTACAAATATATTTCGAGTGAAAATAAGCAAAGTGAAGCAAATCATTGCTCGGACAAAAACTTTGATCTTTTCGAAAAAATATTTAAAATATTTAAATATTGAAATCATTTTATATAATCATAATGTGCACTATATTTTCCTTTTCAACAAATTAAGTAAAAAAAATTGTTTACATATTTAACTATTAGGTTTGGAGATATAAACGTCCAAAGGATTTATATTTATCGTACCGCTTCGATTAAGATATCTAGTATTTTAAAAATAAAAACTATAATACTGTTCTGGAGTAATATAATCTCGTAAAATAAATCTGCACAATTTAATGTCCAAAGAAAATAATGTTGAGCTTTTTTATCACTTATCAATTATTAATGTTATGACAATTAGCTAATTCTTTAAAATAATATGTCACTCATGGCATTTTTGAAAGAACTCTTAACGTTTGAGACAGAGGCACATTTGTTTGTAATGAAAAAATGACCTAAATGTCAAAGATATTGTCGAATCGAAGGCAGATTGGGAAATTGCAAGTAAATTATTCTAAATGGAAATGAAAAATGTTTGTTCGGACAATTAGATAAATATGTCAATGATTGTTAACCATCTTCGTGAGAAAAATTTTCAGGTTGTTCATTTTTCGAGATTTTCATTCTATGTTGTCTTCATTAACAATATAAACAATAAAAAAAAAAATTATGGAACCTACCCATCAGTCATTTTAAATAGGGTGCAGTATACGCAACCTTCATTTTACTACACTAAATATTGAGTTTTGTATAGCGAGAATAGAGAACTTCCTTTTTGGAGCTTTAATTTAATTATTGTAATAGAATGTTTTGAATAACAATGTCATTTAGAATACTATAGGAATGTGCACCTGATGGTAAATTATAAGTTTCTTTATAATATATTTTCAATACGAAAACGGGAATACTGCTAGTTATGTATAAAATAGATATAAACGAACACAAATCTTCCCAAAGGGAAATTATCTTTACTGTATATTTTTTGAACAAAGTAAAGTCATTCCAAATGGAACGGCCGCAAGGGGAACAAATCTCAATCCCTCCAACAGGCGAGGAGGGTTGTGAAGAGAAGAGACTATTGGGGAACGCACACAGTTTTCCCCTCTACCAACAGGTGAGGACCTCAAGCTAATTAGGAGGGGTGCAGACAGGACGAAATGGGAATAACAAGAGACGCAGGATAAAATGGGAAGAGATCAAATGGGACATCACCGGGGATGGGTGGGGTGGGGGCGAGAATCCTTCCGGAAACTCCACTCCCCGATACATTTTATGTTACCGGATTAAATGCTAATAAATTCAGAAACTCACAAAGCACTTTTTGTGAATTTTAACCTAGTTCCTACTTCTTATGTGGCAGCATTTCAATTATTATTATAATTTTATTTCATGATTGACTATTTTCAGAATGAAATTTTGTAGTTATCATTCATTTACGTTATTTAAATTTTTTCATCCTCTTGTTTAGCCGGAGCAAGTTTTTCTCGCAATGTTTGAATAAGTATTTGCTATATATATAGTCATTACTTCCATATATATATATATATATATATATATATATATATATATGCATAGTAATTACTTCTATATAGTAGTTAGTTAAAAGTATATTAGATAATTTGCCAAAGTATATTAGGTAATGTTTTTAAAAGAAACACAGATAGACAAACATCATTTAAAACATGGTTAATTAGTATTCAAGGATGCTCAACACTGGTAAATTTATCAAAATCCGAGAGTCCAGTTTTTGATCCCCATCACAATACTTTTCCTTTTCTATGTGTTGCAGGAAAATAAATTAGATATAAAAAGGATATATTTGTAACTCTTGTTGTGATATTTATTATACTTCCCTCGCTAAATGGAAGTAAGTATTTGCACATATCATTTTTAAAGATCTATACGCTTTTGAAGGGACTAATTACAAAACACAAAATAAATATTCTTTAGTTTTTTGTTGTCGATCGGTCTGTCGGACTGTCTATCGCTAAATCGAGGTACCCTGCTGTTCTCCGAATCTACTGAACCAAATGAAGTCAAATTTTGAACACAGTTAGGCTGTTACTCGATGTGAGAAATTTGGCTCAGAAAATAAATTTTGATTGATTTTCAATTAATTGTAAAAACTAAATTCCTTCCTATTAACTTTCGTTGTAAATACTCAAATACAAAAGAATGTTATATTCTATTGAATTCTTACTCCGTAACTTAAACACAGAATAATATATATATAAATGATATTTTTATGATCCGATATAATTCGTTTAAAGAATTCAAGTTTATAAGATAGCAGAGGTTTTAAAGCGACGAGATGAGAATATGTTGAATATTGTCTTTGCTTTAAAAATTACCTCATTTAAATTATTGCAGTTACTTTTCAAATTAAATGAAGTTTTAGCTGAAATCCTGATAACCAAAAATTTGAATAATTCAAAGAAAATAGAAATTGCCTATAAATAGAGTAAGTAATAATGATACATACCTTCAATTAAAAAAAAAATTAGAGTATTAGGTAAGGAAAACACACACAGAAAAATAAATCTAAAAATTGAGCAAAACGAGGAAAGAATTTCTAAGAACTTTCAAGGAACTAAATTTGATATAACATCCTAAGAGCAAGCAAACACTGATCCATGCGTAAAATTTAAAATATTTTTAGATAAAAAGTGACTCGACAGATGCTGTATATAAGTCATTGTAATGAAAACTATCACAGTCTTTCTAGAATTTACCGATTTTACAACTGGAATTCAGAATAATCTGAATCCCCTTGATGGGGGTCTAATATGTTATATGTTAATAGAAACAATTTTAAACAATCATAAAATAATTATATCTTGTTTACCTTAAATTTCAATCTTGCATAAAAGGCTAGATGACAATTTTAGATATTATTAAATTCAACTATATAACATTTAGAAAGAGAAACTATAAACTATTCTTTGTGGCAAGAAAAATGATTTTTGACGTTCTCACTGAAACGTACGAGACTGGACTGATTTACCCCAGAACGAATCTTTCGTGAAACAAAATGATTGATAAGCACATGTTTCACATGATGGGGGGGGGGGGGGGAGGGGGTATGTGATGGGGGGTATGTACCATAAATTCTACAATGGTCCACCGATGTCTTAAGATGTCTTTTGAGATCTGTCCTCGTCTAGTTTTCTAATTACTTTCAATACGAACACCTGTTTCGGCATGGACGTGAAAGAAGTTCTTTATTTATGTGTCTGGGTGATTAAGATGATTTCCGGATTTGGGGCGTAAGAAAATAGTTAACAAAGGATGGGTATCCTGGCACTGCAATTCTGGGAGGAACCCCATCGTTTTAAGCAAAATGCCTCTCTCATCCGATTTTTTCATGGAATAGTTAACAAAAACCAGTTTCACATAAAAGCTTTTTCAATTCACAGATAATGGTCAATATGCCGCCCTAGATGTGCTGTTGATAGCTGTACTGGACTCCCGGTGCTATAAAGTAATTAGCGGTTACTTGCATTGCAAGATAAACGATTGCGGCGACATACTGGAAGCGATCACATTTAGCCCTCTGGTCCTCTTTTTCCAAGGGGAGAATGAATGATAGCCGTCACTCTTTTATTATCTGGGACCAAACGTCCAGATCAAATGTCCACTCTTTTGTTTTGCATCAGTTACATCACTTACATCTGCCCTTGTAAATGCTGTTACTCGCGTCCCAGAACTTTTCTTATTTCACAGATTTTTTTTATTTAAGATTTTTATTTAAGTTGACTGAAATGCCGCCCTTAAAATGTGCCTCCCCAAGTAAGTGCTTGCTTTGCTGGTGCCTTAAGCCGGCCCTGTGAGCATGAGAGGCTTAAAACTGAGAGTCTAGCCCTGTTACAGTTCGTTTTAATAATTGAAATTGTAATTCTGCGAATCTACGTGTAATTTCAAGTATGTATGCAAAATTTCATCTTCCTTCCTATTGCAGTTTTCGAGTAAAGAGAATAGAAATATTCAGGCAAGTGTCGATTTCATTTCGTTAGGAATAGAGAATTCGCTTCACTCGTCCATAATAAAGCGGCACAAAATTGGAAATATTATTTAGTTATAAAACTTATTAATCTTTAAAAGAATGAAAAATGGATGTAAATCTGGTTGATACATTCTCTAGTTATAAGTAGTTTTAATAGACAGATAGAAACTTTTTATATCGAGTAATTCCCCAATTTTCTGTAGGGTGACAAACTTATATTCCCAGGACTCAGCCTCATTGTCTAGAAATAAAATTCTTCAAAATTCATATTTTATTCAGATTCGATTATTGCAATTTTCCCTTTCATGTATTCGATGAAGCTATAACGAAAGTCGAACTTTTTAATCGAATTAAGCCCGCTTCCGTTTAAACTTCCTAAAAACAACAAAATTAAAAAGCTCCTTTCAGACTTAAATACATATTTTACTGGAAATATTTCGTATCCAAGCAATGAAATTTGCTTACTCGCATATTTCGCATATTCATTTGTCTCCCTTGGTAGTTGAAGTATTTCACTTTATAGCAGAGTCATCTCTGGACCATTCTAAATATCCTAGTATAAATTAAATTGTCGTATATATTCTGCCACTAATAATGAATAAATCTACAAGTATAAATGAGTTATTTTGTCGCTTTAAAAATTACACCACACATATATAACCACAAACTAACAATATATTGTATCCTCTCAAATCGTGGGTGTGCTCTGAGGATACACAAATGAGTCCAAATTTCTGGCTAACTAACGCTTTTATTTAAAAACACCAATAAGCGCAATCAGGAACAATATACAGCTAATAACAGTATAGCTATCTTATGAGATAACAAACAGCTGTCAGGTACAATAAAATAGTAATTAAATGCTCAATTAATAAGTCAGCAGATTCTGCTCTCAAAATAGTGACTCATTTCACAATTCACTTTGACTCGTATTACGTCAACTGTGTTCAACTGAACGATGACTTCCTTATATAATCGCCATAGAAATCTCTGGAAAGAGGATGTATCCTCGAAAGTTATGGAGATATTGAGAAAATTTGAGTGTTTTATAAAACTCACCAATTTGGAGATATTTAGTCAAATTTTGAGCCAAAGTCACGAAAAACGTCGTCAAGATCAGGCACCTAGTACCTCCACATAATAGCAATGGTTGTTTTCCCCTGGAGATAGGCAATACGCTGTAAAATAATTTTATGTATTCGTAGCAATATTAAATATTTAAAATAGCAAATTCTGATACGTGCATTTTATAAAATTTTATTAAACTTAAAGTTTAAATATTACCCCAAAGTTTAAAATATTACCATAATCTAACTGTATATTAAATATTTCAAACAAGAAATTTTAATAAGTGCAATAGATATTGCAATTTTAATAAACTTAAAGTTCAAAATATTACCCCAAAGTTTATTTGGCAACTAGAATAAATACTTAGTGTTGCTTGGGATTTAAGAAGAAAACCTCCGATTAAAATTACGTCGGAACTCACAGTGACTTCTCGAAAACCAACGAACGCTTTAACAATACGCCTATTTAAAACAAAATAAAAAGCCATGCTGTGACGTCACGACTTTCGAGAACGCATTCCTTTAAGGCTCCTAAATATGAACTTTGCTTTTGCAGCTTCGTGTGGCCTAAGCTAAATTGTAAACCTATTTTATGTCTGCACTGTGGAAGGATAGGAATAGTCAGTTCTCATAGAAGCTCGCAAAATTGTGGCTTATAGAAAGTTACCTGCTGCTATTGCAGATATTGACTATGCCATGCTGATGAGCGCATAATAAGTGCGAAACCGATCCATGGATGCTGGTATCTGCAATGGGAGTGTCTTCTATATTTTCGGAACGCCCCTTATAAGCGGATTTTGTGTTTTATGTGAAATAATGGCTGCTTCTTATAATACTGATTTCTTTTACTTCTTTGAGAGAAACAGACGTATAAATCTTAGGTGGCTATAATTGTTTCAAAGGAGTTAGAAGCCTAATTCATTAAGTTGTATAAAAAGTTGATCAAATGGAAAGTTGCACTTAATCTTTCGGTTAGTATATTGCTATTTTATACGACCTAATAGAAAGTTCCCAACGATCTGAAAACAAATGCCGTCACTTGTTTTTTATATGTCTGCTTTTATCAACGATTTAATAAGAATTTGCATTCTGTTAAATTCAATTATTTTCGCATTGACATTTTTTACTTCTATTACTTTGCATTGATATTTTATAAGAATTTTTACTTATTGGTGGCAAAAATTTTGCTATATTATTGTTTCTATAAATTTTTCTTCCTTGAAACATCTATTTCTCAGGATATGTTATAGATAAAGTTCAGATGATGACGGATTTGCATTTAGCATCAAAGTCCAAAGGAGAATATGAAGGTTTACTAAGAATTTCCACTTTCGGTCATTTTTTAATTTCCGGTGGAAAAATTTTCATTTTATTTGAAACACCTATTTCTCAAAATTGGCTATATTTAGACCTTAGATGATAACTGTTATGGATTCAGTATCAAATTTTAGTAGAGATAGGCTAGTTCACTAGGAATTTCCATTTCCATTTCCATTTTTTTTCCATTCCTGGTTCGAAACATTTTCTTGAAACGTCTATTTATTTCTTAAAATTAACTATAGATAGAGCTTAGATAATGAATGATATAAATTCAGCATTAAATTCCAGAAGAGGTAGAGGATTCACTAAAGATTTCCACTTAAAATATTTATTCACTTCGGGTTAAAAAAATTTCCTTGAAACATCTATTTTTTAGGATTGGATGTAGATATAGTTTAAATGACTGATATGGATTTAGCATCGAAAGTAGTGTATATACGGGGATCCTGGACCAGCAGGAGCTATACTTTAACATGGGGCTCCTGCAGGAGCTATACTTCCCCATGTTAAACATAGTTCCTGGTGGAGAGGGCGGAGCTTCATCTGGCCACGTGATTTTTTCTATGAATGGAGATTTTTATCAGTCATATAAGAGTAAGAAGGATGTTATTAATCAACAGGTAGATAAAGTTTTTTTTCACAGTATAAATCTAAACTTTGCTTGCAAATTTCATTTCTTTTATATATCTTGGGCAGTCAATATATATATATATATATATATTTGAAATATGTAATAATTAGAATTATGTAAAAATAAAAAAAATAAAAGTACAATTCAAGTAATATTAACATCACCATAGAAGCAAATTCACGGCCATAATGCCGATAAGAGAAAAGAACAGCACCGTCCCGTATATATATATATATATATATATATATATATATATATATATATATATATATATATATATATATATATATATATATATATATATATATATATATATATATATATATATATATATATATATATATATTTCAATCGTTCCGGATTTTTGATCCATAAGCATCTTTACCATGTTAGAGCACCTTTAATTAAATTGGATTCTGTCAGTATACATGTAAAAAGTAATGTATCTTAATATAATTCAACATGATTCTACTTGATCATAGACAGCTTCTTGCAATGTATGTAAATGAATTCACTTTCTCTAAAGAATAAATCCTCATTTCATTAATTAATACAAATAATTTTTTAAATTGTAGTCCCACCACCACCCGATGTATACAATACACCGCTACAATTTTTAATTCAGCATGGCTTTATCATTTAAATTTGATAATGGCCATAAGCTAAACTCTTAATTCCATCATTTAAAATATATTGTTTATCATCATAGGGTGATAACCCCATTTTAATTTGTTTCACAGTATAAATCTTCTGATCTTTACTAGCAATTTTAATTTGCTCAACTCTATTACATTTACGTCTTGTTAAGCAACATCTTGATGATGAATGAATCTTTTCACAGAATTCTTATTGACACCTTTAGCAGTTTTCTTTTCCATGAAGGATGTTTTTAAAATACACATTTTTGATCTTCAACCCTACAAACTCCAGGGCAGGAGTACCATTCAACTCATCTTTCATTTTTCCAATCATTTTTTTATTTTTGTTGGAATGAAGTGGATGATCGTATGGATAATCCGAAAAGTCGAACAAATCTTGATGACTTTCAAAATCTTTATAAATATCTTCTGTTTCAACTTCATAACACGGGGAATACGTGTCTGTGAAAAATAATTCAGCACGACATCCATACACCTTTTTAATAAAATTATAATGAAACCCATACATGAGTGTTTTACTCAAATCTAGTACTGAAAAACCAGCATAGATAGGTCTATTCAATTTTAAATTTGTCTTATGCATATGAACTGCAACCAGATCTTCATTAAATACTTTGAAAGAGTGAAAGGCTGGTGATGCAAGACATTTTTTTAATCTCTTCTCAGTCTGTACAAGTATAACATCCATTCCTTTTCTCAAATTTTCCATCGTCTTACCAAAAACTGCGTTGTTCATAAGTTTGAACAGATCTTTTTCAAACGAATTTTTTGCCAGCATTCTCTTCTCAGTGTTAAATTGCACATAAGGTTTCAACCAGTGTTCTTGCTTGAAAGTTAATACTCGATGGATTTTCACAAGTTTCATCCCTAGCTTCATATACTGCTTTAAATTTCTATAATGCAAAACATATTTAACCTTGTGATTCAAATTGGGTGTTAATTTGATCTGATCCATGCACATTTTTAAATCCATTTCTTTAGATAAATTACGACTATATTCCGAAATCAGAGACGGGGAGATATGAACCCTTTCAGGCGCTAGTGGATAGTCATTATGTTCATCATGCCAATCATGAGGATAGTCTATATCTGCCTCGATAATATACCCCACAGGCGAGTCATCTTCTACTACAAGTGGATAAAAATTCAGTATTTTTTCAGAATCAAACCATCTAAAATCAGATACAGGAAGTGCTTAGCTTAGAGCCCATCCATATAAATTATTAGCATCCAGATACATTATATACTTACTAGGTTTTGCAGAATCATAATGTTCAAAATACTTATTATTAGCCTGGCTTAGATGTTTACTAATAACACTAACACCGCCTCTAATGCCTTCTTCTAAAAATAGGTACATATCAGGATCTGTAATCACTTCTAATGATACACCACTAGTCTTTAGAGCAGCATTCCAAGCAAGAGATGGCAATGTTAGACAGAGAGCAGCATCTATTCCATAATAATTCAATGCCAAATCACGGAAATTTTCAAAAATGTCCGCTAGCAGAAGAATATCAGTTTTTATGCACAAGTCATGATATTCTCCCATATTCTTTATCTATAAGGATGACCAAACATATTGGGCATAAGCATAGGCTTCATCAGAGACTTCCTCCTGATTTAAATAATCGAAGAAGGCCTCTTTAGAGGGTAGACATGTTTCTTCAAACTTCTTAGCACAATCTATATATGAATAGGGGTAAACACCCTTTCTAGTAAGCAAATTCACATGATCATTTGTAAAATGTTCTTTGATGATATGAAACTGGTCGGATTCCAAACTAGAACTTAGTTTCTCAATAGAAGCAGGTAAAAATTGGAAGGAGTCTATAAATTGTAGAATTCCAACACGGAATGTTATATAATTCTGCATATTACTGGAAATACACTCAATTCTCTTTAAATTGACCGATCCTCTGCATAATTAAATGTCCATAGAAAAGAAGTCCCTTTTAAATTGTGAAACACAAGTATGCGCCGCCTTATCTTGTAATTCAGATTACAGTTAGGATGAGCTGCACCTCTGAACTTAGAAGTTAAGTGGCAGTGGTCTCTTACACGTTTTCCCGCTAAAGCCTTGTTGCAAATGTGAGAGATAGCGGCATTTTCAATGTTTTCACGATCTTCGGCAGTGAAACTCATATTCATATTTTCTTTCAATATTCTTTGAATCTCCTCTTCTTCACGAATAAGAGCCTTCAAAAAATGAGTAACCACATCCTTACCCCTGTAGATAGCAGGACCAATAATAATGTATGCAAAACCACCAGGAACATGATGAGATAATATGTTCTCATGTGAAATGGAGGGAGAATTCTCACACGTATCTGTTTTTATTATAAAAGATTCAAAGTCCGCATATACCACAAATGGTACACGCATTTGCATATAAACACTTTAAAATTTCAAAATTGCATCATCGCCACTAGGCAGTTCCACTCATTGCAGACCATACTGTTTGCATAATTCAATATGATTCTTTAAACGAGTTTCAGATGAAAATCGCTGTAAACAGTGATTGCAAAAATAATACTTCTCTTTATGTTCATTAAACTACGTAAAAGTTTGCTCATACTTTTAATACAGCAGTAATGATAATGCTCATCATTACTAATAAGTAGTAAATTACACTGTTGATCCCGTCTATCAGATGATATATGGAGCGGAAACACCTTCTTATCGTCATACCCAAAGACATTCAAGCTCACATTGTTATTTCGCTCAAATAATTTAACTTGATGTAAAGGGGTAGGAAACTTAATTCCATCCATATTTAGCTTGCATTCATGCTCGGTATATTTACCGATACGATCCATATGATCATGAACTGGATAAAGTCCTGCTAAGATGAACCATATAAAACATTTTTGATCACTATTTTGTACATTAATAACAGCTTTCTTAGCAACTAGTTCTTTAGGTAGTGGGATATAGCTCGAAGCAGCTAAAGGTTCATATATCCCAACATCAATCATTAGTTCATCAATCCATTCTAAAACCCAACCACTACCACGTCCTTCATAGGTTTCGAATGATATGTGTATATATATATATATATATATATATATATATATATACACACATTGAATGCCCAAGATATATAAACGAAATGAAATTTGCAAGCAAAGTTTAGATTTATACTGTGAAAAGGAAACTTCATATCTACCTGTTGATTAATAACATCCTTCTTACTTTTACATGACTGATAAAATTCTCCATTCATAGAAAAAAATCACGTGGCAAGATGAAGCTTCGCCCTCTCCACCAGGAACTATGTTTAACATGGGGAAGTATAGCTCCTGCAAGAGCTCCATGTTAAAGTATAGCTCCTGCTGGTCCAGGATCCTCGTATATACACAACTATCGAATTCCAGATGGGGTTGGGAGATTTACGAAGGATTTCAAGTTCTGTTTCTGGAGATGTCACTTCTAGTTTTTCCGAAAATACGTATGACTGTACAAAATAAGTACGTAAAAGAGAATAGAAAGGCCTAATAGTTTAGTCAAAAATGGAATGTGCGCATTATTTGCCACTTATGAAAGCTCTTTCATGACTTTTCTTGTTGTATTTAAATTTTATACTTAACTATGATAATTTTTACTAAGGTGCTTTCATTTAGTTTAACATTAAATGTTTTGGAATTAACTGCTCAAATTTCAAATATTTCTTCCAAAACCTTTATTTAAAAGTTTATAAATATTTTCAGTATATTACTTCAACTTTATTTCAAACTAGCAGTATATTCGTTCTTCGTACAGATTATATAATATAAAGAACTTTAAAGTTCGCAATTACGAGCAAATTCCTATATAGTATTCTAAATGACATTGTTATTCAAAACATTCTATTAAAATTTTCAATTTAAATTTACTAAAATAGAGTATAAGAATGTCTGTTCTTACTATATAAAATTATCATCACAGGCAGATTTGAAGAAAAAATCCCATCCTGGTCCCGTTTGTAAACAAATTTTCAAAAAATATGAAATTATATCAATATATGCAAAAATGAAAGCACAAAAATAGTATTAGGAGATATATACCCGTACCATTTTTATTCTGTTTCAACAATTGGCTAAATACAATATATGAGTTTAAAAAATCTTTGACAAAATAAAACAGATAACAAATAAAAACAAGAAACATCAATCATGTATAAAGCATTGATTATGAGACACTTTCCAACTTCAATGTAATTTTATTTAAACATATCTAAAATGAGCTACATTCCTCGGTAATATTTTTAAAATTATCACAATACTACATTAATTTATTATATTTGAAAACATCATCGAAAACAAATGAACTTTATTCAAATGACGGCAATGAAATATAAATTGCCTGGTTTAAACAACTCTAAAATTCGATATATTTATTCCTCGGTAATATTTTTAAAATTATCATAATACTACAACAATTTATTATATTTGAAAACTTCATCGAAACACTTAAAACCATGCAGGTACAAGTAATTTAACTCTATGCTTAAAACTTCATTGAAAAAATCGTCTGCATCTCTATGTAAAATCAATGAATGTTTCATTCATATCAGCTATATTGCGGACTCCATGAGCTAAATAATTTTGCGATACAGAAATGCAGTAAATTTAACGCAACTAATTCTACCTCTTTTGGTGTTTATATTCTCCATAAGTGAAAAATTAGGCTTCGTTGTAGAAATAATCAAATTTTGATGATGATTTAAACTCAAATATATTGTAATTGCGTTGTTTCAGAATGCAGATGTACATAAATTAAGCAAAAATAAAGCGGTTTTAGGACGGATACGACACTAAATATAAATTAAAAAGAACTTTAAAATTCACGATTTTGACACAAGATGGACGCTAGATAATATTTTGAAGTGAGTCACGTGATCTTTTCATATACTGGTCACGTGATCTCTTCATATGATATGGGTTTAATTATTATTTTAATTTTTATTTAAAAAACAACCGAATATATTTTGTTGATTTTTTTTTACATTTTTATGGGATAATTTGAATATTTCCTAAAACTTTTGAAGCAATTTGTGAATTTTAAATTTGCCTAAAAATTGTTTGAAAAATTAGGTCCCATAGGGTTCAATGTATTTCATGTTTTCAACCCGGGTGCAATCCAAAACTAATTGGGTGATATTTTTCATTTATATTCCCATAGGTCCCACAGACTGTCTGAACAACATATTAAAATTTCATTTTGATAAAGTTATTTTTACGGCAGTTATTGCGCTAACGGATAGACAGATAGACAGACAAACAGAATGAACGAAGTCATAAACACTTTCAACTATGTTGTAAATTGTTAAAAATCAATAATTCTTGTACTCTTTAAACCGCAATTGATATAATCCTGTAAAAATGCAATACTGTTCATTTATAAAAATTATATTTATATCCATTTCTTTATTATTTAAATTGAAAAAAAAAAGGTCTACCGTATAAACAAATTTGATTTAATCACGTTGCTAAGCAATATGATATAATTTTCTTCAATTAAATTTTTCGAAAAAATATCGTCTGCATAATGCTATTTCTATCTAAGGTTTAAATGTGCGTTTTTAACACTTTAAGACATAATTGAAAAGTGTTTATGACTTTGTTCATTCTGTCTGTCTGTCCGTTCGCACGATAACTGCCGTAAAAATGACTTTATCAAAATGAAATTTTAGTATGTTATTCAGACGGTCTGTGGGACGTATGGGAATGCAAATGAATAATATCACCCAATTAGTTTTGGACTGAACCCGGGTTGAAGAAATAAAATACATTGAACCCTATGAGACCTAATTTTTCAAACATTTTTTAAGCAAATTTAAAATTCACAAATTACTTTGAAAATTTTAGAAAATATTCAAATTATCCCATAAAAATACGAAAAAAATTTCAGAAAAATATATTCCGTAGTTTTTAAAATAAAATTTAAAATAATAATTGCACCCATATTATATGAAGAGATCACGTGACCCACTTCAAAATAAAATACGATATCCATCTTGTGTCAAAATCGTGATTTAGGCTAATCGTGAGTAGGGCTATTCCAAGGATACCCAAAAAATTTCATGAAATTCAGAGCAGTCGTTTTTCTGTGATGATGAGACAAACACACACACACGCATATATACAGATTTTTAATTTTATTTACATAAATCAATAATTGCACTATAGAATATTATTTCGTACATATTTATAACTAAGTAACGAAATCTGCTCCTCATTCAACAATTCAGAAGTAATAATGATTTTCGGAAAGAGTACGGATTTGCTGACTTTTTCAATAGCATTCTGTTCCAAACTATTCACAACGAAATCCACTGGGAGAAATTTAGCATTCTGAGCTTACGCATTCTATTATTTATGCATCATTTATTTTATACATTTTTGCAACTGCGGCTGAAAACATTTTCATGTTTGAAAATAAAATAAAATAATTTAAAATGAAAGCGAAATCGAAGAAACGGAGACGGCATATTGCAAAATAAGAGAGAGTTATTTTTGAGATTTTATTTTTCATACCGAATTTTTAAACAAAGATTTATTTTGATAGCTCCGATTTAATCTGAAATCTCCTTTTATTTATTTATTTATTTTGCTGCCACAATGTTGTGTCAAATGAGCGTTCCTCACTCTGTCATAAACTGGTAACATAATTTTCGCTGCAAACTAAGTACTATAGATGTGAAAACAGTGTTACAGTTAAAATGCACTTAAATGAAAATTATCTTATGGATGAATGAATTGTTTTAATCATTTAAATTGTAGCGTCTATAAAACGTCTTTAATAAGAAAAAAAATAAGGCTACAATTGGAAATACAAAATGATTGAAAGAATTGACGAATGCATATTTAAACAAGAAAGATCAATCATGCTTAAAGCATTGATTATGAAGCACTTTCCAACTTCAATGCAATTTTATTTAAACATGTCTAAAATGCAATACAGTCCTCGATAATATTTTAAAACTTATCACAATACTACATTAATTTATTATATTTGAAACCTTAAATCTTCATCGAAAAAAATTAACTTCATTCAAATGACGGCATTAAAGTATAAATTGCCTGGTTTAAATATGTCTAAAATGTGATACATTCCTCGGTAATAATTTCAGAATTATCATAATACTACGATAATTTATTATATTTGAAAACTTCATCGAAAACAATTGAAATTCATTCAAATGACGTCATAAAAAAATAACACGCCTGGCTCTCTCTATAAAAGGAACATTTCATTCATAAATAATTTCCCCATTCATGTCATTCATCACAATACTATAATAATTTATTTTATTTAAAAATTAAGACCATTGAGCTACAAGTAAGTAATCTCTATGCGTAAAACTTCATCGAAAAATATCGTCCTTCTCTTTCTAAAATCAATAAATATTTCATTCATATCAGCTAAGCAGACTCCATGGACTAACTTATTTTGTGTTAAAGAATTACAGCGATTCTAATACAACTCATTCTATATATTTTGCTGTTTACATTTTACATAGGTGAAAAATAGGCTTAATAGTAGAAATAATCATATTTGGATGAGCATTTAAACTGAAATATATTGTCATTGCGTTGTTTTAGTATGTAGATGCACAGAATTTAGGCAAAAATAAAGTAGTTTTAAGACGGATACAACACTCAATATGAATTAAAAAGAACTTTAAAAATCACGATTTTGACACAAGATGGATGCCATATATCATTTTGAAGTGGGTCATGTGATCGTTTCATATCATGGACACGTGATCGCTTCATATAAGAGGTGTTATTATTATTTTAATTTTTATTTAAAAAACTACTGAATATATTTCGCTGAATTTTTTTTTATATATTTTATGGAACAATTTGAATATTGCCTAAAATTTTCGAAGCAATTTGTGAATTTTAAATCCGCTTAAAAAATGCTTGAAAAATTAGGTCCCATAGGGCTCAATGTATTCCATTTTTTCAACCCGGGTTCAATCCAAAACTAATTGTGTGATATTATTCATTTATATTCCCATAGGTCCTATAGACCGTCTGAACAACATACTAAAATTTCATTTTGATTAAGTCATTTTTACGGCAGTTATCGTGCTAACGGACAGACAGACAGACAGACAGACAGAATGAACAAAGTCATAAACACTTTTCAACTTTGTTGTAAAGTGTTAAAAAAATCTGATGTGTCCAACACATAATTTTTTCGACAGATTATTAAATTTCGATATTATGAAAATTAAAACTACCTCTCCATATTTCGTTTTGTTGTGAAGGAATAAAATAAGCATACTAAAATTCACATAATATTTTCAGAGAATTCCCATAATACTTTCAGAGAATTCACATAATACTTTCAGAGAATTCACATAATACTTTCAGAAAGTTCACATAATACTTTCATTATTGCCTTCAGAGATATTTGTCTTTCAGAACAAAAATCAAGTTTTTAATACCCAGAGAACGACTAGTGATAACTGCTGATGTCAATTTATTTCTGGTAAAAAGTACTTACAAGGAATTCAGTCATTTGATTATAGTAAATGTGTTTAAATATTTTATATTTCTTTTATTTAATTGGAAACGTGCAATATCTCGAGTATGGTACGTATTATCGTTCTATAAAGGATGCCATTCGCTTCTAAATATAAAATGGCATATAAAGTGGTTATTCCTTTAAGAGGTTTCAACAAAATTATTTTTAAGAATTGAGAACATTATCCTCGTCCAAGTTACCTTAAAATCAACAGCTTCCTGACATTTATGTAATAAAATAATCTTTCTATATTTCATCCAGTTATCTGAATTTGTTATCGAGAGATATAATGCGCTCTATGCGGAAAAAAATAAAATGTATATTATCCTCAAAACTACTAAATAATAGTTTCCATTTATTTCTAGTTAAAAGTATTTACTAAACACCACCCGTTGGATAATAGTGAACTTAGTTAAGTTTTGTAATGATTCTTTCGTTTCAGAACAAAATCACTTAATATCTCGAGATGAACACAAGCTATTGTTTTAGTAAATGATGTTACTTGCTTCTGAATAAAGAGTTGTGAATGAAATGAATATTTTTGCGATAACTCTTAACATATTTAACTTTTTTTTCGATTTTCGAAAAAAAAATGTTCGAAAAGTTAAAGGCTTTTCTTTCGTGCGAGCTGCACGAAAATCAACATACCTCTGATATTTATTTATTAAAATAATCTTACCAAATTTCATACAATTTGCTGAAATTTTTCGAAAGATGTAGCTCTTTATATGTAAGAAAAATTTCCAATATCTCAAGGACGACTCATGACAATTCTTAAACAATGAGGTCCATTTATTTCTTGCTATAATTACTTACAAAGTACTTGTAATTACTTACCATTACTTATAATTACATACCACATCATTACTTACAATTACTTACCATTATTTGCAACTACTAACATACACATTTTATAATAGCTAATATAAATATTCATTTATATTTTCTATTTTAGAACAAAAGTATGCAATATAATGAGATAGATATATGTCAGCGATCTGCATGGTGTCGCCCACTTTTAAATAAACGCGCATCGGAAATTATGTTTTGTCCTTATTTTGGACAAGTGAATAGTTTTCTAACTCACATCATTAAAGTCATTCAGCATTCTTTCTTGATAAAAAGTTTTCTGGCGGCTCATTTTGGGGGGTGAGATAAACCGCTGGTTCCTCGCAGTGGATTGGTCAGATTATCTGGGTGCTCATTGGACAGCCTGAAGCATTGCAGATTGATCTTTGGCAAACACCACCTTATTCGCTGGAGGCCTGGATGAGTGAGAAACTTTCTGGGGAAGGGGGGGTGAGCTCTCGAGGTGGGCATATTTCTGAGATTTGTGCGTTGTGCACGGGCTGGAGAGTTGTATCTGGAGTTTGGTGCTGGGCTGTATGGGGTCCTGTGAAAATTTTCTCTTTGATGAGGGGGGGGGGTCCTCTGTTTGAGGGATTACCAGGACAGGCTCTGTAGTTGGCCGGATGGGGGCCACCGCAGTTGGCACAAGTGGCCGGGATGGATCTAGGTTTTGTGCAGTCTCTAGTGGGATGTTGGCCAGCGCATTTTAGACACCTGTAGTCGTGACTACATTGTTCCGAGGAGTGTTACCACCCCTGGCATCGATAACATTGGGCATATCCTTTGGATATAAAGGGCACAATCTCTGCGAAAATAAAATTCACGTGTCTCGTTTTGTAGAGTTCTTCTAGATCTGTGGAAGCGGGGAGGTGCATTAGAAAATTGGGGAGGGGGAGCTTTGTTCTAAGGCTTCTCATGTTATGTATTTTAAGCGGTTGGTACCCCATTCCCTCAAAAAATTCTTTAATTTCCTCCGGGGGGTAAGAAGGGGGGAGACCTCTGATGACTACCTTTTTGGGTTTATCTGCCTTCTTGGGTTTATCTGCCCCCCAGAAAGTTTCCCCCCGCCTCCTCAAATGCATGGAACATGGCCTGTAGGAACATACCAAGTGTCAGAGCCAATTGGAACGAAGCTCAAGATAGCAACTCAGAAAGAAGCACCACTGCTGTGATAGAGCCAGAAAGCTGCTCCCCCCCCTCGTCGGAAGTAACAGAAAACGACTCGAGAACTGCCAGGAGGGACGGGGAAATATCGAAAAGCAGAACTGCTGAAATCTTAGGCAACAGAGAAACTGAAAAAACCCCGGAGAGATATCCAGACGAAAGGGACTTACCCCCTCCCCCCGGCTTCAACCAGAAGACCACTGGAAGTTACAAGGAAAACGCACACACAAATTTAAAACAAAAAAACACAAATCCTACTAATGAAAAACAGTCACCCATAGCTGAGGCATTAAATATGTATCAAGAAATTGCAGACATCTTTAAAACTTTAAATTTAAATAAAATTATGTTATTCCTCAAAGATCTTTGTAGCATATTCAGAGAGAACACCCCCATTGTGGATAAGGGACTGAAAATGCTCGGGCTCCTTGATCAACATTTTAACCAGAACCTAAACTAGCATCATGACCCTCCCCCCAAACGCCTTTACCATCATCTCTTGGAACGCGAACGGCTTAACAAATAAAATTCAGGAGTTGAGGGATTTTGCTGAAGAGCAGCACCCTCACATTATACTATTACAGGAAACTAAAATAAACGGCCCCCCCTAATAGAATAAAAATACCAAATTACACTGTCCTGCACACACCCCGCCCAAACACAAACACCCCCCATGGAGGCACCGCCATATATATAAAAAACCAACTAGACTTTAAGGAACTTAGCGCCACAAGAACAAATATAATTGAACACACACTAGTTAAACTCAAAATCCCGAATTCTTATCACATTTTAATTGGCTCATGCTATGCCAAACAAAGATCCACGCTCAATATTCAGGATGACCTCGCAGCCCTCTTTGGCCTCCAGAGCCAAGTTATACTGATGGGGGACTTCAATGCCCGCCACACAAACTGGGGCTGTCTGGGAAAGAACCGTTACGCAAAGACCTGAACACGTACATCTTAAACAATAATATTAGGCATCTGCACCCCAATACAAGGACTAGATTTAACATTAGAAATAAATCCATCATCGATTTTGCCCTCCTGAATAATATTCCCTCCCCTTACGAAATCTGCACCTTAAATGAACTTAATTCGGACCACTTTCCTGTAAAACTTACTTTATACTTAAACTCGAATCTGCCCATCCCCCCCTCCATTAGATCCACAAATTGGGTAAAATTCACTCATACGCTAGCGAATTCCCCCCTGCTCTACGCCAATATACAAAACGTAACGGAATTAGACAACTGTGTTGACAAGATAACCCATGAAATTAAATCGGCACTTGCTATGGCCACCACATTTAACCCCCCTCCCCCCACGCACCATAAACTTCCCTATCACATCAAAAAGCTAATAAAACAAAGGAACCGCACCAGACAGCTCTGGCAGAATACCAGATTCCCCCCCCCCTAAAACCCTGTTTAACAACCTCTGTAGCCAAGTTAAATACAAACTTCAGGAACATAAACAACATCAATGGAAAAAATTTATTGAATCGCTGGCCCCTACTGACAACTCGCTCTGGGAATTTACGAAAAAAATCAGAAATCCGGGAAGAAGAATTAAACACTTAAGAACGAACAGTGGACTAGCTGAATCGGAAATTGAAATAGCAAATGCTCTTGCGGAAACCTACGAAGCCCAATTTACGGAAAACCCAAATCTAAATTGTCCGGAAACGGAAGAAGAAGTCTCAAACACTATATGCACCTTTCTAAATAACTCCCCCTCTCACCCTATTGAAATGGCTCCCCCCTCTGAAATAATTGGAGAGATAAAAAAGCTGAAAAATAGAAAAGCCCCAGGAATAGACTTAATTTCCAACAAAGCCATTAAATCCCTCCCCACGAACATAATATACTATCTAACCACCATCATAAATGCCATATTTAAACTTCAACATTTCCCAAAAAAATGGAAAACCGCAATAATCATTGGAATCCCGAAACCAGGCGAAGACCACACCCTCCCTCAGAATTTCAGACCTATTAGCCTACTTAATACACTTAGCAAACTCTCGGAGCGAATAATACACACACGATTAAAACAATTCATTGATCAACATAACATCTTAAAACCAGAACAATTTGGCTTCCGCCCCTTGCACTCTACAACACACCAGTTGCTAAGGGTTACCGAATTCATCTCTGAAGGACTTGAAATCGGCCTTACAACTGGTTTCCTACTTATGGACATTTCGAATGCCTTTGATAAGGTTTGGCATGACGCATTAATATACAAACTAATTCAGCTCAACTTGCCAGACACACTAATCCACTTAATAAACTCTTACCTTCGAAATAGATCTTTCACCGTCCGCTACAAACAGACCCACTCCACGCACAAACCACTCGGGTCAGGGGTCCCACAAGGCTCACAATTGGCCCCAACCCTGTTTAATTTATTCATAAATGACATACCCAGAGCTCCAGACACACACCTTGCAATGTACGCGGACGACATAGCCATATACACCAGGAACTCCAAAAAATATCTTATTCGCTCCAGGCTTCAAAAACACATAAACACCATCTCCGCCTGGTTTCGGAAATGGAAGATAAAAATCAACGAAAAGAAAACAAATTGTATCCTTTTTTCAAAAGTAAAAAAGAAAAAGAAACCGGTCCCCATCCAAATAAACAAAGTCAACATACCCTACGTGGACAACGCTAAATACTTAGGTATCACGTTTGACTCCAAACTAAACTGGAAGCCACAAATCAAAAGCTCAATTAAAAAATTTCACTCGGATAGAGGCCAACTATCGGCCATACTCCACTCCCCCCACGCGAGTTACAATACTAAAGTATTACTATACAAGACAGTACTTAGGCCCATCCTCTTATACGGATTTGCAATATGGGGATTCGCAGGAAAAAACCATATCAAAAAACTTCAAACAGCTCAAAATAAAACTCTCAGAGCTATCAGGAAAGCCCCTCGGTTTCTCAGGAACGATATCATCCACAGCGACTTCGGAGTAACAAATATTAATAATCAAATCTCAAAACTAGCAATTAAAATGTTTCAAAATTTAAATAAAATACCCAATGAAGAAATCTGCAATTTACCGGAGTACGACCCCCATCAGTGGAAGTTCAGAAAGAGACCCAGAGCGTCCACAATACTCTAATCATTAATAGCACCTAAATTTTTTTTTTTTTTTTTTTTAACGCACTCTGAAACTTAAATAAAGTCATCTCTCCACTTGATAAACTGTAAACTTATTAACAGAATAATTATAAAAATCCCTGAAAATTGTGGACGCGCACCCCTAGTCTCAAGAGGAATTCGGACTACTTTTTTGAACATTACGTCATGGCATGTCATACTTTTTTCTCGTGAATTCACTTACCTCCTAGTACCACTTCTTTACTCCTCGGAGTATTCTCATCTTCACCCCCCTTTTTGGAGCAATTCAAGTAATTACAGAGGTCATGATTGTACACTTACAGCTCGGAGATACGGTCATATTTGACCAGCCGCTCCAGAATTGCACCCCCGACTTGGACTTGGACTTGGGATGAGTGAGAAATCCGGCGATTCATCACCTCATTGTGTGTCATAAATTTTGTAATAAAATTCTTTTTATATTCGAGATACTGTTATGTCATTTCTCCCGGCTGTCTGTTGCCATAGTTTGTCCCCTTGTCAGCACCTCCCCTAAGTTTGAAAGTTCTAAACTTAATTAAAGTCAATGTCACAGGTCGACATAGCCTTGTGCTTATTTGGGCGTTCAAGTCCAGACATTTTGCACCGAAAAAGAAAATCTAATTGGTTTCTGAAACGTATGTGCGCTTATTTATTTTGATTTGCGTTGCATTTCATGTTGTAAATCAGTTCATTATTGATTGTGCGCAAAGTCACAGATATATATAACTTCACTAATAATGCACATATGGATAACTGCACTCAATTCCCAAATCGTCTGTTTTGAACAAAAGTTATTCCCGCATACCGTTTTTTCCATGCCCAGCCATGCCAATTATACAACGCGGGAGTAATAAGCTCTAGATAAACTTCTTTAATACGCTCTAAATAAGCTGTTTTGATACGCCTTAAATAAGCGCACTGCAATTCGCCATGCATGCGCACAAACACCTCGTTCATTGATTGTTTTCAGAATGACACAAAAATATATAGATGATTGTTTTAATCATTTAAATTGTAATGTGTGTGTCTAAAGTAAGTCTTGATAATAACGTTAAAACTGAAATCCCAAAATGTTTGAATGCAACAGTGAAAGCATATCGAAAAATAAAACAGAATTGTTCCTGAGATGACATTTTTATACCAATTTTTTAAAACAAGGATTTAATATAATTTTGGTGTACTATAAATTCTCTTTTTTATTTTTATCGGTCTCAAGTCTGCGTCAAATGAACGTTTGGTACTGTTTTAAATTGAACATTTATGTTTCGCCGTCAACTTATAGTACCACAACTGTAAAAACAGTTTTGCAGTTAAAATGCATTTAAATGAATAAACTCTGATGAATGAATTGCTTTAATCATTTAAATTGCAACGTCTAAATCACGTCTTGATAATATTGTTAAATTAAAAATACAAAATGTTTAGAATAAACAATGAAAGCATATTGCAAAATATGATATAATTGTTTGAGATTATATTTAATTTATATATATATATATATATATATATATATAGAGAGAGAGAGAGAAAGAGATTACATATTTTAAGCATTCTATTAAAATATTATATTTAATTCTCCTATAAATAAGCAAAATAATCGCTGTTCTTGCTATACAAAATTATCTTCACGTGCAAATCGGAAGAATAAAGCATCCTGATCCCATTTAAGTACATTTATAAAGAATATGAAATTGGATCAATATATATCAAAATGAAAGCCCTAAAATGGTATTAGAAGATATACCCGTACTACTTTTATTCTATTTCAATAATCGTCTAAGCACAATATATGAGTCTGAAAAATCTTTGCCGATATAAAACAGATGACGTAAGAAGTTAATTATACGTAAGAAAATACCAATAATTTTCCCACAATCTAAATCCGAAGACTTTAATTGATATAATCTATCCAAAAATGCAATTTCAATAAAAAAAATTATACACTTTTTTTACTTTCCTTCTATACATAGTATAATGTATAAGGAATGTATTGTGACGAGATAAAAATTCGAATTCGAGTTTTCGACAGGAGAGCATGTTTTAAGCATCTCTGAACACGAATTAGACGTTTTTGAGATGATGTGTATGTGTGTGCAAGTACATGCGTGTGTATATGTGTGTGTTAGTGAGACTGTGGAGACGATATCTCACGAACGAATGAAGCGATTCGAACAAAATTTGGTATAAAAATCACAATCAGTGAATATTGGAAGCCTATTGTTTTTACACACAATTAAATGTTCAGAACCCAGCTAAATTTTGAAAAAATCACAAAATAAATAAAACATTCAATAAAGTTACTTAAATAATTATTTCTCATGTAATTTTTTATTAGAAAACGATTGACATAAACTTTAGAACGCTAGCATAACTCGTTCTCGAGATATTGTACATTTTTCAAATAAATTTATAAAAAAAAAATCACATAAAATTTATAAAAAGTATTAACTATTGTGAAATCTGTTTACATTTCATATGTAATATTATGTGATAAATTTATTATCATCATTCTCGTAGATCTAGTTCGTAGATCTAGTCCACTATATTTATCTACTATAAGAATAAACTATTTCTGCATCCACAATGCTTGGCGAAACTTTGACGACGAATTTGGCGGAATATCGTCAACTTGGCGAGTTCTTTAAATGTTGTCTAATTCATGAAAATATCGTCAAATTTAGAAAAATGACGCTAAATCAATTAAAATGAAGACTAATTGATAAAAATTCAATATCTTGGAAGGAATATAAGAATCTACTATAAGAGAAGATAATTTGGATCATAGTTTTGTATTTGAACGCCATTAGTCGTTTATCTACTTTAAGAATAACCTATTTCTCCAACCATAATACTTGACGAAATTTTGGCGACGAATTTGGCGGAATATCGCCAACTTGGAGAGTTTCAAACGTAGCCAAATGGATAATTCATTATTTTGGAAAGAACATAAGAATAACCTATTTCTTCGTCTCTATTGCTTGGCGGAATTCTGGCGACGAATTTTGGCGGCATATCGCCAACTTAGCGACTTTTTCAAATGTTGCCAAATTGATAAAAATGTTATTAAATTGATAAAAACGTCGCCAAATTGGCTAAACTGTTGCTAAATTGATAAAAATGTTATCAAATTGATAAAAATGACGCCAAATGGGATGCAATGTTTTGCAAATTTTTAATTCCGTTATATGATGGGCATACCTTTTATTACTTAAGAAATGCTCTTCTAAATATTGCCAACTTGGTAATATTTAGCCAAACATTGACAAAAATATCGTCAAAATTGCAAAAATGATGCCAAGGTAATGAAAATGACGCCAAATTGATGAATTTATTATTAAAATATTTAAATATATGGACTATATTGCTTATTGAGAATGATACCAATATTGATTATTGTTAATTTAGAGTTGCGTAAAATATAGGGGAGACCGGGGTAAGATGACGAGCTGGGCAAGATGACGAATAACAGTTTTAAAGACTTTATTCTTAGGTGGCAGCACTTGACGACATAGGTACAATCCCATGTATCAGAGCAACTAATTGCATGCGGAAGGCCCCATTATTGATACACGTACAATTTATATTCTTAGTCAAACTTTATTAAGGGACATGAAACTATTTTCGACTTGTACTAAATAAGCTTGAGCTACTTAAAGGTAAGTCATAAAATTCTGATATAATTTATGGTTACACTTTATAGTATTAAATACTCAGCTAATCTATCATAGTTTTAATCTTATGCATAGTTTACTGTATACTAGCCTTGTTGTTTCTTTTAGTCATTCGGGGCAAGATGACGAAGTTCGTCATCTTCCACAAAGGAAAGCACGCCGTGCTAATGATAGCGACACTGAAAGTGTAGATAACCCCAACTGTGAACAAATTTCGGGATCAAGATAATCCCCTCTTCCATCAATATTTAACTTTAAACCCTTACCACACGTTAAAAGATCAACAAGAAAGAGAAGAAAAATGTCAACCAGTGTTTTAACAAGTTCACTAATAAGAAATGTGTTGCTTGAGAAACAAAATTCAAAGGATGTAATGGAAAAAGGAAACACAGAGAAATAAGAAGAAAATTGCTAAACAATTGCGTTTCGAGGTAAGCGCAGATCAAAAGAGCAAGGATATTAATTGCCCAGCTTGTGATGAACTTTATATTGATCCACCCGACGAAGACTGGATACTGTGCTTGCTCTCAATGCTTAGCTTGTTGGCATGAAATCTGTACTGGATACGAAGGAAGGAAATTCGTCTGTGACTTTTGTAAATAACATAATTCATTAATGATTGTAAACCTTTAAACTCTATTAGTGTTTTGCACGTTCTTTAAATACCTTGTTAGGTCAAAATCATCTTGCCCCAGCACTGGGGCAAGACGATTTTTTTTGACAATATGTTAAAACATATTTATGTATGGTTTAATTTGGGATATTATCCGCTATAGTTTTTTTTATTAATAATGGAACGTATGAATAATTTATTTATGTTGTAAAAAATATGTATTATAAGTTTCACGAATTTAAAAAAAATCAAATTCGTTAACATCGTCATCTTACCCCGGTCTCCCCTAAGTTAATTGGGTGCAAAATAGTTTTGCATGTTGTCATCCGGAAAAGCGTCAAATGTACAATTTGACGTTACAAACACTGGACCGTGGATTTTTTCATTACTTTTTTACTGTTAAAGAAGTAAATTCACACACACACACACACACATTGCATTACATAAGGAAAGTCAGGTGCTGCCCACATCAGATTCTTTTTTATTTTTTAAATCGGAAAAGTTTTAATAAAATCATCTGCTATATAACCATTTGGATTTCATTTCGTAGCTAAGTAACATGATATATTTTTCTATAAAAAAATAGCATTATGTAGCAATAAAAATATTGTATGGATAATGACATTCCTATGGGAGATTTGTTTTTATTAATATCTCAATAACTCCTGGTCCTAGAAACTCGAAACATGTACAAAATTTTAAGTGAGGTTATTTCACGGGCACCCACAAGATTTAAAGAAATGCGGTGTAGCCGTTCTCTCGTGATGATGAGACAAACATTCACACACATACAGACAGCAGACAGATTTTTATTCTTATAAATAAGGGACTAGCCGAATACCCGTTGAAAATCAACGGTTTCGTAATAAGCAACCCCTGAATATTGTAAATTTTTTAATAATTCGCGTTTCACATTTATTCGGCAAATCGGATATTTTAGTGTGCAGAACCCCCTAAAGAAGAAAATATTGTAAAACTTAAATTGCATACTTCTTCCTTTCGAACTATCTATCCGTACACCAAATTAAAGTCTTTATCTCATCCTTTCGAAGCATACTATTTTATCATCTCCCCTTTCGAACGTTTTTCTGTAGAGCACACCCATAAATAAACATTTTTGAAAAATTCTGTTCGTCTTGGGTCTTTCATCAGGTGATTGACCCATATACTAAATATCGAGCCTCTATCACATTTAAAAGGAAGCGTGTCTCATTTATTCCGAAAATCGAACATATTTGTGTGCGGCAGCCCCTAAAGTAGCAAATATTGGAAATCTGAAATTGCACAATTTCCTTCTTTCAAACTATCTAGCCATATAACAAATTTGATGTCTCTATCCTATCGTGAAGCATGTTTTTTTATCACTTCACCTTTTGCAAGTTTTCCTGTGTTGCACCACCTTAAATGACCATTTTGGAAAACCGTAATAATCTTAGGTTTTTTTATCAAATGATTAGCTCATATACTAAATTTCAAGCCTCTATCACATTGTAAAGGAGGCGTTTTTCATTGGTTCTTCAAATCAAACATTTTAGTGTGCGGCACCCCCTACAATAGAAAATGTTGGAAAACTGAAATTGCACACTTTCTTCCTTTCCAACTATCTACCCGTATACCAAATTTGAAGTCTCTAACTCATCGCAAAGCATGCTTTTCATATCATTTCACCTTTCGAATGTTTTTCTGTGGAGTACCTACCCCCCTATATATACATTTTTGAAAAAATCCATTCTTCTTGGGTTTTCTATCAAATGATTCGCCCATATACCAAATATCAAGCCTCTATCACGTTCTAAATGGGGTGTTTCTACTTCATTCCGAAAATCGAATATTTTTGTGTGTGACACCCCCTAAAGTAGAAAATATTGAAAAACTGAAATTGTACACTTTCTTCTTTCTAAACTATCTACCCGTATACCAAATTTCAAATCTCTATCTCATCCTGAAGCATGTTTTTTTATCAATTCACTTTTCGAACGTTTTCCTCTGGAACACCCCTTAAATGAAGATTTTTGAAAAACTATATTCGTCTTGGGTATTTTCATCAAATGATTAGTCCATATACCAAATCTCAATCCTGTATCAAATTTTAAAGGAGCCGTTTCTCATTTATTCGGTAAATCGAACATTTTGATTTGTGGCACCCCCTTAAATCGAAAATATTGGAAATCTGAAATTGCACACTTTCTTCCTTTCGAACGATTTACCCATACACCAAATCAGAAGTCTCTATCGTATGGCAGAGTATGCTTTCTTATCATTTCACTTTTCGAACGTTTTGGTGTAGAGCACCCCCCTGTATGGAATGTTTTCGAAAAATTCGATTTTTCCAGGGGGTTTTATCGAAAAACCGAGCCGTATACCAAATTGCAAGTCTCTATCTATTCGGGAAGTGCCTAAAAATGCGTGACAGACGGACAGACGGACACTTGGCAATTAGTATATATAGAATAGATGATAGATGATTTAATTGGATATTCTATAATGTTTGCTTGAATATTGGGTTTAATTTTTCTAGCACACAAATGCATATCGCATTAAAACATTAAACGACATTAACCCACTTTTTCATGCTTGGCACATTATTTGTTTTGAACTTTTTAACTAAAAACCAACTTTTTTATAATTTTTAATATATACAAAGAATCTGAAATATACGTTGGTGTCCGAAATGATCTTTACATGCACAAAAACATTGATTGCTCACTGACTGTTCAATATACTCGTAGTAATTGAATGAATTTCTTTAGAGTGATGCATAGTATCATAACTCTTAAATACTAACTGAAAAATCGAATGAATACATACGATACAATACAAGATTATTTATAAAACCATTTGCCACTTACATGAATATCTGCCCAGCGTCTAAACGGCCATGCCATAGATGCTTTTCAAATGATACTTCGGAGTCATAAAAAACTGTTTTGAGTCGATAAACACCGATATCAAATCCTGAATTGCAAAGGTTCACAGAGAAACATACTTCATGTACAGTGCTTGTGCTGTTTATTTTTATGTATATAAAGATAATTTTGGACACCAGTATATATTTAAGCACAAAAACATATTTTAAACATATCCACCAGTTTACCCAGAGAGCAACCGTAGCATGGTTGACTTCAAACCCAGAGCTAATTTTTCTTAAGTTCAGGCCAGATTCATAAAAGTCGATAATTTGGCCTTTCAACGCTTTATCCAATTGAAGCATATTTGTTTTCATAAAGGATCACTAACATTTTATAGAATAACTTAGCTTTAAACATAGCTACAGGACATAAAATTTGCATAAAAATGTTCTTAGCAGTAATTGCTCTGCCTTTTAATTGCTATGCCGATAGTAATTAAAACATCATGTTAAATAAAAATAACCATTGAAAATAGAACAAATAAGCTATTTTCAACGAGATAGCCAAAATATGTTGGGAAATTAACCATAAAAAGTCCAAAGGCAAATTTAGTCTTTGAATACATATTCTTCAAGGACATTCCTCACATTGAAGAAAAATATGCATTTGGTTCAATTTGCAATTTCACAATTTTTAACACATTAAAACAAAGTTGAAAAGTGTTTATAACTTTGTTCATTCTGTCTGTCTGTCTGTCTGTCCGTTAGCATGATAACTGCCGTAAAAATGACTTAATCAAAATGAAATTTTAGTATGTTGTTCAGACGGTCTGTAGGACCTATGGGAATATAAATGAATAATATCACCCAATTAGTTTTGGATTGAACTCGGGTTGAAAAAATGAAATACATTGAGCCCTATGGGACCTAATTTTTCAAACATTTTTTAAGCGGATTTAAAATTCATAAATTGCTTCGAAAATTTTAGGTAATATTCAAATTGTTCCATAAAATATATAAAAAAAAATTCAGCGAAATATATTCAGTAGTTTTTAAATAAGAATTAAAATAATAATAACACCTCTTATATGAAGCGATCACGTGACCATGATATGAAACGATCACGTGACCTACTTCAAAATGATATATGGCATCCATCTTGTCTCAAAATCGTGATTTTTAAAGTTCTTTTTAATTCATATTGAGTGTTGTATTCGTCCTAAAACTACTTTATTTTTGCTTAATTTCTATGAATCTACATACTGAAACAACGCAATTACAATATATTTGAGTTTAAATGCTCATCCAAATTTGATTATTTCTACAACGAAGCCTATTTTTCACCTATGTAAAATGTAAACAGCAAAATATGTAGAATGAGTTGGAATACAATTGCTGTATTTCTTTAAAACAAAATCATTTAGTTCATGGAGTCTGCATAGATGATATGAATGAAATATTCACTGATTTTAAAAAGAGAAGGACGATTTTTTTCGATGAAGTTTTACGCAGTGTTTAATTACTTGTAGCTCCATGGTCTTAATTTTAAATAAAATAAATTATTGTAGTATTGTGATGAATGCATGAATGGGAAATTATTTATGAATGAAATGTTGCTTTTATAGAGAGAGCCAGGCGTGTTATTTTTTCTGTGACGTCATTTGAATGAACTTCAGTTGCTTTCGATGAAGTTTTCAAATATAATAAATTATCGTAGTATTATGATAATTCTAAAATTATTACCGAGGAATGTGTAACATTTTAGAAATGTTTAAACCAGGCAATTTATATTTCAATGCCGTCATTTGAATGTAGTTCATTTTTTTTTCGATGAAGGTTTAAGTTTTCAAATATAATAAATTAATGTAGTATTGTGATAAGTTTTAAAATATTACCGAGGAATGTATTGCATTTTAGACATGTTTAAATAAAATTGCATTGAAGTTGGAAAGTGTTTCATAATCAATGCTTTAAGCATGATTGATCTTTCTTGTTTGTTGTTGATTTCTACTAATTAGAAATAAATAATTAGAAATTATAATTATTTTATATGAAATGCTTGTATAATACTAAATGTAAAGTTATATACGAGAAGCCGACATTGCACTCATGGAATGCTGAACCCACTTTCAAATTTGCCATTTTACTTTAAATTATGGATTTTTTCCTAACACAAATGCGATTATGCGATGTTTTATTATCCGTTACGTAGATACCAAGAAGCAAAACTTTGCATTGCACAACAATTTTGAAAATTTCCTTCCGTGTAGTTTCTTTTAGAAATTGATGGGTGGTCCCCAAAGGGCTTCAAAATGAAGCAGTTTTGAGTACAGATCTATATTTCAATAAGTACTGAAAGGAATGAACTAAAACTTTGCAAACCAAGATTTTCGACATCGCTGAATATACTGTTCTCAAAATTTACCAAAGTTTCTATTCATATTTGTTTCAAATATGAATTTCATAATTAGGAATTAATATTAAAAATTTACGAAAAAAATTGGTAAATATTTTGCTGTGGTTATTTAATATCACAATATGAAAAATAGGAATTTGTTCGATAGACTAATTATTTTGGAAAATATAAAAGAGAAACTGCAGCACCTATTTAACATTAAAAGCTTGAAATTTTAAGCAGTCATAACTCACCAATGTTTTGAGCAAAATATATAAATTTTATTATGAGTTCGGTGTATTTTGACTTGGAGAATAAGAATTTGTTATTAAAAGTGCGTGTTGTCTTTTGAAAAATGGAGTTGGTACAGATTTTAATATGAAGACGACCCCTATGCAAATAAGAAGCACATTTATTTATTGAAACATTATTCCAAGTCTAATGATACATTTAGTTTTGCTGTACGACCCAAGGAGTTTGAATAACGAGCAGTATTTGGAGTTTATTTTGACCGACTGTATAAAGTATAAAGTATAAATGAAGTATGAATTGCCATAAAGTATAAATGAAAGTTTCGCAGCTAGCTTTTACCACAGTTGTAAAAATCATTTTACAGTTTAAAACGTATTTAAATGAATATTCTGTTTTGGACTAATGAATTGTTTTAATCATTTAAATTTGAACGTCCTAAACATGTCTTGAAAGTAAAATTGAAAACTGAAAAATGCTTGGATGAAGCAGGGCAAAATAAAATATAACTTTTCCTGACATTATAGTTTTTATATCTGCTTTTCTAAACAAGGATTTATTGTAATAACTTCGATTTAATTTAAAGTCTCCTTTTTGTTCTTAGTTATAATTCTGTGTCAAATATACTTTTGACACTGCCATAATTTAGAAATACAAGTTTCGCCGCCGACTTAGTACCACAGCTGTAAAAACAGTTTTACAGTTAAAGTGCATTTAAATAAATATATTTTTTTAAATGCACGAATTGTTTTATTTATTTAAAATTTAATCTATCCAGAGTATACTTGTGCCCAATGATTACAGCTTTGATCTTTTCCCATATGTAACGCCTGATATTGTGGGATCCTTAAGGCTAGTGTGATATTATTCTTAAAATCTTTCTTATAAAATCACCATTTGTCCTTATCGCTGTAGTTGGGGCATTTAAAATAAAATATACCCGAAAAGGTTTATCAATGCTTGTTGACATTAGGAAAATAAGAATAAGTATTTCACATTCTCAATATATATTTTTAATAAAATTTATATGAAACATTATATACATTTTTATGCTACATTTTGTGAAACGAATATTTGTGCTGCATTTAAAAATATTAATGCTATTTCTATAGTTTTGTGGCTGGTTAAAAAAAATTAAGAGCATTTTGAAGAATTTTGAGAATGAAGATATTATATGTATAGTTATATCCTGCTATAACGTACTTATTTCGGCCAGGGAAAACTGTACACTAAGTGAAAGTATGTTAAGCGGTAATACGTTAAGTGAGTGTAGGAATTATGTTATAAAAGCCTAGACGCTTTCCTGTTTAATATTTGAAATGTATTTTAAAGCTAATTTACATACACGAATTCAAGAATTGCTATCAATGTTTTATGTGCGTTATATTGAAAAGTTAAGTACGCGTACGGGATACAATTGCATATTTAAATGAACATCATTAAATACTCAAAAGGCTTAAGTACCATTTTGTAATTAGACAGAAATTATATTAGCTTATAAGCTATTAATTATGTGTGATAGCTTAGAAATCCCATTACAGTATTTTAATAGATAAGAAACGTTTTGTGAAAAAGATCTTAAGCAACGCATTCAAGCACCAATAAAATAAAATGCCTTCTGCAGCCGCTTCTAGGATGCGCTGAATCCCCTTTCTCAGGCTAGAGAAGCAACAAATTCGAAGTCAAAAAGACGAAATTGGCACAGACAGAATAAATAGAGGGTTTATTCTTAATGGAATATCTACTCTAGTGGATTTAAAGTCCACCAGAGTGAGTCAATCAGAAAGCAGAAATAAATGCTTCTGTAAGAGATATGTATAAAAATACTTGATATTTCAGTCGAAAATGAAATGTATAAAACACTTGCTATCATATGAAGTATTTTTCAAATTTTATTTCTTCTTTTGTATTTAAAAAAAATTGTTTTATTTCTCCGATTTGCACTAAATGTTCATCAATATTATGGAAATTCATAAGTCATCTAGCATCTAAATTTCATGAAAATACGATGGACAATTGAGTTAGATCAGATACATACACTATACTGACAGAAAACACATTGAAACACATACCAATATGCTTGATTTCTAATTCACGACCTCTTTCAATATTTTTCCTAGCATATATAATGTATTGCAGAGAAAGTAGCATTTGAATGAAGGATATTCTTCTCTCTTTCTAAGAATTTCCCACGCATTCTGTGAAAACTCTATCGGAAAACTTATCCTCAAACTATTGGATTGGACTATTTAATTACAATCTTCAGAGGATAAAGAAATGTAGGCGTTAGGAACCATCTCTCAAAAGCGTGCAATAAAAACAGTCCATTTCTACAGCCATTTGTGACGTCACGATAAATTCGGCCAATCGCGGGTTGACTCCAGAAACTCGGAGTCGGGGGGGATATAAATTCCATCGAGTATCCGGAATACTTGGAATAAGCGCTTATCCGCTCCAGGAAGAGGACATTCTACGATAGCCGAGTCCTATTAAGGGTTGCAGTTTTATTTTTTGAAAACTTCACTTTAAATTCAAAGATGAGATCTCTTTCATCGCTCATTGTCTTATGTGGAATGCTCGCAATGGTGAGTTTTTGAACGTCTTTTTTCGAAACTTTCAATTTTAGTGCAATTTTTGCATTTTAGTTTATAGGCAACAGGTTAGAAAATAGAGTGAATTTTTATAAATAAAATAAATATTGTTTAAAAAATAGTTTTTGTGGATAAAAAAAGGGTAGTAAAATGGAATAGATTAAATACTGAGAAAGCAAAATTATAAAGTTTTTAAGTTTAAGATTTTTGAATAGTCAAATGCTTGTATAAACAGAACGATTTGTGCTACCTGAGGGGAGAAAGTAGTTTTAACCTTCAAAAAGTAGATTTTTCAAATTTTATTTAAAAAAATATATATTACATTGTAAAGATAAATTTAATGCAAAACGCATTAAGATCAGACGCAGGTTAAGCATACAACGATAAAAGTGCGTTTGTATTCATTGCATTTCCCTCAGTATGAGGCTTTTTAAATCCCATTTTTCTCAAGTTTACATTTTTGTGTCTGTCTGCATGATTACAAAAAAGATATTATCCTATTTGCTTGGAAATTAATATGTATGTTTAACTAAGTATTCATACACTAAACCTAAAAATGTTAATTTATAAAAGAAAAAGAAAATTACAATAAAAATGTTTTTGTCTGATTGAAAAGAAAATATGAAAATTAGCATTTATAATTTTCTTAAAAATACAGCAAGAAAAAGAAGCATTAAAATTACTTCACTTTAATGTAGAAAATGGCATTCAGTTGAAAACAATTTTTATAATAGTGAAATTTACTATTATTACTACTTTTGTTTTCAGCTATGATATGATTCCGAAATCGTATGTTCAAAAATCATGTAATAGCAATAGGGTAATATTTTCATGTTAACAACATGCAAATGTTGAAGTATAAAAATTCCCTTTTAAAATATGAAAACATGTTCATTACTTTAAAATTAAAAGTTATATGTAATTTTCACCCTTAAAAACTACTTTTCCTCCTTAAAGCAAAAATATTTTTAAACATGTTGAAAAAGTATTTGAAACATGCAATATAGCATAAAGGTTATTTATTAGTAATTCAAATAAACTTTTCAATAGAACTTTTCAATCAAATTCAAATAGAATTACAAAGCATGTGCGATGTTATACGAACAGATTGAAAATGTTTATAGTTATTATATAAAAATATTTTATTAAATATATAAAAAATAGTTTTTTATTATAGACAAGGAGATGCATCATTTTTTAATGTACGACAAAATTAAGAGTAATTAAATGTATTAGATCTTTGAATTAAGTGCATGTGAATTTAAAAAGTTTTCTTTCAATAAAGTATCTAATAATGTAAAATATGTGCTGGGTTTTATTTATATGAATACTCAAAAGCATTTGTTTTTTGTACACTACTTTTAAGCGTCAAATGCAATTTCTTTTCACATTTTTGTCTATTTAATTTATTCATTTCATTGACTTTGGAAGCAATTTTTTCATTACGTTAATGCATAAGTAAACAGGGTAATAAGCGTTTTGTTTAAATAATACTTTTAAAGTCATGTTTACCCTGATCATCTAAAAAATAATTAGCTAAAAATTTTAGAGACTTTCTGATTGCTATTAAAATCCAAAACTATAGTAGTAATATCAAAATGCAGATTCCGTATTTTTATGTTTCAATTTTCATAGTATAACAGGTAAATCATTCATATCTAAACCATATGGCAGCGCCTTTATTGATTGAAAATAACTTCAAATTAAAAAATAAACTTTTGTTTTCTCCTTTATTTTCTTGCAAAGACGAATGAAAGGGGACGAATAATAAAAAAAATATTTTATTCGAAAGAAGTTTAAAGCTATTTAAAACATTAAAATTATGCAAACGATTAAAAGTTAGTTTAAATAACACGTTAATTTTAAATAGATTGTTATATTAGATTAAATTAATTGTTCGCGATTTCAATTCTAAATATTTCGTCATGAATTTCTGTTCTCTACTAAAAAACTTTGCTATAATACAGTACTGAGATTTATTGATTTTTTGCAGATATGAAAAACTGAAATAAGCGACAATTTTTGAATATTTAATTGTTATGAAAGTGAATTTGACATTATTAAATGAGTTATATACATCTGCGCATTGAATACTACAAAATTAAAAAATTGCCTAATACAAAAGTATAGATGATTAATTTTCTTATAATTAACTACGTAAATTACCTATTTTGAAGATTTTTACAATTCTTCAAAATTTCCTTTTATGATCCTCTTTATGTTTCTATCAGTTCTCCATTTATGATTTTTTATCATATGTACGATATTTTATCATAATCCTTAATTCCACCATAAGCTTAGCGTCCGGAAGCTTAATAGGTAGAAGCTTTGAAAGCGTTTAAAAGCTACTTAATTCCGAAATAACATCCTAAATTAAGATGACATTAATTGTTATCTTTGGATGCACCAAAAATGTCGAAAATTCAAATCTAGAAAATGTACGTCAAAATGAAAAATAATACAAATATTTTTTTAAAGTATCATGATACTATTTATTAATCTTCTTGAGTAAACTTATGTAAAAAAGCAACAGTTGTCAATAAGTTAACTTAAAATAAATTGCTCAAATTTAATTCATTTTCTCAAAAGTTGCATAATATAAATATCAGTACCGAAAATGACTTAAAATATTGCACATGAATGGCTTAAACATACTAAAAAACAGCGTAATTTTATTACACTTTTACTATATGGTAAGCTTTTTTAGTTTCATGCAAAAAATAATAAAATGAAAAAAATGTGATGCATCCAAAGCATGACTTTCCATACATGAATAAATTTAGATATTATAGAAAAGCAGTGCAGCAATTAGAGTTTTCTTAAAGTTCGATTTTGCCGAAAATAAATAGGCTTTTTGCTATTAAATATTAAAATAAGTATACCAAATTTCACGGAATCGCTTGATTATTTCAGTAAATATCGTGTTCTCTTTGGAAAAAATAATTTCTAATGTCCCAAGAATGGCTCATGATAGCTTTTAAACAATGGTGTATATTCATTTGATAATAGTTAGTATATTAATAAATAAATATCACATATAAAATGTCTACTTCTGTAATATTTTTTACAGAATTAGTTATTTAAAAGTTATTTAGTTATTGAGTTTAAATGTTATTTTTAAAAGTATTTTTTCGATTATCGAAATTTTATTTTTGAAAAATTGAGAGCCTTCCCTTGTCTGATTTCGCCAAATTCAATAAGCCTCTCTCGTTTATCTATTGAAATAATTGTACAAAATTTCATTCGTATCACTCAATTTATTCGGGAGATAGGAAAAAAATTTGTAATATTTTGAGAACAACTCTTAATAATTCACAAAACAACATATATTCATTTCTAATTAAAAGTACTTACGAAGTATTTAATTTGATTAAAGTGGCTTCTATTAATAAAACTCTGTAAAAATGACTATTTCTGTAAGAACTTTTATAAAATATTTTTTTTTATATTATTTTATTTGCGAAAAATGATATTAAAAAATTTAAGGATCCTCTCTTTGTCTTAGATGCCCTAAAAGAGAGCGTGATCAATTGACATAATTGCACCAAATTTCATAAGAGTCGCTTAATTTGTTAAAAGTAATATTTTTAATATCTTGGGAACGAGCTGTGAGAACTTCAAAATAATGATGTTCATTTATTTCTACTTTAAAATACTTATAAAGTGTTCACACATTAGATAAAAGTGAACATTTTAATTTTTATTATGATTTTTTCATATTTAAATCAAATACGTAAAATATCGCAAGAACGGAAATGTTCTATAATTAACATCTTCGCTTTTAAATAACAAATGACAGAAGTTATCTTTCTCGTAACAAATTTAACATGTTTATTTAAGAAATATTTCGGTATTATAAAATAGCTGAAAAAAAAAACAGAAAGAAAGAAAATGGAGATCCCCCACCTTTATTTTGGCGCTCCAAAAATCAATAAGTCTCTGACTTATTGATTATCTCTGTCTTATATATATATATATATATATATATATATATATATATATATAATATATATATATATAAATAATACATAAAATGACTTAAAAAGACTTATCCCCTCCCTTTTAAGACCTTTAGGTAGTTAGAAGTGTTGTTTAAAGTGCTTTTAGGGTTTTTTTATATTAATGACTTGGTTTTTTTTATATCAATGATTTGGTTTTTAGTGTGTTTTACGTTTTTTGACGTAATGGTGAGCGTCTTGTTGGAAGTGGTTTGAAGGTTTCGACTACCGGGAGCGTTTCGCCTTGGCAGTAAAAGCTTTAACCGGAGAGTTGGGGGTCGCTACTCCCCCCGGTCGTCACTCTATAAATACTCTTTTGACATCTTTATGGGTATATAAATACTTGTCCTTTTTGGGAATTTATATATATATATAAATATATAAGTACTAGTGTATCAAATTTAATCCCATTTGCTCAATTTGTTCGAAAGTTATCATCTCCACAGTCTCTTTCTCTCTCTCTCTCTCTCTGTCCATCACGCACATACAGATACAGATCGTCAGACATCATTGAAAATTAACTGAACTTCAACGGAACGTTCTCATACCAGAATTTCTTCCTTAAGTAGTTTGTAGAAGACCCAGACCGTCCGACTCATCCAGAGGACTTGAGTATGTAGTTGGACGGCCGGCTTAAGTAGTTTGTGATTTTTTTTTTTCACAAACTACTTAAGCCGGCCGTCCAAAAATTTTTTTTTTTTTTTGCAAATTTTGCAAGAAAATGTTTGAAAAATCTGTATCGTTGGCCCATATGATCACATTTTTTTTTCATGTTATTCTTAATTTTAAAGGGTATGAAAAAAATCCTTCGATTGGTATCAAATTTGATAATGTATTCCCTCGGGGGACGGGGGGTAGGGTAACTTGCCACAGAGTGGGAAAATGATGTCACAAACACAAAAACTGTACGCTGCTATATTTCGCTACAATGATTAAAACTACCAAGTTTCGTAATTTTTGAGCCATAAATAAGCCCTTTTATGCGTAATTATGTAAAATTTTGTCCTATGCTGTCATTTTAAGAAAATATAAACATTTCGAATGAATTTCGGAGTTTTTGCTCGAATTTAAAAACAGTTCTATCTAGTTCTAGATTTTTCGCTAACGAAGCCGGATAAAAAGTTCCGAGAAAATGTATTAATATTTGTAGCAGATATCGTGTACACAAAAAATCAATTGCAGACAGACATTACTTTAAAAATAGTCAAATCGTGTCCAGGAGGTACTAAAACATATATCGGTATTAAAATCTCGAAATCGAAAATTTTCGCGAAAATAATACTTTGTCTATTATATATTCTGTAGTATGAGTAAGTAAAAATAGCGGGGTTCAAGGCTGTTCCATTAAAAATAATTCCATTAAAATCCGATAGTCGAATTTTTTACTCTATTACAATACTTTTACCTCTTTACATATACTGTACGTTACATGTATTGTGGAGAAAGTAAAAATGGTGGATCATAATGAATGCTCCAATTCAATATGATCTGGGAATCAAATTTAGGATCCTATTATTTATTGTAGAAGAAAAATGGAAGAAAAGAAAAAATGAAATATTTTACTGAACACCTAAGCTGTAACAATTACATTTTTATAATTAGAAATTCCTACCGTAACACCATTACACACATTCCTATGTCCGGTCTCCCACCTTGCTGCTCCATGTCTTCGGACGAGTCGGACAGTCTGGGCTTTCGACACATTCCTATGTGTGCAATTTTTCATTAAATAAAGATTTACTTTGCTATAGTATATTAATTTATTATATTTAATAGTTGTTCAAATTTTATATTATGTGATACGATTTTCATTTTAGAATTTTTTTAATTACTTCATCAACTTGAAAATAGGTTGTAATATGATATTTATTCCAAAGTATCTCAATGCTCATATTGAATTTAAGATATTCATATCTTGATTGAGGTTTCATCTCGACTGCTTAATAATCTGATAATAATTTCTCTTGGAATGTTTAACAATTTTTCATTAAATAATGATTTATTTTGCAGTTCTATAGTACAATATTAATTTATCATATTTGATAGCTGTTCAAACTCGTATTATGTGATACGATTTTCATATCAGAATTTTTTCAGTTACTTCATCAAATTGAAAATCGATTCTAATATGATATTTATTCCAAAGTATTGCAAATGCTCATATCGAATTTAAGATATTCATATCTTGATAGAAAAATATATGTTTCCTCTCGACAGCTTAATAATTGTTTGAATTTTGACATCTTTTGCTAAACCGGCACATGGAAGTTTGTATTTTAGTAACAATTTTAATGTTTCATATATTTTGCGTTCTTCAGGGTGATTTAAAAATCTGGAACATTTAATTCTAAAATCATATAATGTACAGAGAAATTGAAATAGTAGAATTTTTTTCAGTTAGGTGGTACTAATATACTCTAAAGAATATATGCGTAATAATGCAGTGAATTTGCTTCTTTCACAGTGAAAAAATGATGTTTGAGATTTACGGCATAATGTTTTTAACGTTGAATTCTACATTTGGCGCTTTTCCGAATGACAACATGTAAAATTATTTTAAAGTATTCAATTAACTTACATTTTGCGTAAGTCTAAATTTGCAATTATAAATATAGCATCCTTAATAAGCTACGTAGTCCATATATTCAAATATTTTAATAATTAATTCATCAATTTTGCGTCATTTATGCTAATTTAGCGCGATTTTTGCAATTTTGACGATATTTTTGTCAATCTGGGGCGAAATATCGCCAGGTTGGTAATATTTTGATAAATTAGTCGCCACTTTCATCGAATTTAACGCCAAGCGTTACAGACAAACGGAGAGAAGAGATTTTCTTACATGTAAATGTCTATTACACCTAAAGTATCTCATCTCGTAAATGGACACAAACTAAATCCAGGAGAATGATCTTAACAAATTAATCACATAATATTACATATGAAAAGTGAACACATTTCACAATAGTTAATAACTTTCTATTAATTTTATGTGATTTTTTTGGAAAAATTTATTTGAAAAATGTGCGCTATCTTAAGAACGGTTCCTGCATGAAAGTATGTGTCATTTATTTTCTAATAAAAAATTGCACAAGAAGTAATCATTTATGTAACAAACATTATTAAAGATTCTGATTTTTTAATGATTTTATTAAAATTTAATTTGAAAATTTGGGGGTCTTTCGAACATTTGATCGCGTTTAAGATCGATAAGGTTCCATTATCCACCGATAGTAATAGTTATATTAAATTTCGTTCGAAACGACCCATTTGTTCGAAGGAACTCTCTGTCTCTCTCTCTCGCTCTCTCTCTCTCTCTCTCTCTGTCTCTCTCTCTCTCTCTCTCACACACACACACACACACACACACACACACACACACACACACACACACGCACACACACACATGGGCGCGCGCGGGCAGACATGACCTGAAAAACGTTCGTTTCGAATTAAAGGACGCTTGAAACGTGCCCTTCCGTCTAAAATTCGAATTTTCGACCCAGTCACAATACTTTTCCTTATATATTACACTATATATAGGGAAAGTGAAAAAGATGTCCTAGTGGTCGTTTCGAATATTAAATACAGCAGACGATATTTCTGATTGCATATTTGTTAGTGCCACCTAAGTGAAAAAAATTCTACTATTTCAATTTCTCGGTATTTTATAATTTGATTTGCGCTACTTTTCGATCACCAATTCGATTAACAATTTTTCCTATAATTTGATCTTTCATAGCGTCAACACTTTGTGAAAGATGCATTTATTTGAGTTATTTATGCTAAAAGCCAGTTAAGTTTAGAAGAGAGGAAATGTTTTTTTTTCAATAGGTAAAATTATATTTGCTTTAGCAGTTTTTATTTATTAATTTTATCACATCAGTGCACTTACAACATAGGAAATAACGAATATTTAAGAATAAGGAAGGAAATAATATTTGCCTTCAGTGTGATGGCGACGTTTTGCACAATTTTTACTCGGAAATTATGGCTTTAACACAGAGGTTTGTAGGTTCTTGAGATTTTTATGAGCGGGATCAACTTTATATGCGTCAAGCGTTACATGCAACTGTGCACATAGGCGTAGCCAGGATCACGGAAAGGGGTGGAGATTATGGCGAAATGGAGGAATCGCAATGATGAATTACGCTTACCAATTCACCATGAAAAGGAAATGCAATTGTACCATCAATAGGTGCCGCCAATTATGCTTATATAGCTTAAAGTATGAAATATGTCCTTTCATTATGCTTATATACCTCATATTTCAAAGAATACTTTATGACAGTTTAATTATTGATATGATATAGTTTTGATATCAGAGGGTGACATATAACTATGTATACTTTTATAGTTGTAGAATATAGTATGTAAAGAAAATAGAAAAAATAATATTAATATGGTAAACAATGTTAACAGACTTCAGTAATTGGCCTAGTGGAGTCTTGAAAAAGTTTTTAACCTGCGATAGCTCAGAGATATCTTTATAGGTTTTTCATAGAGAAAAGTCATTGTAGTAGTACAATGTCACTCTCTACATGAGCACGTACTGTTGCACCATAGTCAAATTAGGTACAATCGCTACGCGAGGAGGGCACGGCTAATGATAGACAACAAGATTGCTAAAGTTGGATCAATAAAAGCAAAAATAAAGAAATATAAAGTCAAGTCTGAATTGAGTGGTGTTCTGAGAAGGCTGCAATTTCCGTCCCAACATGTTCCAGGCGTGTTTCACTTAGGTCTGGGGACCTGGATGGTCATGGGAGGGTATTAAATCCTCGAAGGCATTGTTCAGAAAGTAGTGTAGCCGATAGTTGTCTTGTTGGCAAATGGAACCTGGCCGATTTGACAGCATAGGCAGAACAACAGATTGTAGAACATTATCGATGTACAAGCGAGCCGTCATATTGGCTCGCAGCACAAATAGAGGGGATCAGCTGCCCCACGAGATGGCTTCCCAGATTGTTACACCAAGTGTGATGGCCTTGTGCCACTCGACAACAAATGCAGGGATCGGAACGTTAGCCACTCCTCCTCAACACATGTATGCGGTGGTCATCAGCACTAAGAGAAAAGCGGGATTTGTCGCTGAAGACATGCCTCCAGTCGGACACTGTCCATCCTGGCCGAGCTTGGTACCAATCTATCAATCTAGTCGGCTCTGTCTATCTTAAGGAGTCAGTGGTAGGCGCCGTAATGGACGTCGACATCTAATCCTACCTTATGTCAGTCGTCTCCTAATAGTAACCTTTGATACAGGATGCATGGAGGATGGCAAATGCTTTCATATGGCTGATAGCGACGTCATTAGTGTAGACGTGACTCCTCTACTGACTGCGTGATCTTTTCGAGCAGTTATCTATCTGGGGCTTTCTGAGCCTCTGCAGTGGTTACATGTGTTTTCTCTGATCCACTGTTGTCAACACCGAGCAACTGCCATATCGCTCCGACCAAGATGACGACTGATACGTCTGTTGGACTTGCTAGTTTCCCTTAGACCTGTAATGCGACCTCTCTTTAAATTTGACAATTGTTTGTAGAGCCGTTGAGTCCGTCTCAAAGGCATCTTTTATTTTGCAGCATCAAAGCAGAAAAATCCAGTTCCGATTGTCCGTGAGTGAGAATATCGGTCGTTTTAAATGCTGCATGATGCGTCGTTCTCATGTCGTTCATTGCATGAGTTCTATAACATCATTAGTACTGGCAGTTTGATCATTTGCATAGCTCTTAAAATGACATTTGCATGCCGAGTTTCGCGGCTGTAGCTCAATTTTTTATTGGGTGCATATATATATTTTTGCAAGAGTGTATATTACCAGTTTTGAATTAAAATTAATTGATGCAAAATTTTGTAAATATACCAAATTGTGGATGTATGTTTATTCTCTCTAAGTTTCATATTGTATTATTATACGATTATTATATTATTATACGAATGAATTATAATATTATATTATTATACGAATGAATTATAATATTATATTATTATACGAATATATTATTATATTATTATACGGATGAAGCGATTCGAACAAAATTTGGTACAAAAATCAAAATCAGCGAATACTGGAAGCCTATAGTTTTTAAACGCAATCAAATGTAGGGAACCCGCCCAAATTTTGAAGTTACATTTTAAAAAAATCATCAAAAAATCAAAACCTTCAATGAAGTTACGTAAATAATCATTTCTTATATAATGTTTGTTATAAAACGATTGACACAAAAATTATAACGTTAGTATGAACCATTTTCGAGATATTACAAATATTTCAAATAAATTTATCAAAAAATCACATAAAATTAAAATTAAAGAAAAAATAACTATTGTATAGTATGATCACTTTTCATATGAAAAATTATGCGATCAATTTGTTAACACCACTCTCTTGGATATCTAGCACGTTCTATTCACGAGAGAAGATACTTCGGGTACTAGTTTTTATTTGGACGCCAATAATCATTCACATACTATAAGAATAACCTATGTCTCCTCCATAACGCTTGGCCAAATTTTAGCTACAAATTTGGCGAAATATCGCCAACTTGGCGACTTTTTAAAATGTAGCCAAATTGGTAAAAATGACGACTAATTGATGAAAATTCATTATCTTGGAAAGAACATAAGAATAGACTATTAGTATAACCCATTTTTCTACCCTTCCATTCGTCCGTCCGTTCGTAACGCTAGGCGAAAACTTTTGCGGGATGTCGCTAATTTGGCGACTTTTTTAAATGCTGCCAAAGTGAGAAAATATCAACGAATTGATAAAAATGTTGCCAAAGGGATAAAAATGACACCAAATGGGAGGTAACAATCTGCAAATATTAAATTCCGTCGTATGACGGGCATATCGTCTATTGTATAAGAAATGCTCTTCTCTCCGTTTATCTGTAGCACTTGGCGATACATTTGGCGAACTTGAGAAATAATCTAGCGATATTTTGCCCCAAATTGACGAAAATATCGTCAAAGTTAATGAAAATGACGCTATATTGATGAATTAATTATTAAAAAATTTTGATATATAGACTATATTGCTTAATGAGGATGTATCAATATTAATAATTGTTAATTTAAAGCTGCGTGAAATATAAGTTAATTGGGTATTTTGGAATAGTATTACATGTTGTCATCCAGAAAAGCGCCAATGTTAACACTGTACCGTGGATCTTTTTATCATTTTTGTCACTAGGAAAGAAGAAAATTCATTGCATTATATAAGGAAAGTTATGTGCTGCTCACACATCAGATTTTTTTATTTTAACTTCTACAAGTACAATTAAAATGGAAGGAGAATTAGTTATTAAATGGAATTTACAATTTTTTTACCCTCGCCCGCACGTATGATTAAAACAAGCAAATTAGATAAGCTATATTACAAAAATAACTCCCCCCCTTATGATCAATATTTTTCATTATTCTGGCAGTGGATTTAATAACCTTCTATGCAAAGAACATCAGTATTTGACATTGCACAAAATTGCACAAAATGATGAGTAGTCTAATCTGGTTCCCAATATCTCAATTGCGTTCAAATACATAAGCAGTACAGCGTAATGCCGCTAGAATTTCTTATAAATTGAATATCCATAATTTTGAGGTGCAGTTGTATAATGAATCTTTTCATAAGTTCATCGAAATCCCCCTTCTTTTGAAATTTATTGGTTAAACAGGTCTATATTTCTGGACATTTGGTAAAAATGTATATATATATAATATATATATATAATCATTTGGTGAAAATGTCCAGGACTCTGCAATTTTGGAGAACACAAATATCTAATATTATCGTTTCTTTAAATGAAATTAATTTTTATTCTTTCTTTCTTTATAATCAAATAATTGTAAAATTTCTTTTAACTTCAAATTTTTTTTAGCTTTCCAATATCAGATTGTATTGAAAAGTCAAAATATAGCTGAGAGAGTAGGAGTTAAAATAAAACCGAGATCTCTTTTGATAGTCAAACTCCTTAAGGAGCTTGGAAGTAAAACATAATTTCTTTTTTTTTCAGTATACTGTACAGTGAAGCATTTTACTTTATCTAATTGAGTATTCAGTTTGCTAATATTCGTAGACATCTACTAAAAGTAAAGCTAATTTAGCATTTTGAATTTTAAATGCATTCAATTGAAGCATTCTATCAAAAATTTTAGAAATATTTTTTTTCTCCAGTTATCCACTACCACTATAAATATTCAGATGTAAAGAAGGTGCTCATATGACACTGAAACACATTGAGAGACGGTTCCTTTAAACATCTAATAGTTCTCTTAAGTTAATAAATTATCCTTCCTCACAAATATTTGTTGCAGTTGGGACAAATATTTGTTGCAGTTGGGCATGGCATCAGGTCGATGCCCCAGACGAGTGTAGCAAACAAAAATGTTTGCTCGTGGCTCCTGAATGTCATATTGGCTGTCCTGTGTGAGATTGGGGGTTGGCTAATACTTGGGCACCTCTTAAAATAGATTTTCTCTTATCGAAAAATAGGCCATAAATAGGTGGAAAAATTATTTGTTGGTAAAAGTGAGAGAACATTTTAGTAACTATATAAAAGTTTTTCACGCTTCAACTCAGGGAATGTTTTTTAGTTCAATTAGTTAATGGAAGAAACAAGTCACCAGTTGCAAATTCAGTTATCAATATAGAATAAAATTAAGAAATACCCCTTCTTTATTACAGTAATAAACTGTTAATCAAACTGTTCATCAACTGTTAATCATTTTTATTCTGAAAAATCACTAAATAATTAAAGTTTAACGTTAAAAGTCAATACATTTGTACTATAAGCATTTTAAAATTAATACATTTTTGAAAATCATAGTATATTTTAACAGAGCCCCAAAAGTTAGGATATTGGACTGAAGCCTATATAGTTAATGCCTGAATCCGGCTTTGACGAAGCATTCGCATCTTATTTAATATTACTGAACTCCCTAAGATTTTATATTTTTAGCAATGTAGCTCGTTATAATACTATAGTAACAGAATCCGCCTATAAGGGTCGTACCCAAAAATTTTCAATACACTCTCATTGCAGATAACCGACATCTCATTGCTGTTATGCTACATCCTTTTCCTACATCTATACTACATTTGCAGAGTTCATTTTGGCGATAAAAGCTTTCAATTTAGTCCCAACGGCTCCGCGGTAGAACATCGGATGGCCAGTTTGAAGATCCAGGGTTCGATTCCCGGTTGGGACAGCAAGTTTTTTACACATCTATGCTACATCCCATTGCTCTTACAATGCGCGAGAAAAGTATAAGGACAACATATAATTGAATGAATATATACTTTATTTTCACTTTATCAAAATGAATATTTGATATTTTTGACCTCTAATATGAAATTATACAATAACATTTACAGCACATAAAATAACAAATATGAACCTTACAAAAGTTGACCTTATAAAGATTATCACTAAAGAAAATATAGAAAAAAGTATAAGGACATATTCTAAATTATTTAACATTTCTCTTAATAATCAAGAAAACAACCTTTTTTTCAATTACTTGAATAAGCTGAGGGGTCACCGATGCTGAAGGTTCTTTTAAAGTGTCTATTGAAATGTTATTCCAAGCTTGTTTGATGGCTAACACAAGATTCTGTTTACACTGATATTGTGTGCCATTTTTATAAACTTCTTGGGCTAGAAGACCCCATAAATTTTCTATTGGATTGAGATCGGGACTCCTCGCCGGCCCATCAAGTAAATTTACCGAATTAGCTTCAAACCAGAGTTTTGCACTCATAGAAACGTGTATGGAAGCGTTATCCTGTTGGAAAATATAGTCTCCTGAAGTAATTAGTGGGACCTCAGGTAACAAATATTCGCCTAACATATCAACACATTTGTCAGAGTTCATTCTGTAGTTGATAAAGACTATAGGCGTGATTCCGTTTGCTGCGCAAAGCGCCCCAACACATTGCTGTGCCCCCACCATATTGACGTTTGGAAAAAACTTCTTTGGTTTTACGCAGATTGTACCAGAAACAGCGAAAACCATCTGGTCCATCGAGATTGAACTTCTTTTCTTCCGAAAAAATTACATCAATCCATTTTGGACCGAGAGAAATGTATTTTTTTTTAAACTCCTATCTTCTTTCCTTATGGTCCTTTTTAAGAGGCGGATGTAACATTAACTTTCCATGCCAAATATTTGGATGTTTATTCAAAACATTTTGAACTGTTCGTGTAGAACATGGTAAGTCCAAATTTCTTCTAACTTCATTTACAGTTTTTTTTTTCTCGCAAGCTCTTCTTACAACCATTCTTTTCTGTCGATGAGTTAGAATTTCTGGTCTTCCACTTCGTTTTTTCATTCCATACATTCCAGATTCTTTTAGAAAATTATAAACTACAGCTTTAGATCTTTTAATTTTTTTTTGAAATTTCATACCCACTCAATCTACATTCTTTCAAAGCAAGAATTTTCCCTTTTTCAAGGTCAGACATATGAGTTCCTTTTAGCATCGTACAAAAATCGTGAAGAAATGAGGCAAGTGTGAATTTTGTTTAGAAACCGAGTCTTTATATTTGAAATGGTTATTTTATGCTTTCAAATATGCGAATTTTACTATAATTTTAGATGAAAAAACAGTTGCCCTTTTACTTTTTTCCAAGATCATATGGGTTTAAAATGTATAAAATAAATTTATACATATTTATTTTTGGAAAATTTAACTAATTTACATGAAAAAGAACTTAATTCTATCAATATTTTTACTTAAAAAATTTGAATACATTTCCGTCTAAAAGATTTCTAGATTTGGCGAGTTTTTCCTTGTCCTTATACTTTTTTCGCGCACTGTATCTGCAATGGGATTGTATATACCATACGTGATAATTAATATGAACATTTGCATAGATTTAATCTTTGCATTCCCTCCCACGTAAGATGTAGTCTTGCATAAGTAAATAACTCGAGTCTTTGTGAATTGCACAATCTGCATTATGTGAATGACAAACTGCAAAATGAGTACTGACTTTCAACTTGTCACCCACTTACTAACAGATATGTAGGTGTTATGGAATTGTCCGATCTCTATTGGGAAACCTGATGAAGATGAATGCAGTGGGGCTGAAGACTTCTTATTATTAGAATAGCTTTAACAATAATTAGCTTCTTAATTTTCAGTTTCAAATATTTATATATTTGATTTATTTTTAGCGAAAAATTTTTAATTTGGTAATAAAAATGCTAAATTTTTCGAAAACTAAGATCATTTTTCTACCAATTCCATTTTCGAATTTGGACTTTCTTGAATATTTCTTGGTTCACTTTCCTCTTAAGAATATTAAAATATTTAGTTTTTTCTTTTCAGTTTAAAATGTTTATATATTTGATTTATTTATTGTGAGAACTTATTATTTTGGTAATAAAAATGTTAAATTTTTTGGACGATAAGATTGTTTTTACTCCTAATTTCATTTATGCACTGGACTTTCATGAAAGTTTCTCGATTTTCTCTCAGTCAAATTTTCTTATTAAAGACAATTGCCCTTTCTTCTCTTCTGTTTGAAAATCTCGGTTGAATATTTCGATTTTGATCGTTTCCCTTTTTTCGGGCAATTTTCTACCTGTTTACCAATTTTTTTTACGAAGTGTTTGTTAACGATTTTTTTAGCTTTTAAAATCAGTTAGTTCCTCTATTTTCTGCTCTAATTATTTTTCGTAATTTTTTAGAAACTGTTATTTTTATGGTTGGTTTGGACAATTCATGTAGATTCAAAACCGGTTAGTTGCCTTTTAAAAATTTATAAGACACTTATATTCGTAGTTTTACTCACTGAACCAGGACCATGAATCCTTTGTTGGGCGTTCAGTTTTCTCTTTGGCATTTTACCGTTCATTCATGGTGTCCTAACACACATTCCTTCCTCCATGGTTCTAAATCTTATTTCTCTTCGCGCCATTGGCAATCCATTTTTCCTTTTACAGTCACGTTTACTGTTTTAACATACGTTGCCTATCTAGCTCTGAAGAGTGAAGGTTGCGTTTCTTGTCTATCTTAACGAAGAAAGCTGTTTTTTGCCTTTGAAACCAGTTAACACTAATAATTTTGTGTTGTATGCTGCTTTAAAGAAGTTTTTTTAGTTTTATTACATTGGCTGTAGTTTGAGTTGTAATTAATATAAATGTTGATAGTAACTTTGAAAAACACATTTTATAATTGTTTTTTGTTATGACATTATTTTTACAATGTTAATTGTTAATATTAATTAAGAAAGCATTGTTAAAATCCAGTCCAAACTTTAAAGGGCAAACTCAGTTTTACAAAGCGTGTTAAAAAGTAAGCGAGAGAAATTTGGAAAATTCATTTAGGCATTTTCATAAGCGCTGAAATCTAACGAAGAAAAATGTTGAAACTTGCAACTCAAGAGATTTATGTATGTGTGTATCTCTTTTCTCCCTAATTTTATAAAGTAAGATTTTATTTTCATGTTGGTACTTCTATTTTTACAGTCATATTAAAATGAATAGAATTTTAAAATAAATACTATTTATCAGGCAAACTTTGTTATACAGCATTCTAAGTTTAATTGTTAATTGACAGAAATTTCTTATAAGCTTTAATGCATTCTTTCTAATATAAACGTAAAAGTCTGATAAGTGTAGCACATGACTTTCCTTATATAATGCAATGATTTCACTACTTTTACTGTCAAAAAATAATGTATAAGATCCATGGTACTGTTTTTTAACGTTGAGTTGTATATTTGGCGATTTCCCGGATGGCAACATGTAAAACAATTTCAAAGTACCCAATTAAGTTATATTTCGCGCCTCTCTAAATAAACGATTATCCATATTTATAGCATCCTCAATAAGTGGTATAGTCCATATATTAAAATATTTTGACAATTAATTCATAAATTAGGCGCCATTTTCATTAATTTAGAATCATTTTTTCAATTTTGACGATATTTTCGTCAATCTGGGGCGAAATATTGCAAAGTTGGCAATACTTTATTAGATTATTCGCCAAGTTTGTCAAATGCATCACCAAGTGTTAAAGACGAACGGAGAGAAGAGTTATACACTAGAAGGTATGCCCGTCATATGACGGAAATCAGAATTTGCAAAACATTGCTTCACATTTTTATCAATTTGGCGGCATTTTTTTCAATTTGGCAACATTTAAAATAACCGCCAAGTTGGAGACGTCCCGCTAATATTTTCGCCTAACTCTAAGTACAAAAGTTTTCGAAGCTAATGGAAATTAAACTAAAGATAACTGTTTAGACGTATCTTGGTTAATTACTCTATAATTATACTGTGCAACTAACAGTGTCGCTTTTACGAAAAGCTGCAAATCAATGGAACAAAGTTACTGTTTACATCATTACTAAAATTTTACTTATGGAATTCGAGACCTGTTGAATGATGTGCTTACATTTGGATTATCATGGACATTCTCATTTGAAAAATTATATTTATATAAATTAAGCAACTACAATGCCGAAGCGTCAGGGGTGACAATTCACCGACTTTGCAGTCAGTGACTTGCGAAGCGTCAAGAACAGAGTCTTGATAATTTACGACCCAGTTACTTTCATTTCAATTATATATTATTGGAAACAAATATATAAATGTATAAAATGTTTTCCTTGTATATAAACTAAAAACTATGATGTGGGCAGTACATGACTTTCCTTATATAATGCAATGAATTTACTCCTTTTACAGTAAAAAAATAATGTATAAGATCCACGGTACTGTGTTTTTAACGTTGAATTGTACATTTTCCGGATGACAACATGTACAACTGTTTCAAAGTACCCAATTAACTTATATTTCGCGCAACTATAAATAAACAATTATCAATATTGATAACATCCTTAATAAGCGGCACAGTTCATATATTAAAATACCTTAATCATTAATTCATCAATTAGGCGTCGTTTTCATTAATTTAGCGTCATTTTTGCAATTTTGACGATATTTTCGTCAATCTGGGGGTGAAATATCGCCAAATTGGCGATACATTGCTAGATTATTCGCAGAGTTCGTTAAATGCATCAGCAAGTGTTACAGACAAATGGAGAGAAGAGAGCATTTCTTATATATTAGAATATATGCCCGTCATATGACGGAAATCAGAATTTGCAAAACATTACTTCCCATTTGGCGTCATTTTTATCAATTTGGCGACATTTTTGTCAGTTTGGCAACATTTAAAATAGTCTCTAAGTTGGCAACGTCCGGCTAAATTTCTCGGCAAGCCTTACGGAAGGACGGCGAAATTGATTATTCTTATATTCTACTCTTATGTTCTTTCCAAGATATTGAACTTTCATCAATTAGTCGTCATTTCATTGATTTAGCGTCGGTTTCAGCAATTTGGCGAATTTTTATAAATTGGGTGATATTTTCGTCAATTTGGCAACATTTAAAAACTCAGGAAGTTGGAGATATTCCGACAAATTCGTCACCAAACTTTTGCCAGAAGTTACGGACAGAAAAATATGTTATTCTTATACAGTGCGCGAAAAAAGTATAAGGTCAAGCGAAAATTCGCCAAATCTAGAAATCTTTTAGACGGAAATGTATGCAAATTTCTTAAGTGAAAATATTGATAAAATTAAGTTCTTTTTTATGTAAATTAGTTAAATTTTCCAAAAATAAATATGAATAAATTTACTTTATAAATTTTAAACCCATGTGATCTTGAAAAAGTATAAGGACAACTGTTTTTTCATCTAAAATTATAGTAAAATTTGCATATTTGAAAGCAGAAAATGACCATTTCAAATAAAAAGACTGGGTTTCTAAGCAAAATTCACACTTGCCTCATTTCTTCATGATTTTTGTACGATGCTAGAAGGAACTCATCTGTCTGACCTTGAAAAAGGGGAAATTATGGCTTTTAAAGTATGTGTATTGAGTGGGCATGAAATTTCGAAAAAAATTAAAAGATATAAAACTGTAGTTTATAATTTTCTGAAAGAACCTGGAATGTATGGGATGAAAAAACGAACTGGAAGACCAGAAATACTAACTCATCGACAGACAAGAATGTTTGTGAGAAGAGCTTGCGAGAAAAAAGAAACTGCAAATGAAGTTAGAAGAAATTTGGACTTACCGTGTTCCACACGAACAGTTCAAAATGTTTTGAATAAACATCCGAATATTTGGCACGGAAAGTTAATGTCACGTCCGATTCTTAAAAAGGAACATAAGGAACGAAGACAGGAATTTGAAAAAAAAAATGCATTTCTCTCGGTCTAAAATGGATTGATGTAATCTTTTCGGACGAAAAGAAGTTCAATCTCGATGGACCAGATGGTTTTCGCTATTTTTGGTATAATCTGCGTAAAACCAAAAAAGTTGTTTCTAAACGTCAATACGGTGGGGGCACAGTAATGATTTGGGACGCTTTTGTAGCAAACGGAACCATGTCTATCGTCTTTATCAGCTATAAAATGAACTCTGATAAATATGTTGATATGTTAGGCGAACATTTGTTACCTGAGGCCTCACTAATTACTTCAGGAAACTATATTTTCCAACAGGATAACGCTTCCATACACGTTTCTAAGAGTGCAAAACTCTGGTTTGAAGCTAATTCAGTAAATCTACTTGATTGGCCGGCGAGGAGTCCCAATCTCAATCCAATAGAAAATTTATGGAGCCTTCTAGCCCGAGAAGTTTATAAAAATGGCACACAATATTAGTGTAAACAGGATTTTGTGTTAGCCATCAAACAAGCTTGGAATAACAATTCCATAAACACTTTAAAATAACTTTCAGCATTGATGACTTCTCGGCTTATTCAAGTAATTGAAAAAAGGTTGTTTTCTTGATTATTAAGAGAAATATTAAGTAATTTAGAACGTGTCCTTACACTTTTTTCTATATTTTCTTTAGTGATAATCTTTAAAAGGTCAACTTTTGTAAGGTTCATATTTGTTGTTTTATGTTTTATAAATGTTATTATATAATTTCATATTAGAGGTTAGAAATATCAAAAATTCATTTGGATAAAATGAAAATAAAGCATATTTTCATTCAATTATACGTTGTCCTTAATTTTTTTCGCGCACTGTAGTAGATTCTTATATTCTTCCCAAGATATTTAATTTTCTTCAATTAGCCGTCATTTCCATTGATTTAGCGTCATTTTTATCAAGTTGGCGACGCTTTAGTTAATTTAGCAACATTTAAAAGGTCCTGCAAAATTCTTCAACAAAATCTCGCCAAGCGTTATGGACAGAGAAATAAGTCATTCTTATAGCAGATAAAACACTATTGGCGTCTAAATACAAAAGTATTACCCAAAGTATCTTTCTTCATGAATGGAACGAGCTAGATCCACGAGAATGATGTCGCCAAATTTATCGCATTATATTACATGTGAAAAGTGAACATAGTTCACAATAGTTAATAATTCTTTTTTTATTTTCCGACTTTTCGATAAATTTATTTGAAAAATGTGCAATATCTCGGGAACAGTTCATACTGGCGTTCTAAAATTTATGTTAATCGTTTTCTAATAAAACATTACACAAAAAATGTCTAGCTGGGTAACTTTATTAAAGGTTTTGATTTTTTGATGATTTTTTTCAAAATTTCACTCGAAAATTTAGAGGGGGGGGGGTCTGAACATTCGATTGCGTTTAAAAACAATAGGCTACCAGTATTCACGGATTGTAATTTTTGTACCAAATGTCGTCTGAATCGCTCCATTCGTTCGTGAGATATCGTCTCCACACACACACACACACACACAGACATCACCTCAAAACCGTTTGATTCGCATTCAGGAATGCTTGAAACGTGCTATCCCGCCGAAAAATCGAATTTGAATTTTCGACTCCGTCACAATACTTTCCTTGCACATTATACATTGTATATAATGAAAGTAATATATGCAAATGCGTTAAATTAAACTATTAAGAAAAAAATTGCTATATGTGGTAAAGTAAGCAACGACTAAAATGAAATAAATTTTTAAAATTTTGTAGCGCATTTTTGTATGGAATATTAGAAACACCATATCATTTTGCAGACATTTTAAATAAAGTTTTTTGTATTACATAGCCATGTACTAGAACTATGGACTACATTGCAATATTTAAAAAGAAAATTGCGAAAATTTTGGGTTATTTACTCCTTAAAATTTCAACTTTAGCTGGAGAAAAGTTCGTTTTGGAATTTTTTACTAAAAGCAGTTCATTTTAGATTGAAGTAAAACAGAAAAAGTATATATAAGAGCATTTTTACTTCCGCTTGCATTTTTAAAACATATTGATAAAATACATTTCATTTAGGCATTTTTATGTCTTTAAAGTTTTAGTTTGGTAGATTTATTCTGTTTCATTTTCTATAAATCTTTTCTTCATTTAAAAATATAGTTTATATTCATATGGTTGATAGTGCAATTTATGCGTGTTAATCAATTTTTTTCTTTCTCCATATTACTTTTCCTATATACATAGTACACTCACTTCCAAAAGTTAAGCACGCAATGCAAATTTTCATTTTACGAAAGCGTATTTGAATTTGGGTGGCTGAAAATCGCTGCGGATGTAGATGATAGTATGCAAATATCGTATGTTACAGCCAATCACGATTGACTGTCCGGATATATGCTAATTAGGCAGCCGCTGAAGACGCCAGCATTCTGGAGGGTTTGAGGAGGTGCATTTAAATGCTAATGCTGATACGAAGTGTTTATAACGTTTGTAGGATTATTTTTGATGATATTCGTGTTTCTATGGCTGAAAGAAGACTAATGACAGATAGTGAGCGCTGGCGTGCTGTCGGACTCATTGAAGCAGGACAGTCAATCAAAGATGCCGCTATTTTCTTTGGCGTTGATTATTCGGAAATTTCTCGATTATGGAAACAATTCCAAACAAGTCAAACAGTTGTCCGGAGACCTGTGCTCGGTCGTCCAAGGGTTATCACCCCCCTCTGATGATCGGTATATTGCTATAGTAGCCAAGCGGAATCGACGAGCGACCTCCAAAACTGTTACATTGATGGTTGCAGCGACACTTGGTAAGACAATATCTGCCAGTACTGTGCGCCAAAAGCTCCACGTGAAGGACTGTACCCCAGAGTACCATGTTTTTGTGTTCCACTAACCGTCTAAGCCAGAGGGGCAAGATTAAAGGAGTGTCGTTAACATGTCAATTGGACTGGCTTAGACTGATGCAATGTCCTGTTCACGGACGAGTCCAGATTTACCCTAGAATCAGATGATAAGCGCGTAAGGGTCTGAAGAGAACGAGGCACACGCAATCAGGCCAAGAACATCACCGAACATCACGCATTCAGAGGTGACAGCGTCACGGTGTGGGCTGGAATTTCAATGGGATGTCACACAGAGCTGCACTTCTTTAAAGTAGTTGGTCCAGATTTACTCCTTATGGGAGATAATGCCCTTCCCTATCGAGCTAACATCGTTGACGAATAACTGAAAAGTGAAGACATTTCTCGTATGGAGTGTCCGGCCGTAGCCCCCGTTACTAACGGAACGGGGGCTACGGTCCGGCGTATTAACCCACCTTAATCCCATTGCAAACCCTTGGGATGCTTTCATGCGTGCTGTCTCTGCAGATTTACCTCCTCCAGCCAGTCTCAGAGAGTTGGAAACTGTCCTATTGGAGGAATGGCCATTAATCGCGTCTGCGATGGCCGGTCACCCCATTGAAAGCATGGAAAATCGTTGTAAAGTTTGTGTGAAGGTTCGGGGTGGTCACATACCATATTAATGTAAGTTTTGCTTGGTTTGTTTGCCTTTAAACGTCATTTTGTTAATGACCCAAGTGTGACGTCATCCTATAACTTACGAAAAATAAATATTTTTTTCATCTTTGTACATAATTCTTGTTTTATCTAATGCATAACCACATTTGCTACCGTCATGTACAATTTTGAGTTAATAAAATCTTTAGTTTTCCATTTTTGTTTATTTTAACGTCCGTGAACTTTTAGAAGCCAGTGTATAATGCATAGGGAAACTATTGTGACGGGATCGAAAATTCAAATGCAAGTTTTCGACGAATAGTACATTCTAAACATCCCTGAACTTAAATAGAACGTTTTGAGGTGATGTCTGTGTGTGTGTGTGTTTGCGTGTGTGAATGTGTGTGTGTGTTTGCGTGTGTGAATGTGTGTGTGTGTTTGCGTGTGTGAATGTGTGTGTGCGATATATCACGAACGAATGCAGCGTTTTGTCAAAAAAAAATTGGTACGATTATTACAATCAGTGAGTACTGTAATCCTATTGATTTTAAACGAGATCAAATGTTCAGACTCCCCCCCCCCCCCCCTCCAACTTTTGAATAACTTTTTGAAAAATATAGCGAGATATCGCCAACTGGGCAATATTTTGCCTCAGATTGACATATGAGTGAGATATAAATGTAATATAAGTTATTTGGGTACTTCGAAATAGCTCTACATGTTGCCATCGGAAAAGCGCCAAAGGTACAATTGAACGTTAAATACACAGTATCGTGGATCTTATACATATATAATTTTTTCATTGCGAAGGAAGTAAATTTATTGCATTATATAAGGAAAGTCATGTGCTGTCCACATCAGTTTTTTTTTCTTTCGACACATTTCATGGTTCAAAGTTTCATATAAGCGTTTTCATCCACCTTTATCTGAAAGTTGGGATTGTGTTTATCTCGAATTTTCGGAAAGGCAACCGAAAAGCAAATATTTTTTATAAATACTTATATATCATAATTCTATAACTTCAAGACATATGATATTATGCTGCAGTCTGTTACGATGAGAAGTATTTTGATAATTCTTCAGTTAATTGCAATGCACTTGACGTCCCGGAACCAACGATGGGTGACAGTTAAAATAACATCAACCGAACTAACAGAGGGGGAAAATATGATTTTCTGGAGGCTACTTTGAGGGTATCTAGTCTTCCTTTATATTCTATGTGGAGAAAACCATGATAACAAATAATCCTCATCTACAAGTCACTATCATGGAATTCGGAACTCAAATTCAGTCAACGATTTGATTTACAAATTTGAAAACAGTTGTTTTAAATGAATCAGTACTTGACCATTTTCAGTCTAAGGGTGCCGAAGAAAAAAGATAACATTATTGAACGAGCAATGAATTTCAATAAGTATTGTCATTAATTACGTATTTTAACAACAATCCCCAAAACTAGTCTTATATTTATATGTAATCAGTAGTTTTTTCGGCCAAAGCTTCAGTATGTTTTTAAATGTCAGATAAATTGAGAAAGTGTATTTATGAACTGTATAATTAAATAGATTATCATAATGATAGTACTCGTCTACATAGCTTTCTCAAAGTTAGGCTTATGCTTCCATTGCAGATATCCGCATTCATGGACCGGTTTCATACGAATTGTGTTTTCGTCAACATGGAATAGCCAATTTCTGCAATGACAGCAAGCAAAATTGCAATGTACCGCTATTATTCAAATCTCTATGAAGACTGACAATGTTTGTTTTACTATGCAGCCAGCTTTAAATTTAGAATATTGAGCGCAAGTTGTACGTGGCTGCAACACTCAAGTTACTGATAGCTTATCATGTAAAACAAGTTTCCATATGGACTAAGTGTATAATAATACTAAGTAAGAAATCAGTGCATGGGTGCTGTTATCTTCAAAAGAAGAGCGATCCGAATTACATTATACATAAATTCAATGAACAATAAGTTAAATCAATAACTTATTAATGCATTATATTTTATTTGTTATATTGTATATATCTTATATTACTCATTTTTACACTATACACACATGCCTGAACACAGTGAAAATATTTAAATATATGTTTTCTTGTGCTTAGAGTGTTTAAAACTTAACTAAATTTAATGTTTGTCTTTAAAAATTAAACTCTGAATGCATTAATTATTGAAGATTGGATAAATTTCCTATCACCATTTACGTAAATACATATTAAAATTCATGTGTCAGACTGGCTACGTCACTTTAACCACCTACAGTCGATAATTTACATTTTAGTTATTTTTCTACATACTGTAAAGGTTATACTTACGCATATTGACGATATTTTTATTTTATTTCTTATGAAAACTGTTTCATATTACGAATTTGTAGATTTTAAACATTATGTTTAGCAGCTATTTACTCATTCTTTATGTTTTTCATTATTCATAAATACTCAACACTTTACATTTTCCTGTGGGTCATTGAAATGCTACTTTTCATAAGAGAAACAAACCGCGTCTTTCCTGAAGTAGAGTTTAAAGATCTAACTTAAATCACTGGGCATTTTAAGATTAGCACATTTTTTTTCTTTTTATCTACTTGAAAATAATTCAACCAAATTTTCCTTTTCTTCTTCCTGTCTTTATCGTAACTGATGCATTTTTAAGCCTAAAATATGCTTGGAGTCATAATGCTTTTCCTTATGGAAGAAAAGTATCTACCATGGTTTCACACTGAATAGCTGTGCTTTAAATATGATAGAAGTGTTTTCTCACTGGTACTAGCTTGTACTAATATGCTTGGAGTCATAATGCATTTTCTTAAGGAAGAAAAGTTACTACCCTGGTTTTACACGGAATAGCTGTGCTTTAAATACGATAAAGGTGTTTTATCACTGTTACTAGCTTGTCACATGACTTGTCATATGACATGTCATGACTTGTCATATGATTTGTCACACGACTTGTTACTTACTTGTCACATGGCTTGTCACTTACTCATTTGTGAAACATAATATTTTCAAAACTAGAGGATCCCTCCTTACTCGCTGCGCTCGCCAAGCTGGAGAAGCTTATCTACTTTTATAAAATTTTGCGCACTACCTTGGTGACAGCATGAGGGTTTTTACCTTCTTGCAACTACTTTAAACTACACAACTCCACAATATTGGCATTTGAGCCAATGGTCCTACTGTGCTGAAAACACCGGTTCTCGTTAGATAACCGAAGTCAAGCAGCATCGGGCGCGGTAAGTACTTGTGTGGGTGACCACCTGGGAACATCGCGTGCTGTTGGCACATTTCGGGCGCGGTAGCCCGGTGGTTTGCGCGCTGGATTTGCAAGCTGCCACAACTGCCGCCGTGTTCATGCGGAGTACGATCACGTTAAACATGTGGGTCCGTAAGTCCTTCCGAGAGGTTGGTGGTTGGGGAAGGAGAGTACGGTCCCTGTGGATGCCTCCCCCACAGGGTTCCGGTCTAAATTGTGTGGCACTCCCCGGCCGTCCAAACAGTTATCCTACACCTTTCTGGTAGGTCGGACGGTCTAGGTCTCAACAACAACAACAATATTGACATTTGGCATCCATCTTTCCAATACTGAACTTGACTACATTTACATATATAAGGTCCAGAAGTTATATCTGCTGCATATATTTCTAGCAACCTAACAGTAGCTCTAGATTTTCATTCCTAGTGCGATAAGATTGCTTTCTCTTTGGTGGTATTTCATAATAAGGAACCGAATCTGAATTGTGTTAATAAACCGAAGGTGTTCATAATCAAATCTGAAGGGATCTAATTCAGATTACACCAAGTAAAAATATAATTCGCGATCATGAAGAAATAGTTTCGTAATTATTTTGTTTATTGCTTATAATAATTTACAATAAGACATAATTGTTAACTGCACTGATAATATAATTTTAATTGTAACTGCCCATGACAACCATAGTTGCGAAATGCTTTGTTTTATAAGCATCAGCAACAAGATTTGTTAACTGTATTAACAATTGCATAATAATCGTAATTGTTCATGACAATAATATTTGCAAAACGCTCTTAAGTAATCCACTATAATAAAATATATAATTGCTCAGTTTTTAGCCATCTTTGTGACGTTTCTGCCAGCAAATACAATTACAGAGTAGTTGACCCAGCCGATTAAAACTTTGGCGATACTGGGAATGCTAAATTTTATATAAATGAATATTTATTTAAGGTTTAAATAAAAGATTTACGCCCTTCTTTCACATCTATGGGCTCATAATAGTCTATATGTAAAATTTCAGAACTGTACGTTTTTCGCCTGTTCGTATTGCTGTTGTTGTTGTTGTTGAGACCCAGACCGTCTGACCTACCAGAAAGGTGTAAGGTAACCGTTTGTACGGCCGAGAAGTGCCTCCCAATTTAGACCGGAACGCAGTGGGGGAGACATCCACAGGGACCGTGCCCTCCTTCCCCTACCACCAACCTCTCGGAAGGACTTACGGACCCACATGTTTAACGTGATCGTACTCCGTATAAACACGGCGGCAGTTGTGGCAGCGTGCAAATCCAGCGCGCAAACCACCGGGCTACCGCGCCCGAAATGTGCCAACAGCACGCGGTGTTCCCAAGGTGGTCACCCATCCAAGTACTAACCGCGCCCGATGCTGCATGACTTCGGTGATCTAACGAGAACCGGTGTTCGTAATGCTGTGTAAAAATTTCTTAGGATTTTTATTTAATCCTTGCAAATTATATTCTATGCAATATATTATATAAAATTGTATATTAACATCATGTTACATATTTATTTTAAGAAAATATGCTTATCAGAATTTTCATAATATCAATATATATTTTTATAATTTAGTATTTTAAGATAATTTGTACAAAGCACAAAAGCAAAATATTCTTCACATCCATCACATTATCAAAATGTGATTACTAAGTACATTATCAAAGTAAAATTAAGCACGTGGCAAATGAATGCATTTGTTTCAATAGTTAAGACCACCAGAAGCTTTTAACATTCTTATTGGATTACGTAAGTTAAGTAAAAGTTCTGACAAAGCAAATCAGCTTAAGTTGCTTGAGATTTTCGTTGTATTAATCATAAGAACATAAGTTGAAAATTTTTTTTTTCTATTTGTTTGAAGCTAAGAAAGAAAAGTTAAAGAAAAGCATTTTAATAAATTATATTACCTTGAAAATTATTAATGAAAATTTGCTATTATAGGTGTAAGTATTATTAAAATGAAAAAAAAAATAATAACTTTCCCCGAAATAATGTTTTGCATCGAAAAACAAGTAAATATCATAAAACTGTTAATGTCTTTTATTAAGAATTTTTATGTCTTTTACTGATAATTTACATTTTATTGAAGATTAAGTATATTCTCAGCACAAGTTAAAACCTTTGAAAACTGAGTTTGGAATAAATCATTTTACAACTATCACGAATTTTTGTTATTAGACTAGCCATCTTAGGCGACTATTCTGGTAGTTTTTTCAAAATCATCAGTATTTAATTTTTGTAATTTTTTATTTATAAGAATGGAAGTGGATCCAGCGCATTCTCGAATCAGCTGTATGTTGAATTATTATTATATTTGTGATTAAATACGTTGCACAAATTTTCCTTATTCTTGGACTATTGTTCAACTGTCATAAGGCATGTTCCCTGGAGTACACTAAAAATGACAAGCTAACGTAAATGCCTCACGTAAATATATTATTTTCTAGCTTCATAATTTTAGCAAATTTATAATTTTTTAATCTTTTACAGCTAAAATTAAACTAATTTCAAATAATTTAACTGGTTTTAGATTTATTAAAATTGTAAATGAAAAAAATGAAAAGTGTTTAATTTTAACATGTTCGTAATTTGACCTATCTTTTAATAACATTAAGTGCGTACTATATTTAATTTATACATTTAGTGTGTCATATATTTAGTTTATACTTTAAAGGTGTACTGTAAACAGAGCAAAATATTTTTTCCTGCGATTTTTTGTCTCAATAGGTAAAAATAAATAAAATTATAAAATCATAAAGAATGCAAATTATTATGTAAAATTTGTTCACCAGTGTAATTCAATGAGGTTTTTTTACAGTTATGGGTCATCATTCAAATTTTAATAATTAAAAAACTCAGTACGGAAACGGAAATTAAATATTTAGATTTACAATTATCTTCCTGTTAAAGGTACAAATTTGATTAATTTCTGTGCCTAATCGAAATAATTTTTCAGTGATTAAGTTTAGAATGAATCTTATTAGTTTTTAGATGTTCCATACATTACATGTAGTAGAAGCTGCTTTAAAATGAATTGATAATATTTCGATACAATTATCTCCATACTTTACAAAGCTATAATTATCGATTAGGTATTTGCACTAGTTTCTAAGCGTGAATAAACCATATCCATTGAATAAGTTTAATAAAGATGTAAGTGGTTAATGGATAGACAATTGGGCTGAAATAGTCTACATTCTGAACCTAATCCATTAGAAGATAACTAGGGAATGTTAAGTCGACTGAATATTGTATTGTATATTTACTATTCATCTTTGAGTGTAAAATTTTGTGCAGTATGTTTGGTGAAATTCAGGAAAATGTATTTGGAGAAGATATAATTTCGAAATATACAAATTCTATAAAGATTATGACATAATCAAATACATGAAAATTAGCAAAATGCAATGGGCAGAATATGTATTAAGAATGGATAACAACAGAATTAGGACATTTTTATGTCTATACCGATCAAAGACCTAAAAGACGACCGACGTTGAGACGACAAAGACGTTGAGGTGTTAAAGATCAAAAATTGAAGAAGCATTGCTGCAAGGGGGGGGGGGGGGGGGCGCTTGGAAGGATCTTCCTCGGAAGACCAAGGCCCACAGTGGGCTGTCGAGCCATTGATGGTGATATTATTATCTGTTAAAGTAATTTATCCGCTTACTGCGGCCTTTGTTTAAGTGCATTATACCTTTCGTATTTGGAATATATAATTTAATGAAGAGCTGCTAAAAGACTCGAAATTGCAACATCTTGATCTAGCAACACACGATTCTTTAAGCTACACACAATTCTTTGCAGTTAAACTGCAAACGTTTTCTGCCTTTCTAACAGACTGTAAGAAAATTGATTTAAAATTCAAAAAGTGATCTAAACTATTATTTTTTAGAAAATTCCTTTTCTTATGTACGGATTGCTCAGTACTGTTACTGAGATACAAATATCGGTGTTAGAGATTTTTTTCCATCCAGAAGTTACATATTGAACTTAAAAGTACTCAAAAACATATGAAATACTACAAGTTTATGAACATTAAGATGGTACATAGTTCAGTGTGAAAAAAAGTGAATGATATTCTTGGTCTCACCCCCTAAATTTGTTACATGGAAGATATTATTAAACGGGGCAAATGTTTTTCATCCCTTAATATTAACCCGTACCCCACAAGCCCGCAAATAAAAAGAAATTCTGATCTTGACATAAAACTACCCCATAAATACTTAAATATAGTAAAAAATAGCTTTCGTTAGTAGCATTGATTTTCTTATTTCTTAAGAGAACAAGAACTGGAGAATTGGTCAAAAAATTCTATTTCGCATTTATATCGATATAAATGATTTAGAATGTTTTCTTTCCAACGATGTATCCCATTAGTTAATCCGCAAATTAGAAGTTGAAAAACTTTCTTTGTTTCCATATGCCGCCCATGGAGTTGCCTTCTTGAGTCTTATTTTTCTGGCTGTTTTTCTCAGAATGCTTTTTTTATTGTTTATGGTCATTTTCTCAACAACTACTGAGCACAACATTTTGGAATTTGTATGGCATACTCAAACTATGCTTGTGCATATTTTAACTCAAGATTATGAGGATAAGATGCTTACTTTTTTAGAACAAAGTGTAAGTATATAAGTGTAGTAAAATTTTGGTTAAAACTTGTGACTTGAGGAAAAAGTCATATTTTTTTAATTTCTGAAGCAAATAGAAAATAAGTCGTTAAAATGTGTGAATAAATAACATCTTTAAACTGTGAAAATTTTGTACTGATAGTCATACTTTTTGAGAAAAAGAAATATGAAGTTAACAAATTTAATATGAGCAAGTAGGCCTTTCCGGTCCCTTTAATGACAGCACAAAGCTCACATTAACTAAACTTGAATCACGGTGTATTGTATCAGATTGTATTTCCTTTATTATTTTTGTTTCGTGAACTTCTGTTTATAGTTTTGACAAGGTTATTATATTTGTGATTAAATTATTTGCAATTTGTGATTAAATTTGTATTAAAGCAATCAGATGATAGGCCGCAGTTGCCTTCTAATTATTCCGTATTAAGATTATGTTTGCAACTTTAAAATTATGACGCTAATTATCTGAGAAAGTGCGAATTTTGTGTTAAATAAGTATTTTTACAGTTAGTTGTATTGCTATTAAGGGGACCGGCACCGGCCTAACTTGCCCATGTTAAATTTGCTAACTTCGTGTTTTTTTTCTTAGAATTTTCACAGATGAAAGATGTAATATATATGCACGTTTTGACAGCTTATTTTTCTATTTGCATCAGAAAATTTAAAAAATATGATCCTCCCACCTCCAGGGACAGTTTTAGATCAAAATTTCAGAACATTTTTTTTAAAGCAAACAACTAACACTCCTAAGTTAGTGTTAAAATATGCATACACATAGTTTGAGTATACCATAAAAATTTTAAAGAAACCCTATAAACTGCATATAGAAATAAAGGAAATGTTTTAATTTCCAGTTTGCGGATTAATTTATGTTGGAAATATCCTTGGAAAGAGAACATTTTGAACCATTTATATCGATAATAATAATAATAATAAAACATATAGAATTTTTCGACCAATTCTACGGTTCTGGTCCCCTTACGAAATAAAATTAACTAGAGTGTGGTTGAACTTGACTTTCTTATATCAGAATCATTTTTTAAGTAGTTTGTAATTTTTTTTCGCAAATTTTGCAAGAAATTTTTTTTTGAAAAATCTGTGTTGTTGGTCTAAATGATCACAATCACAATCACATGTCACCCATCATTTTAAAGGGCTTCAAAATATTTTAATTGACGTTAAGTTTGACAATGTAACCATAGGGGGTGAGGGCTGATGACATCACGAATACAAAAACTTTATCGCGGCCATTTTTCACTACAATAATTGAAACTGTTAAGTTTTGTGATCATTGAGCCATAAATAACCGCTTTTATGCATAATTATGCTACCATGTTAAGAAAATGTAAGAGTTTGAATATTTCGCTCGAATTTCTAAAAATTCTATCAAGTTCTAGATGTTTAGATAACAAAGCCGGATATAAATTTTCGTGAAAATCCATTAATATTTGTGGCAGCTATCGCTCACAAGAAATCGACCACAGACAGACGGACACCACTCTAAAAATAATAGTCAAAACCTGTTAGGAGGTCCTATTGGATTCCCTCTCATGTGGACATTCATGGTAATGAAGTGGCGGATAAACTTGCTAGGGAGGGCTGCAGCGTCACCCCCGGCAGCGTCACCCCTGCTTTCGGAGGTGACGGCTGCAGTCTCTCCACCCTTTCCTCCTGCGCCTTGACTTTTCTGGAATTATATTCTTGGGAAAAGTCAAAAATTTTGGTGGGCTGGAGAGAGCCCCCCACCCAATATTGGTATATGGGTAAAAAGCCGGGATTGACTCTTGACCTCCCGTGTGACAGAGGCTCCCAGACTGCACTTTCTAGACTAGCTAGCGGTCATATCAAGTGACTCTCTTTTAATGAGGGCAGGAAGGTCTTCGCCGCCTGCACCAAGTTCCACGACCATCAATCAGGCTTCTGCAGAGCATATAATGGAGCATATAATGGATATATCTCCAAGGAGGATATCTATTGCGATCCACTTCTTGTGCTCGACTTTCTGAGAGTCAACGGACTTATGGATCTCGTCTGATTTCGTTAGACACTGGAGGATAAGCAACAACAACACAACAGGAGGTCCTAAAACATATATTGGCATCAAAATCTCGAAATCAGAAGTTTTCATGAAAACAATACTTTCTCTATACTATATAGTATGAGAAATTAAAAATCCGTGATACTAATAAAAGCTATTTTTTATTATATTCAAGAATTTTTTTCAGGCGGAGGGGGGTTGTTGTTGTTGAGACCCAGACCGTCCGACCTACCAGAAAAGTGTAAGGTAACCGTTTGGACGGCCGGGAAGTGCCACCCAATTTAGACTGGAACCCAGTGGGGGAGGCATCCACAGGGACCGTACCCTCCTTCCCCTACCACTAACCTCTCGGAAGGACTTACGGACCCACATGTTTAACACGATCGTACTCCTCATGAACACAGCGGCAGTTGTGGCAGCGTGCAAATCCAGCGCGCAAACCACCGGGCTACCGCGACCGAAATGTGCCAACAGCACGCGGTGTTCCCAAGGTGGTCACCCACCTCAGTACTAACCGCGCCCGATGCTGCTTGACTTAGGTGATCTAACGAGAACCGGTGTTTTCAGCACGGTAGCGCCGTTGGCATAGGTGGAAGGGGGTGTAGTTTTATGTCAAGATCACTGAACTGATACATTTCTAAGATTTTTAAGCAGTATTAAGCGTTTTAAAAATTTTAATTACTAACTTTTTGCAAAAATTCCGAAAATTTCTAAATTTTCTGAAATTTGATCGCTTGCGCGGCAAGGGTTAATATTAACCGATTTTTAAAAAATGCACTGTTCAATGACACCACAAATGTAACAAATTTAGGAGGTGAGACAAAAGAAATTCAAAAATTTTAAAATAAGGACCACGTTAATGAACATGTTATAAAGATGGAGATATTTGACCTAAATAAAAATTATCTGGAGCTAATTTCAAGATTAACTGATGATTAATGCCACTAATGAATCAGAATTTATAATTATTTGCAGTAAAATTTATGGAGTTATATGGAGTCTAAAATATTTCAAAACTTAAGTACGTTAACGCAACTGGATAGATTCAGGTAATTTGCACATTGTTAATTCTAGTGATGATTTAATGCATCATATTCAAGCACCTAAGTACAACAGTTTTCGAAGCTAATGGAAGTTAAACTAAAGATAACTGTTTAGACGTATCTTGGTTAATTACTCTATAATTATACTGTGCAACCAACAGTGTCGCTTTTACGAAAAGCTGCAAATCAATGGAACAAAGTTACTGTTTACATCATTACTAAAATTTTAGTTATGGAATTCGAGACCTGTTGAATGATGTGTTTACATTTGGATTATCATGGACATTCTCATTTGAAAAATTATATTTATATAAATTTAGCAACTACAATGCCGAAGCGTCAGGGGTGACAATTCACCGATTTTGCAGTCAGTGACTTGCGAAGCGTCAAGTACAGTGTCTTTCCAGATAATTTGCGACCCAGTTACTTTCATTTCAATTATGTATTATTGGAAACAAATATATAAATGTATAAAATGTTTTCCTTGTATATAAACTAAAAACTATGATGTGGGTAGCACATGACCTTCCTTAAATAATGCAATGAATTTACTCCTTTTACAGTAAAAAAATAATGTATAAGATCCACGGTACTGTGTTTTTAACGTTGAATTGTACATTTTCCGGATGACAACATGTAAAACTGTTTTAAAGTACCCAATTAACTTATATTTCGCGCAACTATAAATAAACAATTATCAATATTAATAACATCCTTAATAAGCGGCATAGTTCATATATTAAAATATCTTAATGATTAATTCTTCAATTAAGCGTCATTTTCATTAACTTAGCGTCATTTTTGCAATTTTGACGATATTTTCGTCAATCTGGGGTTGAAATATCGCCAAATTGGCGATACATTGCTAGATTATTAGCTGAGTTCGCCAAATGCGTCAGCAAGTGTTACAGACAAATGGGGAGAAGAGCATTTCTTATATACTAGAATGTATGCCAGTCATATGACGGAAATCAGAATTTGCAAAACGTTACTTCCCATTTGGCGTCATTTTTATCAATTTGGCAACATTTTTGTCACTTTGGCAACATTTAAAATAGACGCCGATTTGGCGAAATCCTTCTAAATTTCTCGCCAAACATTACGGACGGACGGAGAATTGGTTATTCTTATAGTCTACTCTTATGTTCGTTCCAAACTATTGAACTCAGTTAGTCATCATTTCATTGATATAGCGTGGGTTTCACCAATTTGGCAAATTTTTATCAATTGGGTGACATTTTCGTCAAATTGGTAACATTTAAAAAGTCAGCAAGTTGGAGATATTCTGACAAATTCTTCACCAAAGTTTTGCCAAACGTTATGGATGGGAAAATAGGTTATTCTTATAGTAGATACTTATATTCTTTCCAAGATATTGAATTTTCGTCAGTTAGTCGTCATGTTTCTTGATTTAGTGTAATTCTTAACAATTTGGCGATATTTTCGTTAATTTGGCAACATTTAAAAAGTCGCCAAGTTGGCGACAATTCGCCAGATTTGTCACCAAAATCTCGCCAAGCGTTATCGACGGAGAAATAAGTTATTCTTATGGTAGATAAATAATGGCTATTGGCGATCAAATACAAATGTATTACCCAAAATATATTTTCTTTGAATGGAACGAGCTAGATCCACGAGAATGATGTCATCAAATTTATTGCATGATATTACATATGAAAAGTGAACATATTTCACAATAGTTAATATTTTTTTAGGTGATATATTGATACATTTATTTGAAAAATGTACAATATCTAGAGAACGGTTCATGCTAGCGTTCTAAAGTTTATGTCATTCTTTTTCTAAGGAAAAATTACACAAGAAATAACTACTTGCTTTACTTTATTAAAGGTTTTGATTTTTTGAGGATTTTTTCAAAAATTTACTCGAAAGTTTAGTGGGATTCTGAACATTCGATTGCGTTTAGAAAACAATAGGCTTCCTGTAATCACGGATTGTAATTTTTGTACTAAATTTCTTTCGAATCGCCCCATTCGTTTGCAGGCTATCGTGTCCACACACACACACACACACACACACACACACACACACACACACACACACACACACACACACACACAGACATCAGTTTAAAAACGTTTGATTCTTATTTAGGGATGCTTGAAACGTGCTCTCCCGTCGAAAACTCTAATTCGAATTTTCGACCCGGTCACAATACTTTCCTTATACATTATACTATGTATATAAGGAAAGTAAAAAGACGGAGATTAATTGTTGTACCAACTGACACCTGACCCTAAAGTGCGGGCGTATTTTACAGGAATGACATCTCTTGAAATGGCTACCCCATCAGGTGATATTGGAATGGAACTAAAAGTGAATGGTCTCGTAACTGTATCATTTAAATTCTGTATAGTTCCAGGTAGACGTGTCTAATCTTTGGGATGTTTGGAGGTGTAAACAATCCCTTTCTCCCCTATACGATGGTATTTCGTTTTTTTACCCGAATTGTTTCATTTCCGCAAGCATAGTATTTATTGTTTGAGGATTCTGGAGAGTCATTAATAGAAAATTTGATTTACAGAATTGTTAAATTATAGTGGTTTTGATCATTTTGATAGGAAATTTTATTATGTGAAGCGTAAATTAAACTTTTAATAAGCGGAAAAATAAAGCTTGGTGAGTGATGTATTTAGATTTTTTACCTGTTTTCATTAATTTTTATATACTAGTTAAAATAGTAAATAAGGTTGAATAAAGATGATCTGATGATTGAAAAAGAGGTTATGTAAATTCTTTATCCCCTTTCTTGTGGGTATCACGAACTTGGGGGAAACGTAATGTATTTGTGTTTGACATTAATATTTGAACATTATATTGATGACTGCACTGCAAATATCGCATTTATGAGTTTATTTTGATGAATGATTCAATGTTATTGCAATAGGTATCTATTGTTGCAACAGTAAACCGAAACGAGGAGGAAATATTCTTCGATTGCATTTATCAGGAGAATGCAATTCTACGTAAAATAATTTTCTGAGAAACGAAGAAGTTTATGAGAAATGAAATATGCATATATTACATAGAAAATATCACTCCCACAAAATTGTTTTATAGAGTTCTCTAAACAAATCTATAGAAAAGGCTTTGGAATTATGGCTCTTTTTTCTGTAGCGATATATTTCTGTAAAGTCTGAATAGAGTTTCCAAAGAGCGTTTTAGATTCTTATAAAGTTCCGATAAAATTCTATAGAGCACTATAAGATTTATCAAATTTTTTTTTGCGAGGCTGTACCTACCTACATTATCCCCATACCTAGTTTGTGGCAATCTAAATTTATTAGAATCGACTTTACACTGTGCTTTAATGGAATTCTCCTTTACCAGCGGTCGGTAAAATAAGAAGGGCGAGTTTAATAAAAAATGAATTGATTCAATACTTCTAATACATACATTTTTATTTCATTAAAAATCACCAGCGGGAGAAGATTTACATATTTGGGAGCCCTAAGCGGGAAAATTTTGAGGCACTCCTACGCCGTCCTATTTTGTGTCATATAATATATTTTTATTTTGTGTGAAGCTAATGGCCTGTTAATATCACAAAAATTTCTATGTAATAATTTCCATAGGCAGACGACGTATTTACAAATTTGTACATCCGGGGAGGGAGGGGTGTTAAGGAAGCCTTCATCAATGTCGACATCATTTTACTCTTTTGAATATTAACATACAGCTGATTAACAATGTCAGTGTGCGACCATTAAAATTCGGGGTGGGTCTGTGGGCTGTGATAAGGCTCCATATTCCAGCGATGGCCTTGGATTTTTTAACAGTCCAAACCGACACTTATTTTATAGCACCATTCCGACACGGTTGTTGTTGTTGAAACCCAGACCGTCCGACCTACCAGAAAGGTGTAAGGTAACTTTTTGGACGGTCGGGAAGTGCCACCCAATTTAGACCGGAACCCAGTGGGGGAGGCATCCACAGGGACCGTACCCTCCTTCCCCTACCACCAACCTCTCGGAAGGACTTTCGGACCCACATGTTTAACGTGATCGTACTCCGCATGAACACGGCGGCAGTTTTGGCAGTGGCTGGAATCGAACCCGGGCCTACCGAGTGCAACTCCAGCGCGCTAACCAATGGGCTACCGCGCCCTATTCCGACACGGTTGTAGAGACTTAACCACAAATTCCGACACGGTTGTAGAGACTTAACCACAAATGCTTTCTTCTTCATTTTTTAAAATTTTATTCTAATTTTATATGGATGGGACACCACCGACACATTTTCAGTTCAAAGTAAGGTTTCCTCGAAAATCGATATTGATAGTCTAACATATAATTGTCTTGGATTTTATTAATTTCAAAAATATGTACAAAGGATTAATTTACATAATTAAGTACAAATTTGTAATGATTTTAAATCACAAAGCATTAAGAAATTTGGATCACCTTCTGAGGTGAGATCCCTAAGCAGCCGCTTAGTCCGTTTATCAGTAAATCCGGCCCTGATTGTTTGGGGTCAAGCAGGAGATCCCGATATTATTATTGTGTTTTGTTGCCACAGTGACAAGGCAAATTAAAATTTCACTTAATATGTAACTATTGTCAATTTTCGATTGAAGTTAAATTTCCTAGTATTTTACAATAAAACTAAAGATACAATTAACTATTCATCCCAAATATCATGAGGTTAACAGTAACCCCATGGTATTAAGATGGTTAATGTATTTACAACTAGTTGTCTTCGACTACCAGTTTGATCGCATTTCTAAAAGACCCTGACCTTCCAATAGTTTTTGATCGCATACTCGCACTATAAACGGGCATAATGCGAATTAAATAAGTGTTTAACAAGCCATCGTGTGCATACGTGGCAGCGTCATGCTTTAAACGTACGAAATACCTTTGGACTGCTGCATGAGTGCAGCGATAGTATATTATGCCCTAAATGCGTCTTTAGCCTCTGCACGGCTATAATGCACCTTAAACGAGCTCCTTTGCTTCGCTGCGCGATCATAATATGTCCTAAATAAGGGTGCGGGGCCCATGCAAATGCGGATGCAAAACTTGCTTAAAATCAACAGTGCGTTTTCAGTAATAAATTAAAATATTTGCAGTCCCCAAAATAGAAAAAAAGTATCTTTAGCGACCGATGGAAGTAAAATTAAAGAATTAAATGGAGACTTCGAAGAATTTGATCAAATTTAAGAAATTCTCGAGGGCAAAACGATAAAATAATGGTACGTTCAAAACGATATATTTAAAATTCATGAAGTGAGAATTCTGAATCACCCACTCTATTGTCTGCTTAATAAATTTGATTTGAAAATTTTGAAAATGATAAAAATATGGGTCGAATTTTGACTTCAACTTTTAAACTAATTCAAATTTTAGAAAAAAAATCTCGCCGAGGCATTTAAAGATCTGGCTTGAACAAACACTGTACCAAAGTTCCTAGTTGTGAGTCACTTAGGTTTTCTGCTACGTCGCCCACAGACAGACAGACATACATACAAGCGAATAAATAAACCTACATCTTCTTTTAATATGTATGATTTATCTTACTGCATTAAAAAAATATTTCATCGACTATCCACCCTCTGATATCATATTCAAGTAAAATTCAGCTGGAAGAGAAAATACTCGTATATCATGTGTATTTTTGTGTATTTGCTCGACTAATTCATATAATGAATGAAAAAGACGTGTCTTGCCTTCTATTTGAAAGGTTTTTCAAAATATTTGTTGAAAAATGCCAGAAAAGGCGATCCGATATTAATTTTCTCAAGAGAAAATGCTGAAACAACAACAAAAAAAATATATATATAACCCAAAAGAATTCGCTTAATGAAATACCGAGAGACGCTGATTCAACAGATTGGCTGTTTGATATGGCGAATGTAGTAAACAGTGTGTAAAGGTTAAATGTGGCTGAAACTACAATTGGAATCGCGGAGAAGTCACACTGTGGAATTAAGAAGAAAGTTTTTAAATGAGAAACTTTTCCCGTTAATTAAGCCAGCTGAAAAAGTAATTAAATCTGGATTGTCCACGTGTCAAAGCCTATTATGAAATATTTTTAAAATAAAAACTTCATCTGTTCAGTATTATTTCCGCACTTTAATTTTATAAATAATATACTGTAATTTTTTTTTTTAACATTTTAGTGCTTCGTTTAAAAAATCCAAGTGACATAATGCTATTTTAATTTTTCATATGAAATTGAAAAATCCCCGACTCCCTAACTTATTTTTAAACATGGATGTAATTCGATGAAATAAAAATTTCGGAAATACAGCATAAACAAAAATATATTCTGATCAACTGGTTTCGACGACACAAAACAGTCTTCTTTATAACCGATAAGAAGCGTGACTTCTTAATCAAGTAAATTAGGCTACTGAGGTAGAATAGCATACTTGGTGGCTAAACGCAGGAGAAAAACTGTTGTCATTGCCACGGGGAGAAAATAAAGAGGTAAAAAATCAATGACGCAGGACACCACGAATGAACGGCAAAATAAATAAATAAAATAAAAGCAGAAAAATGACAGGAATGAAAACAAGGCGGTAAGTATGTCTTTTGAGTCAGAGACATTTTTAAATTAATTTCGCTGCAAAACGACAGTAGGAGTAGGACTATATAAATTAGCAAAATAGTGAATTATACTGTTACGGAAGAAGAAGGCTGTTTTACGCTTTTGAAACCAGTTAATCAGTATATATATATGATTATGATGATTTGTAGTTTTGTGCTTATACACATTAAGTTTTATATTATCGAGTTATTATTATAGCAGTCGTGGGGTGTTTTTTTTATGGATGTAATGTTTGAAAAACGTAATTTGTTGGAAGTTTTATGTTTGAAATATTATTTATTTAAAGTCCAGATCTCAAGATTTCTAGATATTTATATCTGAAATTTTGAAATAAGAATTACTCTTAAAATGATAAAAAAATTACCATTGCTATCTTTTGCATGCAGTTAAAATAAATAAAAGCAGGAATACAAATAATTAACTTTATATTATACTAATAAAATTGAGACGCAGAAACGTAGTTATATATTTAAAGAGAGGATGTAATAAAAAAAATTGACTAGCAATGGAGGTTTTCGAACTTTTTAATATTTCTTTTTTAAAACAATGCTTTTGCCATTGCTGTCATGTTCAAATTAAAAAGTGGTGCAAACGTTCACATTTTGATCACATGCCTTGCGGAGAAAACTGCTGTTCCGCAATGATTCCCAATAAAGCAAGCACTGGAACTCGGTGAAGGACATGGATTTAGTGTATCTGCTGAAAGGTCTCAGCAGTTAATTTAGTCGAACGTGTCAAATTCTTGCTCTCAGTCTGGTGGATGCAATTCAGAATCGAATGTCAATCACGGAGACGTTCGGAAACGGATGCAGCTGGTTGCTCCGAACACTAGTGACAAAATGTTCAACGAGGACAAAAAATAAAACATATTTTCCAAGTGTCGGATTATTTATTCTATTTTATAAGATGAAGCTGTATATCTTAACTAGTCTTCCTCAAAATATCTGGGTATGATTTTAAAGTCACTCAGAATAATATTTTCCGACGTTTTCCTAGTCACTGGCTTCTTAAATTAATTTCATTGCAAAGTGACAGTAGGAGTAGCAAGTGAGCAAAATAATGAATTTTTGACAAATTAATTCCCAATATTTATCTATATTTTGTAAACAGGGAAAGTATTGTAACGGGGTTGAAAATTCGAATTCGAGATTTCGACGGAAGAGCACGTTTCAAGCATCCCTAAACTCGAATCGAACGTTTTCGAGGTGATGTCTGTCTGTGTGTATGTATGTTAGTATATATATGTGTATGCATGTTAGTGTGTGTGTTAGTGTGTATGTGTTAGTGTTAGTGTGCGTGTGTGTGTGTTAGTGTGTGCGTGTTAGTGTGTGTGTGTGTTAGTGTGTGTGTGTGTGTTAGTGTGTGCTAGTGTGTGTTAGTGTGTGTGTGTGTTCGTAAGTGTGTGAACGAATAAAGAAATTTTTCACAAGCGAATAAAGTATCTCGAATATAATTTAGTACTATCATTACAATCAGTGAATACTAAAAACTTACTAATTTTAAACGGAGTCGAACTTTCGGAAGATCTTCAAATTTTCGAATGAATTTAAAAATGAAAATCATTAAAAAATCAACACTCTCAATAATGATAAAAAATAGTCATGTCAGATGCAATTTTTCATTAGTAAATGAACGATATAAAATTTAAAACACTAGCATAAAACGTTATCGAGATCTTGTACGATTTTCGAATAATTTTTTGAAAAAATATTAAAATATAAGAACATTAACTACTGCAAAATAAATAATTTCAAACGCAAATTTTAATTAAAAAACAATTGAAACAAGCTTTAAAACGCTAGCATGAAACGTTCTCGAGGTATTACACGTTTTCCAAATAAATTTATCAAAATACTATATTAAATTAAAAAAGTAGTAAGTATCGTCAAATATGTTCACTTCCTATGTACAATATTATTTAACTTCATTCAAGAACATCCTAGTTCTGTTTGTAAATCAATGTACAAAGATATATAGCAAGTATGCGGCAAAATAAAGACTCTGAAATGGTAGCAAAAGGTAAAAAAATGCCCCCCCTCCCCAATCATTTCAACACATTCGGAAATATATGAATTTAAAAATATTTTTCCAAAATATTACCGTAATATTGTAATCCATGGCCTTAACTGATACAGCAATATAAAAATATAATATAATAAAAATATAATTCAAATTTAATAAATATAATATTTATTAAAATTAATTCCCCCAGAAAGAACCATAAGAATCTGGGTTTTTGCTTCACAAAATTATCTTCATAGGCAGAACTTGGAGCAAGATATAAACCCATATTATTTTTATCTTGTTTCAACAATCGATTAAACACAATAGGCAATATATGAGCTTTATAAATCTTTGGAAAAAAAGTAAATAACAGAATTTGAAATGTAAAATCCACAGGAGAATATCCCTACGAATAGTGAAAAGAGAAATAAAATGGAAGGTATGTAATAATGACACAACATGTTCAGGAGACTTTACAATATGCAAGATGCTTATATGATATATAATAATTCAGAACTTGTAAAAGTCTTTCCTCATCAGGTTTAAATGCCCACTTTTTAATAGTGGATTGGTGAAAGATATTGTTGAAGACCCCAATGAGAAATAAGAATCTTTACGTAAATCAGTCTAATAATCCTTCAAAGAGAAATTGTCTAGCAATCCCTCTTACTTAATAGAGAGTTTTTATCAACCATGATTAATATGATATCTACCCTTGAGTTATGATTAAGACTTGCAGATAACATGATATTTAAAAGATGGCCAGTGATATTGTATATTTTGTCCATTAGATCGATATGCTACAACTATTAAAATGCAAGAAAATGTATGTTACTACTTTCCAATTTGTCTCCAGATACATTTGTTGAGCACTTTACTTTATGATTTATTACACAGAACATCCACAATGGACTTAAAGTGATTTGGTTCAAAAGTCTTTTCCAACATTTTCCCTTTTACTTGTTCAATTAAGGTTAATGGTAACCTTTGTGAAATGTGAAGTTAATGACATGATACTTTTTATATTAGAGGTGATTTGAATGTTGAAAGTCTTAAAGAATTGTATGCTTAATAATTGTTCGCTTTATTTTCATAATTCGCTGTCTAACGGAATAATGGACAGAATTGTTCTACTCAAACCATTTTTAGAGATAGAACTTTGTTGAAACATTTTTAAAAAACTTGATTTGGAAAAGAGTTTAAAGCTGAATATTCCCAATTATTTTAACATGAAATACAAGTTTTCTTACATTATTATTCAATTTCGTTTATAAATAGGAAACATTGCAGACCAATTAAAATTAGTATCTCAAAAGCACTGACGATTCGTTGAACATTTAGCTGCTTTAAAACTTATCCTAGCAATATTTAAGGATAAAATCTTTTATATTAATAATAAAAATTGTAATTTTTAAGTTTAGATATATTTTAAGGTATAAATTTTTGTATTATAATGTATAAAATTTAAAACTTTAATGTATAATATTCAAAGAATTCTAATTTAGCCCGTCTATACATTAAATTTGTTTACAATGGATCTAAGTATCACATTGTTCTTAGTTTTCTTAATTATTTGATTTCATAAAATTTAGTTGTTAAATTTTGACACTGAGACTTCAAGATTTCTAGCTTCTTGCAACATTACAACATTAATTAACAACACTAATGCTGTTGTGCAAAATTGAACCAAATTGGAAAATTTTAATAATGAAAGGAATTTTAAAGAAGATGGGTTGACTATCGTCAACCTATCGTAGTGCCAAAAAGTCTACGCTTTTTATGATATATATATATATATATATATATATATATATATATATATATTAGAAAAATGTAATAATAAAAATGAATTCAGGTAATATTAGCATCACCATAGAGGCAAAACCACGGTCATAATGTCGATAAGAGAAAAGAACAGCACTGGCCCAAATTCGATGATTAATCAGAATTAAATTCATGCTCAGGTCTGAGTATTTAATTCTAATTAACCCAAACAAATGCCTGTTTCAGATTGAGCAATAGTACATTACTATAAATGTTCAAACTCAGACTATAGGCAATAAAAGATGAAAAAAAAAAGATGAAAGATAAGAAACATTAAGAAAATTTATATTACCATGTGGCATGAACCCTTCTTCTTTCACCACGTGTATACGTGATCAACCTCAACAGTATAAATTATCTAGAAGCACCGGAATGAACATGTCGAAATACAACCAGGGAGGCAGTACGAACGTTCATAGCAACACTCCCAGACCCGTTCAATGAGTCAGAGCTGGAGACAGGACATTTACCCTTATAAGCAATTCAGAATATGAACATGAAGCAAAGAAGAAAATTCTTACTAAACAAGTGATTCATAGAAAAAATGGATAAACGAGAATGCCACTATACACCATTATAAGGGCGCTCAAATCGTAGTTTCAAAACTGGCTAAAGTTACAATTTTTTATCGAAAATAAAATTCAAAACATTAATAATAATGTATCTTATTTTCCGATTTTATATATATATATATATATATATATATATATATATATATATATATACCATACAAATATTTTGTTAAATATAACTATTACAAGAAATTGTACAACTGAAAATGCCCAGTTTATCATAAGGCGCATTGCAGCACATACAAAATAGGCACTAATATGGAATCAAATGATTAAGAAATGAAAGAAGAACAAAGGAATGGGGATGCTTACAGGGAAGTAGAACGGCCAAGGGGGATTACGACCCCTTGTTCCCGGTTGAAGCATGCTTTTAAATCCCTGGAAACGTTCCCGGAACCAGACTCGTCTGAAGCAATCCTCCACCTGTCAACAACATTGGAAAAGCAAAATCCAAACCGTTGAAAACCGAACATGAAAACCCTGATCGATAAAATGGAACAATACGAATAGCAAGACAACACGGATGTCTATATACAACCTATACCATCCATATCAACAATGACTTTCCATTACGTGCAAGTCCGTATATAACATGTTACGGTTAAGATTCGTGTTGCGGTTAAGCTTCTTGCATACATCGTGACGTAACTATTTATAATAGCTCATAGAATTTTGCATAAAAGTTCTTATCCTACTTTTTGTATGATTTTTCATAATAATACTTTAGGAAATGTATCGGATATAGTTGTTTTGTCGCTTCACGTACCAAATTACGTTCACATATAATGCGTTCCTTCTTGGTTGTATATATATATATATATATATATATATATATATATATATATATATATATATTAGAAATGAAAAAAGAACAACGAATTAAATTAAATATTGCTCCAATTCTTCTTGAAATTCTTTAAATGGATTACAATATTGAATTATAGGAAACTAGGGTAGAATGGGGGTAGAGGAGTTAAACGAGGTAGGGAAATCGTGTAAGCTATTGCAATACCCTGAAATACTTGAACCAAAGAAAGTTAAGTTTCCCATTTTGGTTCTCAAGTAACGTTTAACTCACTGAATACAGCATGCGTTTAAGTACGTTTTAGCATGACACAATCTCGAAAAAGAATTAGCGGTTGTGATTATGCCGCAATTTCTAAAACAATATGCTTGGGATGGAACGCGTTTATAAAGCACTTAACGGCATGAAGGGTAGAGATCTAATCTTCATGTTATCGGGTTATACCCCACATATATATACACCCATAAAAAATGAGCTACAGCCGTAAAACTTGGCATGCAAATGTCGTTTTAAGAGTTACACAAATGATCAAACTGTGAGCGCCAATAATGGTATAGGACTCATGCAACGTGCATGAGAACGATGCATTGTGCAGCATTTAAAACGACCTGTGTTCTCACGCACCGGTGTTCTCACGGTCAACCTGGACAGTGTCCGATTGGAGGCAGGTTGACTTTAGCAAAGAATCCCGCCTCTTTTCTAGTGCGCTAGTTAAGCCACATAAAACAATCAAATGCTAATTTTTATATGAGGTTGAATTTTTTCTATAACAGCGCATAAATCATTGTTTACCATACATACAATTCACTTCAGAGATAGGTCTATTTTATCAAAATTATTAACTTCAACTGTATTTTTTTTTTATCTAAAATTTTGTTTTTCAAATCTAGTTGTTTTAAGATATATGTAAATATCATATGCAATAGTTGGAAAGTTCTCTTTTTAGCGTAATCACAGTGTGCAAATACACTTACACAAACTGCGAAAACACTTCGTTATAAAGATAAAGAAAAATAAAGCAACATAATTAAGCACAAATTAATTTACAATGCATCATACAGCCGTTTTGAGGATACTTTTCATCCCCTTTTGGATAATATATGTTTTTATTTTCAAAGGGAAATTAAATGAAACTAGTTGAATACCCTTTGCAAATCCACGATCTTACAATAATCAAATACAGATCAATGTGAAATTTTATAAAATTCGGTTTTTACAGTGGGTTTTTTGAAATTGTTCATCCGTGCACCAAATTTCAAATCTCTATCTCAATTAAAACAGGGAATTTCTTGACATTCATTGAACATTTCAGTTTGCGACAATTCTAAAATACCAAATATTGCAACACTGTTATTTTCTTCCTATTTTCCATCATGTGACCAAATACTGTTACTAAAAATTCAAGATTCTATGTCACTTGTAAATGATTTTTTCCAAACAGTCCATATTTCGAACGTTTTGGTGTGAATCATCCCCTCTTCATCAATTTTATAAAAAATATTTTTTCTAGTGTATCGTACCCGTGAGCCTCATTTTATGCTCTATTTCAATAAAAAGGTGTTTCTCATTTATTCTGCAAATCGAACATTTTAGTGTGTAGCAAACATTGGAAAAGGAAATTGTACACTTTCTTTCTTTCGAACAGTCTACCATTGTACTAAATTTAAACTCTCTTTATGGCGCAGTATGCTTTTAGATTATTTATCTTTAAAACGTTTTGGTGTACAGCACTACTGAACATTATTCAAATATTTGATTTTCCCCCGGGGGTTTAACCATACGATTAACCCGTATATCAAATTTCAAGTCCTCAATTCATTTAAAAAAAAGTGTTTCTCATTTATTTGGAAAATCGAACATTTTGGTGTGTGAAACTTTTGAAGTGGCAAATAATGAAAAACTAAAACTGTACATTTTATTTCTTTCGAATAATCTGCCATTATGTCAAATTTAAAGTTTCTCTCTCTTCACAAAGTATCGGTATCTAGCATTTCACCTTTCGAATGTTTTGGTATGGAGCATCCCTTCACTGAACATTTTTGAAAATTTCGATTTTTCCCGGAGGATTGTTTAGTCGAATGATTGACCTGTGTATCAAATTTCAAGTTTCCATTTCACTTGTAGGAAAGCGTTTCTCATTTATTCAAAAAATAAAACATTTTGGTGTGGGGTACTCCTAAAGTAATAAATATTGGACAGCTGAAACTGTCCCGCTTCTTCCCATAGAACGATCTACTTTTGCATCAACCTTTAAGTTTCTATCTTACCGTGAAGTACGTTTTTCTATCATTTCACCTTTCGATCGTTCTGATGTTGAGCATCCTCTTCACTCTAAGAACATTTTTGAAGCATTTGATTTTTCTCGAGGGTTTTATCGAATGATTGATCCATATACTAAATTGCAAGTTTCTATCTCCCTTAAACAAAGGCGTTTCTCCATTATTTGGAAATTCGAACATTTTGGTGAGCGGTACTCCTAAAGTAGCAAATATGGTAAAATTGAAATTGCACACTTTTTCCTTTTAATCTGTCTACCCTTACACCAAACTTAAAGGCTCTATCTAATATCTAAGTATTCTTTTCTGTCATTAAATCGAACGTTTTGATGTGGGTCACCCCTTCTAATGAACATTTCTGAAAAATTCGATTTTTTTGGGGGGTATATATCGAACAATTGACACGTATACCAAACTGTGAGTCTCTATCTTACTTAAAAGACGTATTCAGCAAATCGAATATTCTCACGTATTCGGCAAATCGAACATTTGATGTGGGGCACCCCTAAAGTATCAAATTTGGGAAAACTGAAATTATGCACCTTCTTCCTATCAATGTATCTACTTGTACACTAAATGTGAATTCTCTATCTCATAGCTAGGCATTTTTATCTATCATTTGGCATTTCGAATGTTTTGGTGTTGTTGTTGTTGTTGTTGAGATCCAGACCGTTCGACCTACCTGAAAGGTGTAAGGTAACTGTTTGGACGGCCGGAAAGTGCCACCCAATTTAGACCGGAACCCAGTGGGGGAGGCATCCACAAGGACCGTACCCTCCTTCCTCTGCCACCAACCTCTCGGAAGGACCATATGTTTAACCTGATCGTACTCCTCGTGAACACGGCGGCAGTTTTGGTGGTGGAGATAATAGAACCCGGGCCTACTGAGTGCAATTCCCGCGCGCTAACCACTCGGCTACCGTGCCCTGAATGTTTTAGTGTGAAGCACCCTCTCTACTGAACATTTCAAGAAAATTCGACTTTTTTAGGTCGCTTTATAGAACGATTGACCGTGTACTAAGTTGAAAGTCTCTATCTATATTGGAAGTGCCTAAAAAGGCGTGACAGACAGATGAACATAGGGACACTTGGGAATCTTAAATAATAAAAGGCAATGTCTGTGTGTGTGTGTGTGTGTCTGTCTGTCTTATACACTATACGTTTCGCGACCGCGCGTCGGAGAGCTACGAAATTTGGCAATCGGAGACCCGGGGGGGGAGGGAAGGGGACACGTGAAAACCGATTTTCAAAATTCTAATTATTTTTTTATTTATTTAATGTTTTATGCGATTTCGACCGTTTTTTGCCCTTTTTGCCCTTTTTTCTCCACGATCCAGACATCGTAGAAAGAAACAAATCACACCATCGGAAAGAGCAGAGAATTTCGAGTAAAAATATATCAATTTCAAATCTCAATTTCGATTTCTAATATTTTTTAAAGATTTTAAAACAAAAGTCACTTTTTGCTCAAGAAAACGATTTTTGGTTTTTAAATTCTCGCATCGTGAAAAGTACTCATAATTTCGACTAATAATTTACATTTTCAGAAAGGTCAAACATCTGGCATTCTTACAAGTCCAATCTGGTCAGGAAATATTCCGTATTGCCCACAGGATCGGGATTTTAAAAGTTTCCGAATTTCGATATCTCGGCGTTCCGCTCGGCGTGCCGCTTCATTTCTCCACCGCTGAAGGAAGGAAGGTGGTGGGTGGGGACGTCAAGGTGGAGGTGACGTCACGGTTCTGTATATGCATAGCGATGGGTGGGACAATAAGAAACCGAATTAGTTTTTACTTTCCGTTTCCCGCGCTTCCGATTTTAAATGAAATAAGAGCTTAACATATGCACTGTAGAAATTATTATATTTATATTTTAAATGATGGAACGATATGGATTTTTTAAATGGATATTTTAATTTTATGGATATTTTAAATGATGGAACGATGGATATTTTAATTTTATGGATATTTTAAATGATGGAACGATGGATATTTAAATTTTATGGATATTTTAAATGATGGAACAATGGAATGAGGATGATGGAATTAAGAGCTTAGAGAGCATATGGTCATTTTAAATTGTAAATTAGCGCGCGGGAAGTTAGCGGTAGGCCCGGGTACGATTCCCGCCACTGCCAAAACTGCCGAAGTGTTCACGCGGAATACGATCACGTTAAACATGTGGGCCCGTAAGTCCTTCCGAGAGGTTGGTGGTAGGGGAAGGAGGGTACGGCCTAAATTGGGTGAATAAAAAGAAAGTTATGGAGATTGTCGCGGAGGGCGAAGTAGCCCAGTGGTTAGCGCGCGGGAATTGCACGCGGTAGGCCCGGGTTCGATTTCCAAAATTGCCGCCGTGTTCACGCGGAGTACGATCACGCGGAATAAACATGTGTGTCTGTAAGTCCTTTCGAGAGGTTGGTGGTTGGGGAAGGAGGGTACGGTCCCCGTGGGTGCCTCTCCCACTGGGTTCCGGTCTAAATTCGGTGAATAAAAAGAAAGTTATGGAAAATGTCGCGGAGGGCGAAGTACACCAGTGGTTAGCGCGCGGGAATTTCACTGGGTAGGCCCGGGTTCGATTCCCGCCACTGCCAAAACTGCAGCCGCGTTCACGCGGAGTACGATCACGTTAAGCATGCGGGATCGTAAGTCCTTCCGAAAGGTTGGTGGTAGGGGAAGGAGGGTACGGTCCCTGTGGATGCCTCCCTCACAGGGTTCCCGTCTAAATTGGGTGAATATAAAGAAAGTTGCGGAGGGCGAGGCAGCCCAGTGGTTAGCGCTCAGGAATTGCACTCGGTAGGCCCGGGTTCGATTCCCGCCACTTCCAAAACTGCCGCCGTGTTCACGCGGAGTACGATCACGATAAACATGTGGGTCCGGAAGTCCTTCCGAGAGGTTGGTGGTAGGGGAAGGAGGGTACGGTCCCTGTGGATGCCTCTCCCACTGGGTTCCGTTCTAAATTGGGTAAATAAAAAGAATGTTATGGAGATAGTCGCTGGGGGCGAAGAAGCCCAGTGGTTAGCGCGCGGGAATTGCACTCAGTAGGCCCGGGTTCGATCCCCAAAATTGCCGCCGTGTTTACGCGGAGTACGATCACGTTAAACATGTGGGTCCGTGAGTCCTTCCGAGAAGTTGGTGGTAGGGGAAGGAGGGTACGGTCTAAATTGGATGAATAAAAAGAAAGTTATGGAGATTGTCGCGTAGGGCAAAGTAGCCCAATGGTTAGCGCGCGGAAATTGCACTCGGTAGGCCCGGGTTCGATTCCCAAAATTGCCGCCGTGTTTACGCGGAGTACGATCACGTTAAACATGTGGGTCTGTAAGTCCTTCCGAGAGGTTGGTGGTAGGGGAAGAAGGGTACGGTCCCTGTGGATGCTTCTCCCACTTGGTTCGTAAGTCCTTCCGAGAGGTTGTTGGTAGAGGAAGGAGGGTACGGACCCTGTGGATGCCTCCCCTACTGGGTTCCGGTCTAAATTGGGTGAATAAAAAGAAGGTTATGGAGATTGTCGCGGAGGGCGCGGTAGCCCAGTGGTTAGCGCGCGGGATTTGCACTAGGTAGGTCCGGGTTCGATTCCCGCCATTGCCAAAACTGCCGCCGTGTTCAGGCGGAGTACGATCACGTTAAACATGCGGGACCGTAAGTCCTTCCGAGAGGTTGGTGGTAGGGGAAGGAGGTTACGGTCCCTGTGGATGCCTCCCCCACTGAGTTCCTGTCTAAATTGGGTGGCACTTCCTGGCCCTCCAAACAGTTACCTTACACTTTACTGGTAGGTCGCGCCAGCGAGTGTGCCACGGTTAGAATTTGCCACGGTCAGAATTTTCAAGGGTAGCGAACAGGCTGGTCGCCAAAGGCGGCTAGTTAGTATATATAACAGATATTTGTAATGAACATATTTAATGAAAAATATGATTCAGAATGTTATTAGAATTTGCCTATATTTTAAATTATGGGCGAAGTAGAATATATCTGCTATTTATGTACATAAATTAGTGTATTTGTGGCGGCAATGTGACCAATATTTTCAATTTTTTGCTTTCTTTTTCGTTTTCACTAGTTTTTATTATTTCGTATGATATTTTCCTGTTGAACTTAATACATCAACACTTTTCGGAGCAGTGATTTAATGTATAGCAAAAAATCGATTTCGATACCTCTTGAGGCTACTGTCATAAAAATAATCGGATTAGTTTTATCGTGTGAAACTACAAAATAAACTGCTGTTCTATGTTGATTTAATACAATATTTTAACACTTTTAACTGGTCAGGAAAGTTTTATTATGCAATACCTATTTCATATAGTTATTCCGCTTCAATTGCTCAATGTTTCAGTCGAAGAAACTCACGTTTCATATTTTTAATTCCTTAAATATAATTCCTTTTTCATTCCCATTTCATTCCTTCAAATAATTGCAATTTTGAACTCATTTTTTTATATGATTTTAAATATTACTTGTTATCGCAACACATTTTACAAATTTATATTCACGAACTTCATCTGAAGATACAGTTTTAATCGTCTATAGCGGTATTTTTATGAACTTGCCAAAGGTGTTAACTTAACAACCTTAATATCTCGATAGCAGCTTTTGATGGCACCTTCGGGAAATGGTTTTATTCCTTCTCTTACGTAAAGTAGCATTCCAAGTGGCTGGTTTTATGCCATTATTGTGAATATTTTCTTAAGGACATTTATTTGGGCCTTTCACAATAATTGGCTTCGAAAATCTATACCTGTTAATTTCACTGATAAATCAATTCCAGTACAAAAAATCGGCGGTGGTTCCAATCCGATGGAGCCGAAATGGTTTTGTATGAATAACATTTTGTAAAATAAAACGCAACTTTTGTAATAAAAAAAAGAACTCGATTCAATGTCTGATTATATACACTTATAGGGTTTTCAAAGAGCTATAAATTCTTGGTTATTGTTTATAGCTATCATTTTTAGTTTTTAAGATGTAAGCATTACAAACACTAAAAACGTAAAATGTTTACACTTTTTCAACTTGATAAGACGATTACGTAAAAACTCAACTTTTTTTTAAATAAATATAGATTTAGAAACTAAATTATATCATATATGTTTTTGTCGCTTACTATTTATATCTAACTTTTATAGTTTCGAAGATATTTTGAGTGAAAGTATGAAAAATAAAAAAAAATCTTGTTCCGACAGATATTTTTTAAAGATTTTTTCGAAAAAAAAATAGAGTTCCAAAATCCAATTATATACACTTGTAGAGTTTTTAAAGAGCGACAAAATCTTGTCTTGCTTATTGTTGAAATCTAGACCTTTTGATTTTAGAGATATAAGCATTACAAAGTTGAAAAACGAAAAACACCTATGGGAACAAATTTTTCAAACATTTTTTAAGCGGATTTAAAATTCACAAATTGCTTCGGAAATTTTAGGTAATATTCAAATTGTTCTATGAAATATATAAAAAAAATTCAGCGAAATATATTCAGTAGTTTTTTAAATAAAAATTAAAATAATAATATAAACGATCACGTGACCATGATATGAAACAATCACATGACACACTTCAAAATGATATATGGCATCCATCTTGTTTCAAAATCGTGATTTTTTTAAGTTCTTTCTAATTCATATTGAGTGTTGTATCCGTCCTAAAACTACTTTATTTTTGCTTAAATTCTGTGCATCTACATACTGAAACAACGCAATGACAATATATTTGAGTTTAAATGCTCATCTAAATTTGATTATTTCTACAACTAAGCCTATTTTTCACCTATGTAAAATGTAAACAGCAAAATATGTAGAATGAGTTGTATTTTAGAATTCCTGTATTTTTTTAACACAAAATAATTTAGTCCATGGAGTCTGCATGGCTGATATGAATGAAATATTAATTGATTTTATAAAGAGAAGGACGATTTTTTTCGATGAAGTTTTAAGCATAGAGTTTAATTATTTGTAGCTTTATGGTCTTAAATAAAATGTTTAAATAAAATAAATTATTATAGTATAGTGATGAATGAAATGAATGGGAAAAAGTTATGAATGAAATCCTGTTTTTATAGAGAGATCCAGGCGTGTTATTTTTTCTATGATGTCATTTGAATTAATTTCAGTTGTTTTCGATGAAGTTTTCAAATATAATAAATTATCGTAGTATTATGATAATTCTAAAACTATTACCGAGGAATGTATAACATTTTAGAGATGTTTAAACCAGGCAATTTATATTTCAATGCCGTCATTTGAATGAAGTTCATTTTTTGCGATGAAGGTTTAAGTTTTCAAATATAATAAATTAATGCAGTATTGTGATAAGTTTCAAAATATTACCGAGGAATGTATTGCATTTTAGACTTGTTTAAATAAAATTGCATTGAAGTTGGAAAGTGCTTCATAATCAATGCTTTAAGCATGATTGATCTTTCTTGTTTTTCTTTCTGGAGGATATCCCAAAAGTCAGAATTTTATTGAATTTGTTTTTTTCCCTATATTAAATAATTTTTAATTAAAAACTACTTAACATATTTTACTGAAATTTTTTATATATATTTTATGGGATAGTGTGAATATTTCCTAAAAATTTCGAAGCAATTTGTGAATTTTATATTTGCTTAAAAAATGTTTGAAAAATTAGGTCCCATAGGGTTCAATGTATTTCATTTTTTCCACCCGGGTTCAATAAAAACTAATTGTGTGATATTATTTATTTATATTCCCATAGGTCCCACAGACCGTCTGAAAAACATACTAAAATTTCATTTTGATAAAGTCATTTTTACGGCAGTTATCGTGCTAACGGACAGACAGACAGACAGACAGAATGAACAAAGTCATAAACACTTTTCAACTATGTTGTAAAGTGTTAAAAACTGGAATGGGGACATTAAATGATGAGAAGGGAATTTTGTTGAGAGGTTTAAATACACATCTGAAATGGAAATAAGAAACTTCGCAACCTTATAGCTAAAGCAAGAATACTTGCAATCTTGCAATCGATGTATACCAATACTTGCAATCGATGCATACCAATACTTGCAATCGAAGTATACCAATACTTGCAATCGAAGTATACCAATACTTGCAATCGAAGTATACCAATACTTGCAATCGAAGTATACCAATACTTGCAATCGAAGTATTCCACACTTCGTGGAAATCCCTCTAAACTTTCGAGAGATACCGTGCTCGTTTGGAGATATAAATGCTTAATATCTTGGGGGGTGGGGGAGGCTCTCAATAACTCCGAAACAATGATGCCTATTCATTTCTTTTTAAAAGTTTTTATAAAACATTTACTCATTCGATAATTGTGAGTACACTAAAATTTCATAGAATTTTCTTCATTTTAGATTCCCGTTTTAGGCTTATTGTTGTAATTAATTAAAATAAATATTATACCTAATTTTATGGAATTCGCTTTATTAATTCGATAAATATCAAGCTCCCTATGAAAAAGCAAATTTTCTAATATCTCTAGAACAAACAGCTCGTGCAGCAGTGAATTTCTTCTGAGGCTAATGTCGATCTTTCCTAATAAATCAACAGGCGACTGGCGTTCACCGATTGCAATAATAGCACCAAATGTTCTAGTATAGTTACAGAAATACGCTGCTCACATATATTCACACACACACGCATAACTAAAAACACAAACGTCATTAAAAGTTGTTGATTTGTAGTCAAGGATGCACTAAAATTATCTAATTAATTCGTCAAAGTTTGAGGCTTTTTTTTAATCCATTAGAATAATTTTCTTTTTACATATTCTATCTCTTGCAGGGACGGCTTGCAACAAGCTGCAAAATCTTGTTATTTATGTTAAAAAACATTCGAGATATTCATGTTCTAAAGCATTTCAAATTGAGTGACGCAAGTTAATTAAGATGTCACGAGAAGAATTTAGTCGTTTTAATATTTGGAATTTTCCCTGCCTTAAAACAATATTTAAATATTATGTTTAGTTCAGCGATATGAGATGGAAATAGCACTTCTGAAAGTTGTGAAGTTTGGAATTTAATATTGTCGTTAGTAAAATTCTATACGTGCATATTAACAAAAAATTCTATACGTGCATGTTAACAAAAAATTCTATACGTGCATATTAGCAAAAAATTCTATACCTGCATATTAACAAAAAATTCTATACGTGCATATTAATAAAAAATTCTATACGTGCATCTTAACAAAAAATTCTATACGTGCATATTAACAAAAAATTCTATACGTGCATATTAACAAAAAATTCTATACGTGCATATTAACAAAAAATTCTATACGTGCATATTAACAAAAAATTCTATACGTACATATTAACAAAAAATTCTATACGTGCATATTACCAAAAAATTCTATATGTGCATATTAAACAAAAAATTCCATGTGTTGCAATTATCTAGCTCAGTTTCGCGCTTCAAATTCTCGGTAATTTAATTGCTATAATTACAGCAATCAAACTCTAATTAGGTTTTACATGTCAGCAGCAGTTTGTATAAAAACAAAAATTCAAATATAAGATGGCTGAATCTGAATATTATTTCTCTGTTTAAGAGTACGCATCTTGTTTAGAAATTAAATATTTGATTGATTGTACTAATAAATATTTTGCAGCGTGACGCTGAAAATAAGCAGTTAGTTGTCTTGTAGGATTAATCAATTTAGCTGCCCAGGGGGTAGCAGAAGGTTTTATTATTGGTGGCAAAAATTTTGCCTTGTTACAATTTTTACGAAAATTTCTTCCTCGAAACATCTATTTCTTAGGATATTGTTACAAACAAAGTTCAGATGATGACAGATTTGGATTTACCATGAAATTTCGGTGGAGAATGGGGCAGAGTTCACTTAAAGATTTCCACTTCTAAAGATTTCCACGGTTCTTTTTCATTTCTGGTTCAAAATTTTCTATTTTATTTTAAACAACAGGTTTCTGAAGCTACGTGAACAACAGCAGCAACCCACTTAAAAAAACATGAGCAAAAATTATTGTAAGAATATATTTGAATAATAGACTACGAAATTGGGATAGTATATATAATAAAGATGAATGAAGTAAATCTGTTTCAGAATCTAATGATCAAGTTAGAATTGGCGAAGATACTCAATGGAATTCCGAAGTAGTTTTTTTCCTTCATTCGTTTAGGATATTACATAATTTTGTAGTCTTTTATTCACAAGTATTTTTACCAGTGGGGAAATGTGAGGGAAATTTGGGGAGACAGTTTCTTCTCAAACAACCAAGCAGATTTCATTTTAATTATATATTATTTAAAATATTTTACATACTTATTCAGAATGGTGGGCAAGTGGAAAACGTTGATTTTTGCATAAGTTTTGCCCATGATTTAAAGTTAGTTGGTGATGTTGCGTAAGTAACCGGTTGTTTTTCTATTTATCTTATCATACGACACTAAAATACGTATATTTTTTCAATAAAAATATTTTTAATACTTGTACTGCTCTTCTTTTCTGTTTTTATTTCTTCTTTTCCCTTTTTCGTTTGTAAATGATTTCTTTCCCGAGTCATATGATGCAATTATTTATTGATAAACGATTGATTAATTTTGCTGGGGGAAAATTGAACAATGTTATTGATGGCTAAAATTTTGCCATGCAATTATTTTTGGAAAAAGTTTGCTTTGAAATACCTTTTACTCAGAATGTGCTATAGACAAAGATTAGATGGAGACTGATATGGATTTAACATCAAATTTTAGACGGAGTAGGGGTATACTAAGAATTTGCACTTCTGGTTTTTTTTCGATTTCTGGTTTAAAACTTTTATTTTACTTGAAACAACTATATCTCAAGATTGGCTATAAATATAGCTTATATAATAACAGATATAGATTTAGCATCAATCACTAAAATTTTCACTTCCGGTTTCTTTATGACTTCTGGATAAAAAAAAATTCTTGAAATAACTATTTCTCAGGATTAGTTGTAGATAAAGTTTAGATAATGGCTGATCTGGATTCTAGATCCAGCATTACATTCTAGAGGGTTAATACGGATTTCCACTTCCGGTTCTGGCGATGTCACTTACAATTCAAAAATTTACATTTTACATGAAACATCTATGTCTTAGAATCTGCTATAGATATAGCTCAGATAATGACTGATATGGATTTAGCACCAATTTCTGGATGGGGTACGGGGTTTAAAAAGATTTCCACTTCCTAGCAATAAAATTGTCTTGAAACGCCTATATCTCAAGAGGGGGGGGGGGTCACGAAAGATTACCAATTTCTGATTTTTTTCACTTTTGGTTAAAAAAAATCCTTTAAATATATATTTTTCAAGCTTGGCAATAGATAGATCTTATATGATGATTGGTATGGATTCAGAATAGAATTCCAGAGAATGTAAGGCGGCTTACTAAGAATTTCCATTTCCGCTTTTGAAAATGATACTTCCGGTTTTCCTCCAAAATTCGTATGACTGTACAAAATAAGTATAAAGAGAATCAGATATTTAAGAGTTGCGTCAAAAATAAAGCATTTGCCATCATATGAAGCCTCCTTCATAAACTTCCTGTATTATTTATGTATACGTGTGTGTGTCTGTATGTGTGCATGTGCACATAAATGCCAACAATTTACAGAGTAACGTTTATTAAATGTCATTCTTGGCTAACGCTAATGATTAAACTGTAAGTAATATGTATTTTGCTACATTGGACAACCCATATAGGTAGGAACGTTAATGACTGATCAATATCATTGATGACCATTGATTTCGGTCGTTAAGGCCTGTAGAAGTTCATTGACGTTAATAATCGCTTATCGACATTCACCCTAGTGCACGAAAATGTGGACGTAGTAAAATATTTAATTACAGAAAAATTACAGTGCTTGATAAATCACACACACATTATATATATATATATATATATATATATATATATATATATATATATATATATATATATATATATATATATATATGTTCAAAGTTGAGTTTAGGGTAACTGAACGATGTTAAAGCATTTTATTAAGGCTAATTCACTATAGAATTATAATCATCCCCCATATTCAACCTTTCCCCTTTCTTGTTATTAACTACTTATGGCTATAGATTATGTTATTACGCATTTCGGAACACTTGTATCATCTAACAGGGCATTTTGCCAGGTGATAGATGCAATGTGCTTGTGGTATGTCTGGACTAATTTCTATAACCGATTAATACATTCGATTGTCTACTCGATTCATTATTTATTACTTATTAACTCTTTAAAGTATTTCATAGGGTTAATAGTGATTATCATTTTTATATATTTGTAATATTGAGCACTTGCTCTATTTTGAGTGCAGTTTGTTTGGTAGTTATCACTTTATTCTTTAGTATATTATTACTTTTTACAATTTTTGAGAATGGCAACATAGACTTTGCATTTTACACTCATGGATTGGTAACACCTTCTTTGCAAACCATCTTTACACATCACATGTAGTGCTGGCTTAGGCCTAAGAACTTCTACACGTATAAGTCAATTATTTTTCAAATTATTTATCCTTTCTTTTTAGTTTTTCAATTTTCTCAATATGTTTCAATTTGTCGCACATAGAGGTATCTAATGGTATTTTGTTCACAGTAACAGGGCATTAAATGAAATGTGCAACTATGAGGCTGGTGTATGGTAGATGCCCCCTGAAGATTTGACTATTGCATCAGCTTCATTCCATTGATTATGATACCAATTTTTGTTATTGTTGGTTTATATTATGTGTGATTTCCTGATTTTTCTTGTATATGACTAGTATTCTCTTGAGCTTTTCTGGTTAGTAATTGAATTCTACTGTTTGTTATGGTTATAGCACTATTTCTCTTCAAATATTCTAATTTATTTCATTTTTATTATATATATATACTTATATATACATACATACACACGCACACACACACACACACACACACACATATATATATATATATAATTGTCTAACGGGATTTTGCCTTTTTAGACCCTCTAAAAGCCGCTGGTGACCTATAGGGTTGAATAATTGCACACTTATATAATTGAGTATGGTACAGAACCTAATGGAGCCATACTTTTGATTTACCCCCCCCCCCCCCCCCCAATGGTGGAGAAAAATGGGATTTCGAAAAGTCTTTCCAGACCTCCCAAAAGAGCCGCCGTCGACCAAAGATGCTGAATCTTTACACAATTATAGTATCGACTACGCAACAGAACCTAACGTAGCCAGATTTTCGATCCCCCTTTCCCCCCGGGGAGGAAGGAGATTATGAGGGGTTTTTTAACGAAAAATCTTTCCAGACACAAGTAGTCAGAAATTCGTCAGGAATGTACGTTCGAATTCGAAATAATATTACCGAGTATTTTGACAAGTATTTCAGGCGTCATCGTGTTACTGGATCTGGTGATACCTTTGAGGACTTTCGTATACTCGTTTATTTCGTTCCTGGTGTCGATTCTTAGAAATTGAATAATGCTCTACAACTTTGTAATTGGCGTTTCTCGTCTATATTAAGTTTACCAAGTTCGTTATCCTAATTTTTAAAATTCTACGCTAGGGTCGCTAAAATAATTTTTATTTATTTAATTGGACATAGTCACTTTACTATAGATCAGGGATGAACAGGCTGCGGCCCGAGGATTGATTTGCTGGCGGCTCGCATCACCATGTATTATTTTAACTTTAACAAGTCACACGATAGGCAATTTTTAAAAATTGCACATGGGCACAACAAAGTAGTTGTGGCACCAGGCGTGGCGCGCGGGCCTGCCAGAGACAACAGTTGTCATTCAGTTGTCAATGCGTGCTTCATCCGCATGGTTTTACCGTTGCATTGCATTTTTTTTGGTGTGTTTGAATTGGTGGCGATAAAGATAAATAACTGTTATTTAACGTATTTTGGTCAACCTTGTAAGCATCTATTGCCTTTCTACTTACGATAATCGGTTAGTAATAATGTTAACACATTTTATAATTCATCTATTTGTCATATGAGTATTTTGTTTTCGTAGGTGTAGTTGCTACAATTAATTATCACCCCTTATAAAAGGTAAAAAATAAATTCAATAATAAATAAAGCAGGTCCAAGTAGGAAAGGCAAAGAACAGGGTGAAAACGGCAGTTTCAGGATAGCTGGACAAAAAAAATATTGTTTTGTGCAGTCGTTTAATAATATCGTGTGCTTGATTTGAAAAAGTGCTGTAGCCGTCCCAAAATAATACAATATTAGGATACACTATAATAGTCTGCATTCTGCATTTTCAAAACTACACGAAGAACTACGTAAACAAAAGATTGCATTTTTGAAACTAAAATTCATTTTGAAACTCAACTTTACGGCCACATTTTTTCTTTTCAGTGCAAGTTAAATCTATTTCAAACCCAACTAAAGTCAGGGAATTACGTCCATTTTCTTAATTACAAGAAATTTTCTTCAAAGTTCAATGACAATTTAAAAACTGTAAAACTGATTGATAACTTGACACCAGTCTTCAAGGATTGTTTTCTGATTTTCAAAAAGTAAAACCGTTGCTAGATTTATTTAGCAACCCTTTTGCCATTTTGCCCGAAAATCCACCCGAATCAGTCCAGCTTGAACTCATCGACATGCAAAACGATGAGAACCTGCAAAATAAATTTAATGACGGCAATTTATTAAACTTATATCGTTGTGTCGATAAAGACAATTATAAATCGTTATTAGATAATGCATTAAAATGCGCAATCCTCTTTGGGTCAACATATATTTGTGAATAAACTTTTTCAGTCATGAATATTAATAAATCAAAAACTAGGAACCGCTTGACTGGCGGAAATTGATAACCAATTTAGCGGTTGGCTACTACAAAACGCGAACCAAATATCAAAATAATTGTCAAATCAATGCAATGGTACGCATCAAATTAAATTCACTTACTTTTTATTATACTTTTTGTAACAATTACGATAGATATAAATAAAATAAAAAATATATGGTAGATAACTTTCAAGTTTTTTTTTTGGTGGCCCTCCCATAAGTCATGGTGGATCTATGTGGTCCTTGGTCTTAACAAGTCTGTGCATCCCTGCTATAGAGATAGGTATAATGTGTACAGTCATGGACCTTTACCTAGATAGTTCTTTGGTGTTTAAGGATTTTTCTAGAACCCTATATAACCCTAATTGTTGAAACACTGTATCTTGTGATAAATTCTAAGAAATCACTTACCGTAAACTGATAAGAACTTGCCCTGCTATCCATTACTTTACGTCACTCTTGGACAACTATATTCGTCTATTGTGCGTATATTTTTCTGCTTCGGTACAAATAAGACAAATATAAGCTCTTTACTCGTAAAGAGGACGAAGAATGATCTATTTAGTAACGCATCATTTACAGAGAAGAGAAAAATAAGCTCTTTATAGTAATGATAAACCTGCAGCATATATCAAAGGGAGCTAATTCCTTATAATGTCAGAAAAATGATTACGATTTGAGATTAAAATCTGTTTGTAAATTTTAGTCTTCTACTCTGGTAGCATGCAAATATTAGGCCAATATTAAAATACACACTTTCTGTCTATATTGGGTTCATATTAGCAGCCCATTTATAGCCAATGCACACCCAATATTTAGTAAATATTGGCATGCCAACTTATTACTAACATTGAGCCAATCAAAATTGGCTAATTTGTATTCAGGAATATTCAAAACATGTAGATGCATCACCATTCGAGGGTTTAATTTTTCAATTATCAATATTAATACCTTTCATTTGCCCAAAAAGGGTGCGGAGCTAGTATCCTTTAATGAGTTTCTAATTTAAATGACCATAAAAGAAAACTTCTCATAAAATATGTTTTACATTTTAATTATCTATATCGAATTCTTAACTGTTTTTTTATTTATAACTGTAAAATTGAAAAATGAAAATCAATATCAGAAAAAATGGCCCAGCGAACACCTGTTTAAAATGAAGCACCCCTTTTTTCTATTTCTTATATAATACCAATATTGGCGAAATATTGGCTGCCAATATTGACATACCAATATTGGGGCAATATTGTAGTTTCATTAGAAATATTTCCAACGTCACTACAATATTGGAACAATATTACAATTCAAATATTTAGCCAATATTGGCTGCCAATATATCTCCAATATTGTCATTTCATTGGAAATATCTCCAATGTACGCCAATATTGGTGTAATATTATAATACCAATATTGTAGTAATACCATTATAATGCCAATATTGATGTAACATTGACTTTAAATTGGAAATATTTCCAATAAAACGCCGAAATGTACAACTGGCCCAATATCGGCATGCTACTAAGGTATATATTGAATTCATTTCTTTATGACTACTGTTGATCAATTAAGTTGTGGTATACAATCTCACACTTAAAACACTTATTTAGGGGCATTCTAATTTTATCGGGTGTAGATAGCAGAGAGAATCAGAGAATGCATTACACATGTTGATCGAGTTAGTTTTTAAAATATGCTGCCCCAATAAATCGGCCTTTTGCTCACGGTGAGTGATTAATTCGAGTTTTCGATATCTATCTAAACTGAAGTTCTAAAATTGAATGAAAATCCTTAGTGAGCGCTTTACCTTTTGTGGAATTCGAAGTTGAATACATATGTCATCACCTAAGCTCTATCTAAGGACAATCTTGAGAAATAAATGTTTCAAGAAATTTTTCAACCTGAAATGAAAAAAAAAAAAAATGAGAAGTAAAAAATCTTCTCATTTTTTTTAAGTGAATTAATACTTCTTTTGGAACTTAATGCTAAATTTATGTGAGTCATCATCTAGGCGCTATCTATAGACAATCTTGAGAAACGGATGTTTTAAGAAATTTTTCTGAACCGGAAGTGGAAAAAGTATCGGAAGTATAAATTCTTAAGGAATATCTTCATTCTCCTCCATAATTTGGTGCTGAATTCATATCAGTCATCATCTAAGCTATATCTATAGCCGAGAAATAGATGTTTCAAGAAAAAATTACCGGAAGTGAAAATTCTTAGTGAGTCGTAATACACCCTCCGAAATTTGATATTGAATCCATATCAGTTATTATCTAAGTTTTATCTATATTCAATCCTGAGATATAGGCGTTTCAAAGAAAATTATTGAACCGAAGGTGGAAAATAAACCGGAAGTGAATATTCTTAGTGAGTTACCCCGTCTCCTCCAAAATGTGATGTTAAATCTATATCAGTTGATATCTAAGCTCTATTTATAGCCGAACTTGAGAAAAATATGTTTCAAGTAAATAAAAGCGTTTGAATTGGAAGTGGAAAAAATAATCGGAAATGGAAATCCTTAGTGAACCCCCTAATCTGCTACTTAATTTGATGATGAATCCAAATCAGTCATCATCTGAGCTCTATTTATTACAGATCCTGAGAAATAATTGTTTCAAGGATAAAATGTTCCTAATAACAATAGTATGGTAAAATTTTGACCACCAATAGGCTTTATTGAAAACAAAAATCATTTACAGTTATTTTTTTTCAGTTCATTATTCAGAATCCAAACATTTTGTACATAATTCGATTTCGGCAGTGGATTCTTTGCAGTATTAGAATCCACCAACTTTTTGTATATAAAAGGAAAAACTTGTGAAATCTTACTTGAACCCAATATAGTCAACCCTTCCATGACGCGATTAATTTGTACCCTGTTATATGGAAACCACGTTATAACTCAGATTAGTGCAAATCAGATTACTTCGCACCGTGCTATATGGAAACCGCATACCGTGTTATCTGGAAACTGCGTTATATAAAACTCAGAATTAGTATAAAACAGAGCAATTCGTACCAGGGTTATATGGCAACCACATTGCTGCGTATTTCTGCATTGACAGGGGATTTCCCTGATAACTGAAATTGAAAAATGGTGATGTACGTGGAGGGAAAAACAAGGAAATTCCCCCATTAATTTCAACTGTAAAAGTGTAATAGAAAAGTTCATGCTATAGGGAAACTGCTTAAGCTAATTGAGTTGTATTATAGAGAAAAAAAACCGCGTCATAAGACAACCGCGTTTTATGAGTGCCGCGGTTATGGGAGGGTTGTTGCAATTTTTGCTCCGCGTTATATGGAAACCGCGTTATAGAAGGGTTGAATGTATAAGAGAAATTGTCTGAATGGTCTTTTTCAGCTGATCTCTATTTTCAATTTACGACTCTGCAGTGAAAAAGCCTATTTAAACATTCTAAAATCAAAGTTACTCAAATATGCGACTGAAGAGTTTATTGTATATAGAAATAATCCTAGACATTCCCCTCAAAACTATATTTTCCTAAAATGAACTTACAGGAAAAGAATATTGATACTATAATCGTAATTTTAAATTAAAAAAATATTTTTAGAGAGCTTTGTGTGATTTCTAAAAGCTATTAAATGACCATGTTTTGAGCGAAAATAAAATATAAAATAAGTTTGATCAGCGTTGTTCTGAATTTGGAATGTAAATAAAGAAGAAATCCTGAATCCGTTACTTTGAAATCGCGTAAAAAGAGTACCAGCTGCAAAAGAACTTGGAGAAACAGAAAAATTTAATAAATTAAGAAAATAAAAAAAATCGAAAATTGTTCCAGAAAGTTACCAAAAGTTCAAATATTTTCATATCTTTCTGGTTTATCCCATTTATCGCCTGAGTGATTTTGGAATACATTTAATTACAACGGAATACTATCATGCTATTTTTAGAGAAACTTCAACCATTGCTTAAATAAGAAAACGTAAACAGTTTTAATCATTGGCAGTATTTCTCTTATGTCTTTCGTATGCAAAACACTGAAGTTAATTAAAGTGTTGAAAACATTTTCTAGACTGTCATATTGATAAGTTTGTGATTTAAATAAAGACAGAGCACGTATATGGCAGGACAAAAATTAAAGTCGTGTTTGGAAAAAATTATTTTATTCAAAAATAGTAAGAAAATGAATTGTGCTTTGTGGTGAGTAAAATATGTATATAGGTTCATTTGTGGCATTTTGTCAGATGTGTTTTGATCAAGATGACACAAGTGTTAAAAACCCTTCTCTTGACGTTTCGCGCCATTCATTTAATAGTCAGTACTTAAAAAGATAGCGCAACTTAAGTAAAGCCTTAAATATGTTGTTGTTGTTGAGACCCAGACCGTCCGACCTACCAGAAACGTGTAAGGTAACTGTTTGGACGGCCGGGAAGTGCCACCCAATGTAGACCGGAACCCAGTGGGGGAGGTATCCACAGGGACCGTACCCTCCTTCCCCTACCACCAACCTCTCGGAAGGACTTACCGACCCACATGTTTAACGTGATCGTACTCCGCATGAACACGGCGGCAGTTGTGGCAGCGTGCAAAACCAGCGCGCAAACCACTGGGCTACCGCGCTCGAAATGTGCCAACAGCACGCTGTGCTCCCAGGTGGTCACCCACCCAAGTACTAACCGCTCCCGATGCTGCTTGACTTCGGTGATCTAACGAGAACCGGTGTTTTCAGCACGGTAGTGCCGTTGGCTCCAGCCATAAATATGTGTCAGAGGTCTATGGAAAAACCGAACGCGACAAATATGTGACTCTTGGAAGTGAATGTCTTAAATGCATGTTAAGTTTTCTTTATACATTGTTACTTTCCCTACAATGCATGGTAATGTATAGAGAAAACATTGGAATAAGTAATTTTAAATAAGAGTCAATTTCAAATAAGTGTCCTTGCGCATTTAAAGTCAATGTAACGGATTATGAAAGAAATGAAGGAAAAATAAATTTGAGCTTGTTGGGCATATGCTGCCCATTTCAGATTTTTATGATTAATTTTTCTACTTTAGTTTTGAAATTAATTTAAGAGTATTAATATTATAAAGATAGTGTGAGACTAGAAATAGATCTCACATTTGTTTTGGTGAGACAGTTTTGTGTACAATATTTATTGTGTCTCAAGCGTCAAACAATACTTCCAGTCTGAATGACGCCAGTGTTTACGACACGTGAACTCAAAGGTCAGAAAATCATAAATTTTGGGGTGTCAAGACAGAAGAGAGGTCGAACCCTTAAGAAAATATAAAGTAACGACATTGGACGGAAAGACTATCCAATGGAGAAAGTGCTTGTTGCGTCACACTGAATGCCGCAAATGAGAGCAAAAGGGGAGTGACAGTCCTGAGGCAAAAAAGAGCCACAACCTGTGACATAAAAACGACACTTGTTCTTATATATAAATACTGATGCGACATTATGAGAGAACGACGATACTAAAGAATACGAGTTCGACATTATGACTAGAACGATATGACTTGGCGAATACAGAAATGACTACGAGAATGACATAAGTGGAGTGTTAGAGTCAGCAGTACAATATGATCGACGAAGTTACGGAGCGATGCATTACACTACGAGTTAATGCTAGTAATAAGGACGACATCAAGTACGTGCTGCTAACAAAGTCCAAGACAGACTTGAAGGTATGTGTTCCTCAAAAAGATATCTAGGTCTAAACATATTTTAGGCAGTTTAAGTGGTCTTACATGTTCCCTCCGCCGAAATAATATAACTAATTGTGTAATGAATTGAATAAGCATTTTATGTTGTTAATAAATGTTTTATTGTTAAAGTTACAATGGTGTGATCCGTTTAGTATTATATTAATTTATAATTCTTTTATAGAACTCGCGCGAAAGATAAATAATTGGAGGGTTTTAATAGCGGCACAACAAAGCAATGTACAATTTAGTAAATAAGTACCAATATACGAGCAATTTACGGCCATGTTAAGATATAAATTATATGATAATAAATAATTAAGTTAAAACTTTAACTTTAGCTTTTCTTTCAGTTACCACAGATAGTAATCTAAGATTTACCATTGTTGGTTCTGTGTGAGTGAATGATGCAAAAAATGCAGACAGTTCAATCTACCCGAAGGTATAAGGTAGCTGTTTGGACAGCCGGGATAGTGTTACCCAATTTAAACTGGAACCCAATGCGGATAACAATCACAGGAATCATACCATCCATTCCTTGTAAAGTAATTGCACGTTTAAAAGCCTGACCTTGTATCATTAGAGACATTTTATAAACTGACGACTTCTGAATGTCAGATGTACCGATTATCACAAACCCTTTAGCATGTTAGTCTAAATCTAGACAATTAAAAGAATATAATACTTACAATTTCGTCCATACAACATAAATTCAAAATAAAAGTCAAGTCGGCAACTCCACCGTTGGACTTGATTTGAGTAAAGGGGTCATACTCCTTGTTTCCTAAAGCAGAAGGCTGTTTCCTGATTTTGAAACTGGTAGATCAGTTTATTTTTGTATTTAAGCGGTATTTTCGAAGTTTTTAGTATTGTATTGTTATTGTAGCAGTTTTTTGGTGTTTATTTGATAATAAAAAATGTTCTTCATCAAATTTTCTAGCATATTCCGGGGCCAAAACTTTTTGTATTTGCGATCTACCTTTTTTATATAACGACATTACGATCTACATACATGATACACTATATGATCAAAAGTATTCGGATACTTTGGATGCTAGAATGTTTTTCGAATTTCTAAACAAATACTTGACGAAGTGTTCCGTAACTTTGGCGATGTAAATAACATACTTGAACGCACACTTTTCAGTAAAGTTTCGGTGACTTGTGCATTTAGGGGACCACAAATATATTGAAAAAGGGGAAGAATATATTTGATCACCCTGTATCATAAAAAGCTGGAAATGATTTGTAACTTTCACAAAGCTAGCTTTGTTCAATGTATATAAGCATTTTCGCAAAACAAAAACGTATATTCATGAAGATATAAACGTTTCTTTAAAAAACAAACAAATTTTGTTACATGTTTTTTGCTAACAATATCCTTAGTTCAATCAAATTTCACGAAACTTACAGAACATTTGTCAACGTCCAAGAAAAACATTATACTTCAATTGAAAATTAAAGCATTGAATATACGATGAGATATAAGCATTTGCAAAAACTAAGTTTTTACTGCACAGGCGCGAAATATAGCAATAGTTTTCTTTCACGATTTTGTAATGAATACTGTAGGGCAACTTCTATAAAAAATCCACTGGAATATCGTGAAAATTCACAAAGATATCGACGATATAGTGATCAGTTTTTCTCTGACTATCTGAAAGTACCTGGATGATAAGGGTTTTTCCACAAATTGATATTTTACAAATTCATCGGACATCCCTGTTTTGAAAGTGAACTAGTTCAATTTTATGCAAATAATGATCAAAAGTCTCGGGACACCCCTATACGTGGTGATCATTATTTGCGTAAAATTGAACTAGTTCATTTTCAGAACAGGGGTGTCCGATGAAATTGTAAAATGTCAATTTGTGGAAATCCCCCTTATCATCCAGGTACTTTTAGAGAGTCAGAGAAAAACTGATCACTATATCGTCGATATCTTTGTGAATTTTTACGATATTCCAGTGGATTTTTGTTATAGATGTTGCTCTACAGTATTCACTACAAAGTCACGAAAGAAAACTATTGCTATGTTTCGCGCCTGCGCAGTAAAGACTTAGTTTCTGCAAATGCTTATATCTCATCGTATATTCAATGCTTTAATTTTAAATTGAAGTATAATGTTCTTCTTCTACGTTAGCAAATGTTCTGTAAGTTTCGTGAAATTTGATTGAAACCTATGGATATTGTAAGCAAAAAACATGTAACAAAATTTGGTTTTTTTTAGAGAAACATTTATATCGTCATAAATATACGTTTTTGTTTTACGAAAATGCTTATACACATTGAACAAAGCTAGTTAACTATTTTGTGAAAGTAACAGATCATTTCCAGTTTTTTATGAAACAGGGTGATCAAATATATATTTCCCTTTTTTCTATATCTTGGTGGTCCCCTAAATGCACAAGTCACCGAAACTTTACTGGAAAGTGTGCGTTCAAGTATGTGCTTCACATCGCCAAAGATACTGAACACTTCGCCAAGTATTTGTTTAGAAATTCGAAAAACATTCTAACATTCAAAGTGTCAGGATACTTTTGATCATATAGTGTATAGAAAATAACAAGAAAGAGCAATCATGCATAAAACATTGATTAGGAAACACTTTCCAACTCTAACTTTATTTAAACATCTCTAAAATGCGATACATTCAGCGGTAATATTTTTAAAATTATCACAATACGTCAATAATTAAATATATGTGAAAATTTAAAACTTCATCGAAAAAAAAACCCTTGATTCAAATGACGTCATTGAAATATAAATCGTCTGGCTCTCTGTGTAAAAGCAGTAAATACTTTATTCATACATTTTTATTTCATTCATCACAGTACTACAATAATTTATTCTACATAAAATCTTAAAACTATGGAGGTAAAAGTAATTTAACTCTATGTATAAAACTTCATCGAAAAAGTCTGTAATTAAATCGTCTGCTTCTCTATGTAAAATCTATCAATGTTTCATTCATATCATCCATATTGCAAACTCTAGAGCAAAATAATTTTGCGTGAAAAAAATTCATTAATTCGTGTACAACTCATCTTACAGCCTAATCTGTTTACATTCTCCACAAGTGAAAATTAGTTTCCGTTGTAGAAATAATCAAAGTTGGATGATCATTTAAACTCAAATATATTGTAATTGTGTTGTTTCAGAATACAGATGCACAGAAATTAAGCAAAAATAAAGCGGTTTTAGGATGGATACAACACTAAATATAAACAAAAAAGAACTTTAAAAATCACAATTTTGACACAAGATGGATGGCAATGATCATTTAAACTCAAATATATTATAATTGCGCTATTTTAGAATACAGATGCACATAACTTAAACAAAAATAAAGCGGTTTTAGGAGAGATACAACACTAAATATGAATTAAAAAGAACTCTAAAAATCACGATTTTAACACAAGATGGATGCCATATGTTATTTTGAAGTGTGTTACGTGATCTCTTCATATAAAGGTTGTAATTATTATTTTAATTTTTATTTAAAAAACTACTGAATATCTTTTGCTGAAATTTTTTTATATATTTTATGGGATAATTTGAATATTTCCAAAAACTTTCGAAGCAATTTGTGAATTTTAAATTCGCTTAAAAAGTGTTTGAAAAATTAGGTCCTATAGGGTTTAATGTATTCCATTTCTTCAACCCGGGCTCAATCCGAAACTAATTGGGTGATATTATTCATTTATATTCCCATAAGTCCCACAGACCGTCTGAACAACATACTAAAATTTCAATTTGATAAAGTCATTTTTACGGCAGTTATCGTGCTAACGGACGGACAGACAGACAGAGTGAACAAAGTCATAAACACTTTTCAACTATGCTATAAAGTGTTAAAAATATGATATATAACGTTTACATATATAAAACGTTTATTAAACATTTATTTCAGTGGAAACAAAAATTAAACAATTTATAGTATAATCATATCATAAAAAAATATTAAGAACATAGATAATACTAACATAAAATAAAATAATATTAATGAGATCGTTGATATTGCTCAGATTTAGCAATATTTTCAAAGTTGAGATTTTATAATGAAAGAAATAATGGTAAAAACATTGATCGAAATGTTCACCACTTAAAGAATTTCTTACGATCGAAATGTTCACCACTTAAAGAATTCACCACTTAATATTCACCACTTAGAATTCACCACTTAAAGAATTCACCACCTAAAGAATTCACCACCTGAAGAATTCACCACTTAAAGAATTCACCACCTAAAGAATTCACCACTTCTTAATATTTATAAATGCAGAAAATGCAGATTCCACCAATTACGTAGAGCCAGAAAAAGACACCAGTTTTTATGCCGCATTTGTCAGAATTGAGCATTTATCTCTGATGTATTTCAAATAATGTCAACAAATTATTAGATAATCTGTAATTTACGTTTAAAACACAACTAATATTAGTTTCATAGTGCACCCCTACCTTTTCTTAACATTTTATTAATTGATTCTAATAAGTACATGAAATGGAGGCAGAAGTAAAAATCTACTCACAATTACGCCAGTAGCTACCGGTAGATCACGATCGACTGGTTGAGCACCTCTGGTATATTCCTTTCCAAATAAAAACAAAAACTTCAAAACCCGGACCCATGCATCCATAAACTTTTTTCAGGTGGAACATTCAAGGGATGGACTAGCTCGATGTCCGCCTTTGTGACCTTCAATGTCCAAGGGGGAAATGTCCGCTTTCCCTCCCGTATGGGAGCCCATGCCCAGGTCTAAGGGGGGGGGGGGCGGTGAAAATATCCCCATATGAACACCTTAGCTTATATGGAAATATATATTGGATATATATATATGTTTTTTCTGAATAGAAGAAAATACTTTGTCGCAAAATTTTAAACGTATTTTAAACGTGCTGAATATACACTTATTAAAATCAATTGCATTTTTATGTTATTCAAATAAATGAGTGCGTAAGATTAAATGTAGCATGTAACATTTGGCCGTTATATATGTCCCTATTGCTCATGATATCCAACATTAATCTTACTGTCCCCGTAATGGGTGACCACTCAAAGAAAATACCTATTTGGCATCAGCTGCTGCATATAAGTTTAGAAAAATAATTTATGATAATTTCTCTGGTTCTGAATCTATTACTGTTCTCACCTAACACCTTCAATAAGATATACTAGACAAGTTATATTGTAGATGATTCCTTTTTGATATAATTTTACAGTGAATTATTATGAAACCAAAAGAAGTATTAAACTCGATCTTTTGTAATGAATTACGCTTTTACATATATTTCTCTAGCTATTTAACCCACGCTTCGCTCATTCTCAATGGCTAGTTGTCACTCAATGTGACACTTACATACTCAATAAAAGCTCTGAATATCCAAATCGTTTCAAATTTAAGCATGCAAATGGAATAGCGCACATTCTAGAAAGGCAAAATAGTGTTATTCTTTCTAAAATCCCTTTCTATTGTTACCCCTAATTCGAGTATTTAGAATTTTCGATTTTTTCTTTGATCTGGGAGCTGAGTCGGATCGAATGAGATCAAAACCGAGATTCTGGCTCGAGTGGAAGTACTCGATTATTTTGAAAAGTGGTTTTGAATTTTTGAATTATTCCTTTGCATCATCACCCTTAATTCAAATTTTCAAAATATTCTATTTTTCTTTAACTTGGAAGGTGAGATGGATCGAATGAGATCAAAACTAAAATGCCAGCCAGAGCGAAAGTGCTCAATAATTAAGCAAAATAATTTTGAGTGTTTTTAAAATTCTCTTGCACCGTAACTCTTAATTCGAATTTTTGAGATTTTAGATTTTTTTTTTGGTCTCAAAGCTGAGACGGATCGAATGACACCCAAACCACGATTTTTGCTATAGTGGAAGTGTTCGATAATGTTGATCATTCCCTCCCTTCCTCACTCAGTGCATATTTTTTCTCTATATAAGATGAGTTTCAACAATACTATATAACCATATGATAGTTGTGAATAAAACAAAAGCATAAAATGCACTTAAAGTATATTTACTATTTAGTATTGTTATCTTATAATATTATTTAACATTATTATACGTATAGCATATATACACTGCAAATGTATATATTATAAAGGAAAGTACTTGTCCCTTAAATATAAAGGAAATGCGCATACTTAATTAATAACGTAATAAAACACATATTTGCTTACTGTCCGAAAATATACAACTTTTATTGAGAAGGCTATAAATTCTGTGGGGTATAGATTTAATTAAACTTTTAAGTATACACAGGGATTTAATTCCATTTCTCCATAATACTAATTTTTAAGGCATTAATTTTTAGTGCCATGCTATTTGCCTTTTGAATAAATTGCTCCATCAAGATACCCATAAATTTCCATCTCGTTTAAATCATGGAACCTTAATACCTTGTCGATAATTGAAACTCCATTTTATAAATATCACTCACAAGTGTTATTAGCTGTATGTGCAGGTACACATTGTATTGCTGAAAAAGAAAACTGCAATTACGTACCAGCAATATCTTCAGCTACTCGTAGCAAATAGCACTTTAAAAGTTCCCAATAATTTTCGGCGTTTATCCGATCATTAATTATGGCCAATGATGCTTTATCATATCAACGGAAGCGCCGGCCCAAATTATCAATGAGCCATCTCTATGCATTCTTGGTTCTTTACGAAAATCGTTTCACCTGTATAGGGATCTACCAGAACCTTTTAAATTGCACTTTTTTTTCGCTATTTATAATTCACTGCCGGGAATATCTTCATAACATCCTTGCCTTTAATCTAAACGTTCAACTTTTAAGCGTAGTGTCAGTGAAGAAGTTCGATTTTAAACGGAAGATAAACGAAAATGTTGCTGCAATTCTAGGCTACTGAATCTGTACTAGTCTTACTAAGGTCACTTTTAGACCCCAAAATCACTGCACTAACTTGCAGAGTTAATTTGTTCTAGCGCTATCGTAAAGAGCCTCGCTGTCTCAGTCGAAACTTCGTACCATTAATGGTCAGCCAACGTTCTCTCAATTGAGCTACTGTGATGGAAAAATATATCTTATCGTCAAAATGGACTGATAAAAGTAACAAGAAAGATCAATCATGTATAAAGCATGGATTATGAAACACTTTCCAATTGAAATGCAATTTTATTTAAATATCTCTAAAATGCGATACATTCAGCTCTGCCATATTTTAAATTATCACAGTGCTACAATAATTCATTATATTTGAAAACTTTAAACTTCATCGAAAAAAATGAACTTTATTCAAATGACGTCATCGAAACATAAATCGTCTAGCTCTCTATGTAAAAGCAATGAGTATTTTATTCATATCACTTTTATTCCAGACTCCAGAGCTAAATAACTTTGCGTGAAAAACATTTAGCAATTCTTATACAACTCATCTTAAAATCGTTTGTTTACATTCTGCATCCATTAAAAGTAGGTTTCGTTGTAGAAATAATCAAAGTGTGATGATCATTTAAACTCAAAAATATTGTAATCGCGTTGGCGCAGAATATAGATGCACAGAAAATACTAAAAAAAAAAAAAAAAAAGCAGTTTTAGGACGGATGCAACACTAAATATAAATTTAAAAGAACTTTAAAAATCACGATTTTGACAGTGGGAAAAAAAGATGGATGCTATATTTTATTTTAAAGTGGGTCACGTGATCGCTTCATATAATATGGGTTGTTGTTGAGATCCAGATCGTCCGACCTACCAGAAAGGTGTAAGGTAACCGTTTGGACGGCCGGGAAGTGCCACCCAAATTAGACCGGAACCCAGTGGGGGGAGGCATCCACAGGGACCGTACCCTCCTTCCCCTACCACCAACCTCTCGGAAGGACTTACGGACGCACATGTTTTAACGTATCGTACTCCGCACGAACACGGCGGCAGTTGTGGCAGCGTGCAAATCCAGCGCGCAAACCACCGGGCTACCGCACCCGAAATGTGCCAACAGCGCGAGGTGTTCCCAGGTGGTCACCTACCCAAGTACTAACCGTGCCCGATGCTGCTTGACTTCGGTGATCTAACGAGAACCGGTGTTTTCATCACGGTAGGGCCGTTGGGTCTCATATAATATGGGTGTAATTATTATTTTAATTTTTATTTAGAAAACTAGCAAACATATTCTGCGGATTTTTATTTTTTTATATTTTATGAAATAATTTGAATATTTCCTAAAATTTTCGAAGCAATTTGTGAATTTTAACTTCGCTTAAAAAATGTTTGAAAAATTAGGTCCCATAGGGTTCAATATTAGGTCCCATAGGGTTCAATGTATTTCACTTTTTCAACCCGGGTTCACTCCAAAACTAATTATGTGATATTATATTCATTTGCATTACCAAATGTCCCCCACACCGTCTCTACAACATACTAAATTTTCATTTTGATAAAGTCATTTTTACGTCAGTTATCGTGCGAACGGACAGACAGAGTGAACAAAGCCATAAACACTTTTCTACTATGTTGAATAGTGTTAAAAATTGATACTGTGGTGAAATGTTCCATCTACAAAAAATATTTATCTATTCTAAAAATTTTCTTATTAGGAAAAGTAGTACAGCACCTATGAGTAAAGCTTAAAATAATTCACCGTATATTTTGGAATATTCTGAAACATATTACATATTTGTTTAAAGTTTTCATTTGAGCTACGCGTTATACACAAGCAGAGTTTCCCCAAGAAAGCGTCTAATCCATGTGATAACACATATTCTTTATGCACGACGGGGAAGAATGAAAACTCTTAAAGCACGATAATTGGCTTAACCTATCTGACGGTTTGTGTGCTTTAAGAAGATGAATGCTACTGTCTGGATTCAACAACCGTTAAATGAAAAATATTCGCTCTATCGTCTCTACCGAGTGTTCCTGCTCATACGTTGCTGACAACCTCTACATTGATTGTACCCGACGCATAAGCAATTTATTCTGCCGAAGTTGTCTGGAAAAAATTGTTCTAGAGAAGATAAATATCAAAACAGCATTTTATTTTGTAAAAGATATTTATCTGGGCGCTAATAATGGTAATAGATGACATAAAATGTTTCAAAGAGGTTGTAATGTTGTCAATTGCTTCAGTTTGGTTCCCCACGTAATGTTTAATGCATATTTATTATCACGAATATTTTCGGTGCCCAGTAAGCTAGGTCTGCTCAGCAAGTTTCGAGATAATTTAGGTATTTTATTGAAAATTTGACGGTTGTTATGTATTAAAATATGACATATTTTAATGAACAAAGAATAAAAAATGTTATCGCTATTTTAACTTTAAGACTTAACGTCCATAATGAAAATTAAACTAGAAAATAAAATGATATTAAATATATTTGTTTTTTCATTAGATGATTTAAAAAAAAAATCTATATGCATGTAATAGAAGCATGTTTATTTGTTTATCTGGCTGTCTGCCTGTTTCGTACACAAATCGACAGTTTTAACGGATTCCCCCCCCCCCTTTTTTAACACTTTACAACAGAGTTGAAAAGTGTTTATGACTTTGTTCATTCATTCTGTCTGTCTGTCTGTCTGTCCGCTAGTACGATAACTACCGTAAAAATGATTCAATTAAAATGAAATTTTAGTTATGTTGTTCAGACGGTCTGTGGGACCTATGGGAATATAAATGAATAATAACACCCAATTAGTTTTGGATTGAACCCGGGTTGCAAAAGTGAAATACATTGAACCCTATGGGACCTAATTTTTCAAACATTTTTTAATCGGATTTAAAATTCACAAATTGCTTCGAAAATTTTAGGTAATATTCAAATTATCCCATAAAATAAAAATAAAAAATGTCAGCAAAATATATTCAGTAGTTTTTAAAATAAAAATTAAAATAATAATTACACCTCTTATATGAAGAGATCACGTGACCATTATATGAAGAGATCACGTGACCATTATATGAAGAGATCACGTAACCCACTTCAAAATGAAATATGGCATCCATATTGTCTCAAAATCGTGATTTTTAAAGTTCTTTTTAATTCATATTGAGTGTTGTATGCGTCCGAAAACCGCTTTATTTTTGCTTAAATTCTGTGCATCTACATACTGAAACAACGCAATTACAATATATTTGAGTTTAAATGATCATCCAAATTTGATTATCACTACAACGAAGCCTATTTTTCACTTATGTAAAATGTAAACAGCAAAATATGTAGAATGAGTTGTATAAGAATTGCTTCATTTCTCTAATGCAAAATTATTTAGCTCATGGATCTCTACATAGCTGATATGAATGAAGTATTCATTGCTTTTACAGAGAGAAGGACGATTTTTTCGATGAAGTTTTAAGCATAGAGTTTAATTACTTGTTCGTCCATTGTCTTAAGTTTTTAAATAAAATAAATTATTATAGTATTGTGATGAATGAAATGAATGGGAAAATGTTTATGAATGAAATGCTGCTTTTATAGAGAGAGCCAGGCGTGTTATATTTCGATGGCGTCATTTGAATAAATTTCAGTTGTTTTTGATGAAATCTTCAAATACAATAAATTATTGTAGTATTATGATAATGTTAAAAACATTACCGAGGAGCCAGGCGATTTACATTTAATTGACGTCATTTGAATTAAGTTCATTTTTTTCGATGAACTTTTAAGTTTTCAAATAAATAAATTTAATGTAGTATTGCGATAATTTTTAAAATATTACTGAGGAATGTATCGCATTTTAGAGATGTTTAAATGAAATTGCATTGAAGTTGGAAAGTGTTTCATAATCAATGCTCTATGCATGATTGAACTTTCTTGTTTTTAATATTGGTATGGTTAATCTGTACTTCATTACGTGTTACCCGTCCATAACTCGAGTTTCTAGGACCAGGGATTATAGATGTATTTATAGAAACGCAAAATTAAGCCTCCTATAGAAAGAGAATTGTGCAAATGATTTTTCTCGAAATTTCATTTGAAGAAAATTGTATCATATTGCTTAGCAGCGGAATTCTATCAAATGTGTTTTTAAAGCAGAACATTTTCATTTATTTATCGTATTTAAATAACACAGAATTAATGGAAATATGACTTTAATAAATGGGCAGTATTATATCCTGGATTGTGTAAAATGGTTGAATTTCTACTGATTTTCAATTTTCAGGTTCCAAAAAAAAAATTGTTTTTAACTTTATAGTTTCTAGAAACTTTGGCATGGAATAAGTGCTTGGAAATGTCTTTTAAGATTTTTAATGGATGGCAGAGCTTTTTAACTTGATTAATGCAATTTTAATGCTAATTAGGTTCTCATGTTAGAAATGACCGTGACAGGAATGACGCATGGGTTTGTTTTTGTTCCACACCGAAGTTGAAACTAATATTGGGAAACGAAGTATACAATATGCATAAACATGATATTTATATTTTCATTCATATTAATAATAACTACAGGCGTATCAGCAATGACAGAGAATAAATCTTACATAATGAAGTAAAATGTCGGTGTATGCATCTGTCGATCTGTTTGTGCTGTCTGTAGCGGGAAATCGAAGCGCCGGACGGACATGAAATTTGGTACATAGGTGCTTCAGGATCCGGGAAGGTGTCTCTCGGAGTCATGTCTTTTTTAATTTCGAATGTTTTAGCTCGATTTACAGCGAGTATGGGTGATATTCGCGCAAATCGATTCATTAGCAACGGAAAATGTTATCACAGAGTTTCCACTTTGGCGCATCGGAATGATTGAAAAATTCTTTCAAACAAACTTTGAACTGAATTTATTGGATTAATAAATGAAATTTCCTGAATTTAAACGAAATATATACTTTTCGCGCATTTTAAACCTCCCTGACTTTTATATTGCGATATAAAAAAATTTACCGTCAATACACTGTTTATAATTTAACAGCAGCTCCTTAAAATATCACAGACTGTTCCAAAATAAAAAAAAATGCGAACCTATCCGATCATTATACTATATATATTTTTTAAGCGAGTCAACTGTTAATATTTTTGATGCCGTGCTTGAATTATGCGTATCGTCTCCCCCTCCCCCCCCCCCCCCCGCGAATGGTTCTAGGCGGAAGTTGCACAGGATTGGACTCATTTTAAAGGTAGAGATAAGGGGATAATTTGGGGGTGGAATAGTTGCATTGGTTGTCAAGAATTGTATGCAAATTTGACTATTATTATAATGAATAAGAATTTTTTCGTTATTTTTTTAGATTCATAAATTCAATTTATCTCTTCATGTTATTTTTTAGCTATTAAATTCAATTTATCAATCAAGGCAATGCCGAATTTTCTAATATATTAATTAAAAACGAGTAATAAAATTGCGTTTTTCACTTACCTGCCATGTCAAAGTTCCAAAACTTCAAACAGTTATCTCGAACACACTCTAGTTTTCTTCAAATGACATAAAATCACTGCTGTTGCTATCTGATGGATGAAAAGGACTATTTTTCGGACAATATTTAATGTCACCTATTCTCGGGGACAAACGCGTAGCAGCAATTTTGTACAGTAATATCGTTATAAGTTTTATCAATAAGGGTTTTTATTACAAGTTATTGATGTAATTATGAGATGAAAACCCAACTCATCACTGGAGGGAGGACAGTGACGGAAAAAACATATTTGCAATTTTATGAACTCAAGAGTGTATTTAATATAATTAAAAAATACTTTTTTGTTGAAAAATGCATAGACCATATTGTATTCTAAACAAATACTGCTAAAAATACCTATCTAATTCTTTATTATTTAAGCTCAAGGGACGCAAAATTGATAATTATCAGATATTCAGCTATCGGTTATGACCGCGGTATAATTGAGATTACGGGGATCATTGATATCTTCAAGTTATTTTTTATTTTGACAATACTTTTTAAAATGTATATATTTCCAGTTGTGTCTAACTGATTGTTGCAATGGTGTAAAATAGTACGGTATATGTAAAAAAATGAAAGTATGTTTGCCTGTCTGTTCTGTATATATGCAAATCGACAGTTTTTGACGGCTTTTTAACATTTGATATGGTTATCCTTGCGGGTAATCTCATCCACGTTCTAAGTTTCTAGAACCAGTGGTTGTTGAGATATTAATAAATAAAAAAAAAACACAAATTAAACCTTCCGTAAAAACAGAATTATTCCAGCGATTTTTTAAAAACTTTATTTGAAGAAAATTATATCGTGCTGCTTAGCAACGGAATGAAATCTAATGTATGGAGTGAAATCTAATCTAATAATACGGCAGGCGATTTTCATTTAATATATGAGATTTAAATAATAAAGAAATTCATGGATGATTAAAATGGCGACACATCGGAGAATTAATAGATTAAAATACCTTTTAAATTAAAAAGTTTATTACAGCACAAAGGACTCAAAATACATTGATTTGCCTGAGTGCTTTCGGGCGTAAAACGCTCTTCAGCTGCCTGTTATAAAATCTGTTATAAATCTATTATAAAATTAATTTATAAATATTGAATTGATCAACATACCGTTTGCTAAGATAATTGTATAAATTTTTGTCATGTTAGATTAAAAAGCTTTTAAAATAAGGATTCATTTGATCTTTATCGTTGATTTTTATAAAATAACCTTTTAATACCTTTTAAATTAAAAAGTTTATTACAGCACAAAGGACTCAAAATACATTGATTTGCCTGAGTGCTTTCGGGCGTAAAACGCTCTTCAGCTGCCTGTTATAAAATCTGTTATAAATCTATTATAAAATTAATTTATAAATATTGAATTGATCAACATACCGTTTGCTAAGATAATTGTATAAATTTTTGTCATGTTAGATTAAAAAGCTTTTAAAATAAGGATTCATTTGATCTTTATCGTTGATTTTTATAAAATAACTTTAAATAATTTCTGATATGTTTAAAACGACATTTTGTCATTTATTAAGTCACACAGGATTTTATTTTTGACAAAGCTGTTGTATTTTTTCGATTTTTTTAGTTGGAATTAAAGGTGAAAAGTAAAATATGGCATTTAAACTTTAAAAACTAATTTAAAGACATTGAAGTATTGTACGTCACAACAATCAAACCGCATTATACGAAAAATCGCAGCTTGAATGACATTCTTCAATCAGTGGCACGATGATAGTAGGAACTGTCACGACATGACATAAATGTAATAAACGAAATAAGATGTCCATGTTAAGGGCAATAAGTTGTGGCAGACTGCGAGAATGCGAGAAATATTTTCTATTGTCTTGTCGTCAGAGATTAAAGGTTGAAGTTTTTCCCTGTCAGCATTTAGTGCGTCTTTTTTGGTCATTCAAGTTTTTAAAAGAACTTTATGTTTTTGATTCGAATGCTAAAGAAAAAGTGTTTATTCTTTTTGTTGTCTTAAATGTCAAAGGTGTAAATATTTAATAAACAATAAAACATATATATTTAAAATTTGTGCATATTAATTGTTTAATATTTAGTTCACTGTTTGAAATCTCTGATGTAGTGAGGATAAACATTGAATATCCACAGATTTACATACATGCAATATTATGATAAAAGTAATTGATGCTTAAAAAATGAACAAATTACAATTATTTCTCCAATGAAAGAGATACGGATACTCTGATTATTTAACTTTTATTATTATGCTTAAAATATGTTGTATCCATATAAATTCGTGTGTTAGAGAGATATAATGTACATTATTACACAGTTCCAATAAGTGTACAAGGTGTTCTAAATAGGTGGTACCGGGCTTTATTTAATTTGATAAAAGTAATTGATGCTTAAAAAATGAACAAATTACAATTATTTCTCCAATGAAAGAGATACGGATACTCTGATTATTTAACTTTTATTATTATGCTTAAAATATGTTGTATCCATATAAATTCGTGTGTTAGAGAGATATAATGTACATTATTACACAGTTCCAATAAGTGTACAAGATGTTCTAAATAGGTGGTACCGGGCTTTATTTAATTTGTTTAGTGAGCTATTCAGAGAAGACATGTGAAATTAATAATCTAATTTTCCCCTGTGAAATTCTCGCTTAGGCCAATAACCTTGTTATGCATTTAATGAAAGTCGCTTGGGTTACATTTGAGCAATTAATCTTCAAATTGGCTATTAAAATTGTTCCAAACATCGAAAATATATATCAGAAGTTTCAAGAAAATATAATATCATTATTATTTCACCTGTAAAAAACTATATATATAAAATAAGAAAACTAATACTCTTAAAAAGTTAAACTGCAACTTTTTAAAATTAACTTTTCAAAATTATAATAACGATTCAATAAATTTTTCTTTAAACTCTCACCTAGTAGAGATTAGGAACAGAACGTTCTTTCCGTACAGAGATTTATGTCAATTGGTTATGGGTTTGAGTTATGTCAATTATGGTGGATTGAATGTCCTTAAATGGCTGTTTACGAAATTTGCGTTTTCTATGGTTTATTACAGATGGAATAGAAGTGGGAGATGAAGTAATATATTCCATTATGAATATTATTATTTACTCGCTTACTTGACGTTTGCTTTGATTTTAATGCAATTTTCATATTGCATTTTCGAGTCTGCAATGGACCTACTCGACCTGCTCAAACCAAATGTGGACCCAATTTTGCTCTTTAATGACTTTTGAGAGCGCTGCAAGAAGGGAGGCGAGGGTATAGAAGGGGACGAAGGCTTTTGCGCACGCTGCGCGGGCGTAGAACTTTCTAAAACAACTTATTGCTACAAAACTGGTTAATATATATTTAAGCCCGCTAGCAATTCTTAATTTGCTTAAGCTTAGAAAATGATCTTTCTCCTTCTGCATTTGTTCTAATTATTGATAAATAAATCCTCAACGCAACATGTACATTTGGAAAACTTGTAACAAGTTTATATTTTATTATTAGTTGAGACATTTTAACTATTGACTTGCTATCTTTGTACAATGGCGAAAACACAAGAAATGCATCAATAGAATCTTCTTCCAAGTCTGATGAACAGATATTAACTAAGTCATCGTTTGTAACGTGATTTAACGGTTACATGAAATTTCTCCGGTAATTCAGAGGGCGTTTATGCTTCTTTTTACACAGCATGAAGTGAAAGTGCCTAGGGCCTACGAACACTAAAATCCGGCATGTCTTAATCACTTCCGTTTAACTGGATTTTTTCTTAACAGGCTTACTTACCCTCGGCTCTTTTTAAGTCGGTTAAGAAGGGTTCTACTCTAATTTAATAATTACCGTCGCTCTGGGGGTAGGTATATAAAGATAAAGCTTACATTAAATAATCCTTGGACACATTCTCATTGCATGAAATAAGTTTCATGATATTACAATACCTATAGGAAGTATATAGCTCATAAGTGTATTTTCAAACACTCCCATTCATACATTAAAGATGTACAATATCAGTCATTTTTTGACATAAACATGCTCCTTATTAATATTAATTTTAACAAATCACTGAAAAAGTTTCTAAATCTTTTGAGTCTATCTCGGCGTATAAGCGGTCCTTTTAATTTTAGTTAGTCCGCATTTTACTGTAGGGTGGTAAAACAGAATAGTCCAAGGACTCAGCCTCATTGCCTGAAAAATTTTTCAAATCCATCACATGCTTCAGAAGATATTTTAGTTGGAAGGGTTCATTGAAATTTTTTCTTTCATATAAAAGCTTATTCACACTTTAAATTTGAAGATGAAAATATTACAAAACCAATATATAGATATAGGCAATCGAGAAAGTAGAGCATTGTTCAAAATAGTATCAGATTCAATAATTTAACGTATGTTCTAGTGATACCCATTGCGAAACTTTCACATTAAATATGAAAGCTTAAAATTGTTTAAGCAAGAAGGTTTATATAATGATATTTAAAGTGGAATATTTTATCTTCTTGTGTGATTTATGATATTTACTATACAGTCTTAGGAAATCAGGAAAACACAGCACACCCGATTGGATCATACGCTCTTAGGATTAGAATCTGCAGACCGTTAGCTGAGACCTTCCGATGTACATCCTTCTAAATGGCTCATTATAGAAGAGATTTAGGCAGTGAAATTCAATAACAAATTGTAATACTGTGAAGCCACTGAATTAGTTTCCTCCTCGATAATGTATAACATCTTCTGGGAGGATAAAGTATTTTTACATTACATTCAAGGAAATCACAGTACACCTGACTCAATCGTAGATGATCGTAGATGGTCTTAGAATTAAAACCAATTATAGCTGTAATCTCTTGGTATAATACTGTGAAGCCATCGAATTAGTTTCTGGCCGTACTCCTCGTTAATGTGTAACATCTTCTGGGATGAATGATCGGTCTTAAATTAAAACCAATTATAGCTGTAATCTCTTGGCATAATACTGTGAAGCCATCGAATTCGTTTCTGACCATACTCCTCGTTAATGTGTAACATCTTCTGGGATAAAGTATTTTTACATTACATTCAAGGAAATCACAGCACACTTGACCTAATCGTAAATGATCGGCCTTAGAATTAAAATCAATTGTAGCTGTAATCTCTTGTTATAATACTGTGAAGCCATCGAATTAGTTTCTGACCGTACTCCTCGCTAATGTGTAACACCTTCTGGGATGAGAAAGTATTTTTACATTACATTCAAGGAAATCACAGTACACCTGACCCAATCGTAGATGATCGGCCTCAGAATTAAAATCAATTGTAGCGGTAATGACCTTTACTCATCTAGAAAGTATCAGATCAGATGTTAATCAAAAAAGAAATTAAAATTCGTTTTGATATCTTCTCAGGTCCCAATTGAATGATAAAGTGCGGTTCATATTTTAAATGTAGATAGAAGATAAGCCAGATCTTTTCCTAAAACAATTTTATCTGAGAAAAATGTAAAACAGCTTCAAGCGAGCTCCGAGCCGGAGACCTTCTGTAACAACGTTGACGCTATATTGGGTATGTGATAGAGACCATATGTCGGATGCATAGCATAAGAATGAATTTGCTACCACCCCATTTAAACATCTGGTGCTTTTTTTCTGGGGAGGGGATTCTACACATTCTACTCATCCGGAAAGCATCAGTTTTCGAACGAAAAATATAATTGAAAATCGGATCGATAATTTTCAGAAAGTGAATAATAAAAGGAACGACTTGTGGTTTAAGTGTATAGATTTTAATTAGTGTGTATTCATTTCATATACACTATTGGGCATTGAAATGCAAATAACTTAATACAATTCTCTATTACCCCCCCCCCCCCCCACGAAAAAACAAAAACAAACAAACAAACAAACAAAAAAACCCAGCCAACTATCTACAGCTACCGCCGCCGTCGATGCAGCTGATAAAATTCTTTTAAAATTTATTTTCAAGGCTGACGTCGCATCTAAGGCATAAAATGATTTGCAATTTTGCATGATGGTTTAGAATACAGTGCCAGGTATTGTTTTCTATTTTGGTTACAATCGGATTAAAATTTCCATCATTGAATAAAATTGATTCAGAAGCTAAGGCTGTAGGTTTGTCAACACTGAAGAAAATGGTGGAAAAAATCATATTTTTTTAATTTTTAAATGTCTAAATTAGAAAAAACAATAAATAATTCTATAACGGTAAATTTCATTTTTTTAGTTTATTTATCAAGCACAGCAACATAATTTCCATTCTTTCTATTGAACAGCTTCTCCAACAAAGTATTTTCAACAATGTAGGAGATATCTTGCTTTTCCTAATAAGCAAGAATAATATGAAACGTCATTAGTGGGGTCTACAAATTCATAAATTTTCCATCAGACGTTGTGTCGTATCAAAGTCTTAAATATTTTAACCCCTCGTAGCCATACATTGACACATGATGGCTAATTTTGAAACCAATATGAAATTTCTTCCACGTGTTTTGAAGAGTTCTATAGTTGGATAACGGCTTGATATGACTACAGAAGGCTTGTACAGTCCACTTCAACGATAACAGCTTGTAATTTCGTCCCAGTAGCTCAACGACAGCGCGTCGGCTGGCCAGTTCGAAGGTCCAGGGTTCGATTCTCGGCTGTGGCAGCAAGGTTCTTTACAATGTCACTCGAACAAACCAATCCTGTAGCTTAGTGCAAGGATGTTGGAAGTTTGAAAGTGACCCTAGTAAGACTAGTATGGATTCAATGGACTCTGGAAGATTGAGTTCCGATTTCGAATTGAGAGGATAACGACCAGGTAGGATACTAACCTGGGTAAAAATTGTAGTAGCAGGAGACTAATCTGAGGAAAAAATAGCAGGAGGTGGTCAGTCAGATTGTCAGTTGCCTGCTAATCTGACACTGGAGGTGGAGAATGCAGAGTCCACTTCGATGATAAAAGATTGCAATTTCGTTCCAATAGCTCAACGGTAGAGAGTCGTCTGGCTAGTTTGGAGATCCAGGGTTCGATTCCCGGTTGGGGCAGCAAGGTTCTTTACAGGCTTTGAAGAAGGACATACTAAGATCACTCTCTCGTTGCAGATAACAGCATAGATTGGCCGGATTCGCATTTATTATGCGCCCATCAGTATGGAATAGACGATATCTATAGTAGCAGAAAGAAACTTGCTATGTGGAAACCCCAGGCCGTCCGACTCATCCAGAGGACTTGAGCAACTATTTGGACGATCAACTTGCTATGTGTCGTAATTTTGTGAACTTTTATGGAGACCAACAAATTCCATCCTACCAAGCGGGCGGTTTAAATTTTTTATAAAGATTGAACTCAGGCTGATTGAATTAGGCTGGTGCAAAGATAGAAATGAAAGAAAAGGATATCAAATGCGGTGATTAAAATAAATTGTAATTAATTAAATAAATTAGATGTAATCATCTAAAAATTAAGAAAGCTGATTATTGTGTTCGTTTGTATTTCTGAATCATAGCGCATTTAAAATCTAGAACTAAGACAGTTAATTTATTTAATTGAATACAAATTACTTCAATCACCACATTTGGTATCCATCTCTTCAATTTTATCTCTATATTTGGTGCCGTGACCAGAATGGTCGATTCTGGACCTATTTTGTTTACCCGCCTTTCCGTCACGAGATAGCTCAGTTGCATCATTTTTGCGGTATCTGCAGCACTTTCTTTATAGATAGTATCACAAATCTGTATACCTATTTAACATCTATTCAGAATCCTAAAAGTCTGATTCTTTATGCCATTCATTCATGTTTTTATGACTTGGACTTTTCTAGGCACTTAACGCATTCATTCTTTTCCGGTTTTAATTTTCCAAATATTAGTTGCTCTTAAAATTATTTCTATCATAAAAAATAATAGTTTTGCGTCATCACAACTACATTGGCAAAGTACATATCTACAGAACCCGTCTATAGGTGATATTCTCGATGTTTACAAATATCAGTTTTGCGTTAACACAGCTGCATTGGCAAAGTTCATATTTACATAACCCGTCTATTGATGGCATTCTCAATGTCTACAAATATGAGTTTTGCACCATCACAGCTGCTTTAGCAAAGTTCATATTTACAGAACCCGTCTATAGGGGATATTCTCAAAACTGGAATTCGAATTTTCGATCCCGTCACAATACTTTCCCTATACATTATACTATGTATACAGTTAAAGTAGTAATTTTGAACATGCTTCTTGAATAGCTACAAAAAAAAAAGTAATTTTAAAGCTAGAAAAATATACTTTTGTAAATAGAAAATCTCAAAATCGATTTTTTGATAACCTTATTCTCCGAGTTGCCGCAAGATACGGCATTATGCATTTCTAAGAACGCAGTAAATTCGATGATTATTTAAAATCGAAAAATTCAATGGCATTCAGAGACTTTTTTATTACAGTACTTTGAGGGAAGTAGCTGGAATTAGTATAGATTTGTTGTATTTCCTATAAAAAAAAAAAAATACCCATTACTTTTTTTTACCGATGAATAGATCTCGTTACTTGTTTCTTCCTTCTGGAATCTGAAACTGATGTGGTGGGGGAACTGTGGTTGAGCGAAAAAGAGGGGGAGCAAAATGAACTCGATAATAGAATTTTCAGCACAATTTGCGCCATTAAAATCCTCCTTGTAATTCGATTTATTCTCTAAAACAACACATTTTCAAGAGTCCTTTCTCATATAACGGAGTTAAAAAAAATGTGTCACTTTGTTAAGTTTCCCTTGTTTCACCTAGTGAATGTCCCGATTAAATGGGATGTTGTTTTTGAACGGGGTAGAGTTTACGCATCACATATATTTTGTGAAACATGCAGTAAGTTTACACAGTGAAGAATAACCTTTTTCGCCGGTGATGTTTGTGAATTTTTAGTTTCTTTACGATCCCAGCTTCCCGCTTTAGAAGACGGTGTAGACATGAAAATAGTACTAGCAAAAAGCAGGGTTTTGCATGGACTTGCGCATATGAAGAATGCGGATTTAAAACTTTATTTAACAAATAATTATGAAATTAAAAGTATAAAAAATTAATTTCAGTATTTGAGAATTCTAATACAGAAGAGCCTGTAAGTTTTTAGAATTTTAATATTAAATTAGGCAAATTAGAATGCAGGAAAACGATGAAATCAATGTAGCACATTTAAATTGCAAAATCGTATTTAATATACAGGAGCACGTTTAAATCACAATGCATGCAAGTACACATGCTTTTATTAGCTGTTTAAAAGTTGCTGTTTGCTTGTTATTTGTACGAAGCGTAGTGAGCATGCGCGGTAATAAACTTATAAATAAACTTAGATGCCATGGAGAAACAATAGCAAAAATTTAAACCCAGACATGCAGCAGCTCAAGAACGGCGTAAGTTTACAATCTGTAAATGATGCTATTCGATTTTGAATAAGAAATTACATATATAATAGTCATGTCCGTAACATCATTTAAGATAATTATTTTTAGTACATTTTTTTCGATTCTCAATGAAAATATTCGAAAAACTGAAGGCTTTCCACTGGCCATATACCCCAAAACCAGTAGGCATTTGATGACTAAAGAATAAAAATAATCATACCAAATTTCATTTGGTTTCAAGAGCTCTTTCTCATAGCGGCGTTACAAATATTGTTTGGACAGTTGTATCTTTGCGTTTGTTAATACAGCACTGTTTCTGACCTGAGGAAGAGGGCTTATAATGTTCTAGAAACAATTGTAGTATCCTAATTTACTTTGTCATGCTTTCATTAAGGAAGTTCTAGAAAACTGTATTCTCAGTTTCAGTTACTGTTCATGCGATTCGCTGAATCTCACAGACACACGATTAAACAGATACACAGACATCGCTGAAAAAGTTGTACATTCATATTCAGGGCTGATCTTATGTGCAAATCTATCACATTAGCTTTTGACCCCCATCAGAATATTTTCTTTTACACAAATACTGTGTATTGTAAGTGAACTAAAAATATATAAAATTTTACTATACTATAAAGACTGCACCAAAACTATCAAGCTTTGAAGATTTCTGTTCTTTGAGGTTTAAAAAAATGACGTAATTGTGTTATTGTCACCTGCATACAAAAAATAATTATTTTTAAGATGAAAAGACTTTGAAGTTTTTATATTGAAAGTACTACAAAAATTGTGTCAAAACCTTTTGGCGTAGGGTGGCAGTTAATGACGATAAATAAGATAATTATCTATAGAATCAGATCATGGACAATTAACGTGATATATTAGAGGTTCTCTTCCGTGTACTTTAAAGAAAGAATAATTAGCAATTTCCTTTCAACCTAAATATTATATATTCAGCGTTCAATTTTCAGAAACTGGAGATTTTGAAGCTTGTAATAAATCACTGGTATTTCTCATTTTGCGACCTTCTATTTTGCGCACGGTATTAGAAAATACCTCATTACGGAGAGCTAAATTCTTCAAAACTGTACATGTACAGCAAAAATTTTCCTAAAATGGTTTTGGGACATTTGCCCTTGTGTTTACAGTCTTAAAATTCACAATTCTACTGCAGTATTTACAGATGGTGGTATGTAATAAATTCTTGTGATTCCAGACATAGAAAATGTTCAAAGAATGTGAATTAACTTTATTTTCTGGCGCATTTGATTTATATTTAAGCTGGCCTATTTTCCATGATTCAAATGTTTATATATGTTTGCATTCAAGTATTAGGTTTAATTTATTTTAAAACTAGTAGATATACCTGACAATGCTCAGGATTTTAGATATGGGCTAATTCTAAACGCATTCATATTACTTTTTAAAAACATAATGTCTGCAATCCCTTTTATAAAAATTAAAAACATAAGAATATTTTCTCTCGCTATACGAAATTATCTACGGAGACAAATCTGAAGAACAAACATTTTGGTCCCGTTTGTAAATTGACGTACAAATATGAAGTTTGGAGCACATATGCCAAAATGACGATGCTGAAATAAATAAATAAATAAATATATATATATATATATTATATATATATATATATATATATTATATATATATATATATATATATATATATATATATATATATATATATATATATATATATATATATATATATAGAGAGAGAGAGAGAGAGTGATTAAAAAAGATGGGACAAACTTTAAGAGGTGATAGTACACACCAAACCAAGCATTTTTTGTCATAATTTACCGGGTCGGAAAGGAAACGGAAAGGCGTTACAGTGCGATTACTCGTTTAGAAACGACCACTCCGCAAACTTAAAAGCGTTATTCTGGTTGTTATTTTTTGGGTTGAAGAAGAAAACCACGTATGAAAATTTCATCTGAGAAAGAAGAACCCTTATGCAAATTTTAGTAACATCAAATGTACGGCCTTATCAGTTTGCAGCAGTTATTCGCAGCTGCAACTTTTGAGACGATGTAGGAATTTATAAATAGGGGAAAAGCCGATATACATTTCATCTATGGTGCTGCAATGGGAATGGCAGGGAGGTACAACGACTGTACGGTGAACGTTTCCCCCATAGGCGGTTGTCCAATCGTAAAACATTCAAACGCTTGCATCGGCAACTCTGTGAATCGGGATCCTTTCTCGCTACCAGGTCTGAATCAGGTCGTCAGGATCGTCGCTGCAAGTAGTTTTGACTCAGGTTGGCGGTCGTTCTTTTGAGCCATTACTGTAATTATTGTTTATTAAATGTCATTTCATAACTTGTAAATCATTCTTGTGTTTTCTCTTCACCTCATCGGTTTTACCATTAAGCGCCCACTAGCGCCTTTACGTTTCATTTCCGACCCGGTTAACTATGACGAAAATGTTTGGTTTGGTGGTGTGTACTACCACCTCGTAAAGTTTACCCCATCTTTTTTAATTACACTATATATATATATATATATATATATATATATATATATATATATATATATATATATATATATATATATAATATCTTAGATTTCCTTATATAGTGCTTATTCCTAAATTTCATAAAAATCCTATTAAATTTAGAACAGTTACTAGTGGCCATAATACTTACTCTACTACTGCGAGTAAATTATTACTAAATTCTTTAAATCTAATAAATAATAGTTTAAGCCAGACTAGCAATAATTACCATATTCTAAATAATAGTAAAGAATTAAAGAATAAATTAAAATCTCTTAGTAAAATAATAGGATTTCAAACTTTTGATTTTAAAGATCTTTTTAATAATATTAAGATATCTGATCTATATGATGTAATTTTAGCTCTATATAATGCTTATATTACACCTCTTTCAAATCAAATTAAATTTATAAATTTTCCTAAACTTCTTCACTTTGTTATTTTCAATAATTATATTTTTCAAGGAAATAAATTATACTTACAAGTCTCAGGAGTTCCACAGGGTGGTTGCAGTAGCAGTATGCTAGCTAATTTATACCTTTATCATTATGAAAAGTCATTTACTTCAATAGATTATACTTTTTACAGATATGTTGATGATCTGATTTGCTTAGTACATACAGAAAATTATCTCATAGATATAGATTACTATCCTGACAATTTGGAATTAATTCCTAATGAAGCTACTATTAGTAAAAATGTTAATTTTTTGGATTTAAATCTTTTTATTGATCCTTCTAATAGAATTGTTACAAATTTATATGATAAAAAAGACTTTTATAATTTTAATATTAATAAAATCTTACCTTTTAATTCCTGTAACTCGATTCAATTGTTTAGAAATATTATACTCAATCAGCTTTTTAGAATTTATAGATTATCTGATAAAAAATTTCATGCTATGCATATCAATAATCTCAAAATTACAAGTAATTTATATAAATATCCCTCTTATTTAGTAAATAGTATTGTTAAAAAATTTAAAATAGCTGGATTTTTATAATTCTTTTCATACTATCATATAATTCTATTCATAGTATCTTATATTAGCCAGACATCTCCATTCTCTTGTATTTTTTTTTTTTTTTTTTACATTCACTTCCCACTTCAGCATAACTATTATTTGCCCCTCTTTTTAGTAGCTCTTTTTATATATTAATACTTTTTCTTAACATTTCGCTTCACAGTTTTTCAATTCTTATGAATGGCAACAGTAAATGGTTTTTTATTTTTCTTTACGAATGGCAACACTGGTCTCTTCTATCAGTGTTCCCTGTATTGAATCGATTGTACATATGCTGTGCTTTTTCCAGGTATTCATTTTTTCTTTTTTATTCCTTCTTTATGTATGTCGTCCAAGTAGAAATAGTTTATAGATTTAATCTATCTATTTCTTCAGAAACATACATTTTTGTGTTTGCTTCTACAAAAAACTTGGACATGATTAGATTTTTGTAGAGGTTAACAATTCATGATTTAGGCTTAGACCCTCGTCTACGTGTATGGCGTTTGTGCTTGATTTCGTTTGTTATACTTATTTCGATTCCATACCTTTGTATTATATATTTTTCACTGACTTGTTGATTCGATATTTATTTTATTTATTTTTTTTCCATTTGCTTGAGGATTAGTTGATTTTTACTTTTGTTTTGTAAGCCAGTTAGATAGTTGAATTTAGTTTAAGTTTTTCTTTTTTTGTTTCCATACCTTTCAATTTGGTTGATTTCCTGTAACTTGATAGCTTGTGTTTTGTATTTTTTATCCATTTGATTGATGATTTGCTGTATTATATTTTATTCTGTGGGTGTTTTAAAAAGTTAGGTTTATCGTGTTACATCTTCTTACTTTTCGTTCATTGGATTTTCAAACTTCTATTATTATTATATATATATATATATATATATATATATATATATATATATTCATTATATAGTACCTATTGTTTGATATACAGGGTGTCCCAAAGACATTGACCGGCTTTTATTCCTTAAATATTGATCTTAGATATATATATAATAAATTACAAAGTTGCGTAAATAAAGGTACATAATTTTATGAAACCGACTAAAATTTTCAAGGGAATTAAATTTTAAGAAATACAAAATTTAAATTTTTATACGGCCCCCGTACAAAATCATACCTAATGAGTAAAATATTCCCCATACACTAATAAGGTGATGTACAAAATTTCAGCATTTTATCATAAAAAGTCCCAGAGATATGAAGAGACAAAAATGCTGACTTAAACCACTTTTCGATGCATCGACATGGGTTCTCAGAGGGGAAAGATCATGTCGGCAGATCGCGTTTCAGGGGTCATACACAAATTACGAAAGAAAACAATGATTACATAAATAAATAATAATTTTGCTATTTATTGGTACAAAAGTATCTACACTGTGTAGAAATAATAACTTTACACAAAGATTACAAAGCTTATTCAAAATATTTTCCACCCATGCCAATACAGAGCTGCATTCGCCTAATAACACGTATGTGCACTCGATCAAGTTCTTGTTCGGTGATGTCACGACAACCATCTTGAATGTGTTGCTGCAACTCTGCTTTATTTAAGGGAGGTGACAGATAAACAGTTGTGCGTAAACGACCCCACAAATAAAAATCCATAGGCGTTAAATCAGGCGATCTAGGGGAAAATTGACTGGCCCTTGCAAGCCAATCCACTTGTCTGGAAACTCGTTATTTAATCAATGTTTCACAACTGTAGTATGGTGAGCTGGAGATCTGTCCTGTCGAAACCATACATGTGAAAATACTGTTAGGGGCAGTTCATACATAAAATCAGGAGTAACCGCATGCAGAATCTCATTAATATATCTATCACCCATCAAAGTACCACAATAAAATATGGGTCCAAGCAAACGGTTTCTGAAAATACTACACCATGCATTCACAGAAAATTGCTTCTGATGATGATATCACGTACAACGAATGGATTTGTGTCAGACCAGAAGTGCTCATTTTAAGGATTTATGCATCCATCATGTTTAAAACAGCATTCGTCAGTCCAATTTACGTTTTTCAGGAAAGAGGGATTTGTATCTTCCTGATTTAGAGCCCAATTACAAAAATTTAGACGACGTTGATAATCTATTGGCTTCTGTCTTTGTACACCATGAATGTTAAACGGATGCCATTTATTCCGTCTCAGTATTGTCCACACTATTGCACGTGGTACTTTCATTTCTGAAGCAGCCGTACGAATACTACTATGTGGATGACTGCAAAGGTAAGCCAAAATACCAATTTCTACATCAGTTGAGTGAAGTCTGGGCCTACCTAGTCCACCTACATTATGTACGTATCCCCTTTCACGCTCTCGTTGCACCAATCGGGAAATAAATCTCCCAGAAGGATGTCGAGAATTGTGAAAAGTACGTTGATATTCCCGTGCAGTTTCGTTAGCATTGCGATTGCATAAACTGTACAGCATAAGCATTTCAAAAAGTTCTTCGTTGCTGTATTACGACATACTGTCGGTACAGGATAACTTCACTCTCAAAATATAGCAGAAATGTGAAATACTTAAGGGTCGCTCAGACTGCCGAGCTGCCAGCTCTACGCTGGCGTAAGCGAGGTGATTGATCAATGACAGAGCGAAAAGAACTTTCTCATGTGATGATGCGTCTGTTGCGATTGTGTGACGCACCGATCTAAGGCAGATATTTGCATATGCATACAATCCTAAGCTATTTTAATGTTCATTTTTATTGTGCCATTTCCAAGTTTTATTCTGTAATTATTCACGTAAAATTTTAAGGTATTTTTCAGGAAGTATATTTTTAAAAAAATGTAAATAAATCTAAAGATAAGAGGCAGATATTATTTGCCTATGATGCATTTCTGCGTTGCGACATTTGCACTCTTGCTGTAAACATTTACATTTTAATTTGTGATTAATCCCTATCAATTTTATTTAAACATATCTCTTTGACTTTTTATGATAAAATGCTAAATTTTGTACATCACCTTATTAGTGTATGGGGCACATTTTACTCATTGGAACTGTTTTTGTACGGGGGCAGTATAAAAAATAAATTTTGTATTTCTCCAAACTTAATCCCCTGAAAATTTTTATCGATTTCATAAAGTTCTGTACCTTTTTTACGTAAATTTGTAATTTATTATATATGTTTAAGATCAATATTTAAGGAATAAAAGCCGAGGTCACTCTTTTTGGGACACTATGTATGTTACTTATCGACTTATTGTCTGATTTCGCGCTTTACAGTTAAATTTGAGTATTTTAAGGATTTTAAATGATTTTTTTATCTTCTTTTATGTGCCATTACTGTATTTTAATGCTATATTTCCCCCCATTTTCACTTGACATCAAATAGTGTGTTCAAACGTATAAAACTTCGCCCAAACTGCTGTCTGAATCAATCTGCAAAACTAATTACTTCGTTAGATAACAGTATAGAAGTTTGATTAAAAATAACCGATTTCGGAGCTAAAGAGTAGCCTCCATTTCGCGATTAAAATGACGGAGCACGTGAAGCAACAATGGCTAACACGAGAAGCCTGCCAAGAACATCTCACCGGAGAGTAGAACTTTCGATCTCAGGCGCTAATACCGTGATTGACTAAATCAGAATCCTAGCCAATTCCATCAGGCGTGAACTTGAAACTTGTTGGACAGGAAACTCGAACAAAAGTGGAACTCATTATTTAATTTAATTTTACTTACTTTCTAACGAATTTTACAATCGTTAGAAATATTTTTTGTATTTATTTGCAAATAAGTGAGTATATGTATGATTTTATTCACAAACTTTTGCGTGAAATGTAAGAACTGAAATCTGACTTTTCATCCCCAAGAATAAAACTAAAAGAAGTTTAAAAGTAATGTGAAAAATATTTTAGAGAAAATAAATTGCTTTCCGTGAAATTTTATATGTTAAAAAAAATCCTAACTATGAAATTCATTTTGGTAGTGTAGTGTAGAATTGTTAGAATTGGACAGTAAAATCAGATATGATAATAATTTAAAGTAGTAGGTTATTTCGAATCCGATCTGGACTTAGATTAATTTTAAAACTTCTAACATTTAATTTAGAGTTTTTTTACTTATTATTAACACTTTACAACAAAGATGAAAAGTGTTTATGACTTTGTTCATTCTGTCTGTTTGTCTGTCTGCCCGTCAGCACGATAACTGCCGTAAAAATGACTTTCTCAAAATGCAATTTTAGTATGTTATTCAGACGGTCTGTGAGACCTATGGGAATATAAACGAACAATATCACTCAATTAGTTTTGGATTGAACCCGGGTTGAAAAAATGAAATACATTGAACCCTATGGGACCTAATTTTTCAAACATTTTTTAAGCGGATTTAAAACTCACAAATTGCTTCGAAAGTTTTAGGAAATATTCATATTATCCCATAAAATGTATAAAAAAAAATTCAGCCAAATATATTCAGTAGTTTTTTAAATAAAAATTTAAATAATAATTACACCTTTTATATGGAGCGATCACATGACCATTATATGAAGAGATCACGTGACCCACTTCAAAATTAAATATGGCATCCATCTTGTGTTAAAATCGTGACTTTTTAAGTTCTTTTTAATTCATATTTAGTGTTGTATCCCTCCTAAAACCGCTTTATTTTTGCTTAAATTCTGGGCATCTACATACTGAAACAACGCAATTACAGTATATTTGAGTTTAAATGATCATCCAACTTTGATTATTTCTACAACGAAGCCTACTTTTCACTTATGAAAAATGTAAACAGCAAAATATGTAGAATGAGTTGTATAAGAATTGCTGCATTTCTTTAACGCAAAATTATTTAGCTCATGGAGTCTGTAATATAGCTGATTCGAATGAAATATTCATTGATTTTACAGAAAGGAGGACGATTTTTTCGATGAAGTTTTAAGCATAAAGTTTAATTACTTGTGTCTCCATGGTCTTAAGATTTTTAATAAAATAAATTATTATAGTATTGTGATAAATGAAATGAATGGAAACATGTTTATGAATGAAATGTTGCTTTTATAGAGAGAGCCAGGCTTGTTATATTTCGATGACGTCTTTTGAATAAAAGTATTTGAATAAACGTTTTAATAAACGAATTTGACGTCTTTTCATTTGTTTTCGATGAAGTTTTCAAATATAATGAATTATTGTAGTATTGTGATAACTTTAAAACTATTACCAAGGAATGTATCGTATTTTAGAGATGTTTAAACCAGGCAATTTATATTTCAATGCCGTCATTTGAATAAAGTTCATTTTCTTCGATGAACTTTTAAGTTTTCAAATATAATAAATTAATGTGGCATTGTGATAATTTTGAAAATATTACCGAGGAATGTATCGCATTTTAGAGATGTTTAAATAAAATTGCATTGAAGTTGGAAAATGTTTCATAATCAATGCTTTTTGCATGATTGATCTTTCTTGTTTTCTACATTTATTATGCTGATTTGCAAAAGAAATCAATCTCTCCTTTGTAAAGTTTTTTTTGCGCATGATGCTATTTTAATTGACATTCGATGTACCTATCAGATGATATCTGCATAATTTAGCTCGTGTGTTATTGACTGTGCTTTAATATTTCTGAAACTTAGAGGACTATATTGATTTCCAGTTACATGATAATACACACATTCAAATAATTTCCGTTTGAATGAATTTTATTTTAGAACATTTTTGAATAATTAAGAAGTAAGAAAATATTTATGAAGGAGCCTTTATATGGCAGCAAGTGGTAGCCTTCATATGTTCATATCATTTTTGAAGGAAATATTAAGATTTTTTTACTCTTTTGCACACTTATTTCATAAGCAAATATCCGCATGTATATTTTCGAAGAAACCAGAGGTGACATCTACAGTACTGGAAGGGGAGATATTTAATAACACCCAACCCCATCCAAAATTTGATGCTAAATCTATATTGGTCATCGTTTAAACTCTATTGATAGCCAGTTCTGAGAAATAGATGTTGTAAGGAAAATGTAAAATTTTTAAACAGAACTAGCATTTCTCTAGAACCGGAAATGGAAATCCTCAGTGAGACCGCTATTCTCACTAGAATTAAATGCAGAATCCATATCAGTCATAATCTAATCTCTATCTATAGTCGATTCAGAAAAATAGTACTACATGTTTTATAGAAAATTTTTGAACTGAAAGTAAAAACAGACCGAAAGTTCAAATCCATAGTGTATCCTTCTTCTCCCGGAGAATCCATATCAGTCACCGTCTAAGCTATATTTATAGCCGGGACAAAAGTAGATGTTTCAAGGAAAATAAAGATTTTTGAACTGGAATTGGGAAAAAAAATAAAGTGGAAATTCTTAGTAAACCCCCTCCCCCTCTAGAATTTGATGCTGAATTCATATTAGTCACTAACTAAGCTCTATCTATAGCCAATCCTGAGAAACAGATATTTCAAGGGGAATTTTTGAACAAGAAGTAAAAACTCATATCGGTCTCTAGCCCCTCTAAAATGTAATGCTGAATCCGTACCAGTTGTCATCAATACTTTTTCGGTAGATGATCCTAAAAGTAGATGTTGCAATGAAAATGCATAATTTCGAATCCAAAGTGACATCTCCAGAACCGTAAGTGGAAATCCTTAGTGAATCGTCCAACCCTCTCTAGAATGTAATGCTGAATCCCTATCAGGAAATGGAAATCCTTAGTGAACCTTCTATTTCTTTAAAAATTTGATGCTAATTTTACAACAGTCATCATTTAAGCTCTATCTGCAGTAGATACTGTGAAATAGATGCTGCAAACATTTTTTTTTTTTGGTTAGATGGTATATTTGACTGCAATAAAAATAATTTTCCATAATAGCCCATTTGACAACTCTATTAAATTTTTTTAATGTATAAAACTTTCAACTCAATTTGTAAAGGAATTTCTTAAATGGTAGATTTTTTTTCATTTTTAAGCCTTCTAAATGTGAAAAAAGAATTTGCAAAAGCTGAAACGTTTGTAAAAAAATATTTGTAAATTCGTTTGGCATAAGAAGAATGCGGACAAATGTTCATAACACATCACTTATATGTCGCATTACATAATGTCAAACTTTTTCATACTGAACCGTTTAACCTTTAACAACCGATAGTGATAAGAAATCTTTATTTTACATACTTAAGCGTGATGAATGTCTTTGAAAAATTTTCACTGTTCGCTAAAATATTTATTTTCTCATAAGTACTATTGAGAAAATATTGTTTTCACGAAAATTTTCGATTTCAAGCTTTTGATGGCAATATATGTTTTAAGACCTCCTGAACACGTTTTGACTATTTTTAGAACGATGTCCGTCTATATGTCTGTGGCCGACTTCCTGTGTACAAGATAGCTGCTACAAATATTATTGGATTTTCACGAAATTTTAAATCCGACTTTGCTATCGAAAAATCTAGAACTAGATAGAATTTTCTTTTTAATTGGAGCGAAAACTTCGAAATTTTATACTTTTATAACATGACAGCATAGGACAAAATTTGATATAATAATATAATCATGCATACTATAAGGGAGCTCAATGACTACGATACTTAATAGTTTCGATCATTGTTGTGAAGGATAGCCGCGATATAATTTTTTGTGTTCGTGACGTCATTAGCCCCCCCCCCCCCCCGTGAGTACATTGTCAAGTAGGATATCAATCGAAAGATTTTATCAAGCCCTTTAAAGTGAAAGGTAACGTGAAATAATTGTAATCATTTGGATCAACGATACAGATTTTTCAAAATTTTACTTGTAAAATTTGAATTAAAAATGGATTATGATATGAGAAAGTCGAGTTGAGCCACACTTCAGTTAATTTTATATTTATTTTCATTTTTCAATTTAGTTAAAATAATGAAATTATATTGAAGATCAAAATGAAAACAAATTGTCCACTCATTTTGACTATAAATTCGAGTATTCATTTGGTTATTTCTTAATAAACAGTAGAAAACAAAGAGTGAGACAAATGCAAATGTTATCGGGGCATGTGATTTTTCAGAGTACATTTCCGAACTCAACAGGTAGCACACGAATTTTATTGTGCTTTCTTCAAAAACTCTCGTGAAACAGTTATTTTTATCTTTAAGTTACACCCCATATTCTACATAAAAGTAATGACACAAGTGAAAAATTATTTCCATTTAAAAATTATATTTTATGCTGTAATATGACTGTTTAGAAATAAAACTCAAAATATAAGCAAAATAAGTGATTCTTGTACAGTCACCAGATAATTTTTCTTTTGATTTAAAAATATTATTAAGGCATGAGAATAGAGAAACTCCTTAGATTTCATTCAACATTCATACTCTAATATAAAATTACCTATTTTGATTTTACACTAAATATTAATTACTGTCTGAAGATAACTATGTCTTTACTTATAGTCAGCAATATACATGTGGTTGATTTTCTTCGTTCATCGTCATTAACTTTATTAGAATTTGTAACTTATTATATTTACAGAAAATAATTCCAAAACAATTTAAGCATAAATTTGAAATATAAGAATTGCATCTAAGTTTGATGGGTAGACAGTTAACAGATGAGCAACTTTTATTTGCGAAATTGGAACTTTTATTCGCAAATATAAACATAGCAATGAATTTATGAAAGCGCTTTCATGGTGTGTATAATTTATATTTCACTGAGCTATTAAGCATTTTTATTCTCTTTTGCATGTTTATTTTGTACAGTCATAAGATTTTTTTTGAAAAAACCGGAAGTGACGTCCATCTCCAGAACCGATAGCGGAAATTCATATTCAACCCAATATAACACTCCTTCTAGAATTCGATGCTGAATCATCATCTAAGCTCTATCTATAGTCAATCCTGAAAGATAGATGTTTCAAGGAAATCATTTTAACCGGAAGTAATAAAAAGAGAAATAAAAAAACACCGGAAGTAGAAATCCTGGTGAACCGCCTACCTCCTGCAGAATTTGATGCTAAATTCCTATCACTTATATCAAGCTCTGTCTATAGCCAATAGATATTTTAAGGAAAACATTTTAGTTCGTTCGTTACTAATTCCCCCGTGGTGAAGGAGCGCCTACGCACCACGTCCACAAGACCCCCCAGGGTAACCCATGGCGAAGGGGAGGAGATTTGCAGCTTCACTTTTATAGAGGCTCCCCGAAGGGCGGAAGTCTGACTTAACCTCGACATGACAACATCCATGCCCGCTGGCGGGATTCGAAACCGCAACCCGGCAATCCAGCGATCAGGCGGAAACGCATGCCGCTGACCGCTCGACCACCGGATCGGCAAAACATTTTAGTAAAAACCACAGAATGGCAAAAAATGTATCCCCAACAAATAGAATGTTTTATGATCATTGCATTCTATATCTTACAATGGATAATACATTTGACTTTTTGCTTATAATTTATTTTTAATTAAAAATATCCTGTGATGTTGTTTCACATTTAAATATTTTAAATGGACGAAAGTATAAATTTCCGAATAGCCCTTGTCTTGATCAGAGATATTATCACCTAAACATATGAATATTAGTAAAACTTTTTGGTTATTTCTTTCTACAACAGATCGGACAAATGGCTAAAAACGTTGCATCTGTTCTAAATAGTTCTTATTTCGACGAAATTTGCATATATATATTCATAGCCCATATATATATTCATATAACTTTGCATATATATACCCATAGTCTTGTTTCGAAGAATGTTAATTAAGATAAACAATTTTAAATAATAGTAATATTTAAGTAAAGTCAAAATGTGTCCATCAATCTTTAAATGAAACGTTATTTGTTGAGAAGACTTTGATCAAGTTCATTCGTTTAGTGAAAAGGAGTCGAAAGTGTAACGAGAACAATTTCATCGCCAGTCAAGTACTCATATCGGTAGTTCAAATTTTCTGAATTAGGTCTTTTCAACAAATAAAGATTCAAATAGAATGATCATATAAATAATTATAGATATTTGGATCACAACATAAAATACTGCGCAAATAAAATGTATAAAACAGATGATCGTTACAGAAATACTTGGATTTCCTTTTACAGTACGAACAAACTTAGAACTTAAACAAGAAAGATCAATCATGCATAAGCATTGATTATGAAACACTTTCCAACTGAAATGTAATTTCATTTAAAAATTTCTAAAATGTGATTCATTCAGTGGTAATATCTTTTACATTATCACAGTACTACAGTAATTTATTATACTTAAATATTTAAAACTGTATCGAAATATAAATCATCTGATTCTTTATGCAAAATCAATGAATATTTCATTCATATAACTTGTATTCCAGACTCCAGAGCTAAATAATTTTGTGTGAAAAAAAATCAGCAATTCTTATGTAATTCATCTTACAATCGCTTGAGATATTTGCATTCTGCATATATTAAAATTAGGCTTCCTTGAAGAAATAATAAAAGTTTAGGGATCATTTAAAATCACAACTATTGTAATTGCATAGGCACGGAATTTAGATACACAGATAATACACAGATACATAGATAATATGTGTGTGCATGTGTATGTACTCAAAGTATTGGAATCGTGCCGAAGATCGGAACTCGAATTTTCAAAGGATCTACACGTTTTGGGACTTCTAGAACACGAAAAACTATTTTTAGGAAGACGTCTGTGTGTGTAAGGGTGTATCTGTGTATGTTTCTGTGTGTCTGTGTGGATATTACATCCACTCAAATTGAAAAACTAATGGACCGAATTTCATACAATTTGGTAGGTATGTTTTTTGTGGGAAATCCTGATGTTCATTAGATTATAGTACGGTTCGTAATAAAAGAATCTGCCTTCTTTGCGAAATGGCCGCAGAAATTGCCTTTATCCACTCTAGCTAAAAACTAATGAACCAAATTTAACAAAATTTGGTGTATAATATTTCAATAACCTACAAGTGATTTATATACCAAATTTAACAAAATTTTGTATATAAATCATTTGTAGGTTATTCTACTACGATTCGGGAAAAAGGAACGGGCTATTTTTGCGAAATGGCCCGCAAAAATCGTTATATATAAAAATAAAAGACTACGTGTGCTCAATTATATCAATTAAATTCCTATTTTATATGTGATTTTTGACAACAAAAAGAATAAGACTAACCCCATTACTCTAGGACTAGCCGTTCTTGAGATATTCTAGTTTTTTCGCGTTTTCGCTACGCCACCTTTGACAATAAGTCCAGCTATCAAATGAGAACCAAATTTAAGTTTAACGTGTAAATTCAATGTCATTTAAAATACTTATGTTGTGCAGATAAACTCAAATTATCATTGAATAAATAAAGAGAACGAATATGAGTCTGCAGAGAAAGACATGTGCTGTCCACATCAGAATTTTTAACAATATTACAACAATGATTTATAGAAGTGAACGGGGATTATTTTCAGGCCATTTCGAAAAAAATGTATGATCTATATTTAAAGATCCATCAAATTTTTGTCGAATAAAATGTTCAACAAATTTAAGCTGTGTACCAAATTTTAACTCTCTAGGACGTAGGAAAGTGCATTTAAAATGCCATCAATTAAATTTATCATGAAGAGTTATATAAAATTTAAAAAAAATGAAAAATTGCTATCTACCAAATTTATTTTAAAATATGAAGCCACTCCCATATGCAAAACGTTTAAACAAATGGAGAGATATTTATTATATAATATCTCTCTCTTTCCTTTCTGGAAGATATCCCAAAGTCAGAATTTAATTGAATTTGTTTTTTTCCCTATATTAAATAATTTTTTTAATTAAAAAACTACTTAACATATTTTACTGAATTTTTTTTTATATATTCTATGGGATAATGTGAATATTTCCTAAAAATTTCGAAGCAATTCGTGAATTTTAAATTTACTTAAAAAATGTTTGAAAAATTAGGTCCCATAGGGTTCAATGTATTTCATTTTTTCAACCCGGGTTCAATAAAAAACTAATTGGCTGATATTATTTATTTATATTCCCATAGGTCCTACAGACCGTCTGAACAACATACTAAAATTTCATTTTGATAAACTCATTTTTACGGCAGTTATCGTGCTAACGGACAGACAGACAGACAGACAGACAGACAGACAGACAGAATGAACAAAGTCATAAACACTTTTCAACTTTGTTGTAAAGTGTTAAAAAGAGGACTTAGAACTTAATTGTGTATATATATATATATATATATACATACATACATACAGGGTGTCTCAAAAATATTGATCTCAGACATATATAATAAATTACAAATTTTCGAAAAAAAAGGCACAGAATTTTATGAAGTCGATTAAAATTTTCAAGGGAATTAAATTTTATGAAATGTAAAATTTAAATTTTTATACAGCCCTCGTCCAAGAACATTTCCAATGAGTAAAATGTGCCCCATACACCAATGAGATGATGTACAAAAATTCAGCATTTTATCATAAAAAGTCCCAGATATATGAAAAGACAAAAATGCTGACTTAAACCACTTTTCGATGCATCGACATGGTTTCTCAGAGGGGAAAAATCATGTCGACAGATCGCGTTTCAGGGGCCATACACAAATTACGAAAGAAAACAATGATTACATAAACAAATAATAATTTTGCTATTTATTGGTACAAAAGTATTTACACTGTGTAGAAATAATAACTTTGTACAAAGATTATAAAGCTTGTTCAAAATGTTTTCCATCCATGCCAATACAGAGCGGAATTCGCCTGATAACACTTCTGTGCACTCGATCAAGTTCTTGCTCGGTGATGTCAGGACAGCCATCTTGAATATTGTTTGTATGTAAACTTATATAGATGTTGCAACTCTGCTTTATTTAAGGGAGGTGACAGATAAACAGTTGTGCGTAAACGACCCCACAAATAAAAATCCATAGGCGTTAAATCAGGCGATCTAGGGGGAAATTCGACTGGCCCATGCAAGCCAATCCATTTGTCTGGAAACTCGTTATTTAACCAGTGTTTCACAACGGTAGTATGGTGAGCTGGAGATCCGTTCTGTTGAAACCATACATGCTGAAGTCCCAGACTATATACCTGTTGTCAACGTACCATCATACAGTATGGGTCCAAGCAAACGGTTTCTGAAAATACTATACCATACATTCATAGAAAATTGCTTCTGATAATGAATATCACGTACCACGAATGGATTTGTGTCAGACCAGAAGTGCTCATTTTGAGGATTTATGCATCCATCTTCTTTAAAGCAGCAATCGTCAGTTCTAATTACGGTTTTCAGGAAAGAGGGATTTGCATCTTCCTGATTTAGAGTCCAGTTACAAAAATCTAGACGACGTTGAAATCTGTTGTCTCCTGTCTTTGCACACCATGAATGTTAAACGGATGCCATTTATTCCGTCTCAGTATTCTCCACACTGTTTCATGTGGTACGTTTATTTCTGAAGCAGCGGTACGAACACTACTATGTGGATGACTGCAAAAGTAAGCCAAAATATCAATTTCTACATCAGTTGAGTGAAGTCTGGGCCTACCTAGTCCACCTACACGATGCACGCTTCCTCTTTCACGTACTCGTTGCACCAATCGGGAGATAAATCTTCCAGGAGGATGTCGAGAATTGGGAAAATTACGTTGATATTCCCGGTCAGTTTCGTTAGCATTGCGATTGCATAAACTGTACAGCATAAGCACTTCAAAAAGTTCTTCGTTGCTGTATTGCGACATACTGTCGGTACAGGATAACTTCAGTCTCAAAATATAGCAGAAATGTGAAATACTTAAGGGCCGCTTAGACTGTCGGGCTGCGCGAGCTACGCTTACGTAATCGAGGCAATTCATCAATGGCAGAGCAAAAACAACTTTCTCATGTAATGATGCTTCTGTTGCGATTGTGTAGCGTATCGATCAGAGACAGATATTTGCATATGCATACATTTCTAAGCTATCCTAATGTTCATTTTGATTGTGCCATTTCCAAGTTTTATTCTGTAATTAATCGTGTAAAATTTTAAGGTATTTTTCAGGAAGATTATTTTTGAGAAATTGTAAATAAATCTAAAAATAAGAGACAGATATTATTTGCCTATTACACATTTCTGCTTTGCGTCATTTGCACTCTCGCTGTAAACATTTACATTTTAATTTGTGATTCATCCTTCACCAACTTTGTTTAAACATATCTCTGCGACTTTTTATGATGAAATGCTGAAATTTTGTATATATCAACTTATTAAGGTATGGGGCACATTTTTCTTATTGAAAATGTTTTTGTACGGGGGCCGTATAAAAATTTAAATTTTGTATTTCTTCAAATTTTATCACCTGAAAATTTTTATCGATTTCATAAAATTCTGTACCTTTTTTAGGCAGCTTTGTGATTTATTATACAAGTCTAAGATCAATATTTAAGGAATAAAAGCCGATGTCAATGTTTTTGGGACACCTTGTATATATATAATATATATACTCTTTTGCAGAAGAAAAAGAAGCACCATGAAGAAAGTGACGTATTTTATTGAAATTAAATATGCGTACAACTCATACAGAGGTAATGAAATAATTACAAAATCAAGGCCGCAGGACCCATCAATGGTTAGCAATTGCAGATTTAATTTTCAAATCTGTAATTTGTGAAAAACCCCTTGGCAGCAATGTATGCTTGTATACGTCTAGGTAAGGAGTGATAAAGTTTCCTAATGTCATCCTGCGATGCATTCTGCCAGGCATTTCTCAATTGTTGCCCCAGATCTTTGGGAGTGCCCAAATCTGGCGGCCTGGCATGTCCCATACATGCTCAACTCTGGCTCGATCTGTTGACCTTGCTGGCCAAGGAATTGTATCAACAACTCGGAGACAGTACACATATATGCCTGGGAGGATGAGGATGGGAATCGGTGGAAGGAAGTTCCCACCATGATTCGGAGAGAGCCTCTACTCCCGTGCGACACTCCACCATGGGAGAATCATCGTCTCCTATGTCTCCTACTATCGTAGGATCTTCTCTCCCACTTTTACTTCTCTATTTTTCTTCTGCCTTCCTGTTCTCCCTCCTAGGCTAAACTATCCTCTTCAGCCTAAGTGGGTTCCTCTACCCTCTTCTTTCTCTTAGTAAACTGTTCCTGGGGTATTGTCCCAGTATGTAATCTAATCTGTGTGAATTATAAGTGTTGTCTAACGGGTTAATCTCATTGCCGTGAAATCTAGTTGTTGTCCAACGGGTTATCATTAGAAGGAGGCAAATGCCCAGCAGAGGCCTTAGTCGCAGGTCGTCGTACATACGTACTTCGATCGTTTCAGCAGGGGTATTGTCCCCGCTCCATTTTCCACCCTAGTGGTGACGGCTTTGTTTGGTCTTATCGCGCTGCCGGGGTATTGTCCCGGCCTTGCTCTTTTGGGGCGTAGTCCCCCCTTGTGAAATTCCTCTGCAATATTGTTTATTATGCCACTTCTATTTCAGATCTAATGCATTTCCCTTTCAGCTTCCCGCATCACATCCAAGTGCTATTTTATGTATGCCTCTTCTTCCCCTTTCTTTTCAGGTAGAAGAAAGAAAAGAAGCCTCATGCAGTTAGCCGTTCGCGAGTCCGTTGTACTCCGCCCTTAACTTTTTCCTTTCAGGTACTCCTTGAGTTCCTCTCTCAGTAAGTCGGGTTTGCTTACCGCGCCTGTTTAGCATGTATCTTAGTTATTCTGCTCAGCAGCCTTTATCTTTCGGTCCTCTTCGCCTCATGGCATCTGACCGCCTTTTATTAGATTAGTCACCTCTATGTCTCTTTGCCCTCTAGTGGCCTCCTTCTTTCTTTTTTCCGGGCTGTAGTATGCTTTGGAATCCCAGTCCTCACGGTTCCTTTCCCTCTGTGCCGGTTTATCTTATAGTCGTAGGTGAGGGTCTCTTCGTCCCCGGTATTTCATTCCCCTCTGGGTTTGCCATCTTCCTGGGTCTTAACGCATTTTCTGGGCAGTGCCCTCGTCCCCTGCTAGCCCCCTATCTCTCCTTTCTTTTTCTCTCTTAGTTTTAGATCTTCTTTCCCATTAGGTTTATAATTAGGTTAAGTTAACCTGGCAGTACAGGTATAAGTCCGGGTTACGACAGCGCCTCTTTAAGTTGTATACTGCCTCTGCATAACTACCGAAGGGTAGAAAGTCGTAAACCTCAGCAAAAAGAACAAATCTTCTGGCTTGCCATTAAACTGGCAATATTCCTCGGCACTTCTGGATGGTCACTGCAACCGACATCTATCGTTTCCCGCTGCATGGTGTCCCTTCTCCCCTCAGGAGATGGGGCTCTTCTTTCAGCCTAATCGGCCTCTTCTTGGGGAAGTTCCCCGGGGGTCGTCTGTGTTGCTGCTGCTTCTCGCTGCTGTTCCTGGGGGTGGGGTGTGTGTGGTCTTGGGTCCAGAAAATAAATCTTCTATTCTCGGCGTTATGTCTATCTTTGGTGCAGCGTCTGGTAAATTCCACGCCACCCTGTTTTCCTGGACCGCAGCTTGCTCGTCTGTTGGCGACTACCAGTCGTGGGGGTAACGAACCTGTTAGCCTTGATGGTAGATCAGGTCCTCACGGCTGTCTGATAGTACACATATATGCGAACCGTATGTGGCGTGACATTATATTGTTGGAAAATGGCCCCAGAATGACGTGCCATGAAGGGTAACGCAAACGGCCGCAGGATTTCATCAACACATCGTTGAGCTGTTAAAGTTCTACTCAAGATGACTAGGAGCGACCTGCTGTCGTAAGAGATAGCACCACACACCATCACACCAGGGTTAATGGCTGTGTGCCTGTGTAAAACAAAGGCTGATTGGGACCGCTGGCTCTGACGCCTTTACACACGTACCCGATGGTCATCTGCTGAAAGACTGAAGCCTGATTCATATCTGAACACTGTGCGATGCCAGTCTGCTGGCAGTCATGATGCTCGGATACGACACCACGCCAAGCGACTCTGTCGATGTTGTGGGGCTATAGGCAGACGTCTTAAAGCGGCCGTGAGCGTAACCCTACCTCAGTCAAGCGCTGTGAGATGGTGGAAGGTACCACGGGTGGTATGGAAGAGGCTGTAGAACGTTGGATGGCGGACAATGATGCCGTTGGGCCAGTTCGGGCCAGTCGCACAATCATCCGATCCTGCCTCGCATTCGTGCACCTTGGCCTTCCAGAGCCTTCATTCCACCGATGAGTTCCTTTCTGCAACCATTTCTGCCAGCATCTTTGCAGAGCAGTGTCCGTTCAGTGCAGGTGGCGGCCTATTGCTCGGTATGACCAGCCAGCTTCCCCCATCCCGACTATACGACCACGTTCAAACTTGTCTCATTGCTTATAAGTTCTTCGGCAGCGTCGTAACGGCATTATTGGTTGTGTTTCCACGGAACTGCAACGCCGATAATGAGCAAATATAAACCGTCCACATTTTTAACCTGTTTTATAGGATGCTAGTTGCGCAGTAGAAACGGGCGCTATGATAGAAGTTAACACTTATTGGTCTTGCAAATTTATTCATTTACATACTTGCTATAAAGGAATTTGCATGCGAAATTTCGAGGTGATCGGATTTTTTTTTTAGGGATGCTTCGTTTTTCTTGCAAAACAGTGTATATATATATATATATATATACACATATATATATATATATATATATATATATATATATATATATATATATATAAATTAGCAACATTCATTAAATATAACCATAATATTCATTAAAGTTCTCCAAAACTTCAATTTTCTTTTAGAACGTTTTTGGTCGCTCTCTTGGGTTCTTGGGTAAAAATAAATAGGAAATGGTTAATTTTAATAAAATGAGACATTTTAGACATTTTTATTTTTTAACTTTCAAATTAAAGAAAAAAAAAATAGCCTTCCCTTTGGTAGTACAGCCAGTATTTTTCACTGGGAACATCCTTCAAGGCATAAAAATTGTTGGTCTCGATAGAACGGACGAAGGGAGCACGTGGAGCCTCTCTGGCTCCCCTACTAATACCATGATATTAAAATGCCTCACAAAAAATAGAATAGTGCGTAATTCTCTTACTCGTTATAGATTGATGTGAAACATCACTTCTTTCACGTACTTCAAAGGAAAAACATTGACGTGTGACGATAGTACAAGGTACCTAGGGAGAAGTTTCGATACTTTTGGGGTTTTTTAAATGTGTTTTGAAAAGCTACACAGTTTTAATAGATTAATAGTATGTAGTTTATTTCGTCCAAATCCGTAATTGACGAAATAATTGACGAAGAAGAATTGACCAATGTGACGTTTGGATGTAGCGTTTGCAGTTGATCCACCACACCACTCCGCATCGGTCAGTTCAAGAGAGACGAGTACGCTGGAGTATAGCTCATATATTGATGCATAGATGTTGCAGATTTAAAATTAACATATTTTACACTTTTTGCCAGAATTGTTTTATAATACAGTATAAAGGATATATTTTGGTAAAGGTCTTTTTCCTTCCGAGAAAAGTATAAAGATTATATTTATATAGTATAAAGGATCTAAATTTTTGGGTAAGCTGGACGGATTGGATAGTGTAAGTATAAAGGGTATGTATAATTAGGTGAAAAATCACATATTGTGTTCTATATTGAGTTTGGCAGATACTTTTCCTCATGTCACGTCAACAATACAACTGAATGATGACAAGCTTACCCTTTGTTGAAAATTCTGGAAAAAGCACGAAACTAGTGAACAAATCTACAAAATTCGGAAAATTTATAGAACTCAAATTCGTCATCAAACTCACAGAATTTCTCGCTAAAGTCAAGCGATGCAGACCTTCAAATTATAGCAATGGTTTTCAGTTAAGTATTCGTAAAAATATGATGTCACTTCCGGTTACATACTTCCGTTTCACAACGGTCACATTTCTTTCATGATTTACTCCGTATCCTGCGCTGTAAGATGTTTCAAATTAAAAATAATAACAAATCGTAGCATGTTGATAATTAACTATTTTTAAATTAAAAGCACTTTTTTCATAATACACCTCATTCAAGGTAGTGTGGGATCGAGTTCTTGAAAACAATTTGTGAAAATGTTACGAACTTGCTTTCAGGACAGTTTGTTAGGGAACAGCAGGTGTTGATATTGAGTATTAATTTTTTTTTATTAAATACATTAATAATTTATTTCATGATAATTTTTATCATCCTTGTGAAAGAGTACGGAGAATTTAAAATGAGAGCTTTACTCTTTTAACTATTCTAAAACAACTTCTATAGATATGTCTTTTGTTCAGTTCACTTACTGTAGTTGTAATTTATAAAATGTTATAATCTAAGGAATATATTCCTTTACGAAATACCATGTTTTTTTAGGAAATTCCGGTCATGTTCTAATATATAACAATGCCGTTTGACAAATGATTTTAATAACTAATTTCGTACCGATATCTGACGATGCAAAACGAAAATCGACAGAAGTAATTAGTTGCGACAGCCTTGATCCATTTTAGTTCCTAAAACTTTTGATTGTGGTCGTAAGTATTATAAATTAGTGTCAAACACAATGATTTTAAACTACCACATTCTTCTGAATGTTGAACTATAGAGAAAGATTAAGAAGTGCTTTTATACAGAATATGATCCATATATATATATATATATATATATATATATATATATATATATATATATATAATCAAAAGTTTAAATATAATAAATATAAAATACTAAGCATATGAAACTAGTAAGTTTAGCAATGCAAATTTATAAAAAAATCTGATGTGGGCAACACATGACTTTTTTTATATAATGCAATAAATTTACTACTTTTACAGTTAAAAAAAATGTTATTCTCATAGTAGATACTTATATTCTTTCCAAGATATTGAATTTTCTTCAATTAGTAGTCATTTTCATTGATTTAGCGTCATTTTTTATCCATTTAGCAAGATTTTCGTTAATTTAGCAACATTTAAAAATGTCGCCAAGTTGGCGACATTCCGCTAAATGCGTCGTCAAAATCTCACCAAGCGTTATGGACGGAGAAATAAGTTATTCTTACAGCAGATAAATGACTATTGGCGTTCAAATACAAAAGTATTACTCAAAGTATCTTTTCTCGTGAATGGAATGAGTTAGATCCATGAGAATGATGTCACCAAATTTATCGCATGACAATACATATGAAAAGTAAACATGTTTCTCAACAGTTAATATTTTTTTAATTTATGTGATTTTTTGATTCATTTATTTGAAAAATGTGCAATATCTCGAGAACGGTTCATGCTAGCGTTCTAAAATTTATGTCAATCGTTTTTTAAGGAAAAATTACATAACAAATGTTTATTTGCGCAACTTTATTAATGATTTTGATTTTTCACACACAGACACCACTTCAAAATTGTTCGATTCGTGATCAGGGATGCTTGAAAAGTGCTCTCCTGTCGAAAACTCGAATTCGAATTTTCGACCCCCGTCACAATACTTTCCTTATACATTATGTATATAAGGAAAGTAAAAAGGTTACAATGAAAATTACATCTACTTATTCCGCTAGGACGGAATATAAATAAATAAGATGAAATTTATAAGTAATAAAGATGAATTAAAATAGAGCTATTGAACAAGAGAAATGGCAAAGCATCTATATATAACAAACAAAGGTATTCAAATACCAACCAGAAACAACTCGAGAGAATGTCAGTCATTAACATGAAAAACCAGGAAACCACCTATTAAATTCAAAACAAAAATATTAAAGAAAAATGGAATATCAATTAATAAAATGAAGGTGATGTAATAGTAAAATCTTCAGGAGGCGACTACTATACATCAGCTTGAATCATCACATTTCATTTATTGATCTGTTACTGTGAACAAAAGGTCAATAGAAGCCCCTATGTGCTATAAATGGAAAATAATTGAGAAATTTGAAAAATTAAAATGAATTGAATAAATTGAAAAAAAAAATAGAATTGACTTACACGTGTGTAGAAGTTTAAACAGATAAACCAACCCAACATGTGCAAAGAAAATGTTGCCAACCCTAAAAAGTAATGCTCATGTTGCCATTCTTGAAAATTGTAAATAGGAAATCCATTCTAAAGTATTAGAAGGTATAAAAACCAGATAAACTGCATTCAAAATACAACGAGTGCTTATTAATACATATAGATAAAAGTGATAATCATTATTAACCCTATAAAAAAATTTACAGAATTAATAAAATATGTATACCAAGAAATCGAATATTAATCGAATATACAATCGAATATTAATCGATATAGACAATCGAATATTAATCGATATAGACAATCGAATATTAATCGATCTTAGAAATTAGACACGGCCTTTCACTGATGCCTTGCATCTATTTGCTGGCAAAATGCACTGTTAGATGATGCAAGTGTAACGAAATGCTTAATAATAGAAAATATAACCATAAGTATCAGTTAGTTAATAACAGGGAATTAATGGGGAATAATTAAAATTATAGTGATTTAGTGCATATATTATAGTGATAAAGTGCATTAACAACGTTGAGTTATCCTAAACATTTTTACTATACTATTAATCAAACATAATGGATAAAAGTATGATTTACTAGTTTGTATAAGATTTTTTATATGTAATTGATAAAATTTTTTATCTGATAATTTATAAAGTCGAAACAATTTTTAATGATGTTACGTAAAATTTGACCCGAATTACAAGTGAAAGGTAATAATTTATTGATATTAAAATTAAAATAACATTTTAATACTTTACAACATAGTTGAAAAGTGTTTAAGAATTTGTTCATTCTGTCTGTCTGTCTGTCTGCCCGTTTGCACGATAACGGCCGTAAAAATAACTTTATCAAAATGAAATTTTAGTATGCTGTTCAGACGGTCTGTAGGACCTATGGGAATATAAATGAATAATATCAGCCAATTAGTTTTGGATTGAACTGGGGTTGAAAAAATGAAATACGTTGAACCCTATGGGACTTAATTTTTCATACATTTTTTTAAGCGAATTTAAAATTCACAAATTGCTTCGAAAGATTTAGGAAATATTCAAGCTATCCCATAAAAAATGTAAAAAAAATCAGCAAAATATATTCGGTAGTTTTTTAAATAAAAATTAAAATAATAATTAAACCCATATCATATGAAGAGATCACGTGACCCACTTCAAAATAAAATATAGCATCCATCTTGTGTCAAAATCGCGATTTTTAAAGTTCTTTTTAATTTATATTTAGTGCTGTATCCGTCCTAAAATCGCTTTATTTTTGCTTAATTTCTGTACACCTATAGTCTAAAACAGCGCAATTATAATATATTTGAGTTAAAATGATCAATGCCATCCATCTTGTGTCAAAATCGTGATTTTTAATGTTCTTTTTAAATTATATTTAGTGTTGTATCCGTCCTAAAACTACTTTATTTTCGGTTAATTTCTGTGCATCTATAATCTAAAATAACGCAATTACAATATTTTTGAGTTTAGATGATTAGCAAACTTTGATTATTTCCTCAACGGAGCCTAATTTTCACTTATGGAAAATGTAAACACATTAATCTGCAAGATGAGTTGTATAAGAATTGCTAAATTTTTTTTAACGCAAAATTATTTAGCTCTGGAGTCTGCAATACATTTGATAAGAATGAAATACTCACTGATTTTACATAGAGAAGCAGACTATTTAATAGCAGACTTTTTCGATGAAGTTTTAAGCATAGAGTTAAATGACATTTACCTCCATGATTTTAAGTTTTAAGTAAAATAAATTATTGTAGTATTGTGATGAATGAAAGGAATTGAATAAAAGTGTATGAATGAAATATTTACTGCTTTGTCGTAGAGAGCCAGGCGATTTATTTTTCTATGACGTCATTTGAATATGTTCATTTTTATCGATGAAGTTTTAAGTTTTCAAATATAAAATTTTTTTGTAGTATTGTGATGATTTTAAAATATTACCGCTGAATGTATCACATTTTAAAGACGTTTAAATAAAATTGCATTGCAATTGGAAAGTGTTTCATAATCAATGCCTTATGCATGATTGATCTTTCTTGTTTTATCATATAAATTATAAATAATACTATTAGAAGATTCAATACATAGATTTAAATCCAGAAAGTTAATTTTAGCACTAATAGAAGGTTCATTATTCAAGAATTCCAGATTATCCGGATGTAAATCCATGTTGATATTATTTAAATCTGTAGTAACAACACAGTAAGCTCAATCTGTAGTAACAACACAGTAATAACACTAAAAGCTTCGAGTGTTTGGTATGCTCTCCTTGGATTTTGCTTTTCCTGACATGATGATGGATGGAGGATTGCTTCGGACAGTTAGTGGTTCCGGGAGTGTTTCCTTGGAATCAAAGCATGCTTTAACCGGGAACAAAGGGTCACAATCCCCCTTGGCCGTTTAATACTTCCCTGTAAGCATCCCCTTTTTATTACTATTTCTTATTCTTTTGAATCCAGTATATATATATATCCAGTATATATATATGTATATATATATATATATAGAGAGAGAGAGATGTATATATATATAAGATACGATTTTACGTCGAAAAAATAATTTAGACGAAAAAAGACAATTATAAACTTGCAGAGTATTGTTTAATCAGTAGGAATCGACAGTAAAACTTTTACAAAAGGCACACAATAGGCTTATTTGCGAATTGCTGTTCTGTTGAGAAATGCTAAAATAAACAACACTTACATATGTAGGGGAGCCAGAAGGGCCTAATGTACCCCCACCCCAATCCTACTCGAACTTTTTTTTTTGTACCTTACAGGTGCTAACGATTTCGAAGGATGTTCCTAGTGACAAAACTGGCTATTCTACCAAAACTGCGGCCATTCACTTCTTTAAATTCTACACTAGGAGCGCTGTAATTATTTTTATTCGATAGGGTATGATCACTTTATTATAGATAGATCTAACGTGTACACTCATGGACCTTTCCTTACAAAGGTATTGTGCTTAAGGCCTTTGCTAGGAATCTTGTATATAGAATATTCCACTGACTATGCATATTGAAAAAAAAAATAGCTTATTACTTAACACTTACATTGGGTAGAGAATATTTAACCATTTAGAGAATACTTAACCAAGAAATTAAGCGGTTTCTACCATATTTTTGAATGTATATTAATTATTTAATATTAAATAATTAGTTTACGTGCCTTAAACAAAAATGCACGGTAATTATTTTGTATAGAATATTTAACAAAATAACCTTTGAACTAAGCACAAGGATATATTTTATCAGATTACTATGTTAAATTTGGAACTGAATCACTTATTTGTAACCAAAGGATAGTTGATGTGGTTATTTATTTATGATTATTTATGGTTATTTACTTATTATTATTTATGGTTATTTAATATAATAAATTATCTATTTTCGATTTCTGTTGATAATTCTTGGTTAATTCGTTTTATAATACGGAAAGAATATTTTTAATTAAGAATTTAAAAAAATAATAATGCCAGAATAGTTTCTTTTCCAGCGTGAAATATTCAGCAAGAATGTTGTGAAAGTTATTACAAAGTTATCGAAGTGTAAATAAGTTATTCAAGTATAAATAATGCCTGTTTACATATAAGGTCATTTTACATATAAGGTCAGTGCTGAATGCTTACCAAGAATGTTGGTAAAGTTATTAGAAAGCTCGCCGATTGAAAGGCAATAGTAAGGAAAAGTTGTTACTCGTTAATACATACATAACACACAATTTTTTTTTAAATCGACCAATATCTTCAGATTGTATATTAGGCCCAAAGTTAAAAAAAGTTGATCAAAAGTGGGATTTTTTAGAAACGTTAAAAGCATTTCTGAGTTCACGGATCAAACTGTAAAACAGTGGAGAAATTGTTATTTCTCAATACAGACATAACGCAATTTTTATTTTTTTTAAATCGATCAATATCTTCAAATAGCGGATTAGGATCAAAGTTTCAAAAATTTGACAAAATGAAAATGATTTTTTAAAAAACGTTAAAAATATTCCGATAGGTCGGATTTTCAAAATACGCCCAAAACTGCTGTTAAAATCTAGTTTAATATAAAATAGCATATAACTACAGCAAACGACAAAAATTATGGGTGTCAACTGGTTTTGAAGACATAAAACAGTTTTCTTCTGCAGGACAAGCAAGAAACGCAATCTCACATATTCAAGCAAGTTAGGCAACTACGGTAGAAGAGCACACATCCCTAAAGATAGGATAAAAGTTGTTATCCCCGCGAAGAGAAATTGAAAGGGGTAAAATCAAGAAAGTAGGGAACGAGTGGCAGGATGCTATGAATGAACGATAAAAACCATGGAGGAAAGGAACAATAGCAGAAAATGAAGAATGAACAGAAAGAAACTAAACTAATAGATACAACTGCTTAGTGAATAAACCTACTAAAATGGTAATAACCGTAAGCTTAATGTAGCTTACCGCATCATTTTACTTGGTCCGAAACCGTTCCTAAATGTTTTTATAATCTTTTATTTTTTTTAGAAAGTTGTGAATATGATAATGAGATATGTTTTTTTAAATGCATTAAATTCTTATAAATTTTCTATCTGAAATCACTAGCTTTTATAACGTATACAATATTAATAGATTTATCATTATTATTACTACTACTATTAATATTATTTTGTATTTGTTAGTGTGAATAAAGTTATCCTGCATTTTCATATTTCATTGTCTAATTTTCGTTCAAAATATATGCGAAATAATTGCAACATGCATATTTGTCTATGGTTTGCGCGAATTAAATTTAAAGTATCAATTGAAATTTCCTCATTTAGTGGGGGTTTTTATTTTAAAAATTGCAGAAATTTTAATTTGGTAAAACAAAAGGAACAGCCAAGTTTATTTATTTCGTTAAATCGGCACGAATGGAGCTAAAATGAAAGAAGTAGGGATAAAACAAGGAATATGGTATTGATAGTGGCCTTCTCTATATAATTCGTGAAAACGCTGAGTTTGTTAAAAAAATCGGGGGGGGGGGGGTCCTTTATGTGCGTGTTCGTTAAAATAAAGGTTAGAGCAGCTCAGAATTATAATCATTTGGTCCACTGGCTCTTAAGGTTGCTCATACGTGGTTTAGAATTTTGTCTTTCTTTTATAAAATATGTTGAGCCTGTAGTTCTTTTTAGATTTTGTATATTGTTGTTAAGTAAACTTAGGTTATCTATTCAATTTATTTAAGCATAGATAAGTCTTAAGTTAAAGGTATGCTTTTTGTCTATAAAGATAAGCTTTCCACTTAGCGTTGAAATTGTGTAAAGTACATGTATTGAAAATAACTTTATCTAATATATAACTTTATTTTATAAATTTATCTTCATTTTAAAGTATTCTTAAGGAATTATATATTCTTTGAAATATATTAAAACTAATGCATGACTGTTACCTAAATAATTAAAATATAGTGAATAGATTTCATGTCAGTATAATTAAAGGCCTTACAACGAATTAATGCTAACTAGCATAAAGTATATTGCATTTAAAGCAGTAAGTAATGCATCTAAATCCACTGAGGGAGTATTTAATTTGTCTTAGAATTTGTGTTATATACGCCAGGGGGATTTCCGAGTTTTAATTAAAAATTGTGGTTAACCGTAATAATTTGGTTTGACGTTTAACATGCACGTGCTATTGTATAATTATAAATACTGTAGCATTAAAAAAAATCTGATGTGGGCAGCACATGCTTTTCCTACATAATGCAAGTTCTTTACATCTTTCTATGGGGAATAATGATGGGCAAGCTCCATGGCACAATGTTTTTAACGTTAAAAAACACACTGACATTTGGCTCTTTTCTGGATGCCATGTAAAACTATTTTGAATTGTCAAATTAACTTATATTTCTCGCAAATATAATTTGACAATTGGAAATAGTGCTAACATCTGCTAAGCAATATACTCCATAATATTATATTAACACAAGCTAATTATTAATTCACCAATTTGGCGTCATGTCTTAACTTTGGCGTCATTTTCGTCAATTTGTCTACATTTTGTCAATTTGGCACCATATTAAAAAAATCGCCAAGATGGCGATATTTCGTCAAATTAGTCACCAAATTTGCAGTCAAGAGTTACATATTTGATGATATTTACTACTGTTCATTTTAATGTAATTTTTTAGATGCATTAATTCGAAAAACGTGTAATGTCTCAAAAACGGTTCGAGCTTTAAGTTTATGTCATTCGTTTTAGAATAAAAAATTATGTATAAAATTACTATTTATTTAACATTATTGAATGTCTAGATTTTTCCACGATTTTTTCAAAAATTCCTTAAAAAATTTAGGGGATCTTTAAAACGTTTGATCGCGTTTAAAATCAATAGGGTTCCAATATTCATGGATTGTAAAAATCGTACCAAATTACGTTCAAAACACTCCATGCGTTCGGGATATATCGAATATACACGCACACACATCACCTCAAGAACATTCGATTTGAGTTCAAGGATGCTTGAAACGTATTCTTCCGTCGAAATCTTGAATTCGCATTTTCGACTCCGTAACAACTCTTTCGCCATACATTAGACTATGTATGTATGAAAAGTAATTAAATACTAAACGCAGCATAATATGTATAAAATTTAGAAATAAATTCTCATTGCCGATATCAGCATCCATGGACTAATTTCAAGCTTATTATACGCTTATCAGTATGGAATTGCCAAAATCTGCAATGGTAGCAAGAAACTTAGTATGCCACAATTTTGTGAGCATCTATGGAAACTGACAAATTCAGTGCTACCATATATAGTCAGTTGCAAATTTCCCGAAATTAGCCATTTTATGATTATCTAATTATTTTATTATTATTTTATTTATGTATTATTATTATTATTTTATTATTATTATTTTATTATCTTATTATTATTTTATTGTATTATTTAGAATCCTTTTTATTTAAAAGAGAATGACATAACTTGACGAATGATAACTTGGGCCGTTCTTCAAATATTGCATGTTTTTGATCTGAAATGGAGAAAGTCTTAAAAAAAATGTATTTTCACTATTATCAAATGACTGAATAACTTAATGACTGAATGCTGTAAGTACTTTTAACCAAAACTAAATGAGCACTATTGTTTAGTAATTATCATCAGTCGTTCTCGATTTATTAGAAATTTTACTTTTACATAAGAAATTTGACATCTTTCGAAATAATCAAACGTATTACATAAAACTTGGCATGCTTATTTTAATTGTCAACAACAATAAATCTGTTAATTCCGACGATGTCTAGTAATAAAAACAAGTTCTAATTTGTATTTTGTTTATCAAAATCGAGATTTATTAATCCGTAGAAAAGTCATGTGCTGGACACATCAAATTTTTTATGGGTGATTATTAGTAAAGTCCTTAAATACCCCAATAACTTTATAAGGAAAGGTTCACGAGAGTACACGCTACCGGAAAGTGACCGTGCTGATCGAATAAAGGTGATTGTAGCACTCTTAGCGGAAAATTAAAAATTAAAAAATTAAATTCTCCGCTCGTCACCATACTATAGATACACTTAACGTGTACACTCATGGGCATTTCCTTACAAATGTATTATTCCTTACAAATGATTAAGGACTCCCGTAGGAGCCCTGTACAATAATTTAAAAGAAATGTGATAGTATTTTGATCGGTTTGATTATTGACAGTTAAAATCAATATATAAATAAAACATATTTTTCCAAAGAACTTGCTATTGTTTAAGGCTAATTATGGATTAAGTTTTGTGATTACTAAAACATAAAAAATTTCTTATGTCTTTAATTATGCTTTATGAATAACGTATGTACAAACCTTAAAATACAACTCAATTTTTTTTCCTTGTTAAGATGAAATGCAGCAAGATATATTACAATAAGAGAATATCAATTCTATATTTCACGAGTATTAAGAGTAATTAAATATATTATTACTTGTACGATTTATGGTCATACTTTTAATAATAAAAGCAAAATAAAATTTATGAAACATTTAGACGTTTTACATGTTAATGTTCTCGACGTAGTATAGCGATTAAGCAATAAAAAACTTCAAGTATTCATATATGGGAAGTTGGGATCATGATTTATAGACCCCGTTATTAAAAGCAGTTTTACTTCTGTCCTATTTACTTTATGTTTTTATGAAAGTACGAAAAATATTTATAAGGATTTCGCATTTAATTTCAACAAACTTTCTATCGAAGCTGCACGGAGTTATCGAACATTCACGACACTGTAAAGGCAAAGTGTTCATAAACACGGAATGTGCTTATTAACTTTGCCTTTGCAGCTTCGTGTAGCCTGAGATAAATTGTAAATGAATTTTATGCCGGACACGTGGAAGGGTTGAAATTGTTAGTTCCCACAGAAGTCCGCAAAAATTGTGGTTTATAGCAAGTTTTTGCAAGTCATTGCAGATCTCGATTATTCTATGCTGATGAGCGCATATTAAGTGCAAACCGGTCCATAGATACTGTTATATGTAATGAAAGTATCTGATAAAGCCATATGAGGACTTTTTTTTTAAATTCCTAATTTAAAGCAATTCCTTCAATAGAAGGAATGAATTAATATCTTTTACAGAAGTTTAGTAAACAAGAATTAGATCAATCATGCATAAAGCATTGATTATGAAACACTTTCCAACTGATATACAATTTTATTTAAACATTTCTAAAATGCGATATATTCAGCGGTGATATTTTAAAAATTATCACAATACTACACTAATTTATTACACTTGAAAACTTCATCGAAAACAAATGATCTTTATTCAAATAAAGTCATCGAAATATAAATCGCCTGGATTTCTATATAAAAGCAGTGAATATTTCATTCATAAACTTTTTTCCATTCCCTTCATTCAGCGTCGATATTTTTAAAATTATCACAATACTGCAATAATTTATTTTACTTAAAAATTTAAAACCATGGAAGAAAAAGTACTTTCTAACTCCATGCTTAAAACTTCATCGAAAACGCAATACTGTAGAATCGCTCGCTTCTATATGCAAAATCAATGAATGTTTTATTCATATCAGCTATATTGCAGACTCCAGAGCTAAATAATTTTGCGGTAAAGAAGTTCAGCAATTCTTATACAACTCATCTTACAGCTTGATGTATTTACATTCTCCATACTTGAAATTAGGCTTTATTGTAGAAATAATCAAAGTTTGATGATCATTTAAACTTAAAAATATTGTAATTGCTGTGGCGCAGTGTATAGATGCATAGAAAAAATCACAAATAAAGCGGTTTTAGGACGGATGCAGCACCGAATATAAATTAAAAAGAATTTTAAAAAACGCGATTTTGACACAAGTTGGATGGCATATTTTATTTTGAAGTGGGTCACCTGATCTCTTCATATAATATGGGTGCAATTATTATTTTAAATTTTATTTAAAAAAATACCGAACATATTTTGCTGAAATTTTTAACACTTTACAGCGTAGTTGAAAACTTTTTGACTTTGTTCATTCTGTCTGTCTGTCTGTCTGTCCGTTCGCACGATAACTGCCCTAAAAATTACTTTATCAAAATGAAATTTTACAGATAGTATGTTGTTCAGACGGTCTGTGGGACCTATGGGAATATAAATGAATAATAACACCCAATTAGTTTTGGACTGAACCAGGGTTTTAAAAATGAAATACATTGAACCCTATGGGACCTAATTATTCAAATATTTTTTAAGCGAATTTAAAATTCACAAATTGCTTCGAAAGTTTTAGGAAATATTCAAATTATCCCATAAAAAATATGAAAAAAATGTCAGCAAAATATATTCGGTAGTTTTTAAATAAAAATTAAAATAATAATTGCACCCATATTATATGAAGAGATCACGTGACCCACTTCAAAATAAAATATAGCATCTATCCTGTGTCAAAATCGTGATTTTTAAAGTTCTTTTTAATTTATATTTAGTGTTGTATTAGGTCCTAAAACCGCTTTATTTTTGCTTAAATTCTGTGCATATACATTATGAAACAACGCAATTGCAATATATTTGAGTTTAAATGATCATCACACTTTGATTATTTTTACAACGAAGCCTAATTTTCCCGTATGGAGAATGTAAATACACGAAGATGTAGGATAAGTTGTATAAGAATTGCTGAACTTCTTTATCGCAAAATTATTTAGATCTGGTGTCTGCAATGTAGCTGACACCAGAGCTGATATGAATGAAGCTGATATGAATGAAACATTCATTGATTTTACATAGAGAAGCAGACGATTTTTTCGATGAAGTTTTAAGCATAGAGTTGAATTACTTGTACTTCCATGGTTTTAAGCTTTTAAATAAAATAAATTATTGTAGTATTGTGATGAATGAAAGGAATGGAATAAAAGTGTATGAATGAAATATTTACAGCTTTTACGTAGAGAGCCAGGCAATTTACATTTCAATGACGTCATTTGAATAAAGCTCAATTTTTTCGATGAAGTTTTAAGTTTTCAAATATAATAAATTATTGTAGCATTGTGATAATTTTAAAAATATTACCGCTGAATGTATCGCATTTTAGAGATGCTTAAATAAACTTGCATTGCAGTTGGAAAAGTGTTTCATAATAAGTGCTTTATGCATGATTGATCTTTCTTGTTTTTTATAGATTAGGACAAGTATTGCCTTTCCGCCCATGCCTAATATTTTATTATATTTAACTTACACGTATTTCTAAAAGATAAGTTTATGTGTCACCTTTTTTTATAATCCAATCGAGTTCAAGATCATTTAGCGCTTCGTCTATTTGTTTTAGGCCATTAAAATTAGGGTTTTTCCATACATCTACTTAAGAAAACTTTTCACAAAATTTCAAAATATAAGTAGGTCGAGAAATCAACTTTAGAATTTTTGGTGCATTTTATTTGGAGTGACTCGTGATCAAACTAGTGTAGCTCGTTTAGGCACAATCTAAGAGGCGAGAGTTTTATCCACGGTTCCACTTGAGTGCTGTTTAGAACTCAAATTAGAAGTACTACTTTACACATTTATGTTATGAAAATTTGGTCAAAATTCAATTAATTGTTAAAACAATAATTGATATATTTTAAACTTTAAAATTGTTTTAAATAGTTGTGAATAGAATAAATCTACAGCAGATACTTGTGTTATTAATCCGTTCTGAGCAGAGTTGAAAAATAATTTTAATGAAATGCTTAAAATGTTGTATATTTGACACAGAAAGTTTTTCAAATATCTTTTGTAAACCATAAACTTATCTGCCGTAACAAAACCCCGCGAAAATAAATTCCCATCGCCTAATCTCAGACGAGCAGAAGTAATAAATTTTGCAAAAGAAGCGATAAAAACTCCATTTTGTGCATTTTCCTGACGAGAAAACTGAAAGTGTCAGTTTACGGTCAGAATTCAGTGGCGAGCGTTAAAACTTTTCATTTATGAATTTTCTGCTGCTAGTAATTGGGCGCTCAAAAGTGTTTTCGTCACATGTTGAACATTTTTTCTCCTCCTGTGAATACAGAGAGAAAAGCAAATATACGATCTTCCATTAAGTGAACTAAATAAGTTTCGAGGAGAAAAATCGACACTTGTAATAGCCGAGAAAATAATTTCAAATGCGAGGGAGAAAAATTAAGAATCTGCATTTTTTGACGATACTTTTTCGAAATTCATCTTTTCAAATTTGACAGCCAAGAAAAATGCGAAAATCTATAGAATTATTTTCATTGTTGTCAGGATGGATGTTCAAAGAGTCAAACTTTTTTTTCTTTCTTTTCGTGATATTCGGATTTCTTTGATAATGATTAATAGTAAAACTTATTTCAAATTCTTTTTATAATGATATTTTGGGTTTTTCGAAACAGCTAAAGAACATTTATTTTTACTTTATTTCTGAAACAATACAGATAAAATGGAAAAAAGCCTCTATTAATACATTAATATAAACTATTTTTAACATAAAAATTTGGTACTTTCCCTATATACATAGTGTAATGAATAGGGAAAGTATTGTGACGGGGTCGAAAACTTGATTTCGAATTTTTGACAGAAGAGCACGTTTTAAGCATGTCTGAACTCGAATCGAACGCTTTGGAAGTAATATCTGTGTGTGTATGTAAGTTATTGTGTGTGTGTGTGTGTGTGAGCGTGTGTCTCAATGAGTCTGTGGACGTGACATCCCACGTACAAAAATAGCGTTTTAAAAATAATTTCGCAGAATTACTACAATCAGGGGACACTAGAACCCTATTGATTTTGAGAGCAATCAAATGTTCGAAATGCCCTTAAAATTTCGAATTACATTTAGAAAAAATCATTAAAAAATCAGTACTTTAAACATTAGTAAATAAATAACAATTTTAGAAAAGTATGTACATTTTTGAAGAGAAGTACGTTTTGTTAGAGAAGTACGTTTTTCTTATTAGAAAACCAATAATACAACTTTAGAACTCGAAGAAGTGAATCGTTCTCGAAATAATGAACGAGTTTTGAATAATTTTTTGAAAAATCATAAATTAATACTTTGAATATTCTTAAACAATTAATAATTTCTTACGTAATTTTAATTAACAAATGAACGACGCAATCTTTAGAACGCTAGCATGAACCTTTCTCGAAATAGTTCACGTTTTATAAATTTATCAAAACAATTATATGAAATAAAAAGTAGTGAGTATCGTTAAATATGCTTTTTCACTTTCTATATGAAATATTATGTTACATTATTCTAGTAAATCTAGATCATTCCATTCACAAGAGAAGATACTTTTTGTAATAGTTTTGTATTTTTATGCCCAAGAGTTGGTAAAGAGTCATTTATTTCATGAAATTGATATTTATTAAATGTTATATTCAATTTAATGAGTTGTAGAGATTTGACCTGCTCGGTCGCAATTGAAGAGATTTTACTTTTACCTGCCTTAAGTTAAATTCTCAAACGTGACAGAACTTCAATTATGATTCTGGATTAGTGAATAATTAAAGCATAACTGCTAATGGAAAGCACACACATAGAGTTTGAAATGCCAAAGATCTTTTCACTGAATTTTCTCAGTTAATATAATCACAATAAAAGCGGTTTTTCTTATCAGATTAGGAACTACATATAAGGATACAATTTTACGTGTGGCGGTAATATCTACGTAGAGATCCTATTTATTCAAAATAACACGAGCCATCCAAAGGGAAGGTTGTAATAATACATGATTACGAGCGAGAACTTAGCTGATGCCAGTTTCCTCCAATTACTCGGATGGATATTGCCGACCCGTTAGTCTAAGCCTCTCGATTTCCATCTAACGATCAAAATTTCTTAGCGCGAAATCGGCGCGAATGGGACATGTGTGATCTAGAAATCCGATATGCAGAAACGTTCCTTTCATTCCACTTGTAGAATCCGCAAACTACCTAAGCAGCTCTTGATTAGTCCATTAAACCAAAACGCTAATAGGCTGTTAGTCAACAGGAAAATAATAATATAATGCAAATTAAAGAAATGATTGCTAACAGGTTATAATTTAAGACCGCATATGGTGTCTATACACAGAGCGAAACATTGCTCCAAAACAAGGAATTTGCAGATTGAACATAAAACATTTGTCTGACAAAGACCTCCATACAAATGTTTGATGCAAGTGATTTAAGGAATAAATTAATATACGCATGTTGCCTAGTAAAATTTGTTTTTATGTTCTGTTTTGTTTTATGAAATTTTTATTTTGTCTGTTGGTCATGTCCACTCGAGAAACATTTTACTTCACACATTTTGTTTCGACCTGTGGACACTCGGCACGTTTAAGTCCGCACGTTCACAGGTCGAAACCAAACCACGATAGAACAAAACATTTTGTTCGACGAAAAATTTTACAGGTATTTTTAATTAATTTATATCCACAAAGCAAAACATTGTTTCAAAATAAGAAATTTGCTCATTGAACATAAAATTGTCTGATGAAGACCTGCGGGCAAATGTTCGATGAAAGCGTTTTGAAGAACAAATCAATCTGCACATCTTGATTATTCATTTTTATTTTCATTTTCTATTTTTTTTCATGGAACTTTTTTTTTCGTTAGTACTTCCACATCATCAAACACTTATTCGAGAAATACTTGTTTGGAGCCTTTTGTTTTGACCTGTGGACATACGGCCTAAAAACTAGAAATGTGTGTTCATTTAGGCCGAATAAATTTCGAGAAGTTTCTGAAACGACTTTTAGCATCAAAAATGTAGCCCTGAAGTAGAAAATGTCAATTACGTACATTTTAATAAAATGCTCTTAATTCAAACTTGAATGTGTTCTGGATTCGATGAATAATTTTGTACAAATCGGCGAGTTGCCGCTTTTGGATATAAAATCCTGGATATCAGTCGAGTTGATCCCAAGAACTGGCTGGGGAAACTTAAGGGGACGGTGGACGTTGAAATGAGCAAAAATCGACTAAAAAACGTTTTTTCTTTTTAATATATAACATTATTTTACACATTTAACCTTTTGCTTACGGGTGGGACAGCGTCCATCCCAAGCGAAGAACCTCCCAAAAAGACAGGTATTTGACATACCCTATCCTAAGCAATTCGACTCTCTTTGCAGGCATTGGCGTCCATGGACGCAGACATTGGCGTTCTGCCAATGCCGCCAATGACGCCAATGCCTGCAAAGAGAGTCGAATTATTTGGTATAGGGTATGTCAAATACCTGTCTTTTTGGGAGGTTCTTCGCTTGGGATGGACGCTGTCCCACCCGTAAGCAAAAGGTTAAATGCATTTTTTTCGAAACAAAAATTTCAAAGGTTTTACATTTTTAAAATGCTCCATGCGTCTTAATTTCTGTCTGAGATGCATGGAATTTGGCAAGAAGATACCTCTCATACTTTTTAATGAAACTGGGTATGCATTTCATAATTGGACTTTAGTAAGGCAATTAAAAGTGAATAAGAACCTAATTAAATGATGAAAATTAAGTTTTAATCCAGAAAAATATTTTTAAAAAATTAACTTTCTAAGGGATTTAAAAATGAATACCCAAATTTGTTCATAATATGTTTCTGAGTGATCATAATGTAAAATGAATCAAAAATCTGAACAAATGGCACGCAAGGAACATTTTGAAATTTTCGTTAAAAAAATTTAAATTAAAAAAAAAATATATAATTATAACAAAATTGAAAGAAATTGAATGGTATTGTATATAGTGATGTTAAGAGGAATATTTATGCAAATTTTCATGTTTCTCAGTCAATAAATAAATAAAAAAAATTTCAACGTCCACCGTCCCCTTTTTTAAAGGGATACAATTTAAATTTAAATCCGTTAGCCATTTAAATAAATTGTTTGTGGCCAATCTTCTGGTCGAACCTTTTCATTTGAATATAAAATCATGAAATCAACCAAGTAGATTCGAAGAATAAGATGTAGAGAGACAGATTGAATAAATAGTCATGGCTGAAAATTGAATGTTTTTCTTATTTAAGATTAAATTTTCGATTAATATACAGGTCGTGGCTTTTCGTTTAAAAATAGAATCATAAAAACTGGTTGAGTAAATTCCGTGAAGAATCTGAGGTCAGAAACTTTGTCCGAACGTAAATATATAGATAATCCCAGTCTGTAAAAATCTCGACATTTCGAAATTTCCAGTTTCTCAAACTTTCTGATACATATTTTTGGGGGCAATATGTTTCAGAAATCTTTCAAAGAAAGAGTTTTATTTTATGACAGGATATAATTTATCAATATTGATACATTTCAATTTAAAGATTTTTTGCAAAATAAGAGCGATGCATCAGTTTCGGCCTCCAGCGTATATAGTTTAGATGCCTATTCTCTATTTCTTCACTTTCAGTAAATTGGTTCTTTTGCAATAAATTTAGTAATACATATATATATATATATATATATATATATATATATATATATATATATATATATATATATACGTAAACTTAATTTAAACAATATGTCTATAATTAAGCATTTCTTGTTTAGTCATATTACTTTCCTTATATACATAGTATAACGTATATTACTTCCTTATATATATAGTATAATGCATAAGGAAAGTATTATGACGAGGTCGAAAATTCGAATTCGAATTTTCGACGGGAGAGCACGTTTAAAGCATCCCTGAACACGAATCAAAAGTTTCTGTGGTGATCTCTCTCTCTCTCTCTGTATGTGTGTGTGTGTGCGTGCGTGTGCGTATGCATGTGTGTGTGGAGATGATATCTCACAAACGAATGGTGCGATTCGAACGAAATTTGGTACAAAAATAACAATTTGTAAATACTGGAAGCCTATTGCTTTTAAACGCAATCGAATGATCAGAACTCCCTAAATTTTCGAGTGAAATTTTGAAAAAAATCATAAAATCAGAAATAAAATCTTATGTAATTTTTCATTGGAAAACGATTGACACAAACTTTAGAACTCTAGCATGAACCGTTTTCGAAATATTGCACATTTTAAAAATAAATTTATACATAAAACAAAACAAAAATTATTAACTTTTGTGAAATATGTTCACTTTTTATATGTAATATCAAGCAATAAATTTGGTGACATCATTCTCGTGGATCTAGCTCGTTCCATTCATGAGAAAAGGGATTTTGGATAATGCTTTTGTATTTGGACTCCAATATTTCTCCTGCCAGAACACTTGGCGAAATTTTGGCAGAATCTCGCCAACTTGGTGACTTTTTTTAATGTTGCCAAACTAACAAAAATATTGCCAATTTGATAAAAATGATGCTAAATTAATGAAAATGACGACTAAAATTCAATATCTGAAAAAGAATATAAGAATCTACTATAAGATATTTTTTCGTCCGAAACGTTTAGCAACATTTTGGCGAATTTGTCGGAATATCTTCAACTTGCTGACTTTTTAAATGTTGCCAAATTGACGAAAATATCCAATTAATAAACATTTGACAAATTGATGAAACCAACGTTAAATCAATGAATGGACGACTAATTGATGAAAGTTGAATATATTGGAAAGAACATAAGAATAGACTAAGAATAATCCATTCTCTCCCGAGATTGACGAAAATATCGTTAAAATTGCAAAAATGACGCTAAATTAACTAAAATGACGCCAAATTCGTGAATTAATTATTAAATTATTTTGATATATGGATTATATCGCTTGTTGAGGATGGTGATAATTATTTATTTAGAGTTGCGCGAAATATAAGTTAATTGGGTACTTTGAAATAGTTTTACATGTTGTCATCCGGAAAATCGCCAAATGTACAATTCAACGTTAAAAACACAGTATCGTGGATCTTATACATTATTTTTTGACTGCAAAAGGAGTAATTTCATTGCATTATATAAGGAAAATCACGGGATGCTCACATCAGATTTTTTAAGTGTGATTTTGGTGTTTAGAAGTAGTAAATCCTTTCTTAACATCGCTTTCAGGTGTATATAATTTATCTGTATTTAGACCTATAAACAATATTAATCACAGATTCCGCCTTTATTAATGTCATATTGAATAAAACTAGTGTCAGAAAAATAAGAAAGAAGGCTGAATCACGCACAAATTCGTTTTGTATAACAAATAATAAAACAGCATTTTATATAAATTTACCGAAATATTTGTTGGTGTTTGAGTGTTAAAGAAATAAATGATTATAGGCTCGAAGAGTAACATAGGAGATCTAAAGCAAATTTTGTACGTAATATTTTCTTATTTTTTATATATCATTGCAGAGTGTAAAAATTGAATATGTTAGGTATACTAACATAACCTTTGATCATTTTGACATATCCAAATGGCATTCAATATGGTTAGGCAAAGTCGCGAAGAAGCAAAATCCGGAATACTTTCTATATTTGTATGAAGTTCTGTTTTTGGAATCATATATGCAACATTTATCTAATGTAATGTAACCTATCGATTTATAGCAAGATAGAGTAAAACGGGGTTACTTTGACACCAGTACTTTTTTTTTTATTTTTCGATTTATCGGATACTGTATACGTTTAATTATTTTTCGGTTACTGTTTGTCTGTTACGCGTGAATAGAAGATAAAAAATGCCGGAAAAGTATAATCGCACCCTTGGATCGATTACACGAATATTCTAAAGAATTGGCATTTGGAATTGGCACTGTACGCCATTAAAAATTTCATGAGCATAAAACGAGCTTCTGATTTTTTTAATTTCTAATCAGCAGTCTTCTATACAAGTCTATTTGAATATCTAAAAGGTATCCGAATGGGTAAATAGTGTTGAACGGCCAAGAAGAGTAGAAAATATCAGAAACTCTAGTTGTTGCTAAGTCGGGGAAGGAGTCCACTAACTAAGTAAAGGTTCGTATTGTGGTTGTTGGTAAAAACATCGGGAGAAGAAATGTGTTAACATTTAAAAATTCAAAAACTATTTACAGGGCAGGATTTTTTGGATGATTTCATAGAAAGAAACAAATTATCGGTAACGATTGCTACCAATATCAAAATGTTTATAATTGTTTCTTTTTAA